>CM062805.1:791406091-792706091 GCA_031772625.1 Pinus tabuliformis
AATGCCAATGAAACAAGCTTAGGTGAAGATCTTTGACAAGAGACTAATGGATCTGGGCAGTAAAAACTAAGAAAAAGCAAAATCTAAGAGAAAAAATGCAAAAAAATGGAATTTTCTTAAATTTTAGCAGGGGACGCAGGCAACCAGTTAAGCCAGGTGCGGGCCCGCTCTGTGCACACAGCGACAGTGCGTCCAGGGACGCACTATGCAATACTCAGAGGGTGCGTCCTACTGGAAAATTCAAGAAAAACTAAATTGAATCTAACCCTAAGCTAACCCACCCAAAAACAAAGTCACAAAGCCAAAAACCAGAAAATAAATGACTTTTCTCAGATCAAAGTTGCATACAAAGGAAAAGACTTTCACATCAATGGATTCCCCAGCGGAGTCGCCAATTTGTCAAGCGGAAAGAGTCAATAGTGCGGACACAACCAACCTCCCTAGGAGCCTAAGACTCTCTAGTGACAAACAAGACAAACAAGAGCAATCCTTCTCTAAACATGCATTTACTATATAAGAAATCAAGTGTTTAGATCCTACCTGTAGTCCAACGCTGTTGTAGCAGTCCAGCCTCGTTGATCCGGATGAGCTCCTCCTTCACTTCGAAACCTGCATTCACTAACAACCAAACGATTAAATAGCACTTGATAATCTCATAGAATAAAACATATTTAACACATAGACCAAGGAGTACATGAAACAACTCATAAATAACAAGTTATTGAGAAGAATGGACTCATTTGCATTAATAGGAAACAAAAGGAACAATTACAACCTGAGCCTTGGTGTTGTGCAAGTCCCTCCCAGGGTCCATCAAGAGTTCTCCTTTACTTTGACAAAGCTCACCCACTTCCAAATAGAACAAGCAAAGATGGCAATCTCTCCTCACAAGCTTCTAAATGGGAGTCCTAATTCCAGCAGCATCTACCCTTAGAAATGTTTAGCTTCCAACCTCCCCTCCTTCTGGCCCAATGCCTGTATTTATAGTGCTCTAGAGGAAGTTATTCAGGTCCACCATCAATGGGATAATCCCCTCTTTGGATGGGATAGCTCCCTTATTGATGGGATAAGTTCCTCTTTGGTAGGGGTACATGAACCATCTGGAGGCACTCAATACACGTCGAACAACCTTCTAGAATGCTCTAGAAATGACCACAAGTAACTTTTTAAAGATGAAACTTGCGCATTTTGACCTTTACAGGGGGACGCACCTGCCTCTTTACATACAGAGCGTACAAGTACGCAGATTTTGTGAACATTGGGTGCGTACCCATAGGTAAGGTTGAGAGAACCTGCGTACCCAGAGATAAATACATTTATAAAGACTTTCTCTCTTTTTGGAGTTTGACATGGAGAGCAGAGGTATAAGACTTGCCCAGGAGGATAGCATGACTGTTGATAGAGCCATACTAACTGTAAATAGCCATGGTGACATTTTTTTAGTGTAACACCCGCATACTGGTATAAGGCTGCACCAGTACAAAAGATTGTAAACTGAAGTTTCTGATTAAAGAAAGATAGAGATGACTTGCAGCAGGTGGTTTTCACCCACATTGGGTTTCCACCTTATATCTTGGTGTTCATGTGTGTGGCTTTTGTGTGATGATCTGTTCTGTTATACTGCACCTGTTTACTGTTAATATGGTTAATAATGTTCTGATGCATTTATTGAAGATAAGCTAACTGAATAATACGATTTCTGAATATACGCTAGTTTCTTTAGACACAGCAGCGTGTACACGCGGGTTCACTTAACTGAAGTAGCATATATGTTTCTAAGTATGAAATTGAAAAAGTTTTATTGATCTGATAATACTGATTCACCCCCCCCCCCTCTCAGTATTATTTCCAACACTCCAAGTATGTGATGACATACTTGGCCATCTCTAGGTTGTCTGCCAAAGCTTGTATTTGAGCTTCCCTTTCCTGTATGATGATGTCTTTGATGGTTTCTTGATCCTAAGTCCCTAAATCAATGGTCTGAGTATCATGCTACTCAAACTCATCATGCTTTGATAATTCAAACTTCCTTTCTTGCTCATCATTCAAATCATCCTCCTGTACCTTTTCCTTTCCTTTGTTTAGCTATTCAACCTGTACCTGCTTTATTGATGTAGAAGGCAAATCCCCTTCCACACCCTGTGAAGATAACATTTTCCCGTGAATTGATGAAGAAGGCAAGGTCCCTTCCACATCTTGTGGAGCAAACACTTGCCTAGTAGTTGCAAATAACTTCCTTGTACCTCTATGATATGTCAAGAATATCGGCACCTCAGCAGTGTTTGTCTCTTTCTGTTCCTCTCCTGTTTTCACATGAGTAGAGTACCCACTTGTTTCTTGCACCATGGATAGAGGAATTTGGGGTCCCCTAAACATGTCATGAGCAATGAAAGTCTCCTAATGGATGTTGAGGAGACTAAGATGGTGATCTTGATCAAGGAGTAATTATATATGTTGTTCATCTGCTGAGGGTATGGCTTCTTCTGCACAAGGTAAGCCATCTTATCAATGTTTCTAAACAAAAAGTGAAATATTTGATGATAATCCTCATCAAGGGTACATACCTATTCTCCAATAATTTGAAAGGGAAAAGACTCTTCACCTGACTTTTGTATTGAGGCTTAATGTAAGGCTCATAATAATGCTCATCAAGGTCCTAAGCCTTATACCATTTCTCACCAACATTAGGAATCCTAGTGGCCCATGAAATGATTGATGGTGACACCGTGAAAGTCACCCCAGCGAGAGTCACTTCATTGTTGTGTAGGTGGGCTACCAAGAGTCTAGCCAATTCATGATGAAATTTTCCTCTCTCAACTAGTTCACATAATTCATAACATTGAAGGTGTCTAAAACATGAAACTACCAATGGAGAGGCTTGTAGTTCTCTTACATTAGCTGGCTCTTCTCTTGTGATTTTGCCTCCCTTATGAGGTTTTCTATGTTTCTTGCTCCTCTAAACTAAACTATTCCTTGCTTTATTCTCCTCATCATAGACATAGTCACCTCTATCCATGTTTAACCAGCTTTCTTAATTGCACAAATTTTAGAAAATGTAAATGGTGATGAGTGGTATACTCTAGGATTTGTAGGGATGAGTTTGAGTGAATTTATGTAGTTATAGAAAGATCATAAACCATGGGAGTGAAGGGAGGGTTTTTGGGAATGAGGGATGGATGATGGAATGTAGATGAGGGTGAAGGGAAAGATGGGTAAAAGGCTTTTAGTTATGATGCTAGGTAATGGGAAAAACAAGGTAGTTAGGGTTTGTAGTGGAAAACTAGGGTTTTATATTAAGAGTGAAGGAGATGTATAAAACATTAAATGTGCAAGATAAACATCAAGTGAAGTTGGGCCACTTACTTGTAGAGGAGGAATTTGCAAGAAATTTGGTGAAATTTTGAAGTTTGAAGCGATTTTGAAGCTTACTGCCCTACTCACAGTGCCTTCACCCAGAAGCAAAACACCTTTTTTCAGGCCACTTATGGAGGCCTTCTTTGTGTCCAAATTGGGCATCGAATAGCTCATTGGAAATCCTATCGAGTCTCCTTTCCATAACATCTTGAATGTTTCAATTTGGGGTTCATTTGCCCTGTCAGAAGCTCAATCTCCCAAGACTGGTCAAAATGTGCAGAATGAGGCTACCAAAATGCAGAGCGATTTTGCAGTCAACTTTAGGAGGTCTTCCTCAACTCCAAATTGAGCTCATGAAATATCATTAGAAATATCTCTATGTCTAGTTATCATTTGACTCATCAAGAAATTCATTTGGACATTTCTTCTAGGAGAAAATTTGATTTTAATAAGGTCACTCCAAAAGGGCAGCAACTCTCCTTTGGCAAATGATTGTTCAGATATTTATCCAAAACCATTAGACCCGTGTAAAACATGAAGGAGGATTTTATTCCTGGTTCCATGGTGGACAAAAACCTCTCTCACTTTTTTCAAATTAATCTTTTTTTACTCAGAAACATCATTTGAATAAAACCTATCCCGATGTGTGGAACAGGGGATTTGTAGCAATGAAGGGAATGAGGGACTTCTAAATTCTTGAGAAAATTTTGGGAAGTAGGGAGAGATGTTAGGAAGCAGGGGAAAGTGGAATTTCAAGTATTGAGTGAGGGTAAGGGGTCCAAAAGGGAAAAACATAGGCCTAACCTAGAAATGTGTCAAATTGTAACAATATGCTAGGGTTTGTAGGAAAATGATGAATTTGAGGGATATCCATGATGGGAAGTGTTTAAGAAGGTATATTAAGGATAGGGGAAGGTGTATGACTATCAGAATACAATTTTTGTTTATGATTTGACTATCCAAGAAAAGTTACCTTAAAAACACTAGGAGAGGGAAATGAGCCTTACCTAAGCACCATTGAAGCATAAACAAGGTGTAAAATGACCCATTATAACTTGAAATAATGATGACAACTCTTTGAATGATGGTACACTCAACCGAATGGTGACATGGACCAATACTTGGAAAAATTTGGAATGAGTGAAAACAAATCCTAGACCTAATACCTAGTGACCAAATTTTACTTGAAGATTCACTGAAATGACAAAATTTGACTTTGACACACCAAGATTACTTTGTAAGAGCATGTTTGGTCATTGGTGGAAGGCTGTAGAGACTGACTCTAACACTGGCTCCATTGGGGATGGTAGCTCCTTGGAGGTGCCAAGAACACTTTAGACCAAGTAACCTTATCCATTGGGCATGGAGTAAAAAAATCAATCTAACTAAATATTAATGACTCAAAGACACAAACTGACTTTTACTCAACTAATAATTGACTCGATACTAAAACACAACTGACAAACTCGAAAAGATGCTCAAAATGGAGCTTATTCAATAAAACCTATTCTAACTGTTCCATTCATCACCTGATCAAGTCAAATGAAACAACCAATGCAACCAAGTAAGCATTATGGCTGCTATTTGAATTCTCTGCAAGTGCTTGTTTATGAACAAGAAGAGAACTACTGAAAGGAAACTCCCATGAAAACTTGTAAAAAGATCCAAATTTTCCCAAATTGAATAATATGAATTCTCTATCTGACTCCAAAAATACTGCATACGGATCTTGAAATTTATGTGCACTGGGACTTAGCTCATCCAATGGATTAATTTGCTTCTCCTTATACCATGAATGCAAACTTTCATCTGAGCTTTGTGATGAGACTCCTGCTGAAAATGACAAAGAAACTAGCTGTCGGATCAACTTTGTATCAATACCTTTTTCAAGCTCATAGTTAGCTAATGGAGAAGGACTTTGACTGCAAACATCATCCAACACATCAGCTATTGGATCATGAAAAACTTGAAAAGACTATTGTAGCCCATTTTCTATTAGTTCCAATGAGATTGCATGATTTCCTATAGGCTGCTCATTTGAAGATATACTATGCAAAGTTCTCTTCAAAACCTAAAATGATTCAAAACATAATGGTACAAAATAATCTTGCATCATTTGATCATATGTTCCAGCTTCCAAATCTTCATCTGCAACTTCACAATCAATGGAATTTGGGGGCTAAAAACCTAGATATGAGAAGTCTTAAACAAGGATTTCATTTCCCTCTAGATGGTCAAGATCAAAACTTATCGACGGTTGTTTTCTGATGGCATGAAAGTGGTCTCTAATGAACTGAAACAAAGTAAAACAAAAAGGCAAAGATCCTTCACTTACTTCAAAATTTGCTGCACTTTCCTCCTCACTTCCATAGCTGATATCCATCGACTTATCACTGTATTCTAGCTACTAAAAGTGAACTTCCTCCTTCCACAAACCAGCTATTTATTTTTCTGCAAGACTAGCTTTTGTTTGGAGAACATAATCATCATCATACCGATTGAACTTAGGCAAATCATCAATATAAAACACATCATCAAGGATACATGTCAGATCAACAGATCTCTCTTCTCCATATGACTGGATTAGGAACAAGGTTCTATGCTAGGTATAGTAGCTTAAAGGTTTTGATAGGTTTTGTTGGTGTTTTTCTAGTTCAGGAGGAGCTGGGAAATTTGGATCTGGGAAACTAAGTCAGAATTGCAGGGTGTTCTATGCGGCAAGGTAGGCATAAGATTTAGCACCTTAGGCTTGATGGGGTGAAATACTAGACTGGTGAGGAGCTAAGAAGGACATGAGCAAGTCATGAATCCTTCCTAAATAGTAGAAAAAACATGAAATAATGGTGTTTTCCCAAGGCAGAGCATTAAACCTAATGTATTCCACCTATCCGAATTGAAAACAACTAATCAGAAGCAATTATATGAAAGAGACATACATAAATATCATGAGAACATAATAACAGAAGAAGAAACACATGCTAAAGGCAATATTACTGGGATCCCATAAAAATAGATGCAACTTTATTAGTTTCTTGCCAAAACTACTATAAAGTGATATGTGTTTTAGTACATGAGCATCCAGTTGAATCCAACCTTTTCAAATGACAAAGAGAATACTTTATATAGAAATCTAAACCACTCATCCTAGCCATTAGGGGTCGAATTCATGAGAATAGGAGCTGTTTCAACCATTTCTAAACAAGGAACTAGAATCTAGACAATCAAACCACTTGCCTCTAAAAGAGGGAAAACTGATTCATTACCCTCAAAACCACTTTTAATCTAATAAATATACCATATACTAGTGTTTAACTATTACATTTACAAACCATGGCATTAATTACATCAGTAAATTCACCTCCATGAGAGAGAAAACAAGAAAATAGTCGAAATTTAGCAAAACAGTCATCTTGAGTAAAAATGCCCTACGCGCAGCGCCACTGGTCCTACGTGCAGTGCCACTTTTAGGCCACTTTTGGAGGCCTTCCCATCATCAAAATTGAGCCCAAGATAGCTCATTGGAAAGGTATTCAAGTCTAATTTCTATAAAACCTAGAATTTTTTCATTTGGAGCTCAATTGACCCCTCCAAAGTTGATTCTCCCAAGGCTTCTTATGTGTTTCCAAAAACTGGCAGAAAGGTCAATTTTGGAGTGTTTTTGGACCTTCTGGTGGACTAGTTTTTCTCCAAAAATTTTGAAATTTCTAGGGTGCATGTCCTTGATGCCTGGAATCCAAAAATGCAATCCATTTGTCCATTGAGTGCCCCTAGAAAAAGCGCAACGCTGGTGGTACTGCACTTCTGGGTAGATTTTCTATGTATTGAATTTCCAAAATTCAAAAATGACAAAATTTCCTCAAAAACTATCCAAAATTGGTATGAGGCACCACCATAAACTATTTTGATTAGCCAAGGAAGCTTCATCCAAAATATTTAATCTATCCTCCTCCTTTTTGCCTTCTAAAGCCCTCCTTAACCTAGCCTTCAACTTTCTGATCCTCATGTTACAAATTTTATTAGGAGCCATGTAATGGTATGCAATGTGTCTAAGAATTTTCTTGTCCCTGTTGGCCTTCTCAATGAGCCCTTCAAGATGTAGTTTGACTCTCTCCAACCAAGTCTCCCTATCATTTTCAATCTCCTGCTCAATAGGAGTCAGTGTGACTTGTATCTCTTTGCCAATTCGCCTTTTTGCTTTGAACACTTCCAGCTCCATGAGGACTTGTTTGTCACTCAACTGTTTGTTCTCCTACTCCAAGAATGTGATGAAATACTTGGCTCTCTCTAGGTTGTCCGCGAAAGCTTGTATTTGAGATTCTCTTTCTTGTATGATGATGTCTTTGATGGTTTCTTGATCCTGAGTCTCTAAATCAATGGTATGAGTATCATGCTACTCAAACTCATCATGCTCTACTAATTCAAACTTCCTTTCTTGCTCATCATTAAAATCACCCTCCTATACCTTTTCCTTCCCTTTGTTCAGCTTCTCAACCTATACCTACTTTGTTGATGTAGAAGGCAAAGCCCCTTCCACACCCTGTGGAGATAACATTTTCCTATGAACTGATGAAGAAGGCAAGGTCCCTTCCACATCTTGTGGAGCAAACACTAGTCTAGCAGCTGCAAATAACTTCCTTGTACCTCTCTAATATGTCAATAATACCGGCACCTCAATAGTTTTTGTCTCTTTGTGTTCCTCTCTCGTTTTCACATGAGTAGAGTGCCCACCTGTTTCTTGCACCATGGATGGAGGAATTTGGAGTCCCATAAACATGTCATGAGCAATGAAAGTCTCCCAAGGGATGTTGAGGAGACTAAGATGGTGAAGAACAATAATATTGATCAAGGAGTAATGATATATGTTGTTCATCTGCTGAGGGTATGGCTTCTTCTACACAAGGTAAGCCATCTTATCAATTTTTTTAAACAAAAAGTGAAATATTTGATGATAATCCTCATCAAGGGGACATACCTATTCTCCAAGAATTTTAAAGAGAAAAGCCTCTTCACCAGACTTTTGTACTGAAGCTTAATGTAAGGCTCATAATAATGCTCATCAAAGTCCTAAGCCTTATACCATTTCTCACCAACATTAGGAATATTGGTGGCCTATGAAATGATTGATGGTGACATTGTGAAAGTCACCCGAGCAAGAGTCACTTCATTGTTGTGCAGGTGGGCTACAAAGAGTATAGCCAATTCATGATGAAATTGTACTCTCTCCACTAGTTCACAGAATTCATAACATTGAAGGTGTCTAAAACATGAAACTGCCAATGGAGAGGCTTGTAGTTCTATTACGTTAGTTGGATCTTCTCTTGTGATTTTGCCTCCCTTATGAGGTTTTCTATGTTTCCTACTCCTCTCAACTGAACTATCACTTTCTGTATTCTCCTCATCATAGTCATATTCACCTCTATCCATGTTTAACCAACTTTATTAATTGCACAAATTTTAGACAATGTAAATGGGGATGAGTGGTATGCTCCAGGGTTTGTAGGGATGATTTTGACTGAATTTATGTAATTATGGAT
The DNA here is from genome assembly GCA_031772625.1 of Pinus tabuliformis. Taxonomy (NCBI): domain Eukaryota; kingdom Viridiplantae; phylum Streptophyta; class Pinopsida; order Pinales; family Pinaceae; genus Pinus; species Pinus tabuliformis. The sequence goes on from CM062805.1 coordinate 791,414,980, forward strand.
AGACCATAAACCATGAGAGTGAAGGCAGGGTTTTGGGGAATGAGGGATGGATGATGGAATGTAGATGAGGGTGAAGGGAATGATGGGTAAAGGTGTTTAGTTATGATGCTAGGTAATGGGAAAAACAAGGTAGTTAGGGTTTGTAGTGGAAAACTAGGGTTTGATATTAAGAGTGAAGGAGATGTCTTAAACATTAAATGTGCAAGCTAAACATCAAGTGAAGTAGGGCCACTTACTTGTAGAGGAGGAATTTGGAAGAAATTTGGTGGAATTTTGAAGTTTGAAGCGATTTTGAAGCTCACTACCCTACGTTTAGCGCCTTTTTGTAGGCCACCTTTGGAGGCCTTCCCGGTGTGGAAATTGGGCGTGGGATAGCGTTTTGGAAATCTTATCGAGTCTACTTTCCATAAAATCTTGAATTTTTCAATTTGGGGTTCATTTTCCCTGTCAAAAGCTCAATCTCCCAAGACTAGTCAAAATGTGCAGAATAAGGCTACCAAAATGTAGGGTGATTTTGCAGTCAACTTTAGGAGGTTTTCCTAAACTCCAAATTGAGCTCATGACATATATCTCTGTGTCTAGTTATCATTTGACTCATCAAGAAAGTCATTTGGACAATTCATCTAGTAGAAAAATTGATTTTACCAAGGTCACTCCAGAAGGGCAGCAACTCTCCTATGGCAAATGATTGTTCAGATATTTCTCCCAAAACATGAGACCTGTGTAAGAAATGAAGGAGGATTTTCTTATTGGGTCTATCGTGGACAAAAACCTCTCTCATGTTTGTAAAATTCATCTTTTCATGCTCAGAAACATCATTTGAATAAAACCTATCTCGATGTGTGGAACAGGGGATTTGTAGCAATGAAGGGAATGATGGGCTTCTAAATTCTTGAGAAAATTTTGGGAAGTAGGGAGGGATGTTAGGAAGCAGGGGAAAGTGGAATTTCAAGGATTGAGTGAGAGGAAGGGGTCCAAAAGGGCAAAACACAGGCCTAACCTCGAAATGTGTCAAATTGTAGCAATAGGCCAGGGTTTGTGGGAAAAGGATGAATTGGGGGATATCCATGATGGGAAGTGTTTAAGAAGTTATATTAAGGATAGGGGAAGGTGTATGAGCATTAGTATACAAGTTTGTCGATGATTTGACCATCTAAGAAAAATTACCTTCAAAAACCCAGGAGAGGGAAGTGAGCCTTACCTAAGCACCACTGGAGCACAAACGAGGTGTAAAAAGACCCATTAGAACTTGAAATAATGATGAAAACTCTTTGAAGGATGGTACACTCAGCCGAATGGTGACATGGACCAATACTTGGAAGACTTTGGAAGGAGTGAAAACAAATCCTAGACCTAATACCTAGTGACCAAATTTTACTTGAAGATTCACCGAAATGAAAAAATTTGACTTTGACACCCCAAGACCACTTTGTAAGAGCATGTTTGATCGCTGGTGGAAGGCTACAAAGATTGACTCTAAGATTGGCTCCATTGGGGATGGTAGCTCCTTGGAGGTGCTAAGAACACCGTAGACCAAGTAGCCTTATCCATTGGGCATGGAGTAAAAAACTAAATCTGACTGAATACTAATGACTCAAAGACACAAATAGACTTTTACTCAACTAAAAACTGACTCAATACTAAAACACAACTGACAAACTAGAAAAGATGCTCAAAATGGAGCTTATTCAATAAAACCTATTCTAATTGTTCCATTCATCACCTAATCAAGTGAAATGAAAAAACCAATGAAACCAAGTAAGCATCATGACTGCTGTTTGAATTCTCTGCAAGTGCTTGTTTATGAACAACAAGAGAGAACTACTAAAAGGAAACTCCCATGACAACTTGTAAACAGATCCAAATTTTCCCAGATTGGATAATATGAATTCTCTATCTGACTCCAAAAATACTGCATAAGGATCTTGAAATTTATGTGCACTGGGACTTAGCTCATCCAATGGATTAATTTTCTTCTCCTCATACCATGAATGAAAAATTTCATCTAAGCTTTGTGATGAGACTCGTGCTGGAAATGAAAAAGAAACTGACTACTGGATCAAGTTTGTATAAATACCTTTTTCAAGCTCATATTTAGCTAATGGAGAAGGACTTTGAGTGCAAACATCATCCAACACATCAGCTATTGGATCATGAAAAACTTGAAAATACTGTTGCAACCCATTTTCTATCCAATGAGATTGCATGATTTCCTATAGGCTACTCATTTGAAGATATACTATGAAAAATTCCCTTCAAAAACTGAAATGATTCAAAACATATTGGTACAAAATCATCTTGCGTCATTTGATCATTTATTCCAGCTTCCAAGTCTTCATCTACAACATGACAATCAATGGCATTCGGGGGCTACAAATCTAGATATGAGAAGTCTTGAATAAGGATTTCATTGCCCTCTAGATGGTCAAGATCAAAACTTATTGATGATTGATTTCTGATGGCATGAAAGTGGTCTCTGATGAATTGAAATGAAGTAAAAAAAGAAGGCAAAGATACTTCACTTACTTCAAAATTTGATGCACTTTCCTCCTCACTTCCATAGCTGATATGAATTAGCTGATCACTGTATTCGAGCTGCTGAAAGTGAACTTCCTCCTTCCACAAACTAGCTGTTGATTTGTCTGCAAGACTAGCTTCTTTTTGGAGAACATAATCATCATCATACCGATTGAACTTAGGAAAATCATCAATATAAAACACATCATCAAGCATACATGTCAAATCAACATATCTCTCTTCTCCAAGATGATCTATAAAATAATCATTATCAGATCTATGATAACTGGGATAAGAAAGAAAATGATTTCAATCAATGACTTGTTTTTCTTCAATCAGCGAGCCATGGTCTTGAACATCATACTCATTCCTTGTGGTGATCTTTTGCATCATCTCTTCCACTGAACTTACCAAAATGTCAAGCTTTACCTCTAAATATGTCGATTCCTCCGGATCTATGTTCTTCATCTCTTCTTCCTTCAACTTTTCCCTTCTGATCAGAAAATTAGCCTCTACATCTACTACATTGTTTTGCATCTCTGTTATAGACAATTTTGTGCCTTACAGCATTGAGCATGAAATGTCCATAATCTAAGGGATCCAAAGTCCCTAAACATGTTGTTCCTACCCCTAGAGGAACAAGGCTAACAAACCACAGCAATTCACAGAAGTTCTCCAACTTAAACTGCTCAAAAACAAGTCAATTCAGGATCATGTCAACTGCTCCATTGACCATCTGCGCTGAATGTCAGTGGCTCCACTGTCTACCTGCGTTGAATGTCAACTCCAACACTAGCTACCTGCGCTGAGCGAGTTTGGACATGTGGCAGACTCATTCCTCAAGGTGTCAGAAGCCAGGAAGCTTCCAAAATGACACTTGCCTCAGGGAATTCGACTGGTGATGAGTAAGAGGTTCCAAATCTCCAAGTGGAAGCAAGAACCTCCAAGTGGACTCAAGAACTGAGAGAGGGAGAGGACACTAGTCAGATCTCAAGCTGACTCATCCTCTCTCCAAAATAACTATATATAGATCTCTCCTCCATGAGATCTAGAGGCTGGAATTTTATTATTGCAAAGAATTGTTGTTTGTTTGAGACTGGAATCGTTGGGTGCTTAATGCTTTGAAGGGGCTGAAGATAGGAATTCCATTTGCTGGGAAGGAGATGCTGGATTGGAGCCCTTTGGGTTGTATCTCTTCCTGAACCTTGTTATTCATCAATAAAGCTATCTTGGTTTCTCCTATATGCTGATGTATTTTGATGTATGAATGTATTAGTGTATTTGGTTTATTTCTAATCCTAAACTAGTTATGAATGTGAACATCTGTCTTTGTGTAGTGTTCTTCTCTTGTTTCAAGTAGCTGTTCTCTTGTCACAAGTAGCTGTTCTCTTGTGATCTTGCAGGAAGTTGTAGCTGGATAAGCAAGAAGGCAAGTAGCTATGAACACCCAAAGAGAAGGGAGATTGGATCGAGGGACAAACGGAAGACACCGGTAAGTCTATTGATGTCTCTTCTTTCACATTTCATAAAGGAAGAAACCAGTGTAGCTGTACTCGTTTGTTGCTAAGGCACTGTCACACCTTAGGTGGATAGGATCGTCCTGCATAGGCATTTTTCCCCACAACAAATTGGTGACTCTGCTGGGGAGATTTGTTTTAGTCATTTTATTTGTGTTTACATCATTGTTTGCTTCATAGACTCAACAACAACAATCGAACTTCTTCTGCAAAGTAGATTGTTGCTGCCTTGATCCTTCACTGGATTTTGTCTATGATCTGAACAATGGACTCACAAATGATTTGATGATCCTTTGTGATAGTCTTTAGTACCCTCTCAAAGCATCCCTTTGATTATACCTTGCTTGTGTTTCTAATTTGGCCTGAAACTGTTGATTTTTGAGCAATTTGTGACCCAGAACCCAAGAGAAACGAGAGTTTCTCCTTCAGCGCAAACACTGTGAAGGCAGTCTGCATTTCAACGCAGGTCCCGTGAAGGCTACCTGCGCTGAATTTCAAACCCACAGTGTTGAGGTTGCGCTGAACCAGTTTGGCCTTGTGCAGCTGGGGTTCTCTGCTGTCTGTTGCCCTGTTTTGATCTTTGTTTTTTGCAGCCTTTAACCAGCATAGGTACCAGTCTGATAACTCCTTTTCTTTGCTTAGATTCCGCCTCCTTTTGTACAAAAAGACTGTGAGTGTTTTTATGTGTTTGTGGCATCATTTACAGTTTTCCTTTGCATGAGTAAAGTAGTCATCCTGTAGCCTTTGATTCAGATCTGATTGATTGTGATCTTAGAAGAGAGTTCATTGGTTGTTTGCAGATTGATTATACATTTACTTTTGCTTATTGGTTTGAATTTGTCTCTTTTAAGTGTCAAAACAAGTCTTTATTTCGAAAATCGTTAAGTGTTGTAATCTCTTCTATCTTCTCTGATTTCGAAAAAGTGAACTTGTTTGTATTGGTCATTTAAAAGCAAATCCAAAGTTGCACAAAAAGCTTTCTTTGTAGGCATCAATACTAAGAAAGCGGAAAACAAACACCTGCATTGTGCATTTTTCATTTGATAGTTTGCATGTTGGATTTAGGAAAAGTGCATTAGAGTGTGCTGATTGCTCTTTGAGAAAAGATGATGTCTTTCTTTTCCCTTAGTAGCTAGGATTTTCAAAGTTGAAAGATATAAAGCTTGCTTATCATCTTTAGACTGCATTTAGGAATTTGTATCATACATCTCATGGTGAACCTTGAAAGGCAAACTTTAAAAAGATCAACCTAAAATAAACTGAATGAACTTAACAACGCTTTGCAACATAACGCACAACATAGAGGTCTAGGCTAGAGACGTGTTCCGGCGTCGTTAAGCCTAGTGACTGTCGATCTCATGGAAGGTGGGTGATTCCTCCTGAGGGACGATAGCGCTAGTACGGATTGTGCTCCCACGTACCGTCGCGTATATATTGGGAGACCCATATAGGCATATATCCTTTATCCTTAGGAAGCCATGTCGGCCGCCCTACTGATCGCAATGCAGTGAACACAGCATTCACGAAGATCGACCGCCCGTACCTTAAAAAGTATTCTGCGGTTTTGCGAAAAGTCTGGCACACCCTCTGCCTAGAACTCCAGAGCAATTTCTTTTGGCCTTTTTCAGACTCTATAACAGAAAAAGTCCATCCGAGCATTTGTCACTTCGGGCTCGTTAAAACATCGAAGGAGACTAGAGTCATCTTTAGCTTTTTCTCGACTCTTTAAAAGTGAAAAAGAAAGTTGTGTCTAAAGCATCGTTAACAATTTATTTTAAACGGAACAATCACCTTTTATTCCCGCGTTGATCTTTAGGTTGAAAAGATGGAGCACACCAACCAAGGAATTCCCCTTGGTGGAAATCCTAGTCCCTTATCCTCTTGGGGAGATGTTGGTGCGCCCCACATGGCCACATTGTTGCTGCCAGGACTGACAATTGGCCTACCAGTCTGGCTCTTTTCAACCAATGTCGTTCAGAACACCACCATTCCTGAACAGTCGAGTCAACAGTTAGATCAGACAAGAGTTGCCTCCTAGCCTTCTACTTCATCTTCCTCTCCTCCTTCCTCTTCGCTTGACGGAACTGGTAAATCAAAAAACCGAGTTCCTAAGGAGAAGAAGGAGAAGAAGAAGAAAGAGAAGAAGAAGAAGGAGCCTAAGGCGACTGGGGGCAAACAAGTGTCGTCTGGCAAAAATCCACACACAGCACTCGCAAGGCTTAAATCGCCATGCGTCATATGCAAGGGAGATCACTTCCATAGAGATTGTCCCTGTATCCCCCGGATACTAAGAGACTGGTCCCCCCGTTTGCACAATTCGGTAGCATCGACCTCTGATAGCCATGTCGACTGCTCACCATCAACTAGTGGGAGTGAAGCCCCAGGACAGAGCGAGAAAGCTAAATTTCCCTGCAGACTGTGTGAAGGCGATCACGCCATCCACCGTTGTCCCTTCTTAGACGAGGCAAAAAGAGTTCTGGAAGATCACCCGATTTTACGAGCGCAACTTCCTCCTGGATATCAAAGACTCCTGCCAAGTCCCTCGCTAGTTGAGAACCCGGCTGACCCACCCAGGTGGTCAGCCGAAGCACCTGTCATTGAAGATGAACCGTCTGAATCCATACCTGACGAAAGTCTAAAGGTTGAAACGGCAGTTAACCTGGTTTTGCCTTCAGAGGCTCTATCTTCGAATGACACCGTCATAGAAGAGAATAAAGATGACACCGTCCAAATTCTCTTCATCAGCACTGACTCTGATGATCAAGGGGACAATGCCTCCATTCCTTTATCGCAGGAAGGAAGTTCATCAGAGCGATATCCGGCCGTATACTCGGTCCCACCACCAAGCAACCTGGTTGTGTCCTTTGACTGGAACCAACTAGGCAAACCCCGCTTGCCAGCTAGCATACCATTCAGAATTATTGTCCAAATATACAGGATGGTAATGGCTGGCACAGTTATTGATGAAGGGGCATCTGTGAGTATCCTTTCCTCTATTGCTTGGAAAGTGCTTGGTTCGCCTGTGCTTTTGCCTGAAATGAGAAATCTATCAGGCTTTGATAAGGGAACCAGTCGACCTTTAGGGATCCTCCCCAATGTGCCCATAACATTGAAAGGGAAGACCGTTCAAATGAACGTGATGGTCGTTCAAGGACCCTTGGATTATAACCTACTCCTTGGACGAGACTATATATATTGCATGGGAGCCATCGTCTCATCACTCTTTAGAGTAATGTGTTTTCCACATGAAGGAAGAATGGTCAAGCTCGTGTACCAACTTTCATTCCCCGGATCACGCATCGCAAATAGTCATATACCATCCCTAAATGGTCTATTCACACAAGAAGTGTCTCAACCCACGGTCCGTCCTCCTGATGAGCGCGAGTAATCCGGGAGGATATGACTGGAACCCAGGGGGCATGCGTCCTGGCCTGCTTCGGCAGGGAAACTTTGGGTATAGGGTAGGTTTCCGTGGGAGAATATGACTAGTCCGTACCCCGTCCGTCTAGGAAGAGGGTTGTTCTAGAATAAGATTCTTTTGTCAAAGTTATGTGAGTTGGTGGGCTACGTCACTCACCTTTGTCTATTTCGGTAGACATTGCCGAGGAAGTGTTTTGTTTGAAAGATTAACGAGACAATATTTGGGTAACCTGAAAGAGGTAAGCCTCTCTCGTTAAAACAAATGTTTTGGCGGAAGTGAAGTAGAGGTAACCTTGAAATTGTACTTTATGCCTGGGGGCATGCAAACCTTTTGGAGTGCAAGCAAGGGGTGGCTATTTATTTTTTAAATTTTTAGGACCTCTAACCCTTTAAACTCGTAGGATTAGTCGTTTCCGAACTTGCATAACGAAAGGATCCGGGGCAAAGCTTACGTGAGATGAAGCTCCATAAAAAATAGCATCTCCAATGAGACACTCTTATCATATGACTGGTATAAACGAGCAGTTTTAGCATAAAGTTCATGCTCGTTAAAAAATAAACGCAAGATCCGAGCAGTTTTAGCACATAGTTCATGCTCGTTAAAAAATAAGCATAAGATTGAGCAGTGTTTTGGCGCATTCAAGCTCATTAAAAAATGAACCTATTCCGGTAAATAACCATTGTGTATGTAACCTTATCTGCCATAAAAGCCTTGGTCGTGTTTGCACCATCACCTCCACTTTTCATTTGGCCGATCGTTCACCTCCATATGATTGTTTACCCATTTTGAGGAACAGCTGCGAAGAGTGATTTCACCTAGCCATCCTTATGACACTGCCGTGATTGGAAAATTCCAACCTGTACCTGGAATCAGCTGCTAACCCTGTTCATCACTCGTTCCTCAAAAGGCGAGTCTTCTTTAAGCTCTTTTCAACTGACTCGTAAAAAATGAAAAGATTGCCAAGTTTTGGCCTTCCAGCTCGTTAAAGCAACAAGAAGTGCCATCCCTCCTCTAGATTTTAATCTTTTTGGACCTGAGGGATTATTGCACAAAAAGATCGAGCGCTTGTTTTGTTCGGCTCGTTAAAACTATCGAAAATTCATCCCTTCTGTATTGTTTTATACTTTTTCGGACTTAAGGGATTAGATGACGAAAAAGGAATTTTGGAGTTAACTTTATGTACCTTTTCAGACTCTCTAAAAATGAAAAGGATCGAGTTATCCTTGTCGTTAGACTCGTTAAAATCACTAAATAGCGACAAACTTGTCTTTAGACGAGAACGAGTTTCACTATCGCTAGGCTCGTTAAAACATAGCGATGGGCTTGCCCGAAGGGCAAGTTATAGAACAAGCATATGTTATCCTCCTCAAGCTTGACAAAAATAAAGAGGTACTAGTCAGCAACGACTGGGGAAAAATTGGGAGAAAATCAGGGAAACTTTGATGGTAGTAAGTCGCTCTTGAACATGACACTTTTCCTCCATACCACAATCGGGTTGGGTTGTTTCATTCACCGGTCACATCACCATGGTCTCGCCATACCATCCATATTTGGGGTAATGTTACCGATCCATTGCATCAGTGTCGCCATATGTTCAAGATAAGTCGTTCAGAAAGAGTCAACCGGGTCCCATCCACTGCCATACATTATCCTTCATCCATTCATGACCGCCACCCTGAATCATATGTCACGGATCGTTTTCACCTCCATCAAAATCATTAGCTCCGTTCGGTGTCACTGATGTGGGATTCATTAAGGCCATCCTTTGACGGATCGGCGATCGCTTCTTGTCGACATCAGCTCATTATCCAAGAAGTTGATCTAGGAACAACCCCTTCAGTACTTTGAAGCTTGCATGCCTCAATGGCAAGTTTCTCACTTCCGGTAACAGGTACACATCAATGACCTTTGACCAGAAGATTTTGCGTGGTGTTCGACACCAAGTCCTTTATTCACACCACGTGAATTGTACTGCAGTACCTTGAGGGTCATTATCATTATCGGTGATTCCTCTCGCGCTTGTTAACGGTTTACCTCATTGACCGGTAATCAAGCGATGTCTTTCCATGTTCGACTTCAGCACAATTCTCACATGGATCGACTTGTACTTAGAGTGAAGATCGAACGAGTTTTGAAGACCCCGGATCTAGTTTCATCCATCCGGGCTGCGATATATATTCAGGAAAGATAAAGACATTTTGACATGTACATCATTGCAGCAGATGATCATCCTACCCAAAGGATGATAATTTCACCAAAATTATCAGTCTACCATCAGACGATCATTTGTTCTATGTACAAAAATGAATTTATAAAGTTGAGCATGGGAATGCCCGCCTCAGCTAGATCATGAAAGCAGTATGAATCATAATGTATTGTATTGTATCTTATTACAGGTCTCCTCCCAGCAAATGGATGAACTTCGAACCCTCCTGGATAAAGCATTTCACCCGATAAACGGCCTCATACTTTAGGGGGCAACTGTTATAGACATTTTTGTGCCTTACAACATTGAGCATGAAATGTCCATAATCTAAGGGATCCAAAGTCCCTAAACATGTTGTTCCTACCCCTAGAGGAACAAGGCTAACAAACCACAACAATTCACAGAAGTTCTCCAACTGAAACTGCTCAAAAACAAGTCAATTCAGGATCATGTCAACTGCTCCATTGACCATCTGCACTGAATGTCAGTGGCTCCACTGTCTACCTGCGTTGAATGTCAACTCCAACACTAGCTACCTGCGCTGAGCGAGTTTGGACATGTGGCAGACTCATTCCTCAAGGTGTTAGAAGCCAGGAAGCTTCCAAAATGACACTTGCCTCAGGGAATTCGACTGGTGATGAGTAAGAGGTTCCAAATCTCCAAGTGGAAGCAAGAACCTCCAAGTGGACTCAAGAACTGAGAGAGGGAGAGGACACTAGTCAGATCTCAAGCTGACTCATCCTCTCTCCAAAATAACTATATATAGATCTCTCCTCCATGAGATCTAGAGGCTGGAATTTTATTATTGCAAAGAATTGTTGTTGGTTTGAGACTGGAATCGTTGGGTGCTTAATGCTTTGAAGGGGCTGAAGATAGGAATTCCATTTGCTGGGAAGGAGATGCTGGATTGGAGCCCTCTGGGTTGTATCTCTTCCTGAACCTTGTTATTCATCAATAAAGCTATCTTGGTTTCTCCTATATGCTGATGTATTTTGATATATGAATGTATTAGTGTATTTGGTTTATTTCTAATCCTAAACTAGTTATGAATGTGAACATCTGTCTTTGTGTAGTGTTCTTCTCTTGTTTCAAGTAGCTGTTCTCTTGTCACAAGTAGCTGTTCTCTTGTGATCTTGCAGGAAGTTGTAGCTGGATAAGCAAGAAGGCAAGTAGCTGTGAACACCCAAAGAGAAGGGAGATTGGATCGAGGGACAAACGGAAGACACCGGTAAGTCTATTGATCTCTCTTCTTTCACATTTCATAAAGGAAGAAACCAGTGTAGCTGTACTCATTTGTTGCTAAGGCACTGTCACACCTTAGGTGGATAGGATCGTCCTGCATAGGCATTTTTCCCCACAACAATCTCTTCAAGTGTTGCAAGGTTCCTTTCCCTTAGCTGAAACTCCATTTCCGGATCAAAGGCTTCCAGGTAGTGTAAGAGAGCGGATCCAGGAGGAGGCCTTAGATTAGCAGGCATCAAAAAATAGACTTGGTTAACCTTGGCAGAAAACTGTTGTACTGTCTCCCCTAGCAGTCTTTTCAGCTAGTTATACTCTTCTAGAATCAAGAAAGGTTCTGTCTGATCACCCACTTGTCGAGGAAAACGTTGATGAACTGCTGGAAATCTGAGATGCTTGCATCAGGCAGGGTTTTGAACCAACTCTTGACTTTTACTTGCAAAGAAAGAGAAAAAAGCCTAATACTGAAATCCTCGTCATCAACTTCAAAAATGTCAAGAAAAGACTCAAAATTCAGTACACGTCTCTCACCAGTGATGTTGGCACATTCACCATCAAATCTTGGTAGATATAGGTAATGTTTTTTAGGGAAATCATGGGATATAGGAGGTAAAATCAGAGGTTGTATCTATCTAGAATTTTACAAGGTATAGGAGTATATACAAAAGTTGTAGAATCAGTCTTGGTCTCTTTAGGCTCATCAATTTGAAGACTGTCATCATAAGATTCAAAAGAAGGGTCTTGATCAAGATCAAATGCATGCGAATATTTTTTATTCACAATATTCAAAGGGAAGGAATCACATGCAGGTCTAGGATATTTTCTCAAATACAATATACTTTGTAAAGCGTTCTTGACATTCTCGGGAAAAGAGAAGAAATAATTTATAACAAAGAATGTAATGTCTTGGATGAAATTCCAACTTGAATACCTGATCTTTCCATATTGTCCTTTCATGTTTCTACTGGTCAGGTTCATACTCCAGTGGAGTCCTTGGATTTGATCTCAAAATTGATTTGGAGTCGCCAGGTGAATGATTTCAGCCATCTGATGTCTGATCGTTGTCCACCATCAACAATCAGATCTAAAATTGATACATTTTGCTAAGGACCATAAAACTATGTTCCAGAGTATGGTCACCACTATGTTATCACCTAGATTTACCTCGGGCTGAAGGGAGGCAACTTCCAGGGTAACCCCAAACCAAGCTTAGCCTTGTAGCTAGCCCTACAAGGTCGAGAGAGGGATCTCTCCTTATGGATCTCAATCAAGATGACTGGATTAGGAACAAGATTTTATGCTAGGTATAGTAGCTCAAAGGTTTTGATAGGTTTCGTTAGTGTTTTCCCAGATCAGGAGGAGCTGGGCAATTTAGGTATGGGAAACTAAGTCAGAATTGCAGGGTGTTCTATGCGGCAAGGTAGGCATAAGCTTTAGCACCTTAGGCTTGATGGGGTGAAATACTAGACTGGTGAGGAGCTAAGAAGGGCATGATAAAGTCATGAATCCTTCCTAAACAGTAGAAAAAACATGAAATAATGGTGTTTTCCCAAGGTAGAGCATTAAACCTAATGTATTCCACCTATTCGACTTGAAAACAACCAATAAAAAACAATTATATGAAAGAGGCATACATAAATATCATGAAAACATAATAAAAAAAGAAGAAACACATGCTAAAGGCAATATTACAGGGATCCCATAAAAATAGCTGCAACTTTATGAGTTTCCTGCCCAAACTGCTATAAAGTGATATGTGTTTTAGTACATGAGCATCCAGTTGAATCCAACCTTTTCAAATGAAAAAGAGAATACTTGATATAGACATCTAAACCACTCATCCTAGCCATTAGGGGTCGAATCCATGAGAAGAGGAGCTTTTTCAACCATTTCTAAACAAGGAACTAGAATCTAGGCAATCAAACCACTTGCCTCTAAAAGAGGGGAAACTGATTCATTACCCTCAAAACCACTTTTAATCTAATAAAGCTACCATATACTAGTGTTTAAATATTACATTTACAAAACATGGCATTAATTACATTAGTAAATTCACCTCCATGAGAGAGAAAACAAGAAAATATTCGAAATTTAGCAAAACAGTCATCTTGAGTAAAAATGCCCTACGCGCAGCACCACTGGTCCTACGTGCAGTGCCAGTTTGAGTCCACCTTTGGAGGCCTTCCCTTCATCAAAATTGAGCCCAAGATAGCTCATTAGAAAGGTATTCAAGTCTACTTTGCAGAAAAACTAGAATGTTTTCATTTGGAGCTCAATTTACCCCTCAAAAACGGATTCTCCCAAGGTTGCTTCTATGTGTCCAAAAACTGGCAGAAAGGTCAATTTTGGAGTGTTTTTGGACGTTCTGTTCGACTATTTTTGCTCCAAAAATTTTGAAATTTTCTAGGGTGCATGCCCTTGATGCCCTAAATCCAAAATTTAATCCATTTGTCCATTGCATTCCCCTAGAAAAAGTGCAACGCCGGTGGTGCTGCGCTTCTAGGCAGATTTTCTGTGTATTGAATTTCCAAAATTCAAAAATGACACAATTTCCTCAAAACCTGCCAAAAATTGGTATGAAGCACCACCATCAACTGATTTGATTAGCCAAGGAGGCTTCAGCCAACATATTTAATCTATCCTCCTCCTTTTTGTCTTCTAAATCCCTCCTTAACCTAACCTTCAACTTTCTGATCCTCATGTTACAAATTTTATTGGGAGCCATGTAATGGTATGCCATGTGTCTAAGAATTTCCTTGTCCCTGTTGGCCTTATCAATGAGCCCTTCAAGATGTAGGTTTACTCTCTTAAGCCATGTATCCCTATCGTTTTCAATCTCCTACTCAATAGGAGTCAGTGTGACTTGTGTCTCTTTGTCAATTTGCCTTTTTGCTTTGAGCACTTCCAGCTCCATGAGGACTTGTTTGTCACTCAATTGTTTGTTCTCCTGCTCCAAGCATGTGATGACATACTTGTCTCTCTCTAGGTTGTCTGCCAAAGCTTGTATTTGAGCTTCCCTTTCTCGTATGATGATGTCTTTGATGGTTTCTAGATCCCGAGTCTTTAAATCAATGGTCTCATTATCATGCTGCTCAAACTCATCGTGCTCTGCTAATTCAAACTTCCTTTCTTGCTCATCATTCATATCATCCTCCTGTACCTTTTCCTTCCCTTTGTTCAGCTACTTAACCTGTACCTGCTTTGTTGATGTAGAAGGCAAAGCCCCTTCCATGCCCTGTGGAGATAACATTTACCTGTGAACTGATGAAGAAGGCAAGGTCCCTTCCACATCTTGTGGAGCAAATATTTGCCTAGCAGCTGCAAATAACTTCCTTGTACCTCTTTGATATGTCAAGAATACCAGCACCTCAGCAGTTTTTGTATTTTTGTGTTTCTCTCCTATTTTGACATGAGTAGAGGGCCCACCTATTTCTTGTACCATGGATGGAGGAATTTGGCGTCCCCTAAACATGTCATGAGAAATGAAAGTCTCCCAAGGGATGTTGAGGAGACTGACATGGTGAAGAATAATAATATTGATCAAGGAGTAATGATATATGTTGTTCATCTGCTGAGGGTATGGCTTCTTCTACACAAGGAAAGCCATCTTATCAATGTTTCTAAACAAAAAGTAAGGGAGGTTCAACAACTTCACCCTTTTAAAGTGCATTAGGATCCCGATATGGTAAGTGTACAACCTGGAAAATCTTCCCTCACAAGTGAACTATTTGATGATAATCCTCATCAAGGGGACATATGTGTTCTCCAATAATTTGAAATGGAAAAGCCTCTTCTCCTGACTTCTATACTGAGGCTTAATGTAAGGCTCATAATAATTCTTATCAAGGTCCTGAGCCTTATACTATTTCTCACCAACATTAGGAATCGTGGTGGCCTCTGAAATGATTGATGGTGACATTATGAAAGTCACCCCAACAAGAGTCACTTCATTGTTGTGCAGGTGGGCTGCAAAGAGTCTAGCCAATTCATGATGAAATTGTACTCTCTCCACTAGTTCACAAAATTCATAACATTGAATGTGTCTGAAACATGAAACTGCCAATGGAGAGGCTTGTAGTTCTCTTAGGTTAGTTGTCTCTTTTCTTATGATTTTGCCTACCTTATGAGGTTTTCTATGTTGCCTACTCCTCTCAACTGAACTATCACTTGCTGTATTCTCCTCATCATAGTCATAGTCACCTCTATCCATGTTTAAACAGCTTTCTTAATTGCACAAATTTTAGACAATGTAAATGGGGATGAGTGGTATGCTCTAGGGTTTGTAGGGATGAGTTTGAGTGAATTTATGTAGTTATGGACAGATCATAAACCATGAGAGTGAAGGGATGGTTTTTTGGAATTAGGGATGGATGATGGAATGTAGATGAGGGTGAAGGGAATGATGCGTAAAGGGTTTTTAGTGTGATGCTAAGTAATGGGAAAAACAAGTTAGTTAGGGTTTGTAGTGGAAAACTAGGGTTTGATATTAAGAGTGAAGGAGATGTCTAAAACATTAAATGTGTAAGCTAAACATCAAGTGAATTAGGTCCACTTACTTGTAGAGGAATAATTTGCAAGAAATTTGGTGGAATTTTGATGTTTGAAGCGATTTTGAAGCTCGCTGCCCTACGCGCAACGCCTTCACCCAGAAGCGCTGTGCCTTTTTTCAGGCCACCTTTGGAGGCATTCTTAGTGTCTAAATTGGGCTTGGGATAGTTCGTTGCAAATCTTGTCGAATCTATTTTCCATAACATCTTGAATTTGTCAATTTGGAGTTCATTTTCCCTATCAAAAGTGCAATCTCCCAGAACTGGTCAAAATGTGCAGAATGAGGCTACCAAAATGCAGAGTGATTTTACAGTCAACTTTAGGAGGTCTGCCTCAACTCCAAATTGAGCTCATGACATCTCATTAGAAATATATCTATGTCTAGTTATTAGTTGACTCATCAAGAAAGTCATTTGGACATTTCATCTAGGAGAGAACTTGATTTTACCAAGGTCAATCCAAAAGGGCAGCAACTCTCCTGTGGCAAATGATTGTTCGAATATTTCTCCCAAACCATGAGACCTATGTAAAAACTGAAGGAGGATTTTTTTCTTGGGTCTATGGTGGAAAAAACCCTATCTCATGTTTTTCAAATTCATCTTTTTGTGCTCAAAAACATCTTTTGAATAAAACCTATCTCGATGTGTGGAATATGGGATTTGTAGGAATGAAGGGAATCAGGGGCTTCTAAATTCTTGAGAAAATTTTGGGAAGTGGTGAGGGATGTTAGGAAGTAGCGGAAAGTGGAATTTCAAGGATTGAGTGAGGGGAAGGGTTCCAAAAGGGCAAAGCACAGGCCTAACCTAGAAAAGTGTCAAACTGTAGCAATATGCTAGGGTTTGTGGGAAAATGATGAGTTTGAGGGATATATGTGATGGGAAGTGTTTAAGAAGGTATATTAAGGATAGGGGAAGGTGTATGAGCATCAGGATACAAGTTTTGTTGATGATTTGACCATCCAAAAAAAATTACCTTCAAAACCCTAGGAGAGGGAAATGAGCCTTACCTAAGCACCACTAAAGCACAAACAAGGTGTAAAATGACCCATTAGAACTTGAAATAATGATGAAAACTCTTTGAATGATGGTATGCTTAGCCGAATGGTGACATGGACCAATACTTGGAAAACTTTGGAAGGGGTGAAAACAAATCCTAGACCTAATACCTAGTGACCAAATTTTGCTTGAAGATTCATTGAAATGACAAAATTTGACTTTGACACCCCAAGACCACTTTGTAAGAGCATGTTTGATCACTGGTGGAAGGCTGCAAAGACTGACTCTAACAACGTGGATGGGTTGACATTAGGAGTTCCACCGAGGAGTATAGTTGATACCCCTGCACATATGCAGAGGTACAGTGTAGGGGTCGCCTCATCGCACTGTCAAGGCCTTCTCCGTTGCATATTGAATGTGGTGTTATGTTACCATAAGCACCATTGAGTGGGGTTACAACACAAGGATGTGGGGTTTTTGATATTTTTCATATGTATGAAAATGAGGGCCTCGGTTTCCTGGTTTTGTAACTATGTATCGAAACTTTTATATATAATAAAATGACGGATTCTATGTGTTTTTCGATATCCTATGTATAATGGATGTGTATGGTTTAAAATTTGTAAATGTGGAAAATTCCAATCTGACACATAATTAGAAATGAAATGGTGAATTGGTTTTGGTCTCAAGTAATATGCACGTACTCAATATAATAAAATGAACGCTACAAGAGATGCACCCATAAAAAGTAACGAAGGAGGGTTGGATTCCTTACATCATACAAATGGTTGAGCTAAGACACTATGAACTAAGAGTCAAGTTGAACAACTAGGTGGTGTATGTCAAGATGACTAGACAAGGTTAAGAGCTCAATGACAACATTATATTCATCCATGTTGTTTGTGATAGGGTGAAGACAAACACCTCTTCAACTTACAAGCTCATCAGTTGGGGAAAAGAGAACCCAAGTGGTGGAAGCAGCATTCCAAGTGTAATGTCTTGCACCATCTCTGAAGCCTCGATAAGGTAGTGAGGGTGTTGACATCTATGCATGAAAGACCAAACACATGAATTACACACGGAACTCAGGAAACTAATTATAAGTAAAATAAAACTCATGACACGCACACCTATATATACTATGTACAAGTAAACATGCAAATAGACCAAGCTTAGTAACATTTGAGGTATATCCCATTGTGTGGCTCCGACGGTGGATTTCCTCCATAATTAATTAACTCATAGGCTCCCTTCTTGAGAACAAATTTAACAATGTAGGGACCATGCCGCAAGGGTTCGATTTTACCATCACCTAACTTATCATGGTATTGGTCATAAACCAAAACAAGATCGCCCTCATAGAAGACACGTGGTCGGACAGATTTATCGTATTAGTCCTTTACTCTCTTCTTATGAATTTCATTATTGATCAGGGAGAGAAGGTGTGTTTCATCAAGTTGGTTAAATTTTAGAAGGTGCGCTTCTTTAGCTGAGGTGTCAAGGAGTAACTCGACAACTAATTCAAGAGAAGAGATTTCACACTGGATAGGAAGGACAGATTCAACCCCATACACCAATTGGAATGGAGTAAAGCCGGTAGAATATTTCACTGAGGTACGATATGCCCATAAAGCATAGAATAGCATAATATGCCAATTGGATTTGTGTTTTGCTACCATTCTTTGTAACATGGTTTTCAAAGTCTAATTAACGGCTTCTACTTGACCATTTCCTTGTGGAAAATAGGGCGAGGAATGTTCGTGACAAAAAACCAACTTGGTAGCTAATTCTTGCATCATATGATTTTGAAAATGTTTGCCATGATTGGTCATGATGCGTTTGGGCACACCAAACCTAACAAAGATTTGGTTGAAAATGAATAGGGAAACATTACCACCATCGTTAAGACGTGTAGGCATATCTTTGGCCCATTTGGTAAAATAGTCAACATCGACAATGATATAATGGTGATCATGGGCGGAGGGTGGGTTATATTGCATAAAATTAATGATCCACTAGGAAAAATGTCTGATAGTGATGATTGGATGTAACGGGGCTGGGTGAGCATGCATCTTTCATGAAAATATTTTACATGGATGGCATTTTTGGACTACCTTAATACAATCCTTAAAAATTGAAGGCCAAAAATAACGAGCGTACAAAATTTTCTGGGCAGTGGCAAGCCTGGAAAAATTACCACCACATGCCCCTACGTGGCAATCATTTAAAACATGTTCGGCTTCAGAATGAGTAAGACAAAAAAATAAAATAGTGTCAAAACCTTGACGGTAAATGGTGTAATTGATAATGAGATAATGTTGAGACTGGTGGCATATACACCATCGATCATCACGAGACATTTTAGGTCGAAACCTTTTTGTTTGAAGATACAGGAAAATCTCACCATACCAAGGGTCAGAAGTGATAATGAAGAACAAGGATTCAACATGGAAAGGATCCATGGCCACAGTTTCCTCACTGGAAGGAGGCAATTCAGCAAGCAATTCAGTGAAAGCTAGGAAGTTTTTAGATTTTGCAATAACAAACTCTAGATCAAACTCTTGAAGGATAACAATCCATTTGGAGTATTTCCCCTGATAATTTGGCATCTAAGGATATGTTTCATGGGATTGGAGTCAGCAATGACCGTACTCTTTTGTAGTAAAATATAATGCCTCAAGCATTGTACAACAATGATAGTTGTGAGGGCCAACTTCTCAACATGCGAGTAGCGAAGCTCAAGACCAATGAGGCATTTTCTAAGGTAGTATATAGGGTGTTCATTATGCAAATCATTCTCTTGGACGAGAACCATTCCTAATGAAGACTCCAAGGCGATGAGATACAATAGGAAGTCATGGTTGAAATAAAGAGGTTTTAGAAAAGGTTCAGACAACAATGTTTGTTTGAGATCATCAAAAAAATGTTGGGCGTGGTCATCCCAAATGAAAGGAAATACTTTCTTCAACAGGCATATGAAGCCTTGGGTAATATGGGCATAGTTGGCTATGAAACGATGTAAAAAGTTGGCCTTTCCCTAGAGTTTTTGAAGCTAATGTATAGTATGAGGAGGGGAAAAATTAGGGATTGTCTCAACCTTGGAGGTATCAAAGTGAATCCCTTCTTGTGAAATGATGAAACCTAAAACTCATCCAGAGTGAACACAAAAAACACATTTTTCTTGATTAAGCCAGATTTTGTAGAAATGACATTGGAGGAATAATTCTCAATGGTGGGAAGGATGGTCCCGAAGTAACAATGACTGAGCGGTAACATCATCGAGATAAACTTCAATGATGTGTTTTATATAATGAAATGTGTAGGACATGGCCCGCTGGAAAGTGGCACCAACATTTTTAAGACTAAAAGGAAGCTTAAGATAGGAAAAGGCACCCCAGGGACAGATAAAAGAAGTCTTTTGCTGGTCCTCAGGTTTAATTTTGATCTGGTTATAGCCAAAAAAGTCATCCATAAATGAAAATATAGCGTTACCATCACACACATCTAAAATCTGGTCGATGAAGGGTGTAAGATAATTATCCTTAGGGAAAGCCAGATTCAGGTCATGGTAATCAACACAGACATGAATAGTTCCTTTTTTTTAATCGATGAGTAACGAGTTTGAAACCCATCTTGTTAAAGGCACGAGATAAATGGAATTGACATCAAGGAGCTTTTGAACCTCAGCTTTAATAACAGTTTCCTTATGTGGATTAACCGGATGGAGCTTTTGCTGAACATGTTTAGCTTCAGGGTAAGTTTTTATTTTGTGTTGGAAAATGTGTGGATCAATGCCAAGATTCACATCGTAAGACCATGCGAAGATGTCACAAAATTGTTTTAAAAGGGAAGTGTAAGTATCTATTTTGGAAGGATTACAATCAGCCCCAATCAAGATGGTCTTTATGACACCATGTTCCTTGGCAATATTCATAGAAATATGGTAGAAATATTGGCCAAATTCCCTTCGAATAAGATGGTGAGAATCCGTTGATAATTCAGGGAATTATTTGCATTGCTAGAGGAAGCCATAGAATGATGGAATCCATCCAAATCCTCTTCGAGGGGGTAAAAGAAAGATCTATGATGGAGAGGCCCGCAAGGTCGGTCATTAATTGACATGACTTTTTGAATAGCTTCAGCAGAGGGTAACGACAGGTCAAGAAGGACATAAGAGGAAGGATGGTCAATAGCCCATGAAGGCATAAAGAGAGTTTCAAGTGGGACCAAAGTGGGTCCACAAGATGAATCAGGGGAAGTATCCAGCTATATGGCTTGATAAGCCAATTCTTCTGGGCTCAATGGCATGGACGCACCATATTGATCAATCTTAGATTCAATAGGCACCACCAATGGATCATCAAGAAGCGGGCGTCCTCAAGTGTGTGAATATATCATATGACAGTGGGCCATGGTGGAAGGAGTGTCGGGTGGAGGGAGCTGGTGAAAAACTCCCATAAGAGTGGAACTTTTGTAGAGCCCAACTCTGACACTCTGGAGTTGATCAGGGTGGTCTCCTACAAGTGGTACAAAATTTCTAGAAATGGAAATATGAGCAGATGGCACACAGAAGTCAAGTTGATGTATAGTAACAATATTTCCTTCATGAGGAAAGAAAATCAAGTGAAAGACAAGCAAGACAAATGCAGTCATTGCATAAAACCAACTACGACCAAGGAGTAGGTTATAATCTAATGTGGTGTCAACAACCTCGACATCCACATGGACAGTTTTCCTTCTTAACTCGATGGAAAAATTTGGAAGAACTCCTTTGGATCAAAGCTGTGTTCGTAAAAATCTTGGAGAGTTGTGTTGGATGTGGCGAGTTTCAAAGAGCCTATAGCCTTCTAGTAGGATATATACATGACACATGTGGAAGAGCCCTCATCCACCAAACTGCGATGAATATTTCTATTGTAAATATGCACAATTATTTGAAAAGAAATATAATGTGAAAGACAAGGAGCATCTTTATCGACATTAAAAGTGATGATATTTGAGTCATATGGGTCAACAACACTAATGGAAGACAACAAGGCTTTTCATTTCTGAGGAAAAATTTGCAAGACCTCTAATGCAAACATGGCACAAGGAGCCTAGGAAAGATCTTCAACAATACTACAGTGTTGAGTAGCCCTGGCCAAACGATTGTTTGTTGTCTTCCAGAGAACACCCTTGGGAGGGTGAAAAACCACTTCCATGGGCTTATCCAGAGTGAGAGGTCCAGTGGGAGGGAGTGGGATTGATGAGTCCTTAGATGGTGAACTCGACTCAGGAATGTCATAAGACTTGGCTCGCGTTGTCACATTGAAATATTCCTTGCACATGAAGATGGATGAATTATGAGAAGATGACCCCTCGTTGACCCCTTGCGGAGGGCGAGAAGGTTGAGCAACCATCTATTCTTGGGGTTTTGCAGGGAATGCATGGGTTAAAAGAAGCCTATGGACCTCATCCATTCGATGGAATTCATGAGTAAGATGGTCATCTTGAAAAATTATACAGGGAAACTTGATTTTATGGTGACGTTCACTAGTGCCTCCTCCCTGACTCTGAGCGTTGGGTTGAGACTACTAAGCATTTTGATTATTCTTTATTTCTCTTATTATTCTTCTTACCACCAAATCGTTGGATATTCTTCGATTGAGTGGAATTCACTATGATAATATTCGTGGACAACTCAAGAGGGGGTGCTTTAGCAAAGCCAGATTCACTTGTTGGGGCTTGAAATGTAACAATTATTTTCCCAAGTTGGGTAGCACATTGGCTCATAGAATTAGAAACATACCCAATCACACGATCAGCATGTGGGCCAAGAATAGGTTTTGGAGTGTTAAGGGAAAGCCTAGGGGTGTTAGGCAATACTTCATAAAGCATAACCGACTTTGAATATATAAGATCCAACTATTTTGCAACTAGAATATCTTGTTCCTCAGTAATGGCTCAAAACATAGACACATCTTTGGAAATTTGGGGTCAGAGGGATCGAATGAACCATTTAGGTAATATCTCATCAGGTAACTTGGTTCTTACTAACCACTTGCAATGACGCCACTCATGGATATGATCAAAGCTTAACCTGGCGTCATCTTGTTTAAAATTGGGGAAGAGGTCAGAGTTGATATCATACCGAGTAGGTAACTAGAAGTGTGTCAGGAAAGTTTGAGCAAGGGAGGCAAAGTCACCGTAGGATACGGTATCTAACTCAATGTACCACTTTGCAAAATCCCTAGTCAACGTACGTTGGAATAAGAAAAGTTTAACAAAATCATCCACCAAATAATTGGAGGAACACCACAAATGATAAGTTGTAATGTGCGTGGATGGATTCTCCCTAGGATTTCCTTCAAAATTTGGAATATTAGACGGTAATTTGGCGAGCATAGGGGGAAAACAAGGATCATGACATATGGGGTCATTAGTCATTTTTTCCAAATCTGGTAAATCGAGAGAAGGTAAGAAAGGATTTTGAAGCTGACTAAAGGGGTCATAGGCGGGAGAGGCCCTTGACCAACTATGTGGTCCCCCCATATAAGGAGTGGAATGATGCACCTACTAGTGAAGAAAAGGGTTCGCCCTAGCATAAGACTATTGCAGTCCAAGTTGACTCGAAAATGGATGTTTTCCCCCAGGGTAAATACCATCGGAGAGCAAAGTACCCCCAGAATCATGACTGTTGATGGGGTTGTACCAGGGGATAGAAGAAGGGCCACCTTGTGTAGTAGGACAGACATAAGGAGGATACCCTGTGTGAGAAATGATACTAGAAACAAGGTTGGCCCCAAGTAAACTGGCTCCCCCAGTAAAAGTGCTGGTAGGTGGTGCCCCTCCAAAAAGAGAATTGTACCAAGCTTATGATATACTAGAAGTGGCATTGCCCCCAGGCTAACCAGGGACAATAGATTATCCTCCCCACATATTACTTGGCGTAACCATGCCTAACTGAGGGACAGGAATAGTTGGTTGGGAAAATGTGACGTAAAGATTCCTAAACCTACTGGAAGAATGGGCTAGGGTTCCATGGTCAGCATAGGAGATGGTGTGGGCATGGTAACGTTTGAGAAATTTGCAAGAGCCATAGAAGAAATTGATGGAATTACCAAAAAATAAATAATAGGTGTGGAAAGAGGAGTGGATATAGCCACACTAAGAGCTAGCAATGATGTCATGGCAGCTAATACTGTTGATGAAAAAGGTAAGGACATACCAGACTCCACCATAGGGTAACGTACAAAAAAGGCACATGGTGTAGGTAGGTGTGGAACCATCAGGGTTCAATTGCAATAACTCAGGTCCCAATGGACCAGTCAAAGGTGGATTGGCAGGAGCGTTAGAGTCGTCTGCCAAATTATCGACATAAAATAAATCAGTACCAGAAGGACCAGGTACAAAATCCTCGACAATGTGGTGGTCTAAGTCTTGAGCACCGACGGGTACTCTCTGTGCAAGGGTAACAAGCTCACCTCATTCAGGAGGCAAACCTTGAATATGACGTGGCCCTCGATGAACAAATTCATCCCGGTTGGTAACTTATAATTTAAATATAATTATGTTAATACAAACACCCTAAGGCCAAAACTACTGACTTGAACCAAACATAACACACTAGAAATGCCCTAAACGATGGCACATGCAAACCAAAATACATAGAGGTTGGTATTGGAAAAGTTATACTAATGACCTTCTTCCCATACTTTTTATCTGTGAACTCAGTGCAAGTGCCCTTATTAGTCGTGGGGCACCCTCCAAGTGGACTGAGAGAGTATGACTAATATATGTGCCATGTATAGAGAAGATGAACTCAACCCTACACCTGTGTATGAGCCCTAAGAAGATAGGCCACTAAAGTCACCATGTACAATAACATGACCTTAGGGGGGTAGTTGTAGGACAAATCAACACGCAAGGGCAGGACACCTAACCCCAAAAGGATCTAAGATTGAAACCACCTTGATATTTTCCTCCCAACTGGTCCCCAAGTGATAATGACACCATTTGTATGCATGGAGATTCCGCTATATCACACCACCCAAAAATAAGCGAAAGGGGTTATTTCATTTTTCCTATCCCAAGTCTGACCTTGTGATTAACCCTTTTGTGAGGAGGGCTTCCCAGACCGCACTACTGCAAATGGATTTAAATCCCTACCACAAGCTGCCAAGTTGATTTTGTAGTCTTGGGGCAGTTAACTCACACTCCTATCTTCATGACCCTAGCCTAAGCTAGTGTTGGTGGGATACTAGTGAAAATAAAAGACGAACCTAGTTAATTTTATTATCCCATTGATTTTAGTGGTCGTTATTTACACAAGCGGGGTGCAGAATGAAACTAAGATGGTGTGAATGACTCTTAGTTAGTCACCACAATGCAACTATATGAAATTTTTGGTTTTCAATTCAATGAATGCTAACTACAGGAGGGTAAGAGCCTTATAACACACCAATGCTTATTATGATGCACCTCTAAATCTTCTTGAATGAAAATTATCCCAAAATTTATGAATTAATGACCCAAAATAAGCCAAGAAGGCAAACCAAAACAATTTGCAAAGAAACCAAAGGAAAATCTTCCAAAGAAAGAATGAAAATCACTCAAAAAGCATCATAGCTAGGAAAAACAAATCCCAATCAAATAAACACGCTAAAAGAAATCAAATTGAAAGCCAAAAGTGAAAATAGGAAGGGAAATGTAATCAAGATAGGGTTGTAGTACAATGGCGTAATCAAGGCCAATGGTCTACAATGGTCACAACTTGACCCTAGAGGCAAAGAGGCCTAAACAAGATCAAATGAGGGTGCAATAAAAACAACCAAAACACACTCAAGAGAACTTTTCTAGATGGCACATGCACAATTTGTCACAACACCACCAAACATGACCAAAATAACCCATAGAAGAGACAAAATGCTCAATAAGAGACAATAACAATGATCGAAAGTGACAAAAGTCTATCAACAAGATGTGGATCAGGCCCAAACAATCACTGATACCAGCCAATCAAATCTGAAAGTGAGATCTAGAGGAGAAAATCAAACCTCAACCCAAAGAACCCATAAGAGCTTCAAAGACAATTAGAAGGAATAACAGTCAGACAAAGCCCTTCAAGACAAAAAATATTAGATCAGATCTATGCAACTGAGAATCAGTAATAAAAAACCATAACTCACATAGTCCTATAGTCAGATCAACAAATAACAAGGGACCTTAAACTCAATCAAAGAGAAAAATCCTGCCTTGATAACAAGTGATTGATCTAAAGAAAACTGAGGAAGAATAACATATCTAAACTAGACACAATAGATGAACAAAGGTCCAGGCTGATCATGAACAAGAGTAAACAACCTCAGAATAGAACATGGCCTTCTTCAAGGCTTAAAGGCTCGGTCATTGGCACAATACTGGATCAGAGCGGCCAAAGTTTCTCTCAAGATAACAGAAATATTCTCCCTAGGATTTCCTTCAAACTTTGGAATATTAGACAGTAATTTGGCGAGCATAGGGGGACAACAAGGATCATGACATATGGGGTCATTAGTCATTTTTTCCAAATCTGGTAAATCGAGAGAAGATAAGAAAGGATTTTGGAGCTGACTAAATGGGTCATAGGTGGGAGAGGCCCTTGACCAACTATGTGGTGTTATGAAACTAGCTCACAAAAAGATAGAAAAGAGAGATCCACGCCTTAGAATTCAGCCTCTTCGAGGGGGTAACCTCCTTTACATTACATAAATGAACAATTCTTGGATGATACAAATGAAAATACCTCCTTTCTATATATAGGAGTCTAAGTAGTCCCAATACAATCAAAGCCTACATAACAATAATATTGTAGGGCACAACAATAACAATAGTGGGCTTCTATGTGGCACAATAGTAACAATATGGGCACTACATGGGTACATCAATATAATAAGTGGGTTATACTAACAACAATAGGGGGGTAATAGGGCACAACAATATAAATAAGGGGTATAACTACAATAGTAATGGGGTAATCACTAGTATTATAGGGACCCAACATGCCCCTCTCCTTCAAAAAAGTGTTTTCCTCAACGCTTGAGTAGTTCTGGATACTTCTGCCTAAAATTCTCATCCTCCCATGTGGAATCTTCAGCGGATAAGTTCTTCCACTTGATAAGATACTCTGAAATTGATCGATTTCGTAGCTGTCGAGTTCTCGTTTCTGTGACTGCTTCCGGTTCCAATATAATTTTTCCTTCCTCATCAAGTTCTGGCAATATTGTTTGAATTGGAAGCTTGTCACCTATAACCTTCTTTAAACATGAAACATGGAAGACTGGGTGCAATCGAGAAGCTGCAGGAAGCTCCAATTTGTATGCCATAGTACCAATCTTTTGCAACACCTTGTATGGACCATAATACTTTGGTGACAATTTATTATCCTTCTTAGCTTGCTTTAGGGACATTTGCTTATATGGTTGTAGCCGTAGGAATACCCAATCACCTACTTCAAAACTTCTTTCACTGCGATGTTGATCTGCCTGTTGTTTCATTCTATTTTGTGCCAACACGAGGTTATCCTTTAAGAGTTGGAGGACTTGTTGTTGATGTTCGATGTGATGTTCCACTGCCTGAACCTTAGAATTTTCTCTTAAATATGATGTGATGGATGGTGGTTGATACCCATAAAGTGCCATAAATGGGGTCATTTTTGTTGTTGTATGGAAGGAAGTGTTATACCACCATTCAGCCAGAGGCAACCATTTGACCCATTGTGTCTGTTTATCAGATACAAAGCGACGAAGATATTCTTCCAAACATTTGTTTACTATCTCAGTTTGCCCATCAGATTGAGGATGATAAGATGAGCTATGAGCTAACTGAGTACCAAGACAAGAAAATAATTTTGTCCAAAAATTTCCAGTGAAAATGGGATCTCTGTCACTTACAATAATCTTTGGGTTTCCATGTAGCTTTTGAACTGTTTCCATAAATGCAGTAGAAACTGTACTGGCTTTAAATGGATGTGATAATGCACAAAAGTGTGCATACTTGGTAAGTCTGTCAACTACCACCATGATGACACTCTTTCCCTCAGACTTGGGTAAACCTGTGATAAAATCCATTGAAACCTCCTCCCAACGTTGGCCTGGAATGGATAAAGGTTGTAATAGACCCGGTGTCTTAATTGTTTCAACTTTATTTTGCTGGCAAACCAAACATTTTGCCACAAACTTTTGAATATCTGATTTAAGGCCATCCCAAAAAAATTCCTTCTTAACCCTGTGGTAAGTTTTTAAAAATCCTGAGTGCCCTCCTAAGGGAGAAGTGTGGAATTCCATAAGAATCTTTTGTTTTAGCTGGGAATTCTTACAGAGGTATAAGCGATCTTTGTACCATAACGAATCATTTTTCCAGCTAAATGTATCAAAAGTACTAGAATCTTGTTGTATCTTTCGAATAAGTGCCCATACTTCTTCGTCATTCTTCCATTCCTCCCTTGCTTCGTTTATCCAATCTGGTTGGATAATAGAAATGGCACACAACAATGCTTCCACATCCTCATCCTTTCTTGAGAGTGCATCTGCCACCACATTTTGCTTCCCTTTTTTGTAGATGATTTCAAAGTCATAACCCAACATCTTTGTGACCCACTTTTGTTGCTCTTCAAAGGATAATCTTTGTTCTAAAAAGTATTTAAGGCTATCATGATCCGTTTTTACCTTGAAGTGTCTTCCCATTAGGTAGGGTCGCCATTTCTTAAGTGCATGGAGTATTGCCAACATTTCCTTCTCATAAATAGCTTTGCTTAAAAACTTTCCCTTGACTGGACGACTTTCAAAAGCAATGGGTCTTTCATCTTGCATTAGAACAGCACCAATTCCATTTCCTGAAGCATCACATTCCACAATAAAGGTTTTTGTGAAGTCCGGTGTAGCTAAGACCGGTGCTTGGCACATTGCCTCTTTAAGATTTTCAAAGGCCTTTGTTGCTTCCGGAGTCCATGAAAATGAATCTTTCTTCAATAATGTTGTTAGAGGTGCTGCTATTCTCCCATAATTCTTAACAAACTTGCGATAATACCCTGTCAACCCAAGAAATCCTCGCAGATGCTTTATGGATGTGGGGATTTTCCATTCCTTAATGGCTTTAATTTTGCTAGGGTCTACCTTAACTCCTTCATGAGATACAATATGACCCAAATATTCCACCTCCTGGACTCCAAAGAAACATTTGGATCATTTTGCATATAATTGTTTCTCCTCCAATAGTTGTAGCACCCTGTCAACATGTTCAACATGATCCTTCCAAGACTTGCTGTAGATTAGTATATCATCAAAAAATACTAACACAAATTTTCTAAGGAATGGTTTGAAAATTGAATTCATCAAACCTTGAAATGTTGAAGGTGCATTGGTAAGGCCAAAAGGCATGACCAAAAATTCATAATGACCCTCATGAGTTCTAAATGCCGTTTTTGGAATGTCTTCAACCTTCATTCTGATTTGATGATATCCCGAACGAAGATCCAGCTTGGTGAAGTAAATTGATCCATGCAATTCATCTAGTAATTCATCAATAACAGTGTTATCACAAAATCATGTACTAAGGGCTGCTACTTAGCAAGATCTCATGTAACTATTTCAAACCAGGCTTTAGACTAAGGCTTAGCCTCCTTAGTCAGAGAGGGCTCTCTCACAGATTTTTGATATGAATTAATAACAAGAAAAGATGGCTAACTCTTTAAACAGTTCATGAAAATAAGCTGGTTGGAACAACAAAATAACACTTCTTCCATTGGGTTCATGGAGTCAAACACCTCTGCAGTAAACTATTAACTACTCAATCATGGAAGCCAAGGCATATAATGTTTAAACACTCAGAACATTTCTCAAAAAGAACCTCAACTCATAAATATACACAGGAAGTCTGAGCACTAGGTGAATTCAGAGTGATTGCATATTTAGTGAGCTGTAAAATATAAAGGATAAAAACAAAACCACATATATTCTGAGCATTTGAACACATGATGAATCTTGGGAAGAAAAAGTAATCTTCATATTACTGTCAAAAGTCTTTTACATAAGCTGATGTAAAAACTCTGTTTTTTGTATAAATCTCCAACCCTAATTACATCAGAGTTTCCACTATATATAGGAAAACATACTTAACTACTTCGAGTCTCCTCCTCAAGCATGAGGGGAGCTCGATGAACTATCATTAACTATCCTTATCTACTTTAAACAAACTCATTAAGTACATAAAGTATTGAGCTGTAATTACAAAGAGTCCTAATCACACTAAAACTCTAACTTCATCTCCTCGTATGCCTGATTCCTTTCTTGATCTTTGACAGCTGTATTTTGTTAGTTAGGCCCAAGATGACTGAGCTACAGGTGCAAGGAACGCTGACTTTGGATACCTGAAGGCACTAATGGATCATTTATCATTAGGATCAAAATTCCTATTTTTATGGTGCCTGTCTCCTACCATCTTCAGAAAATCAAGCAACATGTCCCAGCTCCTTTAATATCCCAAAACTTACGAGCCTCACCATACTTCAAATGCGTTGGAAGCCTCATGGATAGCCAGGTGTATGAACCAAAAAGATATCCCTCGTATGCCATTCTGCTAAACCCTAATTTGTCATAAAGTAGCTTTTTCAAAAATTTAACTTGAGACAAAAACTTCACCTTTACCAAAAGGTCCACCTGTCATTCTCTAAATGGCTATGATAGCCTTGAGTGATATCTCCTTCATTACTTTGGCGTTTCCTTCAAAAATCTGATGACCTCACCATTAAACTGCTCATTTTCCTTATAAATCAGCACCTACAGCAGTTTCGCAGTTTCATAGCGCAAGTTTAAACATAAATTACGCCCACCTCAGAACGAATTTGAAGAAACTGAAAGAGGTTTTTGTAGTTTGGTATGTTAGGAATAAAAGCCTCTTTCAGTTTTCAAAATTAAGTTTTCAGCTGCTCAGAATCCCTTCTGGAAATTTGCTAGTAAACGCAGAAAACAGAGTTTTTTCTGCTGAAACAGGCTGTTACAGGGGTTTCGCAGCGCGCTGCGAAACTACTGTGTAATTTCAAAAATCATAGCTTATTTCCAAAATCCGATTGTCTTGAGTTTCTTTACCTTGGAATGTGTTAAGGGAGTGACTTCATTTGGTTTTGAATTGCCATTTTCATCAGCTAAGGGATCCTTGACATTAGGATCATTTGACTCTGGCAAGGATGAAAAGAGATCAAACTCCCATCTAGCATTTATGTTCTTAGTTTCCTGAATATCTCTGACCTTGTGTAATGATTCAACATTTTTAGATGCCTCCAAAGATGAAATTGAAGTCAGACTTTTCTGATAAACCATAGATCTGAACTTTAAGAAGAAATGAGATACCTTTGATGGACAGTCCCTTTCAACCCCATACAACGGATCCAATGCAAGGGATAGAAAATCATTCATAAGTAGACAAAGAAGAGATTCATAATTTTCAGAATGCACTTCTCTACATAGGAACTCATTACCTTCAGATTAATCAGACACATGGGGGCACATCCTTTATTGCACATAATTGTAACCAATTTTAGCATCCTCTGATAATATTGACTGAACTTGTACCAAACACTCAACACCATTAGCAAGGCCAGCAAACAGATTTAAATGCTCTATGTCAACAGTAAGAACAAGCTCCTTAGGATATCTTTCTGTTCTTCTAGACATTTTTCAAATTATAAACAAGAAACAGTGGCCAGAGCCCATTCTTCCCACTTTTGGTGTATTTCCCCAATTTCGTAGCGCAGTCAGTGCAAAATATGAACTATGCGCTACGAAACCACCTAAACATGCTGCGCTGCGAAACTGCCGAAAGGATCTATGTGCTTTTGTCCTCAAGCTAGTCTGAGAAATTTTGGCATTAGAATTTTCAGTGATAACAAACAGGAATGGGGAACTTGTCTTTAATAGTGAGCTTGTTGAGCTCCCTATAATCTGGACACATGCGCCATGATCCATCCTTCTTGTGCACCAATACTACTGGAGCTGAGAAAGAACTTTGACTCGGTTGAATTATACCAGCCTCTAGCATTTCTGCAACCATACACTCAATTTCACTTTTTTGGACATAGGGATATCTGTACGGCCTGATGTTTGGAGGAACACTTCCTGGAATCAGATGAATAGCATGATCATGATCACGCATAGGTGGGAGACCCTTGGGAGTCTCAAATACCTTGGAATGATTGTCCAAGACTTTTTGGAGATCTGGAGAAATAGATGATTCCAATGTGGAAACATCTAGCGAGCATAATTGTGCAATTACACCTCTTTGCTCCTTTCTTAGAAGCTTTGTCATACCATGAGAGCTGATTATCTTTCCTGGTTTCCCTGCAATACCCCTTAATTCAACTTCCTTTCCTTCTGAAGAAAATTTGATGAAAAGTTCTTGAAAATTAAAAGCTATTATACCCAAGGATTGTAGCCATTGGACTCCTAGTACAACATCCGCACCTCCCATTGGAATGGAAAGCATTGGGCTAGTCAATACATATTCTCCCATGGATAGCTTGATATTATGGCACTTTCTAGAGCAATTTATTGTTCCTCCATTTGCAATCATCACTTGACACTCTGGTGCTGGATATAGGAAGCAATTCAATTCTTTAGCTACCCTACAATGAATAAAATTGTGGGTGCTTCCTGAATCAATCAACACTATTACCTTTTTTTTCTTGATTTGTCCTTCTATCTTGATGGTTTGAGGAGTGGTAATTCCCGCTAATGCATTACAAGATATGGTCGGATTTATTTGTTCTTCATCTAGGCTTTGTTCCTGGAATCTATCCTCTTCTTTTGACCTTTCTTGCTCCTTTTCTTCTTCCTCTTCACAATCTATGTAGAATAATTTCTTCTCACCACACTTATGACCTTTTGTGTATTTGCTATCACAATTGTAACAAAGCCCTTTTGCTCTTTTTTCTTCCAATTGTTGTGGTGTCAACCTTGTAGGTTGTGGAAGACTATGGGCAACAACACTTCCGTCTTTATAGTTGTGAACGGTATGCTTCCTAGTTGCCATAATTTTGCTTTCCATTTTTCTTGCTAATCTGAATGCCTTCTCTAATGAATCAGGTTCCCAAAGGCGCACATCATGTTGGATATTATCCTTTAAAGACCCTATGAACACATCAATCCTATGCTCCTCTGGAATATCTTTTACCCTTATGTTCAATTTTTGGAACTCCTCAATGTGCTCCATTATTGAACCCCTTTGTTTGAGACTTATCAATTGGCTAAAAAAAGTGTTGCTTTTTGTATCCTCATAATGTGCTATCAATTCTTCCGTAAAAATTGCCCAAGTGATAAATTGTTTACGAGAACAAAGCCATTGATACCATACAAACTGATTTGGTTCCAAATATAAAGTTTCCGTACGTACCTTTTGTGGGTTTTGCACATTATTGAGATCGAAGAATTGCTCCATCTGTAATATCCATGTGGCGGGATCCTTGCCATCAAACTTCCTCATATCGATTTTTGGAACATGGTGAGTCTTCGATCCAACATTAGAGTCTATGGAATCATGATTAACATTTATTTTGTTCTCATCGTGAGTTTCCTTTACTACCTTTTCACCATTAGTGACCCTTTCTTGTAGCAACTTCTTCAATTCATCCATCTTATCATCCATGCCATCAATTTTAGCGTCCATGCCATTCACCTTAGCTTCCATGCCATCCATCTTAGCTTCCATGCCATCCATCTTAGCTTCCATGCCCTTTATCTTAGATTCCATGCCATTTACCTTAGATTCCACGCCATTTATCTTAGATTCCACGCCATTTATCTTAGATTCCACACCACTTATCTTAGCTTCTGTTAGCTTTTGTGAGCGTGACATTTGTTGCACTTGTTCTTGTAATTTTGATATATCATGTAGCATTTCTTCCTCTTCTTCATGAGTCATGCTAGAGCTTTCAGGTTCCTTACTAGGTGTTTGCATTTTCTTTCCTCGGGGCATCAGTTACCGATAATAATGCTTTACTATGCCATTTGAATTCCGTTAAACCAAGCTTACACAAAAAATTAAAAAAAAACTACACACCTTTTTTCACTTTATAAAAGCCTGATATTGAATCTGATGTATCTCTGTAATTTCGGATCATCCAGTTCTGAAATTGGTATCTGTAGTAGCCTTCGGCGTCCTCTTTCCAATGCCACAAGTCTGAGCCCAATTGGATTCTCCAAGGAAGAGTTATGTGAAATCTCCCACAGTGACTTGCTTTTAGACTGGTTTAGTAGAGCGAACTTGTACGACGTGCCACGAGTCACTGTTTCAACCTTTGAATCTGAAAATCACCCGAAAGAAACTACAGTCCGTCCTCTTTCTGTACCTTTTTACGAAATTTCAATCCGATCCTCAGAGAGAGAGTTATGACGATTTTCCCCAGGTCACCTGTTTTGAATGTAATTCAGGAGTCTGCAAAAAGGCCAAATTCCTCAGATCATATCTCTGAAAATATCACGCCAAAAGCTCTGAAATTTGGACCCAACGTTCAGCGCCAATTCTTCTCAAATGGGTTTTTTTTGCGACTTCTGAAACGTCACAGAAAAAAAGTTATAGCAAAAATTCCACGATGACCTATTTGGAGCAGCGAAACCCTAGAATCCAAAGCTCTGATACCAAATGTTATGAAACCAGCTCACAAAAAG
The DNA here is from genome assembly GCA_031772625.1 of Pinus tabuliformis. Taxonomy (NCBI): domain Eukaryota; kingdom Viridiplantae; phylum Streptophyta; class Pinopsida; order Pinales; family Pinaceae; genus Pinus; species Pinus tabuliformis. Next base: position 791,449,098 of record CM062805.1, read on the forward strand.
ATAGAAAAGAGAGATCCACGCCTTAGAATTCAGCCTCTTCGAGGGGGCAACCTCCTTTACATTACATAAATGAACAATTCTTGGATGATACAAATGAAAATACCTCCTTTCTATATATAGGAGTCTAAGTGGTCCCAATACAATCAAAGCCTACATAACAATAATATTGTAGGGCACAACAATAACAATAGTGGGCTTCTATGTGGCACAATAGTAACAATATGGGCACTACATGGGTACATCAATATAATAAGTGGGTTATACTAACAACAATAGGGGGGTAATAGGGCACAACAATATAAATAAGGGGTATAACTACAATAGTAATGGGGTAATCACTAGTATTATAGGGACCCAACATGTGGTCCCCCCATATAAGGAGTGGAATGATGCACCTACTAGTGAAGAAAAGGGTTCGCCCTAGCATAAGAATATTGTAGTCCAAGTTGACTGGAAAATGGATGTTTTCCCCCAGGGTAAATACCATCGGAGAGCAAAGTACCCCCAGAATCATGACTGTTGATGGGGTTGTACCAGGGGATAGAAGAAGGCCCACCTTGTGTAGTAGGACAGACATAAGGAGGATACCCTGTGTGAGAAACGATACTCTAAACAAGGTTGGCCCCAAGTAAACTGGCCACCCCAGTAAAAGTGCTGGTAGGTGGTGCCCCTCCAAAAAAAGAATTGTACAAAGCTTATGATATACTAGAAGTGGCATTACCCCCAAGCTAACCAGGGACAATAGATGATCCTCCCCACATATTACTTGGTGTAACCATGCCTAATTGAGGGATAGGAACAGTTGGTTGGGAAAAATGTGACGTAAAGATTCTAAACCTACTAGCAGAATGGGCTAGGGTGCCATGGTCAGCATAGGAGATGGTGTGGGCATGGTAACGTTTAAGAAATTTGCAAGAGCCATAGAAGAAATTGATGGAATTCCCCAAAGAGAAATAATAGGTGTGGAAAGAGGAGTGGATATAGCCACACTAAGAGCTGGCAATGAAGTCATGGCTGCTAATACTGTTGATGCAAAAGGTAAGGACATACCAGACTCCACCATAGGGTAATATACAAACAAAGGCACATGAGTGTAGGTAGGTGTGGAACCATTAGGGTTCAATTGTAATAACTCAGGTCCCAATGGACCAGTCAAAGGTGGATTGTGTTAACACCCAGGTTGTTCCCTATGACTCCCAAGGGAATACGGCCGGGGTAACCACTAACCAATCTTTGGATTACAGCTCCTAGCCAAACTGTAATCAGAGAGGGCTCTCTCTTTATGATTTGTCTCTGTTCTGATAGTATTTTAGGCTAGTTATGATTTTCAAGATTTGTTTTTTGTATTTGGTTGGAGAATGTTTCAGTCAAGATATATATGTGCTCACACTAGAATGTTATAGGTCATTGGGCATGGAGTCAGTGGTCCTTTAGATGTTTGGTGTGCTATGTTGATATGATAGTGATGCTGCAGAGCTGGATAACTTGTCTGGGAAACAACGCTTTGGAATTTTGATTAAGTGTGATGTATTCAGTTTATGAAAGGCAGTTAAGAATCTTTCAATAAAAGGATGTGTGAAGAAGTGAGAATATTATTTAGAAGCAACTAAGAATTTCTAGATAAACATTCACAGTTATTGAATTAACGCAAAAATGAGCACTCAAGATTTCATGTCCATGGTTAATTCAGAAGAAAACATTTACAGCAATAAAAGATTGAGCACAGAGTGTTATGAATCATGTCCTGTACTATTCCTTTTCTCTATTCCTAGATTTGATGAAAACATGAGTATGCAATAACATAAGAAGACAAACAAAGATTAAGAAGACTTATTATTCTACCAGAGAGCACAAGAATTCTGCAACAGCACGCAGGTCATCAGCAAGACATCGAAACTTCAGGAAATCACTGAGCTAGTCCAGCCCTTTGTATTAGATAATTCTGAAAGTGTACAATATATTTTCCTCAGAGTAAAAATTACCAACCCCTTATGCGTCACTAAGGGGGGTATATATACAAAATTTACATGAAAAATATCAAGGAAATGAGTTAATGGCTCATTGATGTTATGCCAACTCCTGGAGCGTTGTAGCTGAGAAGGTTAATGCTGTAATAACTCTTCAGTGCTTTAGCTGTCAAGATGGTCAGAGACTGTTGACTTGGTGGCTGCTGGAGTCGGCTAAGGATACGGTGTCAAAGATATGCGTTTTTTCTTATCCTTTGGGCTAACTGTCGTTGTACATGTGCTGAGTCATTTTTCAGCTGCTTTAAATGCTAACCTTTTTCTGCTGTTGTCTTCTAGTGAGCTGGGGATGGCAGTGACCGAGCAACTGAGGCTAACGTGGCAGAATTTGAAGCATTGCCTGCCACCAATCCTCCTTAGGCATTTGATGCCTTCGAATCTTAATCAAAGTTTCATCGGCCTCTGTATACTTGTAAAAATTAGGAGGAATTTCAAAAAGGCGCTTCACCTCACTCTCAATAAAAAACTGGCCTTCAAGTTTATTATATAAGCTCTGTCCTGTTGGAGGCCCTGTTTCCTGAGAGGTACTGGCAGATGCAGTGATTTGGTTTTCAATATAAGCTGCCATCCTGTTAGCAAATTGATCTCGGGAGATCAGCTTTCCTGCACCGCTTAATAGGCTGGGCAGTCCTTTTGCTTGCAGTGCTGCCATCTTATGCTGGTACTCATGTACTTCAGTTTGTATCTCAAAGCACTTTCTCTCCACTGTCTGTACATAATTCCTGAGAGTGAGTACTTTCTTGGCTGTAAGGATGGCCTCTGTTCTGTTGACTATGCCCATGGTTGCCAGTTCCTCCTTTTCTTTCCTGTTCAAAAAATCTATCATTCTGTTGGCCTGTTCTGGCTTGTCTCCCAGTGTTGTCTTGGCCCTCTGAATCTCTGTTTGTGCTAGGCCAATTAAATCCATCTGCTCATGTATGGTTTTAATTGATCTCCATTGTTTATCGATGGATTGGCCAATTTTGGCCCACAGAATTCTCCTTATTTCGGCCATGGCACTTTCCAGATTCAGCTCCTTTTCCAAGGCCTTTATCTTTTCTTTTAGGGTCTTTATTTCTCTGCCTTGTTCTGCCACTGTCATCTTTGATTTGTCATACTTGGCATCCAATTCTGCCAATTTTTCTTTGGCCTTCTTTATTTCATCTGCCTGGAGCTCCATTTCCTTAATGGCCTTGGTTAATTCTTCCACACTTGCACTGGAGCTTGGATCTGTTGCTGCTGCTTCTGTTGTGGGAGCCACTACTGGCTCTGTAGTTGTTGCAGTGGTTGAAGTAGTTGGGGGGGCTTGGGATGTGGATTCTCCCTGTTTGTCTTGTAATGCCCCCTCAAGCTCTTTCTCCAACTCAAGGATTTTCTGATTTAACTGCATTATGAGGTCTAGCTGCTCATCGACCTGTTTTTCCTTCTGTAGCTCTGCTGTCTGAGGATGCTCTGTAGGCTGCAGCTTTAACCTCTTCTTCAATGCATTGAGGTCATCTTCTTTTTTCTTCATAAGGGCCTTTACACCCTTTGGATCCTTAGGATCATGCCCTAGGTCAACAATAATGTCCTCTAGTAACTTTATTCTGTTATCTTTGGCTAGGGAGGACATTCTCTCAAAATCCAACTGAGTGTTGGTATTTTTGAGTGACTCTTTTAGTTCATGGGCCAAGGTTGCCCTCTCCACCAAGGTTGCATAGACCATTTCTCCAGTCTGTTTGTGGAGTTCAATCTGGTCCATTGGATGGATGTCTTTGGCTAAGACCTCCACCCTTGTCTTCACATAATCTGCTGCGGATTTTGGATGGGGCACTGTAGGCTTGAAATGGCTGAGGATCATTTTCTCCTCCTGGATGTCATACACAGACATTGGCCTTTCCTTTTGGGTTGGTGTGGCATTGAGAAATTTCTTATAAACCTCCACCCTCAGCAGGTCATTCTGTGCCTTTATTTGTTTGAAGAAGTCCTTAGTGCCTTTGGGCTTCTTGCTCTGCTGTGAGGAGGAGGACACCTCCAAACCAAGTTGTAATCCTTGCTCCTACTAAAAGGAGCTTGTACCTGTGTGCTGGCTGCCCTCCCTGTTTTTCCTTGAACTGTCAAGGAATTCTTCAGTGATGTCTTCTACCTCTGGGGAATCAGCTCTTGGCCTCTTGGTCTGGGGTTGCTGGGAGAATCCACTAGCAGGAGTGGACTCTTCTATGGCCCTCTTCGTACCCCTGTCCTCTTGTGTTGGGGTCTGCAAAATTGGAGCTGTGGGTGCCTCAGTTTGTGGAGGGGGAGTCTTCTCTTGCTGCTGCTCCGGTTGCTGCCCTTGTGGCTGCTCTTGTTGTTGTTCTTATTGCTGTTCTTGTTGTTGTTGTTGTTGTTGTTCACTTGAAGGGGCAGACTTTTCTTTCATGGTTTCTTCCTCAGCACCCATTATGCCTTTCCCTTTGTCTGTAGCTGGTGCTGCTGTGGAAGGTGCCTGTGCGACTGGTGCAGTCCTTGAGGCCGAGGTCCCTTCTCCTGCTGAATAAGGCCATTTGAAAGGTACCTGCTGCACAAAGTCTAGGTCAATAGTTTTTCAAGCTCCTTTACATTCTTTAGCATTGTCTCTTCTTCAGTTAGTTTTTCAACTAGATTACCCTGCTGCCATTCTTGCTGGTTGGCATATCTTTCAATGTGTGGGTATTGACAATGCCTATAACCTAGAAGCCTGTACTTGGTTCTTCTAGCAGTAATGAAGCCTTCAGGGTCATAAGGGACCCACCGAAAACTGTATGACAGCTTCTATTTATCTTTGAGGATTAGGTCGGCATCTTCCCATCCTTCTTTCTTATTCATGATGAAGGGGCCCAACTAGTGTTTGAGCTTGAGGTGGGCCTTCTTTTTGGAGCTGTGGAAGTGGGTGAGGTCGGACTGAATCAACTGCCTGTAATACTCTAAGGCAAATAACCTCATAGGCACATATTTTGGGAGCCTGTATGGACAGAGCTCACAGCCATAGACTCTGATGACTGTATGATTCTCATATAGGTACCAATCACCTATTTTGTACCTTTTGGAAAGCTGCAGAGCTTTTTGTATCTCAGTTGATATTCTGGGAGGATGGGACCTCATCAATAGGCAAGAGACTGGGTATACAAATTGGTCAACAAATTCACAATAGGAATAGGGTGAATTTGAGACTTTGTGATAGACAGAGGTCCAGAAGATAACAGATCTTCTTTCCCCTCTATAATCCAGCTTTTTGATGTAGCATGGAAAAGCCTCAGACTGATAGTACATGAAAAGGTGATAGATATAGGCCGAGTACTTGAAGACACCCTGTCTATCCACTTTGCCCAACTGATCATGGATCTTGTTAGCTATGAACTTGGCAAAGTTATATTTGCGGGCAGGGGGTTGACCTGGGCTGTAAGCAGCTAGCAATACCAGCATTGTTTCATCCACATGCTCGCTGGTTCTATATCCCAGCACATAAGCAATCATGTCCAGTAATAGTCTGCCTACTTCAGTAAAATAGACATCCAGATAAGGAGGTGGCCCTGTAGGCTGGCACTCAGGTCTCATGAATGTCCTGGTGACCTTTTGAATCTCCTCACTGGTCATCTTGGCACCAGTGTCCAGCAGATAATTCATGGAAAATGGGAACAGCAGCTCTGTCTGATCAAAATGGAGCATTTTATTGATGGATTCAGGATTAATGTAAAAGAGGATCCTCCCAGATGGAGAGCTAATAGCTCTGTGCTGCACATCATAGTTTTCTGCACATAGGCGAATGATCTCAGGAAAAACATTGACAGAGGGGAGACAATAGTATGGCAGGTTTGACTCCCATATCCCATATGCATCATGACCATTCAGGTAGTCCTCTCTCAATTGCCTGAAGGTCTGCAGAAAGTCCTTATTACCCACAAAGTCTTCAATGAGGTAGTCCTTGTCAGCAAAGGGCAAGGCCTCCAGGTCTTTATTTGGTGGATTTAATGGAGCCACACCGAGGGCTGAGGGTGCAGGGGCAGCCATTGTATAATCTGATTTTGAACAAGGTGAGTGCAATGGATTGCAAGGTTCCTCAGAGCTTAAGTGATAGACTTAATGTAGACAATTTTTGAAATGTTTTTCACAGTGGAAAAGGCTGGCTTGTTTCTGCAGTTTTTTGGTAAATTCATAGGAATTGTGAATTGCTAGGGGTAAATTGCAGAGGGTGTGTGAGATTTACTTTGGTAAGAAGCTGCAGCTGGTCTACACCCGGCAAAAGGGAACAATGCCGGGCACCTCGAGGACAAATTTACAATTTTGGTCCGCGAATTGTCTGTTTTAATGTTAAATTATGGTGCTGGGGCAATGCAAGTTACCTTAGCTCACTTGTAGGTAGCAGACAAAGTTTAACTTGGAATTTGACAAGTTCTTTAATGGTAATTTGCAGAGAAATGGTATGTATGGGCGAAATGGGAAAATTATGGTGAATACCTAGATCAAATCGCTTGACAAGCCTGCGGGCCGAACTGTGAAGGCTCAATGTAGCTGAGTTGATAGGCTTGGACGGTCGTAAATTCGAATTTGGAGGTTTGGGAACAATCTGGCACGGAAGCAGCGACAAGAGCTCTATGTATTTCGCTCGAAAATGACATAAAACGGCTATTTCGGGCGTTTATAACGACAATTTTGGTAAAAGCGGGTTATTGGCGCTTTTCTGCCGATGATGTCAGCATGACGTCATGGCGAGCCCGGGTACGGAGGGTGACGTGGGCGCTGAGGTGGAGGCCAGCGTGGCCGGACACGGTGGCGGGCAGATAAGGTGGCAGGGCTACGTGGAGGGCCATGCGACGCGGGGCGGGAGATGGTCCGATGTCATGGTGACGTGTGGGTGACGTAGGAGGGAAGGTGGTAACGGGGAGGGTGGTAAGCGGTTTCCCCGCACCACCTTTGGGCAAAGGCGGTATCGGGGAGGGGGGCTCCGAACAACCTCGCCGCCTGCCACGCGTCCCATGTACGGGGCGGAAAACCACCGTTCCCCGGACACTAAAGGATGACAGATCTGAATCTGGAAATATCCGCCCACCGTTGGATCGGGGGTGGCAGACGATGGACAGCTAGCGGGCCTCCCGACGGATCGTGCATGTTGGGGGGGTCCCGCCGGCATATTAAAATATTCAAATTAATATTTTGGGCGGAGAACTTTAGGTTTAAGGGCTTTTTGTGGGTTTTTCGGGGCAAGGGTTAATCTGAGGGGGGAGGAAGGGTTAAAAAGTGGGTTTTAAGTAGAGGGAAGGGGTTTTTGTGGAATTCTTGAGTAGAGGTGAGGTGAGGGCTTAGGGGGAGGTTATCACTCCAACCAGAGGTTAGAGCAATCCCATGACAGGGTTGACCATAGTCCCTGGTGGACTAATGTCTCCCTTTAGACAAACTTATTTAGCTATAGTGCTAAAAAGGGAGGATATCTATACAATGCTTGGGATTTATACACCATAGTGTTATAATAGTAGGGAAAGGGTAAGATAGGGGATTTAGATAATAGAAGTTAGGGGTTAATATGGATGGAAAAGTGAATGAGGAGTGATATTACTGAGTTAATCTGAAAACCACTTAGCTTAGGGAGTAGATCAAAATGAAAAGAATTTTACACAGGAAATGTGGCTTTTAAAGGTATAAGGACCAGCATAAAACCTCAAATTCTTCCATGGATTTTAATTGATGAAGGGAGGTTAGTTATGAATGTGAAAAGGGGAAAGAAGGGGGGTTAGACATGCTCCTTTGCTTTGCTGCCCATGATGGAGAAGAGAGCCTTCTCAATCCACTGATATTCCTTTCTGACTAGGTTATCAAACACTTAATTAAAAGGAATGACATTTCTGCAACCCCATCTGCCTACCCATCTACTTGCCTAACATTTTTTTGTTTCTTCATGGAGGATGCACTTAGACTAGCAGACCCTTCTGTGCCCTTTCTTTTGTTTGGCCTTTTTTCTTTTGATTTCCTATCTGGAACTACCCTTATTGCTTCCAAGGTCCCAGATTAAACAGTTGGGAACCTTACTTCTCTACCTAAGCTGCTGGTCTGCCAAGATTAAACAGTTTGGACAGACTTCTTTCTCTATTCTACAACAAAAATTGAAACATGACATGATCCAGATTAGGCTGTTGGACCAGCCATCAAACTTGGGACAACATCAAGCTATATACACACATTGTCTTCTCTTGGAAATATGGGATCTTTGCATCACCAAAGCAGAGCATATTTGGACTTTTCTTTGTCAATCATGAAATATGAAACCTATTGGTATAGGTAACTAACAGATTGGCAGGAGCGTTAGAGTCGTCTACCAAAGTATCGATAGAAACCAAATCAGTACCAGAAGGACCAGGTATAGAATCCTCGACAACGTGGTGGTCTAAGTCTTGAGCATCGACGGGTACTCTCCGTGCAAGGGTAACAAGTACACCTCATTCAGGAGGCAAAGCTTGAATATGACGTGGCCGTCGATGAACAAATTTATCCCGGTTGGTAACTTATAATTTAAATATGATTATGTTAATACAAACACCCTAAGGCCAAAACTAGTGACTTGAACCAAACATAACACACTAGAAATGTCCTAAACGATGGCACATGAAAACCAAAATAGAAAGAAGCTGGTACTGGAAATGTTATACTAATGACCTTCTTCCCATACTTTTTATCTGTGAACTCAGCGCAAGTGCCCTTATTAGCCGTGGGGCACCCTCCAAGTGGACTGAGAGAGTATGACTAATATATGTGCCAAGTACATAAAATATGAACCCAACCCTACACCTGTGTATGAGCCCTAAGAAGATAGGCCACTAAAGTCACCACGTACAATAACATGACCTTAGGGTGATAGTCGTAGGACAAATCAACACGCAACGACAGGACACTTAACCCCAAAAGGATCTAAGACTGAAACCACCTTGAGATTTTCCTCCCAAGTGGTCCCCAAGTGATAATGACACCGTTTGTATGCATGGAGATTCCGCTATATCACACCACCCAAAAATAAGTGAAATGGGTTATTCCATTTTTCCTATCCCAAGTCTGACCTCGTGATTAACCCTTTTGTGAGGAGGGCTTCCTAGACCGCACTACTGCAAATGGATTTAACTCCCTACCACAAGCTGCTAAGTTGATTTTGTAGTCTTGGAGCAGTTAACTCACACTCCTATCTTCATGAACCTAGCCTAAGCTAGTGTTGGTGGGATACTAGTGAAAATAAAAGACGAACCTAGTTAATTTTATTATCCCATTGATTTTAGTGGTTGTTATTTACACAAGCGGGATGCGAAATGAAACTAAGATGGTGTGAATGACTCTTAGTTAGTCACCCTAATGCAGCTATATGAAATTTTTGGTTTTCAATTCAATGAATGCTAACTACAGGAGGGTAAGAGCCTTATAGCACACCAATGCTTATCATGATGCACCTCTAAATCTTCTTGAATGAAATTATCCCAAATTTTATGAATTAATGACCCAAAATAAGCCAAGAAGGCAAACCAAAAAAATTTGCAAAGAAACCAAAGGAAAATCTTCCAAAGAAAGAATGTAAAGCACTCAAAAAGCGTCATAGCTAGGAAAAACAAATCCCAATCAAACAAACACGCTAAAAGCAATCAAATTGAAAGCCAAAATCGAAAATAGGAAGGGAAATGTCATCAAGATAGGGTTGTAGTACAATGGCCTAATCAAGGCCAATGGTCTACAATGGTCACAACTTGACCCTAGAGGCAAAGAGGCCTAAACAAGATCAAATGAGGGTGTAATAAAAACAACCAAAACACACTCAAGAGAACTTTTCTAGATGGCACATGCACAATCAGTCACAACACCACCAAACATGACCAATATAACCTAAAGAAGAGACAAAATGCTCAATAAGAGACAATAACAATGATCGAAAGTGACAAAAGTCTATCATCAAGATGTGGATTAGTCCTAAACAGTCACTGATACCAGCCAATCAAATCTCAAAGTGATATCTAGAGGAGAAAATCAAACCTCAACCCAAAGAACCCATAAGAGCTTCAAAGACAACTAGATGGACTAACAGTGAGATAGAGCCCTTCAGGAGAGAAAATATTAGATCAGATCTATGAAACTGAGAATCAGTAATAAAAAACCATAACTCACACAGTCCTATAGTCAGATCAACAAATAACAAGGGATCCTAAACTCAATCAAAGAGAAAAAACCTACCTTGATAACAAGTGATTGATCTAAAGAAAACTGAGGAAGAATAACAAATCTAAACTAGACACAATAGATGAACAGAGGTCTAGGTTGATCATGAACAAGAGTAAACATCCTCATAATAGAACAGGGCCTTCTTCAAGGCTTAAAAGCTCGGCCATTGGCACAAGACTGGATCAGAGCGGCCAAAGTTTCTCTCAAGATAACAGAAATTTTCTCCCTAGGATTTCATTCAAACTTTGGAATATTAAACGGTAATTTGGCGAGCATAGGGGGACAACAAGCATCATGACATATGGGGTCATTAGTCATTTTTTTTAAATCTGGTAAATCGAGAGAAGATAAGAAAGGATTTTGGAGCTGACTAAATGGGTCATAGGCGGGAGAGGCCCTTGACCAACTATGTGGTCCCCCCATATAAGGAGTGGAATGATGCACCTACTAGTGAAGAAAAGGGTTTGCCCTAGCATAAGACTATTGCAGTCCAAGTTGACTGGAAAATGGATGTTTTCCACCAGGGTAAATAACATCGGAGAGCAAAGTACCCCCAGAATCATGACTGTTGATGGGGTTGTACCAGGGGATAGAAGAAGGGCCACCTTTTGTAGTAGGACAGACATGAGGAGGATACCCTGTGTGAGAAAGAATACTAGAAACAAGGTCGGCCCCAAGTAAACTGCCCCCCCAGTAAAAGTGTTGGTAGGTGGTGCCCCTCCAAAAAGAGAATTGTACCAAGCTTGTGATATAATAGAAGTGGCATTGCCCCTAGGCTAACTAGGGACAATAGATGATCCTCCCCACATATAACTTGGCGTAACCATGCCTAACTGAGGGACAGGAACAGTTGGTTGGGAAAAATGCGACATAAAGATTCCTAAACCTACTAGCAGAATGGGCTAGGGTGCCATGATCAGCATAGGAGATGGTGTGGGCATGGTAACATTTGAGAAATTTGCAAGAGCCATAGAAGAAATTTATGGAATTCCCCAAAAAGAAATAATAGGTGTGGAAAGAGGAGTGGATATAGCCACACTAAGAGCTGGCAATGATGTCATGGTAGCTAATACTATTGATGCAAAAGGTAAGGACATACCAGACTCCACCATAGGGTAATGTACAAACAAAGGCACATGAGTGTAGGTAGGTGTGGAACCATGAGGGTTCAATTGTAATAACGCAGGTCCCAATGGACCAGTCAAAGGTGGATTGGCAGGAGCGTTAGAGTCGTCTGCTAAAGTATCGATAGAAACCATATCAGTACTAGAAGGACCAGGTATAGAATCATTGACAATGTGGTGGTCTAAGTCTTGAGCACCGATGGGTACTCTCTGTGCAAGGGTAACAAGTTCACCTCATTTAGGAGGCAAACCTTGAATATGACGTGGTCGTCGATGAACAAATTCAGCCCAGTTGGTAACTTATCATTTAAATATGATTATGTTAATACAAACACCCTAAGGCCAAAACTACTGACTTTAACAAAACATAACACACTAGAAACGTCCTAAATGATGGCACATGCAAACCAAAATACAAAGAAGCTGGTATTGGAAAAGTTATAATAATGACCTTCTTCCCATACTTTTTATCTGTGAACTCAGTGCAAGTACCCTTATTAGCCGTGGGGCACCCTCCAAGTGGACTGAGAGAGTATGACTAATATATGTGCCAAGTACAGAGAGGATGAACCCAACCCTACACCTGTGTATGAGCCCTAAGAAGATAGGCCACTAAAGTCACCATGTAAAATAACATGACCTTAGGGGGATAGTCGTAGGACAAATCAACATGCAAGGGCAAGACACTTAACCCCAAAAGGATCTTAGAATGAAACCACCTTGAGAGTTTCCTCCCAAGTGGTCCCCAAGTGATAATGACACCGTTTGTATGCATGGAGATTCTACTATATCACACCACCCAAAAATAAGAGAAAGGGGTTATTTCATTTTTCTTATCCCAAGTCTGACCTCGTGATTAACCCTTTTTTGAGGAGGGCTTCCCAGACTGCACTACTGCAAATGGATTTAACTCCCTACCACAAGCTGCTAAGTTGATTTTGTAGACTTGGAGCAGTTAACTCGCACTCCTATCTTCATGACCCTAGCCTAAGCTAGTGTTGGTGGGATACTAGTGAAAATAAAAGATGAACCTAGTTAAGTTTATCATCCCATTGATTTTAGTGGTTGTTATTTACACAAGCTGGGTGCGGAATGAAACTAAGATGATGTGAATGACTCTTAGTTAGTCACCCTAATGCAGATATATGAAATTTTTGGTTTTCAATTCAATGAATGCTAACTACAGGAGGGTAAGAGCCTTATAACACACCAATGCTTATTATGATGCACCTCTAAATCTTCTTGAATGAAAATTATCCCAAAATTTATGAATTAATGACCCAAAATAATCCAAGAAGGCAAACCAAAACAATTTGCAAAGTAACCAAAGGATAATCTTCTAAAGAAAGAATGCAAAGCACTCATAAAGAATCATAGCTAGGAAAAACAAATCCCAATCAAACAAACACACTGAAAGCAATCAAATTGAAAGCCAAAAGTGAAAATAGGAAGGGAAATTTCATCAAGATAGGGTTGTAGTACAATGGCCTAATCAAGGCCAATGGTCTAAAATGGTCACAACTTGACCCTAGAGGCAAAGATGTTGGCATTATGATACATATGTTGTACTTGATGGCAACCCACTCATCTCAGATGATAAATTATAGTGCAGCAAAGTTCACGCACTTTCATGAAGATAAAAGTTTCTTTCGTGAAGATAAAAGTTTCTTTCATGTAGAGAAAAGTTCACGCACTTATATGCAGAGAAAAGTTTATTTCATGTAGAGAAAAGTTCATGCACTTTTATGCAGAGAAAAGTTTATTTCATGTAGAGAAAAGTTCACGCACTTTTATGCAGAGAAAAGTTTATTTCATGTAGAGAAAAGTTCACGCACTTTCATGCAGAGAGAAGTCCCTTTCATGAAGAGAAAAGTTCACGCACTTTCATGGTTGGCTCATGGTATTAGTCCGACAGTTTTTGATCCTATGGTTTTGGTCCGTGGTATTGCATCCAAAAGTGTTGATCTCACGTACTTTCATGGTTGGTTCATGGTATTAGTCCTATAGTTTTTGATCCTATGGTTTTGGCTCGTGGTATTGCATCCAAAAGTGTTGATCTCACGCACTTTCATGGTTGGTTCATGGTATTAGTCCAACAGTTTTTTGATCCTATGGTTTTGGACCGTGGTATTGTGGAAGGCCTAAGACTATAAAAGAGGAAGGAGCTCATTTGGCAAAGAATCATCGAATAAATTGAATATCTAATAAGTGTTAGATCTGAATTATTTGTGATTGGGTTATGGTGCAGATCTGGATTTGAATGAAGGAGGAACCTTAGCGCATAAAGAAGGATAAGTTCTATTGATGGGTCATAATCTTTATGCTTGAATAATAGTATCTTTGCATGATTTTGATCTGTTATATGAGGCGCATGCTTGATCTATAAATCTGACAATCTGGGTTAATTAGTGTCTGAATATTTGAAAGAAGGAATTATCCTTTATAGATCTACACGCAGGTTTTAGGTTGTTGAAGTAGCGTATATCTTTAAATTATGATCTAGCTGCCTCTGCCTATTGCTGCAGTATTCTGGGTTCAGAATTTGGTGTGTGGTTACTGTTACTGTGTTCTGGGTACATCTATCAGAGAAGTGTTTACTTGATTCAGTGCTAATTGGGAAAAGGAGATTGTTTGATGCAGATATACTTGATGATTGATTGATGTTCATGGATCCAGTCTGAAAATTTATGAAACGTGGTCCCTGGAAGAAAGATAAGGTTGTAGCCTTCAGTAGGCCAGCACCTACGTACTAGTATCTTGGCTAGTATAAGAGCTAAGGGGGTTGTAGCTCCCTTCGAGGAGAAGCTCGAGAACGAGAGAGGGTTGTAGCTCTCTGCAGGATGTAGCCTGCGTACTGGTAAAGGACTGCACCAGTACAAAATCATTGTAAAAGGAGTTTCTAATTGAAAGAAGATAGAGACATATTGCACCAGGTGGTTTTCACCCACATTGGGTTTCCACCTTATATCTGGTGTTCTTTTGTGTGACTATTTGCTTTTCTTGTTCCTGCTCATTATTTTATGATACTGACATACAAAGTAATGATCAATATTTGAAGAATTATTCAAAGTATAAATAAGGAAGATAGATTGAAAAGAATTTGATAATACTGATTCACCCCCCCCCCCTCTCAGTATTATTTCCAACAAAAGAGGCCTAAACAAGATCAAATGAGGGTGCAATAAAAACTACCAAAATACACTCAAGAGAAATTTTCTAGATGGCACATGCACAATCGGTCACAACACCACCAAACATGAACAAAATAACCCAAAGGAGAGACAAAATGCTCAATAAGAGACAATAACAATGATCGAAAGTGACAAAAGTCTATCAACAAGATGTGGATCAGGCCTAAACAGTCACTGATACCAGCCAATCAAATCTCAAAGTGAGATCTAAAGGAGAAAATCAAACCTCAACCCAAAGAACCCATAAGAGACAGAGCCCTTCGGGACAGAAAATATTAGATCAGATCTATGCAACTGAGAATCAGTAATAAAAAACCATAACTCACACAGTCCTATAGTCAAATCAACAAATAACAAGGGATCCTAAACTCAATCAAAGAGAAAAAACCTGCCTTGATAACAAGTGATTGATCTAAAGAAAACTGAGGAAGAATAACATATCTAAACTAGACACAATAGATGAACAGAGGTCCAAGCTGATCATGAACAAGAGTAAACAACCTCAGAATAGAACAGGGCCTTCTTCAAGGCTTAAAAGCTCGATCATTGGCACAAGACTAGATCAGAGCGGCCAAAGTTTCTCTCAAGATAACAGAAAGATTCTCCCTAGGATTTCCTTCAAACTTTGGAATATTAGACGGTAATTTGGCGAGCATAGGGGGACAACAAGGATCATGACATATGGGGTCATTAGTCATTTTTTTCCAAATCTGGTAAATTGAGAGAAGATAAGAAAGGATTTTGGAGCTAACTAAATGGGTCATAGGCAGGAGAGGCCCTTGACCAACTATGTGGTCCCCCCATTTAAGGAGTGGAATGATGCACCTACTAGTGAAGAAAAGGGTTCGCCCTAGCATAAGACTGTTGCAGTCCAAGTTGACTAGAAAATGGATGTTTTCCCCCAGGGTAAATACCATCAGAGAGAAAAGTACCCCCAGAATCATGATTGTTGATGGGGTTGTACCAGGGGATAGAAGAAGGGCCACCTTGTGTAGTAGGATAGTCATAAGGAGGATACCCTGTGTGAGAAATGATACTAGAAACAAGGTTGGCCCCAAGTAAACTGGTCCCCCTAGTAAAAGTGCTGGTAGGTGGTGCCCCTCCAAAAATAGAATTGTACCAAGCTTTTGATATACTAGAAGTGGCATTGCCCCCAGGCTAACCAGTGACAATAGATGATCCTCCCCACATATTACTTGGCGTAACCATGCGTAACTGAGGGACAAGAACAGTTGGTTGGGAAAAATGCGACGTAAAGATTCCTAAACCTACTAGCAGAATGGGCTAGGGTGCCATGGTCAGCATAGGAGATGGTGTGGGTATGGTAACGTTTGAGAAATTTGCAAGAGCCATAGAAGAAATTGATGGAATTCCCTAAAAAGAAATAATAGGTGTGGAAAGAGGAGTGGATATAGCCACACTAAGAGTTGGCAATGATGTCATGGCAGCTAATACTATTGATGCAAAAGGTAAGGACATACCAGACTCCACCATAGGGTAATGTACAAACAAAGGCACATGAGTGTAGGTAGGTGTGGAACCATCAAGGTTCAATTGCAATAACTCAGGTCCCAATGGACCAATCAAAGGTGGATTGGCAGGAGCGTTAGAGTCGTCTACCAAATTATCGATAGAAACCAAATCAGTACTAGAAGGACTAGGTATAGAATCCTCGACAATGTGGTGGTCTAAGTCTTGAGCACCGACAGGTACTCTCTGTGCAAGGGTAACAAGTTCACCTCATTGAGGAGGCAAACCTTGAATATGACGTGGCCGTCGATGAACAAATTCAGCCCGGTTGGTAACTTATAATTAAAATATGATTATGTTAATACAAACACCCTAAGGCCAAAACTACTGACTTGAGCCAAACATAACACACTAGAAACGTCCTAAATGATGGCACATGCAAACCAAAATACAAAGAAGCTGGTATTGGAAAAGTTATGCTAATGACCTTCTTCCCATACTTTTTATCTGTGAACTCAGTGCAAGTGCCCTTATTAGCCGTGGGGCACCCTCCAAGTGGACTGAGAGAGTATGACTAATATATGTGCCAAGTACAGAGAAGATGAACCCAACCCTACACCTGTGTATGAGCCCTAAGAAGATAGGCCACTAAAGTCACCACGTACAATAACATGACCTTAGGGGGATAGTCGTAGGACAAATCAACACGCAAGGGCAGGACACTTATCTCCAAAAGGTTCTAAGACTAAAACCACCTTGAGAGTTTCCTCCCAAGTGGTCCCCAAGTGATAATGAAACCGTTTGTATGCATGGAGATTCCGCTATATCACACCACCCAAAAATAAGCGAAAGGGGTTATTTCATTTTTCCTATCCCAAGTTTGACCTCGTGATTAACCCTTTTGTGAGGAGGGCTTCCCAGACCGCACTACTGCAAATGGATTTAACTCCCTACCACAAGTTGCTAAGTTGATTTTGTAGTCTTGGAGCAGTTAACTCACACTCCTGTCTTCATGACCCTAGCCTAAGCTAGTGTTGGTGGGATAGTAGTGAAAATAAAAGACGAACCTAGTTAATTTTATTATCCCATTGATTTTAGTGGTTGTTATTTACACAAAAGGGGTGCGGAATGAAACTAAGATGGTGTGAATGACTCTTAGTTAGTCACCCTAATGCAGCTATATGAAATTTTTGGTTTTCAATTCAATGAATGCTAACTACAGGAGGGTAAGAGCCTTATAACACACCAATGCTTATTATGATGCACCTCTAAATCTTCTTGAATGAAAATTATCCCAAAATTTATGAATTAATGACCCAAAATAAGCCAAGAAGGAAAACCAAAACAATTTGCAAAGAAACCAAAGGAAAATCTTCCAAAGAAAGAATGCAAAGCACTCAAAAAGCATCATAGCTAGGAAAAACAAATCCCAATCAAACAAACATGCTGAAAGCAATCAAATTGAAAGCCGAAAGTGAAAATAGGCAGGGAAATGTCATCAAGATAGGGTTGTAGTACAATGGCCTAATCGAGGCCAATGGTCTACAATGGTCACAACTTGACCCTAGAGGCAAAGAGGCCTAAACAAGATCAAATAAGGGTGCAATGAAAACTACCAAAACACACTCAAGAGAACTTTTCTAGATGGCACATGCACAATCGCTCACAACACCACCAAACATGACCAAAATAACCCAAATAAGAGACAAAATGCTCAATAAGAGACAATAACAATGATCGAAAGTGACAAATGTCTATCAACAAGATGTGGATCAGGCCTAAACAGTCACTGATACTAGCCAATCAAATCTGAAAGTGAGATCTAGAGGAGAAAATCAAACCTCAACCCAAAGAACCCATAAGAGCTTCAAAGACAATTAGAAGGACTAACAGTGAGACAAAGCCCTTCAGGACGGAAAATATTAGATCAGATCTATGCAACTGAGAATCAGTAATAAAAAACCATAACTCACACAGTCCTATAGTCAGATCAACAAATAACAAGGGATCCTAAACTCAGTCAAAGACAAAAAACCTACCTTGACAACAAGTGATTGATCTAAAGAAAACTAAGGAAGAATAACAGATCTAAACTAGACACAATAGATGAACAGAGGTCCAGGCTGATCATGAACAAGAGTAAACAACCTCAGAATAGAACAGGGCCTTCTTCAAGGCTTAAAAGCTCGGTCATTGGCACAAGACTAGATCAGAGTGGCCAAAGTTTCTCTCAAGATAACAAAAAGGGAGTGACTTTGGAGTTTGGTCGCTCAAATGACTCCCTGTGAGAGAAACTGAGAGGAAAACTCAGAAAATCCCTAAAAACTCACGCTCGGGTCAAGAAAATAGCTAAGAAAAGTTGAAACAAATAGGAAAACTCAAAAAAACAAGCTGAGGGCAAAACGACCAAAAATGGAGGCAAAATGGACACAAACCAAGTATGCTCTCATTGAAAGCACGAGTTCTGCTGTAGCTAAATCTACAAGGAGTTGTTGCTTCGTGATCCTTTGTCCAGAACAAATCACTAGACAGAGAAGAATAGAATCAATGGGACAAAATCTAATTCCTGACCCAAATGATAAATCATACAACAAACAATCAGATCTATGTTATAAAGATGAGGGACCACACCTGGAATCCTTGCATGTTGAGGAGGGGTTGTGAGTTCGATGTAGATCTTGCACTCCACTCGAGTGATCCAACACATCTGCAACAGTTCTCTATCCCCACACATAGTCATGAAAAAATAAAAATGACATGTGATCTTACTTGAAAGATCGTTAGATCAAAATAAATAGATATCGATATATAACATGCTGAAAACAAACTCATATGAGGAAGGGAACATAGATTTCAATTAATCATAAAAGAAACAATACAATGATGGTGTTTCACCTCCAAGTCTCTTCTCCACAATCCGGCAGAGTTTCCCCGCTATATCGAAGAAGTGAGCATGAAGGATAGTAGTCTAGTGAACACGGACCTAACAAGATCATAACAGCATAAACCCTAGATCAAAATCTCAACACTAGCTCTCCAAAACTCTAAAAAATCGCTGACCCTCTTAGATGGTCCAGGATAAATAGGAATAAGAAAGGTCCAAGCAGAATGTATCTGGATGCTTAGGACAAAGAGAAATCATAAAAATTCTAAGAGATAATTCTTGGCCAGCTCGAATAGATGAGGAGTTGAACTAATCTCCTAGGGACTAACACACTCTAGAAGAAATCCCTAGTCATTGGCACTGAAAGGGGAGAAAAAATCACTAGTCTCTCCCATAGAGTGGACCTGAGAGAGACTTTGGGTCTACAGTCGCTCCCATAGGCTTTTGTGCAAGTGACTTTGGGTCAAACTAGAAAAAAAAGAGTCTTGAGTCTGTAAAAAGTCATTTGGACTCAAGTACCAAGAGTCAATGACCTAGAGGGGTAAAATAAGTTGATAACAATCTTTATTGTTTACTAATTAGCAACCTTATGCCTTTATTAGTCCATCTGATCATAATTTTGGTCCTATTTACTGTCATTCAATTTGTCATTTTCACACCAGTATATCTCATGACAATTGTTTTACATTGACTGATCTTTATGATTTATCATCTCACTATTTGGGTGCTTGTCAAGTAGTGTAGGCACTTCAACATTCACTAATGGTTATGTCAGGCCCTCACTATCTTGATAATCCCCTTGGATATGATCAGAATCATTTTCCCTTACAATATTCTCATCATGATTCCATGCCATTAATTGAAAATTTATCTTCTCATAGACGTCAGGATTTTCAAAACAATAATTTTGAATTTCATGATCCAATCTATGATCATCATGAAGTAGCTTTCTTAGCAAGCCCATTTTCCATAAGCAAGTATAGATATTTCTTGATGTTTTCTAAGAAGGACAATACAGATGAAGATACTTTCACAATAAGGTTCAGAGGTTTGTTTTATTGTGATTTTAATCGAAAAGGTACAGTGGTAGGTTGGTTAAGGTTAGTTATTATTGCAGATTTTTCTACATTTAGAAAATACCTTCTATCATATGTGCAAGATATTCAATTTCTTATATTTTCTTTTACACATTATTATATATTGGTTTTAATCGCTTTTATATTTTTGTTTGCACGTTGGGAAAAATGATGGCTACATTGGAAAGCCTATTACACTTAACCCTAACCTTCTAGTTGGTTAGGTTAGGAGTTGCATTCTACCTCCCTTTTCACTCATCTAGCACTTTCTCTCCATCTAGTCTTTGCATTTGTTTTATTTTCTTGTTTCCTATTCTACATGTTGCATTCATTTCAACATCCATTAGTTTTTTTCTTTTGATCTTGTTTCATTGTTTTGTTATGTCTTTTCTTTCATGTTTTGTTTAATAAGACCTTGCATGAAAATAACTCCTTTTGGCTCAAAATACAATATGGAAAACTTGAAAATGGAAATTGTGACGACGAATAGTTCTTGGCTAATATGTTACCTCTTCTGCATTTGGGTTTATATATCAAGTCTGTGATGCCTGAATGGAAAATATGATTTGTTCCAAATGGAAATCCTTTGGTAAAACTATGAAGCATGTATCTTTATTAGGATCTTCATTATGATTCAACCTTGTATTGAATGGTGTTTTTACCTGCCGACTCAATCAAGGAGAGAAAGGAAAGGAGAAAAATATAAATAAGCACATTAACTTCAGTCATCTTTCAAATCAACCTCTTCTACTCTTAGTAAGACAGGATCTCTCTTCCATCATCAAAATAAATAAGTTCCTTTGTGTTGAGAAATCTAGGAGATCAAGTATTAGGTGATTTCTCTTCAATTAGTAACTGCTTGTGAGTGCTTTTTACTTCTTTAGATTAGGATCTTATTTTACTTAGGTTATTAGTGTTATTCTTCATCAAACAACTACTAATGCATGAACACAAATAGACAAGAGAGATAGAATGTAGGTTATTAGCCATGGCTAAAGCCTCTCACTCTTTAATAGGAAAACCTACATAAATTATTCTTATATCGATTCCAATTGATGAATACCAAGACTAAGACCCTCGATCTATTTTCCACTCCAAGACCAAGACCCTTAACCTATTTTCCACTCCAAGACCAAGACACAAGTTCTCCTGACAATCAGTATTCTTCCTTCAGAGATTCTTCCATCAAGTCATCTAGGTTTATTCTTCCTTTATCCATGTCACTGTGTTTTGTAGTGAGATCATTATCTCTATTAAGACATCGAGATCCTTTCACTGTAGTATCCATGAGACATCATCACTTTCATGACACCATTTGCATTGTGACCCTCTTTCTGTGGTAGCACTGATATCATCTCCTATCTTAGCTTCTTCTTGTTGTAGTACTGAAGTAGAGATAGCACCGAAACTGTCTTTACTTAAATGTAATGACACCAAAATAGAGAGACCTCCTTTTTGTGATTATACCCTTGTCATCTGAAATAACACTCAATCATACTGTGACATGTGATTGAAATTGTGTCTAACATCTCTACTACAATCCACAATGTGATTTCTACAATTAAACCAAGATTCTTTGTACACTTATCCAAGCTTCTTTCCTGAAATGACATTTGAATTTGTCATTGTAATTTCCCATCAAATTTTAGAGGTGATCAAACTTTTTAACTATGGAATAGGTGGAGCTTCCTATTTATAGTAGTCTATCCATGTATATTAGCTAACATGACCATATGAATATTTATGTATCCGATTTAGGTGAGTCGACATGAGTTCTATATTTCATCTTCAAGCCCACTTGAAGAAGGATAACTTGTGCTTGTCTTGGAGGGTTACTTGACAATCCTATTGAATTATATACATTTGTAACATGCCCAAGAAGGGTTTTTTATACATTACATTAACTCTCTTTGACTTTTATTACTAGATGACAAATCCTAAAGGCTCACAATGGGATCCATCTAAAAATAAAATTCCTAACTCATGAAACCCATGAGGCAAGTATTACAATAATAATTTTATTTTTCTTTGTTACATCATTTACATAAAAAACACAATTACATGACATTATGAAGATCGAACCTAGTTACACTTTTCAACACTCCCTCTTAACTAGGGAGGTATTCATAATGGTACTTTTTCATTCTCAATTTGAATAATTTATCATAAGAAGAATTGGATTGGTAACCCATATGTATAGCATCATATAAACCAACATTTTCACATAGCAAGGCCTTGATTAACAACTCTATCTCTCCACAATATCTAAGAACAATGCTGGTAAGACCAATGATTTATATACACCCTCATCATTGTCTCTCCTGGAACATACCCCACCCGGGTTCTCAGGATGTGTTCCATTAGGACTATTCTTATCTTGGATTCCCAATCCTCAAAGAATATTGGTTCTCTAATACTACTCTTTTCTTGGATACCCTAACTCATCCTCAAAGAGTATCAAATTCCAAATGGTTACCCAATCCTCCATTCCATCTTCCCAAGTGAAGACAAGAATGATGTGTCTATCTCTCCCTCTTAATTAGGGAGGAAATAACTATTCCACTAAAGGAATGTACCTAAGCTTCCTCTTGGCTTAGGAATTTTGCTTCAAAGTTTCTACCAAGCAAGAAACGGTTTCCAGGATCCCTCTTGACTAGGGACCTACAAAATCTCCTTAACTAGAGATGATGGGCCAATCAACCACTTGAGGAAATCCTTCCTTCGATGTCATGAATTTCTTCTTTGTCATGGAGTCTTCATCCTTCTGGGACTTCTTCATAGGGCATAGACAATCCATCACTTTCATTCATAAGTCAATCATGTCAATATTCCTCTTATCAAAAAGAGATCCATCAGTCCGTATTTGGCTTCCTTCATGCCACGATGCCTTCTTCATGCCATGTTTTCCGAAAGGATCTTTCATCCTTCTACATGGTCCTCTTGGAAGACATCCAAAGTGCTTCCATCGGTAGCCTTGTATAAGCCCATCCAGATATATGTTCAAAAATAAGTAATGTACATTAAATTTAAATCAGAATTACCTTTGTGATGGTATTTCATCATGACATCTTCCAGTTTGCATCGACATCCTACATACATATTGGCACATCTCCCAAAGATATCCATTGTCAAGGGTCTTCATCTTTTTTCAGACTTCCATCTGAGTCTTCATATCTTTTTGGGAAACATCATAGTCAAATATTTTAGTTCTCAGATGTTGATTGAATTTTCAATGGTTGGATAGTTCATGATCTCTTCATTCCTTTATTCACACATTTCATTCCCAGGAACTTCCAATCAGTGTTCCTCCAATTGTTGTAAACCACCTCATACATCATATGAGGACATTTTATGTTGATTTCATCTAGGGTGACCCATGATTTCCTGCAATCATATGACATGACTCTATAATATCTAATAGAAGCATACATACCTTTTTCCTTTAGGTCATGTAGAATTCCTTCAATAGCTTCCATGATTGAAAAGAGCTTCAATTACTTGATCCAATGTTTTCTTTTGACTAATGTATGATGATTGTTTTCCTAGATGACTTATTCCTTTCATAAGTGTCATTTATTCTTTCAATGAGATTCCTAAGATATATATCCTTCATATTTGATTGCCATATATTTTTATCCAAACATCCTTCATGTTCCCTATGGTGATGTCACGAGCTCTTACTTTTAATGCCTCTATAATGCCACAATGCATCCCATCCTTTATTATAGTCATATCTTATAACATAAGACTTAGGAACTATGAAAATAACTTCGGTGAGGAATATTATCTTAGGCATAGTAGATATTTCTTACTTACTCTTTCTTGGACTTTTTCCTTTCAACTTCCTCCACTTATTCAATAGTATGGGATTCTTCTCTACCTCTTTTGTTATTGTCCTTCTTTATCTTAGGACAATCTCTTTTGTAATTCCAATATTCTTGACATCCATAGAATTGAACCTTAGCCATGTTCTTCTTTATTTTCTTTTAAAGTGTTGAGTTTAGATACATATGGAATGAGGGGATCCTTTATGGATTCTATAAGAATCCTTTGAGCCCTCACTTCCCCTTTCATGAACCTAGAAAGTGCTTGATCATATTATTTTGGAGGTTTGGTGATTGAGCCCTTAAAATGTTACATGACCTCATTAGAATAAAAAAATCATATATTTCATTCTCTTCCATGCAAGAAAGTTTGAAGCCCCAATCAATTTGTTGATTTCCTCGCAATAAGACATTTTGACGGATTCAGATGAAGTCATAAATATAATTACTTGTGCATATACTTCTTTCTCCACTTGCTTCCTCCTTTAATTTGATGATGATATAGATAGTAGAAAACTCCTTCTTGATGAAGATAGTTTTCTTCAAGAATGATTCTTGACCCCACAAGGAGATAGATCACATTTGATGATGAATGTCCTTGATGATGATGATCAATGATGGCTTGATGATTTCTTGATGCTCCTTAGAATATCTTATTTAAGGATAAGGATGTCCTTGCTTCAACGAGAGGGATACTTCCTTAGAACTTTTTGAAGTTAGTAATCACACCCTTGATCTTGCTTTTCTAGGAAGGAAATTGATGTATAAGTTCTTCATCTTGAGTACAGTCTTTGTGGTCTCTTGAGATGTCTTGAGGGTTCCACCAACTTCTTTGTAGGATTCTTCTTTGGTTATGATTCTTCCTTTGTAGATATTTACTTCATGATGATATTTTCTATTATTCCTTCCTTGAAACTTGATCCTTGAGTGTCTCTTTATTAGATGCCCTTTCTTGACTTTGTTACCTTGGCTCCGAAACTATGTTGAGAAATATAGGACATCAAGTAACTACTTGTGAGTGATTTTTACTTCTTTTGATTAGGATCTTCTTTTACTTAGGTTATTATATATATTATTCATCAAAAAAACTACAAATTTATGAACATAAATAGACAAGAGACATGGAATGTAGGCTATCATCTAGGGCCAAAACCTCTCACTCTTTGAGAGGAAAAGCTACAAAAATTATTCTTATAGATATTCCAATTGACGAATACCAAGATCAAGACCCTTAACCTATTTTCCACTCCAAGACCAAGACACAAGTTCTCTTGACAATCAATACTCTTCCTTCAAAGATTCTTCCATCAAGTCATCCATGTTTGTTCTTGCTCTCACTGTGTTAGAATACTAGGATCCATGTCATTATATTTTTCACTGAGATCATTATCTTTGTCAAGGCATTGAGATCCTCCAACTATAGTATCCTTGAGACCTCATCATTGTCTTGACACCGATTTTCACTACGGCCCTCTTTTTGTGATAGCACTAAGATCATCTCCTATCTGATCTTCTTCTTGTGGTGGTACTGAAGTAGAGATAGCACCGAAATTGTGTCATTACTTAACTGTAATGACACAAAAATAGAGAGACCTCCTTTCTGGTTTATACCGAACCTTGTCATCTGAAATAGCATTGAACCATACTGTGACATGTGACCGAAATTATGTGTAACATCTCTACTGCTATCTACACTATGACGTCTACAATTAGACCGAGATTCTTTGTACACTTATCTAAGATTCTTTCCTGAAAAGACATCTGAACTTGTCAATGTAATTTCCCATCGAATTTTAGAGGTGATCGAACTTCTTAACTATGGAATAGGATGAGCGGCCTATTTATGGTATTTTTTCCATGTATATTAGCCGACATGACCATATGAAGAGTTGTGTCTCCAATTTAGGTTAGCCGACATGAGTTCTATATGTCATCTTGAAGCCTATTTGAAGAAGGATAACTTGTGCTTGTCTTGGAGGGCTACTTTACAATCCTGTTGACTTATATACATTTGTAACATGCCCAAGAAGGGTTATTTATACATGGCATTGACTCTCTTTGACTTTTATGACTAGATGACAAATCCTAAATTCTCATAATGGGAGCCATCTAAAAAGAAAATCCAATACTCATGAAACCCAACTTGTAATGCTTGCCTCATGGGTTTCATAAACATAAGACCACGGTTAAGGGACACTTATTCCAAGTTTAATGTTAGACAAATATTTCCTAGTGGGCATCACTGAATGTGTGTTTTGGATAAGGAAATTGGTAAAGGCTAAGGCAAAGGCATTAAAAGGTAAAAAAAACATTTTGGCACATTTATTTATGAAAATAAAGGAAATTAGGAGAAAAGGAAGGTAAAAGGTCACATGTTTCATGTGAAGATGAAATTAAAGGAAAATAATGGAAATGAACAAATTAGAGGTCTCATGCATAAAAAGGCTTCTTAGGATCAGTTCATGGCTTTTCTCAAGTTCAAGTTTGGAACTCTCTCATTATTCTCTCTCTCTCTCAATCTCTTGGTCACTTAGAATTTTCTTGGAGCACTCTAATTTGGAGCAAGAAAAGGAAAGGAAAAGAAAGCAAGGAGCAAGGAAAGGAAAGCAGGATCAAGCAGCTTCAACAAGAATACTTACAGGTAACGTTTTTCATGTGCAATTTGCTAGCTGGTTTGGACATGCGTAGATTTTCATGCTAGTGTATGGATCTCTTGTTGTTGGTGGCATGGTCTTGTTGAGTTATGACAATGGTTTTTAGCCTAGCCTAGCCTTTTTCTGGATGTCATGGTATGTTGGGATGTTTATTTCAGTTTTAGAACTTTGAAATTACTGGATGGATTTCAAAATCAGGGGCAGAGGTGGTCTCAAGGTTCATTCCAAAAGGTCTAGGAATCCCTTGACCAATTTTGGTGGGATACATGGTAATGCCTAAGGGAGAAGTCTTAGTTTAGGGCCTAGTGATATGGATTTGGATTGCTGTAAATACTAAGAGACAAGGAGACGAAAAATACCTCAAGGACAGTGATGGATTCCAGATGGCATTCCAATTTCTATTCAGTTGTGATCGCATCACCGGTTTTGATGTGATCACTGTCTGGTAAGGGTGGAGGTGGTTTAACCTCTAGATTCCATTGGTTATTCTTGGATTGGTTGTTCTATGAGATGCCACATTCATGCTTGGAATATGGCATACGGGTGATTGGCTGAAAGAGAGATTTGGTTCAGCCATGTCTATGGTCGGGTGGTACATGGAAGTCTCAAACCTGGTCAAATATTCCTATGGTTAATAAATCTATTTTCTCTCACTTTTCAATGATTTATGTGTGGATTTAATGGTTTTCATATCTCTGATATTTATATGTTTTTATGCTAGTTATAAGCATGTTTGAATGATTGGTTCATGTCATGGTTATTTCATATATTTACTTGTCACTATTAAATGGATGGATGCAAGACCTAATTGATGATGTAGCAGTTTAATGGAGAAGGAGGTGATCCTTCTAGTTCTGCTTCATAAGTTGTTTCAGTCATTTATGCTTCGTCTTATATCCTGGACCTGTAGGTTGCATTGATGCCAAGTGTTTGACAGAATGTTAGTCCCAGTTAGGGATGCTCAGACTTAGTCCTAAGGGTGATTTCTAATTGATCAACATTTTTATTATGTTTTTAATGAATTTTGGAAGTTAGAACAAGTTCTTGGCAGAGGTCGTGATTCTGGGCTAGAAAAGTGGCTTAAATCCTGGGGTCGTTGGCACAAAACTAGCAATTTTGGTCCACATTCGCTGGCAGTGAGGCCTGTGAGAGCGAATTTTGGTTTCTAGTCTCTCCCTTGCCCATAGCATGAGAACGACTATGGCCTGTCTGAGTGACTGATTTGACTCCTGAGGGTCCTATCGATGATGTTGGATGAATGTACACTAGTAGAAAATGATGAAATTAGTGACTATGTGACTAAAAATGTTAGTCACTGCAATTATTTCAAGTGAATTACAACTAAATTTGAGCAATTTTAAGTGACCGAACTAAAAATGACTAACTTAAACGACTAATTTAGTCTAGGGATAAAATATACGACTAGATAATAAGTAACCAAACTAAAAATGACTAAATTAAATAACTAATTTAGTCAAGGACTAAAATATATGACTAGATAATAAGCGATAAAATTAATAATGATTAACGTAAATGACTACTATAGTCTAAGAATAAAAATATGACCAGATAACAAGTACACCAAGTATATGAATTACTCATTTATATTAGTAATGTTTAATTATGTCACTCCGAAAATGGAAAATTGCAATTTTGATACTGAAGTGTTACATTTCACTACAAGGGTCTCTAAATCCATCTGTAGTGTTAAATTTAGAGACAAATGGGTCTTTGAATCCATATACAGTGTTGAAATTTTGAATACCCTTTTGTCTCTAAATTTTAACACTGTAGATGGATTCAGAGATCCCCTTCTTTGAATCAATCTGTAGTGTTAAATTTAGAGACAAAGGGGTCTCTAAGTCCATCTGTAGTGTTAAAATTTAGAGACCCCTTTAAGAGTGTCTCTAAATCTGTCTACAATGTTAAAATTATATAGGTAGATGGATTCAACGACCCCTTAAAGGGGTCCATGAATCCATCTATAATGCTAAAATTATAACAATTTTATACAATATAGAGTATAAGTTTACAATATATAATAGTTTTATACTCTCTTGGAAGGAGGGACAAGAAAGAGACACATAATTCTTAAATACGTGTTCAAGAAGATTGATCATGGGTGTTGAGCATTAGAGAAGGTATGTAAATTGCCACTTATTTTGTCATCTTTTCCTTAAATTCATAACTTCTTTACATTATGAAATGGTTATATGGTGAAAGAATATGATAAAGTTTAGAATATATGTGAGCAACGTAAAATGACTAATAATTACCTTTTCCTATGCAGAAAAAGAGGAAAACAGAAGATCACCACTCCAAACGAAAAGAAAAGACAAAATCAGTTGTTGTCCCTTTGGCAGGGAACCGCATCCAAACGAGGCAATTCATATTGGAGCATAAAAGCTAGGAAAAGGAAGAGGAGATACCAAGTCGGCACAAGACAATGAAGAGATAACTAAGAAATAACGATCTGGTGAATCCCTCAAGATCCTTTGATCCCGAGGGATTGCTACTTTAAAGATTATCTGTATCATTGATATTTCCGCTTGGCTACTATAAGAAGGGACAACGTTGCTAGCCCAAGGGGATTATTATTGTTGTTTTTATGAAATTCACTGTTGTAGCTTAAACTTTGATCATCGACTCTCTTTAAGGAGCGATTATTGTAACTTCGTTTTGATGATTAATACATAAATTATGTTGTTGTTCCGGCTTTGATTCTAGAGTAATCACAACAATGCTTCCATGGAGGCTAAGGGCCTAGCCCTGGTGGATCACTTGCTTCCTGTACCATTATTTTCCAATTCCAAGTTGTGTGTGGTTTGATTTCTTTTATCCGCTTTGTTCAGTAATCTTCTATTCCTTATTATTTCATATGTTGGCTTTGTTATATCTTGTTCCTATTTGAATAGTAAGGTTATCCTCTGCAACTAGAATGTTATACTGTTCATTCTGAATTTATATCGCATTGTCGTTCCTTTACAGATTGATATTGTTGTATAAAATTGTTGTTCCTTACAGATTACCTTTACTGTTCATTTACAGAGTAGCAGTGCTGTGTGTTTATAAATCGGTACTCTTGCTTATTCATTTATGGTTTAACTCTAAGAGTAATCGCTATTTACTGGGATTGCTATTCCATAGTAAACTCAATTACTGTTCCTTCATAACCGTAATCAATAATTGTTATGCTAAAACTCAGATTACTGTTTCCCTCAGTATAGACGTGCTGTGTGTAACATTCGATTTAGTTTGCTGTGCAATTATATTTGATTCGGATTGCTGTTCAATATTTCATAACTCACTTTAGTGTGCTGTTCCATTTCCAGTTTGTTGTTCCATTCATTTCCGAGGTAAAGATTGTTGTTTAATTCCTGTAGATTACAATTACTGCTTCATTCATTCTTATAGGTTAAATCCTTGCTGTTCAATATCTTTAAATAGATTAAATGTTGTTCCCTTTCCTGTCATTCGAATTATCATTTCAAGTAGTTGCTTTGGTGTGAATAGAATGTTCTAAAACTATAGTGAACATTGAATATTGTTGTCCAGTTCCTAGATTGACAATCTTCTCCTTGATTGCTTTTCAATTGAATCAGTTTACAAAGGGGAGAGTTATCATTACTGCACCCTTGACTGATAAATTTCTGTAGTTTTCTAAGTGAATGATTTAAGTCTCAGAGTGTTAAGTTTCTTTTAATTGTAAGTAGATTTTATTCCAAGCATCCATTTACTCTTGTATTTAAAGCACTATACTACTAGCATTACTCTTGACAAGTGATTGCCTCAAACTGAGTACACTCTTTGAGATAACAAATCGTGCCTGGATTGATAATTAATGTAGGGTAAATAGAGGTGGAAAAGACCCTTGTTACTGCTCGACATTTTGGCGACATTACCGGGGAGGCTAAGGGCCCAGCCCTGGTGGATCACTTGCTTCCTGTACCATTATTTTCTGATTCCAAGTCGTGTGTGGTTTGATTTCTTTTATCTGCTTTGTTCAGTAATTTGATGTTCCTTATTATTTCATATGTTGGCTATGTTATATCTCATTCCTATTTGAATAGTAAGGTTATCCTCTGCAACTAGAGTGTTATACTATTCATTCTGAATTTATATCGCATTGTTGTTCCTTACAGATTACCTTTATTGTTCATTTACAGAGTAGCAGTGCCGTGTATTTATAAATTGGTACTCTTGCTTATTCATTTACATTTTAACCCTAAGAGTAATTGCCATTCCATAGTAAACTCAATTGTTGTTCCTTCATAACCGTAATCAATAATTGTTATGTTGAAACTCAGATTACTGTTTCCCTCAATATAGATGTGATGTGTGTAATATTCGATTTAGTTTGTTGTGCAATTATATTTGATTCGGATTGATGTTCAATATTTCATAACTCACTTTAGTGTGTTGTTCCATTCATTTCTGAGGTAAAGATTGTTGTTTAATTCCTGTAGATTACAATTACTGCTTCAGTAATTCTTATAGGTTAAAGCCTTGTTGTTCAATATCTTCAAATATATTAATTTATGTTCCCTTTCTTGTCATTCAAATTATCATTTCAAGTAGTTGCTTTGGTGTAAACAGAATGATATGAAACTATAGTGAACATTAACTATTGTTGTCTAGTTCCCAGATTGATAATCTTCTCCTTGATTGCTTTTCAATGGCATCAGTTTACAAAGGGGAGAGTTATCATTACTGCACCCTTGACTGATAAATTTCTGTAGTTTTATGAGTGAATGATTTAAGTCTCAGAGTGTTAAGTTTCTTTTAATTGTAAGTAGATTTTATTCCAAGCATCCGTTTACTCTTGTATTTAAAGCACTATACTACTAGCATTACTCTTGACAAGTGACTGCCTCAAACTGAGTACACTCTTTGAGATAACAAATCGTACCTGGATTGATAATTAATGTAGGGTAAATAGAGGTGAAAAAGACCCTTTTTACTGCTCGACATTTTGGCACCGTTGCCGGGGAAGAGTGTAGCCATTTTTTTCTTTCGAGAGTAGTGTAAGTACCTGCTAGGAGAGAGTTGGGTTTTAAAAACGGAAGGTAAGAACCTGTGTATGGAGCATGTAACAACCCTGCTCCCCTTCCCACTTTCCTGCAGATTTGCTATTATTTTGGGTAGAAATCAACATTTTATTTGTGTTCATGACTAATTAGAAAAAGCCCGAAAAGAATCCTAAACCACTATCCAAGCCTGACAAAGCTAAGGGGCCGGTGACCCTTGGCTGCTCGACCTTTATAGATGAAATCCTCAAAATAGTAGAATCTCAGCCTTCAGTAGGGCCTAGAAAAGTTGCTTCTAGACAACCTACTAGTTCCCTTCAAGCCACAAGATCACCATCTGTAGCCTTTCCTAAGGTGCACAACCAAACTGAGGAGCAATATTTTCAAGAAATTGAGAATTATAGCCCAAAATCATTACAAGAAGGGAACCTTAGTAATCTATGCGAAGGGAGAGGAGAAACAGGGGAAATTGAAGAACCAAGATCTCCTCTTGGAATAATTCAGCCATTAAGCAGCCCAGATAAGAGAAGTACTGCAAAAAGCATCCAGAACGAAGTTGAAGAACCTCAAGAGCTAAAATCCCCCCAGACATTAGGAACTATCATCATCCTAGATAGAGGAAGTGTTGTTAAGGTCATTCCTGTTAAAGCCATCCCTGCTTCGTCTAGCCAACCTAAGAATACCCTCTTAGAAATCCCAGAAGGTTATTGACATATATTTGACCAAATGGCCCAGAACTAGCCAAACACCCAAGCCTCCACACTGCAATATCCCATTGGAGATATTGCAGTCAATGCACCTATGAAGACAATTCCTCTCCAACATATCCCTACATTTCATGGCCTAACATTAGAAGACCTAGATACATTTTTGTTTGAATTCGATGTGCTGTGTAGAGGATATGACTATACCATCGACCCCCAAAAGCTGAAACTATTTCCCTCTACCTTAAAAGGGGTTGCTTTACAATGGTTTATGGGGTTGGGTGGGGGTGTCATCAATGACTGGGATTAGATGAAAGATGCTTTCCTGAAGAAATATCAGGATTATTGTAGATCTAGAGAATTAAAAGATGAAATATTTCATATCGTAGCTAGACCTAATGAAACACTAGAAGAATATGTTGAACGTTTTCAGTATAATCTTCAAAGATTTCCTTATGCATCATTACCCTTACCTGATAATGTATTAAAAACAACATTAATTAAAGGTATGAAGGAACAATGGATTGAAACACTGAATATTATGGGAAAAGGAGACATCTATCAAGAAGATTTTGCTAACATCATTGATTTATGTACTAGGAGTTCACGAGGAAGCACAAGGCTAAAACCAACAGAACATGATAGGTTTACAAGGGACAACAAGATCTCTGCAGAAGGAGTAACTCGCGCAGAAATTGGAAATTTATTAGAAAATTTCAAAACTTATATATTGGGGACTCTCACAATGCAGCTCAATATCATGCAAGCAAAATAGAAACAAGCAGAGGTAGAGAAAAATCTGGCAATATTATGTCCCAGATGTAGAAAGAAACACAACCACAAAGAGTGCCCATTAGATGCAGTTCAAGTTTGCGCCATTTGTACAAAAGACCACTCTACAGAAAGTTGTCCCTCACTCCCTGGTTTGAAAGAAGTATACAAAGAAGCAGAAGAAGAACCAGAACTGGTGTACCTACTTAATCAGCGCTGTCAATGGCAGCCATGACAATCAGGTATGTTCCTTAATCTAGCTACTTCTTTTCAGCCTCCACAATACCATGCTCAACAATATAGCACAATATGGAAAAATCAACGTCCCTTCTCAAATTGGTCACAACAACCATTTCCTTCATCATCACCATGGCCGAATCAAGCAAGCCAATCTAATTGGCCAAATTTTCCCTATGCTCCACCATATTGGCAAAACAATGCATATCTATCACAATGGTCCCCTCCCACTTCGTAGAGTCAAGCCTGGTAGACAAACTGGCAAAGACCAATGAATCAACTAGTAGGAACCATTCCACTCCCTCAACCTACACTGCCAGCACTACAACAAAACACCCAGTCCAATGTAAGACTGCAACTCCCAGCCCAAACCAACTCGAACCCGAATAACATACCAGTCAAATTTGTTCAAATAATTAAAAAAACCAAGCTAGAAACCGATCTAAGGGAGTGCAATGACCTTGAATTAAGGTCTGGGCGTATTGTAGAAACCGAGGGAGATAAAATTGTTCAATTTGAAAATCAGTTACCTGTAGAACAACCATTACAAGAAGATATGTGATCAGACAACAAACTCATAATCAAACAACCACATCTTCTCCCCCATTCCCAGAACGATTAATCATACCGCGCCCTATAGAACATCTTGACTTTGATATTCTGGGAGAACTAAAAAATTTGTACATAAAAATCCCACTCCTCCGAGCTATCCAAGATATCCTAATATATGCAAAAACCATTAGAGAACTCTGTATAAAAAAACCAATGAGGAGAATAACAAATAACCCAACAGTCTAAGTAGTCAGCACCCTATCTGATCTATTATCATGGAGAGAAGCACTTGTCAAATATAAAGACCTAGGAAATCCAATAGTGACAGTGCAAATCAATAGACAAACCTTTTCAAATGACTTAGTTGATTTAGGGGCTACAGTTAATATTTTAACAACTGCCACTTGTCAAAAAATGGGCATTACATTAGTAGAACCAACCTCCACTTTATTAGAACTGGCCAACCGATCAGTAGTTAGGCTAGAAGGGACACTACATGATGTCATGGTATCTGTTGATTCCTAGGAATATCCTACTAATTTTATGATAATAAACCCCAAAAACCGACTTGATGGACACCTGTTGATTTTAGGAAGAGCTTGGGTTGTGACCGCTGATGCTTATATTGGTTGTTGACAAGGCAATATGACCATAACTAGAGGGAGTAACATCAAGAATCTAGCCCTATACCCTCCCACCCATCCAAGTGTGACGATAATAAAAACTAACAAACATCATGTATCATACCTTACCGAAAACATTAGATCCCCATTAACTATAGAAGATGCCCTCGATTTCAAAGATCAAATAGAGGATGATGTTATTAACAACCTTATTAACCAAGCTGAAACCAGATCCTGCATACAATGCCACATGATAGAGGCAGCATTTGATAATGAATTAGAAGAAGATCTTCTCAAGGACACTCATGATCAAGCAATACCCACTACCTCTATTTCAAATAGAAAAACTGTAGAGATTGAGCCAGGAAAAACTTTAAACATTAATAATAACCTGACTCCTGAACAAGAAGAGAAAGTGATCAAACTATTGAGAAAATATAAGGAATCATTTGCATGGGATTATCCGGACATGAAGGGAATCGATCCCCAACTATGTACACACCACACTTACATAAAAAAGGATGCAAGACCTATTCACCAACCCCTAATAATACTTAACCCTCATCTAAAAGATATTGTGAAAGTTGAATTACAAAAACTTTTAGATGTAAACTTTATTTATCTTATCTCTGATAGAAAATGGGTCTCTCCACTTGTAGTGGTACCAAAGAAGAATGGAAAGTGGAGGATTTGTGTAGATTACAGAGAAATAAATAAAGAAACCCAAAAAGACCACTTTCCCCTTCCATTCATTGATCAGGTATTAGATACATTAGCAGGAAAGAAATTCTTTTCTTTCTTGAATGGCTTCAGTGGATACAATCAGATTCAAATTGCCCCTGAAGACCAAGACAAAACAACTTTTACCTGTCCTTGGGGAACATTTTCCTATAGAGTTTTACCCTTTGGCCTATGCAATGCCCCTGCCACATTTCAAAGGGCTATCCTCAACATCTTTTCAGATTTAATAAATGAAGGGCTCGAAGTATACATGGATGATTTTACACCACAGAGAGATGATTTCGACCCAGCTCTAGACATGTTGGAAAAGGTGATGCAATGATGTATCACCACCAGGCTCTGCCTGAGCCATGAGAAATGTTATATGATGATGACTGAAGGACTCATCATAGGTCATTATATCTCAGCAGCTGGAATACAGGTAGATCCGCCCAAAATTCAAATAATTTTTTTAATATCTACTCCTACCACATAGACAAAGGTATGCAATTTTCTTGGATTTTTTGGTTATTATAGGAGATTTATAGAACATTTTTCTCAAATAGCTGCACCTCTATACGCACTAACAGGAAATGTTGATTTTTTTTGGACAGATAAATGTGACCATACTTTTGAGGATCTGAAAAAGCTTTTGTCAACAACCCCAATGCTCAGAGGTCCAAATTGGGACCTGCCATTTCAAATTTCATCAGATGCTTCAGACAAAGCTATTGGAGCAATCCTTGGGCAGGAAGAAGACAAAAAACCATATGCAATCTATTATATTAGCAAGAATTTGTCTCTTGCTGAGTTGAACTATACTGTTACTGAAAAATAATTTTTAGTTGTAACACTTGCTGTAAATAAATTTAGGCATTATATCACTGGATATCCTGTTGTTTTATATACAGATCACTTTGCCATAAAATATTTAGCAAATAAGCCAATTACGAATGGTAGAGTAACAAGATGGCTGATTTTCTTGTAGGAATTCGACATCACAATAAAATACCGACTTGGGAAAGAAAATCTTGTAGCTGAATTTCTCTCAGGAATGCTAAAGCTAGTGGATGCAACAACAATCGAAGATCAATTTCCAGATGAACATTTATTCGTTGTTACTGTCAAAACACCCTGGTATGCTAATGTTACAAACTATTTAGCAGTAGGCAAGTTACCAAAACATCTGACTCCCAATGAACGAAAGTAGATTCTCTAGCGTAGTACCCGATTTTCTTGGATTGGGGGCTACCTATTTCATACAGGACCAGATATGCACATTAGAAGATGCGTCCATGAAGATGAAATTTTTGACATTCTGAAAGCCTGTCATGATGGACCGTGTGGTGGATATTTCATAGATCGAAAAATTGGTCACAAAGTTCTGCAAACAAGGTATTATTGGTCCACAATATTCAATGATGCAAATAAATTTTTTCAAGCTTGTGACAGTTCCCAAAGAGTAGGATGCCCTGAATAGTCCGACGAAATGCCTTTGAACCCACAACTAGTCATTGAACCATTTGATCGTTGGGCACTCAATTTTGTTGGTCTAATCAACCCATCATCAAACCAGAAAACATATATTTTAGTAACAATAGAATATGTGACCAAATGGGTTGAAGCAGAGGCACTGCCAAGAGCTACAGAGGATTCCGTCATTCATTTCCTATTCTAGATATTTGTGCGATATGGCCTCCCAATAGATATAATCACTGATGGAGGACCACAGTTTGTTGGTAATAAAATTGCTGCAACACTAAAAAACTATCATATTCAGCATAAAATTACTACTCCATACCATCCACACGAAAATGGCCAAGTGGAGAGCATGAATAAAGTAATAGAAGCAACACTAACAAAAACCATTGTGTCACATAGACGCGATTGGGCTACAAGATTGTCGCAAGCCTTGTGGGCATATAGAACAACATGGAGAAGCACTACTGGTTATTCACCATATCAACTAGTATTTGGAAAGGAACCCATATTTCCAATAGAATTTGAAATACAAACGTTGAGAACAGCACAAGAAGTCGATCTAGATTTAAATGAGGCCCAGATTAATAGACTATAGCAAATCAATGAGCTGGATGAAATCAGGCTCTCTGCTCTTCAACATACCACATTAATCCAACAACAGAGAGCAAAATGGCATGACACCCTCATCAAAAAGAAAGTCTTCCGCGAAGGAGATTGGGCGCTCCTATACGATTCGAGGTTTCAGGATTTTCCGGGGAAACTTCAAACTCGCTGGCTGGGACCATATGAAATCCAGAAGGTGCATGATAATGGCACCATTACTTTAACCACCATTGACGGATCTGGACACACCTTCAAAGAAAATGGCCATCGAGTTCGATTGTATCGCAAACCACTTACTCGGGAATCCTTCTACCAGCAACTCTGGGAAGACTTCGACATGTAGATTTTGGCTGAGGAAGAGAACTCTTCCTCACATTTGGTTCACTAAGAAATTTGATTGCTTTTAAATTTTGTACATAACTTTTTCTGTTCTATTTGTGTAAATTTCTTTTTGTACAAATTTCTGCATTTCTACAACTTTTTGCATTCTACTGTTCCTTTTCGAAGGAACAGAATTTTCACCGCCTTGCCGTTCCTTTTTGAATGGACAACACTGTTGCATTTTGCTATTCCTTGTGAAAGGAATAACATTCTGACCACTTTGTTGTTCCTTTTCGAAGAAACAACACTTTTGCATTTTGCTGTTCCGAAGGAACAACATTTTCGTTGTTGTTGTTCCTTTCCGAAGAAATAACACTTTTTCATTTTGTTGTTCCTTTCTGAATGAACAACATTTCTGCCTTTTTGTTGTTCCTTTTTGAAGGAACAACATATCTGCATTTTTTCTGTTCCTTTCTGAAGGAACAACACTTTCATTTTTTGTTGTTCCTTTCTGAAGGAACAACACTTTCACTTTTTGCTGTTCCTTTATGAAGGAACAACACTTTTGGTTTTTGTTGTTCCTTTCCGAAGGAACAACACTTTTGTTTTCTATTGTTCCTTTCCGAAGGAACAACACTTGCATTTTTTTCTATTCCTTTCCAAAGGAATAACACTTGCATTTTCTGTTGTTCCTTTCCGAAGGAACAACACTTTCGGTTTTTGCTGTTCCTTTTTGAAGGAACAACACTTTTGTTTTCTACTGTTCCTTTTCGAAGGAACAACACTTGCATTTTTTGTTGTTCCTTTCCGAAGGAACAACACTTGCATTTTCTGCTGTTCCTTTCAGAAGGAACAATACTTTCAGTTCTTGCTGTTCCTTTCCAAAGGAACGACACTTTTTTTTATGTTGTTCCTTTCCGAAGGAACAACACTTTAATTTTTTTGTTGTTCCTTTCCAAAGGAACAACATTTTCACATTTTTTGCTTGCGTTTGCTTTCTTTGTTGTTCTGATTAAGAAACAACTACTATTCCTCCCAAGGAATAGCAGTTTCAAACATGTTTTCTTCATTTTTTCTTGTGGTTTTTGTGTACACATATTATTTTGTCATCCCTCTAAAGAGACAATAGATGTTCCATCTTAAGAACAACATTTTTTGGAGTGCATTTTTCTTCTTTATGTGTGTTTTACCATTTATAGCATTTTTTTGAGTGATGGTCATTTAAGGCACAACTATACATTTATGCAACAATACAAAAACTAGAGGGTACTAAAATCAACGAATCATAAAAATCGTTATCTTTAGAAGAAATTGCTTTGAATTGATAAGAGAAAAGAGGAAAGCACACAACTATTTATCAACTTGTTGTCATTATTTTAATAATACCAATATGATTGATTATTTTTATCATGATGGTTCTGTTAGACTCCGTCTCATGTCAGAGATTGATTCTTCTTCAAAACAGGGTTTTGAAGAAGAAATCATTTAAATGTGATTTTTAGATTATGTAGTTTGTTTAATCTCCAGCTCTTCAAAAGGCAGCAGCGACTTCAAAGCTCCTATCTGCACAAGCACAATTCAGAATATCATTAGCAATCAGAGGCAAAAAGTTATGTGGAGAAAATACCAATTGCAGCAGTATCAATTACACAAGTTCATGGTGATATTTTGAAAGATGGTACACGGATGGTTATAAAGATGCAACACTTGCAAATAGAGACAATGATGCGTTATGGTCTTCGTAATCTTGCTTGGATAGTTTATGGAGACAATAAAGAGGAACCTTGAAAAGAATAATTCAGACATATTGTAAGCCCCTGCCTACAAAATGAGCATTGTGACCCTCCTTCATTAGGTACAGATGATAGTCTTTGTTGTGGTATTGATGAGTGTGCCGATTGCCTTCTAATATGTGATGCCTGTGATGGAGCATACATACATATTGCCTTTCACCTCCAATTGAAGAAATTCCAAGTGGAAAGCTAATACTGTGCTCTTTGTTTTGCAACTGGAAAGGAATCGCCAGAGGTTGACTCATCCCATCGAAAAGAGGAAAATGTGCAAGGCACAGAAAACATTGTATATCACTGTGTTGTTTGTGAGCGGCTTGAAAACAGGAAAAAAGACTCATCATTTTTCAATCATGCATTGCAATCTTCTGCGCCTACCTCATTCAAAATATACACGTTGGAATGAAGATATGACTGCTGGAAGTGGGATGAAGGTTGCTGTTGGGATATATCAGTGCGGAATACCAGAAGCCCTCTTACAACCATCAATTGGGCAAGTTCCATTGATTAAATTAAATTACAAGTGTTTTAATTAGCATATTCAATCAAATTGCAATTAGACCTGGGAGGCATCGAGTTATAGAAGATAAATTTATGAGACAAAGGTTCAGATGTGGATGAAGCAGTCTATGAGGGAGAAAGCATTACAGTCTTTCACAAAGCTTTCTGCTGGATTTCTTCTGTGCACTGATGTGGCGGCACGGGGTCTTGATATTCCTGATGTTGACTGGATTGTGCAGTATGATCCTCCACAAGACCCTAATGTATTTGTACATAGGGTTGGCCGAACAGCACGAATGGGAAGATCTGGGAATGCACTTGCGTTCCTCGTACCTAAGGAAGATGCTTATGTGGAGTTTTTGCATATCCGGAAGATCCCTCTTCAAGAGAAAAAAATCTTCAGTGACTACTTCTAACATTATTCCACAGATACGTGCAGCTGCAAAGGAGGATCGAGATGTAATGGAGAAGGGATTGAAGGCTTTTGTGTCATTTATTCGTGCGTACAAAGAGCACCATTGTTCCTATATCTTCAGATGGAAAGAATTGGAGGCAGGGAAGCTAGCAATGGGATATGGTCTACTGCAGCTTCCATCTATGCCTGAGCTTAAGCGGCGCACTTTGTTAACTGATGGTTTTGTGCCTGTTGAAGGCGTTGATCTGGGAGCGATCAAATATGAAGATAAAGCTCGTGAGAAACAACGTCAAAGGAACTCAGCTAAGAAAGAACAAACAAGAACTCATTGTGCAGAGAAAGTAGAACGACATAAAGTCGTGAGCAATGATGGTGCAGGGAAGAAATGCAGCAGACAGCGACGTGCTGTCCAAGCCATTGAAGACGAGGAGAAAATGGAACGGGATTATCACTTGCTTAAGAAGTTAAAGAAAGGAGTTATTAGTGAAAGAGAATTTGCAAGAGCAACATATACTGAAGATTTTTTAGATGAGAATGAGCATGCAGATGATGATATTTCTGTGCCGTCAACTCCAACTGGTCAGAGTGAGGAACCATCCTCAAATCTCCCTTCACAAGTCCAGACTGCAAAGAAAAACAGTCATCAAAACTTAAAACATTTGCATTTGCATAAATTGGGAAGAAAGCAACAATCAATGTCTGTAAAGACAAGTGCAATTGCCAAAATTGGCAAACATCATTTGAAAGGTTCCTGTAATAGGTATATGTTGAAACAGAGTAAGGAATGGAGAATTATATCGCTACATTGCCAACACAAAGGGGGTTTTTGTACAACCGGCTCTTTATGAAGCGTTTGGGCTCACTGTGACCGAGGTCATGACATGCGGCTTTCCGACATTTGCCACATCAAAAGGAGGCCCCGCTGAAATCATCGTTGATGGGCTTTCTGGACTTCATATTGACCCTAATAACGAAGATGAAACTAGTAACAAGGATTGCCCTCGTCCGATCGTGGTGGCCTGCATTCGGAACGCGCAAAATCAAGGATAAGATATCCAAGACAAGCTAATAGATAAATCGCATAGAGGATCGGTGCGCGACCCGTCCACAGCTGTGCACGACTTGTTGGGTGGGCGCGACCCGTCCAGGGGGTCCCAACAGTTGAAAAACAACACGGGCGCGACCTGTTGGGCTTGCGCGACCCGTCCATACCTACAGACTTAATGCTCGAACAAATAAAGGAAAGGGTCGAATGCACAAGAAAAAACAACTGGATTTTGTATAAGAGATACACTCCACATTCCATTGAACGTGTTAAATTCCGTTACTCCCGACGCTTTTATGTGCTGAAATGGGAATACGTAAATTTAGAGTCCAGTGATGATGACTGGTTAGGCTTGAAGGTTAAAACATTCCAGCAGCAGAAGAAACTTAATGCCCTTTTCACTGCACATCAACAAACGTCAATGCCATGAAGGATGCACATCTCTGTAACAGCTTGGAATTCAAGAGGAGAGGATGCAGAGGATAAGGATCTTGGCAAAAACAATTGTCAAGTTTTGAATGAAGAACTGTTAAGATAAATTACAAAAGAAAAGGGTTGCTTAGATAATTACAAGGAAGCGGATCACTCCATTTCATCATTAAGACTGACAAAGGAACACCCGATTTTTAACCCAAAGAATGAAAATCAGTGTCATTTAGATCAGTCAAATAAATCTGAACTTGTTGACAATGCACGATTTGATCAAAAACATGAAATGTGTTCCTCATTTGCTCATGTATTATCTCAGGTGCTCAGAACTATTGCAGGTGAAAATGAAAGCAATCAGCTGAAAAAAGCAAAACAGGGTGTTACAAATAATAGTATGGCCTCGTCATTAGATTATAGGGAGACCGCAATTAATGAAAACTCAACTTGCAGGCTCCATTAAAATAGATAGCTACTTGAGGGATGGCACTGTATTCAAACGAAGTGCAATTGATCTTCAAAGCGAGGTTTTCGATTGAAGGAGTTTTCATTTAAAAATGGTTTTGTTTCAAAGGTAACGTGGCTTGATCTGCAATGCGCTGGTTAAAAGGCGATCTCCACATTCCAAGTGCTATTTTGGTCTAACAGCAAAAGGGAACGTGGCAGGCGTTGCAACATGTGAGGCATTCGATTCATATAAGGAACATATGTGGCAGCATGGAAACGACCTTCAGCAGAGACACTTGCCGTGACTTTTTGGGAAAAATAAAAGTCAAAGGCCAAATTTAAACACAGATAACTATCCCAACACAGAAATCGAATTAGTTAGTTCATTTTGGGTCTTCACGCTGAAGTGGTTAGGCAGTCAGAGGTGATTATGCAGATGAATAGCGGCAATTACGAATGGCTAGATATGTATCTGCTGAGATTTAGGAATCGATGAGTAGCTTTTGCTATTTTTCATTGTGCCAGTTGAAACAGTTCCATTTTTTCATGGATCAGTTTTCTTCTGAGCCGTTTAATGTATAAATAATTCTTGTAAAGTTAGAGTTAGTCAGGGGAGAGTTTCTGAGTGCTGAGTGCTGGAACAGAGCTTTTAATGTACAGTTTTGTGCAGGGATTTTTAATGAAAATTTCACAGCTCTAACTTCTGAGATTCATGTGGTATGTTAATTTAGCATAAGTTTTCCCTTTGTCTCATATGTAAACTGTTATGTTTCATTAATTTCATGATCATTTCTAATTGAGAAAATGAAGTGTTTAGGTAGAATTCATAGTATTATATGCTCTGCCTATAAGTTTGTTCAATTCAATGTTTTCTTCTGTCTGACAAGGATTCAGTTCTATGCCCTTGTCAGCTCCTCACCAGTCTTGCCATCCCATTTAAAATCTAGATTTGATGCTAAATTCCTTGCCTACCTTGCCTCAGTCGTCAACCTGTGTTGTTCATTATATTTCTCTGTTTGAAGCTGTGATTTTGCCCATGCAGCTCAGAAAAACCCCGTTAGTTAATTAAAAACCCCAAATCAACCTTTTTTATCCGTTTACTAGCCTAATATCAGTGTCACCGTATTGGTCATCTCATTCAATTGAAGATCTACCGAGATTGACCGGAGAGAGCCTTCTCCTGCCCCGTAGGGCTAGCTACGGGGCTGAATGGTTTGATGTAGCTTTGAGATTTTCCTTTTCAGCCTGAGGTGAAATTTCAAACGCTAACATACTGGTGACCATACTGGGGAGAACAAACTTGTTGGTGTGTTGATGTGTTTGTTTCACTAGTCTTAGACGGAGCCTGAAGTTATGCCAGGTAGCCTTCAAAAACGCTCTTGTTTTACATCAGCGTTAGTAGATAAACGCTTCTTCAGTCAATCTTCGTGAGCTTGTGAATACAGCACTTCATTTTCATTTTACCCCATTACATGCAATCAAGGTGCAGATCTGATGCTGATGGTGGACAGCAGTCAGACACTTACGCAGGCTGAACCATTCACCTGGCGACTCCAACTCGATCCAGACATTCCAACGTTTGCTGATCCATTCATGCAATGGTAGGGTATTGGGAAAACCCTGCATTTTGTGAAGCTCTAAACGTAGTTAGAGAATTGTTAGTGGATATTGAAATTAATGAAGAATTTTTCAGTGACTTCTTTCAAAGTTTGAAATCTCCAGAGTTCTCTCCTGAAGCTAAAATTGGTGCCTGTGAGTTAATTGTTGAAAGAATCGAGAAGGAGATTCAAGATTTAGACAAGCAAATTCAGTCATATGATTTCCAAGACCCTAAAAAGTTCTTGGAAATCCTTCCTCATTCGAAACAAGATATCATAGAATTGCCTACAGTCGTTTACATTGATAGTGTGCAGCTGGAAGTATGCATTGCAGAGTTGGGGCAGCCAACAGAGTCCGGCTTCCGTGATCCTTTTGCGGCATACATGGACACATTTTTCAGTTTGATCGATAGATCAGGCTGTATTTTTCGTGACCAGGCTCAGTACTTGCATGAAGGGCTGCCAGCAATTGCATCTGTGACTTGGTGGAAGCTTTCTCAACCGGCATCATTCTCAGGTTTACTCGAGTGGTTAATTTGGCATTTTAGTATTACCTGATCTAGTGTTTGTACAGCAGATTAAAGTAGGTTGTGTAAATAAATAAGTAGCCATAAGGGCAGCATCTTGTTTTAGTTGGATTGAAGATTGTTTGAGTTCAGTTTCAGTTGTGTCGATGATGACTCCATTGCCCAATGGGTGGAGGCACTGTCTGCTCTCCCAAAGTTCTGCGGTTCTTGGCACCTCCGCGGAGCGGCAGCTGCCATCCCAAGTGGAGCCGATGTTAGACTTCGTCTCATGTCAGAGATTGATTCTTCTTCAAAACAGGGTTTTGAAGAAGAAATCATTTAAATGTGCTTTTTAGATTATGTA
Source organism: Pinus tabuliformis (assembly GCA_031772625.1). Classification (NCBI taxonomy): domain Eukaryota; kingdom Viridiplantae; phylum Streptophyta; class Pinopsida; order Pinales; family Pinaceae; genus Pinus; species Pinus tabuliformis. The sequence continues at coordinate 791,493,637 of CM062805.1, forward strand.
GTTTGTTTGTTCTCCAGCTTTTAAAAGGCAGCATCGACTTCAAAGCTCCTATCTGCACAAGCACAATTCAGAATATCATTAGCAATCAGAGGCAAAAAGTTATGTGGAGAAAATACCAATTGCAGCAGTATCAATTGCACAAGTTCATGGTGGTATTTTGAAAGATGGTACACGGATGGTTATAAAGATGCAACACTTGCAAATAGAGACAATGATGCGTTATGGTCTTCGTAATCTTGCTTGGATAGTTTATGGAGACAATAAAGAGGAACCTTGAAAAGAATAATTCAGACATATTGTAAGCCCCTGCCTACAAAATAAGCAGTGTGACCCTCCTTCATCAGGTACAGATGATAGTCTTTGCTGTGGTATTGATGAGTGCGCCGATTGCCTTCTAATATGTGATGCCTGTGATGGAGCATATCATACATATTGCCTTTCACCTCCAATTGAAGAAATTCCAAGTGGAAAGCTAATACTGTGCTCCTTGTTTTGCAACTGGAAAGGAATCGCCAGAGGTTGACTCATCCCATCGAAAAGAGGAAAATGTGCAAGGCACATAAAACATTGTATATCACTGTGTTGTTTGTGAGCGGCTTGAAAACAGGAAAAAGGACTCATCATTTTTCAATCATGCATTGCAATCTTCTACGCCTACCTCATTCAAAATATACACGTTGGAATGAAGATATGACTGCTGGAAGTGGGATGAAGGTTGCTGTTGGGATATATCAGTGCGGAATACCAGAAGCCCTCTTACAACCATCAATTGGGTAAGTTCCATTGATTAAATTAAATTACAAGTGTTTTAATTAGCATATTCAATCAAATTGCAATTAGACCTGGGAGGCATCGAGTTATAGAAGATAAATTTATGAGACAAAGGCTCAGATGTGGATGAAGCAGTCTATGAGGGAGAAAGCATTACAGTCTTTCACAAAGCTTTCTGCTGGATTTCTTCTGTGCACTGATGTGGCAGCACGGGGTCTTGATATTCCTGATGTTGACTGGATTGTGCAGTATGATCCTCCACAAGACCCTAATGTATTTGTACATAGGGTTGGCCGAACAACACGAATGGGAAGATCTGGGAATGCACTTGCGTTCCTCGTACCTAAGGAAGATGTTTATGTGGAGTTTTTGCATATCCGGAAGATCCCTCTTCAAGAGAAAAAAATCTTCAGTGACTACTTCTAACATTATTCCACAAATACGTGCAGCTGCAAAGGAGGATCGAGATGTAATGGAGAAGGGATTGAAGGCTTTTGTGTCATTTATTCGTGCGTACAAAGAGCACCATTGTTCCTATATCTTCAGATGGAAAGAATTGGAGGCAGGGAAGCTAGCAATGGGATATGGTCTACTGCAGCTTCCATCTATGCCTAAGCTTAAGCGGTGCACTTTGTTAACTAATGGTTTTGTGCCTGTTGAAGGCGTTGATCTGGGAGCGATCAAATATGAAGATAAAGCTCGTGATAAACAACGTCAAAGGAACTCAGCTAAGAAAGAACAAACAAGAACTCATTGTGCAGAGAAAGTAGAACGACATAAAGTTGTGAGCAATGATGGTGCAGGGAAGAAATGCAGCAGACAGCGACGTGCTGTCCAAGCCATTGAAGACGAGGAGAAAATGGAACGGGATTATCACTTGCTTAAGAAGTTAAAGAGAGGAGTTATTAGTGAAAGAGAATTTGCAAGAGCAACATATACTGAAGATTGTTTAGATGAGGATGAGAATGCAGATGATGATATTTCTGTGCCGTCAACTCCAACTGGTTAGAGTGAGGAACCATCCTCAAATCTCCCTTCACAAGTCCAGACTGCAAAGAAAAACAATCATCAAAACTTAAAACATTTGCATTTGCATAAATTGGGAAGAAAGCAACAATCAATGTCTGTAAAGACAAGTGCAATTGCCAAAATTGGCAAACATCATTTGAAAGGTTCCTGTAATAGGTATATGTTGAAACAGAGTAAGGAATGGAGAATTATATCGCTACATTGCCAACACAAACGGGGTTTTTGTACAGTCGGCTCTTTATGAAGCGTTTGGGCTCACTGTGACCGAGGTCATGACATGCGGCTTTCCGACATTTGCCACATCAAAAGGAGGCCCCGCTGAAATCATCGTTGATGGGTTTTCTGGACTTCATATTGACCCTAATAACGAAGATGAAACTAGTAACAAGGATTGCCCTCGTCCGATCGTGGTGGCCTGCATTCGGAACGCGCAAAATCAAGGATAAGATATCCAAGACAAGGTAATAGATAAATCGCAGAGAGGATCGGTGCGCGACCCATCCACAGCTGTGCGCGACTTGTTGGGTGGGCGCGACCCGTCCAGGGGGTCCCAACAGTTGAAAAACAACACGGGCGCGACCTGTTGGGCTTGCGCGACCCGTCCATACCTACAGACTTAATGCTCGAACAAATAAAGGAAAGGGTCGAATGCACAAGAAAAAACAGTTGGTTTTTGCATAAGAGATACACTCCACATTCCATTGAACGTGTTAAATTCCGTTACTCCCGACCCTTTTATGTGCTGAAATGGGAATACGTAAATTCAGAGTCCAGTGATGATGACTGGTTAGGCTTGAAGGTTAAAACATTCCAGTAGCAAAAGAAACTTAATGCCCTTTTCACTGCACATCAACAAACGTCAATGCCATGAAGGATGCACATCTCTGTAACAGCTTGGAATTCAAGAGGAGAGGATGCAGAGGATAAGGATCTTGGCAGAAACAATTGTCAAGTTTTGAATGAAGAACTGTTAAGATAAATTACAAAAGAAAAGGGTTGCTTAGATAATTCCAAGGAAGCGGATCACTCTATTTCATCATTAAGACTGACAAAGGAACACCCGATTTTTAACCCAAAGAATGAAAATCAGTGTCATTTAGATCAGTCAAATAAATCTGAACTTGTTGACAATGCACGATTTGATCAAAAACATGAAATGTGTTCCTCATTTGCTCATGTATTATCTCAGGTGCTCAGAACTATTGCAGGTGAAAATGAAAGCAATCAGCTGAAAAAAGCAAAACAGGGTGTTACAGATAATAGTATGGCCTCGTCATTAGATTATAGGGAGACCGCAATTAATGAAAAATCAACTTGCAGGCTCCATTAAAATAGATAGCTACTTGAGGGATGGCACTGTATTCAAACGAAGTGCAATTGATCTTCAAATCGAGGTTTTCGATTGAAGGAGTTTTCATTTAAAAATGGTTTTGTTTCAAAGGTAACGTGGCTTGATCTGCAATGCGCTGGTTAAAAGGCGATCTCCACATTCCAAGTGCTATTTTGGTCTAACAGCAAAAGGGAAAATGTAACGTGGCAGGCGTTGCAACATGTGAGGCATTCGATTCATATAAGGAACATATGTGGCAGCATGGAAATGGCTTTCAGCAGAGACACTTGCCGTGACTTTTGGGAAAGAATAAAAGTCAAAGGCCAAATTTAAATACAAATAACTATCCCAGCACAGAAATCGAATTAGTCAGTTCATTTTGGGTCTTCACGCTGAAGTGGTTAGGCAGTCAGAGGTGATTATGCAAATGAATAGCGGCAATTTTGAATAGCTAGATATGTATCTGCTGAGCTTTAGGAATCGATGAGTGGCTTTTGCTATTTTTCATAGTGCCAGTTAAAACAGTTCCATTTTTTCATGGATCGGTTTTCTTCTGAGCCGTTTAATGTATAAAATAATTTTTGTAAAGTTAGAGTTAGTCAAGGGAGAGTTTCTGAGTGCTGAGTGCTGGAACAGAGCTTTTAATGTACAGTTTTGTGCAGGGATTTTTAATGAAAATTTCACAGCTCTAACTTCTGAGATTCATGTGGTATGTTAATTTAGCATAAGTTTTCCCTTTGTCTCATATGTAAACTGTTATGTTTCATTCATTTCATGATCATTTCTAATTGAGCAAATGAAGTGTTTACGTAGAATTCATAGTATTATATGCTCTGCCTATAAGTTTGTTCAATTCAATGTTTTCTTCTGTCTGACAAGGATTCAGTTCTATGCCCTTGTCAACTCCTCACCAGTCTTGCCATCCCATTTAAAATCTAGATTTGATGCTAAATTCCTTGCCTACCTTGCCTCAGTCGTCAACCTATGTTGTTCATTATATTTCTCTATTTGAAGCTGTGATTTTGCCCATGCAGCTCAGAAAAACCCCGTTAGTTAATTAAAAACCCCAAATCAACCTTTTTTATCAGTTTACTAGCCTAATATCAGTGTCACCGTATTGGTCATCTCATTTAATTGAAGATCTACCGAGATTGACCGGAGAGAGCCTTCTCCTGCCCCGTAGGGCTAGCTACGGGGCTGAATGGTTTGATGTAGCTTTGAGATTTGCCTTTTCAGCCTAAGATGAAATTTCAAACGCTAACATACTGGTGACCATACTGGGGAGAACAAACTTGTTGGTGTGTTGATGTGTTTGTTTCACTAGTCTTAGACGGAGCCTGAAGTTATGCCAGGTAGCCTTCGAAAACGCTCTTATTTTACATCAGCGTTAGTAGATAAACGCTGCTTCAGTCAATCTCCGTGAGCTTGTGAATACAACACTTCATTTTCATTTTACCCCAGTACATGCAATCAAGGTGCAGATCTGATGCTGATGGTGGACAGCAGTCAGACACTTACGCAGGCTGAACCATTCACCTGGCGACTCCAACTCGATCCAGACATTCCAACGCTTGCTGATCCATTCATGCAATGGTAGGGTATTGGGAAAACCCTGCATTTTGTGAAGCTCTAAACGGAGTTAGAGAATTGTTAGTGGATATTGAAATTAATGAAGAATTTTTCAGTGACTTCTTTCAAAGTTTGAAATCTCCAGAGTTCTCTCCTGAAGCTAAAATTGGTGCCTGTGAGTTAATTGTTGAAAGAATCGAGAAGGAGATTCAAGATTTAGACGAGCAAATTCAGTCATATGATTTCCAAGACCCTAAAAAGTTCTTGGAAATCCTTCCTCATTCGAAACAAGATATCATAGAATTGCCTACAGTCGTTTACATTGACAGTGTGCAGCTGGAAGTATGCATTGCAGAGTTGGGGCAGCCAACAGAGTCTGGCTTCCGTGATCCTCTTGCGGCATACATGGACACATTTTTCAGTTTGATTGATAGATCAGGCTGTATTTTCCGTGACCAAGCTCAGTACTTGCATGAAGGGCTGCGAGCAATTGCATCTGTGACCTGGTGGAAGCTTTCTCAACCGGCATCATTCTCAGGTTTACTCGAGTGGTTAATTTGGCATTTTAGTATTACCTGATCTAGTGTTTGTACAGCAGATTAGAGTAGGTTGTGTAAATAAATAAGTAGCCATAAGGGCAGCATCTTGTTTTAGTTTGCTTGAAGATTGTTTGAGTTCAGTTTCAGTTGTGTCGATGATGACTCCATTGCCCAATGGGTGGAGGCACTGTCTGCTCTCCCAAAGTTCTGCGGTTCTTGGCACCTCCGCGGAGCGGCAGCTGCCATCCCAAGTGGAGCCGATGTTAGACTCCGTCTCATGTCAGAGATTGATTCTTCTTCAAAACAGGGTTTTGAAGAAGAAATCATTTAAATGTGCTTTTTAGATTATGTAGTTTGTTTGTTCTCCAGCTCTTCAAAAGGCAGCAGCAACTTCAAAGCTCCTATCTGCACAAGCACAATTCAGAATATCATTAGCAATTAGAGGCAAAAAGTTATGTGGAGAAAATACCAATTGCAGCAGTATCAATTACACAATTTCATGGTGATATTTTGAAAGATGGTACACGGATGGTTATAAAGATGCGACACTTGCAAATAGAGACAATGATGCGTTATGGTCATCGTAATCTTTCTTGGATAGTTTATGGAGACAATAAAGAGGAACCTTGAAAAGAATAATTCAGACATATTGTAAGCCCCTGCCTACAAAATGAGCATTGTGACCCTCCTTCATTAGGTACAGATGATAGTCTTTGCTGTGGTATTGATGAGTGCGCCGATTGCCTTCTAATATGTGATGCCTGTGATGGAGCATATCATACATATTGCCTTTCACCTCCAATTGAAGAAATTCCAAGTGGAAAGCTAATATTGTGCTCTTTGTTTTGCAACTGGAAAGGAATCGCTAGAGGTTGACTCATCCCATCGAAAAGAGGAAAATGTGCAAGGCACAGAAAACATTGTATATCACTGTGTTGTTTGTGAGCGGCTTGAAAACATGAAAAAGGGCTCATCATTTTTCAATCATGCATTGCAATCTTCTGCGCCTACCTCATTCAAAATATACACGTTGGAATGAAGATATGACTGCTGGAAGTGGGATGAAGGTTGCTGTTGGGATATATCAGTGCGGAATACCAGAAGCCCTCTTACAAACATCAATTGGGCAAGTTCCATTGATTAAATTAAATTACAAGTGTTTTAATTAGCATATTCAATCAAATTGCAATTAGACCTGGGAGGCATCGAGTTATAGAAGATAAATTTATGAGACAAAGGCTCAGATGTGGATGAAGCAGTCTATGAGGGAGAAAGCATTACAGTCTTTCACAAAGCTTTCTGCTAGATTTCTTCTGTGCACTCATGTGGCGGCACGGGGTCTTGATATTCCTGATGTTGACTGGATTGTGCAGTATGATCCTCCACAAGACCCTAATGTATTTGTACATAGGTTGGCCGAACAGCACGAATGGGAAGATCTGGGAATGCACTTGCGTTCCTCGTACCTAAGGAAGATGTTTATGTGGAGTTTTTTCATATCCGGAAGATCCCTCTTCAAGAGAAAAAAATCTTCAGTGACTACTTCTAACATTATTCCACAAATACGTGCAGCTGCAAAGGAGGATCGAGATGTAATGGAGAAGGGATTGAAGGCTTTTGTGTCATTTATTCGTGCGTACAAAGAGCACCATTGTTCCTATATCTTCAGATGGAAAGAATTGGAGGCAGGGAAGCTAGCAATGGGATATGGTCTACTGCAGCTTCCATCTATGCCTGAGCTTAAGCGGCGCACTTTGTTAACTGATGGTTTTGTGCCTGTTGAAGGCGTTGATCTGGGAGCGATCAAATATGAAGATAAAGCTCGTGAGAAACAACGTCAAAGGAACTCAGCTAAGAAAGAACAAACAAGAACTCATTGTGCAGAGAAAGTAGAACGACATAAAGTTGTGAGAAATGATGGTGCAGGGAAGAAATGCAGCAGACAGCAACGTGCTATCCAAGCCATTGAAGACGAGGAGAAAATGGAACGGGATTATCACTTGCTTAAGAAGTTAAAGAAAGGAGTTATTAGTGAAAGAGAATTTGCAAGAGCAACATATACTGAAGATTGTTTAGATGAGGATGAGCATGCAGATGATGATATTTCTGTGCCGTCAACTCCAACTGGTCAGAGTGAGGAACCATCCTCAAATCTCCCTTCACAAGTCCAGACTGCAAAGAAAAACAGTCATCAAAACTTAAAACATTTGCATTTGCATAAATTGGGAAGAAAGCAACAATCAATGTCTGTAAAGACAAGTGCAATTGCCAAAATTGGCAAACATCATTTGAAAGGTTCCTGTAATAGGTATATGTTGAAACAGAGTAAGGAATGGAGAATTATATCGCTACATTGCCAACACAAAGGGGGTTTTTGTACAGCCGGCTCTTTATGAAGCGTTTGGGCTCACTGTGACCGAGGTCATGACATGCGGCTTTCCGACATTTGCCACATCAAAAGGAGGCCCCGCTGAAATCATCGTTGATGGGCTTTCTGGACTTCATATTGACCCTAATAACGAAGATGAAACTAGTAACAAGGATTGCCCTCGTCCGATCGTGGTGGCCTGCATTCGGAACGCGCAAAATCAAGGATAAGATATCCAAGACAAGCTAATAGATAAATCGCATAGAGGATCGGTGCGCGACCCGTCCACAGCTGTGCGCGACTTGTTGGGTGGGCGTGACCTGTCCAGGGGGTCCCAACAGTTGAAAAACAACACGGGCGCGACCTGTTGGGCTTGCGCGACCCGTCCATACCTACATACTTAATGCTCAAACAAATAAAGGAAAGGGTCGAATGCACAAGAAAAAACAACTGGATTTTTTATAAGAGATACACTCCACATTCCATTGAACGTTTTAAATTCCGTTACTCCCGACCCTTTTATGTGCTAAAATGGGAATACGTAAATTCAGAGTCCAGTGATGATGACTGGTTAGGCTTGAAGGTTAAAACATTCCAGCAGCAGAAGAAACTTAATGCCCTTTTCAATGCACATCAACAAACGTCAATGCCATGAAGGATGCACATCTCTATAACAGCTTGGAATTCAAGAGGAGAGGATGCAGAGGATAAGGATCTTGGCAGAAACAATTGTCAAGTTTTGAATGAAGAACTGTTAAGATAAATTACAAAAGAAAAGGGTTGCTTAGATAATTCCAAGGAAGCGGATCACTCCATTTCATCATTAAGACTGAAAAAGGAACACCTAATTTTTAACCCAAAGAATGAAAATCAGTGTCATTTAGATAAGTCAAATAAATCTGAACTTGTTGACAATGCACGATTTGATCAAAAACATGAAATGTGTTCCTCATTTTCTCATGTATTATCTCAGGTGCTCAGAACTATTGCAGGTGAAAATGAAAGCAATCAGCTGAAAAAAGCAAAACAGGGTGTTACAGATAATAGTATGGCCTCGTCATTAGATTATAGGGAGACAACAATTAATGAAAAATCAACTTGCAGGCTCCATTAAAATAGATAGCTACTTGAGGGATGGCACTGTATTCAAACGAAGTGCAATTGATCTTCAAAGCGAGGTTTTCGATTGAAGGAGTTTTCATTTAAAAATGGTTTTGTTTCAAAGGTAACGTGGCTTGATCTACAATGCGCTGGTTAAAAGTCGATCTCCACATTCCAAGTGCTATTTTGGTCTAACAGCAAAAGGGAAAATGTAACGTGGCAGGCATTGCAACATGTGAGGCATTCGATTCATATAAGGAACATATGTGGCAGCATGGAAATGGCTTTCAGCAGAGACACTTGCCGTGACTTTTGGGAAAGAATAAAAGTCAAAGGCCAAATTTAAATACAGATAACTATCCCAGCACAGAAATCGAATTAGTTAGTTCATTTTGGGTCTTCACACTGAAGTGGTTAGGCAGTCAGAGGTGATTATGCATATGAATAGCGGCAATTTTGAATAGCTAGATATGTATCTGCTGAGCTTTAGGAATCGATGAGTGGCTTTTGCTATTTTTCATAGTGCCAGTTAAAACAGTTCCATTTTTTCATGGATCGGTTTTCTTCTGAGCCGTTTAATGTATAAAATAACTTTTGTAAAGTTAGAGTTAGTCAGGGGAGAGTTTCTGAGTGCTGAGTACTGGAACAGAGCTTTTAATGTACAGTTTTCTGCAGGGATTTTTAATGAAAATTTCACAGCTCTAACTTCTGAGATTCATGTGGTATGTTAATTTAGCATAAGTTTTCCCTTTGTCTCATATGTAAACTGTTATGTTTCATTCATTTCATGATCATTTCTAATTGAGCAAATGAAGTGTTTAGGTAGAATTCATAGTATTATATGCTCTGCCTATAAGTTTGTTCAATTCAATGTTTTCTTATGTCTGACAAGGATTCAGTTCTATGCCCTTGTCAGCTCCTCACCAGTCTTGCCATCCCATTTAAAATCTAGATTTGATGCTAAATTCCTTGCCTACCTTGCCTCAGTCGTCAACCTGTGTTGTTCATTATATTTCTCTGTTTGAAGCTGTGATTTTGCCCATGCAGCTCAGAAAAACCCCGTTAGTTAATTAAAACCCCCAAATCAACCTTTTTTATCAGTTTACTAGCCTAATATCAGTGTCATCGTATTGGTCATCTCATTCAATTGAAGATCTACCGAGATTGACCGGAGAGAGCCTTCTCCTGCCCCGTAGGGCTAGCTACGGGGCTGAATGGTTTGATGTAGCTTTGAGATTTTCCTTTTCAGCCTGAGGTGAAATTTCAAACGCTAACAGGTTCTTTCTAAATCCCCATAGTTCTCTTTGATCATTATTATTGAATAAGAATAAGGGCATATTTTTTCTATCGAGATATTTATACTTCTTCAACCATCCCTACTCTTAAGAAGTGTTGAACCACCCTCTGTATATAAATAGGAAAAGTGCTATATAAAAGAGAAGAAGAAAAAGAAAAATGTTTATCTATATGATTACTAACATGATTTGTCAAATGAAGGATAGGGGGTCTCATCAAGAGCCATCCTACCATGATCATAAGGGATAAAGTGAAGTGGCATTCCCACTATGGCCACCACTCCATGGATATGATCCAAGAGGCACATCAAAAAATAAAAAATCCTTGGAACATGAGGTCTCATCACAAGCCGGCCTACCCACCTTTCACTCATTCCTGGTGAATGGCATTGTGATTCAGCTGGTTACCAAGCCAGCACAATGGCCTCCATTCTGACATTGCACAACACTTTCCTAGGCATACACAAAGGATTATGGTACCAAGGGTGAAATAAACAACTCTGTAAAGGTTATGGACACCTATTTGCAACAGAGCTCTGTTGATGGTATTGAAGTCATATTTCTTATACACCAATAGTTATCATAAAACCCTTCTTCTTATATCTTTATAAATGCTTTCAAATGAGATTATGTATATAACCCTTCCAAACCTTTGATACATGAAAATCATTTACAAATAAATTATGATGGTAAAAGTCGATAATGACCGCATAGGACCTTTTATTCACGTCAGCTGTCCTATCCTCCAATTCTCGCATCATATCACGACATTTCCTTATTTATTAGCGATTCTATTATACACCTCGATTTCGGTAATCCGCTCATTTTTTGTAAACATGGCATATCTTTATACATTGTTCCTTTATGACTCTGTACTATGGCATTTCAGCACACTACTCCTTTATTTGACGGTTGAGGACATCCTATCACATTGCAGGGGTGCGCGAGTGATCTCCATAATTCACTGTCATACATGTCAGCTCATCATTCGGAAGAATTAATGACTCAGGAATAGCAAAGCTTAATGATATTTTGTTTCCAAATATGCATGGCTTGCTGTTCTGTAGCTATTTCTATGTTTTTCTCTACAAAAATCAGTAGTAAGTTAGAAATTTTAACAACTTGCTGTTCCATCACCTTCTCTGTGCTTTCCTAACAGTGAAATTTGAATAGCCTGTTGTTCCATTATTTTCTCTGTGTTTTTTACTGTGTGTGCTAAGCATGAAATAATATGGGAGGAAGATCAATTCACAGTGAGCCACAGGTGTTGATGGTCTCCGATGCTGCACGAGAAATCCTAGCAAGGGCAAGATGGATAACTTACCTTAACCATCTACAACAATCCAATGAGACAGTGGCAATTGAGTTTCTGCAATATTTGCAAAAACATCCTTCCATGGTGAGAGGGAGATAGATAACAATTACTAATGACATAATTGTAGAAGTCTCGGGACTTCCAGCCACTAGACCTGTGTGGACTCTGAAAAAGGTGAGACTGCGAGATGCCATGAAAATCTTCCAGGACAAAGGGCAGAACCTGACTATAAAAGGAAAAGGAGATCTGCTGGCAGCCTTGGGAGAGCCATGGGCAGAGTTGACGAGAATTATCCAGAGCTAAATCACTTGTGACAACAGGAAAGACGTGGTAAGACCATGGCATCTTAAACTTTTAGTTGTGTTAAAGCAAAAATACACTATGAATTTGCCTGCATTTTTAAATTTTTTACTACACAATGTTGCCCGAAGCATGAAGAAATCTCGCCATGTAGAGTCAGTAGTAAGACACCATGGGTTAATACGACTGATAGTCAGCTACAATCTTGCTCAAAGGCAGAGCAGTTGGGAAGAACTGATTTTCATGATAAATGGGGGACTAGCTTTGCGAGCGCCAAAATGAAAATATGTTGCCAGTACATCGAGCAGACCATTGAAACGAAGAAAGTCTATTAGATTGGCATGGATAAGAGGAATTCTGGGAAATTCGCAGGGGAACATTAGTCAACTAGTGGAAATACATGATTTAGGAGACAAGCAACCCCCATAATTGCAAGGAGGGGAGGAAGAAAAGTAATTGGAGGAAAACGATGAAGGATAACTGGAGAAGGAGACTGAACAATCTGGTCAGGAAGAAGAAGAAGAAGCAGATCAATGCAGTGAAAGTCCACTGTAAAACCCTCTACAAGAAGATGAATTGGCCCAAATTCTGGCCAATATGGGTGAATATGTCCAACCTCACAGCCCACTTAACCCCCACACCGAAGAAGGACCACAGGAGCACTCTGCTCATGATAAAAGTGCATCCGAGGAATTGTGTGATGAGGAAGAAGGACCGCAGGAGCACTCTGCTCATGACAAAAGTGCATCCGAGGAACTATGTGATGAGGAGGAGGGAGAAGAGGACCACTCCGCTCATAACAAGAGCGTATCTGGGGAGAAGAGTGATGAGAATGAAGAAGAGGAACAATCTGTTCCTAGTCAGAATACACCAGAAGAATTCCACAATGAAGAAGGGGTAGAAGAAGAAACTACCTAGGGAATAGCAGAACAAACTAGGGTTTCTACCCCTGAAAACCCGGATTAGCAGAACATTGAATAAGTACCCCAAGGGGAAAATAAGGAAATTGGTTAAGGCGAAGGTACAATACCTAAGGTACAAAGCCCAAGCCTGAGTAAACGAATGGATGTTCCTTCCAAGAAAATAGAGGAAATTAAAAGATTGCGAAAGGAACAACAGAGATTGCTTAACATAATTAAGCAACTTCAACAACAGATAAGAGTCTTGAAAATGGGGAAGAAATCAACAAGAATCTCTATGGCAAAGCATGCGACCACCCAGGCAAAACCCCTTAAGAAACAGACCAAGAGGACTCAAGTCCAACCTGTTATTCAAAATCTAAAGGAATAGCATCTAGTTGTTGCAAAAGAAAAAGTACAAACAGAAAACACACCGGCCTGTGATAAGGAAATCCAGACAGAAGCATCGTCCTCTAGCGAGAAAGAAACTCAAACCATAAAGACGAGATGTCATAATAAGGAGATCCAAGTAGATCTCCTGCCTAAAGCTATCATGTTGGATAAGGACCCGAGGGTAGTAACTCTGCGAAAAGATTTAGCACAAGCCCAGCAAACAATAGAGGAACTTACAGAGCAAACTATCCCTCAAGAAAAATACCAGAAATTACAACAGCAGCTGAAGAACATTAATGCATCAGAAATCCAGGCCTTTGAAGGATGGTGAAAGGCAGAAGAAAGAGTCAAAAAGGTAACCCATAGACTAGACATAGTCATCAAACAAATGGATACCTTATGTTCTCTGTATACTGACGTCCTAGCATGTAGGGCACCTGCTAGAAACTATGCTTTGTTCTTAATGGAAAGATATTTACAATTGAAAATTAAAGCTGTCAAAGCAGGAGTACCTATAGAAATAAAAACCATTGATGAATTCATAAACTATTGTAAGCATTACGGGATGAAAGTTCAGTGACTATTATGTGAATTTTATTTGCACAATCTTTTATTAGATGGAGAAATAGAGCATAATCCTAGCCCTTTCATGGGTGATGTCCAACTGTAGGCATTCATTTCTTTTGGTGTTAATCAAATAAAATGACTTAAAGCCTACAATGTCTTTCAAATACAGGAGAATGGTTTAGATCTATGGGTGAGGGGTGAACCTAGAGACCCATTGCAATTATGGAATAAACATAGGAACCTAATGAGAACTCCAGGTGTGATCGAGGCATTAGGACCTATTCACACAACAGTCATCTGGCAAGGGGTAGAATACTTCTTTGCCATCAAAGACCTTGCCGTAGTAGCATCTGAATTCCGATATCGGACTTCTAATCGAAATATCCAAAACAAGGAACCATTCAATTATGAGAATTTTAAGCTAGCTACTAACCACTTAGATATCTATGGTGACCTAATTTTGAGAGAAGGCCCGTCTTGGTTAGGATGTAGGTTCCGAAGTCCAGTCATTTAGCACCCTGCACCAGCATATCAAGCCTTATATGAAATTCCTGAAGGTTAGACAGGACATCTTTTTGAATTCCTAGCTAGGCATCATGGTTGTAGACCACCTAATGAGATCCCTTCTCCAGCCTATTCCCTAACTGCCTTGCATGTCAATTACAATGTTTTCATGAGGGCATGAAAAAGGGTAAGCAGGGGGGTGTGTTGAGCATTAGAGAAGGTATGTAAATTGCCACTTATTTTGTCATCTTTTCCTTAAATTCATAACTTCTTTACATTATGAAATGGGTATATGGTGAAAGATTATGATAAAGTTTAGAAGATTTGTGAGCAACGTAAAATGACTAATAATTACCTTTTCCTATGCAGAAAAAGAGGAAAACGGAAGATCGCCACTCCAAAGGAAAAGACAAGACAAAATCAATTGTTGTCCCTTTGACAGGGAACCACATCCAAACGAGGCAATCCAGATTGGAGTGTACAAGCCAGGAAAAGGAAGAGGAGATACCAAATCGGCGCAAGAGAATGAAGAGATAACTGAGAAATAACGATCTGGCGAATCCCTCAGGATCCTTTGATCCTGAGGGATCGCTACTTTAAAGATTATCTGTATCATTGATATTTCCGCTTGGCTACTATAAGAAGGGACAGTGTTGCTAGCCCAAGGGGATTATTATTATTGTTTTTATGAAATTCACTGTTGTAACTTAAACTTTGATCATCGACTCTCTTTAAGGAGCGATTACTGTAACTCTGTTTTGATGATTAATACATAAATTTTGTTGTTGTTCCGTCTTTGATTCTGGAGTAATCACAGCAGTGCTTCCCTGGAGGCTAAGGGCTCGGCCCTGGTGGATCACTTGCTTCCTGTACCATTATTTTCTGATTCCAAGTCGTGTGTGGTTTGATTTCTTTTATCCGCTTTGTTCAGTAATCTGTTGTTCCTTATTATTTCATATGTTGGCTCTGTTATATCTCATTCCTATTTGAATAGTAAGGTTATCCTCTGGAACTAGAATGTTATACTGTTCATTCTAAATTTATATTACATTATCGTTCCTTTACAGATTGATATTGTTGTATAACATTGTTGTTCCTTACAGATTACCTTTACTATTCATTTATAGAGTAGCAGTGTTGTGTATTTATAAATCAGTACTCTTGCTTATTCATTTATGGTTTAACTCTAAGAGTAATTGTTGTTTATTGGGATTGTTGTTTCATAGTAAACTCAATTGTTGTTCCTTCATAACTGTAATCAATAATTGTTATGCTGAAACTCAGATTACTGTTTCCCTCAGTATAGAAGTGTTGTGTGTAAGATTTGATTTAGTTTGTTGTGCAATTATATTTGAATCGGATTGTTGTTCAATATTTCATAACTCACTTTAGTGTGTTGTTCCATTTCCAGTTTGTTGTTCCATTCATTTCTGAGGTAAATATTGTTGTTTAATTCCTGTAGATTACGATTACTACTTCATTCATTCTTATAGGTTAAAGCCTTGTTTTTCAATCTCTTTAAATAGATTAATTGTTGTTCCCTTTCCTGTCATTTGAATTATCATTTCAAGTAGTTGCTTTGGTGTGAACAGAATGATCTAAAACTGTAGTGAACATTGACTATTGCTGTCCAGTTCCCAAATTGACGATCTTCTCCTTGATTCCTTTTCAATTGCATCAGTTTACAAAGGGGAGAGTTATCATTACTACACCCCTGATTGATAAATTGTTGTAGTTTTATGAGTGAATGATTTAAGTCTCAGAGTGTTAAGTTTCTTTTAATTTTAAGTAGATTTTATTCCAAGCATCCATTTACTCTTGTATTTAAAGACCTATACTACTAGCATTACTCTTGACAAGTGACCGCCTCAAACTGAGTACACTCTTTGAGATAACAAATCATGCCTGGATTGATAATTAATGTAGGATAAATAGAGGTGAAAAAGACCCTTTTTACTGCTCGACAATGGAAAGATTCAAATATGACCCAAGCACCTTATGATTATTCTTTTACCATAGTTAAGACCCCAAGTGCCATACATGGTGCAAAAAAAATCCTAATGATATTGAGTCCAAACTTAGATGCCTCAAGACCCAACTATGGCACACAAAACCTTCAAATAACACCCATAACATCAAACTTGAAGGCTAGATATATCTTAGATAAGATATGTGTGGTGGTTTGAGGCCTTATTCATGTGCATTGAACTACTAGAGAAACTTTGTTTAGGGACTAAGGATCTTATTTTCCTTCCCTATCCATCGTAAAGGCCATAAGCCTCATTCTTATTATGCAAAAAATACTAATTGTGCTCATATTCATATTATAATATTTTGTTCATGGACATTAAACATGAGAAATAATTTTTTTAGGCCTAAGGACCTTTTTCATTCCTTGGTCAAGATATAAACCCTAATTCCCATTATATTATGCAGAAAACCTCATTATGCAGCCCTTATCCTAGATGGAGGACTAAATTCCCTCAAAGATGATTTATATTGTTCTTTATGGTCTTTTTCATGCAATGTAAGCTAAAGAAGTTTCCTTTTGGGCCTGAGGCCATTGTTTTCATTCCTTTTCCATGGTACAAGCCCAAGACCCATAATTCTAACTATGTAAAACATACCAATGACACTAAATATCCCCCATAGAGGCCTAAGATCCCCTATAGAGGTTGTGTGTGGTTCTTTGAGAACTATTTCACAAAGCTTAATCATCAAAGATTCAAATAAGGCCTAAGTCCCTTATGTTCTTATTTTGACCAACTCTACACTTGTAAGCATCGTATGTGATTTAAAAACTCCCTAATTTCATTAAGGTCCAATGATGAGGCTCCAAGACCCAATCATGATGTGAAAAACCTTTTAATGGAAGACACAACCCTCATAGAGGCCAAAGAATATCCCTTAGAGAATATAATTAATGTGGTGGTTTGAAGCCCTTTTAATGACCACTAAAGGCCATAGTAAAGGCCATGAGACCCATTCTTATTATGTAAACATACTAAATGCCCATATTCCCAGCTAGAGGTCTTGTTCATGGAGGTTGAGCACAAGAAAGATTAATTTAGGGACTAAGACCCTTGCTTTCCTCTCCTAATAATAACATAGACACTAACTCCCATATGTGGTGATAAATACCTCTTATGGTGCCCATATTCTGACTTAAGACCAAAGATTCATTAAATAAGATCTATGTGGTTTTTAAGTCTAGCTCACAACCCTTAAGACCAAAGAGCTTCTTTTAAGGCCTAATGCCCTTGATTACCTGCTCTACCCATGGTACAATCCTTTACTCCTATACATGGTTTGAAAAAAATCCTAATATAATTGATATCCCATATTATCCCTAAAATTATTTAGAGATGATCTATGTGGTTGTTCAATGTCAAATTCATGGCCCTTGAGCACAAGAAAATTCATTTTAGAAGTAGAGACCTTTTTCTCCTTACCCCATACTAATTTTTATTATGCAAAGAATAGTAATGATGCCCATATTCATAGTCTAAGGCCCTTTTCATGTCCATTGGTAAAGGCCTTGAAAATTATTCCCAGTGTGCAAAATGTGGTAATATTAGTAAAGATAAAGGCCCCAATAAAAATTTCTCCATTGTTCATAACATTTCATAACGTTAAATGTGGGCAATTGGACTCATTGCAATAGGAGGAAGCTTAGTTCAAAAAATTAATAATTGTCAAAGTTTTAGGAGAGGGTATGTTATCATACATTTCTATGTCTATGTTGAAACAAGAACAATCCTTGACATGATTTTAATGCCGAGTCTTTTAATTTATTTCAATACATGAAAAATAGTGGCCACATAAAAAAATTATACTCTTTAACACACATAAATAGAATTGCATAGAACCACAAATTACATTGATTAAAACTTAAATTTTACATATTAAATAGTTTATATACAACTAATATTGTGTTTATTTTCATTAAAATTTGAAATTAATACTATGTATAATTTTTTTTTATAAATATTATTATTTCGCTATAGAATTTGATGTTCAACCCAGCGAATCTTCTCGCTCACTTTTAGTTGTTCCCTCTTATCATAATTAACACTTGGAAACCACATATAAAACCCACATATAATTAACACGTGGAAACCCACATATAAAACCCAACTACAATTGCAAAATCTTTTGCAACAGAAAGAGTGACAATTGATTTTAAAATCTTTTGCAATAGAAAGAGCAACAATTTAATTTAAAGCATGATCAGATCTCGGATAGTGGAATTATGGGCAACACTGGTGCCACCAGGATCTAGGACTCATCCAAGCTACTTGACATCTTGCCTAAGACCATCTCACGACATAAAATTTGCCATCAAAATGTGTAACTTAGACTAGCAAAAGCGTTCCTTGTACAAAATTTTCTTATAGCCTACTGGACTCTGAGCCCACTAGGTAGAAGACATTTTTCCCACCACAATAGTAACTTTGTTAATAAAATCTACAAATATATGAGGCAGGTCATATGGTATCTCTTACAATAGGATTCAATGCCTTCCACATTACCCCCATTGATGATCACACAAATTATGTTGAGGACACAATTAGAACTAGCAATGGCCTTCCAATTCTTCAACTGGGTAGAACAGAAAAATAGAGTAAGGCACAATTTACAGAGCTGGTGCATCATAGTCAATATTTTGAGCTTTGCCAGAATTTTTTAGATGCAATAACCTTGATTCGCCACTCAATATCAGGTCATGAGACCTGCAATGAGGTATTTGACGGGCTTCTAGAGACCTCAAATTGGTGCAATTGAAATCCAGTGGTGTTTGATATGCTCATCAAGGCTTATGTCTAGCGTGGGAGGGCGCAGGATGTTGTTGAGATATTCAGGCTAATGGAAGTTATTGATTCTGTTCCTCACATCGCTGCCTGCAATAACATTCTGAATGGTTTATTGAAGTCCAATTGCATCAATCTCTATATTGAAATGGGTAAGAGACAAATACCTCCCAATGCTTTTACTTTCAATATAATAATTCATGCTTGATGAAGAGAAGGTAACTTGGAAGAGGGCTTTCAGTTTCGTATTGTAACATATAATACTCTCATTAATGTGTATTATAAGCCCTCTCCACTATATAGAAGCTACAAGAGAACCCTCCAGAATATTGTACTCGATGTGTTTGATAGAATTGTAGTCACAAAAGGGTGTCAAGCCTCGTCACTCCCCTCTTTAATTCCATGTAGAGTCGATGGGGTGACGGGTAACTTCCCCAGAAACCATTCGTCAGTTGTGTATCCACCCCATAAGGGAATAATTAAATTGTATTTTTAATAATACTATCTAATTTCATTGATAAGAAAACCAATAATCTCTATATATATGGTAAACAAAGGATAATATGTAGTTCACTCGTGAGCTCACATAGTAATAAGCTTATGTAATAAAAACATGTTCACATTTTAAAACTTATATTTGTGTCATTTTTATGCCAAAAATCGTTTTCCCTATGGAATTGGCTGAGAAAACACTATTTAGCCCAGCCAATCTCCTCACTCCTTTTCGCCATTCCCTCTTATCATAATTCAATGCGTGGAAACCATTCTTCATTCACTTCATACATGGTTTTTCGAGTCTCATTTACTCCACATATAAACCCCAACTGTAATTCTAAAGCTTTTGCAAAAGAAAGAGTGACTATTGATTTTCAAGCATCATCATATCTCTAACAATGGAATTATGGGCAGCACTAGTGCCACTTGGATCTAGTACTCATTCAAGATGCTTGACGTCTGTGTCAAAGTTTTTTTCGGCGTGTCTCACATAAAACTTTAGACACTTGAGAAGGAAGACTACATCGAGAACCACGAGCCATGCTAAGGTTTCTTCCTTGTAGTCAAGGAATTTATGGTAGCTGCTTCAGATTCACCATTCGTGCTTCCTAAACTCCTCCACCACTGCTCACTCAAACTTGAGTCTGTTGATTCTTTTTTAAATCTACGAGCATGTTGAAGTTTGTAGCTCTCCATGTCATAGAGCTTAGATCTCCAATGATGATAGGGGCCGGTGGAAATGGATTGAGGAGTGTATGCTTCAGGTTTCACTGCCAATAACTCTTTGGGCACATTAAAAATGAACATACATAATTCCTTCACTTCTTCTTATTCTTCTCGATCAAAGCTTCCCTTGATTTGAATAACCCAACCGTTGTGGACTCCATGTTTTTGAGTCAAAAGAAAATAGTCTCACAAGAAACAAAGGAGAAGAGGTGGGAAATATGTGAGACAGTTGAGCGACTATGAAACCTTATATGGAGCTTCTCTAGTTAATGAATACATAGATCCGATGAAAGGAAATGGGTACTAAAAAATTTTCTTATTTCCTTCCTTTTAAACAACACCCCACATGGGTCCTTATACAATGCCTTTGTCGACAATATCTTTCATATGTTTAACACAATTTTTAATTTATGCTAAAATGTGTTTTCCCTATAGAGTTGATTGAACAAACACTGTTTATCCCAACCAATCTCCTCACTCCATTTTTGTCATTCCCTCCCATCAAAATTCAACACGTGGTAACCATTTTTTCCTTGTCGTCATTCCCTTCATCCGGAACAGGGTTCTTCGAGTCTTCTTTACTCCACATATAAAACATATAAAAATGTTGGCTCACAGGTTCCAGTGATATAAATTCCAATGCCATTCTTCAAACACCTTTGCGCCTTCAGCTTGTTCCAACAAGTTCCAACAATTCCATGAAGATTATTGCAGAAGGAAGTTCCAACAATTCCATGAAGATTGTTGCGGGAGGGCTGCGGAAGGATAGAAGCTTCCCAACACCAATATGGACAATGTAGCCACTGAATGTATCACTGTTTTTCCCTGTTTCTACACCGAAAATCACCACATGTTATTTTTTGTTGGACCCCTTGGGAACCTTCGCCTTCTTAGTGACCTTAGGCCCCTCGAAATTTGTTTCAAGCTCCGCCATAACAACTTCCTCAGTGGCAATAGCAACTCATTCCACAGGAGAATTCTCGGCAGATGTGGGGAGCATGGTTTTTTTTCACAAGATTCAATCACAAGAAAATCTCAGAGAATTGCAGGGGGCTGACGACTCCAACACACAACAATGAAAACATGCCAAGACAATCAAAGAATGAGCATGTATAAATTCAAGAGAGCAATAAGTAAATTCAAGATAGCATAAGGAAGGAATTTATTAAGTGACTAATGTGGCACGAGTGTCTTCTGGCATGTAAATTAATGGAATGAACTGGCTTGACAACCATGTGTGACAACGAGGCAAATTTCTGAAATGCCATGTATGAACCAAAATAGAGGAAAACCACCTAAATTTTGATTGCCAAACAATGCCACTAAGGTTCCTCTTCTTCACATCCAGTGCCAATACAAATTGAATCATTGAATGTATAATTTAGAGACATGAGTATTATTCAATGAAGAGCAAGATGTGCTCTCAGAGTTGTCCTCTGTATTCAACGCATAAGTTTCTACACAATCATGAACTCCTGTATCATTTAGTGGAAATTGAGAAGATTTCAACAGTTTTATGAAATGTGAAATCTTAAAATCAATTTCAACACATGGTCATTAGTAGAGATAGTAGCTTGATTTTAGGGTTTAATTTTGAGTCACGTTTCAAAAATATAGAATCCTAGTGTAGATATCATGTTGATTGTTTACTATGTAGCATGATATTTCTCTCACAATGTTATAGACATTTTTGGGCCCTACAACCCCAAGCATGAAATGTCCATAAACCAAGGGCTCCTAAGTCCCTAAAAGTGTTGTTCTAACCCCTAAAAAGGAACAAGGTCAACAGATTACAGCTTCTCCCAGAAGTTCTCCATGAAAAACTGCTCAGAATTGGTCAAAATAGGATCATTTCAGCTGCTCCACTGGCTAAGCACGTTGCATCTCACCTAAATACACTGTGTGGGTGCGTTTTATTTCAAAAATCCCTTCTGTGGGGTGCGATGGGCGAGAAATGACAAATGGCAGTGTCATTCCGCGAGGTGGAGAGGCAATGGAAGCTTCCAGAATCTTCTCCTGTGACACTTGCCTCACTGAATTCGACCAAGGATGAGTAAGAGACCATCAATCTCTAAGTGGAAGCAAGAACTATCAGAGGGAAGACACTAATCAAATCATGAGCTAACTCATCTCCATTACAAACATCTATATATGGATCCCTCATCCCAGAGATCCACAGGCTGGAATTTTGCATATTGTAAGGAATTGCTGTTGGTTTCTTGAGACAAACATCAGATTGTTGGGTGATCTAAGATTTGTTTGAGGTGAAGAGGGGCTTCTTTGCTGGGAGGTTGATGCTGGGTCAAAACAATTGGTTGTAACTCCTCTTGGCTCTTTTCTTGTTTATCAATAAAAGCTATTCAAGTTTTCCTCCATGCTTTTGTGTCATTGATGCTTGCTACATTTGTATGGTCAATTTACATCTGATCCTAGATTGTTTATGATTATAGATCCATGTCTTTGTATAGTGCTATGCTTCTGTGATCTTACAGGTACTTTGTGAAGTTGGGCGTGCAAAGGAGCAGGTAGCTGAAGACTATCAAAGAAGAGAGGAATCAAATCAGGAGATTAGCGCAAGACAGATGTTGGTCTTTTTGTTCCTCTATATCTACAATTCATAAAGGAAAAACGAAAGTAGCTTCTCTCTGTTTGTTTCTAAGGCAGCTATCACACCTTAGTGGGA
Source organism: Pinus tabuliformis (assembly GCA_031772625.1). Taxonomy (NCBI): domain Eukaryota; kingdom Viridiplantae; phylum Streptophyta; class Pinopsida; order Pinales; family Pinaceae; genus Pinus; species Pinus tabuliformis. The sequence goes on from CM062805.1 coordinate 791,516,332, forward strand.
TAGAGCAGTTCTATATAGACACTTTTCCCTGTAACAAAATGGCGACTCCACTGGGGACATAATTAGTTTGTTTGTTTATCATTCTTTGTTGTCTATTTCATAAACTTACAGGTAGCATTCGAACTGCATTTGCCATAGAAAATACAAATTAGATAATTGATACTTCAATCCATCTACTGGATCTGTTTATGATTTAAACAACTGATTCACAAACTATCTGATTGCCCTTGTGATAGCTCTTAGATCCTCCTTAGATCTACCCCTGATTGTTGCATTACTGATTGCTTTTTTCTCGGCCAAAACCCAAGAACTGAACTGCAAACTGTGGCCTGGAACCCAAACAGAGTCTCGTTTCTGGCCCAGCGTAGGTACTGTTCAGAGAATCTAAATTTCAACGCACTTCCCGAGTGGACAAGCTGCGCTGCATTTCAAATTCTTTGTGTTACAGGTGCGCTAATCAGACTAGCTCTGTGCAGTTTTGGTTTCTGTGATTCATTCTTTCCAGTTCTATTCCTGAATTTTGCTGCCTGTCATTAGTATATGTCTATTTGAAACCCCTTTTCCTTGCTGTTATTCTGCCTCCTTTCTACAAAAGAACTGCAAATGTTTTTGTGTATTTGTTGAGTCATTTTCAGTTCTCCTTTGCAAAAGTAGCATAATCGTACTGTCGTCCTTTGATTTGAAACTGTGGCAAGTGTCGATTTCAATCGTAGGAAAGAGTTTGATTGTTGTTGATGGTCGATTATCCTGTTACTATTTCTTTTGGTCTGAATTTGTAATTTTCTAGTGTCAAGAACAAGTATTCATTTCAAAATCGTAGGGTGTTGTGTTCGTCTCCATTTTTTATTTCGAAAAGAAACTTGTTGATATTTGTCGCTTGAAAAGAAATTCAGATTTGTGCATCAACTTTATTTTTAGCATTCATATACTAATAAAGTCGAAAAAAAATACATGCATGTGCATTTGCATATAGACAGTCTAATTGGCTTGATTTAGGAAAGTGCATTTAGAGTGTGCTATTTGCTCTTTGTGAAAATATTCTGTCTTTCTTTTCCCTAGTAGCTAGGATTTTCATTGCACAAAGAAGATAAAAAGTTTGTTTATCATCTTACATTGCATTTTAGGAATTACATCTACATCTCATGGTGAACCTGAAAGGCAAACTTCATAAACAAGATCAACTTAAAATAAATTCAATGAATCTAACAACGCTTTGGAACTTAACGCACAACATTTAGAAGTCTAGGCTAGAGACGTATTCTGGCGTCGTAAAGCCTGGTAACTATTGTTCTCACTGATGGTTGGGTGATTCCTCCACTTTGAGATGATACGTGCCAGTACGGACTTGTGCTCCCACGTACCGTCGAGTATATTTTGGGAGACCCCAATAGGCTTAATCCTTTATCCATAGGAAGCCGTGTCTGCCGCCCTATCGATTGCAATGCACTAAACACAGCATTCGGAAAGATTGACTGCCGTACCGTAAAAAGTATTCTGCAGTTTTGCGATTGGTTTGGTAATCCCTCTCCCTAGATTTCTAGAGCAGTCCCTTTCGTTCCTTTTTAGACTCCTTAACAGAAAATGTCCATCTGAGAACTTGTCACTTCAGGCTCATTAAAAATCGAAGGAGACTAGAGTCATCGTTTGTTTTTTCTCGACTCTTAAAAATTGAAAAAACAAGTTGTGTCAAAGCGTCTAAAATTTATTTTAAACGGAATATTCATTACCCTTTCCTACGTTGATCTTGGGTTGAGAAAATGGAATCCACCAACCAAGGAATTCCCCTTGGAGGAAATCCTAGTCCCTTCTCCTCTTGGGGATATGTTGGTGCACCCCATATGGCCACATTGTCACTTCCAAGACTGAAAATTGGTTTGCCTGTATGGCTCTTCTCAACCTCTGTCGTTTAGAACACCACAATTCCTGAACAATTGAACCAACAACTAGACGAGTCCAGAGTTACCCACCAACCTTCTACTTCCTCTAATTCTTCCTCTCCTCCTTCCTCTTCGCTTGATGGGACTGGTAAAGCCAAAAGTCAAGTACCTAAGGAGAAGAAGGAAAAGAAGAAGAAAGAGAAGAGAAGAAGGAGCCAAAAGCGAATGGGGGCAAACGAGTGTCGTCTAGCGAAAATCCACACACTACACCGACCAGGCCTAAATCGCCATGTGTCATTTGTAAAGGAGACCACTATCACAGAGATTGTCCTTGCATCCCTCGGATCTTAAGGTACTGGTCTCCTCGTTTGCACAACCCGGTGTCGTCAACCTCTGATGATCATGTTGAAAACGCACCATCAACTAGTGAAAGTGAAGCCCCAGGACAAAAAGGAAAATATAGTTTTCCTTGTAAACTGTGCGAAGGCGATCATGCCATCCACCGTTGTCCCTTCTTAGATGAAGCTAAAAGAGTTTTGGATGATCGTCCGGTTTCACCGTTACGACTTCCTCTTGGATATAAAAAACTCTTGCCAAGTCCGTCACTATTGAAAATCCAGCTGGCCCACTCAGGTGGTCGGCTGAAGCATCTATCATTGAAGACAAACCATCTGAACCCATACCAGACGAAAGTCAAAAGGTCGAGGCAGCAGTTGACCCGGTCTTGCCTTTAGAGGTTCCATCTTCAGATGTTACGGTCACTGAAGAGAACAAGGATGACACCGTCCAAATTCTTTTCATAAGCACAGACTCCAACAAACATGGGGGCAATTTACCTGTTCCTTTACCGTAGGAAGGAAGTTCGTCAGATTCATACCCGGCTGTCTATTCGGTCCCACCACCAAGCAACCTAGTTGTCTCCTTTGACTGGAATCAACTAGGCAAACCCCGTTTACCAGCTAGTGTACCATTCTAAATCATTGTTCAAATATACAAAATGGTTATGGATGGTACCATCATAGATGAGGGGGCTTCTATGAGTATCCTTTCCTCAACTGCTTGGAAAGCGCTTGGTTCGCCATCGCTTTTGCTTGAGATGAGAAATCTAACAGGTTTTGATAAAGGAACCAGTCGACCGTTAGGGATCCTTCCCGATGTGCCCATAACATTGAGAGGGAAAACCGTTCACATGAACGTAATGGTAGTCCAAGGACCCCTGGATTACAATCTACTCCTTGGACGAGACTATATTTATTACATGGGAGCAATTGTCTCCTCACTCTTTAGAGTAATGTGTTTTCCGCACAAAGGAAGAGTGGTCAAGCTCGTAGACCAGCTTTCATTTCCCGGATCATATAGAGCAAATAGTCATATACCATCCCTGAATGGTCTTTTCACGCAAGAAATGTCTCAATCTCTAGTCCGTCCACCCGATGAGCGCGAGTGATTCGGGGGCACATGACTGAAACCCAGGGGGCATGCACCCTGGTCTGCTTCGGCAGGAAAACTTCGAGTATAGGGTAGGTTTCCGCGAGAGAATATGACTAGTCTATACTCCCGTCCGTGATTGGAAGAGGGGGTTATTCTAGAACAAGATTCTCTTGTCAAAGTTATGTGAGTGGAGTAGCCTCCTTCACTCACCTTTGTCTATTTCGGTAGACATCGCCGAAGAAGTGTTTTGTTTGCACTGTGAATAGAACGATCTTTGGGTAACCTGTAAGAGGTAGGCCTCTCTCGGTAAAACAAATGTTTTAACGGACTAAAGAAGGGGTAACCTTGAAACTCTATTTTATGCCTGGGGGCATGCAAACCTTTTGGCTTGCAAGCGAAGAGCGACTATTTATTTTTTAAATTTGTAGGTCCTCTAACCCTTTAAACTCGTAGGATTGGTCGATTCCTAACTTGCATAAAGAAAGGATGTGGGGAAAACTCTAAAAGTTGTCGTTTTTATATGAGACATTCTTATCACATGACTGGATTAATCGAGCAGTTTTAGCACATAGTTCAAGCTCGTTAAAAAATAAAGATAAGCCATGAGAAAATGTTTCCCCCCGCATTTAAGATCGTTAAAAAATGAACTATCCACCAATAAATAACCATCGTGAATGTAGTACTTCAGTCGTTAAAGCCTTGGTCATGTTTGCACCGTCACCTCCACTTTTGCATTGGCCGATCATTCACCCCCATTTGATTGTTTACCCATTTTGAGGAACAGCTGCAAAGAGTGATTTCACTAGCCATCCTTGTAACACTACCGTGATTGGAAAATTCAAAACCTTACCTGGAATCAGTTGCTACCCATTTTATCACTCGTTCCTCAAAAGACGAGTCTCCTTTAAGCTCTTTTCAACTGACTCGTAAAATATGAAAAGATTGCCGAGCCATTGGCCTCTCCAGCTCGTCAAAGGCACTGGATGTGCTATCTCTCCTCTAGATTTTAATCTTTTTGGACCTGAGAGATTATTACACAAAAATATTGAGCGCATGTTTTGTTCGGCTCGTTAAAAGTATCGAAACTTCATCCCTTCTGTATTATTTTATACTTTTTTGGACTTAAGGGATTAGATGACGGAAAAGGAATTTTGGAGTTACCTTTACGTTCCTTTTTAGACTCTCTAAAATTGAAAAGGACCGAGTTATCTTTGTCTTTAAACTCGTTAAAAGTGTAATAGTGATAAACTTGTCTATAGACGAGAACGAGTTTCACTATCGCTAGGCTCGTTAAAACATAGCGATGGGTTTTCCCGAAGGGAAAATTATAGAACAAGCATATGTTATCCTCCTCAAGCTTGACAAAAATAAAGAGGTACTGGTCAGCAATGACTGGGGAAAATTGGGAAGAAAACTTGAAGAAACTTTGTTTGTAGCAAGTCACTCTTGAACATGACATTTCCACTCCGTGTCTGAGTCGGGTTGGGTTGTTTCATTCACCGGTCACATCACCATGGTCCCATCATACCGTCCACATTTGGGGTTAATGCTACCAATCCATCACATCAGTTTAGCCGATATGTTCAAGAGACGTTATTCAGAGAATTCACCTGTGTCTCACCCACTACCATACATTTGTGCTCCATTCTTTCATGACCGCCACCCTGAACCTTATATCACCAGATCGTTTTCACCTCCATTAAAATCATTTGCTCCGTTTCGTGTCATTGATGTGGGATTCAATAAGGCCCTCCTGTGACGGATCACTTCTTGTCAACACCAGCTCATTATCCAAGAAGTTGATCTAGGAACACCCCATTTAGTACTTTGAAGCTTGCATGCCTCAATGGCAAGTTTCTCACTTCCGACGACAGGTTTACATCAATGGCCTTCGACCGAAAGATTTTGCGTGGTGTTCGACGCCAAGTCCTTTATTCACACCACGTGAATTGTACTGTAGTACCTTGAGGGTCATTATCGTTATCGGTGACTCCTCTCGAGCCTGTTAACAACTTACATCATTCGCTGGTAATGAGGCGATGTCTTTCCATGTTCGACTCCAGAACAGCTTTCACATGGATCGACTTGTACTTTGAGTGAAGATCGAACGAGATTGAAGACCCCGGATCTAGTTTCATCCATCTGGGCTGCGATATATATTCAGGGAAATAAAGACATTAAATGTACATCATTTCTGCACAGATAATCATCCAATCAAAAGGATGATGGCTCTATCAGAATCATCAGTCTACACTTAGATGATTGTCTGTCCTATGTACATGAAAATGAATTTATAAAGCTGAGCATGGGAATGCCCGCCTCAACTAGATCATGAAAATATTATGAAGATAATGTATTGTATTATATCTTATTACAGGTCTCCTCCCAGCATTGAAAGAACTTCGGATCCTCATAATAAAGCATTTCACCCGACATCAAAATATTAACGACCTCATGCTTTAGGGGGCAACTGTTATAGACATTTTTTGGCCCTACAAACCCCAGCATGAAATGTCCATAAACCAAGGGCTCCTAAGTCCCTAAAAGTGTTGTTCTAACCCCTAAAGGAACAAGGTCAATAGATTACAGCTTCTCCTAGAAGTTCTCCATGAAAAACTGCTCAGAATTGGTCAAAACAGGATCATTTCAGCTGCTCCACTGGCTAAGTGCATTGCATCTCACCTAAATACACTGTGTGGGTGCATTGCATTTCAAAAATCCCTTCTGTTGGGTGCGATGGGTGAGAAATGACAAATGGCAGTGTCATTCCGCGAGGTGGAGAGGCAATGGAAGCTTCCAGAATCTTCTCTTATGACACTTGCCTCACTGAATTCGACCAAGGATGAGTAAGAGACCATCAATCTCCAAGTGGAAGCAAGAACTATCAGAGGGAAGACACTAATCAAATCATGAGCTGACTCATCTCCATTAAAAACATCTATATATGGATCCCTCATCCCAGAGATCCACAGGCTGGAATTTTTCATATTGTAAGGAATTGCTGTTGGTTTCTTGAGACAAACATCAGATTGTTGGGTGATCTAAGCTTTGTTTGAGGTGAAGAGGGGCTTCTTTGCTGGGAGGTTGATGCTGGGTCAGAACAACTGGTTGTAACTCCTCTTGGCTCTTTTCTTGTTTATCAATAAAAGCTATTCAAGTTTTCCTCCATGCTTTTGTGTCATTTATGCTTGCTACATTTGTATGGTCAATTTACATCTGATCCTAGATTGTTTATGATTATAGATCCATGTCTTTGTATAGTGCTATGCTTCTGTGATCTTACAGGTACTTTGTGAAGCTGGGTGTGCAAGGGAGCAGGTAGCTGAAGACTATCAAAGAAGAGAGGAATCAAATCAGGAGATTAGCGCAAGACAGAGGTTGGTATTTATGTTCCTCTCTATCTATAATTCGTAAAGGAAAAACGAAAGTATCTTTTCTCTGTTTGTTTCTAAGGCAGCTGTCACACCTTAGTGGGATAGAGCAGTTCTATGAAGACACTTTTCCTTGTAACACACAACAATCATGAATTAGACTTCCACAAATTTGAAACGGGTTGTTGATTTAGTGTACAATAGGGTTTCCACCATTAGCTTCTCACCTCTTGGTTTAAATGGTAGAGTCACTCATGGTCATGCAATTGAGTCATCAGAGGGCGGTGATTGTATAACACAGAGATTTTTGAAGTCCCTTGGAGTATGTAAAAGCTTTAGGTCGCAGGTATTCTAGCATTATAAACAAAGGTGAAAGCTCTGCTGCAGGGAAAGCCTTGAACAAGGAGGTGGATAAATGCAGTAAGGCTTCTCTTTTCTTGATTGGGATTCAAGGAAGGAGAGCTCTCAATCATTTCTTTGGGCCATATTGGACTCGAAGTATCGGGCAGGGAAGACAATTCTACTATGTGGATAGATAAATTGTACAACGCTTTAGACCAAGAGGGTTGTGACTATGGATTGACAATCCATGACACCTTTTGGTTATCGTATTTCTCATCTCGGGTATAGTTCTTACTAATTATTTCTCAAACTTGGAAACCGTACCATATTATCATCATAAACATTTCATTTTGATATCCAGTGAGATGGAAAAAAAGATCGGCGAAAACCAATTTGCGCAGGTGAGCCACTCGTCTCCTGGTACCGTTGGTGCTCTGTTATGGTAAAATGGTTAAAACTTGAAATTATATATTTTTAGGTTATAAGTCTAGATCCCCTTCATTTTGTGTTGGAGTTGAGGTATTTCTCCTACTACCACTATATCAGTCTCCTAATTTCCTCTTTACCAAACTCCTCCAGGGCGGAGTTGACTCAAGTCTAACACTAATCTTTGGGGAAATAATTAAATCAGACCCATTAAGAGATAACTTGGTCCGGAGAATTGTCGCAATAGTCAAATTATCTATAAAACTTTGTTCTATCTCTAAAAGGACAAAAAAAGTTCATTATCGTTGTTTATTTATCCAATTTCATAACTTGGTCTCATAACATACAGATGGAAAACCACCTGTCGATGCTATAAAACAATAAGACTCAAGTAGAGATCACATCCATTGACATGACCCCTTTTTATTGTAAGGACTAGAGTGGTTCATGAGGTCTAGAGGTTAGAAATGTTTCCCCTTCAATGTGGCATTGTGCACCCCATAAGGTAACACTGATGATGTACCCTGACATGTAGGACAAGGAGATAGTTTCCTTCCACATTCTTGGCTCCTTCTTTTGGCATTCCATTGCACCTCTTGGTGAAATTTCTAGTTTTATAAACATTTTTACTTGAGGTGGGCTTCACCCCATCCTATCCTAAGCGTTATTTTTGTTGGCCTCCAACAAATTACACAATGACTTCCAGGCAAGTTTCGTAGAATTTTGGGTGAGTTTCAACCATTCAAGTCAAGTTTTCACCTCGTTTCAAGAAAGTATTCAGCATGACTCATAACTCTTGGGTGATATCAGTAATCCATCATGAATGATTGATTTGATAAATTTGCAGGTTCCACTCTTCTATAGCACAGGGACCTACATTGTGCATACAAAACCCTCCAGGGAAGGAAAGAAGGAACCACAAACCCATACCCTCCAGTCGCTCAAAACAAAGGATCACCTTCCAGAGAAAGAAAATACTGTGAGATCATAATTTTTTATAGTTTGGCATGGGGATACTTCGACATTGCATCCATGAGACTAGTCTGCGTGATTGATGAGCTTGTCTGCGAACAACTAGAAATGCTTGTTAGCCTGACAACCCTAAATCTTTCTAATAACAAGTTGAGTGGGTGGTTTCCATTGAAATTGGGTACACATTCTAATATTTGGTTGATCGATGTTTCATGAAATGATTTTGAGGGCCCTCTACCTAGAAATCTACATAGGGAGGATTTTTTTTTAAGATGGTTATATTTGTGAACAATTTTAGTGGGAATTTGTAGCCCTTTGACTCTTGTATTAAATTGAAATATCTAAACATTGACAACAATCAGTTTAGTAGAATGATTTCTAAAAATATTGGACATCTGAGGAATCTCTTAAAGTTCATTGCAAGGAATAACCAACAGTTTGGGCCTCTTCCTAACGAGCTTGCATACATTCCATGCTTCTCAGACCTCAATCTCACAAACAATTGGTTAACAGGTGATATTTATTCATTGTTAGGTTCCTTGGCAATTTTAAGCTTTGTCAAACAATCAACTTGACAGGGAAATTCCTCCTGAATTGCGATATCTAAAAAAATTAACCTTTTATAGTGTATTTGATAGTCAGTTGTTTGGCTCAATTTCAACTAGTTTGAAGAATTTTCATTATAGATATAGTTTTCTTTCCAATTCCTACCTATGCGCGGATTTGGCTTTGGGGCTTAGGGTTATACCAAAATATCAGGAAGAAGGTCCCCAGTGAAAGCACTCTCCTGGGAGATGGACTACGTCCTCCAGACCTCAACAATGTACATACTCCCCTAGGCAACGATTTATTGGACAATCGACACTTTCCACCGACCCTTCATCGAGCCAACAAACTTTGTAGGGTTTTCTTCAGTGTTCTTCATTCAACCTCAGATGTTAGGAGAGAAAGGATCACCTTCCAGAGAAATAAAAGACTGTGAGATTATAATTTTTTATAGTTCAACATGGGGATACTTTGACATTACATCCGTGAGACTAGCTCGTGTGAATGATGAGCCTGTCCATGAACAACTAGAAACGCTTGCTAGCCTGACAACCCTAAATATTTCTAATAACAATTTGAGTGGGTAGTTACCACAGAAATTGGGTACACATTCTAATATTTGTCTGATCGATGTTTCAGGAAATGTTTTTGAAGGCCCTCTACCTTGAAATCTACATAGGGAGGAACTTTTTTTGAGTTGGTTATATTTGCGAATAATTTTAGTGGGAATTTGCAAACCTTGGACTCTTGTATTAATCTACAATATCTAAATATTGACAACAATCAGTTCAGCTGAATGATTTCTGCATATATTGGACAATTGAGGAATCTCTTAAAGTTTAGTGCAAGCCAGAACCAACTATTTTGGCCTCTTCCTGATGATCTTGCATACATTCCATGCCTCTTGGACCTCGATCTCGTAAACAACCGATTAACAGGTGAGATTTATGCATTGTTAGGTTCCTTGGAAAATTTAAGCCTTCTATATCTATCAAACAATCAACTTGAGGGGAACATTCCTCCTGAATTGGGATATCTAAAAAATTTAACCTTTTATAGCGTATTTGGCAAACCAATTGTCTGGCTCAATTTTAGCTAGTTTCAAGAATTTGCATTATAGATTTAGTTTTCTTGCCAATCCCTACCTATGAGTGTATCTGGCTTTGGGGCTTAGGATTAGACCAAAATATCACGAAGAATCTCCCTAGTGAAAGCCCTCTCCTGGGAGATGGACTAGGTCCTCTAGACCTCAACAACATGCGTACTCCCCCAGGCAATGATTTGTTGGATAGTCGACACTTTCCACTGACCCTTCATCGGACCAATAGACTTTGTGGAGTTTTATTCAGCAACAGACTTTGTGGAGTTTTCTTCAGTGTTCATCATTTAGCCTCGGATGTTAGGAGAGATGGGTCTAATCCTTAGACCCATTAGCTCATGATCCTCTCCACCAAGGAATTCCATACAATGTATCTTTTATGTTCCTGCATTGTGTCTTTTATATTCATATGTTATATTTTATATAGGAGACTGTTTGGTTCTCTTGCATTGTATGGACATTATTGTACTCAATAGTCCCTTTGACCTACTTTGTGGTCAATAGCTGGACATAAATATAATTATCTTATCTTATCTTATCTTCTCTCCCTTACAACCAAGTATTCAAGATTTCTCAAACTAAGAATCCTAGAAGGCAGAGACCCAAAGAACAAATTACTGCCCACATCCAACAACTACAGGTTTTCATAGTCCCCCAATTCATCAGGCAAAATCCCATAAGAAAATTCGTTTTAACATTCATGTGATCCATAGAAGCTGGAATGCATATTTGATTGAGAAAGTTTCTGACAAGACTATTGAACGAGAGTTTGAACCCCATAAGCCTCCCATATTGTGGCGATTCAAGGCATTCGAATCATTAACGAATCATAGACTCTCTTGTGGCATTTGTAACCAAGACATTTAAAGGATTTGTTTGAAGTTTGAACTTCCTGGAGGGGTATTTGAGTCTATAAATCATTTTGTATGTCTTTTAGTTCCGAGGTCAATAGTCTTATCACTTTTCTTAATGTCGCTACTTGCATCAAGAATACAACTCCCTGAATTATTCAACCATTAAGAAAATAGGTTTTTTCAAAGGCCATTTCATCCATGGTCATCTTTTTATCTCCCAAGAGAGTATTACGTCAACCAACCAGGCACTTGGATATTAGTAAATATCTTACCTGTTGTAAATGCTAGCCAAAAAATCCCATCGTACACCGACATCGATCCCAGCATTTAAAAATAACCTTAAGCATAGAATTATCAGCTAGAAAAGAAGAAAGAATAGGCTCGCTTCGTATATATGCATACCTGAAGCATGGAATAGTTGGCCTACCAATAGATAACTTGAAGACTGATTCAGGAGCAATTGGGTAAACAAGAATAGGTAAAAGTTCCTTTTTTGGTAGTGCATAGAACAAATTTTAGTGGGGTTCCATTCTTGATATGATATAATGGCTGAAGCAGTCAGAACATGTTTTTCAAATGCTACTACTTTGTGTTAATGGACAACTATCAATAGTGGCTCTGCTTCACCACTCCATTGGATAGGGTTGCCTTTGACCTCTTATTTATATGTTGTTGTAGTCAATTCTCTAGGATATCTTTTTGCAGTTGTTGAACTCAATGTTTTTTTAGGAACTCACTTATCAATTAAGAGCAGTTGCCATTTTGTTGATGGCTTAGTTCTCACTCCCAACCTATCTTGTAACTATGTTAAAGACAACCCATCTTATGATTCTGTTAAATATGCAAAGCTATGTGTTGACTTGACATTTTTGCAAAAGTTGCTAGAATTATTGTGGGGAAGGAAAATATCGGCATTTATCAGAGAAACAGAAGGCTTTCTAGTGTGGCTTAACATATAATGGAAACTCATCCAATCGTGGTATATGGAAATACTTGTTGGAAAGAAAGCTTCAACGTTGGGTAGCCCAATATGTTTTGTTTTAAAGTGGAATCACTATCATGTTTAGAAACCTGGCTCCAAACTTGTAAGTCATGTTTTTACTCTTCTTATCTAATTCGTAGTGTAGGATGCCATCAATGGAAGATGTTTCTTTGACCCTTCGCTGGGAGAAGTAGAAAGGTAGGAAAATTAACCTATTTTTGTTCTTCTTGAATCTCTACTTGTTGTCTAGAAAGGATGGAAGGATTGTATAGATAGATATTTGTATTCAAGGGATAGAGTCAGTGGAAAAATAGGTTATCAGGGCCATAGGCAGAAATGTGACTTGAGAGATATTGGTATAGAATTGCATATGTAATCATACATGTAGAAGATATACCATAACAATATGAACGTTGCATAGTGAGCTCAAAGATTTTAAGGTATCCAATTCTTTGATTATTAAGTAGATATGACAATCATGTCTGTTGGTTTCCCAACAATTGTGTTGTTATGATGACTTCCATCAATATTATAATATTTTAGTGTTTCTTTGTAGCCCAAACAACTACCTCGTGGAGCAGGTCTTGGTGATCTCACTCCCACAGTTTATGCGTGGGCCATAAAATTAGCGATTGATTTCTTGTATTAATTTTCATATATAGGGGAGACTCTCCCTCATTTGAGCATCGTTCAAGAAGTTAAAACCATCTCTTAGGTACTAATTATCTACCTTATATATGCATTGTGTTTTAACCATGGTATCAAAATGAGAGTTTGAGTGCTCAATTGTATGAACATGCACATTGGTGTCTATGGTAGTGAAGAATACTACCTGTAATTGAAAAGAAGCTCTTGATTTTGCATGTGTTTTGTGCATGACATGTGACAGTTGGCCAGTTCACTCTATCTAATTATTTTACATATAAAGGCATTGTCAAATAGAGAAGTGAAGATCCTAAATGCAATTTTAACACCCATGTACATTGTCATTTTATTTGAGACTCTGCTGATGACTAGCAACAATGTGATTGTTGTGGGAGGCCAACATAGGACACAATACCTATGAACTGTAGAAAAAAGATCTATGTAAAGACTGCCACTAAATGCAACAACCTTGTAGGCTGTCACACTTGTGGATCCTATTTCGGCTCTATTGCACCACAAAAATAATGGGGTGAAGATACAGAGAGGAAATTGGGATTAAGCTCATTTCCCTTTTTAATACAAATTCCTTGTGTTGTGTTGAAAAGTATTGGCTAACCTAGGAAAAATGTTGAACCAATAGGTACAACCATGTACAAATGAGGGAGGAATCCCTTAATATTTGTAAGAACCCACTCCCTAAACCTAATGTTCAGTCAATTACTTGCATGCCAAACCCCCTCCTAGGGAACATGTTGTAGAAAACACAAGGTGTGAAGGTATGTATGTATTGATGCACTCCACATTTTCATCAAGGCCACACGATGAACCACACTCAATTCCTTAGTAATCCCATTTCCATCTGCAGGCAATATGTGAATCAGATAAATAAAGGCCTCAACCCCCGATGGAGATTGGCTATTCTTCGATATTCACATTTACTACTTTCTGTTAGATTACTATGTATGTCCTCCCCACTAATATCATCCATTATGGATGCACTACTTGTCTGTCCTGATTTCCATCCTTGATTCAAAATTTCAAACTTTAGCATCTTTCTTCTTCTGCCATTGAAACACATTGCTAGAGATATTCTCTATATTGACTACTCATATTAATCTGTTCAATCCCTTGATTGGAGTCCACACTCTATATTCCCTAAAGAACATGTTCTGTGTTCTTTTAAAGCTTTGCTGCTATTTTCAAATACGAATCTAGGTGTTGCTTCACATGCCATTCATTTCTATGATGTACATTTGCATTGTTTGTCGATCGCGATTCCTTATCCCTTGTTATGTGTTTGGCCCTAGAAACTACCATCTTTCTTATCTCATAGAAAAAATTACAATATCAAATACACAACCTCTGCATTTACAAATAATATGCAAATTTGTCATCTATGGTATTGTTATGTGTATCAATGTATCTAAAATTTAAATTATTTGGAAAAAACCTCATGTATAAATGGGTTTTGATTTTAGAGGTTCTATTGGCTCTTTCGAGCAAGGAACTTCTAGGAAATGGTATGACTTTAGGCTTTCCAAGAATATTTTTTTGCATCCTCCTAGGTTCACTTATAATTATAAACATAGAAAACTGAATTTCAATGTGTAGCCTAAAAAATTCCATGTGAAAGATTCAATATTTAAGAAAACTCAGGCACCATACTCTTTGGCTGATTTCTCACTTGATGAACTGGAGAAGTAGTAAGAACACTTAGGCTTTGTTTTAATCATGAGTGGCTCCTTGTGATTGGCAATTCTCGATGACCATTATGCAAATGTGACCCTTACTGTGGGTATCCTCCATTGTGACTATAATGTGACCTCTCAAATGCCATGATTGACAACCTTAACAGTGGCAGTGCCACACCAAGCTTGACATCACATCAAAATGCTCTCCACACAAAGTGATCACATGTCTTCTCCACACTCATTATTAGGCGAGAGTTCTCTAATCTAATGACCAAATGACTTCCACTCCGACTCAACCTATGTGCAACATAGAGCCACGAAGCCAGAGTGGCCTCCTCCTTCCACAAAAACATTGAGAACGTGATCATGTGCATACAAAAATTATCACAAGGCATATGTGCCCTGATCTTTATGAAGTTAAAAAAATCACGACTGGAAATTGTTTTATTTCTTTGTGCATTATTATTTGAATACTCTATGTGGGGAGCTTGTAGAGATATTCTATGAGAAAATAGATTTGATATGTCCATCTAAAAACTAATTCTAGATACAGTCTAACGGATAACAAAAATATAGTACAATATCATTGCAACTAAATAATACTAGATGCCATTCTATCTAGTTCTCTGGAGCAAAGTGGTGTGTCGTGACTAAAGGCAGAGTGAGATGCCTATCTCCATCAAATCAAGTCTATCTCCATCATTTATATGTTATAGGACGCACTATGTGAAGTTGCATTGGCTCCTATCCACAAGCATCCAATCCTACCAGTAGAAA
This sequence comes from Pinus tabuliformis, assembly GCA_031772625.1. Lineage (NCBI taxonomy): Eukaryota > Viridiplantae > Streptophyta > Pinopsida > Pinales > Pinaceae > Pinus > Pinus tabuliformis. The sequence goes on from CM062805.1 coordinate 791,531,345, forward strand.
CCCAATAGTGATGTTTGGCTTAGGGATATTTGGAACCAATCCCATAGCGATTTACAGCTTGAAATTTTATTGGAACAATTCTGCTCATTGGGGAGCAACTTAAGAAATTGAATCATGGTTACTTGAGTTAGAAGGTAAATTTATAACTTACCTAAGTGTACCAACACCCTCTTGGTGTTTATATGTAATCTTAGTTTAGTTCTTATTGGGCATTTAACCTTACCAAAATTTCTTCCAGCTATTGCATTCATGCCATGAGTCCTTATTTTAAGAGCAAGGAATGAGAAGCAAAGGCATGGATAGTGACTAGAGTGAAGTTGCAACAAGTTAATTGTACTATAAGGTGCAATTGAATCACTACCTTCAAGGAGATCTAATGCTTGTGAGGTATTTTTGTTTTCTTGAGCCTGTACCTCAAAGGAAGTTATAACTGATGGAAGTTTTCTTTCCCTTCATATAGGTGATTTTTTGTCCACCACATACCTAATTAAGTTTGAAATTTGAAAATCCCTTTATTTATGAGAAGTGAAAATCCATTCTTGTTTTTTCTCACTCGTTTAGTTTCGTATTGATGTCATCAAATTTACTATTGTTGATTATCAAGATTCATAATCTTGCATTTCTTTAATGGTACCAAGAGTAACATAGATTATATTTACAAGCTTTCACTGTTAAGTGCACTTGTAGGAGGTATAATATCACAATAGACAAATAGAAACTCCATTATGTTTATGGAATTCCTAACTATTAGATACTTCTAGATGAGTAGGTTTAGAGATGCTACCTTGGAAAGTTAAACTTTTAACATGAACTTATAGTCTTCCAATGATAGCAATGAGCTCTGAAAACAGTGAAACTGATTAGAACACCATCCTCCCCATAAGTAAACCACAATTAGTAAATTATGAACAAATTACTTGAATGGTGCTTAGGTTATGTAACTGAGCTTTTTGAAACTGAAAACAAATTAGTGTTTTATGCCATACTAAGTGAACAATGCTACTTAGAGTAATGGCTAATTGTGGCCATTATGCAAATGTGACCCTTACTGTGGGTATCCTCCATTGTGACTATAATGTGACCTCTCAAATGCCATGACTGACAACCTTAACAGTGGCAGTGCCACACCAAGCCTGACCTCACATAAAAATGCTCTCCACACAAAGTGATCACATGTCTTCTCCACACACATTATTAGGAGATATTTCTCTAACCTAATGACCAAATGACTTCCACTCCAACTAAGCCTATGTGCAACTTAGAGCCACAAAGCCAAAGTGGCCTCCTCCTTCCACACAAACATTGAGAACGTGATCCTGTGCAGACAACAATTATCATAGGGCATATGTGCCTTGATCTTTATGAAGGAAAAAAATCATGACTGGAAATTATTTTATTTCTTTGTGCATTATTGTTTGAATACTCTATGTGGGGAGATTGTAGAGATATTCTATGAGAAAATAGATTTGATATGTCCATCTACAAACTAATTCTAGATACAGTCTAATGGATAACAAAAATATAGTACAATAACATTACAACTAAATAATACTAGATGCCATTCTATCTGGTTCTTTGGAGCAAAGTGGTGTGTCATGACTAAAGGCAGAGTAAGATGCCTGTAGCACTGAATAAGAAATCAAGTCTATCTCCACCATTTATATTTCAGAGGACGCACTATATGAAGTTGCATTAGGTCATGTCCACAAGCATCTAATCATACCAGTAGAAACCCAATAGTGATGTTTGGTTTAGGGATATTTGGAACCAATCCCACAGGGATGGCTAGCTTGGAATTTTGTTGGAACAATTCTACCCATAGGGGAGCAACGTAAGCAATTGAATCATGGTTACTTGAGTTAGAAGGTAAATTTATAACTTACCTGAGTGTACTAATACCCTCTTGATGTTTATCTGTAATCTTAGTTTAGTTCTAATTAGACATTTAACCTTACGAGAATTTCTTCCAGTTATTGCCTTCATGCCATGAGTCCTTATTTTAAGAGCAAGGAATGAGAAGCAAAGTCACGGCTAGTGACTAGAGTAAAGTTGAAACAAGTTAGTTATACTAGAAGGTGCAATTGAATGACTACCTTCAAGGAGATCTAATGCTTATGAGGTATTTTGGTTTTGTTGAGCCTGTACCTCAAAGGAAGTTATAGCTGATGGATGTTTTCTTTCCCTTCATATAGGTGCTTTTTTGTCCACCACATACCTAATTAAGTTTGAAATTTGAAAATCCCTCTATAGATGAGAACTGAAAATCCATTCTTGTTTTTTCTAGCTCGTTTAGTTTCAGATTGATTTCAGCCACTTTACTATTGTTGATTATCAAGATTCATAATCTTGCATTGCTTTAATGGCACCAAGAGTAACATAGATTATATTTATAGGCTTTCACTGTTAAGTGCATTTGTAGGAGGTATGATATCACAATAGAAAAATAGAAACTCCATTATGTTTATGGAATTCCTAACTATTAGCTACTTCTAGATGAGTAGGTTTAGAGATGTTGCCTTGGAAAGTTAAACTTTTAACATGAACTTATAGTCTTCTAATGATAGCAATGAGCTTTGGAAACAATGAAACTTATTAGAACACCATCCTCCCCATAAGTAAACCACAATTAGTAAATTATGAACAAATTACTTGAATGGTGCTTAGGTTATGTAATTGAGATTTTTGAAACTAAAAACAAATCAGTGTTTTATGCCATACTGAGTGAACAATGCTACTTAGAGTAATGGCTAATTGTGGCCATTATGCAAATGTGACCCTTAATGTGGGTATCCTCCATTGTGACTATAATTTGACCTCTCAAATTCCATGATTGACAACCTTAACATTGCTAGTGCCACACCAAGCCTGACCTCACATAAAAATGCCCTCCACATAAAGTGATCACATGTCTTCTCCACACATTATTAGGTGAGAGTTCTCTAACCTAATGACCAAATGACTTCCACTCCAACTCAGCCTATGTGCAACATAGAGCCACAAAGCCAGAGTGGCCTCCTCCTTCCACACAAACATTAAGAACGTGATCCTGTGCAGACAACAATTATCACACGACATATGTGACTTGATCTTTATGAAGGAATAAATCATGACTGGAAATTATTTTATTTCTTTGTGTATTATTGTTTGAATACTCTATGCGGGGAGCTTGTAGAGATAATCTATGAGAAAATAGATTTGATATGTCCATCTACAAACTAATTCTAGATACAGTCTAATGGATAACAAAAATATAATACAATAACATTGCAACTAAATATTACTAGTTTCCATTCTATCTGGTTCTCTGGAGCAAAGTGGTGTGTCGTGAATAAAGGTAGAGTGAGATGCCTGTAGCACTAAATAAGAAATCAAGTCTATCTCCACCATTTATATGTCAGAGGACACACTATATGAAGTTGCATTGGCTCGTGTCCACAAGCATCCAATCCTACCAGTAGAAACCCGATAGTGATGTTTGGTTTAGGGATATTTGGAACCAGGCCCATAGGGATGGCTAGCTTGGAAGTTTGCTGGAACAATTTTTCCCATAGGGGAACAACTTAAGCAATTGAATCATGGTTACTTGAGTTAGAAGGTAAATTTATAACTTACCTAAGTGTACCAACACCCTCTTGGTGTCTATCTATAATCTTAGTTTAGTTCTTATTAGGCATTTAACCTTAGCAGAATTATTTCCTTCATGCCATGAGTCCTTATCTTAAGAGAAAGGAATGAGAAGCAAAGGCATGGCCAGTGACTACAGTGAGGTCGAAACAAGTTAGTTGTACTAGAAGGTGAAATTGAATCACTACCTTCAAGGAGATCTAATGCTTGTGAGGTATTTTGGTTTTGCTGAGCCTGTACCTCAAAGGAAGTTATAACTAATGGAAGTTTTCTTTCCCTTCATATAGGTGCTTTTTTGTCCACCACATACCTAATTAAGTTTGAAATTTGAAAATCCCTCTATAGATGAGAAGTGAAAATCCATTCTTGTTTTTTCTAGCTCGTTTAGTTTCGGATTGATGTCATCCACTTTACTATTGTCGATTATCAAGATTCATAATCTTGCATTGCTTTAATGGCACCAAGAGTAACATAGATTATATTTGCAGGCTTTCACTATTAAGTGCACTTGTAGGAGGTATGATATCACAATAGAAAAATAGAAACTCCATTATGTTTATGGAATTCTTAACTATTAGCTACTTCTAGATGAGCATGTTTAGAGATGCTGCCTTGGAAAGTTAAACTTTTAACATGAACTTATAGTCTTCCAATGATAGCAATGAGCTCCGAAAAAAAAGAAACTGATTAGAACATCATCGTCCCCACAGGTAAACCACAATTAGTATATTATGAACAAATTACTTGAATGGTGCTTAGGTTATGTAACTGAGATTTTTGAAACTGAAAACAAATCATTGTTTTATGCCATACTAAGTGAGAAATGCTACTTAGAGTAATGGCTAACTTCTCTGTTTCTTTCTAGCATAAAGAACTCTCAAGCTTTTAGATAAGCTAATTGCAATTTGATGGTTTTCCAAATGATGTAATAGTTGCTGACCTAGACTGTGAGTAAACTTGAATTTTTTTAGGCATCATATGGTTTGTACCTTTAAATTCAAATGAAATCGAATATTTTCAAAGTAATTACTCCATTATTTCTTGTAAGGACAAATTTCTTTGGCCATTAGTGTGGAAAGAAAAACATTCTCTTCTCTCAGTTAATTTTAGTTTTTCCCTCCTTTTGGTATCTATTTGAGAAAATCTTGAATATTATACTGAAATTCTTGTGTATGAAAATTGTTGGTAGGACTATATAAAAGCAATGGATACCTAATGGTCTCTTGCAATGGAGGCCTGGATCAGATGTGAGCTGCAATATGCAAGCTGGTTTATCTCCACCTTTTAGAATTATGCATGATTGTCCTTTAGCTAGGGCCTTGATTATGGTTCTCCAAACTCTGTAATTATTTACTTCATGTTGTCACTGTGTTTGCTGCATTTTCTTTTGTGACTATTTTGTGATATATTATCATTTGATCAAGGTCAATCTTTTTCTCATGTTAGATATGTGACATGGTTACAATTATCTCAATGTGATTGTGGTTGTCCCAAAGCTGGACAAGGCTTCATTTTGGATAGATCCTAGGTGTTTAACTTCAGTATTCCTCATATTTGTTAACAGATCTTTAGTATGTTTTATTGATTGATTTCAGCATTAGGCATTGCATGGCATTAATTACTTGTGGGGGTGTTTTATCCTTCATGTTTCCTTTTGCAAAATTAATATTTAATTTTATGTGAACAATGAATTTGAAGACATTTTTTGTGTGGATCAGTTTATCACATCTCTCAGAGGAAAGTTTCAGATAGTAAAGAAGCTTCCTTCAAAGCTGAAGGCAAACACAGAAGATGGGAGGCAAAGGAAGAAAATGGGGCAGTCTTCATGATGCCTCCTACGAGATGGTCAAACATGTCCTCTTACATGCATCAGGTTGAGTATCGAAGACAATCCTTTAATACTTTGGGCTTTGCACAGAAGGATACTAACAAAGTTTCCTACCATGATACAAATCCTTCCCCTTATAAGAAAGAACAAAGTTTTGCATTTGAATAAGACATATGCACATCTAGCAAATAATAGCCTTCCACTTGAGGTTTAAAAACTACGTTGTCATGTGAATTAAACACTCTACTTTTCACTTCAAAAATTGATGAATTGGGTCAATTTTTTTTAAATATTGCAATAGCATGGTCCTTTTGTGGCTCTTCTTCTTTGTTATGAAATGGATATATTGGTTTTTTCTGGTTGCACTCTTCGTTGTACCGATGAATAAGTTGAGGAACTCACCAGACTTAATTATATTACATGTTTGGAAATCATAATAGTTTCCTATTCAAGACAAAATCTTTATTGTTAACAATGTTGATCCTATTATGTTGTTGTATTTCTTTCATAGGCATGCCTACCCTTGGTGGAAGGAGGTCATAATTTCTTAAATGAAGAGGAAGGATGGATTGTGTCTTGTAACACTAGAGGAGACTCCATTAGTACTGAAAGCTTTTGATTTTGATAGAAATATTCATATATGTATTGCTGCTGAAGAAATCTATGGGGGAGAAAGAAGGTTGGCTGCACTGGATTACATGGTGTCTTTGGCCAGCGATGTGTTTATTCCTACATATGATGACAACCTGGCAAAAGTTATGGAAGGGCATTGCAGGTAATCTTATATTGTTTTGCATATATATGGCAAAGAGGATATAGTGGTTACCTAGTGGTACAAGTTGTAGTGGTGACAAATTTAGTTATCTTAGAAAATACCTTTGTAAGTAGCGTTAAGAAGCCTTGGGAATTGGGTCACAGGTATTATTAGTAGTTTTCCAGTTAGTTGTCTACATTATTTATTGTACGTTTCCTTTTTCTTTCTTGATTTTGTTGGATACTTTCTTGATTTAGTTTCAGTTCAATGTAAACTGTGGAAATGCTTTGGATGTGTTAATCTTATTATCCTAGTGATGCATCAACATTTGATAATTATTGTTAAGTTAATATTTTAGAATAAATATCCCTAGTTGTGAAATACTTAAATGAAACTCTTAGAAGCCCATTTCTAATCAGCCCTCAAGGGCCTCAATTTTAACTTAAAAAGTCACTCTGAGTTGGAATTATTTGAAGCGTGACAAATGCCTTGGAGATTGATTGAGGGCTCTCTTAGACAGCCTTTGAGTCTCCATCTCAAAAATCCTTGGAAGTGAAGTTGCATGGTATTGGGAGAGTGGTACATGTTGGAAACATGATCCATACCTCATCCCCCATCAAAAAAGTAAAAAGACAAAAAAAATAATTTGAAATAGGGAAACAATATCTATCTGTCTATCTATAAATATAAAATAGCACAAGAAGAAAGGATAATTGAGTAAGAAAATTTAAATGTAGCCTCCAATAATATCCACGTTGTCCAAAATGCACAGAGCATGCTTTTTGTAGCTATAGAAAACACTTTTTCCAAAAAGTTGTTGAAGAAAATGTGAAGAAATGAAGTGTGGAACAATGTTGTTGCTCACAATTGTCTTCTGGTTGTGACTACAAAACCAAATCAGAATGCTTCACACACAACAGAAGTGCTTCTTGTTTTTGTAGGAGATACATTTGCTCAAATAGTCTGGAAGAGAGTGTGAGGAAATAATAAGTGATAAACTATATTTAGAACAAATGCAGGGTGTAAGAGTTTTCGAGAAGCTTATTCAATGTGAAATTAGTGTCAAAATTTATGTCAATGCCAATTTAAAGCACTCAAGTGAAGGCACACTTATCAGATCTCATTCTTCAACTGATTCTCCAAAGTGATTCCATCACCACACTGCATCCATCCATGTTGCCACACTGCATCCACCTTGTATCCAGCCATGCTGCATCCATCACTATGACAATACTTTTGTCAGCCACATGCTGCAGCAACATCATACAACCCTCGAATAGTTTGAGATCTCAATAGTTTTATAATGCTAATGATTTGAGCCTTCAAATATCCATATGAAATTGACTTGATGTGATGGCCTACAGCCTAACAAACAATCTTCAGGTAGCATATTCATTGTGCTTGTCCCTTCACACAGTGACCCAGTCAACCTAAAATCAATAGTCACAAGCACCTCCTTACTGAAGATTCTTCTTCTCTTTAAATTGACCTTAGGAATAATACTAACATGACCAAATAGTTATGCTGCCACCTACAACAATGTGACAATATCACAAATCCTTTGCTGTAATGTAATTACCCTTGTTGCAGTTTAGTTGTAGCATCTAAGTGTCCTTTCATACAAAGATAAGGGATCCTTCAATTATGACTTTCCTCATTTATTTGCTACAGCCAAGATGTCCTCCTTCAAGACTGGGACAAGGGCAGAAATAGCCCTACTTTGACAGTGGAAGAGGTAACACCTAAATGAAACTTAAATTCCTTGATTGGTAAAGGATGGAACCTCCTTATTGGACTGTGGTTAGGATAGATAGGAGCCTCATCAAACTACAGATTAGGGCTTCTAGATTAGGCTGCGTATGAGTGCCTCTTGACTACATTTAGACTGCGGATGAGATCCCTTCCTTGGACAACATATAAATCTCTTCCTTGACAGTGTCTAGGGTATGCTAGAACACCAGCTCATGATAGCATATAGACGCTCATTGACTGTGGCTTTGAGTAGCATATAGAAGGCCAAATCTTGCTGCGAAGATAGTCTCCTTGACTGCATCCTAGATGTCTTCTATGACTTCTTCAGGACAACGTTTAGGTCACATAATGATCTCCGTGTTTAGGGAAAATTGACAATGTTAGAACTTCTCCTTGCTGCACTTATGAAAGCCTCCTCCATCACTGTGTTGAGGTCTTTCTTTCATGACTGCGAAGGCAACGTTAGCGCTTCTCCATTAGGGCATCATAGAGCCTAGAGCACTCCCTCTAGATCTCTCCTTCATCAAAACCCAAAACAGAAATGAAGAGAGATCATAAGAGTGTCTGAAAATGACTTGAAGGTCACCTATATTTATAGTAAAACGTGGAGGATAATTTGGGGAAATTTGGTTGTTGGCCGACCTTGATGAATTGTCACATAACACAAATAAATTCATATCTCCATGAATACATATCAAAATCGGATAATCTTTAGATCAATCCTACACCTCTCAATGAGAGGAATCCAAGAAAAATATCAGCTGCCATGAATAAGATGACCCACATGGAGTTTGGACCTAGTTGCCAATTTTAACACTGCCTCTCAACTTGGGAAAACTCCATATTCGAATCCATCTGCCAGTCCGTACTATCTCTGCCATCATTTCCCTGCACTACTCTGCTCTGCTAAACTATGAAGAATAAGAAGTGATCGATAATGTAACATGACATCCTCTACTGACCTGAAGTTATTCCCATATAAAGGAGAGTGTCTCATACCACTCTTACTAACCCAAAGTCAGTTCTAATAAAGAGAGTGTGTCATACCACTCTTACTGATCCGAAATCAGTTCCAAAAGAGAGTGAGTTATATCACTCTTACTGACCTAAAGTTAGTTCCAATTGATCCCAGATTAATATCATCCTAGCATAGGGAGTACAGTAGTACATGATGCATCCATTGGTAGTACTATGGTCCCTATCCTCATTACCCTGCTCATTGGCCAGATGAGAGGTACTTCCCATGAGTCCTAGACTGCATAGGTAGGATGTCTCAATAGGAGAAGGATGAACCACTCATCCTGCCTACATGTCGCCATGGGGTATCCCAGGGGAAGGCTGAACCACTCACCCTGTACACAGGAAATCACTAGGGGAAGGTTGAACCACTCACCCTATGGATGTGTCTCAGCAGGAGAAGGATGAACCACTCATCCTGCCTACATAGAAAACCACTAGGGGAAGGCTGAGCCATTCACCCTATGGTTTCTCATTGATACAAGAAGTACCCCCAAGCCCCTTAGATCTCCTAGAGCTCAATGTCCATATTATATTGGACCTTCGGGAGAGAGTCTCTCCATGACTCATAGTTTTTCTCAGAAATTCAAGAATTTGACCTTTCCCAGGGGCTTCATCTGAATATCGATGACTTGCACATCAGTCCTAGAATGATGGAGCCTTCTTGCTCCCCGTTGTACCATATCCCAGATAGAATGGTACCTGATGTATGTATGCTTGGAGTAATCATAGAACACGAGATTCTTCAACAATCAAATCCCCCTCTGGTTTTCACAAAAGATCATGATGGTATCCAACACGTGTCTAAATAGCTCACTGAAGAGCTTCCTCAACCAGATAGCTTCATAGGAGGCCATACTCACAGCTATGTATCCAGCCTCATCAGTGCTCAAAGCAAATAACTTTTGCTTCTAGCTCATCTAGGATATCGAAGCAGAACCCAAAGAGAACCAACACCTAGGAGTGATTTTGTGATCCTCAACACTACTTGTCCAATCATTACTAGAATAATAATGTAGCCTCACAGCTCCAACAGTGTATCTTAGCCCATGAGTGATTGTGCCTTGAAGATATCTTAGAAGATTCTTGGCACCAATCCAATGAGGCTCAACCATATATGAGCTCAACATGTGAACTTCAAAACATATATCCAAACGGGAGTTAACCAAGAACATCAATGCTATTATGAGTTGAAAAAACTCAGAGGAATTTCCCAAATCAGGTTCGGTAGTACTACCACATAACTTTTCAAAGTTATGCTCCATCGGGGTAGTCACGGGCTTGCAGTCCACCATTCCAATTCCGGAATCTAACTCCCTCTTACTTTGGTAAATGAGAGGGTTTGAACCTTCCTGAAAGAGATTGTCCACATAAGGTACCAGTATCAGAGGTCTATCATCCACAACCTTAAAGCAATGGTTTGGATTGGCTTCACTCCTAGTGAATCTCAACTTCATCAGATAGTTGTGAATCCTCTCACACCAAGCTCGGGGTGCTTGCTTTGAATCATATAGAACTTTCCTTCACTTGTATACATGAAATTTATGATCATGAATCTCAAACCCCTTGGGTTGTTTCAGATCTATGGTCTTGCTATTACATGAGGGGAATGGTCCCCTTGTAAGATTTTATTCGGTACATCTTAGACATGTACCTTCATGCTCTTCTTTGAATTCGGGAATCCTTGTCACCATCTGTTGGGTAGGGCCCAATAATGAAGATGGGCAGACCTCCTATGCCATAAAATAGATGAGTCACACGACATGGCCCCCAATGGACTTCCTGCAACTTACTAAAAATTGCCAACCCTAAACCCAAGAGTAAAAACATCTTTAAAATTCCTTTTTCAAACACGTACCTTTCCATCAATGAATGCCACCCTATAATCTTTGACTTCCATTGCTGAAATGGACAACAGGTTCCTTTTGAGATCAGGTACATAAAGAACTTCTTGCGAGTTACCTTGATCCATTTGAAGAGAAACGTTCCCTGCACCCTTTACGAGATAGGTGGCATTGTCTCCAAGAATAATCTCCAAGATTATTTCCTTCTCTATCATATTAGAGAGTTCTTCCTTGAATCCAGTGAAGTTCCTTGAGGCACCACTATCAATTTTCGCAATGAGTTTGGTAGAGAGGACCGACATAAGATAATTCTTAGAAATAATATTTGATTCTTCATACCTAGAGTTCCTTGCTTTCCCCTTCTCTTTTCCATTGTAACATTCCCCTAATAATTGAAGATGCCCTTGGAATGATGGTTATCATCATCAAGTGATGCATCCCTTCTATTCAGACACTCCTTCGCATAATGGCCATACTCATTGCAAGCAAGGCATCTGCCTTTCCTTCCACTCTTAGATCTAGACTTTCCATTTAAGTGACCTCTAGGTAGGCCACCAAACACTTCCGCTGTGCCACTCTAATAATATTCTTTGCTTCAACTTCACCCTTGGTGAATTTAAAGTGGGATGAGGAACCCATTGAGCCTTTTTTCCTTTCCAACTGACTTTGGTGATTTCTCTTTCACTATTTCTTAGACTTTGTCTTCACCTCACCCCTGATACCATGTTAATTTTTGGTATGTTCTATGCTTAGAGAAATTTACTTCAATTTTTCATATTAGCTCAATATCAATTCCAGATTAGCAATCACATTTAGCATGACAGTAAAATACAGATAGAACATAAACATAAATCGCAGAAGACAAGCCAAGAAAAGAGGACACAAGATATGGTAGTAGCCAGGGACAAACCCTAATGTGGGGAAACCCTTGATCAATTCTTCTTATAATCTTCAATAGTTCAGCAAAGAGAGATAGTACATATACATTAGAAGTCAACAATTTGACTTGTCAAATTAAGAGATCATACATATGATATCTTCACCATGAAGATGACACAATAGTTCTGATGACAAGGACTCTAGATCTGAACTCAAGTGAAGGAACACTTATAAGATCTCATTCTTCAACTAGTTCTCCAAAGTGATTCCATCACCATGCTGCATCCAACGCAATGTTGCACCCATCCATGTTGTAACCATGTTGCATCCATCGTGTATCTAGCCATGATGTATCCATCACTATGGAAATAGTTCTGTCAACCTCATGTTGCAACAACATCATACAATCCTCCAATAGTTTGAGATCTCAGCAGTTTTATAATGCTAATGATTTGAGCCTTCAAATATCCATATGAAATTGGTTGTGATGTTATGACCTGTGACCTAACACACAGTCTTCAGGCATCATATTCATTGTGCTTGTCCCTTCACACAGTGACCCAGTCAACCTACAAACAACAGTCACAAGCACCTCCTTACTACAGATTCTTCTTCTCTTTAAATAGACCTCAGGAACAATACTAACATGCCCAAACAATTATGCTGCCACCTACAACAATGTGACAATACCACAGATCCTCTATTGTAATGTAATTACCCTTGCTGCAATTTAGTTGTAGCATCTAAGGGTCCTTTCATACATAGATAAGTGCTCCTTCAATTATGACTTTCCTCCTTTATTTACTGCAGCCAAGATGTCCTCCTTTAGGACTGGGACAAGGGCACCACTAGCCCTACTTTCATAGCGGAAGAGGGCACACCTGAATGCAACTTAAACTCCTTGATTGGTAAAGGATGGAACCTCCTTATTAGACTATGTCTAGGGCAAATAGGAGCCTCATCGAACGACAGATTAAGGTTCCTAGATCAGGATGCGCATGAGTGCCTCTTGGCTACATTTAGACTGCAAATGAGATCCCTTCCTTGGACAACATATAAATCTCTTCCTTGACAACATCTAGGGAATGCCAGAACACCAGCTCATGACATCATATAAACCCTCATCAACTGTGACTTTGAGTAGCATATACAAGGCCATATTTTGCTACAAAGATACTCTCCTTGATTGCATCCTAGATGTCTTCTATGACTTCTCCAGGACAACGATTAGGTCACATAAGGATCTCTGCATTTAGGGAAAACTGATAGCATTAGAACTTATCCTTATTTCACTTATAGAAGCCTCCTCCATGACTGTGTTGAGGTCTTTCTTTCACAATTGCTAGGGCAGAATTAGGGCTTCTTCATTAGGTCAGTGTTAGGGCTTTATTAGGTCATCGTTAGAGCTTCTCCATTAGGGCAGCATAGAGCCTAGGGCACTCCCTCTAGATCTCTCCTTCATCAAAAACAAAAATCGAAATGAAGAGAGATCACAAGAGTGTGTGAAAATGACTTTAAGGTCACCTCTATTTATAGTAAAACGTGGAGGACAAGTTGGGGTAATTTGGTTGTTGGCCGACCTTGACGAATTGTCACATAATGCAAATAAATTCATATCTCCATGAATGCATATTGGAATCGGATGATCTTTAGATCAATCCTACACCTCTCGACGAGAGGAATCCAAGAAAAATATCAACTGCCATGAATAAGATGACCCACATGGAGTTTAGCCCTAGTTGCCAATTTTAATACCCATAAGTAGTACAACTCAGAAACAAACCCCTATTCAAAATTTGTTTCAATTGGTTGTTTGAATCCTAAATTTATCTAGCCTTGCAGAGGTCATAGATCATATAAAAACAGATGAATGCAAACAACAATCTTTAAGAGAAATATTCCATCACATTATTAGAATGAAATTTCCTCTAGTAGATCAGGAAACCTTCTTGACATGAAATTTTTGTACTTGGACTTCAAATCATCTATTGTAGTTTTTGATGGCTTTTCCCCTTTACTTGATGGCAATTTCACTGAAAGAGTTGCTTCCACCAATTTCAATATCTCCTCACCTGATAGATACTTCTCCTTGACATTGACATTGGTGAGAAAGGAAGAAATATTATTTTTTGTTAACTGAGAGGAAAGCTCCTTGGTAACTATGATAGGACCAAGAGACACTGGACCTGACTCATATGCAGGTACAAAGTTTCCATTTTGGTATCCAACCAAAAAGTAATACGAAAGTTGAACAGGTGTGAGGGTGTTAGCTTGAATATGTCATTTTATTATTTTGAGTGCTTTATGTAGCTAAGTGACTCTTATTGTTAGGCCTATCTATACTAATAGAGATTGGATGCACAACCTTAGGATTCCCCTTGGTTCATTCAGAGTGGGCTCCCACTAGCTTTGGTTTGAGATAGCTCATGGCATCACACACCTCAAAGGGAATTTTCAGCTATGTGACTTATAAGAGATCAAGTTGGGGGAGCACATTGCCTTCAAATGTTCCATCTAGTAGGAGATAACACTGTTACATATTTATTGGATCTATTCTTGACTGATAACACTTGTTGTTTGGTTGTTTTGTCATGACTCACATATTATTCATCAATTTTAAAGTTTTGTTTGTTGCTTAGAGTCTATAGCCCAGGGACCAGGCACTATGTCTTGCCTAGCTTTCCATTTCAAATCTTAAAAGACAAAAACAATATCATTTTGCAAATATGTTTTTTTAGTGTTTGAAGGACAAGTTTGTAGTCTTATCATGGATTCCTCCCTTATGTTGGAGGAGAGCTAGCCTTATGTGAGAAGGATGATCACCAAGGTGACAATGGGTGATGTTGTCAAGTAACTTTGGGGTTTATAGTTGATAATTGAATCTATATTTCGAAGCACAGATTTTAGAGGTAGAAATGAAGTTCTTTTCTCCTTGGATTGATGGAATGAGTTTAAGCACTTATTCCATTTCTTAACAAACCATCATTTGGTTGATGTTATGGTTCTTTTGCTTTTGAGAAAGAAGTTGCCACAAGATATTTGAAAGCTTTTGTGGCTGCCTCAAAGGTTGGATCAAAGGAGGAGAGGGAGCCACCCCTCCTTAGGGAAGTCATGGCTACCCCTAAGAATAGAGAACTTGAGAGTGAAAACCTAGTTGTGCAAGATGTCGTCTCTATTAATTGTAGGATTTGAACAATCAAATCTATCTTTGACATCATATTTAGCTTTGAACAATTTGCACGCTTAATGTAGGTGTTTTTTTGTAAAGTAACAACTTGCAGTACTTTGTATTAATTGGGACATTGCTACATTCTATAAGTTAAAACATTCTTTCAGTTATTGTGGCATTCATTTTTACCATTTAGAAAGACATGACAATTAAGGTGATTAGACATTTGTGTCAATTGTGCCATTTTCCTAAATGCATATATTTGCAATATGTTGTAGTTTTCATCTGTAGTGTGCTCTTCCACTCAGTCTCACCTTAGAAGGGATCAAATTGCTAGTTATGCAGTTTGAAATAAGCCATGTATTTGTAAGGATATGAAAAATAATAATTGGTTTTATATGTGAGAACCATTGTAATGAAACATCTTGTTCTTGTTTCTATCTCGAGCCTTTTCTTTGTAATATTGTAGACATTTACTCAGACATCCATAGTAGTCAGGCTTTAGCATGCCCCCTAATTTTGATCATCAATAGTCACAAGGTTATCTACATGGTAAAATTTCATGTTGGTATGTTGTGATAAACACAATGCTTAACAACATTCTTCATGTTTTATAGTGATAAAAATACTTTTGTAATTTCTTTTGTGAAATGGATTACGCTTTAACTTTGCTTATATTATATACTGTAAATTTGACAGGTAATATGCATGATTATGCAGGGGTCAATACAAGAATTGTATTGACCCCATCTCCAATAACACATTTCTCAGGAGTGATTGGAAACGAGAGTCTTTCTGTAGGGGGTGAAGTTTCTTTCTACATTGCATCGGGAAACTTCTTGAAATATGATGAAGGCTTGAGTATTTCAAAGCTTGATTTTGTTTCTTCTTTGACCTTGTACGACTTTTTCCTTTCCATTCTTGTAAACTAAAATAGTGAATTTTAGTGGGTTTTTTGGTAAAATTTAGGGGGAATTGCAAAATTTTTTATGAAGCATTGCATAGAAATTTTTTTGCTGTCATACTTAAAGTGACTCATGCTTTACAGAACTAGTAAGGGTGATACCTTGAAGGCATCTTACTTGCACACTGTTAGTCCTCTAAAAAAGAATATTTTTGGAGCAAAGATATCACGTATTTTTTCAAGGAACAAGAATATGTTCACCGTAGGCACTCAACATGATTTAGACCCACCAACAACAATTAAGGGCTGCCTCAATAATTATGGAATGACAACTGCACTACTTCAGCATGAGTACAGGCCTAAAAGTTTTGTTACTATTTCTGGTGAGGTGGACACCAAAGCCTTTCACAACCATGCAAAGGTGGGGTTGTCTCTGGTTTTGAAGACTTGAAGGATCTGTCATGGATATGCACTATTTGTTACAGATTTAAGCAAAGCTCTGTGCCAAATTTTGATTGGAATTTTTGAGTTTTTCCTTTCAGAATAATTATTTCAGTTCATGTGTTTTCTTTTGAGGCACAAAGTAGCTCAACACCTTGACTTAATTAGCAATGTAGTTTTGTGAAGTTAGATGTTGTAAATTTTATAAGGCATATGCTCTTGAAAATGGGTGTTGCCAAACATGGTTAGCTGAAGCTTCAATCTGGTTGAAAAGTTATTTCAGTTCATGTGTTTTCTTTTGAGGAACAAAGCAGCTCAGCACCTTGACTTAATTAGCAATGTAGCTTTGTGAAGTCACATGTTGTACATTTTATAAGGCATATGCTCTTGAAAATGGGTGTTACCAAACATGGTTGGCTGGAGCTTCAATCTGGTTGAAAAGTTGAGAAACATTTGTGGTTTTAGGTAATGGTAAGATTATTAATCGATCTCTTCAGTATTTGATATGGGTGGGGTTTTGTTCAGGCCCTTCATTTCATATTGTTTCAACATTTTGGATGAGGGCTTAGAACTTCCCATTCTGATTCAATTAATAATTTTAGGGTGTGTTGGCTTGCCCAAATTTGCTGTGGACATCAGTTAGCATCAGTTCTTAACCTTCAACTAATCCAATTGGTTGTATTTTTTTTGCAAGAAAAGGAGCTGGCACTATTGTGTGTAACACATTCATTTTTAGCCAATAATAATTTTTTGTTGGGACTAATATTAACACCATATTTGATATTTCTGCTTTATTTCCATATGATATTCAAAGTTGATTTAATGTACTTTTGCATAGGTGTATTCAAGTGCCATAGAAAAGTCTAAAGAAGCATCTTTCTTTGAATCATATGAGGCTGCACATTCCATGCATGACTTGACGGCTACAATAGCAAAGGTATTTTTCCATCCAGTTCAGGATCTTGTGATATTCTTTTTTGCAATTGGAAAATGGAAATTTGTTAATGAGTTGGTCTCTACCTTTTCTTAGAGGCCATGGCTAAAGGTATCTCTTCCATTAAATTCATCTAAGATTGCATCTTTCCGCGTTTGTTGAGATATGCCATAACCATGGGCCATCAAGGTTACCAAAACTTCCACCCACTTTTGAATGGGGTAGATAACTCCGTTGGACACATTAAATTCATCCAATACTTGCATCTTTCCTCATTTGTTGATACATACCACAACCATGGGCCATCAAGGTTGTTAAGACTTCCACTCACTTTTGGATGAGGTAGATAACTTTGTTGGCCATATTAATTCAGTAACATCTCTTCGGGTGGCTTTGAACCTAGTTTTGTGTACTGAAAGTGTTTTGATTTAACCACTTGACCACAACCCACCTAAGAGGATTTTGAGCAGTTCCCTTCGATTTGTTTTAATATACAATTTAACTATTTATTTACTGGATAAATTGTGACACTCTTGTGAAAATATCCTTGATAGATCCTAGGTGAGGACTAGATCCAAGTTTACCATGTCAGAACCTAGGTTCATTAAGATGATGACCTTGGTTTGAAGATATCCACCATACAAACTAGGACCACCCATATTTATCGTTGCCATCTCTCTTTCATCATCAATGCTAACATACTGAGGAGTTGTAACTTGTGGAGGCCCAAGGTAGTCATTGCAATGCAATTTATTAGAATACATGCCATGTCCACAAGTTTTGATATTTAATCTCTGCATCCAATGTGGACATTTCTTATTATGATATTTACCACATCCGAAAATGGCATCATTCACATCGTTTTGAAGAAGTTTAAAAAGGTCAACATAATTTTTTTCACATTTACAACTTCCCTCACATTTGTTGGTTCCTGAAGCTCGAGCACTTTCATAACAAAAATAGGCAAAGTCAAGTGGCAAAAATGGTCCACTCTCTTTTCATCTACTGATATTAGAATGAAGTTTTATTAGAGGCACTATTTGTTTGTTTGTTTGTTTTGGTTAGAAAAGGGTTTGCTCTTGGTTTTATGTGACTTTTAATTTATCATATGTAGCATGTTGAGAAATGGGAAAGAATAATGTGTGACATTTATCTTGCAGAAATTGATGTTGAATGAAAGGATACCAAGTTTAACAAAGCTACAATTCACTTTGGTAAAGGTGGGGGAACATATTAAAAAGTTGCCTAAGAATAAACCATATACATAGTTTGAACATAAGTAATATATGGATTTTTCTTTTGCAGATATGTTCTTTTTTATACCCAATATATCATAGCAAGAAAAATATATTGTAGAAATTGTTTGAGGACCTCATTGAGGTTGATTTTTTGATGGCGTGCTTGATTGGTACCTTCTCATATGTCAGGAAGACTTTAAATATGAATTAATATGTTCTCGAAACAAATCATATTCAAATTTTATAGATAGAAAAGATAAAAACAAATGTCAATGTCTTTGTTTGATTGTTACTTGACTCTGTTGTGGGCATGTTACAGGAAATGTGATTGGAAAAAGGATGGGGAGACAATGCAAAGCATGTATTGGATATGATTCATTTGTTGTTAGAGGTCCTCCAGGCACCTGAGCCATCGACTTTGGAAATGTTTCTAGTAGGGATTCCTATGGTTTTTAATCTTGTGATTCTTTCACCTCATGGTTATTTTGGGAAAGCAAATGTTTTAAGAATTCCAGAAAAGACATCGATGGACAGGTAATTTTTTTTTTATAATTGCAATGCCCATTCCATGATATCCTCTCTTTATTGTTTGATTGTATTTTGAACGTTTCTTATGATTTCGTTTTGTCTTTTAACTATGAAATTGAAAATACTTGGTATGATGTCAATTTAAATAACAACCAAAGCTTGAAGATGAAAATAGTATTACACTATATTGATTGGAACCCTTATAACTTTTTTTTGTTAATATATTTTCATGACTATTAGAAAAGTTTACTTTCATGTTGTTATTTGAGCACATGTTATTTATATACTTGACCAAGTTCATGCATTAGAAAATGAAATGTTGTTGCAAATAAAATGACAAGGATTAAACATCACATCTTAGATTATTTTTTTTCACAAGTTACCTACAGCTTGAACTTTTAGCATGTAACTTAGTTGGCATGATTGTGCCTAAGCTTTCCATGAAGGTTGAATAATAAGTTAGTAAGGTGTTATTTTATATGGTGACAATTTATTTTCTTTGTTTATACAGGTCATCTGACCACATTATAGTGGCCACTATCACCCAACTAAAGAAAACTTGTTTTAGTTTCTTGCTTGTGTGGGGAAAATGGATTTGACATTACTGATGTTGAGGTATATGTCGTATAAACTCTTTATAGTCTACTTTAGTTTATATTTTACTGTTCATTGTATTTCATGTCTTACACTCTGCATTGTATATTCTTTTGTTTTCAGAAAATGAGCTCAATATTGATGCTAAGAAGCATGAATTGAAGAAATAGGTTGAGAACAATAACACTGGAGTGACAAATGAAAAAAAAGAGAGAGAGAAGAGAACTGATCTAGTGATATTCTTAGATTCAATATCCCACATAAGACACACACATAGAGACTGATGGTCAAGTCTTCAGAGTTGGTGAATTCACTTGTAATGCCTTGGCAACACAATGATAATGTTTTGAAGTGATGAAACATCATTTCATGTGTAAATTGTAGTTCAAACAATATTAAGTTAGAAATTCATATTGTAATACTTTAATATTTCATATAATATAATTTATGTGGTTGAAATTATTTATGGATGCACTTGATATTGTTTAGTATTGTAATTAACATATGAAACTCTGCGTTTTCATATTAGGTGAACATGCACATTGTATGAGATTTTTTAATTTTAGTTGCAAAATCATACTAATTAATTTATGTTGATTAATAATGAACTCATAAAATCAATCTAAAACTAATAAATTATTCATTTATAATGATTATTAATGAAAGTAAATTAAATGAATATAGACTAATAAAATAAACGTTTATATAATAAATATGAAACTACAAAAAAAATGACTACTACAGATGGTAAATTTGTGATTCCAAAGGACGACTAAAGTTTCCATATATATGACTATTAGTATCTAATTTATAGTATCTTATAACATGACCAACATTTTGGTCATCTCGGGTGACCATATAGTAATATATTTTGTCGTATATTTGGTCATTAATTGTGGCAATTAATGACTAAATCAATGACCAAATTTATGACTAAATATACTACTAAACAATAAAATTGAGACAACCAATTAATGACTAATCTAAAAATGACTAAAAGTTGGTCGTGTTATAAGATACTGTAAACTAGCTACTACTAGTCATTGACTGAAAAATGGTCGTTTATATGCAAATTTTAGTCGTTTTTTAAGTAATTAATTAGCCATTTTGCACTAGTGGTATGTGATGTTTTGTCAATTCCACTTCCTTAAGGTGACATAGGAGGTCGAGTTTGATTGTAGTAGCATCTCTCCTCATGTTTACCTTGGATCACATGCTTACTTTGGGTAGACCTGGGAGGGGATTTTACATTTGGATTGGTAGAAAGTCTAAAAAGAGGTAGCACACGACACCCCTTATGACCTGCCATGTGGCATGATGAAATCATGCTAACATCATCATGAAAAATACCAGTGACCCCCAGATCACATCGGGTGGTCACATGGTCATATGTGGCCTAATCAAAGGAGCTAAGGGTTGGTCCAAAGTCTTGGTCATATGGAAAACTTCAATAAGGGTCACATGGTCAACTTTGTCCATTATACAATGGGTAAATTCTAGATTACAAGCCCTAATCAACGTAGCTCGTGGTAGGATTGACCAACTCTCAGGACCACTGTAATTATTTATAGGCACACCCATCATTCCATAACACACACATTCATTTGAATGAGTTTACAAAGAGACCAGTCTCCAGTAGAGTCCAAGAATAGTTTGTTTGTGATAGTGCTTGTTCTAGTTACTTTGGTTCTAAATCTAGATTCTGGTCACTATTGCATGGTTTCATTCATGTAAATGAATATACAAGTGACAATGAGCCTGAAGGTATATTAATATGAATAGATATCCATGTCGTGGAGGTATGGATAGCCATGATGGAATTGTTTTCATCCTTTATTATTATTTGCACCAAGCTCAAAGATCTGTTTTTATTAGTAGATAGCAATGTCGTTTTCATTAAGCCTAGAGATATTTTCATATGATAGCCATGTGATTTACAATTCTCAAAATTAAAGGAGAGGATGGGTTGTGTTGGAGATTCTGACAGATCAAGTTAACCAACAATAACATGGGTTGCTAAGATAACGCAAGGAATCCCCATGACCAATTGAAGGACAACAACGACAATCGAGAAAGGAGGAGGAGGGGAGTCAAAACAACTACAAGGGGGTCTTAGATACCATTGCAACAGAGCATATAAGGGATTCGAAACATTAATTTATGAAGGATAGTGGAAAAAATGAGAACCATATCTAGTGAAAAAGGAATTAGGAAAAGATCTAAGTGCAACAAAGAAGGGAAACAAAATCTAGGCATTTCTACAGGAGTTGAGGAGCAATAAGTCATTCGGTTGAGCATTGGAAGGTTGGAAGAACATATCTTAGGTGAGGGAAGTAGTATATATATTCCTTGGATAGATGAAGGGTGGATATGGATGATATTTGGATTCCCTTTCCATCTAGGATGGAGGCTTGTCTCTTGGATTCCTAGTAAGGAGAGTTTTGAATTTTTCTTGCTTATTTTATCTTTCTTGCAGTGCATTCTAGATTCCCATGTGTTACAGGGAAAAGTGTCTACACAAAACTGCTTATCCCACTAAGGTGTGGTAGCTACCTTAGAAACAAACAAAATAAAGCTACTTTCATTTTTCCTTTATGAAATATACATGAGAGAAGAACAAAGGAGACCAACCTCTATCTTGCGCTTATCTCCTAGTTCGATTCCTCTCTCTCCTGATAGTCCTTCGCTACTTGCTTCCTTGTACGCCAAGCTTCATAGAGTACTTGTAGGATCAGAGTAGCATAACACTATACAAGAACATGGATCTATAATCATAAACAATCTAGGATTAGATGTAAATTGACCATACAAATGCATAAAACATAAATGACACAAGAGTATGGAGGAAAACTTGAATAACTTTTATTGATAATCAAGAAAGAGCCAAGGGAGTTACAACCAGTTGTTTTGACCCAGCATCATCCTCTCAGCAAGTAAGCCCTTCTTCACCTCATACAAATCTTAGATCACCCAACACTATGATGTTGTCTCAAGAAACCAACAGAAATTCCTTACAAGATGCAAAATTCCAGCCTCTGGATCTCTGGGATGAGGGATCCATATATAGATATCTATAAGGGGGATGAGTCAACTTGTGATTTGATTAGTGTCTTCCCTCTGATAGTTCTTGCTTCCACTTGGCGATTGATGATCTCTTACTCATCCTTGGTCGAATTCAGAGAGGCAAGTGTCACAGGAGAAGTTTCTGGAAGATTCCATGCCTCTCCACCTCACAGATTGACACTACCATTTGTCACTTTTCACCCATCGCACCCCATAGAAGGGATTTTTGAAATGCAACGCACCCACAGAGTGTACTTAGGTGAGATGCAATGCACTTTTCCTATGGAGCAGCTGAAATGATCTTGTTTTGACCAGTTTTGAGCCGTTTTTCATGGAGAACTTCTGGGAGAAGCTGTAATCAGTTGACCTTGTTCCTTTAGGGGTTAGAACAACACTTTTAGGGACTTAGGAGCCCTTGGTTTATGGACATTTTATGCTTGGGGTTGCAGCGCCCAAAAATGTCTATAACACCATGCTTGGGTGGAACCACTGTGTATGCATTGAGAAGATGGTGGGTGAATATTGTTTACCTCTGGATCCCCAATTTCAGTTGGTTTCATTTAGTAACTAGTGGGTGGAGGTGGTCTACCTATGGATTCCCTACTTTGGTGGTTGCATTTAGCTAGAGGGTGGAGTTCATTTACATATGGATTCCCTGTTTCAGATGGTCACATTGAGTAATTGGTGGGTGGAGGTCGTTTACCTCTAGAGACCATGTTTCAGCTAGCGATATTGGTTTAATCTTTGACTGATCCTACTCAAACTCTAAAATATGGCTCAGGAGTGATTGACCACAATAAATATTATAGTGTAGGCTAATATAAAGTAGGTTGGAGAGTTGAATATGAATCTCGGTTGTCGACCCCTTGAACATAATAAGATAAGTTACTTACTTATGTACTTGGCATATTGTTGATGGTACTGGACCCACCAACAATGGGGATCTCCCTAGCATGAAGTCCCAACTAGACCTCACAACATTTGGTGTAGGAGTCCCATTTGGTATGATGGCCTGGTTTCCATTATCTAAGAGATTTTCCTTAGCTCTTGTTGTTCAGCACATGACATTGTTATGCTTGTATCTTCAAAAAGCGAGGTGAGCATGCCTGGTGAGTGCGTATTGTAACTTTTTTCTAGGTTCTCTTACTATAAGGGAGAGGGTAAAAGTGAGCATCTAGATGAGAGGCAGTAGTACCACCCAGGGAGAGACACACATGAAAAAAAATAATAGTATGTCCAACATCTAGTGGAGTAGTCCACAACGGATGCGACAGTCATTAAAACCAAAGTACAAGGGAAAACATGTACAACATCCAACAGAGTAGTCCACATGGGGGGTGATGGTCCTTATAACTAAGAAAAGCAACAATGGTTTGTCTAATTTCTTGTGGAGTAGTCCACACAGATGAGACAAGAATGATAAATAATAAAACATGTCTTCAATAATGTAAGTACTAAAATAACCAAACTAGTTCAACTATCTTAGTACAGATTAAGAAAACATGCATTACAAATGTTTAAATAGTAGTCTTACAAACATCTACAAAACATGTGTGAAAATGTGTTTGCCTAAATGGGATTCTAAATTAATAAAAAGTCCCAAGACACATATGTACACCATACATAACTAGTCCCAGTAGTGGGACATTGGAGCCACTCCTCTCTCCTCACAAAACAAACTACAGACTCTTAAGGCTATGTGGGAGGAGCCAAAGTGAAAATTATTTTTCTCATACAACTAGGAGGTATATATAGCTAAGGGTGATACTTGACCCTTGTGACGCTTGGGCTTCCCTCATGACCATTCAATTTCCTATGACTTTTCAGCTGACATGACTCTTCAACTTCATGTGTGCGTCCATTTGACTTTAACTTTACATTAAATTTGATTACAACAAGTATGGCCCATAGTAGTGATGTGGCCGAGACAAATCATGACACAACTTGACATGACACTACTGACAGGTACTAGATGATTGTGGTGTCCATGTCAAGTTGTTGCGTTGTTGAGTGATGGATGTGCTCTCAGTGTGTTGTGTCTTCACCTCCGCATGGCTAAGTGTTGTGGGGACTTTGATGGTCATGGTCTTGCTTAATGGTTATGTGCATGTTCTCCTTTCACTTGTTGCTCGATGTGCTTTGCATGTCCGTCTAGCTACAAGAAAGTCTTCTAGCATGTGCTCCTTATTCATATCGTTCATTATCTCACCATGTTCCATCAATGTCCCTATTCCTGCAATTCACTCTTGACAGGATGACATCAAATCCAAAAATCTCCTAATCTAGCATGGTGCATTGTTTTCCGTGTTCTGTTCGAGGTGACCAGGAGGGAGGACACAACACTGAAACTGCACAGAGTACAACTCAAGCTGGGATGAGGGATTTTGGCGCTCGGTTTGCACTGTTGGTAAAAATTGTGCAGTGATCACCGGGAGGTAGAATCAGATAGTGATAGTCACCAACATCAATTGCATGATGGGACCTTGAGGGGGATAGCTTTTGTGCAGTTTACAGAGGGAGGACAAATCGGGGTTATAGAGGGACTGTTGGGCAGTTCTGTGTTGTTTCCAGAGGGAGGGCAGAACAGGCCACTCAAAGGACTAGCTAGGAATTTTGGGCAATTTCCTAGAGTAGTGTAGAGAAAGCCAACAAGGGACATTCCAGACCGGATTGCGCAATTTCTGAAGGCCGTGGTGGGCAAGTAGCAGGGGAATTATCTGGGCATGTATACATAGTTTTGGAGAGCAGTGTAGCCCCAGGTCTCAGTGTAGTACTGTAGGTTTCTGGCAGACCAGAGGGAGGCTTAAAAACTGTGCTTGAGAAATGTGCAGTTCAGTTTAGGCATGGAGGCAATTTCTGTGCAGTTCTAGGAGGCAGACAAGCTACTCACTTCTGGGATTGTATAGTGCAGTTGACTTAGAGGACAACCTCAAGAACTGCGTAATTATGGGTAGCATAGCAGGGTCACTGACGATTGAGATTGCGCAGTTCATCTCAATCGGGGTTCGATTGAAGGAGAGTTGTCTAATCGAGCAGATTTTTAGGAAAATGGCTAAGTGTCGAAATCAAGTGAATTTGTGTAGACTGAAATTTTGATAATACACTTAGCATATTTGACGACAAGAAAACATAGATCAACATGTGCTCATTGAAACTATCTTGGAGTTAAGAGCAACAAGCGCGAAACTTGTAATAAACCCTCATACGACCGTGATGACACTTGTGTATTTGTCCTTACAACTTTATGTGTGAGTACGACCGATCTTCGCAGAGCAAAGACGCCTCATGCACACAAAATACAAACCTTCAAAATCACCAGAATAATATCGCAAGCATGACAAAGTAATTCATATTCCAAAAGGCTACCGTTGGTCAACAAGCAAAAGGTGAAAAAGACTTCACAAGGGCTCACAAGGTGAGCCCGAGTGTTTGCAATAATCAAAGGAAAAAACCAAGGAAGGCTCTGAAATTTGGATGCATGCCAAAATTTTGGAGGGTGTTGCAACCACTACAACACTTGGCAACACAGTGGTTGAATACCAGCTTCTCTGTTTTGATTCATTTTCAACACAGGGCCTTGGTCTTTCAAAGAGTATTGATTCCTTGTGTAGATCACTTCAACTTCCCCACTTACCCCATGGATAGACATGATTCACCTTGTACCAACTCAATTAAACATAGCAAAATATTCAGCGAGATCACAATGTTTCAAAATTGGGAAGGGTAGTTTAGTTCGCGAGCTTAATACTTACAGAGTATAGTTTTCATCTCTAGTGTTGCTCCACTGCTAGCAGGCCTAGACAATACCCCGACAGAGTCACGCAGGAACACAAGAATATATCCACTTCCAGGGAGCCTGGTCAGTACCCCGTTGGAGTTTCCTACTTCACCTCTCTATGCATGAAGCCTTTCTCTTCTTTTTCCTTTGTTATTTTTTGAAAGAGAACTGTGCATAGGCACTTATTTATTTTTGGGGTGGAAGAGGGATACTAACTTATTGAGAGCAGGAGAGGTTGTTCCTTCAAAGAAGAATGTAAGGACCTCTGATTCAGGTTTTCTCATTTAGATTTTCCCCTTCTCCATTTATACTAGTTGGATGAGCTTGAACACACAGAGCAGAAAAATGAGTACAGGCATGAGGTTTCCAAGACTGGACACGGGTTCATGGTTCGACCAAATCTTTCCTTACATATGGATTGTATTTTTTGTCAATACTTCATTGGCAAAAAGCTACAACCAAGAAAAAAGAAGATGGACACAGGACTAGCCAAGTGCTGCAGTGTCACAAGACTCTTTGAGCTCAGCCACATACTCATTCAGAAACTAGAACACATTGCAAGCACAAAATTATTTGCACAGTGAAAACAAGCAAAAAACTCAACATGAAAGGAAAAGCAAGATGAGAGGAAAGGCATACACAATAAGAAAACAAAACTACAAGACAAGAAAGAAAAGCAGTCAAGGAAAATAGGATGTACAACCAGAATAAGAAAAACATTATGTATTATGAATGCAAAACGAGTGAAAGGAAAGGAAAACTAAGATGCATCTAATCCTACTCCTATTCTAACCGCTAAATGTTTTGGGTTACGTGAAATGAAATTTCCATTGAATTCACTCTAGTTGCTCCCGACCTACATGCACAAAGATACAAACAGTTAAAACAGATAAAAAGTAGTGTACAACAAAAAATATAAGAACTTGAACCAGTTGCACATAGAAAGGAAGGTCTTGCCTGTGGGTAGAAAAATGTGTCAGAACCACCCAATACACGTGTTTACCTTTATGATAGATACCATTCTTCAACAAACCTCAGAATCTTCTTGCGAATGTGTCCTTATCTGCACCGAGCTTCTTAGCAAGTGCAAGGAAGGATTGAAACTTGTTACATGTTGGGATGGGGACTCCCAGTTCCAATTGTATCTAAGTTTTGGCTAAGTTTTGGATTTTGTATTATTGTAAAGCCTCTACAATTTGAGAACTAGAGCACGTAGAACATTAAGAGTCAAAGGGGCTTTAAGAGGGTCAAAGCCCCGTATTTTGTAAAGGGATGGGCTATTTTGATGATACAATGATCTCCACCCATGGTTTGTGGACCATGGTAATGTAATGTAAAATATATAAAAGGGAGTCATATACGAGTCATTAGGTAGTTCTAATCTTATGGATAGTTGATAAGTAATATTTTGAGTCTATAAGTCTGTATCCGGGTGAAGGGGAAGGCTCTTGCAACTGAGCGTGCGGGCTCCTGCAGCTGTGTGCGTAGGGACAGAAGATGTCTATGTATTGAAGATTTGAATTAATAAAGAAAATTGAAGAGATTTTGTGCGCTTTTTTGTTTATTTATATTTTTTGTGTCTTTTTTCTCGGTTATGATTCATTTCTCCACTATATTGCTTTAATTTCATCACGAAGATTCATACCTACTTTTGGTTAGTAACTTATGCATGTTCGAATTCTAAAGCGATGCTCGTAGATCTAGTTAAGTAGAAACCACTTTAAGTCTATTATTCGGAAGATAAGGGTTTCCGATGGCTAGATAGGGCCCTAATTTAAGGAAACACCTCGTTGCTACATCACATAGCCTTATGGATGCAGAAACTTGGTTCTAGCATCCCCCATTACTGCCTCAGGTGAGACTGCATTCTGTGCTAAGCGGATTGTTGCTGAAAGATTCAGTAGTGTAGTGTTTTGTTGGCTAGCGCAGCTAACTATGAACCTAGGTCCAAGCCTCCTCAAGCCAACAAATAGTTTTGTTGTTGAGATAGGGATCTATCTAAGGGATGTGCGATATGGCATCTATGGATACCAACTAGGAAAGAAATCGAGAAGTGGATAGATCAAAAGTTGCAAGAGTTTGCAGGTCAATAAAATTGAAATCCTCATTCGTACAAAGAAAGGTGGTTACAGATATATTTATACAAAGAAGAGCATGATTTTTTTTTAATCATTTCGTTGTGAATTACACGAGTGGTTGTCTAAGCTAGCAGACAATGAACCTACTTGGAAACACAACGATCCTATTATGTGGACTCCTGAACGTATCAAGAACCTTGAAGAGTCTGATTATAAGGTCACAAGAGTTGTTGACTATTGGATCGATGGTATTATGGGTGGTTTCATCACTAAAATTACAATTGAAACATTTGTATCTTATAGAGAAGTTGAACGTGAATTCTTTAATGGTCTCAGAGGTAAGTACATGAGATCACTAAAAGCTTGGAAATAAAATGATGTTGTGTGGAAAAGGTGTTATGCCTTTGAATTGATGTTTAAAAGAGGTCAAATTGGATCTATGCGAAGTGGAAAGAGATTCAAATCCGTTTGGGACAAATAAAATGAAGGTGCATACAGTCCCTTGTTGGGTGAATCAGACAGTGAAGAAGAAAGAACCAGCCCTAACATACCTCGAGGTGCATTGTAGATAGAAGGTCAGGGCACTTCTGGGATTCCGCATCAATCCACTGCCTCTCCACCTTTATCACCACCTAATACACCTACACCTACAACTCTACCTCCACCTCCACCTTCATTCTTCCATATGGCGAATACAGTGAAAATGCTTGTATTCAAGGTTCAAGGATCATAGGATCCTAATCATTTTTGGTTCATAGCCAAAGCTATGTGGAAGGTGCAGTAGATCAATGATAATGACATGAATAAAGTGCAACTAGTTACAACGTTATAGGATATAGTGTTTGCATGGTATATCAAATATAGTACAACCAACCCAAATGCTATGTTGGTCGAGACAAAAATTGAAATGAATGCAGAATTTAGAAAGCCAAAATCAGAAGCTCAGTGTGTCACTGAAATAAAAGAGATCAGATAAACAACTAATGAGTCTACCTGGGATATGGATCAGAGGTTGAAGTGCTTACTAAGACAAGAAAGCCTTCAAATTTCAAATGAACAACATAAGGAATGGTACATAACTTCGCTATTGCAACATTTAAGACTACCTTTGTCTCAAAAGAAGATCAGATCTCAGGCCGAATCATTAGATATTGCATGAAGTTGGAGACTTTGCCAATCAAGGATACAAATATAGGAGTCCAATAGATCTAGTCACAGTTAGCTAGTCTGCATATGGAATTACAGGATCTAAAATGGGAAAGGAGGTTCAGTTAGGACTACGCCTTGAAGTTTGGTGCATGAAGTACAAGGTTGTAGGCCATTATAAGGATCAGTTCCTTATATATCAAGATTATATAGCTATGAGAGGTCCCAACCCACTGATGTTATGATATTCCAACACATAGGAAATAGTCAAGTATAGCTTGGTTTAGTATAGAGTTAGGTAAAGTGTGTTTCTTTACTATCTACTTTTGTAGCTTACAATCCGACGATCATGGTATGTTCTAAAAATGAAGTGATCTGACGGTTCATTATCTCCTTGGTATTACCAACACTTGATTCGTGGCTTAACACCTGATTGGTCCATGATCTCTACTTAAAGGGCATGGAGGGTCATTTGTAAGGTAACCGTTCATGAGAGAAGCTTATGTAAATTTTCATTCTTTTATTAATAAATTTCCTAAAGTGGCCGTGTTGGCTCAAGCCATTGACTGGTTCCCACTTTGAGGGTTTTAACCACGTCAAGAATACTGGTATATTGATCTGTGATCTATTTGTGAGTGTTGTCCTCTAGTATTCTATTTGAGGAACTTACACTGTAAATTCCTACATGGTATCAGAGCTATTTGAGGGCCGCATCCATTGGTGATGGAAATCTAAAGCCAATAGAACTGCATCTGACTGTTGTGTCCTAGATCTACTATTTTTTACTACTTTCAGGCTGAGAGGACTACTCTATTGTGTTAGAAGCATCTGTTCCAGTGAGGAACCCCTTTCGTTTCACGCGAAAAGGTTTCTGGTAGACCTAACTACGTCATTTTTAAGATCTGGAAGTATACAATCTTTATTAGCAGTTTCAATTATTCATCTCTTTGTTTATTTTTGTTTATTTATCTCTCTATTTTTATATTACCGGATCTATACCTTTCATTTCTACGTATACTATTTGTCCTGCGACTCTGTGCGATATGGGAAAATAAAAAACAAAAAAGAAGGATTTTTCTCATGCGTATGTTCTTTTCTGTTGCGCCTTAGTGTGATCTCAAAAAATCAAAAACATTCAGGAAAATATTTAGGTTCTGGTGAAAGCCAACCTCAAGCCATAAGGTTTGGTTTTTTTTGTATGTCCTTGTTGGGTTGTGTGGTTTTTTTTTTGTAGGCAAAAACAGCTTTTTCAAGTAAGCACACACCCCAAATCTTTAGTGACTTAACAAAAAATAAAAATAAAAAAATAAAACCTTCCACTTTTCCAAAAATTACTAACCTTTTAAACTAGCTCACTTCGTCCAAAGTTACTTTATGAGAATAGAGGTCTTGAGTTCAAGTCTTTATTTTTTTTGAGTTAATTTTTCAAAAAACACATGTAACTTATGTTTTAAAGTTAATTTATGTAAAAGTGTTCTCACCCATTATAATAAGTAAGTCACTTAAAATTCTAAAGTCTATTTATCCAAATTAAAGTTAAAATAACTAACCCTTTAAACTAGCTCACTTGGTCCAAAATTACTTTATGAGAATAGAGGTCTTGAGTTCAAGTCTTTAATTTTGTTGAGTTAATTTTTCAAAAAAACACATATAACTTATGTTTTAAAGTTACTTTATGTAAAAGTGTTCTCACCCATTATAATAAGTAAGTCACTTATAATTCTAAAGTCTCTTTATCTTTTATTTAAGTTACAATTTAGTGGGTAGCTCATAAAGTATGATTGTAAAAGTGACTTTCACTTATTAAAAGTGGGTCACATAATTTTTTTAGAGTGAGCTAATTAGATTAATTTTGGAAAGGGAGGGGATTTAAATATATATATATATATATATATATATATATATATATATATATATATATATATATATATATATATATATATATATATATCATTCACTTTCGCACATTCACGCACTTCGTAGGCATCTTCAACAACTTTTCTTCAAAAATCCATAACTTCTTCATCCGGAAGCCATTTTTAGAGCTGTTTTTTTCAATCAACCTAATTTTTCGATATATTTCCATTGGAATACTTAGTTTCAACATCCTCATATTCAGTTTCTATTAAAATGGAAAGTCCATTCCAAGTTATTCTTGACAACACCAACTACTTCCAATGGTGGTCCTACATTATGGATTTACTTAGAAGTAAAGGTCTTTACATAATAGCTTCAAGCTAGTAAACTAAACCTAAAGATGAAGATAGGCAACCACACGAAGAAATAGGCAAGATCAAGCATGTGTGTTGATAGGGATGTATATTTCTCCAGACCTTAGATTCCATATCGCAGAACTTGATACCCTTAATGAAGCAATGAAACAACTCACTAAAGTTTTTGTAATTAAAAATGAAATTAGAGCCCATCAACTAGAAAATGAGTTGCTTACGTTGGATCCTAATAATTTTTATTCCATTAAAGATTTTTTGTCCAAGTTCCAGACCCTTAGAATTCTCTTGGAAGGTGTTAAGGTTAAGAAAGAAGATGGTAGTCTTATCTATTCCATTCTTACTAAGTTGGGACCAACCTACTCTGTGTTTGTTTCCACCTTCGATTCTACTAGAGAAGCCTTTATTTCTCAAGGACAAGACTACAAGTCTGCCTCTTTTGATGTCTTTTGTGATTCCTTAATAAGAGAATAAGAAAATCTCTTACATCTTGGTCTTCTTAATCTTGGAATATCTTCTAAGAAAGCCTTAGCCGCCCAGCAACAACCAAATTCAAAGAATCCTAAGAAGCAGTATCCTAAAAAGAATGGTACTAAACCAAATAGGGATGTTACACAATAATTTTTCACCGAACCTGCATTCCCTGATTCCAGACACTACCGGTCCATGTTCTTGACATCTGCCTTGTGTCATGTTACAAATTATGTGTCAAGGTCTTCCTTATCACCTCAGGAATAATATCTTAGTTTACTTCTCCTAGAGAAGACCCTTTTTTTCTTGTGTTTCTGGGTCGTCGCGAGACAGCAGTTGTTCCACCCACGAAGATGGCCAAGATTGCACTAGCCCTAGTGAAGTATTCACACTGCCTCCGTGTTGCACTAGTGACGAGCTACTTTTGGCAAGTTTTTTAAACAATGTGTCGAAGCTTCAAAGTATAACAACTTCATGGGTGGTCCTAGAGTTTGTTTTTGGATCAGATGAGCTCACATCTCTCCTTTGGGATGGTTGTTCCACCTTTTGTGCAACCTCTCTCAAAGAGATAAGCTATTTCTCTCATCTTTTATGGAAGCTCCTCCTCCTATAAATACTTCCTCCATGACTGAGATCAATGAGCTTCAGAGTCCAAGAATTCAATAGTAAGAGTAGAGATTTTTTGCTAGTGTGTGGATGTAGCCTCTCATGTAACTTAGCTTGGGATGGTTTTGAGTGGAGTTAACTTGATTATAAGAGTATTCTAGCATTAAACTTTGGGTAGGAGAGAGAGAGTTGTTCATCTTTTGGGAGAGAGTATATGAGTGAATGCTTGCGAGGACATGCTGACAGGCAGGGAAAATTTTAAGAACCCCCCCTAAATTTACATGTATAATAAATGGGCGAATCTCCATGGTATATAGGAAAAATGGAAGGCGATTTTATCAATAATATGATATGTATATATAATTTTTTGGCGAATCTCTCACCACGCATGGCGAATAATTTACTCAATTATAAAATATTGTGTTTATTGAATACACAAATGAAATCATTGCATTTCTTTAAAATATCTTTTGAAGTCAAAATTACCGAAATTACATATCGATAACCTAGTGGATGTAGGATAAAATTCACCAGTGCCATTCACAGAAAGCATGAGAAAAAACCTAATACTATATATAAAACCAAGAAAAATTCAAATTCATCACTTCTAGGGACCTCGTAACCACCCTGCCAATGCACAAGTATGTTCCTATTTGCAATTAGAAAAATTACCCAAATTACAATCTATTTACTCTAGCATATGTTGGAAAGTTATAGAAGGATGACTAGTGTAATCAATCCATTCCTTTTAGCCCTGGATTTGTTTCAGTTTAAAACAGAAGTATACAAATATACTTGTCCAATGTCTATGCTTTAACCATTCACCTTAAGATGTTTTTACAATATAATTTCCTAACTCTATTTAATATCTTCATTATCATAAAAACAACTTATATCCATCTTAACTCCACATCTACCACTCTTAGGGGGATGAAATCTATTTATCCCTCTGAGCACTTGGTAGACCCAAAATTAAGATGGATCTAAGATGATAGAATTTTCCCTTTAAATAGTCTATGCTCACATGAATACCATGGTATTACCATGGGTCAATACCATGGGTTGTCATAAATGTGGAGCTTAAAAATTACTATTAGTAATTTATAAAAATTAATAAAATTAATAGTTGATTTTTATTTTATTTTTTATTTTAACCAAGCTAAAATATTTAACATACA
Organism: Pinus tabuliformis; assembly: GCA_031772625.1. Lineage (NCBI taxonomy): Eukaryota > Viridiplantae > Streptophyta > Pinopsida > Pinales > Pinaceae > Pinus > Pinus tabuliformis. Next base: position 791,565,399 of record CM062805.1, read on the forward strand.
TTAAATTACAACATCCATTTTTACTCTTGATCAGATCAAATATTTTTTCACTCTATGCTAGTTTGCATATCACGATATTTGATACCTCTCAGGGGTTAGTAGATCCAGAGTAAAGATGGATCTATGCTAGTTTAATCTCCCATTTAAATATGCTACATTCCACGTGAATACCATGGGTCAATACCATGTGCCATTTTTATTTTTATTAATACTAATATTAGGGTTAATAATGTTTTTTGCATGGTATTAATAACAATCTAGTCCATGGTATTTGTCCCATAGTATTTTGCCCATAGGTTTCACCTAAATATAACGCATTTTTTGAGTGTTCGTAAATATAAGGTGACCTATGGAGTAAATATAAAAAAATATTTTATTTGTTTACCATACCTCTTGTTTATTTATATTTTTATTAATTTACCATACCTCTTTTACAAATATGGTATTTGGCCCACAGGATTCACTTAAATAAAACCTCTTTCTTGAGCCTTCATAAATAGAACGAGGGTTATGGACTAAATATAAAAAGAGGTTTTATTTATTTACCATGAGTCTAGTTTATTTATATTTTTATTTATTTACCATACCTCCACTTTACTTATATTTTTATTTGTTTACACCCTTGCATGTATATAAGGTGACTTATGGAGTAAATATAAAATTTTTTTATTTATTTACCATACCTCTCATTTATTTATATTTTTATTAATTTACCATACCTCTTTTATAAATATGGTATTTGGGCCTTTAGCCCATAGGATTCACTTAAATAAAACCTATTCTTGAAAATGGGCGAATTGATTCACTTAAATAAAACGTATTCTTGAAAATGGGCGAATGGAAGGTTGTAACTCCTAATTTCAAGGGTTAAATTTACCTTTTTTACCCTCTCCCTTAAAATAAGGTGGGCTATTTGAGGTGATTTGTAAAAATGTACTATGATACAAAATATTCGCCCACTAAAAGTTTAAAACCCCTTAATTTCGCCAAAGGGCGAACATTCGCCCCTAAAATTTTCTATGCTAATAGGACCCTTCGAGGAGGCTTACGATCAAGGATTCGTTGTAAGTTCTACTTTGATTTATGTTAATACAAATCAATAGCTTATTTCCTATATCATATATCTAAATGTGTAATGATAGCTTGAAGCTTCTTGACTCTTTAAGTATATAGTTTTTGTCGTACTCTATTATGTTCGTGGTTGTATTTTGTATGTTGATTTCAAGTACAAGTGATTAGAAGAACAAAAGCTAGAGTAGCACAATAGGAACTCCATCGCACAACAGTTTGAAGGTAAGCCTTCGACATCAAATTTCTAAGGAAATTTGCTTTGGTATTGTCATTGTTGTGACTAGACCCACTCTAGGGCTAGAGGGGTTGCCTCTGTTCTTAGAGGGAACTTGCCTGTGTCACAAGTTGGCGACCATACTGGGGAGCGATTTGGTTTTGTCCCTTGAATTGAGTTTGTTATTGGTTTATTGTCTCCTTTACATTTGGGATGGATTTTCCATGTTCTTGGTTGTTTTGACTACTCTTGGTAGTCTTCCCTTTGTCATGAGTGATAGGTCTAGACTTCCCTCAATTAGTTTTCGAACTTTTTCCTTTGGTTTAAGGTCTTCGCACTTTATTTTATAACAGTCGCAAAGATAGTTGCACCTGCGTTATCTGTTTACATGTGCTTTCTGCTGTCTAGTGTGATTAAGTCGCCTCACAGTCATGAAGAGCTCTGAAATCAGCTCGGAATTGTTAATTGGTGTACTTCGACAATGACATCGCAAAGTCGTTGGTTAGGGAGGTGCGACGTTTTATTGTTGGTGCATGTTGTCTGTTTTATGCTCACAACAATTCCCGTAGGTTTCAATTTTGAATTTTTGCTTGCTGATGGGCCAGTTTGTCTTGTCCTTTTGAGCTTCTCTTCTGCCTTTTACTATGTGTCAAATTGTTGATTACTAGGATATTTGATTTCGAGTTCTATTCTGTTGAAATTTCTTCATCTGAATTGTGTGGTCTATTTGCCTTAGGGTTTCTTGAAACATTGTTTTCTTGGGCTACTTGCTCATTTGATCTTTGGACAGTGTTTGGCACCAACCCTTGCTTAGTTTGAGGCTTCTCTTTATTAATTATTTTTCCATCTTCCTGATTGGCACATGAAGTTTGGTTACCAAAGATTTCATGTCTTGGTCATTTGGTTCCCTTCCTTCACTTGGCATAGATCACATTGCTTCTCAGTTAGTGAGATAAGCTTTCTAGTTTTGCAAAAAGAAACATCTTCTTGGCTTTGAGTCTTTGATTCATTTTAGAGTAAAATGTTCCTCTTCATTCATTGAGTGACTTAATTCGAAAAATATTAAAAATAGTATGTTTTCGAGTTTTGCATTTGGTTGCTTTCTATTCATTTGAAAAAATCAAAATATTGCATTCATCTAGTGTTAGGAAAGATGAAAAACTTTCTACATTAGTAAGTTCTTTCCATTTAGAAATTGAAAAGTGAAAGTTGTGTTGTTCATTTTCTTGATTAGGTTGCTTGCATTTCTCTTTCCTCTTAGTTGGTTTTCTTGCATCTGCTTGCTTTTCGCTTTGGTTGCTTCGAAATGAACCTCTCACTTTTCCTTAGTTAGTCGTTCATTGGAAAGAAATGGTTTCTTCACTCATCTAGTTGCATTCTAGGAGCTTTGGAAGATACATTTGATAGGGCCTTGAAACTGAAATTTTAATTCAAGATTAATGATTAAAATTCATTGAACCAATCTAAAAATGCATTGGAACTTAAGGCTTATATCTAGAGGTCTAGGCTAGAGACGTGTTTCGGCGTCGTTAAACCTAGTGGTTGTTGTTTTCACTAAGGTTGGGTGATTCCTCCTTTTGTGATTTGACAAGTACTAGTATGGACTTGTGCTCCCTGTACCATCGCGTCTATGATGGGAGACCCCACTAGGTTGTAATCCTCTTATCCATAGGAAGCTGAGTCAGCCACCTTGTAGACATGATACACCGAACACAGCATTTAGGGAGATAGCTTGCTCATACTTCTTGTTTCACTAGGAGGTATTCTAAAGTTCACACTTTCCTGGTAAACATTTTGCCTAGAATTCTAGAGTAGTCACTTTCATTCCTTTTCGAATCTTTGAAATTAAAAGGATCATCTGAGCACTTGTCCTTTTAGGCTTATTAAACTTTGAAAGAAATATAGTCACCTTTCGTCCATTTCTCGACTCTTAAAACATGAAAAGGAAAAGTTTTGTTTCAGTGTCCTAAACTTAACTTCCCACAAAATATTCCTGGTAAAAGTTTACTTCCTTAGTTATTCTTTAAAGTAAATTCCAATGGCAACATTTCTGGAGTCTACCAGTCAAGGGTTCCCCTTAGAAGGGAATTCTGGTCCTTTTCCTTCCTTTGGGAACGTTGGTGCTCCTTATATGGCAACGTTGTCCCTCCCTGGGTTAACCATTGGCTTACCTATCTGGTTATTTTTGACTTCAGTGATCCTGAGTGTCTCAACTCCTTCCCCGCCATCTCCTTCATTTGAATCACGGCATGATGATTCTAAGGTTGACCCCTCGCCTTCTTCCCCTTGTTATAGACATTTTTGTGCCTTACAGCATTGAGCATGAAATGTCCATAATCTAAGGGATCCAAAGTCCCTAAACATGTTGTTCCTACCCCTAGAGGAACAAGGCTAACAAACCACAGCAATTCACAGAAGTTCTCCACCAGAAACTGCTCAAAAACAAGTCAATTCAGGATCAATTTAGTGGCTCCACTAGCTGTCTGCGCTGAATGTCAAAGCCAACACTGGCTACCTGCACTGCAACGCAGGTAGAAGCACTACCAGGGTGCGTTGAGCGAGAATTGCCAAATGGCAAGTTCATTCCAAGAGGTGTCAAGGCCCAGGAAGCTTCCAGAATCTTCCTCAATGACACTTGCCTCAGTGAATTCGACTGGTGATGAGTAAGAGGTTCCTAATCTCCAAGTGGAAGAAAGAACCTCCAAGTGGAATCAAGAACTGACAGAGGGAGAGGACACTAGTCAGATCTCAAGCTGACTCATCCTCTCTCCAAACATATATATATGGATCTCTCCTCCATGAGATCTAGAGGCTGGAATTTTGTTATTGCAAAGAATTGCTATTGGTTTGAGATTGGAATCATTGGGTGCTTAATGCTTTGAAGGGGGTGAAGATAGGAATTCCATTTGCTGGGAAGGAGATGCTGGATTGGAGCCCTTTGGGTTGTATCTCTTCCTGAACCTTGTTATTCATCAATAAAGCTATCTTGGTTTCTCCTATATACTGATGTATCTTTGATGTATGGTTGCATTAGTGTATTTAGTTTACTTCTAATCCTGAACTATTTATGAATATGAATCCATGTCTTGTGTAGTGTTCTCTTCTTGTGATCTTGCAGAAACCTCTTGAAGCTGGGCAAGAAAGAAGGCAAGTAGCTGGGAACTCTCAAAGAGAAGAGGAACTGGATCGAGGGACAAACGGAAGACGCCGGTTAGTCCATCCATCTCTCTTCATTCTTAATTCATAAAGGAAGAATACTAGAATAGCTGTCTCTGTTTGTTGCTAAGGCACTGTCACACCTTAGGTGGATAGGATCATCCTGCATAGGCATTTTTCCCCACAACAAATTGGCGACTCCACTGGGGAAGATCTGTTTAGTCATTTTATTTGTATTTCCATCATTGTTTGTTTCATAGACTCGACAACAACAATCGAACTGCATCTGCTATTCCCAGATGCAAAGTAGACAGTTGCTGCTTTGATTCAATCACTGGACTTGTCTATGATCTGAACAATGGACTCACAAATGATTTGATGATCCTTTGTGATAGACCTTAGTACTCCCTCAAAGCATCCCTTTGATTGCACCTTGCTTGTTGCTTTTATTTGGCCTGAAACCGTAGATTAATCAGCAATCTGTGACCCAGAACCCAGTGAGAAACTCTCGTTTCTCCTTCAGCGCGACCCCTGTGAAGAGGTTCTGCATTTCAACGCAGGTCCCGTGAAGGCTACCTGCGCTGAATGTCAAAACCCCTGTGTTGAGGTTGCGCTGATCCAGTTAGGTCTTGTGCAGCTGGGGTTGTCTGCTCTGTCTTGCCTTGTTTTGATCTCTGATTTTTGCAGCCTGTAACCAGCATAGGTACCAGTCTGATAACTCCTTTTCTCTGCTTAAATTCCGCCTCCTTTTGTACAAAAAGACTGTGAGTGTTTTTATGTGTTTGTGGCGTCATTTACAGTTTTCCTTTGCATGAGTGAAATAATCATCCTGTAGCCCTTGATTCAGATCTGTTGATTGTGATCTTAGGAGAGAGTTTATTGGCTTTTTATAGTTGATTATACATTTACTCTTGCTTATTGGTTTGAGTTTGTCTCTTTTAAGTGTCGAAACAAGTATTCATTTTGGAAATCGTTAAGTATTGTAATCTCTTCTACCCTCTCTGATTTCGAAAAAGAAAACTTGTTTGTATTTGTCATTTAAAAGCAAATTCAAAGTTGTACAAAAAGCTTTCTTTGTAGGCATCAATACTAAGAAAGCGGAAAACAAACACCTGCATTGTGCATTTGCATTTTGATAGTTTGCATGTTTGATTTAGGGAAAGTGCATTAGAGTGTGCTGATTGCTCTTTGAGAAAAGATGGTGTCTTTCTTTTCCCTTAGTAGCTAGGATTTTCAAAGTTGAAAAGATATAAATCTTGCTTATCATCTTTAGACTGCATTTAGGAATTGTATCATACATCTCGTGGTGAACCTCAAAAGGCAAACTTCTAAAAAGATCAACCTAAAATAAATTGAATGAACTTAACAACGCTTTTCAACATAACGCACAACATAGAGGTCTAGGCTAGAGACGTGTTCTGGCGTCGTAAAGCCTGGTGACTGTCGATCTCGTTGATGGTGGGTGATTCCTCCTGAGGGACGATAGCACCAGTACGGATTGTGCTCCCACGTACTGTCATGTATATATTGGGAGACCCCTATAGGAATAAAACCTTTATCCTTAGGAAGCCATGTCAGCCGCCCTACTGATCGCAATGCACTGAACACAGCATTCAGGAAGATCGACCGCCTGTACCCTAAAAAGTATTCTGCGGTTTTGCGAAAAGTTTGGCACACCCTCTACCTAGAACTCCAGAGTAGTTCCTTTTGGCCTTTTTCAGACTCTATAACAGAAAAAGTCCATCCGAGCATTTGTCACTTCGGGCTCGTTAAAACATCGAAGGAGACTAGAGTCATCTTTAGCTTTTTCTCGACTCTTTAAAAGTGAAAAAGCAAGTTGTGTCTAAGCGTCATTAAAAATTTATTTTAAACAGAAAAATCACCCTTTATTCCTGCGTTGATCTTTAGGTTGAAAAAATGGAGCACACCAACCAAGGAATTCCCCTTGGTGGAAATCCTAGTCCCTTCTCCTCTTGGGGAGATGTTGGTGCGCCCCATATGGCCACATTGTCGCTTCCAGGACTGACAATTGGCCTGTTGGTCTGGCTCTTTTCAACCAATGTCATTCAGAACACCATTATTCCTGAACAATCGAGTCAACAGTTAGGCCAGACCAGAGTTGCCCACCAGCCTTCTACTTCATCTAATTCTTCCTCTCCTCCTTCCTCTTCGCTTGATGGAACTGGTAAAACAAAAAACCAAGTTCCTAAGGAGAAGAAGGAAAAGAAGAAGAAAGAGAAGAAGAAGAAGGAGCCAAAAGCGACTGGGGGCAAACAAGTGTCGTCTGACAAAAATCCACAAACAGCACTGACTAGGCCTAAATCGCCATGTGTCATATGCAAGGGAGACCACTTCCACAAAGATTTTCCCTGCATCCCTCGGATACTAAGGGACTGGTCTCCCCGTTTGCATAATTCGGTGGCGTCAACCTCTGATAGCCATGTTGACAGCTCACCGTCAACTAGTGAAAGTGAAGCCACAGGACAGTGAGGGAAAGCTAGATTTCCCTGCAAATTGTGTGAAGGAGACCATGCCATCCACCATTGTCCCTTCTTAGACGAGGCTAAAAGAGTTTTGGAAGATCGCCCGATTTCACGAGCGCAAGTTCCTCCTGGATATCAAAAACTCCTGCCAAGTCCTTCACTAGTTGAGAACCTGGCTGGCCCACCCAGGTGGTCAGCCGAAGCACCTATCATTGAAGATGAACCGTCTGAATCCATACCTGACGAAATTCAAAAGGTTGAGGCGGCAGTTGACCCGGTTTTTCCTTCAGAGGCTCTATCTTTGAATGATACCATCACAAAGGAGAATAAAGACGACACCGTCCAAATTCTCTTCATCAACACAGACTCCGACGAACAAGGGGGCAATTTGCCCATTCCTTTATCCCAGGAAGGAACTTCGTCAGAGTCATACCCGGCCGTCTATTCGGTCCCACCACCAAGCAACCTGGTTGTGTCCTTCGATTGGAACCAACTAGGCAGACCCCGGTTTCCAGCAAGCATACCATTCAGAATTATCGTTCAAATATACAGAATGGTAATGGCTAGCACTATCATTGATGAGGGGGCATCTGTGAGTATCCTTTCCTCTATTGCTTGGAAAGTGCTTGGTTCGCCAACGCTTTTGCCTGAAATGAGAAATCTATCAGGCTTTGATAAAGGAACCATTCGACCTTTAGGGATCCTCCCCAATGTGCCCATAACATTGAAAGGGAAGACCGTTCAAATGAACGTGATGGTCATTCAAGGACCCTTGGATTATAACCTATTCCTTGGACGAGACTATATATATTGCATGGGAGCCATCGTCTAAGAAGCGACAACGGTGGATGGCATGGTCGCCTTCACACAGTTTGTAGGGAAATCTAGCTTTCCCTCTCTGTCCTGTGGCTCCTCTAGCTGTTTGCGCTGAATGTCAAAGCCAACACTGGCTACGTACACTGCAATGCAGGTAGAAGCACTACCAGGGTGCGTTGAGCAATAATTGCCAAATGGAAAGTTCATTCCAAGAGGTGTCAAGACCCAGGAAGCTTCCAGAATCTTCCTCAATGACACTTGCCTCAATGAATTCGACTGGTGATGAGTAAGAGGTTCCTAATCTCCAAGTGGAAGCAAGAACCTCCAAGTGGAATCAAGAACTGACAGAGGGAGAGGACACTAGTCAGATCTCAAGCTGACTCATCCTCTCTCCAAACATATATATATGGATCTCTCCTCCATAAGATCTAGAGGCTGGAATTTTGTTATTGCAAAGAATTGCTATTGGTTTGAGATTGGAATCATTGGGTGCTTAATTCTTTGAAGGGGGTGAAGATAGGAATTCCATTTGCTGGGAAGGAGATGCTGGATTGGAGCCCTCTGGGTTGTATCTCTTCCTGAACCTTGTTATTCATCAATAAAGCTATCTTGGTTTCTCCTATATACTGATGTATCTTTGATGTATGATTGCATTAGTATGTTTAGTTTATTTCTAATCCTGAACTAGTTATGAATATGAATCCATGTCTTGTGTAGTGTTCTCTTCTTGTGATCTTGCAGAAACCTCTTGAAGCTGGGCAAGTGAGAAGGCAAGTACCTGGGAACCCTCAAAGAGAAGAGAGACTGGATCGAGGGACAAACGGAAGACACCGGTTAGTCCATCTGTCTCTCTTCATTCTTAATTCATAAAGGAAGAATACTAGAATAGCTGTCTCTCTTTGTTGCTAAGGCACTGTCACACCTTAGGTGGATAGGATCATCCTGCATAGGCATTTTTCCCCACAACACCCCTGTTTCTTCACCTTCCTCTTCTATTTTGCCTGGTGAAAGTTTCAAATCTAGTAACCAGGAGGTTAAGAAGAAGAATAAGAAGATGAAGAAGTCTACTAAGCAAGGGGCTGACCGTGAATTTTTACTCCAAATGTACCTCCTATCGGAACACCCTCTGATCCTCCATAGAAGGTCAAATTCCCTTGTAGGTTGTGTAAGGGTGACCATCTCCTCTGAGACTGCCTTGGCCTTCCCAAAGTCTTAGAGGTATGGTCTCCAAATCTACATCAACCATCCCCATCGACCTCTGGAGATCATGTCGATGATGCACTCTTGGCTAGCGACGGTAAGAAGAAAGGGAATGTTAGATTTCCCTGTAGGTTATGTGAAGGGGAACATCTTCTTCACCTTTGCCTACTTATGGATAAAGCTTCCAAAGTTTTGGAAGACCTTGTAGCCTCTCAACCCCAACTCCCTATTGGTTATCAGAGGCTTTCTTCTAACCCTCCCCCGGTTGGTAAAGAGATTGACTTGAAATCATCTCTTGCCCATCCTGCTCTTCCTAAGCCTAACTCTCTTATGTTTGTTCCCTACCAACCATTGGTAGGAGAGAGTGTCGACTTGGTTTCGCTACTAGTTGTTCACTCTGTTCCAAAAGAGAGTGGTGATCATATTGCTCATGTTCTTCTCATCTCCTTGGATTACATGAATCGAAGAATGACCCTCCCATCCCAGTTGTTCAGGAAAGTCCTTCTTCTATTCCTGCAGAGCATGAGGGCACTCATATGACCCCCCCACCAAGTAGTTCTTTTGTTTCCTTCGATTGGATTCATTTGACTGCTTATCAGCACCCATCTTATGTGCCTTTCTAGAACACAATACAAGCCTATAATATGGTAGTACCTGGCACTATATTATATGAAGGTGCGTTTGTTAGCTTCATGTCTTCTACTACTTGGCAAGCTTTGGGCTCCCCACAGCTTGAGCTTGTCACCCAGAATCTATTGGTTTTCAATGGAGGAACCAATCAACCCTTAGGGATCCTTCTGCAATTACCCATTACTTTGGGAGGAAAGACCGTCTACATAGATGTGATGGTGGTCCAAGGTCCATTAGATTTCAATATTCTCCTTCGACACAACTGTGTTTACATCATGGGAGATCTTGTTTCTTCACTTTTCCGTGTGGTTTGTTTTCCACACGAAGGCAGAATTATGACTATTGATCAATTATTGTCCATTGGTCATGTGCGCCTCCTTTACAACCATCATCCCCTATCAGCTCTTGTTTGAAAGTAGTACCTTCCCTGCCACAGGTCAATTATGTGCCTACCCATTCCGTCTCCGCATTTGTTGATGATCACATGGATGTTATAGTACATTATGTATTGGGGGCATTGGAACTCGATCTGTCTTTGGTACCAAATGACATGTATTCCTCTTGGAGCATGGTCCTTCTGTATAGTGAAGACCTCTTGGGAGCCATGTTCTCATATGGTCCATGAACAGATGTTTGAGGATAGTTCCTGGTCTTGTGTCGACCTTGTTAAAAAATGAAACAAGGAGTTCGAGCATAGTTCCTTGTCTTATGTCAACCTCATTAAACAATGAATCAAGATGTCCAAGGATAGTTCCTTGTCTTGTGTCAACCTCATTAACAAATGAAACAAGGGTTCAGAGCATAGTTCTTTGTCTTATTTCAAGCTCGTTTAAAAAATGAAACAAGGGTCTTGAGGATAGTTCTTTTATTGTGTCAACCTCATTCAAAAATGAAACAACTCCCTTTTCTCAATCGAGTCTTTGATTAAAGATCTCATAAAATCCTAGTCGAGTCTTTCCAAGATCTCGCAAGTGAACCTTCATTCCATCCACCTAGTTTAATGAAATGAAGCTTGGGGGGCATGTACCTCGATTTGAGTCATTATGTTGGGGGAATGCGAACTTATAGCAAGCATAGTTTTTCATTTTATAATTTGTGTAAACATGAAACCGAATCCAAGTAGAGCTCTCCATGGTTCAAGCTTGTGTAAAAATGAACCCATGTCCGATTTACATCTCGTGATCGTCATTTTAATCAGTTGATTTCTACTAGATGAGCCTTGGTTGTTTCATTCCATTGCCACCATCTATTTGGCCGATCATATGCTTTCACTGGTTGTTTTTCCTTTCCTGAGGGACCATAGTGATGAGTGGTTTTATTAGCCAGCCTCTTGACCATTATGTGTTTTGATTAGTTCCTCCATTGCTAGAACCAGCTGCTATCCTTTATACCACTTTTTCCTCTAGGACGAGTCACCTTTAAGCTCTTTTCTGACTCATAAAAGATGAAAAGATTGCTGAGTATTTTTCCCTTTTTTGACTTGTTAATTAGAATAAAAATGGGGATCTGCTTTCAGCTCTTTTTCGACCCTTTAAAAATGAAAATATGGCCAAACCCTTGTCATTTCGAACTTGTTAACGAATGCAAAGTGTCATCTACCTAGTATAATTTTACTCCTTTTACGGACTAGGATAGATTACTTACGAAAAAGGTATACGTTGATCTACCATGGTCAATAGGTTCCCTTGGGTATTGTTTTCTACCTTTTCAGATTCGAGGGACAAATTTACAAAAAGGGACCTCTGGAGTTCTCTTTTTTGTGTCTTTTTCAAACTCTCTAAAAATGAAAAGACTCTGAGTTTCACCTATGTCGAACTCATTAAACCCTGACAACATTGGACTTGTCATTATGACAAGACCAAGCTTCTCCTTCCTAGGGCTCATTAAAAACTAACTAGGTTGGATTTGTCTGAAGGACAAACTTACATTACAAGCATATGCTATTCCCTTCAAGCCTATGTTTCAAAAATAATTGGGGTATTGACCAACAATGGTGGGGGAAAATTTGGAAGTAATCTATTAGTTGTATTAATTACGGCAGCTTATCGCTCTTGAACATCGACACTCATTCTACTTCGTGTTGGGGTGGGATATCCTCACTTTATCGTTGGCCTTTCAAGTTTTGGGTCATCCATTTTGCCTCATTCCACCTGATCCATAATGCATCATCATGACCTTTGATCCCTTGGTACCAAAATGTTGCGACACTCCGGAGTTGTGTCACCGATATGTTCAAGAGATTAATCCTTCTGCAGTTTGTGCCCTTACACATCTTCCTCTGAATCTTTGTTTCATCCACATTCATCTTGTTGTTTTGTCTCGCATCAATGATGTGGGAAATATTATGGCCCTCCTTCGATCGATCACTTTTTTTTGACCTCAACTCATTATCCAGGAAGTTGATCTAGAGACTCCTTTCTAGTACCTTGGAGCTTGCACGCCTTAATGGAAAGTTCTTTGCATTCAACGACAGGCTTTCATCATTGGCCTTCGATCGAGTGATTTCATGGGTGTTCGACTTCAGATCATTCTTCACACTTCGTGGATTGTACTGGCTGGTACCTTGAAGACCATTGACATTATTGGTGGTTTCTCTCACGCTTGTTAACGGTTTTTCATCATTAACTGGTAATCAAGTGATTTTCTAGTATGCTCGACTTCAGCACATCTATTCACATATTAGAGCTTGTACCATTGATCGGGTTTGGATCCAAGACCCTGGGTTCAGATTACACGAGCCCAGGTTGCGCGGATTGGTCCATGATTGTACACATGACTCTTTTGATTGGATGGCTGCGACCATACCTGAGTCTTTCATATGGTCCTTTTTTGGAAGGCTGCATCCATACCACAGATCATTTATTCTTTTCTTATGGATGGTTGCACCTATGCCTTATGCACATATATTTCCTTTCACTATGTACTCATGTATCAGAGATATCAATTGTACTTGCATTGCAGGTTCTCCGTGATGGTGTTCTGTTTTAGTTATGGATTCGTAAAGCATTTCACCCCTCCCACTCTCTTGGCATTCATGCTTTAGGGGGCATATGTTACACAGTAATTTGTCACCAACCCCACATTCTTTGATTCCGGACACTGCCGGTCCGTGTTCCTTACATCTGCCTTGTGTCATGTTACAAATTATTTGTCAAGGTCTTCCCTATCACCTCAAGAAGAATATCCCAGTTTACTTCTCTTGGAGTAGACCCTTTTTTACTTGTGTTTCTGGGTCGTTTATGGACAACAATTATTCCACCCGCGAAGATGGCCAAGATTGCACTAGCCCTAGTGAAGTCTTTGCACTATCTCTGTGTTGCGATAGTGACGAGCTACTTTTGGCAAGTTTTTTAAACAACTCGTCAAAGCTTCGAAGTATAACAACTTCATGGGTGGTCCTAGGGTTGGTTGTTGGATCAGATGAGCTCACATCTCTCCTTTGGGATGGTTGTTCCACCTTTTGTGCAACCTCTCTCAAAGAGATAAGCTCTTTCTCACATCTTTTGTGGAAGCTCCTCCTCCTATAAATACTTCCTCCATGACTGGGATCAACAAGTTTCAGAGTCCAAGAATTCAATAGTAAGAGTAGAGAGTTTTTGCTAGTGTGTGGAAGTAACCTCTCATGTAACTTAGCTTGGGATGGTTTTGAGTGGAGTTAACTTGATTATAAGAGTATTCTAGCATTAACCTTTGGGTAGGAGAGAGAGAGTTGTTCATCTTTTGGGAGACAGTATACGAGTGAATGCTTGTGGGGACATGCTGATAGGACCTTTCGAGGAGGCTTACGACGTCAAGGCTTCATTGTAAGTTCTACTTTGATTTATATTAATACAAATCAACAACTTATTTCCTATATCATATGTCTAAATGTGTAATGATATCTTGAATCTCCTTTACTCTTTAAGTAGATAGTTTTTGTTGTACTCTATCATGTTCATGATTGTGTTCTATATGCTGATTTCAAGTACAAGTGATTAGAAGAAAGAAAGATGGAGAAACACAATAGGAACTCCATCGAACGGTGGTTTGAAGGTAAGCCTTCATGGCATCAACTTTCTAAGGAAATTTTCTTTGGTATTGTATTTGCTGTGACTAGACCCACTCTAGGGCTAGAGGAGTTGCCTTTGTCCGCAAAGGGAACTTGCCTGTGTCACAAGGGGTCCTAAGCAATTTCAGTCTCAAAATGAAAAATCATTTCAACAAAATGATAAGGCAAATAAAAACAAAGGGAAGAAGGCTAATAGAAATTGCCACTTTTGTAATCAAGATGGCCACTTAGAATCCAAATGCTTTAAGAAGATGGAAGCCTTGGAAGTAGCAATGAAGAAGCATAACATCCATTTGGAGCACTCTTCAACTTCAACTTCATCTTCAAGAATAACACTTTCTGCACATGGTTGTCAATCATCTCAGTCTAGTTATGCACTAAATGTATCTTATTCTTTTCATTCTCATGAGTGGCTCATTGATTTTGGAGATTCTTATCACATGGCCTAAAACAAAGCCATGTTTTCTTCCTTAAATGGGTGTAACACCAAAAATATATATGTTGATGATGATAGATCTCTTAGTGTTGTAGGGACTGAAACTGTTCATCTAGACAATGGTCAATTTAATGATGTATTATGTGTTCCAACCTTATCTTGCAACCTTCTATCTGTAACTCATTCAAGTGAAGGTAAAACCGTTGAATTTTCACCTCACAATGTTGTAATTAAGAGACCTAAGAGATCCTAAACAGATTGTAGCTACTAGCGTTGCTGATGATTCTACAAGGTTGTATAAGTTTAACAACTTTGGGTCATCAACTCTTCCCTTGGTATTTTTTGCTCATAATGATGAAGTGAGAAAAAATTGGCATGAGAGATTTGGTCACATAACTATCGCTCCCTTCAAAATCTATGTAAAGAAAATATGGTGATAGGCCTTCCTATGGTATCTTGCAGAGATGGTGTTTGTTCTGGACGTGTACTCATAAAAAATCATTGGGATAGTTTTGAAAAATGTGCCTCTTGGCATGCCTCAGCCCCTTTACAACTTGTGCGTAGTGATTTATGTGGTCCACTTCCAGTTGTTTCATTCTCTGGCTACAAGTATTTATTAACTTTCATTGATGATTTCTCCAGACACACTTGGGTATAAGTCTTAAAACTCAAGAGTGAAGTATTTAACATGTTATTGGCCTTTAAGGCCTTTGTTGAGAAACAATCTGGACATCAAATTCTTAAGGTAAGATCTGATAATGATGGAGAATATGTTAACAACAAAATCGTCAACTTTTGCACTGAGCATCGAATTCAAATGCAACATATTGTTCCATATACTCCACAACAAAATGGTGTAGTCAAAAGGAAGAATCACACCTTAAAGGAAATGGCTAATTGTATGCTTCAATCTAAAGGACTTAGTCTTAATTTTTGGGCAAAAGCAATTCACTATGCAAATTACATAGTAAATCGCACTCCCACTAAGGTTTTAAATAATATCACTCCAAAAGAAGCATGGACCTCAATTAAACCAGATGTAAATCACTTTCATGTTTTTGGAAGTGAAGCATGGGCCCATATTCCAGATGAGAAACATAAAGCTTTAGAACCTAAGAGTGAAAAATGTATTTTTGTTGGATATTTTGAAGATGTCAAAGGATATAGAATTATTCCACTTAAGTACAAAAATGTGATCATTATAAGAGATGTAATATTTTTTGAAAATATATTAGCATACGAGCTTAGTTCGGCAGATGTGATGCCTCTCTTTATCCCTTCTACTTTTGAAAATATTTCTTCTTTAGATGATGAAAGCGAGGATGACAATCCTCCCCCACATTCTTAGAATCCTCCTTCAGCTCCTCAGCTTCCAAAATGGTTTTGTGCTACTCATGATGCAACAGGTGCTATTACAAGTGATCCTATAGATCAGTGACCTACACATTCTCAATTTGATAGAGGCTCTTCTTTACTGGCTCAAGCTTCAGTGAATTATGATCCTAACACCTTTGCAGAAGCTTCAAGCCATCTAGATTAGGATGTAGCTATGAATGAAGAATATTGTTCATTATTGGAAAATGATACATGGGATCTTGTTCCTCTTCCAAAAGGATGAAGACTTGTTAGATGCAAATGGGTTTACAGAACGAAGTTTGGACCAGATGGAAAAGTTGATAAACATAAAGCTTGTATTGTTGCTAAGGGTTTTTCAGAAGTTGAAGGCATTGACTATACTGAAACCTTCTCCCTTGTTTCCAAAACGAACTCTATTTTCCTTGTTCTTTCCCTTGCTGCCTCTTTCAAATGGGAAGTCCATCATATGGATTTTAAATCCACCTTCTTGCATGGGGACTTGCATGAAGAAATCTATATGGAACAAACTCCTGTCTTTATACAAATAGACTCTAGCCTTGTATGTCAGCTTAAGAAATTCCTTTATCGTCTCAAGCAAGCCCCTTAGGCTTGGTATTCCAAAATGGATAGCTTTCTTTTAGATACTGGCTTTTCTAGGTGTCATTCTGACAATACTGTCTACACCAAGAAAGTGGGTAAGTCTCTTATCATTCTTGTTCTTTATGTTGATGATCTTATCCTTATTGGTAGCAATCCTAACCTTATAAACCATGTGAGGCCTTAAAAAGTAGTTTGAAATGATAGACTTAGGACACTTGCATTATTTTCTTGGTCTTCAAGTCCTGCAGTCCAAGGAAGGTATCTCCCTTTCCCAGTCCAAGTATGCTTGTGATCTTCTACACCACTTTCACATGGAAGACTGTAAGCCAGCCCCTTCTCCCTTTCAATCTGGAGCCAAACTTTTAGTCACTTGTACTTCTCGTGAAGTTGATGCTACCTTATACCATAAACTTGTAGGAAAACTTTTATATCTGACCCATACTCGTCCTGAACTTTCCTTTGTTGTTGGCCTTATTGCTCGGTTTATGAAAAACCCACATGAAAGTCATTGGAAAGAAACTAAAAGAATACTTCATTATGATGAAGGTATAGTTCAACTTGGGATTCATTACAATGCAGAAGCATCTCCTCTATTGGTTGGTTTCACTGATTCTGATTGGCTGGTGACCTTGATGATCGGAAGTCTACTGCAAGTTATGTCTTGACCCTTAGTTCTGGACCTATTACATGGGCTTCCAAGAAACAAAGTGTCGTTCTCTTTCATCAGTAGAAGCAGAGTATCATGTGTTATAGGCATTTTTGTGCCTTACAGCATTGAGCATGAAATGTCCATAATCTAAGGGATCCAAAGTCCCTAAACATGTTGTTCCTACCCCTAGAGGAACAAGGCTAACAAACCACAGCAATTCACAGAAGTTCTCCACCAGAAACTGCTCAAAAACAAGTCAATTCAGGATCAATTCAGTGGCTCCACTAGCTATCTACGCTGAATGTCAAAGCCAACACTGGCTACCTGCACTGCAACGCAGGTAGAAGCACTACCAGGGTGCGCTGAGCGAGAGTTGACAAATGGAAAGTTCATTCCAAGAGGTGTCAAGACCCAGGAAGCTTCCAGAATCTTCCTCAATGACACTTGCCTCAGTGAATTCGACTAGTGATGAGTAAGAGGTTCCCAATCTCCAAGTGGAAGCAAGAACCTCCAAGTGGAATCAAGAACTGACAGAGGGAGAGGACACTAGTCAGTTCTCAAGTTGACTCATCCTCTCTCCAAACATCTATATATGGATCTCTCCTCCATGAGATCTGGAGGAGAGAGGCTGGAATTTTGTTATTGCAAAGAATTGCTGTTGGTTTAAGATTGGAATCATTGGGTGCTTAATACTTTGAAGGGGGTGAAGATAGGAATTTCATTTGCTGGGAAGGAGATGCTGGATTGGAGCCCTCTGGGTTGTATCTCTTCCTGAACCTTGTTATTCATCAATAAAGCTATCTTGGTTTCTCCTATATACTGATGTATTTTTGATGTATGATTGCATTAGTATGTTTAGTTTATTTCTAATCCTGAACTAGTTATGAATATGAATCCATGTCTTGTGTAGTGTTCTCTTCTTGTGATCTTACAGAAGCCTCTTGAAGCTGGGCCAGCGAGAAGGCAAGTAGCTAGGGACCCTCAAAGAGAAGAGAGACCGGATCGAGGGACAAACAGAAGACACTGGTTAGTCCATCTATCTCTCTTCATTCTTAATTCATAAAGGAAGAATACTAGAATAGCTGTCTCTGTTTGTTGCTAAGGCACTGTCACACCTTAGGTGGATAGGATCGTCCTGCATAGGCATTTTTCCCCACAACAAATTGGCGACTCCGCTGGGGAGATTTGTTTAGTCATTTTATTTTTGTTTCTATCATTGTTTGTTTCATAGACTCGACAGCAACAATCGAACTGCATCTGCTATTCCCAGATGCAAAGTAGACAGTTGTTGCTTTGATCCAATCACTGGACTTGTCTATGATCTGAACAATGGACTCACAAATGATTTGATGATCCTTTGTGATAGATCTTAGTACTCCCTTAAAGCATCCCTTTGATTTCACCTTGCTTGTTTCTTTTATTTGGCCTAAAACAGTAGATTAAATAGCAATCTGTGACCCAGAACCAGTGAGAAACCAGAGTTTCTCCTTCAGCGCAGACCCTGTGAAGGGATTCTGCATTTCAACGCAGGTCCCGTGAAGGCTACCTGCGCTGAATGTCAAAACCCCTGTGTTGAGGTTGCGCTGAACCAGTTTGGCCTTGTGCAGCTGGGGTTCTCTGCTCTGTTTTGCCTTGTTTTGATCTCTGATTTTTGCAGCCTGTAACCAGCATAGGTACCAGTCTGATAACTCCTTTTCTCTGCTTAAATTCCGCCTCCTTTTGTACAAAAATACTGTGAGTGTTTTTATGTGTTTGTGGCATCATTTGCAGTTTTCCTTTGCATGAGTGAAATAATCATCCTGTAGCCCTTGATTCAGATCTGTTGATTGTGATCTTAGAAGAGAGTTCATTGGCGGTTTGCAGTTGATTATACATTTGCTTTTGCTTATTGGTTTGAATTTGTCTCTTTTAAGTGTCGAAACAAGTGTTCATTTCGTAAATCGTTAAGTGTTGTAATCTCTTCTACCCTCTCTGATTTCGGAAAAGTAAACTTGTTTGTATTTGTCATTTAAAAGAAAATTCAAAGTTGTACAAAAAGCTTTCTTTTGTAGGCATCAATACTAAGAAAGCGGAAAACAAACACCTGCATTGTGCATTTGCATCTTGATAGTTTGCATGTTTGATTTAGGAAAAGTGCATTAGAGTGTGCTGATTTCTCTTTGAGAAAAGATGGTGTCTTTCTTTTCCCTTAGTAGCTAGGATTTTCAAAGTTGAAAAGATATAAAGCTTGCTTATCATCTTTAGACTGCATTTAGGAATTGTATCATACATCTCGTGGTGAACCTTGAAAGGCAAACTTCTAAAAAGATCAACCTAAAATAAATTGAATGAACTTAACAACGCTTTGCAACATAACGCACAACATAGAGGTCTAGGCTAGAGACGTGTTCCGGCGTCGTAAAGCCTGGTGACTGTCGATCTCGTTGATGGTGGGTGATTCCTCCCGAGGGACGATAGCGCCAGTACGGATTGTGCTCCCACGTACCGTCGCGTATATATTGGGAGATCCCTATAGGCATAAAAACTTTATCCTTAGGAAGCCGTGTCGACCGCCCTACTGATCGCAATGCACTGAACACAGCATTCAGGAAGATCGACTGCCCGTACCCTAAAAAGTATTCTGCGGTTTTGCGAAAAGTTTGGCACACCCTCTGCCTAGAACTCTAGAGCAGTTTCTTTTGGCCTTTTTCAGACTCTATAACAGAAAAAGTCCATCCGAGCATTTGTCACTCCGGGCTCGTTAAAACATCGAAGGAGACTAGAGTCATCTTTAGCTTTTTCTCGACTCTTTAAAAGTGAAAAAGCAAGTTGTGTCTAAAAGAGTCTAAAAAAAATTCATTTAATTCGGAAACACATTTTCCCCTTTTGTATTTTGGTTGATCGAGTAATCCGCAATCGTGGAAGAAAGTCAATTGAAACCTCGTCGTTTGCGGAGGCTTACGAGTCAACCGTCTTTGTCTCCGGAATCGAAAACAGTACAGACAAAGCGAACTCGTTTAACCGGTTCGAAATCTCCTATCAAAGTTAGAACAAGTGTTCCAACAACATCTAAGATTCCGGTTACTCCAAACATTTCTGGAAACCCTGCCTCTATAGAAGAAGTTCAACAGCCACAGAGGGACAGCAACACTGATCCTAGTCTGGGAGCAAATACTTGCATTACTGAACCAGTTCCATCTGTAACCGTTTCAGAGAGTCTTGCTCCTCAAACAACTGTCGCTGTTGATTCAACCCCTTCTTCGGCACCAGAAATATTTTACGGACCTGACGGTCTTCCTCTTCCACCTGGTTTGATTGCGATAGAGGAAATTGTAGAGGATCCGCAAGCAAGTACTCCAACACACTTTGGAGTAGGGGTCACTCTATTTCCTTCTACATCAGAAGTTAGTCTATCACCAGTGGAAGTCCCTGTAGAATCGCTAGGCAAGCTATTGGATAGACTCAAAATGTCTGAACAACCGTCAACATCTAGGACTGTGTCGAATGACACGGCGACAGCAGAACTCCCTGCCGTCACTCCGACAATGTTTGCCGGCATAGCATCTGTCCCAACTAGCTCACAACCGCTAGAAGGAGTCCACCCAGGGACTATTTCGACAGTGTGGTCCGTTCCAGTTTGTTCCTCCAGAATAATATCCAGCAACTCTTATGTTGAGACTCGCCAGATTGATCCATTTGGAGGTCAATTTGGGCAATCCAGTCCCCAAGGACAAACAATCCCCTTGAGTTTCGGATTGTTACCGTATGGGGGGCAGTATGCCCTTTCATTACCCCCTCCGGGAGGGTATCCATACGGGAGTTCACAACAGTATTCAGGTTATGCTGGAGTTACATCAAGTGGTTGGGTACCTATGCTACCTCAACAACCAAGGGTTGTATATTCCATGCAACAGTGTGTACCTATGTCGAACATCCCGACCACACTGGCTATTGTAACAGTGTCGCAAGTTCAAACGTTGCCTGTTGTATGTCAACCTCAGATTTCTCAGGTTGTAATGCATCAGCCCCTTGACCCTGCGACTCAGCCAAAATCGCCTACTGGTGGGGCGACACAGGTCCAAACAGGTACAATTACCCCACACCTTGGTCCAACGGTTAGTATAGCACAACAGAACATGGCTTCACAACCGTGGCTGGTGCAATACCAACAACCACAATTCCAGCAAGTGTACCAAGGTTCTGAGCAGCAGATCTTTGCGAACAGTGGACAACCGTATATTCAAAATGGTCAAAACCAACCACTTTACAGTGGTCAAGTCCACCAACCGTATCAGTCATACCAACATCAATTACATTATGCTGGTATGCAAAGGCCCACTGCTCAGGCAATTCCATCGTACCCTGGGTATGCTTCACCTAACCTGAATCAACAGTTACCATTCGTGGCGACTTTAGAGTTACCTGATTTACACCGGTTAACAAACGATCCAATTGCTTACGCCCCTTGGTGGCCAGCGATTCCTCACAAACTTCCATCGGACATTCCTAAATTTAATGGAAATCCAGGTGAAGACCCATCGAATCACGTGGTGACTTTTCATCTGTGGTGTTCATCAAACACCCTAAATGATGATTCGATAAGGCTTCGCCTTTTCCAGAGGACGTTAACGGGTCCAGCGGCAAAATGGTATATTGAATTACCTAGAGCCTCGTTTGACAATTTCAGCTCCCTAGCCACGACTTTCTTAACCCATTTTCAATTACCGATAAGGTATGAAACGGGAACGGAAATCTTAACCAACTTCAAACAGACAACGGCCACTCACATATCTGATCATATACATGAGTGGCATCGTCGTCGTAGGATGGTGAAAACGTACATTCCCGATTAGCTATTAGCTGAATGGTTTATCAAGTCGTTACTTTATGCCATAACGGAAGATGTGGCCAAGGGGGGAGTCGTAACGGAGGAGAAAGTTATTGCTCGTGCACAATATCTAGACTTAGTCTACACTCAGTCTGGCACGCTCTACGACAAAATATCTGACGCCCTAGACCGGAATTCTCAATTCCTCCTCCTCCTAAATCAAACAATGACTCTCATGCCATCGATGGCGTGATTGGCACGACAGACACGAAATCGACAAAGGCTACATCTAAAAGGGCCCATAAGATTTCCAGTCAAAATGCAAATGAGGAACTTCTTTCCTCGGAAGTCAATGTCGGGTCGACCGACAAGGGCAAACAATTGAAGAAACCAGGGGGCAAGAAGAAAAAGAAAGGGAGAAAAAGGAAACCCCCTACAGGGTGTCATATATGCGATGAGGATCATTGGACGAGAGATTGTCCACATATAGCTGAAGTTAAGAAACTCTTTAAGAGTTCAAAACCCTCAGCAGCATTGACTGATCCATTTCCAAACCTAGGAACCAAACTGGTTGCTAATCAAAATACTTCCCGATCCAAAGTTCTTATATTGTCTGTCTCAAAGCAGCAAAATGATGCTTCGACAAGGAATAAAGATTACGGGAATCCACAGCTGTCGAATAACAAGGCTAATGAACAACCTAGTAGTTCGACGACAACTTTGACCGAAGTTGTGCCACCCATCATTCCTGAACAAATGATAAAGTCGCCAAAGGGAGTAGGGTACAAGTCGACATTTAATCCTCGTGCAAAAATAGCAGAGAATTATAATATAATAGAGGACCTGGCCCAATCGCCGTCCGCTATGTCGACGCTTGACGTACCGCAAAATTGCCTCTCCCAAGAGCAAGCTTTATTATCAGCAATAGGTGAAATTGACCCAATGGACTCCAATCTTGTGGCCTTTGATCATAAAGGATATGATCCTCAGTTACCAGCTCAACTAGCTTTCCTTATTCAAGTGAAAGCCCTCAACAAAACTGTTCATCGAATAATTATTGATGAGGGGGCATCTACGTGTATTATGTCGATGAGTTGCTGGAAGAATTTAGGCTCACCACCCTTGTCGAGATCGTCAACGATGTTAAAAGCATTTGATGGACGATCATACACTCCATACGGGATTTTAAGTAACTTGCAAGTTGAACTGGGGGGAAAAACAGTAGAAATTGATGTTGAAGTAATTGATGGAAACCTCGATTACAACATCCTACTGGGAAGGCCCTGGATATATGCCATGGCCACAGTTGTGTCGACCTACTTCAGGAAGATTGCATTTCCCTTTCAAGGAGGAATTACAGTCTTCGACCAACAAACTTTCCTCCCCGACAGTTCACAAGTTAAGGGAAGCATTCCAATGATCCATGGAAGCAATCATTCGCTTCAAAATATAGGAGTAGGTCTCCTAAAAGACCCTGCCTTAATGGGTACTTTTGCCCTACCGCCTGCAAGTAATCTGGCGGAAGTGGCCACAGTGGAAACCTACAATATGAAATCTTCTATATCTAATGGATTCGGAAGATTCCTAAACATTTTGTCAGCGTGGATCATCGCCCTAATAGAAATACTGTAAATACAGTGGGCTCCGAGGATGGTTCTAATCTCGTGTCAACCTCGTTAAAAATGAAACAAGGAGTCATGAGTATAGTTCTTTTATTGTGTCAACCTCATTAAAAAATGAAAACAATCCCCTTTCCAAATCTCAAAGGTAAACCTTCATTCCAACCACCAAGTTGAATGCAATGAAGCTTGGGGGGCATGCACCTCGATTTGCGTTATTATGCTGGGGGCATGCAAACTTATATCGAGCAGTTTTAGCACACAGTTCATGCTCGTTAAAAAATAAACGCAAGATTCGAGCAGTTTTAGCACACAGTTCATGCTCGTTAAAAAATAAACGCAAGATCCGAGCAGTTTTAACGCGGACTTCATGCTCATTAAAAAATAAACATAAGCAATGAGCAAGTGTTTCCACCAACGTTTAAGCTCATTTTAAAATAAAAAATGAACCACTACCCGGTAAATAACCACTGTGAATGTAACCTTATCAGCCATTAAAGCCTTGGTCGTGTTTGCACAGTCACCTCCACTTTTCATTTGGCCGATCGTTCACCTCCATATGATTGTTTACCCATTTTTAGGAATAGCTGCGAAGAGTGATTTCACCTAGCCATCCTTGTGACACTACCGTGATTGGAAAATTCCAACCTGTACCTGGAATCAGCTGCTAACCCTGTTTATCACTCGTTCCTCAAAAGACGAGTCTTCTTTAAGCTCTTTTCAACTGACTCGTAAAATATGAAAAGACTGCCGAGTCCTTGGCCTTCCAGCTCGTTAAAGGGATAGGAAGTGCTATCCCTCCTCTAGATTTTAATCTTTTTGGACCTGAGGGATTATTGCACAAAAAGATCGAGCGCTTGTTTTATTCGGCTCGTTAAAACTATCGAAAACTCATCCCTTCTGTATCGTTTTATACTTTTTCGGACTTAAGGGATTAGATGACGAAAAAGGAATTTTGGAGTTAACTTTATGTACCTTTTCAGACTCTCTAAAAATGAAAAGGACCGAGTTATCCTTGTCGTTAGACTCGTTAAAATCATTAAATAGCGACAAACTTGTCTTTAGACGAGAACGAGTTTCACTATCGCTAGGCTTGTTAAAACATAGCGATGGGCTTGCCCGAAGGGCAGGTTATAGAACAAGCATATGTTATCCTCCTCAAGCTTGACAAAAATAAAGAGGTACTGGTCAGCAATGACTGGGGAAAAATTGGGAGAAACTCAAGAAAACTTTGATGGTAGCAAGTTTCTCTTGAACATGACACTTTTCCTCCGTACCACAATCGGGTTGGGTTGTTTCATTCACCGGTCACATCCATGGTCTCGCCATACCATCCATATTTGGGGTAATGCTACCGATCCATCGCATCAGTGTCGCCATATGTTCAAGAGAAGTCGTTCAGAAAGGTCAACCGTGTCCCATCCACTGCCATACATTATCCTTCATCCTTTCATGACCGCCACCCTGAATCATATGTCACAGATCGTTTTCACCTCCATCAAAATCATTAGCTCTGTTCCGTGTCACTGATGTGGGATTCATTAAGGCCCTCCTTTGACGGATCGCTTCTTGTCGACATCAGCTCATTATCCAAGAAGTTGATCTAGGAACAACCCCTTCAGTACTTTGAAGCTTGCATGCCTCAATGGCAAGTTTCTCACTTCCGGCGACAGGTATACATCAATGACCTTCGACCGAAATATTTTGCGTGGTGTTCGACGCCAAGTCCTTTATTCACACCTCGTGAATTGTACTGCAGTACCTTGAGGGTCATTATCATTATCGGTGATTCCTCTCGCGCTTGTTAACGGTTTACCTCATTGACCGGTAATCAAGCGATGTCTTTCCATGTTCGACTTCAGAACATTTCTCACATGGATCGACTTGTATTTAGAGTGAAGATCGAACAAGTTTGAAGACCCCGGATCTAGTTTCATCCATCCGGGATGCGATATATATTTAGGAAAGATAAAGACATTGACATGTACATCATTGCAGCAGATAATCATCCTACCCAAAGGATGATAATTTCATCAAAATTATCAGTCTACCATCAGACGATTGTCTGTTCTATGTACAGAAAAATGAATTTATAAAGATGAGCATGGGAATGCCCGCCTCAGCTAGATCATGAAAGCAGTATGAAAAATAATGTATTGTATTGTATCTTATTACAGGTCTCCTCCCAGCATTGGATGAACTTCGGATCCTCCTGATAAAGCATTTCACCCGATAAACGGCCTCATACTTTAGGGGGTAACTGTTATAGACATTTTTGTGCCTTACAACATTGAGAATGAAATGTCCATAATCTAAGGGATCCAAAGTCCCTAAACATGTTGTTCCTACCCATAGAGGAACAAGGCTAACAAACCACAGCAATTCACAAAGTTCTCCACCAGAAACCGCTCAAAAACAAGTCAATTCAGGATCAATTCAGTGGCTCCACTAGCTGTCTGCACTGAATGTCAAAGCCAACACTGGCTACCTGCACTGCAACGTAGGTAGAAGCACTACCAGGGTGCGCTGAGCGAGAGTTGACAAATGGCAAGTTCATTCCAAGAGGTGTCAAGACCCAGGAAGCTTCCAGAATCTTCCTCAATGACACTTGCCTCAGTGAATTCGACTAGTGATGAGTAAGAGGTTCCCAATCTCCAAGTGGAAGCAAGAACCTCCAAGTGGAATCAAGAACTGACAGAGGGAGAGGACACTAGTCAGATCTCAAGCTGACTCATCCTCTCTCCAAACATCTATATATGGATCTCTCCTCCATGAGATCTGGAGGAGAGAGGCTGGAATTTTGTTATTGCAAAGAATTGCTGTTGGTTTGAGATTGGAACCATTGGGTGCTTAATACTTTGAAGGGGGTGAAGATAGGAATTCCATTTGCTGGGAAGGAGATGCTGGATTGTAGCCCTCTGGGTTGTATCTCTTCCTGAACCTTGTTATTCATCAATAAATCTATCTTGGTTTCTCCTATATACTGATGTATTTTTGATGTATGATTGCATTAGTATGTTTAGTTTATTTCTAATCCTGAACTAGTTATGAATATGAATCCATGTCTTGTGTAGTGTTCTCTTCTTGTGATCTTGCAGAAGCCTCTTGAAGCTGGGCGAGCGAGAAGGCAAGTAGTTGGGGACCCTCAAAGAGAAGAGAGACCGGATCGAGGGACAAACGAAAGACACCGGTTAGTCCATCTATGTCTCTTCATTCTTAATTCATAAAGGAAGAATACTAGAATAGCTGTCTCTGTTTGTTGCTAAGGCACTGTCACACCTTAGGTGGATAGGATCATCGTGCATAGGCATTTTTCCCCACAACATCATGGTGCCCTAGAAGCTAGTAACGAAGCACTGTGGCTTTGTCAGATCCTATCAGAGTTTGGCTTTTAGTAGCAGCATCCGACTACACTTTGGTGTGATAATCAAAGTTCCATTCAACTATGCAAAGATCCAGTCCAACATCAGCGCAAAAAACACATTGAACTACACATGAACTTCATCAGAAAGCTCATTCATGACAATGTTCTTGAAGTGCAATATTGTTCAACTGATGATCAAGTTGCAGACATTTTTACAAAGGCAATCATAGAGGTGAATTTTACTAAACTTTGATTTATGGTTGGAGTTTAGGAAGTTGTCACTAAGGGGAGATAGGATCTAATGCCTCCTTCCTTCCCCTATTGTGTCATATTTTTACATCCTTCAATCCTATCCCAAGTTGTTCTTAAGTGGGGATGTTAGGATATTCCGACGCATAGGAAATAGTTGAGTATAACTTGGTCTAGTATAGAGTTAGGTAAAGTGTGTTTCTTTACTATGTACTTTTGTAACTTACAATCCGATGGTCATGATATGTTCTAGACATGAAGTGATTCGATGGTTCTTTCTCTCCTTGGTATTACTGACACTTAATCCATGGCTTAACACCCGATTGGTCCATGATCTATATTTAAAGAGCATGGAGGGTCATTTGTAAGGTGATCGCTCATGAGAGAAGCTTATGTAAATTTTCATTGTTTTATTAATAAATTGCATGAAGTGGTTGCGTTGGCTTAGGCCGTGGACTGTTTCGCTCTTTGAGGGTTTGAACCACGTCAAGAATACTAGTGTATTGATATGTGATCTATTTGTGAGCGGTGTCCTCTGGTGTTCTATCTGAGGCATTTACCTTGTAAATTCCTACAGCAAAAACTAGAGTCTCTTGCTAGAATAAGCGTTGGTTCAAGCGTCTAGGGTATTATCTGCCAAGTACCAGGAATTCATAAAAAAAATAATTTTTATCTATTCCAATAGTTTGTGTAGTCACTAAAGCAACTCTTCTGCAAATTTTATAAATCAGTTGGCCATTTTGAATGAGATTGCCAAAGGTATGGTGTGATTATAGACATAACCTCGATGTATAGGATGCAGGCTGAAACCCACACACAGAATGATCAAGACTCATCTGCAGCTTGCGGAGTAATCCAAGGATGTGGAAGAGGATGAGAAGAAGGTGCTAGAAGATTTTGGCTTAGTGGGTCCTGACCCAAGTTCATAGTTATTTTTATCAAAAAAAACCCTACAATACTGGCCCTTTCGGCATCAACCCACTTAGCGAGGACTGAAGTCTCACCTGAAGTAGTATGGGGGGATGTTGGAACCAAGTTTTTGCATCTAGAGATCAGTGTGATGTTATTTTATGTCTTAGATCTGCCTTCACGTAGATCTCTAAGTCCTTAGGGCTTGGCATTGTAGTTTCCTTCAAATGGCCTCTAGACCTCCACAAAGGTCTATGATCAGCGTCTGTGGACCTTTAACATATAGGTTATCTAATTACGTGCTTCATAGACTAGCATCATATCGGAATCCACACAGATTTGCATAAGTACTTAATGAACATAACAGAAATTATTATAACCTTTGCGTAAATACTTAACATGTATTCCATTCAATTGATAGGACTTATCCAATAGATTCACACATTAATACATCATTATTTCATAAAGACATTATCTCATCACAACATATATCACAAACATAAACAATAGAAGGAAACAGATAAAACATATGAGTTTCTCCAATAGACTTCTTTATTGATATTCAGTATAAGGTGATAGAATCAATACTTCCATGCACACTCTACTCTAGACCTCTACGCACTCATCTGCAGAGCCTTTTCCTCCTCTAACACTTACTTCTCTGTGCTAACTCTCTAAGACTCCATTCGCTGTACCCATAGACAAAGACATAGATCTGGCCTAGACTCCCTAAGACACACCTATTTATACAATCCCATGGTCCGTGTACTAAGGGTATATTTCAAAACCAACTCAAACTTTACATAAACGAGGGTAAAAACCCTTTTTGACTCCTATCTACCTATGCGTTCCACATCCACAATTCGCAGAGACTTTACATATGTTTGCCAAACTTTACATCACAAATTGGGCTTTTAACCCAAAACTGACCCAGGGGACCCCATCCCAACAGGCCTCCAACGCAAAGGTCATGACTCACCTCGAGTCACTCAGCTGGCATGGTGATCTTGCTGTAAATATCCCCCAGCTCCACCTGTGCAACTTCTACCTCAACAATGCTCTGTGTAGCTTCCTACTTCACTTATTCGACGAGATTCTTTGTAGCTGCTCCTTCATCGGCCAGTTTAATCTTTTGTTGTGTGAGATGCAAATTCGCCAGCTTCTCCTGAACGTTGGTTGAGACTTGGTATGCTTCTTCCAACCAAGGACCCAACCTAGCCTTAAGTACTACCTCTTTTTTCTGATATGCTTCCACCTGTTCGAGGAGCTACTTCCCCTCCTACAACTTGGCAAGGCGCTACATTGTAATAATTCAGCGCGTCATCGCCCTAACCTCGTCATACTACTTTTGGAGCTCGTGGATCTCTGTATTCAATATCTGCAGGTTGGGGTCTTCCTACAGGGTCATCACCAACTCCATTGCCTATTCAAACAAAGTTGTGCAGTCAATGACTATGACATCCACAATAGCCTTCCCTTCCTTGATGGTGGCTCCGCATTGTTCCTTGATCTCGAGAAGAGTCAAGGGATATGATTTGAGCTGCAACTCCTTGATTTTCATGTTGAGTTCAAATTGAACTCTTGCCACCTCTGCTTTTACATCGTAGATGCCTACAGCTAGTTTTCGAACCTTGGCCTCGGGTTGTGCATCCTCAGGTATGTGCAATTCTGGCATTTTTCTGGACACCTCTACAACCGCAGCCGCTAGTTGGGAGTTCTGCACCTGGATAGTATCCCTTTCCTTTAGATTCTGCGTCTTCTCAGTGAAATTTTGTTCATTTTTCACCTAGTACTCGCTTATTAAACTCAAAGTGTGCTACTCCCAGGCTCTCAGTTCTGATGTCACTCCTGTCTACAACACATGAAGAAATTCATTGGGGAGAACTGCAATATTGAGGTCGATGTTATTCAGGGTACTTATGATGATCTTGTCATCGGCTAATTCTGCACTCAAGGACCCTTCTAGCAAAGCAACTTTTCTAAGGTCCATTTTCCTTACCATTTCTGCAGCCTGACTTGTCCCCGGTGCCAGGCTCATCTGTGCGATGCTCACTTGACCCGTGCCCACATGTATTTGACTAGTTTGGATCTGTAGTTCGCGTAGATCCTTCTGGACATTTCCCAACGACTGCATGTACTATTGCTCAAATTTCTGCAACAATTTGGTTGTAGTGTCACACACCTTGTCACCAATATCGTCGAGATCTCCCTTTGTTAGGGTGATGGGATCCATCTGCACTTTAGCTGACTTTTTCTTTTTGCGGGAACCCTTCTGTTATTGCTATTCTCTGTGCTTCCTTAGCCTAAATGGGGTGCTCTGCCCCTCATCACCACCACCACCCTGCACAGACTACTCTTCCTCCTCGATTTCAGGCAAAGGGGATTGGTCACTTTGCTCAGAGTTGTGTTGTTCTTGTTCAACTTGTTCCTTTGTAGCACGCTCCTTTTCCATCTGAACCCTCTTTTTGGCTTCCTTCTTCTGCTACGCGACCAACTTCTGTTCCACCTGTTTTGTTGCATCATTCTATTTCTTCTCAGTTGAGCTCCTCGCACCTTTGCTGGTGCCTACATCTAATTCAGACGAGGTGTGCCATTCTATCAGCCAGCGCTTGATCACGTCCTATCTGGCATCATCGGTGACCATATACGACAAATCGAACCACTTCTGTTGTGGGTCCTTCTACGCCCGAATGTAGGTGTGGTGGAAATCGGCTTTGAACTCAACATACGCAGATAGCTGCTCATACAAGGTTGTGGACAACCTTGGACACTTGTTGATGGCCATGTGGAAACTTGCTTCCATTAATACCAGACCCTCGCAGGGTCCTTTATGGCCTAGAGGGAGGCGAATTGCATGACCTTCAGCAATCCTTCCTTGAATGGAGGAAATTGGTTGTCCTTTGGTAGATCCCATGTGACCAACACAATGGAGAGAAGAAGTCACACGTAGTGGAAGGGGTTGCTCTCAACTTGGACCTCGCAACAATTTGTAATAAATTCACAGCATAAATACGTGACCAGTTAAATTTCACGCCCTTCGTGCATTGTGCAGCCAACAATATCACAGGGGCCGGAGCCTCGTCTGCGCGACACTTTCTAATAACCATTCCATCAAGTTTTTGGGTGGAAATATTCACCATAGGATCATTGATCGATGTGATGGAATAGCTATGTGGCTTCTTGATAAGCTCAAACTTCATTTTCATCTTCTCTGTGAAGTATCTCTCGCCTGTCTTTCCACAAACTCCTTGGCTGTATTCAAACCCTCATGCGGAAGGTATGTGATCCTATGGAAGAGCATATTCATGATGCGTATAGGCACAAAAATCCATTAGCAACCATAATGCACTAGATTAAGTAGCTGCCACACACAAGTGGTGTTAATATTAGTGTGGTGGTAGTGGGGCACCCACAACAAGTTCAACAACCCAGAGTTCTCCACTCCGCTAATCCATTCAACTATCTCCAACTTAGTGACACTTGAGTATGGGTAATGCATGTGCCTCATATAATTTTTTGTCATGAGGTGAGGGAACCACTCATGGTCAGCCAAGTCCCAATCCTCCATTTTCAACAAGGGAACCCGCACAAGGTGCGGACGTTCAAAATTTATCTTCTTCGGAAATAGGGGTGTATGAATAATGAACTTATCCAAGTCTGGGTCCTTGGGGACCTTCACCTTCCCTTTTCATGGAGGGATATATTGAGGCAATTTGGTGATGGGATTTTCTCCCTCAGTATCTATATCCTCAGTGCCCTGTTTAGCTTCCAAATCCACAATCTTCTCAAGCTACTTGTCCTTCTTCTACTTCTAAGTGGCAGTATGTTTCTTGGTTGACTCGTGCACTGGCACCAGCCTCTTTTGCTTGTCCTTCTTTGGTTTCTATACCTCTCCTTAATAGGGGTTGGCTTCAGCTTGGGCAACCTTAGCACCGTAGGCACATGAGTTGGAGCTTCCATCCTTACCACCTTTGGATCATATCCTTCGGATGTAATGTCTCCCTAGCACTCATAGTTTCAGTAGGGCTCAGACCCAACATGGTTTCCAGGATAAATTTCTTATTTAACTCAAGTAAATTGGCAAATGCGGGGCTCACAACCAAATCCTCAAAGAACGAGTGGCTCATAAGCAATAGAAAACTCGGCTCAAAAACTCTAAGTGTGCAATGTGTTCGATGTTGGACCGTCACACATAATTTATAGGGGATTTTGAATTCAAATCCGACTGTTCCCCAAAAATTCATTCATTAATGTTGTTTTGGCGACAAATCTTCAACAATTTTAGCATTAAATGCGGCCTATGTGGCCTACCTGCTCCTCTTAACTGTCTCCTGGCAGTCAAATCATGAACAATGAATCTAATGGTCACTTTCTGGCTGTGTTGCATGGTATCTCCTTTCATAACACAACTCCTTCGTGCAGCCTCTAATACTGTGACGTCTCCCTTTTGCACGTAACCCCTATGTCACATAGTTCCTCAAACTGGGCAGTGTAGTTTATAGTCCCATGCACCCTTGTAGCTTCCTGGAGCACTAAGAGTGTCTTGCTATCATATAATCATTTAGTCGGATCTCCTGTATATGGCTTCAACTGGCTTCCATTTACCCTTCCCGGAAAAGGTTCTCCATTCAACTTCCCAAGCTGAACTGTGCCTCCATTTTTAATTTATTTGATGACATATGGCCCAAACCAGTGCATATGAAAATTCCTGAAAATTTAGCGAACTTACTCATATAATAAAACCAAGTCATTTACCTTAAACATGTGCAACTTGATGTGTCGATCATGCAATTCTTTTTCACATTCCTTCTGTACTTGCTGATGGAATCTAGCTAATAATTTGTCTTCTTCAAGCTCCATCAGCTGTGTGAGCTACTATTCCAAGGCTTTGCGGTCCTCCATCCCTGTGAAAAATGTTATGCGGAGACTAGGCATGATATATTCCATAGGCATCACGACTTCTACGACATAGACAAATCGAAAAGGTGTCTCACCTGTTAGCTTTTTGAAAGAATTCTTGTATGCCCACAGTACTGTAGTTATGCACACATTCCAATCATTCAGCTGTGCATTCCAAACCTTTGTTAGTACGTTCTCCAAGATCTTATTAAAGGCCTCAACTGTCCCATTAGCTTGAGGATGATACGGTGTGCTCTTCTGATGATAAACCTGAAACTCTTCAGTCAGTGCACTGATTGTCTCATTGAGGAAGTGTGTACCATGATCGCTCATCAATACTTTTGGTCAGCCAAATTTGGTTAACACGTACTCAAATAAGAACTTTGTTTTTGTAGCCCATGTAAAATCCTTCATAGGTTGTGCCTCCACCCATATGGTCAGATACTTCGTCGCAGTGATGATATAGTGCACACCTATTTTCTTGCCTGGGGGTTGGATCGGTCCTACAAAGTCAATTTCCCATTTCTCAAATGGCTGCAATGACACCTGAGGGTTCAGTGGCAGCTCATCCCTTCATGATGGTCTGCATGCTCTCTGACATGCATTGCACACCCTACAATATGCTTTGGTATCCTTATGTAATGTAGGCCACCACAAACCTGCACACAAAATCTTCTGCACTGTCGCTTTTCCTGCATAATGTCCTCCTACAACTCCTCCATGAGTTTAAGCTAGGATGCTATTTCATTCAAAATCAGGCACATACCATCAGAGTATCTCGTCTGAACCCATCTTATATAAATGTCATGCAATTACTAAGAAATATTCCGCGTGCACTACTAACTCTTTCTTCTGCTGACTAGTGTATCCTTCTAGAGTCGTCCCTGTAGTAAAAAAGTGGATAATATCTGCAAAATGGTTATCCACTACATGCACCATGAAGAGATATGCGTCAGACAACCCTTCCTCCAAATTAGTAGGATCCTCCCCTGTTTCAATTCGTGACAAATGGTCAGGTCCTGCATTCAACCTTCCTGGATTCACAATTACCTCAAGGTCATATTCTTGAAATAACAACAACCATATGTATATTTCCCCCCCAACATAGGCTTATTGAGTACGTATTTCAAGGTGGAATGATCTGTGTACATCTTGAAATGTCCACCCAACAGATAGTGTTTGAACTTTTGGAGCATGTACACCATAGCTAATCCTTCATGCTCTATCATTGAGTAATTATTCTCAGCCTTTGATAATTCTTGCTCGCAAAGGCTATAGGGTGATCCATCTCTCTTTCATTGGCTTGTGTCATCACTACTCCCAATGAAATACACGAGGCATCAATTTGCACATGGAATTCCTTCTTCCAATCTGGGAAGACCAAGATCGATGTGATGATCATATTTTCCTTTAATACATCTAGACTGTGCTGACATTCTTCATCCCAACAGAATGTAGCATCCTTATTCAATAGCTTCTCCATATGTGCAGTAATCTGAGCATAAGACTTGATGAAATTTCGATAATATTCAGTATGGCCCACTGTTGCACATAGTTGTTTGACACTCCTTGGGGCCTCCAAATTGACTATTACCATTATCTTGGCAAGGTCCACCATTAGTCCTTGCTTACACACCACATGACCCATCAAAATACCAAAGGGGACACAAAATAAACACTTCTTCAGGTTCAATGCGATATGATATCTTTGGCACATATCCAACATTAGGCATAGATTGGAAACATGGCGCTTTAGTAACCCAAATATTGTCTAGGCATCAAAATAAACCTCCAAGAACTTGTGAATAAACTCCTTAAATGCCACGATGACTATGCGAGAGAATATTGTCAGCGCATTCTTGAGTCCAAACAACATCATAGTATACTAGAAATAACCCCATTCTGTTGAGAAGGTTGTTTTCTCCTGTCTTCCAGCATGATCTTAATCTGATGATATATAGAGAATCCATCAGTGAATGAGTAGGCCTCCTTACCTCAAACATTATCCAGTACCTCATCAGTAAATGATGTTGTAAAAGGATCATGGATGTAGGCATCATTAAGCTTCCTAAGATCTACACAAATCCGTATTTATCCCTTTTGTTTCTTTTCTTGGACCACCATTGGGCTCACACAATAAGATTCCTCCACAAGTTTGATAATGCCTACTTCAAGCATCTTTCCCAACTCTAATTAGACATTTTCCTTATATTTGGGATTAAGGCGATATGGCATTTTCTTAATAGGCTTCACATCCAACTTCAAGGTAATTTTCATCATACCCAAGTCACCTATGATGTCTTTTAAGTTTAAAAATTTTGTAGGAAAAATATCCTGGTACTCACGGAGTAACTAAGCAACTTTATCCACCATGGCATCATCCTAGTAATCCCCGATCTTCACAAATTTTGGATCTACTTCAGTACCAATGCTCACTTGCTTAGTCTTCAATGGTTCGATGATGTCTAGGTTCTCTATCTGCAAACCTTCAACTGTGCAATGGCCTTCTGCCTCTGAAATATTGATATTTCTCAGATCCTCACCTTCCATTTTAGCAGTCACATTATAGCATTCCAGCACATGGCGTAGTTGGGTGCTCCAGTGTGGCTGAACTAGCTCCAAAGGGTCCTATGGTATTCTGAAGATCACCGTCCTAACCTCCTGTAGAGCTTCATGAATGCTTTCGAATCCATCTTCAAAACTAAAGGTCATTAGGAATCCTTCCCTTAATATATCCCACTCCGCAGTGCCATGGCGAAGCTCAGTTTTTAGGTACCAATTCATAGGGATTATATCCAAAGTATGATAGAATAAGTGCACCCACTCTAGTTGTGGCTCTGTTCCATAGACTTTAGTCCATTTCACCAAATGATTGTTTATATCATTTCTCCGATCATATTTCTTGGTTAATCGTACCTTCGGATTACCAAACCGCAACCTCATCATCCTCCTGTAATCGCGCCATTCATCAAAGTTTTCTTTGTGCATACTCGACCACCGTGCGGGTGTAGCATGCAATGCCAAATCCAATGCTTAAAAGTTATGATCCTCAGGTACTTCACTTTCAAAGGCATCCAAAAAATTATCTACATCAGTTAAA
Source organism: Pinus tabuliformis (assembly GCA_031772625.1). Classification (NCBI taxonomy): domain Eukaryota; kingdom Viridiplantae; phylum Streptophyta; class Pinopsida; order Pinales; family Pinaceae; genus Pinus; species Pinus tabuliformis. Next base: position 791,601,005 of record CM062805.1, read on the forward strand.
ACATCGTAATAGGGTAAATTTCTTACCTCCGATGACAAACAACATAGTGATTTAGTCATCATGTTACAGTGTAGCGTAGATACTTCGTGCAACCAATTATACCAATGCTCCAATTCTTCATTTGAATCTGAGGTAGAGGAGCTTTCATGGTCCCATGCAATCGGTCCATCAACTATTGGATTAATTCAATTTTGGTCGCATGCTGTAATTTTGTAGATTTGATCCAAATCATCATCACTTTCTTCATAGTCGTGGACTGCTTTAGTATAGCGCAGTCCTTCTGCAAGGTCCAATGGTACTACAACATAGAGCAATTTCCTTTCAAATGACATTATCCACTTTTTCAAGTTGATGACTCCATTCATATCAATGGCCCAGTCAGTTACAAGGAGTGTGGGGTATGGATTGTTGTCATCAATGATTTCTATCGCTTCAAAATCAGCGAGCACACTCGCACCTTCTATGTCTACTTTAACTCCATGTAGTCACCCCATAGGGATAATATTTTTCTAGTTCACCATCCTTAGTTGAATGAGAGACCATTGCATCGTAGGTCTCCCTATTCTCTCCCATGTCTATTTAGGCAAAAAATTCGCATTAGACCCCAGATCCAAAATAACCTGGTCCATCTCATAGTCTCCTACCTGCGCGGTGAGCCTCATCTCATTCCCTATCCTCACCTTATGTTTTCCAATCTTTCTGACTACATGGTGTCCATCAAGAGCATTTTCTTTACCAGAAAACTTGTTTATCAATTCCTGTAAGCCCTTCACAGCCTTACAATCGCGCAGAAGTTTCATGTAGGTTTCCAAGAAAGTGGTGAGTACAGAGGGATCAATCTATATGGGTACGCTGGTTTTCGGTAGTTTGTCCTGACTTCCTGAGGTAGATGCCTCAACAAATATTTTCTTTGCCTCCATAAACGTTTCCTTTGTGCATTCTAGATAAAAGCCAACTTCCTTCTCTGGAACCTTGTGGACCCACCCATTATCTTCAGGTTATTTTCCTTTATCGTCACCGGTCATGATTCTGCTTCTCAGTATGATATTCACATTGGGATCCTCCTCACGGGGCTCATCCCTCATCATATGTAAGTTTTGTGTAGGGTGTTGAGGATGTGCCTTCTTCTCCTGCATCTTGGCCATCAACATAGGACATTCTTTTATTGTATGGTCAAACTGAGTGCAGTATTGACATGATGGCCGCATCTGATTCTGAGACTCCCGCGCATAGTTTCCCGATGTCTCGTAATTATAGCAAATAACCTATCCACAACCTCTACCAGGTCCTCCTCCTCCTCCGCCTTGTCCGTGCCCCTGATATCCTCTGCACGCTCCCCCAATGCCATGATCCAGAGGCTGAGTTTCTACTTGCATTAGATATGCAGGCATTCTTTCCATGATCAATTAGTAGCTATGATAGTGACACTCATCATGGCCAATCGATTTGCAGAAATCGGAGAACAATTGTTGTGGTGTCTACATAAACTTTTGCAGCAAATGACAATTATTCGTTACGTGTTTTCCGGCCACCTGACAAATAGTGCACCATAGCACGGTTCTCGTACTTTGTCTTGTTGGAGCTTCCTAACTTAGGGGCATTGCCCCCCCCGTGATATAATTCTTGAAGACAAGGCAGTGATCTTTATCATGCCCCTGGCTCTTACACTTGAGGCACCAAACTTCCTCGTGCACCTCTTCCCTAGCCTCCTTTTATTTTTTCAAGCTCTACAGTTCCAAGCAAAGGTTCTACAATTGTGAGTGAATTTGTTGAACTCCCAAATATGCATCCTAAATAGGTGTTTCATGCAATCTCATCGTGATTTCCAGGGCTTCCGCCTGAGTCCCTATCTTTTGTTGCAATAAAGCAATCCTCAGGTGCAGCAGGAACGAGGCTATAAACTAGTCGCAATGTTGACTATCTGTGAGCTGCATATTAGCTTTGCGGATCACACATTTCAATCTTTTATCTAACTCCCAGGGCGTTTCACCAGCCCTCATCGTGATTTCCTTGAATCCAGCTACTAATTGCGAGTCAAACTTAGGCTTAATGAATTATTTATTCAAAGAAACCTTAGTGTTTGCTAACAATGCCAAAGGATTATCAGTGTAGTACTTGACATACCATGTCAGCACATGACCTTGCAGAGTGGTAACCAACTGTGCCTTCTTCATATTATCATCTGTAATTTGTTTCTCTATCCACACAACATTCACAACAAACCAAAATTTATTTGCATCCTCACTCCCTATACCCTTGAAAACTGGTAACTTCATTGTATTTGACATGTTGAATGGTGGTGGTGGTGGTGGTGGCGGTGTGGGCGAAGTTGTATGCTGTGGAGGTGAAGGTGGAGGTGGAGTGGATGGATGATGAGTTCATGAAAAACCCTGCCTTATCATATGTACAACACTCCGTGGTGAAGCCTGTACCATTCCTTCATCGTCACTCAAAGGAGGTCCAATCAATAGGCTATATTTAGGATCTGTTTCCTATTGATCTCTGAAAAGATTTCCACTTCACGTAGTTCTGAACATCAAGGAAATGGGATAACCTATTTTTCAAAAGACATCATCTTAATTCAGGTATTCAAATATCTTAGATACTTACCTTGTGGTCCTTTGAATAAGCATCACTCTGCTTCATTATAGCTGACTGAGGTACCAACTGCAAATTATGTCACAAATCCTCCTATGACTTGATCAACCCAGTGGTCAACAGCACGTGTGATCCTATCTTTAGAAGCTTCCAACATCCACACTAGTTCTGGAGTGCACACTATTGGACCATCAAGTCTCCACCTTCCTTGGTCGTCTGCCAATTTAGCTATACACTCGTATAACTAGATCAGGAAGTGTTGGCTTTGTGGGCCCTGACCCAGGTTCAGCGTTAGTCAGCCAAAAAAATACCTACACTACTAGCCCTTTCCGCATCAGCCCACGGAGTGCAGACCAAGGCCTCATCTGAAGCAGTATGGGGGGATGATGGAACCAAGTTTCCACACCCTGACATGGTCGTGATGTCGGTTTATACCCCCTACCCCTGCTTTCATGTAGATCACTAAGCCTTAGGGATTTATCAATCTACCCTTTATTCTACCCTTCAGTACCTCCACGAAGGTGTATGATTGACCTTCGCACAGCCCTAACCCATGGCTCAGGTACTTTCACACATCTATGACAATGTATTGTATAGGTTTCCAAGTTATCTCAAGTGTTTTACTTATCTTACTAATCAATTACAGTTAGCATCATGTAAACTGATACCTTTACTTGCATTCAATTAACAGATATAATCACATACATTCGCACATCAAATAAACATTGTAAGCTAAACCCAGATCGCAATATAATCAGATGCATTAACATAGACTAAATACATAGTAATTGCAGAATACTTCTCTTTATTGATATCTTCTAGTTTAATACAGACTCTATCCACCCTGCACACACAGCTATAGTGGTCCACGCACTCAGTTGTGGACTTCCACTCTAGGCCTCTGTGCACTCAGCTGTAGGGGTCCACGCACTCTGCTGTGGACTTCCACTCCAGGCCTCCGTGCACTCAGCTATCGAGCCTCTACCTATTCTAAGACCTGAAAACACTTAGACTTCTCTACCAAAACTTCCAAAGCTTAATTTTTCTCTAACTCCCTAGAGCTTACTTACCTAGCTCTCTTTTATACAATCCCATGGTCCACGGACCATGGGTAGATCTTTACAGCTGACTTAACACTTTACAAAATAAGGGTGGATAACCCTTTATGACTCTTGACACCTTTGCACTCCGGGACCAAAAAATGCGGAGAGTTTACAAAATTGTCCCAAAAACATGGGCTTTTAGCCCCAAAACTGCTCTTGGGGGGACTCATTCCCAGGAGGCCCCCAACACAAACATGGTGACTCACCCACGAGTCACTCTGTAGGCGTGAAGATTTTTGCATGAAGACCTCCTAGCACAACTTGTATGACGACAACCTCGGTGGTGCATTGCGCGGTCGCCTGCTTCACTTCTTCAACCAACTGTTCTGTCGTTGGTCCTAAACTGTCAGCCTGAAGCTTATGTTGAGTCACTTGGAGACTAGAACACTTGCCTTTAATGGAGGTCATGATTGAATAAGCTTCGTCCAACCAAGGCTTCAAGCGCGCCTTCAGCACTGCCTCTTTGTGCTGCGCTACATCTAACTGTTCCTTCAATATATTGGCCTCCTCCAACTTCGCCAGTCTCTATGTGAGAGAGACAGTGCGTGTTGTTCCTTTTACCTCGTCATAGTGTTTTTGTAGTTCCCATGCCTCTATCTCCAGCCGTTGTACATTAGGATCCTCCTGCAAATTGGTCAAGACCTTGAATAATTATTCAAACAGTTGTGTGTACTCTGCTACTGCACTGTCTACTACAGTTATCACCTCTATGACAGCGGTTGCGCACTACCCCTTTACTTCCAGTGGAGTTGAAGGCTGGGCCTTCAACTACAAATCTTCAATCTATAGATTCAGCTCCAACTGAACCTTAGCTAACTCTGTGCGAGCATCACACACCCCTGTAGAAAGTTTACTAATGTGCACCTCTACTTGTTCTCCCTTAGGAATGGCCAACTCCGGGACCATTTGACACACTTCCTCCATGACCTGAACTATGCACTTGTTTCAGTCGGCTACATCAGTCATGGTGGTGATGACAGAGTCTCGTTGTAGGGTTAGCTGCAGATTATTGATCTACTACTCACTGATTAGCTGCAAAGCGCGATGTTCAAGGGCCCTCAGCTCTGTGATCACTCCATCGTGCAATAGGTTGAGCACCTCGCCAGGAAGCGCTACCAAGTTGAGCTCTACTCCCTTGAGGGTGATGACAGTGGGTCTATCAGCTTCATTTTCTATGGTTAGTGCTCCATCCGGTAGCACTATTTCTTGGGAGTTCTTCGCACATATCATTCCAATGGCTTCTGAAGTACTGGTGGCGAGGTTGGTGGACACCGCTCCAACCTGTGATGCGCAGATTTGCAGCTCATGCAGACCCATCTGGATGCACCCTAATACTTACTATTGCAGTTGCTTGAACTACTGTAGTACCTCCGCGGTGACATCCCGCACCATATCTCCAATGTCATTCAAATATCCCTCTGTTAGGGTGATTGGGTCCAGCGACATCTTACTGGCCTTCGATTTCTTTCATGGCCCAAATTTTTCCTATCCCCTTGGACGCTTGATATGGTATGTTGTCATCTGTGGGTCCACTCTGTGATTCTCTATCTACTTGTCCATTTCCTCCTTTATTTCAAGTGAGGGTGACCTTGCACCTTTTTCAGAGCCACACTATGTTCTGCCTGTCTATTTTTTCGCCTGTTGTGTGGCATCGCGCTCTTCCTGGGCCTTGTCAATGGCCTCCTTCTTCCTCTTCTCGACCATCTGCACCATCTTGAGGTTGGCCTCCTCCTTTTTATGCTGCGCAATAGACTTGCTCGACCCCATCACCGATTTTGAGGCAGTGCGCCACTCTTCCAGCTAGCGATCAAGAACTGCATCAATCGCATTGTTAGTTACCAAGTAAGGCACATCATGCCACTTCTGCTCAGGGTTCTTCCATGCCCTGATCGATATGCACTAAAATTCTGCCTTGAACTCCACGTACTCCTGCAGTTTGGCAAACATAGTAGGTGAAAATCGCAACTTGCGATTGATAGCCATGCATATATTCATTTCCATCAAGATCCAAAAGATCTTGCTATCCTTGATGCGCTGAGCATCCTTGGTCGCCAACAACGAAGTGTACTTCACTACTTCTGGTAGGTCTGGAATGACCTAGGGGAATTGACTATCTTCAAGTAGCTTTGAGGCTACCAGTACAATGGATGGTAAGAGCCACACATAGTGGAAGGTCTTGTTAATCTCCTATACCTTGTGGCAATTCGCAAGGAACTCACCGCGTAGATATTGCGGCCAATTAAACTGAACTCCTTCGGCGCATTGGGCTGCTAGAGTGATGACAGGTGCCAACACTTCATCTGCACGACACTTCCTCATAACGTTTCCTACCAAAATCTGTGTGGCCACCTTGACCACAGGATTGTAGATACTCGAGATAGCCTCGTGGCTTCTTCACGATCTTGAATTTATCCTTCATGGCATACTTGCCACCTTTTCCACCAAACATTATGGTTAGATTTTCCCCTGTATAAGGCAGTCATGTGATCTTATGGATCAACCTGTCGATGATGGGTATCGGCTCCTCCAGCCATGGACACCCATCATGCACCAAGAATAGCAGTGACTTGATGGCCAATATTGTAATGGGTGTGTGATTGTAGTGTGACGACCATAGTAGGTTGAGCAGACCTGCCTTGTCTACACCCCTGAACCACTTTCGCGGTTCCAACGCAGTCATCCCGGTGGTTGTGTGAACAACACAAGCCCCTCAGTTTTCACTGCTTCAACATCCATAGCTTTTGATCCTGGGATAATGTCACGGATAAAATTATGGTCAGACTCTACAAATCGATCAAACACTGGGCGATCAAGCAATTCTTCGAAAAATGCATAGTTCATGCACATCTGAGAGCTCACCAACTCAATGCTCAAAATGCCAAGTCTTTTTTTTTGGGTAGCCACATGTAATTTATAGGCCATTTTGAATTCAAATCTAACTGTTCCCCCCACCAAATTGGTTCATTAATTCCAGATTGGCGGTAGATTTTCAAGGATCTTACCCATAAATTTTGCCTTAAATGTCAACCGCTCGCTCCATTTGGCCACATTCTCATCGTCAAATCATGAATAGTGACTTTAACGGTCACTTTCTAGCTGACCTGCATGATTTCTCTCAGGGTAGCGTAGCTCTCCCTGTGTTGTCGCGAACCCTATGACATCTCCTCATTCCGCACAATCCTTTAATCACGCAGTTCACCAACCCAGGCAGTGTAGTTTATAGTCTCACTTCTCCTTTCAGCTGCCCAAAGCACTAAGACTATGCTACCTTCATATAGTCACCTGGTCGGGTCACCGATGTATGGATTCAATCGGTTGCCATTCACCTTTTCTGGGAAGGGATCTCCATTCAATTTAGCCAACTGAACTGCTCCACCATCAGTAATTTCCTTAATGACATAGGGCCCTAGCCAGTGCATCCTGAATTTCCCTAGAAATTTATCAAACTTTTTTTCATATAAAAAAACAAAATCATTTACCTTAAAGGTGTGCAATTTAATTTTTCGATCATGCCATGCTTTTTCGCACTACTTTTGGACCTGTTGGTGAAATCCAGCTAGAAACCTTTCTTCCTCAAGCTTAGCAAGCTACATGAGCCTCGCTTCCAGCACTCCACAATCCGTCATACCATGAGTTCCACTATGCGCAGACTAGGCACAATTTATTCCATGGCATCACTGCTTCAACACCATATACAAGCCTAAAGGATGTATGTCCAGTCTACTTTTTGTATGTTGTTCGATAGGCCCATAGTACTGTGGGTATGCGCAGGTCCCAATCACTTTGTTGAGCATTGCAAACCTTGGTCAGCACATTCTCCAGTACCTTATTGAATGCTTCCACCATCCCATTAGCCTGTGGGTGATAAGGCATGCTTTTTTGGTGATATACCTGAAATTTCTTCGTCAGCACACTAATCGTTTCATTCAGAAAGTGCGTACCACGATAACTCATCAAAATATTTGGACACCCAAATCGTGTCAGCACATACTCAAAGAGAAACTTCGTAGTAGTTGCACCTATATAGTCCTTCATAGGCTATGCCTCTGCCCATCAAGTCAAATACTCAGTCACGGTGATAATGTACCACACTTCCATCTTCTTTTGTTGGGGCTGAATGGGTCCCACAAAATCTATCGCCCATTTCTCGAAAGGTTGTAGCATCATCTATGGGTTCAGAGGAAACTCATCTCTTCGTGATGGCTTGTCAATCCTTTGACACATGTCACACGCCCTGCAGTAGGATTTTGAATCTCTCACGGCAACCCCATGAGTGTCTGCGAGGATACTACTCCTTTCAAACTCTGGTACATATTGTCGTAATACTTCATCAAACCCCGTTTTGTACAAATGTTCGACAGTGACAGAAAAGTCTTCCGCGCGCACCACTAACTCCTTTTTCTGTTGGGTGGTGTAGCCTTTCAGGCTAGTTCTTGTCATTAGGAAGTGTATGATGTCTTCAAAGTGACCTCCTACGATGTGCACTGCAAAGGGCTATGCATCAGGAAATCCCTCCTCCAAATTAGTGGGCTCTTCCTCCATTTCGATGTGTGATAGATGGTTTGATCCTGCGTTTAGTCATCCAAGCTTCAAAATAACTTCAAAATCATACTCCTTGAACAATAACAACCTCCTACAAATTCTCCCCCCCAACACAGGATTATTGACCAGGTATTTCAATGCAGAATGATCTGTATACATATTAAAATGTCCACCCAGCAAATAGTGTCTAAAATTTTAGAGCTTGTATACCATGGCTAATCCTTCACACTTGGCGGTGGAATAGTTCTTCTCAGCCTTGGATAACCTCCTACTTGCGAACGCTATAGGATGGTCCACTTCCCCTCTGCTGACCTATGTAAGTACTACTCCTAGTGTTATACATGATGCCTCGACATGTACATGAAACTCCTTCTTCCAATCTAGAAAGACTAAAATTGACGTGGTGACCATTTTCTCCTTCAGCACATCCAAGCTTTTCTGACAGTCCTCATTCCAATAGAATGTGACATCCTTTTTCAACAACTTCTCCATAGGCACAGTGATTTAGGCATAGCCCTTGATAAACTTCCTATAGTACCCAGTATGTCCCAAGGTTGCACGCAGCTATTTCACACTCCTTGGCACCTCCAGGTTAATTATCACTGTGATCTTTGCGGGATCTACCATCAATCCTTGTTTGCATACCACATGACCCAACAAAGTCCCAAAAGGGACACAAATAGACATTTCTTCAAATTAAGCGCAATCTGGTACCTTCAATAGGTATCTAGCATTAAGTGAAAACTTTCTATATGCCATTTTACCAACCCAAACATAGTCCAGTCATCAAGTACACCTCCAAAAACTTATGAATGAAGTCTTTGAATGCAGTAATGACCACGCGTGAAAAAATCGCAGGCACATTCTTTAATACGAAAGGCATTATGGTCTACTGAAAACATCCCCATTCAGTGGTGAAGGTCATCTTGCTTCTATCTTCAGGAGCGATTTTGATCTGATGGTACCTATAAAACCCATCAGTGAAGGAGTACGCTTCCTAGCCACCTACATTGTCCAATACCTCATCAGTGAACAGAGTTGGGAAAGGATCATGCATGCAAGTGTCATTCAGCTTCCTAGGATCTACAGATATCCTTATTTCATCCTTCTTCTTCTTTTCCTGTACCACCATTGGGCTCACCCAATCAGATTCTTCTACGAGCTCAATGATGTCTACCGTGAGCATCTTATCTAACTCTAATAAGACCTTCTCCTTATACTTCAGATTGAGATGGTAATGTCTTTGCTTAAATGAATTTGTGTCAGGTTTTAACGTGATCTTCATAACGCCCAGATCTCCTATTATTCCCTTTTACTCCGTAAACTTGGTAGGGAACAAATCCTATTATTCGTGGAGTAATTCAACGACCTTATCTACCATTGCGTAATCTCAATAATCTCCAATATTTGAGAATTTGGGCTCCGCCTCCATACCAATATTTATCTATTTATTCTTTAGTGGCACGATTATATCAAGATTCTCGATCGGCAGTCCCTTGACCTCATGGTGACCCTCGGTTTCAAGAATATTAATATTTCATGGGTCCTCATCTTCTTCTTCAAAAATCACGTTATAGCATTCCAGTGCATGGCTCAGTTGTTGAATCAGATCCAAAGGATCTTGCGGTATCTTAAAGATCTCTGCTTTAACCTCTTGTAGTGCTTCGTCAATACAGTCAAACCCGTCTTCTAAGATTAATGTCATTATGAACTCTTCACGTAGAATATCCCATTCTCCTATGCCATGGCAGAGCTCTATCTCCTAGTAGTAGTTCATCATGATGACATCCAGGGTGTGACAGAAAAAGTGCACCCATTTAGGTTGGGGCTTCACTCCATAGGCCTTAGCCCATTTGGAAAAGAGTGCACGTAGATCATCCTTCCCATCATACTTGTCTGTCACTCACACCTTCTTCCCAAAGTGTGTTCTCATCATCTTCCTACATGCGCCAATCATCAAAACTACCCTTTTGTGTACCCCATCATCTCATGGGCGTAGCACGCAGTGCCTAGTCCAAAGCCTAGAAGCGCTGCTTCTCTGGTACTTCCCTCTCAAATGCATCGAAAAACATATCCACATCATTCAAGCCATCATAAGTGGGCATATTTCTTACCTCTGATAACACACAGTGTAGTGACTGGGTCATCATGTTACAACTTAGCGTGGTTACTTCATGTAGTCGATTCTACCAACGCTCTAATTCTTAATCCAAGTCTGAGTTGTAAGAACTCTTGCAATCCCATGTAATTCATCCATCCATTGTCGTATTCACCCAATCTTGGTCTCGTGTTGTTATCTTATATATGAAGTCCAAATCGTTGTTGCTTTCGTAATCATGGACTGGTTCAGTATAGCGCGATCCTTCAGCAGGATCTAGGGGTACTATTACATGAAGCAATTTCTTTTCAAATATTATCTTTCTCTTCTTTAGGTTGATTACCCCATTCATGTTAGTATCCCAATCAATGCTAAGGAGCTCAGGGTAGGGGTTGCTGCCATCCACAATTTCTATTACTTCAAAATCAGCCAATGCGCTTGTGCCTTCAATATCTACAGTTACTCCTTGTAACCGTCCCATGGGGATGATCTTCTGCTGATTTTCCATCCTTAACTAAATCGGAGACCATTGCAGTGTGGGCCTCCCCATCCGCTTCCAAGTTTTCTTAGGAAAAAATTTTGTGTCTGACCCCAAATCTAGAATAATTTGATCTATTTCATACTCTCCTATCTGCGTGGTGAGTCTCATTTCTCATCTTGTTCTTGCCTTATGAATACCGATCTTTCGTACCACACACAGTTCACCCGGAGTGTTTCTGGGGCATCTATTTATAAGTTCCTGTAACCCCTTTACAACCTTGCTATTGCACAATAGCTTCATGCAGATCTCTAAAAAGGTCATAAGCATAGAAGGGTCCATTTCATGAATAAGTTTATCAACGCTTCCTGAGGTAGAGGCCTCAGCGAAGCTCTTCTTTTCTTCCATAAACATTTCACATGTGTGCTCCAAATAAAATTCAGCCTCCTTTTTTGGATCTTTGTGAACCCATGTACTGTCTTCAGGTTGTTTCCCCTTATCGTTGCCTATTGTAATTCCACTTCAGAGCACGATATTCACATTCGAGTCCTCTTTCCGAGGCTCATCCCTCATCATCTACAAGTTTTGAGTTGGTTGCGGTGGTAGCACCCCTTTGTCTCGTATCCTTGCTATCAATGTAGGACAATCCTCAGTCTCATGATCAAACTGAGTGCAATATGTGCACGATGGACGCGTTGGGTTAGTGAATTTATGGGAATAGTCTCCAGGTCCTCCACAATTGTAATAGATCAGCTGTCCCCGATCTCTGCAAGGTCCTCCTATGCCTCGGCGTCGTTCGTGCCCCTGAAAGCTTGTCCACGCCATCCCAGCGCTCTGGTCAGGAGGTCATGTTTCTACCTGAACTCTATATGTGGGTGTTCTGTCCATCATCAATTCATAACTTCGGCAATCATGCTCATCATGCCCTACCGACTTTCAAAAGTTGCAGAATAGTTGTTACAGTGTTTGTACAAACTTCTGCAGCAAATGACAATTATCAGTCGTATGTTTCCTTGCTACTTGACATATAGCGCACCACAATGTAGGACTCGTGCTCAGTCCTGCTTGGGCTTCCAACCTCAAAGGAATCGGTCCTCCTCCTATAATATAGTTTGCAAAGACCAAATATTTGTCTTTGTCATGCCCCTGACCTTTACATTTCAGGCACCATATCTCTTCGCGCGCCTCTGGTTGAACTGTTTTGTCCTGCTTCAAGCTTTTCATTTCGAGGAAAATATTTTGCAACTGTGCATGGATCTGCTAAACCCCCAAATTTAGATCTTGCATTAGTGTTTCATGCAGTCTTATTGCAATCTCCAAGGCCTCTGCCTAAGTTGTAATCTTCTGTTGTGACAGTGCAACCCTTAGGTGAGGCAGGAGCGAAGCCATGGACCACTCATGGTGCTGTCCATCTGTTAATTTTATATTAGCTTCATGGATTTTACACTTAAATATTTGATCTAACTCCGAAGGTGTCTCACCTGGTTTCATCACGATTTCCTTGAACCCCACAATCGACTACGCCTTAGATTTGGGTCTACTGAACTCTTTATTCAGCGCGGTTTGGATCTCTGCCAGCCCAACGTTTGGGTTATCATTAGAGTACTTGATGTACCAAGTTAGCATGCGATCTTGCAAAGCACTAACCAATGTTGCCTTCTTCATGTGATCATCTGTGATGCCCTGAGCTTCCCATATAGAATTTACGATGAACCAGAACTAGTACAGGTCCTCATTTCCCAAGCCCTTAAACAATGGCAACTTCACTGAATTCACCATGTTGAACTAGGGTGGAGGTGGTGGTGGTGTGGGCGAAGTCGTAGGTGATGGTGGTGAAGGTGGAGGTGGTGTGGGTGGAGGTGGTAGTTGCGGGAACCCTTTTTTTATCAACTGAACTACACTTCGTGGAGAAGCCTGTGCTACTCCCTATTCGTCACTCAAAGGAGGTGAAATCAATGGGATATATTTAGGACCCTTTCTTCCTTCGTTCCTGTAAGTCTTTCCACTTCGCATAGCTCCAAACATCATGGTAGTTTCATAACCTGTTTTTTGCACAATAACATCTTAATCCAAGTATTTAAATACTTCAAGTACTTACCTCGCAGACCTTTGAAAAAGCACCGCTCCGCCTGGCTGTAACTAATAGAGGTATTGCCCACTAATTCTGTCACAAACCCTCCTATGATACGATCAATCCAATGATCGAAAATGTGAGCGATATTATCCTAAGAGGCTTCCAGTCTCTGTACTAACTCTGGGGTCCAGACAATAGGACCATCAAGCCTCCACCTTCCTTGGCTATCTGCTAGCTTCACGGTCCACTCATATAACTCAACTGGAAAGGAACAGAAAAAGACCTCATGGATTTCTGTATACAGGTATCTGTCTAGCCACTATTTCTTTGTCAGCGACAGATTTATGTTCTCCTACACTACGAGTTAGTGGGTCTTCCTATCCAACCAGTTTGTTTAGTCAATTTAGTTTCCTAAATTGCTTTGCATAAATTATCAACTGAGACTTGTAAGTTGATGAAGTGTATTGCACTGTATGTGCTAGTTAACCCTTCTTACTTCGTTGTTTGGTTATTTTATATTGTTTTGTCTTGGGGGTTTTCTTGATTTCTAATGATGTACAGTCTAAATTATGATGAAACTGAGTCTAAATTTCCTAAAGGTGAACTAATCAAAATCTAAGTTAAGGGAAGGAAAAACAGAGCATCTATCCTATCTTTTCATTTAATCCTAAGTCAAAAATTAAAAGGCAAAGTTGTAATGCAAATTGAAATAATTATAGAGAATGAAACTAACTAAAGCACTTTTAGTTGTTTAAGCCTCCAATTTTGAAAGATAACTTTCTTGAGATGGCAAACAAGAAACTTACTGTACTTTATAGTTTAGAGAACTAAATCAAATATGCAGAAAATAACTAATTGATTTCAATCCTTGTGTGAAGTGAATGTTTAACCATTTAGTTAGGATGAATATCAGCTTGAAATGGTGACCAACAATATTTATCCACACAATGCATTGGCAATCTGAACTAGGAAGTAAATAACAGAGGAAACAAACATTAAGTAAACTAATCAAAAATGCATCCTTGTTACTTTTCCACCTTACCCTGTTAAAACAAAACAAGTTTCATTTATGAAATAGATAGGAAAAACAACAGTGTATCATCGAATTCTAACATTATGCTACTGAATAGAATTAAAATAAAAAAACTACAGGAAATCAACCTAAACTACAATTACTGCTAAAAGTAAATAATGAAACTAAACTGAAAAGTAAACAAAATAACAAAAGAAAAACCTCCTTCAGTGCATGGGCCCTCTGCAACTGATTGAGTTGAGCTGCTAACTAGCTGAAGATACTCTTGCAAATGATCACTTGGTCAAACAGAGCTTCATATTATTAACAGGAAAATAAGTTCCAAAATTACAGAGATGTAAGTCTAAGGTTAATACATATAGAAATTTGAACTCCTTCTCAGTTCTGTACAACTAATATTTAAAGAAACATTCCTAACTGTCTTTTGAGAGAATTAAGAAACAGGTGGTCTCTATGTATTACAACAGATCTGTGTAAATAGTTGATCAGCTACAGGTGACTTGAAGTTAGCAAGATGGTTGCATGAAACTGTTATCACCGGTGGCTGGTTCGAGTTATTGCTACAACAAAACTATCGGATTTATTAATTAGCCATAAAGAGTGGACACAGAGTCCTATTGCTCTCAGGTTTCTTCATTTGACTCCACCTTTGACTATGGTTTTGAGTTGGATTTTTTGTTGATCTGGGTTGGGTGACTAGGATAGGATCCATGTTGTGACCATTGTAGAGATGCCCATGTGGCTGGTTTCCTTGTTTGACACCTGTAACTTGTTCAACCATGGAAGTGGCTATGAAACACTCGATTAGGTACAGAATGGGCTACGTTCCATAGCTAATTTGAAAAAACTTATTTCAAATAGAAATAAACATTAAAGTATAACATGTCAATCATTTAATGTCTTCCTTGAGACAAAATCTATCATTTATCAGTGATGGGGATATGTTTTTCATGTAAAAACAAGAGAAAAAAGTGATAAAAGTTGTCAAAGAGAGAGTAATTCTGAGGTCCAACATACCCCCACTACAAAATCATTGCATGTCCCCATGCAATTTTTCCAAAACTACGAACTCTTCTTTCCTATTGCTTCTGCTAAGATACTTTTGCCAGTACATCTAACTTTCTTCTCTTGCTCCTTTTTGAAGTGATTTCCATCCTGGGTTTCTTCATGAGAAGTCTGTATTTAAGGTTGATCACTGTTTTGTTCAAGTTTCTATTCTTCCTCTTCAACTTCCTATTCTTCTTGTACCATAGCCCTAGGTGCAGTATTGTATTATCATGAATGGCTTTATCCAATTTGCTTTGTTCCTTCAGGGTTTCATTTTCTTTCTTGATATGCCTGTTAAATATCTCTAACTCATAGATTTCATGTTTGAGAGAGTCAATTAGAGGTTCTTGTGGATTGACAGGTTGTTCTAGATTGGCTGAGGATCCTGGATCCATTGAGGCAATTTTCTTTTCTAGTGATTCTATGTAATCATAAATTTGTTGTTGTACTGGGTCTATACCTGGGGATCCTCTACTGGGGCTGCCTTCAAAATACTGTCTAGGACAGTTTTGAGAAATGTATGTAAATGGAACATTTTTAGGAGATGATACTGAAGTTTCTTCTTCTAGATTTATGAACTTTTTTTCCTTTGATGATACCTTCTTCACCATACCTCAGAGTATAGAACTCCTTCTAAGTTGTAGGGGGTTTATGTTCTCCTCTTTTGTACCCTTTTTCTCCTTTCCTATCTTTTCCTTCCTCTTCATTTGTTTCCTAATCTCTGTCAATTTTTCAGAGATTGGTTGTTCATCATCTTTTGTAATGGAGATTTAGGTTTGTTCTCAGTAATTCCACCGGCTTTCTTTTTCATCTCCTTCTTCTGCTTGATTTTCTCTCCAATCTCTGTTAATTTTTTAGAGATTGGTTCTTCATCATTTTTCTATACTGAAGCCTCAGGGTTGCTTTGAATGGTTAGATTAGTCTTCTTTCTCCTACTCTTTCTAATACTATCTTTTTCAAGAGATTCTGGTGCCTCTTGGAAATGGTTTCTTATCAGAAAGTTTTCCCAGGTGTCTCCCATTCTTTTCAGATGATATTCAACCAGTATTTTGACCAACCCATGATGGTACATGGTTGTCTTCGGGGATTCTATTTTCTTCTGTACATTTGAATCCATCCTCCTTAGATTTTTTAGAAGGAAGAAAGGGAGGTTGATGTTCCCATTTTCCAGAAAGTTCATTAATAAACGTATATGATAAACATACATACATCTGAATCTTCCCTCATAGGTAATAAATTTTTTTAATATCAAAAGCATGCTTCTCCATTTATTTTTTGAGTGCTGAAATAGGAATTCCTTTCTTAAACACAGTGATATCCATACCTGGGTTCTTGAGGATTACCTTCCATGATTCACTGTGAAATTATTTGTTTTTGAACCATCTCTCACAAAGTCTTGACAGTTCTGTAGCCTCTGCTATGTAAGATTTTGTTACTGCAAACTTAATGTCTCCAATCTCTCCTTTGTACCATCGAATGATATAGCAAAAGATTTTGTGATCTCCTTGTGATATCCATCAAATTTTTCAATGAATTTGAGCCATCCAGTCTTCTGCAGCATTTCCTTGAGTTGTGGGTACCCTTCCATAATCTTTGTCGCTACGGGCTCTGCCCTGACAATGAGTCCCATGGTCTCTGTTTCGTAAAATTTGATAACCTTCAGAATTACTCTCCTGGTCTATGAAATGGACTGTCTGCGGTATGGTGGAAAAGAACGATGGGTTTGCATGGAATAAGTAGACAGTGAGGGTTTGGAGAGACGTGAATACTTTGGTCGTATCATGGTTGTGACCGTTAGCAGATGGAGTTATTAGAGACCGTTTTAAGTACAGAGTATGGAGACCGTAGAAGAGGTGTGGTATGATGAAATTGTTATAAACTGTTGGGTATTGAATATGGAATATGTGGTGGAGATGTGGTAGTCAAATAAAATTATGACTTGTTAAGGAGACATATGATCATTCATATTATACATAACTTATGTTTATGACTTGTTGTTTGAAATAAATTTGCATTTTACCTTAGAACTTAACCTTTTTCTTGATAATTCTTTTGGTGTTGATCTGTAGGTACTTTGAGCATGGTTGATCTCCAAAACTTGATTCTTCAATTTCCCTACATTCATGATTTATTTGTAAATGGTACAATTGTGCTAGAGCTAACAAGTAGGTTGTAGCTACAGAATTAGATTAACTGTGGAATGGAACCAGTTGTAGAATGTGAAAAGAAGGAAAATATGGCTTATGAAATATGGATGTAGAAATAAAATGGAAATGAGTTATGACAGTGAGATGGAATGAGATGTAAGATAAAATGCAAAATAATGTGAAATGGAGTAAAACTGTAAAAATAAAATGTAAATGAAAAATGACAGTGAGATGAAGTGGAACTGTAAAACAGAATGAAAATTGAATGATATGGAATGAGACTATGAAATTGTAGACTATATACTTGCAAAAAAAAATATAGCTTTTTGTCACTACTTATTACGGAAAGGAAATGGAAAATATAGGATGTCAGAAATCTCTGATTTTCACCCTGTATTTTCTCTATAAGTATGCCAATCAATGATTGGTTTTCAACCTTATACAATTTTTTTTTTATCAGTCATTTCTTGGGAAAAATAAAGAATAAGTTAGTGGAGAAGAAGGATTCTTCTTCACTAGCATCATTTCAGAGTTATCCTGGAAATTCCTAATGAATTCCTCTCTTGAAACCAGTTTTTGATATATCTTCAGCCGATGACCATTTACAAGAAGAGGTGCTTTTTCTTCATCTATTGTTCTTATTCTCACTACTCCATTGTTAAACACTTTTTCAATCTCATATGGCCCAAGCCAATGAGTTTGAAACTTCCCTTGAAAATCTTTGAACTTTGAATCAAACAACAGTGCCTAATCTCCTACTTGAAATTTCTTCTCCTTAATATATTTATCATGCCATTTAGCCCTCTGCTATTGGACTATACTGGTTCTTTGGACTACATCTTGCCTGATTTCATCAAGTTCATTGAGTTTCTCCAATCTATGTTTCTATGCCTCTGATAAATCCAATCCCAATTGGACTGCCATCTTGAAGGTTTTGATATGAAACTCTATAGGGAACAGGGCTTGTTTCCCATAAACAAGTTCATAGGGTGTATGTCCCACTATGTTCCTCCATGTAGTTCTATAGGCCCATAAGGCTTCAGGTAGCCTTTCTTCCAAATATCTTCTATGTATATGCACACTCTTAGTGAGAATTCCCTAAATAACCTTATTTGTAGATTCAACTTGACCATTTGCTTGTGGATGATAGGGAGTAGATTTCCTATGTTTGCTCTTGTAATTTTCCACAAGACCCTCCACCATTTTAGATGTAAATTGAGATCCCTGATCCATCACAATTTCTCTGGGAAGACCAAAATGAGTGAAGATGTCCTCAAAAATAAAATTAACTCCATATTCTTCATTAGCAAAAGGTGATGCTTTGGTCTCTACCCATTTAGTGACATAATCAATGCATACCAATATATACTTCTTTTGCTTAGATGAAGGATTAATTGGCCCAACAAAATCTAAGGCCCATTTTTCAAAAGGTTCAATGAGTACCTGAACTTGTAGTGGCATTTCATTTGAAAGAGCAGGTTTCCCTACCCTCTGGCAGCTGTCACACCTCCTGACATATTCTTTGGCATATTTGAAGATGGATGGCCAATAATATCCTAAAGAAAGGATTTTATAGGATGTCCTCTTGTCAGCAAACTGTCCACCACATGGCTCATCATGACATGCCTTAAGAATCTCAGGAATTTCATCTTGCCTAACACATTTTCCAATCATAAGATCTGAGCCTGTTTTATAAAATTCATCAGTGATCCATAAGTATCTTGCACTTGTCTAAATGATTTTTCTTTTTTCTCTAGGAAACAAATGTGAAGGGAATTTCCCTGTGACTAAGTAATTAGCAATATCTACAAACCAAGGAGTTTGAGTAGTGATTGGAAAAAGATATTCATCAGGAAACTTATCTTCAACTGGAGTGTCATCTTTGATATTCTAAATTCTGGACAAGAAATCAACAACTCTGTTTTGTTTTCTAGGTCGATCTAGCACAGTAATATTGAATTCTTGCAAGATTCAAAGCCATCTTGTAATGCTGCCATTAGTAATAGTTTTATTCATTAAATATCTAATTGTAGAGTGATCTATATGAACAAAGGTTTCATAGCCTGTTATATAATCTCTGAACTTGTTGATTGCATGAACAACAACTAAAAATTCCTTTTTAGTTACAGTATAGTTCAACTCAGTGGGAGTCAAACTCTTACTTGTATAGTAGATGGCATAGGGAACCAAGTCTTTTTGTCCTAATATAGCTCCCAGAGCTGTAGCTGAAGCATCGGTTGAAATGTGAAAAGGTAGTTTCCAATTTGGACCTCTCAAGATGGGTGCTTCAGAAATTTTTGTTTTGAAAGTCTCAAATGCTAACTAGTAGTCAAGATTCCAATTGAATTCACAATCCTTGGTGAGTAATTTGAAGAGTGGGGATGCTATTTTAGTGAAATTTTCTATAAATCGTCTATAGTATCATGTGAATCCTAGAAAAATTCGAACATCATTTTGGCAATTTGGAATTGATAATTTAGAGATGAATTAGATTTATCAACTTTAATCCCATTTCCTGATATGTGATGCCCTAAAACAATACCTTCTGTAAACATCATAAAAAAAAAATTCATGCCTTAGTGAAAGGTTTACTTCCTTACATATCTTAAGAACTCTTTCCAAATTTTCCAAAGCTTCTTCAAATGTATTCCCATAGACTGTAAAATCATCCATATATACCTCTACACAATCATGTATTAGATCAGAAAAAATTCCTAGTACTGCTCTTTAGAATGTTGTAGGTGCATTACATAACCCAAAAGGAAGTAATCAGTACACATAAGTTCCCCATGGACAAGTAAACGTGGTTTTATCTTGATCTTTAGGTGCCACCTGAATCTGATTATAAGCACTAAAACCATCCAAGAATGAGAAATACTTCTTACCTGCTAATGTATCTAACACTTGATCTATAACGGGCAAAGGAAAATGATCTTAAGGGTAGCTTTATTCAATTCTCGGTATTCAATGCACACCCTCCATTTACCATTCTTTTTAGGCACAATCACTAAAGGGGAAACCCATTGGCTACCTGAAATTGGGTAAATGAAGTTTACATTCAACAGTTTTTGTACCTCTTCTTTCATAATTTCCCTAAGATTTGGATTCATTCTTCTCTGAGGTTGTCTGATAGGTCTGCAATTTTCCTCAATGTATATGTGATCAAATCAAGACTTAGGAATAATTCCTTTCATGTCAGTATATTCCCATGCATATGCAGCAAAATGTTGTTGTAATGTATTGATTAGATTTTGCTTTTGTAATTTCTCCAAGTTATTGTTTATGTTCAATGTTCTCCCTGGAAAGATTTTAATTGTAGAGCTACCAAATTCTTCCATAGAATAAAGATACATCTGCCTAGATGATAAATATTCAATGTTGGATTTTTCTTGAAATTGATCATGTTCATATTCTTGAGATGATTCAAAATTTTCCATTGTATTTAAGATTTGAATATCTTCACTAATATCTGAAATAGTAAAGAGAAGTTGAATTTCATTTTCATCATCAATCCATTCTTTGTCATCTATTTCTGTGATTGTTCTTGCTGGAGGATATAGAGTGAATTTCTTTGTTGAATTCCCATCAAAAATATACATATCACTGGATCTACAGCTAATGAAAGCATCAACTATGGCCAGCCAAGGTCTTCCTAATATGAGTGGATATCCTCCTAGATTGTTCTTGGGGGTTAAGATCATAAAATCAACAAGATATTCCCAAGAATCTAAGGATACTGAAATATCTTCTAACACCCCATCTGGTTTGATTACAGATCTGTCTACTAATTGCAGTAATGTAGGTGTGTAAAGAAGATTAAGAAGCTTGAGTTGTTCCATGGTTTTTCTACTCATTATGTTTATTGCTGCCCCTAAATCAATCAATGTATTTGGAATTTCAACTCCCTTGATATGTGTTTTCACAATTGGACTTCCTGGATCTACATATTTTTGTATGGTAATTTTTCCCATCATTATATCTGCTATTTTTCCTACCAGGTGAATTCTTTTTATTTCTTTTTCTTTTCTTCCTGGTTTCTTTATGCTCAACTCCTTTATTGTGTTAGCTAGAATTGGAATCTCCTTAATGGCTTGTAACAAAGGAATTTTGATATAGACATTTTTTAATTCATCTAGAAAATCATAATTGGGCAACATGATCTGCTTTTCTACTCCTCTATCAGCTTGTAGTCTTTCAGGAAAAGGAGGTGCAAAAGTAGATATTGGCTACTCAATGATAGGAGTTGAGTTCACTGGTTCTTTCTGTTTTTCATTTTCAGTATTTTGGTTTTGGAGAGATGTTCCCTCAAAACGTTTATTGGACTGTAGAGAATTTTCCTCAGAATTTTCTTGTTCCTGAATAACTACAGAAGGTCTTTCCTGTTCTACCGGATCTCAGTTGAACATCATTAAGATCTAGAGGAGTCATCATATAAGTTGGAAATTGTTGTCCTTCCACCATGTAAGCATTCTGAGGATTTTTATTGTTGGGGTTTGGTAATGGTTGGGCAGGTCGATGATTTGGTTTCTGCTGAAATGGCAGTAAGAGTTGAGGAATTTGGTTTTGTTGTGGAATTTGTTATGGAAATGGTAATGAAATTTGAGGGTTCTGATTTTGAAGTTGTGGCTATTGATTTTTTTGTGGAATGTGTGGGCGAGGATAATTTTGATATGAGGGAGGATATTGGTAATATTGAGAAAATCTCCCATAAGGATTTTGGCCTCCTTGTGCCCACGGTTGAGATTGAGATTGAAGTTGAGGCCAAGGTTGAGATTGAGAATGAGGTTGAGGCCAAGGTTTCTACCAAGAATTCCGATTTGGTGGGGGCTGAAGATACATTTGATTGTTAAATCCCTGATTTTGTGGGTCGTGCCAAGTTTTTCTAGATACAAAGCAAAGAGGTTCTGTTGAATTTGGAACTGTTTCTTCTTGAAAAACAACCTTAAGGCCTGGAATTGAAGGAAAACCCTTGGTTTCATGATTCTCTGAGCAAACCACATAATTTTCTATAATTTTTGCATCTAAAGGGTATTCTCTTAGAGCATGTTTTTTTTCTGCATTTTGACATAAAATAGCTAAAGCATCAACCTCAGTTTTCTAATCGTTTTCCAACTTAAGGGTGTCTATTTGCTCACTAAGACTCCCTAGGATATCTGTTTGTTTTGAATTCATCAAGCATATTACCAATTTCTGCCCTACTCACTGATCTAGTTGCAGACTTATTTACTCTAACAAGAGAAGGATCTCTTCGACCTTTCCTAGTTTTGAATTTCCCTCTTGAGAGATGAACACATAATTCTCCTATATCACTTAATGGGAGTTGAGAGATATCTCCCTTCCCCATCATGTTAAGGAGATCTATCCATTCATCTCTAATGGCTTTTAGTAAAAGAGCTTTTAAGGTATCTTCATCTAAATTGTACATCTTTGCTCTTTTCAAATTATAGTTGAATCTCTCAAGCAAATCCTCTAAGTTTTCATCCTCTCTTTGCATCATTTTGAACACTTCATCTTTGTGATTAGTAGGCATGCAATAATCCAAATACCTATCCAAAAATACTTTCTTCATGTCATTCCATGTTCTAGTGGACTGAGTGACCAACCCCATGAACCACTTCAAAGCAACTCCTTTCAGTGTTGAAGGGAACAACTTAAGTTTTTTAGAGTCTCCTAAATAAGCATAGGTTCTGAATAAGACTTCAAACTCAAATAGAAATGTTTTAGGATCCTCACTTTTTAAACCATGGAAGTTTGGGAGGACAGAAGGTGAGATATTTTCACTGTGGCATTTGTTTCTTCATCCAATATAGGGAATCCAAAATAATTATCTATTTCCCTATTTCCTCTGCCTCCTTCATTATTTCCTCTGCCTCCTCCATTATTTCCTCTACCCCCTCCTCCAAACGGTGTGCATTCTCCATCTTCTCCTTCTTCTGCCATTATGGTTTCTTCATGATCAATATAGGGTTCAACCTACAAGGTTACTTTCTCCTCCTCTAGTTCTTCCATTAATGGGATATGGGAGAGAGGTTCTACTTCTTCTTCCTCACTAAGTATTCCTAATTCTTCAACTAAAATGTGCTCTCCTGTGGAGGTGAAAAAGGCTACTCCTGTTGTTGGAGATTCAAGATTTTTCTCCCCTAGGACTGACTTGGTAGATGAAGTAGGAGATTATTTTGATTGGATTTTTTCCCCTAGAACTTCAGGAGTTCTATGGATGGGAGTATGAGTTTGGGATGGAGGTGTATCTTTTCTTGTTCTTGATGGAGTAGGTGGTGTTG
Organism: Pinus tabuliformis; assembly: GCA_031772625.1. Taxonomy (NCBI): domain Eukaryota; kingdom Viridiplantae; phylum Streptophyta; class Pinopsida; order Pinales; family Pinaceae; genus Pinus; species Pinus tabuliformis. Next base: position 791,624,406 of record CM062805.1, read on the forward strand.
TAGAAATTGAACTCCTGCCTCTAGCTATAAATCAACCCCTAGAGTCTCTTTCTCTATGCATATAAATTATTTTTTTGAATGTAAGAGATAAAGTTACCTAGTTACACTTCCCCGACAACGACGCCAAAATGTTTAGTCAATTTAGTTTCCTAAATTGCTTTGCATAAATTATCAACCGAGACTCGTAAGCTGATGAAGTGTAGTGCATTGTATGTGCTAGTTAACCCTTCTTACTTCGTTGTTTTGTATTTTTATATTGTTTTTTTTGGGGGGTTTCCCTGATTTCTAATGATGTACAGTCTAAATTATGATGAAACTGAGTCTAAATTTCCTAAAGGTGAACTAATCAAAATCTAAGTTAAGGGAAGGCAAAATAGAGCATCTATCCTATCTTGTCATTTAATCCTAAGTCAAAAATTAAAAGTTAAAGTTGTAAGGAAAATTGAAATAATTACAGAGAATAAAACTGACTAAAGCACTTTTAGTTGTCTAAGCCTCCAATTTCGAAAGATAACTTTCTTGAGATGGCAAACAAGCAACTTACTGTAGTTTATAGTTTAGAGAACTAAATCAAATATGTAGAGAATAACTAATTGATTTCAATCCTTGTGTGAAGTGAATGTTTAACCATTTAGTTAGGATGAATGTCAGCTTGAAATGGTGACCAACAACATTTATCCACATAGTGCATTGGCAATCTGAACTAGGAAATAAAAAATAGAGGAAACAAACAATAAGTAAACTAATTAACAATACATCCTTGTTACTTTTCCACCTTACCCTATTAAAACAAAACAAGTTTCATTTATGAAATAGATAGGAGAAACAAGAATGCATCATCAAATTCTAACATTATGCTACTGAATAGAATTAAAATAAAAAAAACTACAGGAAATCAACCTAAACTACAGTTACTGCTAAAAGTAAATAATGAAACTAAATTGAACAGTAAACAAAATAACAAAAAAAAACTTCCTTTACTACAGGGGCCCTCTGCAACTGATTGAGTTGAGATAGTAACTATGTTGGGTCCCTATAATACTTGTGATTACCCCATTACTATTGTAGTTGTACCCCTTATTAATATTGTTGTGCCCCTATTGTCCCCATATTTTTATTACTGTGCCCCATAGAATCCCTCTATTATTATTTTTGTGGCTTTATATTATTATTGTTAGGTCCGCTGGGTTATATTGTGACTCCTTAGACTCCTATATATAGAAAGGAGGTTTTGTCATTTGAATCATCCAAGAATTGTTCATTTATGTAATGTAAATGAGGTTTCCCTCTCAAAGAGGCTAAATTTTAAGGCGTTGATCTATCTTTTCTATCTTTTTCTTGAGTTGGTTTCATAACATTTGGTATCAGAGATTTGAATTCTAGGGTTTCGTTACTCCAAACAGGTCATCGTGGAATTTTCGCTATAACTTTTTTTCTGCAATGTTCAGAAGCTAGAAAAAAAACCCATTTGCGAAGACATCGCGCTGAATCTCGAGTCCAAATTTCAGAGTTTTTCATGCTATATTTGCGGAGATATGATCTGAGGAAGTTGGTCTTTTTGCAGACTCCTTAATTACATTCCAAACAGGTGACCTGGGGAAAATCATCATAACTTTCTCTTTGAGCATCGGATTGAAATTTTGTAAGAAGTTATAGAAAGAGGACAAACTGTAGTTTCTTGTATATATTTTCCAGAGCCAAAGGTCAAACAGGGACACATGGCACGTCGTACAAGTTCGCTCTACTGAATTAGTCTATAATCAGGTCACTGTGGGAGATTCGGCATAACTCTTCATTGGAGAATCCAATTGGGGTCAGACTGGTGGAATTGGAAAGAGGACACAGAGGGCTACCACAGATCACAATTTCAGAATTGGATGATCCGAAATTACAGAGATACATCAGAGGCAATATCAAGCTCCTACAAAGTGAAAAAAGGTGTGTAGATTTTTTAAATTTTTTCTTATGCTTGGTTTGAAAAATTATTTTGAAGGAATTCAAAGGGCATAGTAGAGAATTAGTAATGGTAACTGATTCCCTGAGGAAAGAAAATGCAAAAACCTAGTAAGCAATCTGAAAGCTCTAGCATGACTCATGAAGAAGAGGAAGAAATGCTACATGATATATCAAAATTACAAGACCAAGTGCAACAAATTTCACTCTCACAAAAGCTAACAGAAGCTAAGATAAATGGAGTGGAATCTAAGATAAAGGGTGTGGAAGCCAATATTGACGATTTGAAGATAGATTTGAAGGCAGATTTGACAAATTTTCTACAAGAAATACTTACTAATGGCGAAAGGGGAGGAAAGGAAACTCATTATGCAAACAAAGGAAATGATAATCATGATTTCATAGACTCTAATGTTGGATTGAAGACGCACCATATTCCAAAAATAGATATGAGGAAGTTTGATGGGAAGGATCCCGCAACATGGATATTACAGATGGAGCAATTTTTCGATCTCAATAATGTGCAAAACACACAAAAGGTACATATTGCAACTTTATATTTGGAACCAAATCAGTTTGTATGGTATCAATGGCTTTGCTCTCGTAAACAATTTATCACTTGGGAAATTTTTATGGAAGAATTGATAGCACATTATGAGGATACAAAAAGCAACACTTTTTTTAGCCAATTGATAAGTCTCAAACAAAAGGGTTCAATAATGGAGCACATTGAGGAGTTCCAAAAATTGAACATAAGGGTAAAAAATATTCCAAAGGAGCATAGGATTGATGTTCATGGGGTCTTTAAAGGATAATATCCAACATGATGTTTGCCTTTGGGAACCTAATTCATTAGAGAAGACATTCAGGTTAACAAGAAAAATGGAAAGAAAAATAAAGACAGAAGTGTTGTTGTCGCTAGTCTTCCACAACCTATAAGGTTGACACCACAACAATTGGAAGAAAAAAGAGAAAAAGGGCTTTGTTACAGTTGTTATAGCAAATAAACTAAAAGTCATAAGTGTGCTGAGAAGAAATTATTCTACATAGATTGTGAAGAGGAAGAAGAAAAGGAGCAATAAAGGTAAAAAGAAGAGGATATACTCCAGGAACAAAGCCTAGATGAAGAAAAAATGAATCCAACCATATCTTGTAATGCATTGGTGGGAATTACCACTCCTCAAACCATCAAGATAGAAGGACAGATCAAGAAGAAAAAGGTAATAGTGTTGATTGATTCAGGAAGTACCCACAATTTTATTCATTGTAAGGTAGCAAAAGAATTGAATTTATTCTTATATCCAGCACCAGAGTGTCAAGTGATTGTTGCAAATGGAGGAACGATAAATTGTTTTGGAAAGTGCCATAATATCAAGCTCTCCATGGGAGAATATGTATCGACTAGCCCAATGCTTTCCATTCCAATGGGAGGTGCTAATGTTGTATTAGGAGTCCAATGGCTACAATCCTTAGGTACAATAGCTTTTAATTTTCAAGAACTTTTCATGAAATTTTTTGTGGAAGGAAAGGAAGTTGAATTAAGGGGTATTGCAGGGAAATCGGGAAAGATAATTAGCTCTAACAATATGACAAAGCTTCTAAAAAAGGAATGAAAAGGTGTAATTGCACAATTATGTTCGCTAGATGTTTCCACATTGGAATCATCTATTTCTCCAGATCTCCAAAAAGTCTTGGACAATCATTCCAAGGTATTTGAGACTCCCAAAGGTCTCCCACCTATTCATGATCATGATCATGCTATTCATTTGATTCCAGGAAGTGTTCCTACAAACATCAGCATACAGATATCCATATGCCCAAAAGAGTGAAATTGAACGTATGGTTGTAGAAATGCTAGAGGCTGGTATAATTCAACCGAGTAAAAGTTCTTCCTCTGCTCCAGTAGTATTGGTGCACAAGAAGGATGGATCATGGCACATGTGTCCGGATTATAGGGAGCTCAACAAGCTCACTATTAAAGATAAGTTTCCCATTCCTGTCATTGATGAATTACTGGATGAATTGCATGGATCAATTTACTTCACCAAGTTGGATCTTCGTTCAGGATATCATCAAATCAGAAGTAAGACTGAAGACATTCCGAAAACAGCATTTAGAAATCATGAGGGTCATTATGAATGTTTGGTCATGCCTTTTGGCCTTACCAATGCACCCTCAACATTTCAAGGTTTGATGAATTCAATTTTTAAACCACTCCCTAGAAAATTTTTGTTAGTAGTTTTTGATGATATACTAATCTACAACAAGTCTTGGAAGGATCATGTTGAACATGTTGACAATGTGCTACAACTATTAGAGGAGAAACAATTATATGCTAAAAGATCCAATGTTTCTTTGGAGTACAAGAGGTGGAATATCTGGGTCATATTGTATCTCATGAAGGAGTTAAGGTAGACCCTAGCAAAATTAAAGCCATTAAGGAATGGAAAATCCCCACATCCATAAAGCATCTGCAAGGATTTCTCAGGTTGACAAGGTATTATCGCAAGTTTGTTAAGTATTATGGGAGAATAGCAGCACCTCTAACAACACGATTGAAGAAAGATGCACTTTCATGGACTCCAGAAGCAACAAAGGCCTTCGAACATCTTAAAGAGGCAATGTGCCAAGCACCTATCTTAGCTACACCAGACTTCACAAAAACCTTTATTGTGGAATGTGATGCTTCAGGAAATGGAATTCGTGCTGTTTTAATGCAAGATGAAAGACCCATTGCTTTTGAAATTCGTCTAATCAAGGGAAAGTTTTTACACAAAGCTATTTATGAGAAGGAAATGTTGGAAATACTCCATGCACTTAAGAAATGGCGACCCTACCTAATGGGAAGACACTTCAAGGTAAAAACGGATCATGATAGCCTTAAATACTTTTTAGAACAAAGATTATCCTCTGAAGAGCAACAAAAGTGGATCACAAAGATGTTGGGTTATGATTTTGAAATCATCTACAAAAAAGGGAAGCAAAATGTGGTGGCAGATGCACTCTCAAGAACGGATGAGGATGTGGAAGCATTGTTGTGCGCCATTTCTATTATCCAACTAGATTGGATAAACGAAGCAAGGGAGGAATGGAAGAATGACGAAGAAGTGTGGGCACTTATTCAAAAGTTACAACAAGATTCTAGTATGTCGGATACATTGAGCTGGAAAAATGATTCGTTATGGTACAAAGACCGCTTATACCTCTGTAATAATTCCCAGCTAAAACAAAATATTCTTATGGAATTGCACACTTCTCCCTCAGGAGGGCACTTGGAATTTTTAAAAACTTACCACAGGGTTAAGAAGGAATTTTTTTGGGATGGCCTTAAATCAGATATTCAAAAGTTTGTGGCGGAATTTTTGGTTTTCCAACAAAATAAAGTTGAAACAATTAATACATCGGGTCTATTACAACCTTTATCCATTCCAAGCCAACGTTGGGAGGAGGTTTCAATGGATTTTATCACAGGTTTACCCAAGTCTGAGGGAAAGAGTGTCATCATGGTGGTAGTTGATAGACTTACCAAGTATGCACACTTTTTTGTATTATCACATCCATTTAAAGCCAGTACAGTTTCTACTGCATTTATGGAAACAATTCAAAAGCTACATGAAAACCCAAAGATTATTGTAAGTGACAGAGATCCCATTTTCACTGCAAATTTTTGGACAGAATTATTTTCTTGTCTTGGTACTCAGTTAGCTCATAGCTCATCTTATCATCCTCAATCTGATGGGAAAACATAGAGAGTAAACAAATGTTTGGAAGGATATCTTTGTTGCTTTGTATCTGATAAACAGACACAATGGGTCAAATGGTTGCCTCTGGCTGAATAGTGGTATAACACTTCCTTCCATACAACAACAAAAATGACCCCATTTATGGCACTTTATGGGTATCAGCCACCATCCATCACATCATATTTAAGAGAAAATTCTAAGGTTCAAGCAATGGAACATCACATCGAACATCAGCAACAAGTCCTCCAAATCTTAAAGGATAACCTCGAGAATAGAATGAAACAACAGGCAGATCAACATCGCAGCGAAAGAAGTTTTGATGTAGGTGATTGGGTATTCCTACGACTACAAACATATAAAAAAATGTCCCTCAAGCAAGCTAAGAAGGATAATAAATTATCACCAAAGTATTATGGTCCGTACAAGGTGTTGCAAAAGATTGGTACTATGGCATACAAATTGGAGCTTCCTGCAGCTTCTCGATTGCACCCAGTTTTCCATGTTTCATGTTTAAAGAAGGTTATAGGCGATAAGCTCCCAGTTCAAACAATATTTCTAGAACTTGACGAGGAAGGAAAAATTACATTGGAACCAGAAGCAGTCACAGAAACAAGAACTCGACAGCTGCGAAATCGATCAATTTTAGAGTATCTTATCAAGTGGAAGAACTTATCTGCTGAAGATTCCACATGGGAGGATGAGAATTTTATACAGAAGCATCCAGAACTACTCAAGCATTGAGGACAACACTTTTTTAAAGGAGAGGGGCATGTTGGGTCCCTATAATACTAGTGATTACCCCATTACTATTGTAGTTGTACCCCTTATTAATATCGTTGTGCCCCTATTGTCCCCATATTTTTATTACTGTGCCCCATAGAATCCCTCTATTGTTATTTTTGTGGCTTTATATTATTATTGTTAGGTCGGCTGGGTTATATTGTGACTCCTTAGACTCCTATATATAGAAAGGAGGTTTTTCCATTTGAATCCTCCAAGAATTGTTCATTTATGTAATGTAAAGGAGGTTGCCCCCTCGAAGAGGCTGAATTTTAAGGCATTGATCTATCTTTTCTATCTTTTTCTTGAGCTAGTTTCATAACAAACTAGCTGAAGATACTCTTTCAAATGATCACTTGGTCAAATGTGGCTTCATATTATTAACAAGAAAATAAGTTCCAAAATTACAAAGATGTAAATCTAAGCTTAATACATATAGAAATTCGAACTCCTTCACAGTTCTATACAATTGATATTTAAAGAAACATTCCTAACTGTCTTTTGAGAGAATTAAGCTACAGGTGGTCTCCACGTATTACAACAGATCTGCGTAAATAGTTGATCAGCTACAGGTGACTTTAAGTTAGCAAGATAGTTGGATGAAATTGTTATCACCGATGGCTGGTTTGAGTTATTGTTACAACAAAACTGTTGGATTTATTAATTAGCCACAAAGAGTGGACACAGGGTCCTATTGCTCTTGGTTTTCTTCATTTGACTCCACCTTTGACTTTGGTCTTGAGCTGGCTTTTTTGTCAATCTGAGCTGGGTGACTAGGATAGGATCCATGTCATGACCATTGTAGAGATGCCCATGTGGCCAGTTTCCTCGTTTGACACCTGTAACCTGTTCAACCATGGAAGTGGCTACGGAACACTCAGTTAGCTACAGAATGGGCTATGTTCCGTAGCTAACTTGAAAAAACTTATTTCAAATAGAAAAAACATAAAAGTATAACATGTCAATCATTTAATGTCTTCCTTGAGACAAAATCTATCATTTATCAGTGATGGTGATCTGTCTTTCATGGAAAAACAAGAGAAAGAAGTGAGAAAAGTTGTCAAAGAGAGAGTAATTTTGAGGTCCAACACAGTCTTCGATATCTTTCTTAGTTGGATTCTAGTGATACGACATCACACATCTCTCATGCAGATTCCAGGTCCCGAAAACTGTTATAGACATTTTTGGGCACTGCAACCCCAATCATATATGTCCATAAACCAAGGGCTCCTAAGTCCCTAAAAGTGTTGATTCATACCCTAAAGGAACAAGGGCAGCTGATTAAATCATCTCCCAAAAGTTCTCCACAGAAAACTACTCAGAACTGGTCAAATCTGGACCATACAAACTACCCATTGCAGAAGGTACGATGCATCCCACCAGCCCAGAGTAAAAGGTGCGATGCATACTGGATAGCTCTTCTGCAGGGTGTGATGAGCGAGAGTGGACAAATGGCAGAGACAGTTTGCGAGGTGGTTTGACATGGAATCTTTCGGAAACTTCTCCTATGACACTTGCCTCTCTGAATTCACCCAGGGATGAGTAAGAGATCATCAATCTCCAAGTGTAATCAAGAACTATCAGAGAGAGGACACTAATCAAATCTCAGAAGCTGACTCACCTCCCTGCAATCATCTATATATGGATCCCTCATCCCAGAGATCCAGAGGCTAGAATTTTGTATCTTGTAAGGAAGTGTTGCTGGTTTCTTGGTGTAACATCATAGTGTTGGGTGATCTAAGCTTTTCATGAGGTGAAGAAGGGCTTTCTTGTTGAGAGGATGACGCTGAGTCAGAACAATTGGTTGTAATCCTCTTTTCTTTTCTTGATATTAATAAAGCTATTCAAGTTTTCCTCCACATTCTTGTATGATTGATGATATATGCATTTGTGTGGTCAATATATATCTGGTCCTATATTGTTTGTGATAGTAGATCTCTGTTCTTGGATAGTGTTATGCTGCTTTGATTCCACAGGTGCTCTTTGAAGCTGGGTAGATGAGGAAGTGAGTGGAAAAGGTCTATCAGAAAGGAGAGGAATCAAGCAAGAACCAAGCGCAAGACAAAGGTTGGTCTCCTTTGTTCCCCTCTTATCTACTTCTCATAAAGGAAAACGTAAGTAGTTTTAGTTTGCTTGTTTCAAAGATAGCTACCAGTCTTAGTGGGACTAGCAGCTCTACACAGACACTAGATTTCCTGATAACAAAATGGCGACTCTGCTGGGGAGCGAATAGCTTGTTTACTTTTCTATATTTTTTCTTTTTATAAACTTACAGACGGAGCCTGAATTCAAGCCAGCAAGCCTTCGAACTGCATTTGCTATGAAAGTGCAAAGTAGATCAATGCTACTTCAGTCTATCTCCAGGTTTTGTTTATAGACTGAAAAATTGATTTTTAATCATCCTAATTGCCCTTGTGGTGGCTTTAGTAACCTCCTTAGATCTACCCTTGTGATTTATTTACTGATTATCACTTGCTCGGCCTAAATCCATGAACTGTGCTGAAAACTGTGATCAAGAACTGGATCAAAAGTCTCGCACTGTACCATCGCACCCTCTCTTCAAGGATATCAGTATGCATCACACTTCCCGTGTGCAGTAGGTGGGATGCATACTGGAATCCCTGTGTAACAGGTGCGATGGTCAGAGAAGTCTAATTTTTCCTCCAGACTTTGGTTTTTTTTTTTTTTACTCTTTTCAGCTCTATTTAGGAGTTTTGTTGTCTGTAGTCAGTATACCTTTGTGGAAACCCCATTCCTTGCCATTATTCCGCCTCCATTGTGCAAAGAACTGTAATTTTGTTTTATGTATTGTGAGCCATTTTCAGTTCTCTTTTACAAAGAAGTAGCGTAATTGAACTATCGTTTCTTGATTTGGAAGTGTCGCAAGTGTCGTTTTTAGTCATAGAAGAGAATCCGATTATTCTTGATAGTCGATTACACTGTTACTCTTGTATTTGATTTGAATTAGTAGTTTTTCAAGTGTCAAAAGCAAGTTTTCAATTCCAAATCGCAAAGTGTCGTCATTGTCTTCATTTTGCCTTGAAAAGAAGCTTGTTAGTAATGTTGCTTTGAAAAATAATTCAGATTTGCGCTTAGCTTTCTTTTTATCATTCACACATTAAGAAGTCTGAAAACAAATACATGCATGTGCATTTGCATTTAGACTTTTTGTTGGTTTGATTTAGGACAGTGCATATAGCATGTGCTCTCTGCTCTATGTTGAAAGAATATCATCTCTCTTTCTTTAGTAGCTAGGATTTTCATTGCAAAAAGAAGATTAAACGATTGTTTATCATCTTAGATTGCATTTTAGGAATTGTATATCTACATCATGCAATGAACCTGAAAGGAAAATTTATTAAACAAGATCAACTGTAAAATAAATTTAATGAATCTAAAAATGCTTTGGAACCTAACGAACAACATTTAGAAGTCTAGGCTAGAGACATATTCCGGCGTCGTAAAGCTTGGTAACTGTTGTTTTCATTGTTGGTTGGGTGATTCCTCCACTCTGAGACGACAAGTGCCAGTACGGACTTGTGCTCCCATGTACCATCGAGTATATATTGGGAGACCACAATAGGCTATATCCTTTATCCATAGGAAGCCGTGTCTGCTGCCCTATTAATCGCAATGCACTGAACACAGCATTCGGGAAGATTGACTGTCGTACCGTAAAAAGTATTCTGTAGTTTTACGATTGGTTTGGTAATCCCTCTGTCTAGACTTCCAGAGTAGTCACTTTCATTCCTTTTCAGACTCCTTTAAAGGAAAAGGTCCATCTGAGCACTTGTCACTTCAATCTCATTAAAAATCGAAGGCGACTAGAGTCATCTTTTGTTTTTTCTCGACTCTTAAAAATTGAAAAAACAAGTTGTGTCAAAGCGTCTAAAATTTATTTTAATCAGAATAAACGTCACCTTTCCTACGTTGGTCTTAGGTTGAGAATAATGGAGTCCACCAACCAAAGATTTCCCCTTGGAGGAAATCCTAGTCCTTTCTCCTCTTGGGGAGATGTTGGTGCACCCCATATGGCCATATTGTCACTTCTAGGATTGACAATTGACCTGCCCATATGGCTCTTCTCGACCTCTATCGTTCAGAACACCGTGATTCCTGAGCAATCAAGTCAGCAACTAGACGATACCAAAGCTACCCCCCAACCTTCTACTTCATCTGATTCTCCCTCTCCTCCTTCCTCTTAGCTTGATGGAGCTGGTAAAGCCAAAAATCAAGTAACTAAGAAGGAGAAGAAGGGGAAGGAGAAAAAAGAGAAGAAGAAGAAGGAGCCAAAGGCGAAAAGGGGAAACCGGGCATCATCTAGTGAAAATCCACACACTGCACTATCAAAGCCTAAATCTCCATGTGTCATTTGCAAAGGAGATCATTATCATTGAGATTGTCCTTGCATCCCTCAGATCTTAAGGGACTGGTCTCCTCATTTTCACAATCCAGTGTCAACAACCTCTGATGATCATGTTGAAAGTACATCGTCAACTAGTGAAAGCGAAATGTTGGGACAGGAAAGGAAAAGTAAATTCCCTTGTAAACTGTGTGAAGGCGATCACGCCATCCACCATTGTCCCTTCCTAGATGAGGCTAAAAGAGTTTTGGACAACCGTCTAGTTTCACCATTATGACTTCCTCCTGGATATAAGAAACTCTTGCCAATTCCATCACTAGTTGAAAATCTGACTGACACGCCATTGTTGTCGGTCGAAGCATCTATCATTGAAGATAAACCATCTGAATTCACACTAGACGAAAGTCAAAAGGTCGAGGCGGCAGTTGACCCGGTCTTGCCTTCAGAAGGTCCATCTTCGGATGATACAGTCACTGGAGAGAACAAGAATGACACTGTTCAAATTCTCTTCGTAAACACAGATTCTGATGAACATGGGGGCAGTCTACTCGTTCCTTTACCACAGGAAGGAAGTTCGTCAGAGTCATATATGGCCGTCTATTCAGTCCCACCTCCAAGCAACCTAGTTGTTTCCTTTGATTGGAATCTTCTAGGCAGACCCCATTTACCGGCTAGTGTACCATTTCGCATCATTCCACAAATATACAGAATGGTCATGGCCAGTACCATCATAGATGAAGGGGCTTCTATGAGTATCCTTTCCTCAACTACTTAGAAAGTGCTTGGTTGGCCATCGCTTTTTCCTGAGATGAGAAATCTAACAGGCTTTGACAAAGGAACCAGTCGATCATTAGGGATCCTTCCCAATGTGCCGATAACATTGAGAAGGAAAATCATTCACATGAACATAATGGTAGTCCAAGGACCCCTAGATTATAATCTACTCCTGGGACGCGACTATATTTATTGCATGGGAGCCATTGTCTCCTCGCTCTTTAGAGTAATGTGTTTTCCGCATGAAGGAAGAGTGGTCAAGCTCGTAGACCAGCTTTCGTTCCCCAGCTCACACATATAAAATAGTCAAATACCATCACTGAATGGTCTTTTCACACAAGGAATGTCTTTTCAATCCCTGGTCTGTCCACCTGATGAGTGCGAGTGATTCGGGAGGACATGACTAAAACCTAGGGGGCATGCACCTTGGTCTGTTTCGGCAGGAAAAGCTTGGGCATAGGGTAGGTTTCCACAAAGGATATATGATTGGTTTATGAGATTAGACTAGAATAAGAATCCTTCGTCAAAGTTATGTGAGTGGAGGCAAGTTGTGCCACTCGCCTTTGTCTATTTCGGTAGACATCACCGAGGAAGTGTTTTTTCTGTAGTGCGGATGGAACAATCTTTGGTAATCTGGAATTTTTTCGCTATACCTAGGGGCATGCAAACATTTTGGCATGCAAGCAAAGAGCGACCATTTATTTTTTAAATTTGTAGGTCCTATAACCCTTTAAACTCGTAGGATTGGTCGTTTCCTAACTTGCATAAAGAAAGGATGCGGGGAAAAGCTTTGTAAGGTGCAAGCTCCATAAAAAATGGCATCTTAGATGAGACATCCTTATTATACGACTGGATCGAGTAGTTTTTATGTGGAGTTCAAGCTCGTTAAAAATTAAACATAAGCAATGAGCAAATGTTTCCCCCAGAGTTTAAGTTCATTCAATAAAAAATGAACCAATTTCCGGTAAATAACCATCGTGAATGCATTATTATCAAACTTTGAGCCTTGGTCGTGTTCTCATCATCACCTCCACTCTGTTTTAGCCGATCATTCACCTCGATTTGATTGTTTACCCTTTTTGAGGAACAACTGCGAAGAGTGATCCTATTAGCCATCCTTGTGACACTGTCGTGATTGGAAAATTCCAAACCTTACTTGGAATCAACTGCTACCAAAATTTATCACTCATTCCTCGAAAAACGAGTCTCCTTTAAGCTCTTTTCATCTGACTCATAAGAAATGAAAAGATTTCTGAGCAATTAGCCTCTCCAGCTCGTTAAAGTGACTGGAAGTGCTATCCCTCCTCTAGATTTTAATCTTTTTGGACCTGAGGGATTATTACACAAAAAGATCGAGCGCTTGTTTTGTTCGGCTCGCTAAAATTACCTAAAATTCATCCCTTTTGTATTATTTTATAATTTTTCAAACTTAAGGGATTATAAGACGAAAAAGGATTATTGGAGTTTTCTTTACATCCCTTTTAGACCCTCTAAAATTGAAAAGAACCGAGTTATCTTTGTCATTAAACTCATTAAAACCGAATAGTGACAAACTTGTCCTAAAGGGAAAATTATAGAAGAAGCATATGTTATCCTCATCAAGCTTGAGAAAAATAAAGAGGTACTGGTCAGCAATGACTGGGGAGAAATTGGGAAGAAAACTTGAAGAAACTTTATTGGTAGCAAGTCGCTCTTGAACATGACACTTTCACTCCGCATCCGAGTCGGGTTGGGTTGTTTCGTTCACTGGTCATATCACCATTGGTCCATCACACCATCCACATTTTGGGTTACCACTACCAATACATCATGTCAGTGTCATCGATATGTTCAAGAGAAGTCGCTCAGAGAATTCACCTATGTCTCATCCACTACAATACATTCACGCTCCATTCTTTCATGACCGCCACCCTGAACCTTATATCATCAGATCATTTTCACCTCCATTAAAATCATTTTCTCTGTTCCGTGTCGTAGATGTGGGATTCATTAAGGCCCTCCTACGACAGATCACTTCTTGTCGACATCAGCTCATTATCTAGGAAGTCGATCTAGGAACAAGCCTTTCAGTACTTTGAAGCTTGCATGCCTCAATGGCAAGTTTCTCACTTCCAGTGACAGGTTTACATCAATGGCCTTCGACCGAAAGATTTTGCGTTGTGTTCGACACCAAGTCCCTTTTTCACACCACGTGAATTGTATTGTCATACCTTGAGGGTCATCATCATTATCGGTGATTCCTCTCGTGCCTGTTAACAGCTTACATCAGTGGCTGGTAATCAGGCGATGTCTTTCCATGTTCGACTCCAAAACAACTCTCACATGGATCAAATTGTAATTTGAGTGAAGATTGAACAAGATTGAAGACCCTGGATCTAGTTTCATCCATCTGGGATGCGATATATATTCAGGAAAATAGAGACATCAAATGTACATCATTGCTACACAGATAATCATCCAATCTAAGGGATGATGGCTCTACCAGAATCATCAGTCTGCACACAGACGATTGTATGTCTTATGTACATTGAAAATGAATTTATAAAGCTGAGCATGGGAATGCCCACCTCAGCTAGATCATGAAAATATTATGAAGATAATGTATTGTATTGTATCTTATTACAAGTCGCCTTCCAGCTCGAAAAAACTTCGGATCCTCATGATAAAGAATTTCACCCGACATCAAAAGATTAACGACCTCATGCTTTATGGGGAAATTGTTAGAGACATTTTTGGGCACTGCAACCCCAATCATATATGTCCATAAACCAAGGGCTCCTAAGTCCCTAAAGTGTTGTTTCACACCCTAAAGGAACAAGGTCAGTTGATTACATCATCTCCCAGAAGTTCTCCACAGAACACTGCTCAGAACTGGTCAAATATGGACCATACAGACTGCCCAATGCAGAAGGTGCGATGCATCCCACCTACCCAGAGTAAAAGGTGCGATGCATACTAGATAGCTCTTCTGCAGGGTGCAATGAGCGAGAGTGGACAAATGACAGAGACAGATTGTGAGGTGGTTCGAAATGGAATCTTCTAGAAACTTCTCCTATGACACTTTCCTCTCTGAATTCGCCCAAGGATGAATAAGAGATCATCAATCTCCAAGTGGAATCAAGAACTATCAGAGAGAGGTGTAGAGCCTCTAATTTACACCTCATCATCCACTATTACCTACTGTTTTTCATCACTTACCTCTCTCTTTTGCCTCATTTTCATTGTAAACTCACCCAAATCATTACATATGATGGCATTAAGCATGATTTAGGGATTTTGCTAATGTGTGACTGTTTTGTTTAGATTTTGACATACTTACAGGCATTCCGCAGCCATCTGCTAATTCCGCAGCCATCTGATGATCCCGCAGCCTTTTTGTTAATCTCAAGGTTCCATGTGTCATTTTTCCAAATGAGCCACATGGGCACTTAGGAATCAAGGTGCTCGAGGTTCCTGTGCTATCTGTTCAGCCATCCACGTCATCTGTACCTACGGTCAACGAGGGTCAAGTTACGGTCAATAAAGGCAGCTTAACGGTGATACGTAAGCTGTTGGGTCACGTCAGTTCAAACGGTGACTTGTCCGTCTTATGCAGGCCGTGGGGGACATAATCCAACTCTGGATTCAATGCCCATAACGACCAGAACCTCCAGCTCATCCATGCAGACTTATGACGTGTTTTGATCCTTAATTACGCATGACAACAAGGAAAATTTTAAGGATGGAATTTTTTTTGAAGTTTAAAAACATTGGCGAATCTCACTAATCCCTAATATGCAAACTATAAAATGTGTATTGATATATTTGTAAAATCATTCAAATCTATAATGATTTTATATATAGTCTCTATATAATTTTGGCGATTTTTGAGGTAAAATAACTTTATATTCTAAAATTTGGGCGAATCATCTTTTATAAAAATTGGTAATTGGCGAATCTATTTTTGGAAAAATCAAGGAAAATTAGCCCACTGGGCGAACATTAGCCCCTAAAATTTTCCATGCATGACAGTTAGTTAGTTTTCCAGTTTTAGCTGTACGCATTAGGCCGTCTTTCAGATGCCTATAAAACTAGCGTTCGCATACGCTGAAGGTTACTTTTCAGTTGCTGCATTTTATAAACTTGTTGTTAATTTAGAGCATTCGAAGACTCTGTTTTTATAGTGCTGTTCTAGCACTCTGGACTGTATTTTTCTGCACATGGAGTAATAGAAACAGTGCTGTTTTGAAGTTTCCAATTCCTTGAGTCTCTTTTGGATGATATGAATGGAGGGCCCCTGTTCATGTTAGCCTTGTAAAGTATTTTATGTATTTTATATGCAGCATTTCCTTATTTCTATTCAGCATTTCTCTTAGTTGAAACATGTACAGCGTAATTTACCTTCTTGTTATTTCATTTCCAGCCTTTCTTTTTAGTTGATCAGCATTGTTCTTTTGCAGGTTTTTAAACCCGGGATTGATTTTGTGTTTGTGTATTTGCTTAAATATCTAGTGGTAGTTTCAGTTGACAGATTCAAGTTGCTGCCTTTACTTTATTTTCATAGCTGATTTTTAGTTTTATTTCTCAAAGTGGTTTGCTAGCATATGAATGATCTCTTTATCATAAATTGTCTATCTTTTAGAGATCAGAATATTAATAACTTGCAGCTGGCTTTGGGTGCTTTTTAGACTAATCCTTAACTACTTTCTAATCGTGTCTTACACAGTACTATGTGTTAGAGGCAGAGAGTTAGAGAGAGTTGAACATCATAACTAGTCTTTAAAGTAGATTTTTCTCATTTTTATCATTTCTTAGACTTATCTTTAGCTACTTCCTAATCGTGTCTTACACAGTACTATGTGTTAGAGGCAGAGAGTTAGGAAGAGATAAACTTTATCATTGGTCTTTTAAGTGATTTTCTTACCTTTTATTTGCAGCAGCATGAATGGTGTCTAATGCCATTAGAAAGTGGTTCTTTGCTTTCAAGTTATTTCAAGTTACTTATTTCCTTCAAGCTTTTCCTTTTCAGCAAGTAGTTAGAAATCACTAATCACACACTCTCACTCATCTAGAATTCACTTTACACACACCATCACTCATCTGTTTATAAATCACCACTCCATTTTAGAAAGATAAATTAACCACAAACAACACCCCCAAACGACAAAAAAAAGCTCTAAGAGGTTGCTTAAGTACATATAGTACACCTTCATTTCATCAGCTTACGAGCCCCGGGTTGACAATTAATGACATCAATTTGGGAACACTAAATTGACTAAACATTTTGGCGCCGCTGCCGGGGAAGTGAAATTAAGTAGCCATCTTCTTAGAAAAAAAAAACATAAAAATTTCAAGGAAAGAAGTTGATAACCTATCAAAGTATGCTCTCCTCTTGCACTGCAAGGTGATCTGGAGGATCAGAAAAGAGAAAGTTATTAACTCGGTAGTTTCTTGAGTATGCTCTCTTCTTGCACCTGGAGTGAACTGGAAGATCAGAAAAAGAACTATTAACTTGACTTGAAGAAAATAATAAAAAATGACATGCATAGAGCTAGAGATTCTAGGGGAAGGTTTTTAGCTAGAGCTCGAAGTTCAATTTTTACAAGTCCATCTGCTTCAAGGGATAGACAAGATACACCCCCCTTATCTCCAACCGAAACTCCTAGTCCTAGAATTCCTGAAATTCAAGAGCCAAGAGTTGACTCTCCTACACCTTCTATTGAGTTTGAACCAGGAAGAGACTCTTCTCTTTCTCCTACAAGAAGACCAATTGTAATTGAGGAAGTAGAATCATCTGAAGAAGAAGGAGAAATCTCTTCTCATTCACCTTTTGTAGAGGAACCAGAAGACTTTGAAATCCCTAGGAGAATCATCATGACAGAAGAAGAAGGAGGTGGTAGGGGTAGAGGTAGAGGTAGAGGAGGAGGAGGAAACAACAATAACAATAATGGAGGTAGAGGTCCCCTTGGAGGAGGAAATAGAGATGGGGATAATTCATTTGGGTTTCCCATTGTTAATGAGGATTCCCGAGCCACCATGAAAAACATATCACCATCTGTCCTCCCTAACTTCCATGGGTTAAGAACTGAGGACCCTGAAACATTCTTATTTGAGTTTGAAGTTGTGTGTCGAACTTATGACTATCTGGATGATACTCAGAAACTCAAATTGTTCCCCTCAACATTAAAAGATCAAGCTTTGAAATGGTTCATGGGGTTACTCACTCAATCCATTAGGACCTGGGATGAGATGAAACAGACATTTTTGGATAGGTATTTGGACTATTGTATGCCTACTAATCACAAGGACGAGGTTTTTAAAATGATACAAAAAGAAGATGAGAGCTTAGAAGATCTACTTGAAAGATTTCAATATAATTTGAAGAGAGCAAAAATGAGTACCTTGGATGAAGAGACCTTAAAATCCCTCTTATTAAAAGCCATTAGGGATGAATGGATAGACATCTTAAACATGATGGGGAAAGGGGATATTTCTCAACTTTCTCTCAATGATATAGCAGAACTTTGTATCCATCTCTCAAGGGGCAAATCAAAAACTCAAAAAGGGCCTAGAGATCCTTCTCTCCTTAGGGCAAATAAATCTGCAACAGGATCAGTGAGTAGGGCTGAAATCGGCAGTATGCTTGATGAATTTAAAACTGACATCTTAGGGAGTCTCAGTGAACAACTTGATACCCTTAAGATTCACAATAAACAAAAAGCAGAAGCTGAGGCTTTGGCTATCTTTTTCCCGAAGTGTAGAAAGAAACATGCTTTAAGGGAATGTCCCTTAGATGCACACGTTGTAGAAACATGTGTAATTTGCTCAGAAACTCATGAGACCAAGGATTGTCCTTCAATTCCTGGCCTCAAAGCAGTCTTTCAAGAGGATCCAGATACACTTGAATCTATATGTTTTATTGCAAGGAGACCTTGGCAAGGACAACAGAATCAAGGGTTTAACAACTCTATGAATTCTCAATCCCAACCAAATTGGAATCCTTGGCAACAACCTTGGCCTCAACCTCAAAATGCTTTTCAAGCATGGATGCAAAGCATGCAAAATCCTTATGCGAGACTTGCTCAATTCTATCAATATCCTCCATCATTTCAGAATCAGCAAGCTCCACAACTTCCAAATCAAGGTCAACAACTATCATTGCCATACCCTCAACAACAACAACAACCTCCTCCACAAAATCAAAATTCTCAACTCTCCCAGCAGAAGTCAAATCAACTTCCCTCTCAGCCATTACCAAATCCAAATAATAGGAACCCTCAAAATGCTTACATGATGGAAGGTCAACCATTCCCTACCTATATGGTTGTTCCTCTCAATGAAGTACAACTCAGATCAGGTAGAATCCTAGACCAACCTTCTACAAGTGTTCAACAACCAAGCATTTTTGAGGAAGAATCTCTCAAAGCCAATAAAGGTTCTGAAGTATCACTTCAAAACCAAAATATCCAAAAAGAAAAAGAAAAAGAATCAACCTCTACAACTCCCATAGTTGAGCAACCTACATCTTTAGCTACACCTCCTTTTCCTGAAAGGTTACAAATTGACAAAGGAGTGGAAAAGCATATATGGGTGCCTGACTATAATTTCCTAGATGAATTGAAGAATGTCTGTATCAAGATCCCCTTGTTACAAGCCATTAAGGAAATTCCCATTCTAGCGAAGACAATAAAGGAGTTGAGTTTGAAGAAAACAGTAAAAAGAACCAGAGATACTAAAAGGATACATCTAGTTGGAAAAATTACAGACATAATGATGGGTAAGATTACCATGCAAAAATATGTAGATCCCGGTAGCCCTATTGTCAAAACTCATATTAATGGGGTTGAAATCCCAAATACTTTGATTGACTTAGGAGCCGCGATCAATATCATGAGTAGACAGACCATGGATCAGTTAAAGCTTCCTAACCTTCTCTTTACACCTACTTTGCTGCAGCTTGCAGATAGATCAATCATTAAACCTGATGGTGTATTGGAAGATATTCCAGTCTCTCTAGATTCTTGGGAATATCCAGTTGATTTTATGATTTCAACTCCCAAGAATAATCTAGGAGGACATCCTCTTATTTTAGGAAGACCTTGGCTGGCCACAGCTGATGCTTTCATAAGCTGTAGGTCTGGGGACATGTATATCTCAGATGGTAATTCCACCAAGAAATTCAACTTGTATCCCCCAGCAAAAGCTATAACAGAAATAGGAGAAGATGAATGGGTAGAGGATGAAGATACTATTCAACCTGTTCTAACCATCTCTGAGATTAGTGAAGACAGTCAAATTCTAAATACATTAGAAAATTTTGAAGTATCTTTAGAATATGACTCTACACATTTTCAGATGGATGCAGATATTGAATATCTCTCCTCTAGATAGATGTCTCTCTTCTCAATGGAAGAGTTTGGTAGTTCTACAGTTGAAATCCTTCCAGGAAAAACATTGAACATTAACAAAAACTTGGGAAGACCACAACAAGAAGAATTAACTAAACTGTTGCAAAAACATTCCACTGCCTTTGCATGGGAATACACTGACATGAAAGGAATCGATCCTAAGACTTGTATTCATCACATCTACATTGAAGAAAATAGCAGACCTATTAGGCAACCACAAAGAAGGATGAATCCAAACCTTAGGGAAATCGTGAAAGAAGAACTCCAGAAATTGCTCAAGGTAAACTTCATTTACCCCATTTCAGATAGCCAATGGGTTTCTCCCTTGGTTATAGTGCCCAAAAAGAATGGTAAATGGAGAGTTTGCATTGATTATCGAGAATTGAACAAGGCAACTTTAAAGGATCATTTCCCTCTACCTTTTATTGATCAGGTACTAGACACTTTAGCAGGTAAAAAGTATTTCTCATTCTTGGATGGTTTTAGTGGGTATAATCAAATTCAGGTAGCACCTGAAGATCAAGACAAAACCACATTCACTTGTCCTTGGGGAACTTTTGCTTACCGAGTACTCCCTTTTGGATTGTGCAATGCACCCGCTACATTTCAAAGGGTTGTACTAGGAATCTTTTCAGATCTGATTCATGATTGTGTAGAGGTATACATGGACGATTTCACAGTTTATGGTAATACATTTGAAGAAGCTTTGGAAAATTTGGAAAAAGTACTGGTAAGATGTAAGGAAACAAATCTTTCTTTAAGTCATGAAAAGTGTTTTATGATGTTTACTGAAGGGATTGTTTTAGGACATCATATTTCAGGAGATGGGATTAAGGTTGATAGATCCAAAGTTGAAGTCATCTCTAAGTTACCTGTTCCAAATTGCCAAAAGGATGTTAGGAGTTTTCTTGGGTTTACTGGGTATTACAGAATATTTATTGAAAACTTCACTAAGATAGCATCCCCTCTTTTCAAATTGCTTACCAAGGACTGTGAGTTCAAATGGGATCCTGAGTGTCAATCTGCCTTTGAAGCTTTAAAGACTAGAATATCTGAAGCACCCATCTTAAGGGGGCCAAATTGGAAACTCCCTTTCCACATTTCTACTGATGCTTCAGATACAGCTCTAGGAGCTGTTTTGGGACAAAGGACTTGATCCCTTATGCCATTTATTACACAAGTAAAAATTTGACTCCCACTGAGTTAAATTATACTGTTACAGAAAAAGAGTTCTTAGCTGTGGTACATGCAATCAACAAGTTTAGACACTACATAACCAGCTATGAAACCTTTGTCCATACTGATCACTCTGCCATAAGATATTTAATGAACAAACCTGTCACTAATGGTAGAGTTACAAGATGGCTTTTACTTTTACAAGAATTCAACATTAATGTGTTAGATAGACCTGGAAAAAAAAACACAGTAGCTGATTTCTTGTCTAGAATCCAAAACACTAATGAAGATTCTCCAGTAGAAGATAAGTTTCCAGATGAATACTTGTTTGCAGTGACTACCAAGACTCCTTGGTATGCAGATATGGCTAATTATCTTGTTACAGGGAAGCTTCCTCTACACTTATTTCCTAATGAGAAAAGGAAAATCATTTAGGAGAGTGCACATTATTCTTGGATTTCTAATGAATTGTTCAAAACAGGGCCAGATTGTATAATTAGAAGGTGTGTTCGGGAAGATGAAATGCCTGACATCCTTAAGGCATGTCATGATGAACCATGCGGCGGACACTTTGCTGACAAGAGGACAGCCTATAAAATCCTTTCTCTAGGATATTATTGGCCTTCTCTCTTTAAAGATGCAAAGCAGTATGTTAAAAGGTGTGACAGCTGCCAAAGAGTTGGGAAACCAACTCCTTCAAATGAAATGCCTCTACAGCCTCAGGTATGCATCGAACCCTTTGAGAAATGGGCTCTAGATTTCGTTGGACCAATTAATCCACCATCAAAGCAAAAGAAGTATATACTGGTTTGTACTGATTATGTTACTAAGTGGGTAGAAGCAAAAGCATTGCCTTCTGCCACTGAAAATTCAGTTGTTCAATTTCTTTTTGAGGATATTTTCACTCGTTTTGGTGTCCCAAGGGAAATTGTAACAGATCAGGGCAGCCAGTTCACATCTAAATTGATGGAGAAGCTGATGGAGGAATATAAGATCAAGCACAGAACATCTACTCCATACCATCCGCAGTCAAATGGCCAAGTGGAATCTACCAATAAAGTTCTTGAAGGCATTATCACCAAGACTGTTCATCTTCATAGAAGAGATTGGGCAGAAAGGCTCCCTGAAGCCTTGTGGGCCTATAGAACTACATGGAAGAGCACAACAGGACATTCTCCCTATGAACTTGTTTATGGGAAGGAAGTCCTGCTCCCCATTGAGTTCCAAATCAAGACCTTCAAGATGGCAGTCCAATTGGGAATGAGCCTCTCAGAAGCTCAAAGACACAGAATGGACCAGCTAAATGAGCTAGATGAAATAAGACAAGATGCAATTCTAAGGACCGATCTAGTTCAGCACCAAAGATCTAAATGGCATGATCATCATATCAAAGAAATAAAGTTTCAGAAGGGAGATTGGGCTCTATTGTTTGATTCAAAGTTCAAAGACTTCAAAGGAAAGTTTCAAACTCATTGGCTTGGGCCATATGAGATTGATGAAGTCTTTAATAATGGAGTAGTTCGAGTGAAAACTATTGATGAATTTCATACTCCTCTTATTGTGAATGGACATCGCTTGAAAATCTACCAAAAGCCATTCTCAAAAGAAGAGTTTGTCAAGTTGTTTAAAGAAGATTCTGCAATCAGGTTGGTGGAGAAGGATTCTTCTCCTCCATCAGCCTAATCTTTGGTTTTTGAAAAAAAAAAATAAAAAATAAAAAAATATGTATGAGCCTGAAAACCAATCTCTGATTGGCAGTCTCATGCAGAAAACCTGAGGTGAAAATCAAGGTCACCTGACACCTCATGTTTTCCAAAAGAAAAATTCTCTTTCTCTCCTTATTCCATCTCATTTTCATCATTACCACCATTTCATTCATTTTCACTCCACTTCATTTTTTTCCATCCATCCATTCGTTCACTACATTCCATTCCATCAATAAAGTCATTTTTAGATAGCTAAAGTTGTTTTTGTGCAGCCGGAGGTTACCACTGCAGTTTCCGCAGTTGTTTGGCAATTCTGCAGCCATTCAACCATTCCGCAGCCCTCTGCACCTGCATAAGAAAAACATAGTCTGTTTGAAAATTTTTTTTTACAGTTCAGAAGTTATTAACAATAAATGGAAAGAGTCATGCAACAGCAATAAATCAATGAAGGGTTAGTGGCAAATCATCAAAAGCAAATCCAAGCACGGATCTGAGGTATGATTTAAATCCTAAACTTACGGTTATCTCATTTTGCAAAGTTTTATGGGTTATGTTTTTTGCCACTACATGTAATGATTACCAGTTTCCCCTATCATGCGACCATACATCCACATATTTCCCAAATCTATCAGTCCTTGATTACCACGATTTTGAAATTCACTTGCGGCTGCTTCTTTCATTAAGGCTTTCGTACCTAAGTGACGTAGCCTACTGTACTACGTCTCTCTATGACATAATCCTGCAGCCAAGTGTAAATCTACGCCCGAAACTTAAGGACCTAGCCGTTTCTACTCATCATTTCATAACCCTTCTACCCTCCTACGCTCATACCATTCCATTCACGCTGTTTCATTTCCACGCTTTTTCATTCCATTCACGCTGTGCTCACTACGCTGCCACCATTAACCATACTCTGTTTTATTCCTCTATGCTAATTCTGATCACCAGTGAAAGTCTGTTACGGCTGTACCAAGAGTCAAGAGCCGTAATCCTCTGTGTTAAGGCCGTAAATCCACTATGTCAAGGCCGTAAATTTACTGTGTTAAGGCTATTGCTGAAGCCGTGTAACCTCCTTTTCCAAAAAGTTCTAGAACAGAGCCGTGAGTTTACTGTGTTAAGGCCACTATTGAAGCCGTGTTTTAGAACAGAGCCGTAGAGCCAATGGGGAAACTCTTAAGGGCAGAACTAGAGGGTTCAAAATTTCTGGAGGGATATCCTCAGGTTAAAGAAGCGTTGCAAAAAGCAAACTGGCTACAATGCATCCAGAAGTTCAGAGGTTACCACAAAGAAGTTACGAAGGCCTTTGCACGCTCCTTCAGAGATAAAGATAATCAAGTGGAGATAGGGGATTTAAAGTTCACAGTCACTGAGAGCAGCATAGCACAAGCTACCTCACTTCCACAAACTGGAGAAAGATGGTTTAAAAACCGATCAGTACAAGACCAACAGTGGAAGCAAATCTTGAAGAACCCAGGTATGGATACCAGCATTTTTACAAAAGGGATTCCTGTTACTTATGTCAAGGAAGAATGGACAACTTTACTATTACTAGTGCAAAAATTCTTTACTTGTGAGGGAGGGTTTGGAGTCTTATATGTTTACCATGCCAAAGTCATGATGCATTTCTTAGGAGATGATATTAACCTTCCATATTTTCTACTCTCAAGTCTTAGAAAAATGTGTTCAATGGCCCAAAAGAACCCAACAAACATTGAATCACATCTATGTCATCATGGTCTTGTTAAAATTCTAGTTGAGGAACAGTTGAAAGCAAAAAGAGATACCTGGGAGAAATTTCTTGTGAGAAACCATTTTGAGGAAGCAGGAGAAACCTCTGTGCCTAGAAAGAGTAGAAGAAAACGAAAGGAGGCTACCCCTGAAACTGTTGTCCAAGAGGAAACTGTTGTCCAAGGGGAAACTGTTGTCCAAGAGGAAACTATTCAAGATCAGATTGTAAAAGAAACTGATGTACATCATTCTGAACATGATATTGATCTTGAGCCTGCTGTGGACATTGGTCAAACAGCTCAAGGAATTATCACAGAAACTCTTTCAGAACTTGCCCAAGAAATTGCTCAAAAGAGAAAAGAGAGTAAGAAGAAACAAAAGAAAGATAAAGGGAAATCCATAGCTCAAGAAACTTACCTCACTCCTGAGAATTTTAGTGAGGAAGACACTCAGCCCTTAGCACAAAGATTGGCTCAACTCCATAAAACTGCCCTTTCCAAAAAGGTGGAAAAACAAAAGCAAAAAGTACCAAAAGAAAAACAGAGTACCACCTCTGTGAGAAGGAGCAGCAGATTACAAAACAGAAAAGTAGGGGCCACAAAGGGTAAACATTCATTCTTCATTGACTTGAGCACACCTCAAAAAGGTGCTACAAGTCTTGACTTGGAGAAAAGTCCTTCACACGCTGAGTATGTAGAGACCAGTCCTCCACGTGAGGAAAGTCCATTTGAGCATGAGCCTGAATTTGAACAAGGATCTGAATTTCAGTATGAGCATAGCCCAAGGAGGTCACTTGAGGTTGACCTGATCAAAAGAAGTTTATAATTACCTAGAGACGCTGGAACAAGCAGTGGCTGGGCCAAGCACTGCTCAACCCTTGGAGCAACAAATGCAATCACTGAAGCAGGAAATCTTTGAACTAGAGGTACTAAATCGCCACATCAAACAAGAAAATGAAAAACTGAAGATACAGAGCAATGTGGACAAGATGGTTCAAGATAACACCATGCTTCATATGGGCCTATGGCAGAAGAAAAACAAAAAGCTCAAGAAGAGATGCAGAAAATTAAACAGAGCTTTAATCAATCTGAAATTCAGGTGTTTGATGAAAAGACCAAGGGTTAATGTGGCCACACAGAGAAAGAAGAGAAGGTTGGATGTCTTGGTAGAGGCATCCCAACAGGTGGACTGAGCAATGTTTTTTATTGCATGAGGACATGCAATGCCCTCGTAGTGGGGGTATGTAGAGCCTCTAATTTACACCTCATCATCCACTATTACCTACTGTTTTTCATCACTTACCTCTCTCTTTTGCCTCATTTTCATTGTAAACTCACCCAGATCATTACATATGATGGCATTAAGCATGATTTAGGGATTTTGCTAATGTGTGACTGTTTTGTTTAGATTTTGACATACTTACAGGCATTCCGCAGCCATCTGCTGATTCCGCAGCCATCTGATGATCCCGCAGCCTTTTGTTAATCTCAAGGTTCCACGTGTCATTTTGCCAAATGAGCCACATGGGCACTTAGGAATCAAGGTGCTCGAGATTCCTGTGCTATCTGTTCAGCCATCCACGTCATCTGTACCTCCGGTCAACGAGGGTCAAGTTACGGTCAATAAAGGCAGCTTAACGGTGATACGCAAGCTGTTTGGTCACGTCAGTTCAAACGGTGACTTTTCCGTCTTATGCAGGCCGTGGGGGACATAATCCAACTCTGGATTCAATGCCCATAACGACCAGAACCTCCAGCTCATCCACGCAAACTTATGACGTGTTTTGATCCTTAATTACGCATGACAGTTAGTTAGTTTTCCAGTTTTAGCTGTACGCATTAGGCCGTCTTTCAGATGCCTATAAAACTAGCGTTTGCATACGCTGAAGGTTACTTTTCAGTTGCTGCATTTTATAAACTTGTTGTTAATTTAGAGCATTCGAAGACTCTATTTTTATAGTGTTGTTCTGGCACTCTGGACTGTATTTTTTTGCACATGGAGTAATAGAAACAGTGCTGTTTTGAAGTTTCCAATTCCTTGAGTCTCTTTTGGATGATATGAATGGAGGGCCCCTGTTCATGTTAGCCTTGTAAAGTATTTTATGTATTTTATATGCAGCATTTCCTTATTTCTATTCAGCATTTCTCTTAGTTGAAACATGTACAGCGTAATTTACCTTCTTGTTATTTCATTTCCAGCCTTTCTTTTTAGCTGATCAGCATTGTTCTTTTGCAGGTTTTTAAACCCGGGATTGATTTTGTGTTTGTGTATTTGCTTAAATATCTAGTGGTAGTTTCAGTTGACAGATTCAAGTTGCTGCCTTTACTTTATTTTCATAGCTGATTTTTAGTTTTATTTCTCAAAGTGGTTTGCTAACATATGAATGATCTCTTTATCATAAATTGTCTATCTTTTAGAGATCAGCATATTAATAACTTGCAGCTGGCTTTGGGTGCTTTTTAGACTAATCCTTAACTACTTTCTAATCGTGTCTTACGCAGTACTATGTGTTAGAGGCAGAGAGTTAGAGAGAGCTGAACATCATAACTAGTCTTTAAAGTAGATTTTTCTCATTTTTATCATTTCTTAGACTTATCTTTAGCTACTTCCTAATCGTGTCTTACACAGTACTATGTGTTAGAGGCAGAGAGTTAGGAAGAGATAAACTTTATCATTGGTCTTTTAAGTGATTTTCTTACCTTTTATTTGCAGCAGCATGAATGGTGTCTAATGCCATTAGAAAGTGGTTCTTTGCTTTCAAGTTATTTCAAGTTACTTATTTCCTTCAAGCTTTTCCTTTTCAGCAAGTAGTTAGAAATCACTAATCACACACTCTCACTCATCTAGAATTCACTTTACACACACCATCACTCATCTGTTTATAAATCACCACTCCATTTTAGAAAGATAAATTAACCACAAACAACACCCCCAAACGACAAAAAAAAGCTCTAAGAGGTTGCTTAAGTACATATAGTACACCTTCACTTCATCAGCTTACGAGCCCCGGGTTGACAATTAATGACATCAATTTGGGAACACTAAATTGACTAAACAAGAGGACACTAATGAAATCTCAGAAGCTGACTCACCTCCCTGCAATCATCTATATATGGATTCCTCATCCTAGAGATCCAAAGGCTAGAATTTTGTATCTTGTAAGGAAGTGCTGTTGGTTTCTTGGTGTAACATCAAAGTGTTGGGTGATCTAAGCTTTTCATGAGGTGAAGAAGGGATTTCTTGCTGAGAGGATGACGCTGGGTTAGAAAAATTGGTTGTAATCCTCTTTGCTATTCTTGATATTAATAAAGCTATTCAAGTTTTCCTCCACATTCTTGTATGATTGATGATATATGCATTTGTCTGGTCAATATATATCTGGTCCTATATTGTTTGTGATAGTAGATCTCTGTTCTTCGATAGTGTTATGCTGCTTTGATTCCATAGGTGCTCTTTGAAGCTAGGTAGACGAGGAAGTGAGTGGCAAAGATCTATCAGAAAGGAGAGGAATCAAGCAAGGAACCAAGCGCAAGACAGAGGTTGGTCTCCTTTTTTCCCCTCTTATCTACTTCTCATAAAGGAAAACGAAAGTAGTTTTAGTTTGCTTGTTTCTAAGATAGCTACCAGTCTTAGTGGGACTAGCAGCTCTGCATAGACACTAGATTTCCCGATAACAACAACGAAACCATTTGTTGTACTGAAGGGAAGAATAAAGGGTAGATCGATAAAGCCCTAAGCCTTAGCGACTTGTGTGAAAGGAAGGGCAAGGGGTATAAACCGACATCATGACCATCTCGGGATGCAGAAAATTGGTCCCAACATCCCCCCATACTGCTTTGGGTGAGACTTCAGTCCACGCTCTGTGGGATGATGCCAAAAGGGCCAATAGTGTAGGGATTTGTTGGCTTTGTGGGCCCTAACCTAGGTTCAATGTTATTTAGCTAAACAAATCTCCACACTACTGGCCCTTTTGTCATCAGCCCGTGGAGCGCAGACTGGAGTCTCACCCAAAGCAGTATGGGGGGATGCTAGAACCAAGTTTCTGCACCTTGAGATGGTCATGATGCTGGTTTATATCCCCTGCCCCTGCTTTCGCGCAGGTCACTAAGCCTTAATTCTTTATCAATCTACCCTTTATTCCACCCTTCAGTACCTCTACGAAGGTGTACGATTGACCTTCGTGCAGCCCTAATGCATGGTTCAGGTACTTTCGCACAGCTATGACAATGTATTGTATAGGTTCCCAAGTTATCTCAAGTGTTTTACTTATCTTACCAATCAATTATAGTTAGCATCACGTAAACTAATATCTTTACTTGCGTTCAATTAACAGATATAATCACATACATTCACGCATCAAATAAACATTGTAAGATAAACCCAGATTGAAATACAAATCATATGCATTAACAGAGACTAAATACATAGTAATTGCATAATACTTCTCTTTATTGATTTCTTCGTGTTTTATACAGACTCTATCCACCGTGCACACACAGTTATAGGGGTCTACGCACTCAGCTGTGGACTTCCACCCTAGGCCTCTGCGCACTCAGCTATAGATCCTCTACCTATGCTAATACCTGAAAACACTTAGACTTCTCTACCAAAACTTCCAAAGATTAATTGTTCTCTAACTCCCTAGAGCTTACTTACTCAGCTCTCTTTTATACAATCCCATGGTCCGTGGACCATGGGTAGATCTTTACAGCCAAATTAACACTTTACAAAATAAGGGTGGACAACCCTTTATGACTCTTGACACCTTCGTGCTCCATGACCACGAAATGTGGAGACTTTACAAAATTTTCCCAAAACCATGGGCTTTTAGCCCCAAAACTACTCTTGGGGGAATCTGTTCCAAACAGGAAGGTGCAGAAGAAAATTTCATGTAGTTCTGTGTAAAAATATTTGTCGAACCAATGTTCTATTGATAGGGGCAAATTCCTATTTTCCTGCACCGTGAATTCATGGATCTTTCTATCCAACCACTTCTCAATATCCTTTTTGGTGGGATTCCAATGATGCGACATCACACATCTCTTTATGCAGATCCCGGTCCCAGCAACAGAACCACTTGTTGGCTTAGTCAGTCCTGACCCAGGTTCAGAGTTAATTGTGTCAAACAAAACCCTACACTACTAGCCCTTTCGGCATCAACCTGCATAGTGAGGACTGAATTCTCACTGGAAGCAATATGGGGGGATGCTAGAACCAAGTTTTTGCATCAAGAGATTAGTGTGATGTCCTTTTATGTCTTAGATATTCCTTCATGTAGACCTTTAAGCCCTTAGGGCTTGGCATTGTAGTTTCCTTCAAATGTTCTCTAGACCTCTGCGAAGGTCTACGATAGGCTTCTTCATACCTTTAACAGATAGGTTATCTAATTACACACATCATAGACTAGCCTTAGATCAGAATCCGAAAATATTTTCTTAACTTCTTAATATTATAACCTTCACGTAAATACTTAGCATGTATTACATTCAATTAATAGGACTTATCCAGTAGATTCGCGCATCAATACATCATTATTTCATAAAGATATTATCTCATCACAACATATATCGCAAACATAAACAACAAAAGGAAACAGATAAAACATATGAATTTCTCCAACAGTCTTCTTTATTGATCTTCAGTATAAGGTTACAGACTCAATACT
Organism: Pinus tabuliformis; assembly: GCA_031772625.1. Lineage (NCBI taxonomy): Eukaryota > Viridiplantae > Streptophyta > Pinopsida > Pinales > Pinaceae > Pinus > Pinus tabuliformis. The sequence goes on from CM062805.1 coordinate 791,654,681, forward strand.
TCCCTGCGCACTCAGCTGTGGACTCTTCTCTAGGCCTCTGCACACTCAACTACAGAGCTTTTTCCTCCTCTAAGACTTACTTCTCTGTGCTAAATCTCTAAGACTCCATTCGCCATACCCATAGAAAAAGACATAGATATACCTTAGACTCCCTAAGACACACCTATTTATACAATCCCATGGTTCATGGACCAAGGTTAGATTGCAAAACCAACTCAAACTTTACATAAACAAGGGTAAAAGCCCTTTTTGACTCCTATCTACCTACGTGCTCCACATCAACAATTCGCAGAGACTTTACATAGTTTTGTCAAAATTTACATCAAAACATGGGTTTTTAACCCAAAACTGACCTAGGGGAACCCATGCCAATAGAAGAGGTTGGGGCCAGATCATCTGCTACAATTGTGGAGAACCAGGACATTTTGCATGTGACTGTCAGAATCTAACTTATCCTTCTTGTCAATATTTTAAGTATTTTTATCATGTTATAGAAGAGTGTCTTGTATTAATAGAAAATATGAAAGAAAAGAAGAACCAACAACCAACATATAAAATTTAGATGATGTGATCCGAACTGAGTGAAGAAAATTCTAGTGCCAATATAGTAATGGGAAGTAGTATATCCATTGGTGAAGACAATGTAGAAGGTAAATAAAATACATGGGTTCGTAGGGTTGGCGAAAAGGATGTTGAATTTGACTTACACAGAGAAAAGGAGACATTTATGGAGGCAAGGAAAATTTTTATGGATCTAGGTGCTTCTACATCTAGGTTCTTCTACGTCTAAAACTCAGAAACCAATAGTCCCACGAAGAGAGAAATCTGAATAAAATATTGTGATGGAGAACTCTGATTCCAAAGTTCTAAAATTGTTTCTCTAGGAATGCATGAATTTGTTGAGGGACCATAAGGCATTAAATAAAGTGAACTAGAGCAAGAAGAGGACCGATAGGTAAATGTGGTTGACATCACAAATTGGTGATTTTGATATGGACTAGATAATTCTAGACTTGGGATCTAATGCTAATGTACTTCCAAAATAGACTTGGGAATGTATGGGGAAACCTAAGTTGCAGTGGTCGCTAATCTAGCTGCGCATGAAAAACCAACAAAAGATAATTCTGATGGGTCGTCTACATGGAGTGGTTGTAGATATTGAAGGGGGCAGTGTGCTTAGAGATTTTGAAGTTATTGAAATAGTAGATGACAGTAATCCATACCTAGAATTGCTTAGGATTGGTTGGGTTTTCAACATGAATGCTATTATTAATTTTAAGGAGTGAATCATGTTATTTGAAAAGAATGGCCTTCGATTAGTTGTTCCATTAGATCCATCTGAAGGTGTGTGATACATAGAACCATTCCATGATGGATATGACGATGAAGAAATTGATCACATATATAAGCTCACTACGTGAGATGAAGACTACATTAATCCCATTGCATATGGATGTATCAGTTGGGAAAAATATAGATCGTGCCAATCAGACTTAGAGGAAGAATTAGAAAAATGGTAGAATCAGCTGCATGAGGTCTCTACACTACAATGCAATAGGCTTACAGAGTCTCTGCGTTATATATCAACCTAGGTACATAAATTACCTTATTATGATGGGCTAGATGATGTCAATAATTTTCTTGACCATTTTGAAAGAGGTGTACCAGAGGAGCACATGTTCCAGGCTCTAGATTTGGATTTAAGAGCTACGCCTGCAAGATGGTGGGGAACCCACAAGGACAATATTGTTGATTGGAAGGAATATCATAGGATGATGAGATTGATATTTGGCTCTACAATAACATGGCTTGGTGAAAATTACACAGGCAAGGATGACTTGTGCAAACATCTGGATCGATGAACAAAGGCTTGGGGAGAGGTACCTCAACTGGAATGGGTACATATCTTTATTCATACCTTAGACGTTATACCGATGAACTGGTATTTGGAGATGAATTTGCGACATGGGATTGCTGATTAGGATGAAATGAAGGAGAGTTTTATGCTTACATTCAGCTTTGAAGATGGATTTGAATGCATTTATGGGGCGCTTCAGGCAATTAAGGCAACAATATTCCAAACACAAATAGAACCTATAACTTGGATCCAACCTGACTTGAGCGTGCAGTTACAACATGTGCTGGAATACTACAATGTTACTATGGAAGAAGGCGATGAGGATCCACAAAATATCAACATTCCTGAGGTTGAAGGACTACGTGAAGTTGTAGGACCTAATGCAAATATCCCTGATATACCACAACCAGTAAAGACAAAACAAATAAATATTTTCTTAAAAGTATAACCAAAGTTCGCACACATTGGTGACTATTGGGATGGAGATATGGCCGAGAAGGTTGTTGAATTACCGCATGAATATCAGGACTTATTTCCAACAAAATTATTTGAATTGAATGGCATAATAGGTGATTTGGGTGTGATGAAAATCAATTTAAAACTAAACACGAAGCTGATTAAGCAGCACCCATATCAACTGAAGCCAAACTAAAAGGAAAAGGTATGAGAAGAGTTGGATAAGATGCTTGTGGAAGGTATAATTGAGCTAGTGGAAGAGTCAAAATGGGTCAGCCTGATGGTGGTCTAGGAAAAGAAAACAAAGGGTGATATAAGGACTTGTGTAGATCTGTGGAAGTTAAATGATGCATGCGTGCATGACACCTTTCCTATGCCTTTTACATATGAGGTCCTAGAAAATGTTGGTGTACAGGAGGCCTATTCATTCATAGATGGGTTTTGAGATATCCCCAAATTAATATTACATCGAAGGATAGAACCAAGACTACCTTCACTTCAGAATGGGGCTCTTTCTAATATACAGTTATGCTTTTTGGACTTAAAAATTCCAATGCAATATTTTCAAGACTAGTAGTCATAGCATTCAAGGAATTTATTCACAAGTTTCTAGAGGTCTACGTTGACGATTGGACAGTCTTCAGGCTAGTTAAGAAACATGTTTCTAGTTTGCATCTAATGTAAGATACATGCAGAGAGTATCAAATTTCCTTGAATTTGAATAAATGTATTTTTTGTGTACCTTATGGAATATTGTTGGGACATGTCATATGAAAGTCGGGATTGATGGTAGACCCTGCCAAGATTGTTGTAATTATCAATTTTGGATCCACCCACAAATGTAAAACAACTACACGTAGATTTGGGTCATATAGGGTATTACAGGAAGTTTATAAAGGCGTATGCGCAGATAACTGCACCAATGGAGAATTTATTGAAGAAGGACACTACATTTTGTTGGGATGATGACTGCCAAAAGAGCTTATATGTTCTTAAGAAGAAGATGGTTATTGCGCCAATCCTAGTATTCCCATATTGGAAGAAAGAGTTTCATGTGCACGTGGATGCGTCCTGCATAGATTTGGAGTTGTTTTAACTCAACCCTGTGAAGGATATATTGACCATTCAATTACCTTTTAGGGTTAGAAACTATCTAAGGTAGAGAAAAAAAATTCAACCACATAATGATAAGGATTATCCATGGTCTACGCACTACAAAAATTCAAGCATTATTTGCTAGGTGCGCACTTTAAAATGTATATGGATCATTCTGCATTGAAGTACTTGGTCAATAAGCCTGTGTTGGGGGGGAAGGTCTGTAGATGGTTTCTTATCTTCCAAGAGTATGATTTGAAGTGATAGTTAAGCCAGGAAGGTTGAATTCCAGACCTGATCACCTCTCTAGGATCGAGAATGGTGAATAACCCACTAATATCAATGAGGGGTTACCTTACGCATAGCTCTTTACTATTAGAGTTTCTCATGAACATTTTTTGCACATTATTTATTTCTTTTTTATTGGAGTAGCTCCTGAAAGGTACACAATGCAACAAAAGAAGGAACTAGTAGTCAGGGATGCAGATTTTTCAGTGATTGCTAGACATTTATATAAGATGGGACCAGATGAAATTTTGTGTCGATATGTACATGAAAGACAGTATTTTGGCTGAAGTGCATGGTGGTTTCGTAGGAGGACAATATGCAGGTAAGGAAACTATGCAGAATATTCTACGAGCAGGATTATGGTGGCCTATGGTACATAAAGATTCTGAGTACTACAATGCATGTGATGTGTGTCAGAGGACCAGAAGACCATCGCGAAGAGATGAATTACCTTTAAGCCTATAGGTCACACCACAAGCATTCGGTAAATTGGAAATTTACTTTGTTGCAAAATTAATCCACTGGGAAAGAAGATGGGTGCACATTATATTATCAATACAACAGACTAATTGACCAGATGGGTCAAATCATAGCCTGTGAAGGATTTAAGTGTAGAAATTGTAGTGAATTTTATCTTCGAGTACATTTTGTCACTGTTTGGATGCCTGAAGATCCTGATGAGTGACCGAGGTTCACACTTTTTGAATGAAACAATTAAGGCGTTAACAAAAGAGTTCCATATGCACCATCAGAAGAGTATGTCGTATCATCCCCAGGTGAATGGTATTGTCAAAGCTTTTAATAAAATATTGGAGAATACCTTATGAAGATCTGCAATGTTAATAGGAACAACTAGGATGTGTGCATACCAAGAGTTCTATGTGTTGGGTTGTGTTATATTCTTTCCAAGACTAGCCCACATAGTTAACTACGGGGTTAGAAGGGGGGTGGAGCCCCCCCTTTGTTGCACCAATTACATAGCGGGGGGAGTCACAAGGGGTTTGAGGGGTGTAGGTAACCCCACTCTATGGGGTTCATGGCAACGCCCCGAATTTTTTTGTTTTTGGACCCTATATTAGGTTGGGCGGACCTACCTATGGTTTTGTGCATGATTTTTCGCACATGGTTTTTGGCACGATGGTTTTCGGTCCATGGTTTTCGACATGATGGTTTTCAGTCCATGGTATTGGATGCTTCTGCATGTATAAATATGTATTGTAACATTGAAAGGAACATAATGAAAAATCAAGCTGGTAGTCCCTGTTTTGGGATCTAGGGGAAAATCTCTATGTATATGTGTTTTATGTGTTATGCTCTCGCATTGTTTATTTTCTGTGTTTTAGAATTTGTATGTAGGTAATTTCTATACAGGGTTAAAACCTATATTTGGTATTAGAGCTATTTTGGCTTCAAGGGGATTCCTTTGTTGCTAAGTAGTTTCACTCAGGCCTGTGGTAGACCCTGTTCAGTGGGAGATCTGCGGGATTGATTCTGGTAGTGAAAGAAGATGGTGAGTAGTGGAAAGATAGAGATCGATAAATTTAATGGTCAGAGTTTTGAGTTGTGGAAGCTCAAGATGGAGGATATGTTGGTGGATAAAGATCAATGGGTCGCGGTAGATCTGGGTACTAAACCAATAGGAGTGTCTGATGAAGAATGGAAGAAGTTGGATCGAAAGGAAAATAGCATAATACGATTGTGTGTCTCAGATTCAGTATTGTTGAATGTATCAGGGGAAGCTACGAAAAAGGATTTTTGGGACAAGTTAGGGACTTTGTACCAATCTAAGTCTCTGGTGAATAAACTATTCCTACAGAAAAAGCTATATAACCTGAGGATGAAAGATGGAGACTCGGTGAAAAAGCATCTGAATGCATTTAATATTGTGGTAAGTCAGTTATTGTCTGTTTATATAAAAATTTCAGATGAAGATAAGTGCCTTAGTTTGTTGTGTTCTCTACCAGATTCGTGGGATAGTCTAGTTATTGCAATAGGTAACAATGCAGCTGCTTTGCAGTTTGATGAAATAGTCTCATCCTTGCTGACGAAGGAGATGAGACGGAAAAATATGGATAACAAGAATGGTGATGCCTTCTCTATATGAGGACGGTCACAGAACAAAAACAAAAATAAGTCATCGAGTGGGAGGTCTAAATCTAGAGGGAGATCTAAATCTCCAGGAAAACCTGTAAAGGTGGTGTGCTAGAAATGCGGAAAGGAAGGGCACTACAAAATGGGCTGTAAATCTAAAGCTCCTGACAAAGGAAAGGGATCTGATGATGCTCCTTTTGCAGAGGTGAAAACCATCTCATATGAAGGTGGGGATGTGTACTTGGCTTCTTCAGCTACACATGTAGATCACGAGGCATGGTTGATTGACTCAGGTGCATCCTTTCACTTCACTCCCCATAGAGAGTGGTTCTGTGAGTATGAGAAATATGATGGTGGTGATGTCTTATTAGGGGATGATAGGAAGGCTAGAATCATTGGTCGTGGAAAAGTAAAGTTGGAGTTGCAAGGTGGAAGGGTTAGAACACTTCCAGGTGTTCTACATATTCCTGCATTGGAAAGAAATTTGATTTTTGTAAGCAAGTTGGATGATGCAGGTGTAAAAACAGTGTTTGATAATGATACCTACAATATGGTTTGGGGAGCACTGGTATTGATGCGGGGAGTTCATATTGGAACTTTGTACAAGCTACAAGGTAGCACTGTTGTTGATGGGTGCAATAGTTCTATGGTTCCTGAAAGTGGAGAAGAAAATCTAGTGGTCTCTGGAGAGAAGACCATGTTGTGGCATCAAAAGCTTGGAAATATTGGAGAGAAGGGCCTTTGAATACTTCATGGTAAAGGTATGGTAGAAGGTATGAGCAATAGCTCTCTGGATTTTGATTTCTGTGAAAATTGTGTATATGGGAAGCAGAATCGAGTGAGTTTTCCCTCTGGTGGTAAGAGGTAGAAATAGATATTAGAGCTTGTGCACAGTGATGTGTTTGGACCTGTGAAGGTTCCATGATTGGGTAAGTCTGTGTACTATGTATCATTTATAGATGAATTCTCAAGGAATACATGGATATATTTCCTTAAGAAGAAATCTGAAGTCTTTGACAGGTTTAAATAATTTAAGGCTCTGGTGGAAAACCAGACAGAGAAGAAGATAAAGGTGCTGAGGATAGATAATAGTGGAGAGTTTTTTAGTAAGGAATTTGAAGAATTCTGTAAGAAGTGTGGTATAGCACGACAGAAGACTACCCCATATACACCTCAACAAAATGGAGTGGCAGAAAGAATGAACAAGACATTGATGGAAAGGGCAAGCAACATGCTCAGTGGTGCCGGATTAGGACAGGAATTCTGGGTAGAGGCGGTGGAGACAACATATTACCTGGTCAATAGATCATCTTCATCAGCGTTGGAGGATAAGACTCCAAAAGAGGTATGGACTGGTAAGAAACCCTCTCTTTCACATCTAAGGGTATTTGGATGTGATGCATATGTACATGTTCCAAAGGAGAAACGAACCAAGTTGGATAGTAAATCTGAAAAGTGCATCTTTATTGGGTATAAGGATGGTTTAAAGGGTTATAATCTTTGGAACATAGTAACAAGGAATGTTGTGTACAGCCGAGATGTGTTGTTCAGAGAGGTGAAATATTTTATTAAAGATGAAGTCCAACCAAAGGAACCTGAGAAGATAGCGTTTGAGCTAAAGGAGGAAGAATCAGACTCTATAGCAGAGGAGGAATCAGAAGATGAAGAGCCACAAACTTAAGGTGTGAGAAGATCAGTTCGAGAAAGAAGGCAGCTAGAAGGGTATAGTCCATATTCTTTTTGTTCAAATTTTGCTTTATCTATTACTATTGATGATCCCAGAACTGTGAAGGAAGCGATAGATTCAGAGGATGGAAAACTCTAGAAAGAGGCCATGGTTGATGAACTGGCATCTTTGCATAAAAATGTTTCTTGGGATTTGGTGGAGTTGATGGCTGGAAGGAAACCCATTGGAAGCAAATGGGTGTTCAAGAAGAAGACAAATGTAGAAGGAAAGGTGGAAAAATACAAAGCTCAGTTGGTAGAAAAATGTTATTCTCAGTTGTCGGGAATTGATTTTGGTGATATTTTTTCTCATGTTTCCAAGGTAACTTCTATTAGATTACTTTTATTTGTTGATGCTACTTTTGATTTTGAGGTAGAACAGATGGATGTGAAGACAACATTTCTTCACATGGGTCTGGAAGAGGAGATCTACATGAAACAACCTGAAGGCTTTGCAGTGAAGGGTAAGAAAGAACTGGTATGAAAGTTGAAGAAGTCTCTGTATGGGTTAAAACAGTCACCAAGGATGTGGTATCAAAAATTTGATACATTTATACGGGGACTTGGCTTCACGAGAAGCAAAGCAGATCACTGTGTGTATTTTAAATTAATTGGTGGTCGTGTTATTTATCTGATCTTGTATGTGGATGATATTTTGCTGGTTGGAAATGAAAAAGAAATTATCCAGGATTTGAAAACCCATTTGTCCTCCAAATTCGACATGAAAGATCTTTGTGCTGCAAACTATATTTTGGGCATGGAAATTAAAAGAGATCAGAAAAAGAGGAAGCTCTGGTTAAACCAGTGTTGAGACAATATTGCAGAGGTTTAATATGCAGGATAGTAAACCGGTGAAGGTTCCTATTCCTGTAGGTGTAAATTTATCTGTTGAATAGTGTCTGAAGACATAAGAATAGGAAGAGGACATGTCCCGTGTTCCATATGCAAGTGTAGTCGGTAGCCCGATGTATGCGATGGTCTGTACTAGACTAGACATTGAACATGTAGTGGGATTATTGAGTAGGTTTATGTCAAAACTAGGGAAGGAGCACAGGACAACAGTGAAGCGGGTTTTTAGGTATTTGCGTGGCACTAGTGATTATGGTTTGTGCTACCAAGGAAGACCAGGATCGGACAGAGTGTTGGATATTCATGGCTTTGTTGATGCAGACTGGGCTGGAGATCTGGATCAAAGAAGATCTACAAGTGGGTATGTGTTTAACCTATTTGGAGGTGCAGTCAGTTGGATGAGTAAGAAACAATCTGTAGTGGCACTATCAACTATAGATGTGGAATACATGGCAGCCACTCATGCAAGAAAGGAAGAAGTTTGGTTGCAGATATTGTGTTCAAGTATGGGGTTAGTACAAGGAGCTATAAGGATAGATTGTGACAGCCAAAGTGCAATTTTCTTGTCAAAGAACCCTGCATATCATTCAAAGACAAAGCACATTGATGTCCAGTATCACTTTGTGAGGGATATGATAGAAGACAAAAAGTTGTTGCTGGTAAAGGTGGACACTTTGAAGAATACTACAGATGTATTGACAAAATCTATGAGCTTTGAGAATTTCTCTTGGTGTAGAGAAACAATGGGTGTTGCAAGGCTGGATAAATGACTAAGCTCTCTTGTGGCCCCCTGTGGAAAGAAAACAACAAGGGGGAGAATGTTTGGTTGTGTTATATTCTTTCCACGACTAGCCCACATAGTTAACCAGAGGGTTAGAAGGGGGGTGGAGCCCCCCCTTTGTTGCGCCGATTGCATAGAAGGGGGAGTCACAGGGGGTTTGAGGGGTGCAAGTAACCCCACTCTATGGGGTCTGGGGCAGTGCCCTGAAAAATTATGTTTTTGGACCCTATTTTATGTTAGGCAGACCTACCTATGGTTTTGTGCATGACTTTTCGCACATGGTTTTGGACGCAATGGCTTTTGGTCCATGGTATTGGATGCTTCGGCATGAATATGTATTGTAACATTGAAAGGAACATAATGAAAAATCATACTGGTAATACCGTTTTTGGGAGCTAGCGGAAAATCTCTATGTATATGTGTTTTATGTGTTATGCTCTCACATTGTTTATTTTCTGTGTTTTAGAATTCGTATGCAGGTAATTTCTATACAGGGTTAAAACCTACACTATGGGCATGTATGATGACCTATAAGAAATTAACCAGGAACACACCATTTAGACTAGTGTATGGATGCCAATGGAGTATATAGTTCCTAGCTTAAGGATTACAATAGTAACTGAGATGTCCAATCACAACGGCATGGAGGAATGTTTAACGCAACTTCTTGCACTAGAGGAGGATCGATTTTTTATTGGTTTTCATCAACAAGCACAAAAAGCTATGGAAAAGGTGTGGCATGATCACTACATTAAGCAACGGACTTTTAAGAATGGAGATTTGGTCCTAATATACAACAGTGAGTTCACAAAACTTTCAGGGAAGTCTCAGATGCATTGGCTAGGAGCCTATGTAATCAAGGATATTCAAAGGGTGGCACAACTTAGCTCACAAAACTGAATGGGGAGTTGTTTCCAGGAAGGATTAATGGAAGTATATTGAAGGTATAAAGGGATGATCCCATTCCTACAAGACTGCGATGACTATATGACAACAGGAAAGTATTAGAGCTTTAGGCATCTAAAAGAAAGCACAAGACTCTAAAATACTTTGTTGAGCAAGGGTTACATCGAAGAAGGAGGGTTGAACAATGTTTCAGGAGATGGCATAGTTGGAGAAAGATGCAACAATGTATCTGTGCCATAAGGGAGTATCTCATGCACTCTGCGCAGAATATGACCATTGGAGAAGCTACAGTTGATTTGACCACGATTTTGTCATTAAATGGAGCAGGGGAAGTGCATTTATGGAGTATATCTATGGAAATATACTTATAAATTTGCATTTATGAGGAATATCTAGAGGCATTCCCAGCATTCGAATTTGAAATTGGCTATAAATATGACCTCCTTCTCTACATTTAGACACTTTTCCTATTGAAAAATTATTTTGATCTTTTGTGCCTAAGTTTGAGCCGAGAGCAGCATCGCATGTCTGGTGAGGATTGGAAGGACATCTATTTGACATTTCTGGCATAAGGATTAACAGGCATCATGACTAGTACTCCTCCTACACACACCACACCTGCGATATCATTGAGGCTGAAGCCCACAACTACAGGAGCAGCAGCAAGAGTGGTAGAACTATCAAAAGTAGCAGTAATGAAGAAGTAGAAGAAACCATAGAAACCACCCATCAGACAGTGGCCTAGGAAGATGAATGCTGAGCAAAGGAGAAAGGTGAAGCTAGACAAAGAGAAATTGAAGAAACCTATAGAAGTAGTTGACTTAGAGGAGGAAGAGCTTGGGGTAGGAATTGAGGATATAAATATTGACAAAGATGAACCAATTTTGCGGTTGCCTCCATACATGTTGCCACAAAAGTTGACTGCTAAGGTGTCCAAGGACCTTGATGTAGTGAAATTTTCCATTCGTACTCCTTTTCTTCCTGAGGATGTTCCCTTTCAAGGAGCGTTGCTGGTGCAGGTACCGCAACTACAGATGGAGGATTGGGATTTGGTGGACAAGGCCAAATTCTCTCATTTTGAGCCATGTAAGTACCTTAAAATGGTATATTATGAGGAGGTCAGTGTCACCTAGAGCCAATGACTTGGGCAGCTGGGAGTCAGTACGTCAGATTGTTGAAAATGTTGTATGTGCCTCATTTTTGGCACATCACCATCAATACCATATGTGTGCGCTAGTTGGTGACTTTGGTACATGATGGAGCTTTAAGGTTGGGAGAGAGGATCCCAATTAACGCTATGTTGATAAGAAGGATCACCTTGCTTCCATGTGGAGGAGAAGACCCTACCAACATTTTTGTTGGAAATTATCCAGAAAAGAAGCTTGCATACCAAGTGAAGAAGGATTTTCATGTTGTCAAGAAATCACGAGGCCACGCTGTTAGCTCAATTTCTAATCAAGTTGTTGGCTTTTCTGCATCCATTCTAGCTGGTAAAATTATGAAGAAGTGTAGGGCCGATGAGGTACTAGCCCCAGTCATTTAGTTGGTTGTGCAGTGCACTCAAGGAATATAGTTTAATTAGGTCAACTATCTCTATCAGGAGTTTCTAGATGATTTTCATGAGGCCTAGGAAGATGGGAAACTATTCCATTATGCATGGTTGTTTCTATTAATTACTTTGATAGCTTGGTGAATCCCCGATGAATCACAGTTCCCTGATGTAGACCCATACTTGTGTGAAGCTACGAGGTATGCTTCGCTATTAGCATTGAAGGATCCAAGTGGGGTGGTAGAAAACAAACAATTTTCGGTATTGTTTAAGATGGATCTATGTACCATGGTCAGCCAGAAGCCACGACTATCAATGGTGTTATTTTCTCAATACTACGGCATTACGAAATTCAAAGGCAATTTCAACAATGTACATATATAGGTGAAGAATGATGTCAAGGGAATATGGTATGAGTTTCCCCACTTGGTCACAGAGCAGGAAATTTTTTCCATAGTATCTAACTAGTGAAGTGTGTGGCTGGACCCTAGCAAGGAAGCCCAAGCAGACTAGGCAGGGACCAGTAAAACTATTGGGATGCTGAAGGAAGACCACAAGAAGGTACCTTAGAAGGTCACTGTGGACCTTAGAAAGAATACTGCGTAAGAGCAAAAGCACGTGGACAAAGAAGAGCCAAATATGGAGGAACCAGAGCAGGGTGGAGCAGACCCTTTGAAGGAGATAGAAGACATTGATTCTCCTTTCATAATTAAGAAGAGGAAGAATCCATCGTGGGAGGTGTGTGCAAGAAGCAGAAGTCTGACAAGACTTCCAGTATTGAATCGATGGTCCTCACTAAGGGGGAAATTGATGAGATTTGGGACACTTTGTGCAATGTCACTAAGGATATATGGAGACACATTGAAGATCAGTATAAGTCAGTTCTATCACAGGTCCAACAGGGCCTCAAAGAGCTGTAAGTGCAAGTGAGTGTGATTCAAGTGAGTTTGGTTCATGTGAGCAAGAATAAACCGAGTGTGGAAATGACAAGTGTGACACTAGCATTGCCTCCCGTGTTGGTGGTCACCACATAGATCCGCACATTGCCTCTTCCGAGAGGGTCACTACGCTTTCCTACCACACCAAAGCAAAGTAGTAGAGCTATATTGAAGGAACTCAGAGCTAAACTTAGTGGCACTGCCCATTCAAGAATTAAATGAACTTTACTAGGAAGTATCTTCTAAATTGAAAATCCAAGAAGATTGGGCATTGTTCGTGATTAAGGACGTCAAGAGCCATAATGAGTAGTTAGCTGAGGAAGTTGACATAGCAATGCAGGATAGAGATGCTTCAAATTTGCGCAGGCAGGAGTTTGAGGGGGCCATCACTCAGACTTGCATTGAACTTCCAAAGCTCCTCATACAGACTAAAGCAGCTTCCCAAGAGAAGCTCCAAAATCTATCAACCGCGGTGAAGACATCCAAAGCAGAGGTTGATTGACTCAAATTTGAAATGTAGATGTTGTTCATAGAGCTTCAGATGAAGCTATAGCCCACCACCTCCCCAGAAGTTTGAGAGAAGTGTGAGGCTACTATTAAGGTAGATATGGAAGTCCTAGAAGCTCCAGTTAAGGACCGTAGCCAGATCTTTGAAAGCACCATGGAGATATGGGTCGCACTGCAGGAGTACTCACATGTACAAAATATTGAAGTAAACATCAGGGATAAGCAATTGTAGTTTGATGAAATCATAGCAACATCAAAAACCTTAGCACCTGTGAACCAGTTCACTAGACTCCATGAAGCGAAGGCCCTTTAGGGTCAGATAGATGAGCTATGACAAAAGGCCTGTTACACTAAAAAATGTCACCATGACCATTTACAGTTAGGATGACTCTATCAACAGTCATGCTACCCTCTTAGGCAAGTCTTATGCCTCTGCTTTCCATGTCAAACTCCAAAAAAGAGAGAAAGTCTTTCTAAATGTATTTATCTCTGGGGACGCAGGTTCTCTCAACCTTACCTACGGGGACGCACCCAATGTTCACAAAAACTACGTATTTGGACGCTCTGTATGTAAAGGTGCAGGTGCGTCCCCCTGAAAAGGTTAAAATGCGCAAGTTTCATCTTTAAAAAGTCACTTGTGGTTATTTCTAGAGCATTTTAGAAGGTTGTTCGACGTGTATTGAGCGCCTCCAGATGGTTCATGCACCCCTACCAAAGAGGAACTTATCCCATCAATAAGGGAGCTATCCCATCCAAAGAGGGGATTATCCCATTGATGGTGGACCTGATTAACTTCCTCTTGAGCACTATAAGTACAGGCATTGGGCCAGAAGGAGAGGAGGTTGAAAGCTACACATTTCTAAGGGTAAATGCTGCAGGAATTAGGACTCCCATTTAGAAGCTTGTGAGGAGAGATTGCCATCTTTGCTTGTTCTATTTGGAAGTGGGTGAGCTTTGTCAAAGTAAAGGAAGACTCTTGTGGACCCTGGAAGGAGCTTGCACAACACCAAGGCTCAGGTTGTAATGGTTCCTTTTGATTACCTTTAATGCAAATTAGTCCATTCTTCTCAATAACTTGTTGTTTATGAGTTATTTCATGTACTCCTTGGTCTATATGTTGAATATGCTTTGTTTTATGTTATAATCAGGTGTTATTTAATGGTTTGACTGTTGGTGATTGCAGGTTTTGGAGAAAAGGAGGAGCTCATCCAGATCAACAAAGCTTGGACTTCTACAACAGCGTTTGGACAAAGGTAAGAACAAAACACTTGATTTCTCATATAATAATGCATGTTTAGAGAAGGATTGCTCTTGTTTGTCTTGTTTGTCACTAGAGAGTCTTAGGCTCCTAGGGAGGTTGGTTGTGTCCGCACAATCGACTCTTTCCGCCTGACAAGGCCTCAATCATTTCAACATGAACATAGCCTTGGGTCAACGAAGAGAGTTAACTCTCTCATTTTTTTGAGAGTAAACTAAAAGGAATGCAGCAAACGTAGCAGACCATTTGATTGGCAGTCGAGGGGCCAACTACTGAGAATTTGGTCGAAGAGGTTTGGTAGGCCGTTGTGTAATGCACAACAAAGCTTCAAGCATTGAAGGCAGAATTCAATGGCCTCAAAGTGCATGTCGAGGATGTACCAGCAGAGTGACTCAGGATGAGTCACACCCTTGTGTTGGGGGCTTGTTGGGATGGGGAGCCCCAGGTCCAATTATGTCTAAGTTTTGGCTAAGTTTTGGATTTTTTATTATTGTAAAGTCTCTGCAATTTGAGGAGCAGAGTGCACAGAATATTAAGAGTCAAAGGGAATTTTAGGAGGGTCAAAGCCCCTTATTTTGTAAAGGGATGGGTTGTTTTAATGATACACTGAACTCCATCCATGGTTCACGGACCATGGTAATGTAATGTAAAATATATAAAAGGGAGTCATCTAGAAGTCATTAGGTAGTTCTAAGCTTATGGATAGTTGATGAGTAATATTTTGAGACTGTAATTCTTTATTTTGGTGAAGGGGAAGGATCCTATAGCTGAGTGTGCGGAGACCTTGTTAATTCCATAGCTAAGTGCGTGGGCCTCTGAAGCTGTATGTGCAGGGTCAAAAGATGTGTATGTATTGAAGATAGGAAGTAATATAGAAAATTGAAGAAATTATGTGCATTCTCTATTTATTTATATGTTTTGTGTCTCTTTTCTCAGTTATGATTCAGTTCTTCGCTATATTTCTTCAATTGCATCATGAAGATTCAGATCTACTTTGGGTTAGTAACTTTTGCATGTTAGAATTCTTAAACAAAGCTTGTATATCTAGTTAAGTAGAAATCACTTTAGGTCTGTGATTCGGAAGATAAGGGTTTTTGAAGGCCAGATAGGGCCCTAATTTAAGGAAACTCTTCGTTGCTACATCACTTAGCCTTTTGGATGTAGAAACCTGGTTCTAGCATCCCCCAATACTACCTCGGGTGAGACTGCAGTTTGCGTTAAGAAGACTGTTGCCGAAAGGACCAATAGTATAGGGTTTTTTTGGTTATCGCAACTAACTTTGAACCTGGGTCCAAGCCCCCTCAAGCCAACATTACCAGCAACATGGCTTGTCAAGTATGATTTTTCTAGCCATTGAGCGATTGGATCATAAAATTCATGATGGTTGTTTGGACAACATCATGATTTGTGAAAGGGTGAATTTTTTATTTGACAAATGGGATCACGATGGGAATATTGTAAGGAAAAATAAATCAGATCATTCTCAACATTCATTCCAAGATAGTGAGGACCCACCATAATCATCAGCATGGGCTGAAGTGCCTCACCTACTTGACAGAAATCTGAGGAGAAAAATGCTAAACAATAAATATCAGAGATCATGAAGCAACTGCCATTAGATGTGATGTTAGGAAAATGATAATTTGAATGAAATTCACTCAAGATAGAGGAATGATCAGATGAGATGGTTGAAATATTGGATTCCTACTTTGGAAAGAACAAAGACAAATTCATTTGAACAATCTTGTGAATGCTTTGAACAATGGAACCAAGTTCACTGTGAACTGGACATGACAGACCACCTTCCTACAACTGATGAAAAATTGTGCAAGCATCACGGTCATCACAGGAATGTAAAAAGGATGTCAGTGCTGTGAATGTTTGAAAATAGGCGGGGCATGGAGAATGGAGTGGAATTGGATTTGTGTGATAGCTTGTGCATTCTTCCTCACACAAGGAGATTTTTGGTGTGATGAGCAGATAGATATGTAGTACAAGATTCACAAGAAGACCAAGGAGTTGACCTTAAAGGGGAAAATTAGATAAGTATGTTTGTAGGCAAAGGTATTCTTTAAGATGATCAACTTCCTAGTCCCATGAGTTCATGAGAGATGGGCATTCCCCACCCAAGTTTAATGTGAGAGATGTGCATGAAGACATATGTGTTGTAACAGATTCGTGAATTTGTTCATAAGTAAAATTTTGAAAATTTTGGAGATCACATATGGAATACCAAACACTTTTTACACATGAATTCACATCGAGTGCAACCATGAAAATAAACAAATTGTGTGTGAGAAACCATATCTAATTTGGTTCGGGGAGCTTACCAGAGTAGCGAGGTCCTAACATAACCATCAATGGACGTTGAAGTGCCTCGACTCCCTGGCATGTCCCAGACCTTTCCAGAATTGAAAATTTTTAGTTTGAAGCTTGAACCAGATCATGCATGGCTTGAGGATGGTTGTTGTTGCTGATTTCAAAACTGGATCCATCTTTGTCACAGGTTGCACCAAATTTTTCAGCTTCAACAAGTTGACTTGAACATTTGTCTTCATGCAATAGAAGAGGTGACAGGGAATGGGGAGTATGCTCTATGAATGGATTGTTTTCATCATGGACAATGTCACTTCTTTGTGTCAATTGAGGAGATAGCTCATCAAATGAAGAATCAAGAGAACATGGGGTATCTTCGACATGTGTGGTTGTGTTATGAATGGTAGGAAACATGGGCAAGTGAGGTGAAAAGGAATTTTCGATATGGATTCCTTCTTTGACTGGAGCACATTCTAGATTTGAGTTAGAGTCTTCATGAGAAAAATGAAGTTTGCATGATCTACTTGGGAACTCATCGCAACATATGGAAGTATGGGAGTGATGACTTCCCAAGGTTGGGGGTTGATCGAAAGAATTAATTGTATGGGATGTTCCACCGAGATTAGCATATTGAGTATCATTCAATAATGGAAGCTCATTATTTTGATGTGCACAATTTTGAAACGGAGAGGGAAGATTGATAGTGTCCTCACCTTTCTTCTCCTGTACCTGTGTAATGTGATTGTCTTGCGCCTGATTGCAATTTGATCCAGCAGCGGGAGAATCAAGAGAATGCGAACAACTAGATGGTGAAGTGGATTGATCAAGCGAGTCATGGTACAAGGAGTCATGGCTTGTAGATGATGGAGGATGGCAGAGATGCTGATCATAGTCAAGACTTGAGTTATGAATGATGACATAGTATTATGGAGTGGAGGGGTGAGACTTCGTTATAGGCTTCTTGAGCCATTTTGGAACTTCCTCCATAGAAGAGAGAGACATATGAGAAGATGGGATGGGGACATGCTATGAAGATTCCTCATCATTGAAAGCACCACAAGGGGGCACCCACATCGAGATCTAAAATAGAGGAGGACAAGGAACAAACAAGGTATTGGGCTCCTCCTCTGTAATCTAAGGTGACTCATGGTCAACAAGAGTTGAGAGGAAGAGAAAGAAGGAGGTTCACCATATTGAGAAATATGAACCAAGCATTTAAACTCTTCACTCAAGAATTCAATGTTCTCAAGTTATTCAAGCATTTCTTAACAGAGGTGAAGGAAGTGACCAGCCAAGTCCCCAACTGATTCTTCAAGCTCCATACTTAAATGACACATTTTTTCACGAAAATCTTGGTGGATATACTCATCGAACATTTTAATCATCATTTTGGCAAGCTAAAAAATGAATCGATAGATGCACAGGGTAATGTGTAACACCATTGTTGAGCACGACCTTTGAATGTGAGGGTGAGCAATATAGTCTAGACATCTTCGTACTCTATCTTGTGGCGTAGGTAGAAGTTTATAACTTGGCGCAAATGTTCACGAAAAGATGGTTCACCCTCACCACTGAACTTTAACTTGGATAGGTCATGGATAACTTCCACGGGGATGGTACATTCAAACTTTTTAGAAAGACATCCCAAGATTATGATGTCAGGAAGAGCCATTTTAAAATAAGAGATTCAAACCATACTCTACAAACACAGCTTGTCATATGGCCCTCCTTCTAGTGAAATTTTATCGACGGTGTTGGACCCGCCAGCAAAGGGGATCTCCCTGGTATGAAGTCCCAACTAGACCTCACAATGTTTGGTGTAGGAGTGCCATCCGGCACGATGGACTAATTTCTATTATCCTATATATTTTCTTTAGCTCTTGTTGTTTATCACATGAAAGTGTTATGCTTGTATCTTCAAAAAGCGAGGTCAGTATGCATGGTGAGTGCGTAATGTAACATTTGTCAAGGTTCTCTTACTTTAAGGGAGAGGGTAAAAGTGATCCTATAGATGAGAGGTAGTAATACCACCCAGGGAGAGACAGACATGAAAAATAACAAGGGTCTTTCCAGCATCCATCAGAGTAGTCCACAACAGATGCGACAGTCATTAAAAACAAAGTGAAAGGGAAAACACATACATCAACTAACGGAGTAGTCCACACGGGGGTGATGGTCATTATAACCAATAAAAAAAAGAATGGTTTGTCTAATGTCATGCAGAGTAGTCCACACAGATGAGACAGTAGTGACAAACAATACAACACATCTTCAACAATACGAGTACTAAAATAACTAAAGTAGTTCAATTATCGTAGTACAAGTTAAGAAAACATGCATCACAAATGTTTAAAGAGTAGTCTTACAAACATCTACAAACATGTGTGAGAACATGATGGCCTGGATAGGCTTCTGAATTAAGCAAAATTTCCAAGACACATATGTACACCATAAATCACTAGTCCCAGTAGTGGGACATTGGAGCCACTCCTTACTCCTCAAAGAACAGACTACGAACTCTCAAGGCTATGTGGGAGGAGCCAAAGTGAAAATCCTTTTGCTCATACAACGAGGGGGTTTATATAGCCAAGGGTGATGCTTGACCCTTTTGACACTTGGACTTCCCTCATGATGGTTCAAATTCCTATAACTTTTCATCTGACATGACTCTTTAAATTCATGTGTGCCACCATTGGACTTTCACTTTACATTACATTTGATTACAAAAAATATGGCCCATAGTAGTGATGTGACCGAGACAAATCATGACACAACTCGACATGACATTGTTGACATGTACTGGCTAACTATGGTGTCTAGGTCAAGTTGTTGCACTGCTGAGTGATGGATGTGCTCTTTGTGTGTTGTGTCTTCACCTCCACATTGCTAAGTGTTGTGGGGTCTTCAATGGTCTTGGCCTTCCTTAATGGTTCTATGCATGTACTCATTTTTATTGTTGCTCGATGTGCTTTTTACATCCATCCTACTGCAAGAAAATCTTCTAGCATGCACTCCTTCTTCATCTTGTTCGTCATCTTGTCATGCTCCATCAATGTATCTGCTCCTGCAATTCACTCATGATGATGACACAAAATCCAAAAATATCCTAGTCTAGCATGGTGCATTGTTTTCCATGTTTGGGTTGAGGTGACCGGGAGGGAGGAGAGGACACTGAAACTGTGCAGAGAACAACTTAGGCTGGGATGAGGTATCCTAGATCTCAGTCTGCATTATCAGGAAAAATTGTGCAATGATCACTGGGAGGTAGAATCGGGCAGTGATAGTCATTAGTGTCACTTGCAAGATGGGACCTTGAGGGGGACAATTTCTACGTAGTTTCCAACGGGAGGACAAAGCAGGGTTGTAGAGGGATTGTTGGGCAATTCTACATAGTTTCTAGAGGGAGGATAGAGCAGGCCACTCAGAGGAACTGTTGGGAATTATGAGCAAATTCCCGGAGCAATACAAAGAAATCTAGTAGGGAACCTGGTAGACAAAACTACATTATTTTTTGAGTCAGTGTAGAGCAAGGTAACAGAGGCATTATTGATCATGACAGTGTAGTTTCTGAAGGCAATGTGGGATAGGCAACAGGGGAATCAACTAGACATGTCAACGTAGTTTTGGACAATAGTGCAGCCCCGGGCCTTAGTAAAGTGTAGGTTTCTGTCAGACCAGAGGGAGGCTTAACAACCATGCTTGAGAAATTTGTAGTTCAGTTTAGGCATGGAGGCAATTTTTGCACAGTTATGGGAGTCAGACAGGCTGCTCAGTTATGGGATTGTATAGTGTAGCTAACCTATAGGACAACCTCAAGAACTGCGTAGTTCTAGGTAGTAGAGCAGGGTCACTGAAGGTTGATACTACTCATTACATCTCAGTCGAGGTCCAGTTGAAGGAGAGGTTTCCGGTCGAGAATATTTTTAGGAAAATGGTTGTGTGCATAAAGCAAGTGAACTTGTGCAGACTAACATTATGATCATACACTTAGCATATTTGATGACGAGACAACATAGACCAACATGTGCTCATTGAAATTATCTTGGAGTTGACAGCGATAAGCGCTACACTTTTGATAGACCTTTGGACAATCGTGGCGACACTTGTGCGTATGTGCTGACAACTTTGTGTGTGAGTATGACTAATGTTCACAAAGCGAAGATGCCTCATGCACATAAAGAAAAACCTTCAAAATCACCATAACAAGATTGCAAGCATGACAAATAAATTTATATGCCAAAATACAACCATTGGTCAACAAGAAAAAGGTGAAAAAGACTTCACAAGAACTCATGGGGTGAGCTCGAGTGTTTGCAATCATCAAAGGAAAAAAGCCAAGGAAGGCTCTAAAATTTGGATGTCGGCCAAAATTTTGGAGGGTGTTGCAGCCGCTACAACATATACTAAGAGGATGAATATTGTTTCTATGATGATTCATATATGTATTAGAATTATTAATGTAGGAATATGTTGATCCTGATTATCTAAGATGAGATGTTGTATGTATGTGCGTAATTATCAAGGTTATGAATGGCATAAAGGCCTTATGTGTTAAGCTAATACGTTCATGATGTGTAGAGTAGATCATATGACCATGTTTGACTATAAAATGTGGTCGAATAAGTTGTTACAGTGTGTGAAATACATCATCTGGTTACTGGTAATTTAGTCAATAGTGGAAAAATTCAGTGTGGTTTCACCCTGAGTCATCCAGAGGGTACTCAATATTCTATGGTTGATTGAGGCTTAAGTCGATTTGACAAGTTGAAACTGACGTATGAGAGGAAGATGTCAAATTTCTACAATGAAGACTCAGTAACCAATACGAGGCCCTAGAGGGAGGATCTAGATCATTGGGCATCCAATTCAACTGAGGGACACCGACCAATGAGGTAGTGGCTTGATTATCATTCATGTGTGTAAAGTTTCATGTGTGGAGCATCATTCCTGGAATAACATGGGATACATTCCTTGTTTTTGACCTATACAAATATTTCTACTGGATGTCAGCATTAAGTTTCATCAGGATAGATTGCAGTATTGTCCAGTCGGGGTACATCTCCTGGTAGGGATTTAATTGGTTTGTCTAGTTGAAGTGAGTTGACTAGTCGGGTGGGGTCCGCTAGTCATGGTAGGATTCCATGGCCTAGGCATGTTGGAAGGAGTATATGTGGAGATAAGTTCTAAATAGTTTTGGGCCTATAAAAAATCCGTGAAATAAGTTTGGGAAAAAAATGTCTAATTTGAGTAACATTTATAACACATGTCAAGAATCACTTATGCAACCCATCGGTTTGAGGGGTCAAGATAGTCGGCAAAACTGGGCAAGTCATGATTAGAAGTGAGTTAATTTTTTTGGCTAGTAAAAAAGCATCCACTAGTCATGGTCGGTTTGGTTGGGCCTACGACTAGGTTACGTTAGGCAGCTAGCTGGGACAAGGTCAGAGTTTGGTCTAGTGTTACGCCCAATGTTTTTGGTGAAATGCAATGACTACTGACCATGAAAATCACATTTTTTCTATGTGGGTCTAACCATGGTGAAAAAGAAACCATGTAGGCCCATGTAAGAGGCTACGTGGGCAAAAAAAAGGGACCATCGCTAATGTGGAAAGTTTATTAGGCCTAACAGTAGATGACCATATCTGTTGAATCCATGAATAAAGTCAAGTCAAAGGATTTTATCCAGGGAGATCTTGATGAGATAAATGTGATGGTAAATTTTTTAGTCAAAGAATTTGAAATAATGAGAATTTTTATGACCATACTCCCATGACAGAACTATGGAGGTTGGGTTAGGAAAAAGTAACACATTCCACTGAGTTGGTTTAAGTTAGGTGGTGGAGGGGAGTGTTATAGAGTGGTATCAGGCATAAAGGTTCAAATGTTGGACCTTTGGGAATATAATCAAAATTTTGTTACAAATTTGACACGGTAAAAGGTTCAATGTTGGACCTTTGGAGACAAAATGAGGCTTTAAGAGCAATGTCCTAGGTGTTAAAAACATGATGGTTGTGTGGATTGATTATATGTGTTGCTTGAGGTGGGTCCATTGTGATTTATGCATGTAGCATAGTACTAATGGTTGATATATTATCATTGGCATTGATTTACTACCTTGAATTATATATTTTCAGCTAGCCCTATACTAGTAGACTCTCAATAACAAGCCAAGGTGATGACTAAGTTATACATTTGAATTTTGTTTATTCTAACAGTTATGTGTGTGTATGACCGCACATAAGGAGAGACTACATGCTAGAATATATGAGGACCAAAATGGTGCAATATTTCTCTAACAAGTCACATGATAGATATGAAGAGGAAGAATTAGTGGGAAAGACAGGGGAGGAAGGTTCCACTGACTACATGGATACACTAAGAAGCTTAAGGTTGAAATAAGACGCTGCAAGGAGGAAAATGAAAGGATTTTCAAGGAATAAGAGAGGCAAGAAAAATTGAATGTGGTTATACTACAAAACCTCTCACACTTATAGAGGAAAAACCAACATAAGTTGGGATCTAGCCATAAAGGCAGGAAAAATCCCAAAAAACAAGAATAAAATACTAATGGATGAAATGAGACCGAATTAAAAAAAATGCATATATTTTCAAGTGAGGACATGATAAGAGGGATTACTTAAGTGGATACCCTATAAAATAGAGAAATACATCGTAGAAAACAATCCAGTAATTTTCATAGACACAACCATCATCATCATCATCATTATAAAGGAAAGGGGATGGAGTATGTGCCAGAGGAGTTCAACAAAACCAAACCTCTTACATTTGGTGGTGAAGTGAAGAAATTAGAGGATTTTGAAGCATGGCTTCTTGGTATGAACAAATTTTTCAGAATCCACAACCATTCGAAGAATATGAAGGAAAGGGTTTCTACCTTCAACTTGAAAGATAAGTAAAACTTTTGGTGGGAAGACGTAAAAAATGTGAAAAATATAAGTTAGTAGGATTTGTCATGGAAATAACTCAAGAAGCATTTTAAAATAAAATACTTTTTAGATAAGTATAATGACAATAAGGAAAAGTATTTTTATGAGCTCAGAATGGGACAAATGTCGGATGAGGAGTACGTCACCAATTTTTTGGAACTCCTATGATATATGCCTTATCTTAAGGAATAGAAGGAAAAGATTTATAGGTTTTTTAGTGGGTTGTCTCTATCATTTAAAAATTAAATTTAATTCAATGAACCATAAACACTAGAGGACACAATTAGAAAGTTAAAACACTACTATTAGTAGTCAAGGTGTGGGCCTGAGTTCAAGAGTGATTGAAAGGAAATTTGAAGCATTAAGAATAAAGGAAAATGGGATAAGAGAGAAGGAAGGTCACAAACCTTGGGCAAGAGGAAATGTGCAACCTCAACTAATTAAGGATGAGCATAACCAAAATTTAATTCAACTAAAAGGGGTCATGCAAATCATCATGTGGGAGAACAGATCATAGGCAATGCTAGGGAACCATTTAAATGTTGTACACGTAGAGAAAATCATTGCAAAAGTGATTATCCACAACAAATGGGCATTTGGCCATGAATTGACAATGTGCAGGAATCCTAGACTGTATGGGACATGGCGCAAAATGTCCCTAGGCTCTATGTAGAACTAGGTCATAGGAACATAGACAACTAGGCCTCCATAATTGAGATGGAAGGTAGGATTTAAGATAGAACCATTTATATTTTAATTGAAACGGGGTCTAACTACAACAACGTTAACCCATAAATTGTAAAGCAATTCTAATTATCCATGGATCCTCATGAAGAATAATGGTTAGTGAAATTAGCCATGGGAGAAAAGAAAAGAGTTGAGCATTGGGTAAAAGCATGCCCATTTGAGCTGAGTGGCATGCCAATAGTAGAAAATTTTAATGTATTTCCACTGGGAGCGTACAACGTATTATTGGGAATGGACTAGCTGTATATGCATCACACCAAGGTAGATTGCTTTGAGAAGGAAATAAAATTCTTATATGAGTCTGGAGAAAGAAGGATATTGCGGGGAAATTAAAACCCACATTAGTGAGGTTGATTACGGCTATGTACGCCAAACGAAGTTATAGGAAAGGATGTGTTTATTTTTTGTTCAAATTAATAAAACTGTTGAAGCCAATCGAAATGTCAAAGGTGATGACCATGACATTCTAATGAATTATCCCATCTTAAACCAATTTTAAGATGTATTTCTTGAAGAGATGCTAGTTTTTCCTCCTCGGAGAGAGGTGGATTTTTCTATTGAATTGTTACTAGGCATAGCACTAGTATCCAAGGCTCCATAAATAATGAGTACTCCAAAATTAATTGTGCTGAAATTGAAGTTCAAGGAGATGATTTACAAGGGTTACAAAAGGAAAAGTGTGTTGCCTTGGAGAGCACCAGTCTTATTCATGAAAAAGAAGGATGACACACTCAAGTCATGCATCAATTACAAGAAACTTAATAGGGTAACCATTAAGAACATGAATCCCTTGCCATGAATTAATGATCAATTTGACCAATTAAGAGGAGAAATAGTCTTTTCCAAGATAGATTTAAGATATAGATACCATCAAGTGTGCATTAAAGAAAAATAGATATATATAACCGCCTTTTGGATGAGGTATGGGCATTATGATTTTGTGGTAGTTCCTTTTGGGCTTACTAATGCACCTGCAAATTTTAGGTGCCTTACGAACAATGTGTTGCACCCTTATCTAGATAATTTTTTGTGGATTTTCTTGATGAGATATTGGTCTAATTCAAAGACCAAGGAGGAGAATGAAGATCATTTAGCTACAATTCTATAGCTACTATGGAAACATTAACTCTATGCAAGGCTTGGAAAATGGGACTTCTTCCAGTCACAAATGCATTATTTGGGACACATTGTCTCAAAGGAGGGAGTAATTTTTTATCCAAAGAAGATCAAGGCCATCATGGAGTGACCAACACTAAATAATATGGCCAAAATTAGGTCCTTTGTGGGATTGGTATGATAATATAGTAGATTCATTAAAAAATTCTCCAATATTGGTTATCCAATCATATGCATTCTAAAATAAAGGAAAGAATTTTGAATGGGCAGTTGAATGTACAACAAGCTTCGATCAACTGAAATAATTGCTCACTAATGCACCAGTACTAAGAATAGTAGTTCCAGACAAGGATTTTGTGGTGTGCACAAATTCCTACAAGGAAGGACTTGGTGAATTCTTAATGCAGAAAGGCCAAGTGGTCTTTTATGAATCACAAAAGTTGAAAAAGCATGAGAAAAACTATGTAACTCATCACTTGGAGTTGGTTTCCATCATCCATGCATTAAAAATGTGGAGGTATTATCTCCTTGGTATGAGATTTACATTAATGAATAATCATGGAGGGCTAAAGTATTTATTTGATGAGCCTAAACTAAATTTCAGGGAAGCTAGGTGGTTGGCCACACTTAGTGAGTTTGATATTGAATTTAAATACATAAAAGGCAAAGAAAATTGAGTTGCCAATGCATTCAGCAGGAGAGTGCAAATGTGCCAACTAACAACCATCATTTCTTATGGAACTAGTATGGAAGAAAGAATTAAAAATGTAGGGAAGCATGATGAAAATATCAATGGATAAAAAAAAATCTATAGCAAGAGTCTGAGGGTGAAAAGGACAAGGAATATTGCCTCTTAGAAAATATATTGATTAGATTCAAGAATAGAATCTATGTGCCAAATGATAGTAACCTAAAGAGGTTGATTTTAAAGGATTTTCATGCAAAACCATACTTTAGCTACCTAGGATACCAAAAGAATCTTACAACCATAAAGAATTTCTATGAGTGGCTAGATTTAAAAATATAGGTGGTCAATTTCATTTCCATGTGTGTAGAGTACCAACAAGTGAAGGTCGAGTGCAAGCACCCAACTAGCTTATTGCAGTCCATATCTTTTTTGGAATGGAAATGGGAGGTAATTTCCATGGAATTCGTTACAGGACTACAAAAAACTTCCAAGAAACATGATGCAATCATGGTCATGGTTGAAAAATTGAGAAAAGTAGCTCACTTTGTGGTATCCAAGTCTACTAATTCGACAAGTGATGTGGCTCAAATTTTTATAAAGGATATCGTGATATTGCATGGAATAACTAAGAATATCGACAAAAAAGATGAACACTGTGGATTATCCGAACTCAATCTCTCTAAAACCACTCCACAGAAACTTGCAATCCAAAATTGTTGCCCTGTACGGAGGGGATACATGGAAAGAGATACGTAATCTCGAAAAAACAAGGATCAAAATACAGAGAAGAGAAGCAGCCTTTCCTTTCTCTTCTCAGCATATCAAGTCCTGATGATGAGTCTTGCTCTAGACTCGAAACGTCGACAAAAAAGATGAACACTGTGGATTATCCGAACTCAATCTCTCAAAAACCACTCCACAGAAACTTGCAATCCAAAATTGTTGCCCTGTACGGAGGGGATACATGGAAAGAGATACGTAATCTCGAAAAAACAAGGATCAAAATACAGAGAAGAGAAACAGATCTAAATGGCTCAATCTCAATACCCCTTTCCTTTCTCTTCTCAGCATATCAAGTCCTGATGATGAGTCTTGCTCTAGACTCGAAACGTCAACAAAAAAGATGAACACTGTGGATTATCCGAACTCAATCTCTCTAAAACCACTCCACAGAAACTTGCAATCCAAAATTGTTGCCCTGTACGGAGGGGATACATGGAAAGAGATACGTAATCTCGAAAAAACAAGGATCAAAATACAGAGAAGAGAAACAGATCTAAATGGCTCAATCTCAATACCCCTTTCCTTTCTCTTCTCAGCATATCAAGTCCTGATGATGAGTCTTGCTCTAGACTCGAAACGTCGACAAAAAAGATGAACACTGTGGATTATCCGAACTCAATCTCTCTAAAACCACTCCACAGAAACTTGCAATCCAAAAAAATATCATCTTAGATAGAGATGCCAAATTTAATTCATGGTTTTGGAAAGAATGTTCCTAAGACTGGGAACAAAGTTGGCTTTTAGCACGACTTACCATCCACAGACCGATGGGAAATCAGAGAGGAAAAATAGGATCCTTGAGGACATGTTAAAAATGTATGTGATGCACCAACCAAGGAACTAACAAGAATATCTTCCACTTGTAGAATTTTCATATGATAATGGGTACTATTGATGGTGTTGTACCCACCAAAATTTTAGGGGTCTCCCCGATATGAAGTCCCAATTAGACCTCACACTGTTTGGAGTAGGAGCCCCATCTAGAATAAGGTACAGTTTTTGAAATAGTGGGTTTTACTGGTATGCCATGGCTATGATAACACATAGAATGATGTATTCATGACTTTGGTGAAACAAGTGTATAGCTCTATGGAGATTCAAGTGCAATGCATGAAATTTTGTAACACAACAAAGGGAAAGTGAGCGAGACCCTTAGAAATATGTAATAGTACGCAACTTGAAAGGAACAATGCGAGAATAAAAGGAATCATAAGTTAGCCCAAAAAATAGTTCATAAGATAACCATGATTGAAATATACAACAACACACATTGAATACGATTCGTACTAATGTGAATGAAAAAATTCATAAGAATTAACATAAATTAAATAACACATATTGCAAACATAACAAGAATATTCCTACTCAATTCACAACGTATGCATGAAAACATGTCGGCTCTAAGCTTTTATTAAAGTGAAAGTCCCAAACATACATATACAATTTCCAAACCACTTGTCTGAATAGTGGAGCATGAAGCCAACACATGTTCCTCTAAAGAAAGATACTCCCCCTATGCTAAGGAGAAACCAAGGTTCTCAACAAAACTCCCAAGCTTATGATCCTAAGCCAAAATCCCAGCCAAATGCCCTTTACATGAATTATGAGAATATATTTATAACAAATGAGATGACTAATCATATCCCCTTTGTCACTCTTTGACTTCTTTCAACCATGACCTTTGGACTTCATTACAAAATGACTCTTCACATTCCATAATTGAGAATTGGAATTTCATTTACAATTAATTACTAAAGAATATCACAATATTTCTCATACCCATATAGGAAAAAATTGGGCAAAGTCAACTAGACAACCTAATAAGACAAAACAAGTGAAGCTTGAGTTTGCGGAAACACTAGCTTAACCACTTCAATTTGTAGTTTTTGATCACATAATGTTACCAATCTTTGTACTATGCATTGTCTTCCCCAAACTATGTAATGGGGTCAGGTTGGAAGCGGACACTAGCCTCCCTTGCATCCAGAGACACTTACTTGGAACTGGTCTAAGTTTCCTTCTTCAGCATGAGAAACATGGTATTTATCTGGATGGGGCCACCAATTTACTTATGCATATTATTCATTTTCACCTCAAGATCTTCATTGGTGGCAATCTACTTGAGCTGATCCAAATATTTTTTAACTTTCTGACTGGTTTGATTCCTACCTTTGGCTTTGGTGAGTGAGCCAATTGAAGGGGTCTTGTGTGATTTCACCATGAAATCCACATTTTTGTGCAATTGTGTATATGAAACCTAAATGTTGGTGATGAATGAGGTGATTTGTTTGTTACTCTAGATAAGCATTCGAACCCCTTCCTTCTCCAACTTAACATTTTGCCTTGTTTTCTTCACCAACTTAGGAGGTGCATCTTTGTGTTTCATTGGTCACTCATGCACGACAATGATGTTTGTACGAACAACCTTAAGAACTTTAGAATTATCCTTGAACTTGTGTTGCTTTTTGTGAAAACAAAAAACTGTCTCATGCATAGTGACAATCGCCTTCTAGAGGATTCTCATTGTTTCTCCCAATGTCGATACTTCACTGAGTGTGACTGCCTTAAGTTATTCTTGATACACTTATGCAGGCATTGGTTTCTAGACCTCTACTTGGATTTATTCCACTTGTTTCTTTGCTACCTATAAGGTCTTTTCCATCTGCATGTTCTCAACCATTAATACTTCGTGTTTGACTTGGTAGCACTTACAAAGGCCAAGTTGGTTGTAGCAATGGCTTCTAGATTCCTCTTGGTGTCGTCACAATCACCCTTTCTCTAATGAATACAGTTGATGTGAGATCGTCTAGAAAGTGTTTATTTATTTCTAGTACAATCTTCTTCTTAAGCTCATTGTAAGTCATGTTGTACGTATCCATTACCGTACCATCATCAAGAGGAACAATTTCCTCTACTTCACTCAAAGCTTGCTTAGCTATCGGAGGGGGTGGGGGGAGACTAAATGGTGATCTGCTGCATGCTCAGCATGAGATAAACATCATGGTTTTTCTTCTCTGATTCCATCTCCATGTCTTGGATTATGGTTAGATCTTAAATTTCTTGAGCAAGTTCCTTATCCTACAATTTCTTGCTCTCTTCTTCCACCAGGTGACTTTGTTCCTCTTCCTCAACTTGCTTCAATGTTACTTCTTCTTCTTCTTTCTTCCATATTTATTCTTATTCTTGCCTTTGTCTTTATTCTCATTCATTTTGTTCTTTTCATCCCTTCTACTTCAATTCCTCCTCTTTCTTCCTCTGTTCTCTCTTTCTCCCTACTGATATGGCTGCTTTCAATATGATTGGATCTGCTCTCCATTTGCGGTTATATTTTTTTGCTGGACTGTGCAAAAATTTCTGCTTCCCCTTTTCACGCACTATGTTTCACCTTACTAATTATTTTTCTTTCAAAGTCACTTCCAGCTGATATGTAATCTGTGATGTAACTATGAACCTGACTGGTTTGCAAGGCTAAGCGGCATTGTAACAATTCTTTATCCTTTCCTCCTCATGCCTAAAAAAAATCTTGCTCGGTCATTGGAAATGAATCTTTGCACAGTGTTATTTTCAAACATTCATGGGATCATATGAATTAGATTCCAAGCGATCAAATGTGATATTCTCTATCTCTTTTCCTTCGGTCTTCGCAACCTTTAGATTCATGATCTTATATAATCCAAATTGTAAAGGAAGGGTGGGCCAAGGTGCTTTCTTCTTCCTCTCCAACATTCCTGATAAACATGTGGTAATATGATAGTTTACTTCTTTCATGACCAAATTTTCGTTGGCATACCTCGATAGGAGATGTGGAGCCTTCTGACCACTAAAAACTATGAGGTAAGTGTCATCTGGTGAGGCAAACTAATCTGGCAATTCTGACATTGCTTACATTGCCTCATGGGACATAAAAGCTGGATCTTCCTCAAATATTCACTTGTACAATGGAATGAGGAAGTGATCATTCAACTTTTCAATTACTCCTTTGTAGAGGCACTCCAAAAGAATCTTGTAGTTAATGTGCATGAAAGTTTCTCTTAGTGACCAGGTCCAAGCCATGCCAGGAAAAGGGTTTTTAGCATAGATTGCATCCAGCAAGTAAGGAGACACATAAAACCTATCTTTCTTACCCTTGGGAGGGTTTTTAGCATTATTTACATGGGTCCTCAATTGTTGAGCCAACCAATCCAACCCGTTGAATGGTTTTCCTTCATTCACAACTTGATTTAGCAAGAATCCCTAGCCTTCTGGAAAGGTCTCAGTACTTCTTTGACCATAGATACAACAACATAGGACTATCAAGTACTGAAAATTCTTCCTGATAGATCTGGTATTGTAAATGTTGTTGGGTTTCTTATGGAATTTGGAAGGCTCATTCACCCAGCCTTTAAATACATCCTTCATGTTCAATTCATTGGTGACTACATAAAAGTGGCAATCCATGTAAGATTATGGAAACGGAAAATATACATACTCTGAAAATAATGTGCCATAAAAGATGCAAGCCTTTGTCCACTGGCCCTGTTGAGAGTTGTAGTCTTTGTATTCATATATGAAAAAATCCAATTGAAGACATTTATGCATGGAAAAGTTGGATAACTGCATGCAATCTTGAGTAACTTGACCTTTGGACATTGATGTAAACATGCATATCTTCACGATCTGTTTTGAAACTACTTGATCCGAGTTGACTCAACTCCCGTATTTAACCAAGATCTTTTCATTTCGTGATGTGATTAAAATTTCATTTAAAATATCATAATTGAACATATATGCATGTTGTAAAGAAGAAGGAACATGGAAATCATCAACGACATAAAATAAAAAGACGTTGATAACAGAGTTCATCTAGGAGGGACTACGTCTCCGGGCCCCAATGTCAAGATGGTGTAGGCCGTTGCATTAAGTGCTATCAATAGTGATGATGTACATAGGTGGTGACATCACTATCATACAAGGAAAATTCCCTCACGCAGGAGTGGCTCCAAGAGATGTTCTGCTACAGGAACTCTCATTCAAAAGGACACCTATTAGTATGACCTAAACTCATGCATGATGATAATGAGCATCCTGCCAACACGACATCAAAGGGATCTCAATGCAAACATACATGGTGACACATGAGTATCCCGTCAACATGACGACAAAGGGATCTCAAGAAAAACGTGATGAATCATGACAACAAGTACATCCCATAGATGATTCCGTGTCACATCAAGCAGGAATCATGAAACAAGTAAGAAAACAAGATCCCACATCAAGCATAAAACAGGGGTCTATGCAGCACAATGCATCTCATAGCAAAAAGAAGTACGCGAACACACTACATATAACTCACATCTTGAGGCCATCTGAAGGAAAGGATGTCAAACTACTGAAGTTGGTCGTGCCATCAATCTCGCGGCATCAAATCTCATGGAATGACTGCTCACACATGAATGCCGACACCTGTACTCCACTTTGAAAAGTGGTCGACAAATAGAATGATCAAATGGAAAATTTGAATGCACATTCAAATTTGTGGCGTTGAATAGTGCAAAATCGACTGTCAAATTTCTAAATTCTGAGAAAGTGGAAATTTGGGGCTTAAGGAATATTTTAGATTCCCCCTAGATTCCTCAAATATTCCCTCCTCTGGGTCATCTAAAGATATGCTTCTCAAATCAAAATTCTGACCACGCCATCAAGTTCATGTCACTGAGAAGTGTAGGATCGACATAAAATTTGTCCAACTTGGACACTGGAAAAACTTCACCCTCTTGAGAATTTGGCTCAATCATGGTTCCACCTGTGCTTTTCCAAAATCATGGTTCCACCTGCAAAACAATTAAAAAATATTATATCTCAATTTCTGTGTCATGTCTTGGCCCTTGTGCATTGAGAGAATGAGGGTTTATATAATGTTTTTGGTGGGCGAATATTGCAATGAATTGGCCGTTGGCCCAATGGCAAAAATCCGAAATTATAATGAGGAGGTCGGCTAGTCAAACCCTGACCCCTCCATATTTACATGCCTTTTGTTTTGAAAAACCCACATGTATTTCTTTTTTTTGGGTTGGGTCCACATTGGGTGGCCCACCCCTTAACCTCCCCGACTATGTTGGATGGGTGGATTATTTGTTGTATTAAATGTGGGGGGGGGGGGGGGGGAACGGTTGGCGTATTTAATGTTTGTTGGGCCGCCCGTGGTGTGGGCCAGCCACGTGGCTGGGCAGGTTAGATTCTTGCTAGCCCATTGATATACATGACATATGCATTTTGTGGGGGTTTTGGGGTGTGGGCCGGGTCCATCGGAGGTGGCTCGCCAACCACTTATAACATATGTTATTAATACATGCAGTTGGTGTGTGGGAGGGTTCAGCGGGGTAATGGTCACCGACTAAATTTAAAACTAAATTTATGTTGTGAGGTTGATGGAAGGCCGATGGGGGTCATGACCCATCAGTCCATAAAAAATTTGATTTTTTTTATTGTAATATAGTTTGGGGGTGATGGGGGTGGTGGCCCGCCACCTCATTTATATATATTTTTCATTTTTCTGTTAAATAGGCATTTTTTTAATTTTTTCTAATATAGGGGATATTAGAAAAATTAATGATCCAAAAAATTTGTCTGCTTTCAAGACCTAGGTTTCATACCCCAGGATCAGTCAAATTGTAGGACGCTTAAACCTAGCCCATAGTCCAACTTTGACCAAAACTTTGACTGGCTCGTTCTCGCTCATACAAGCTCAGATTGCTGAACTATTCACACCACTATGATCAAGACGACAAGATCTACACTTTGGTATTAGTTCGAAAGCATTCTGATCACTTTGAATTTCTAGCTTCCATATGCCCTCTTTGTCCTGTGTGAGTTCCCAAAGCCACTTGGATCAATCCTCCCCACTGAGGAGCTTTTGGTCCTCCAAAAGCATGAAAAATAATATGCGACTGCTCTGTACCTTGTCTGCATCACAAGTGTCCTTGAAAAGGTCTAGCTTTTAATCCCTTCACCTTTGTTCTTCGAGGCCTTAAACAATGAGCCAACACCTACAACCTCTGCAACCTGTAGTACATTGTTTTGAAAATTACATGCTTGCCTTACATGACCAACTAATGACCCAAGCATCCCATACTTGCCACGAGTTTATAACACATACTCAGTGGTCAAGTTTACATCTAGATGGAAACAATACCCCAACTACGAAAACAAGGTCAACATATTATTGTTGCTCCAACAAGTGATGGAAAACACATCATCACTGCAACACATGATTTACAAAGATAAGGCCAAACACTATTTTTTTCTTTGAAAAGTGATGGAAACACAACATCACTTTCAGAGTGTAAAATGCAACACAAAATAAGACCAGACATCATTGTTTCTTAACAAGTGATGGCAAACACATCATCTCTTTTACATTTTAAAATGCAGCAAATGATTTACAAAAGCACGACCATGACAAGCTAACATATCTAGAAACCATTTTTCACTTATCAAGGTGAATGGGTCGCCTCCTTGTGGTGGTTTTGCTTGTCGAACAATCGTTTCATCTGGTTCATGCATCGACACTTTTTATTTAAGGTGATGCTCTGGATGGAGCCTCCAACATGTGGCTCTTTGATGGGGACCTCTATTGCAATGGCTGCAATACATCTTCTTCCTCTAGATTTTCTTAACATGTTTCTTTACCTACTGTTGAGAGGCTCTTTCATGCCTCTTCCTTTTGTGTGTTGCTATTCTTTTCCAACACTTAGAAAATGTATGGTTATGTAATCCACAAAAGGTACATGTTTTATGATGCCTTGATTTATGTCCATAATTAACAACATGATTATAATTGAAATGAACGTTCAAATTTTGAGAGTGGTTATACCTTTCCTTATCGTCTCTGGTGTAAGTATGTTGATGAGAGCTTGCCTCAGCTCTTTCCCTACCATTAGATGATGGGGATGTGTTCCCATCATTCTCTTTCCTTCACAATTTCAACGATGTCTCGGAAGCATCTGACGCCTTTGAGCATTCTCTCTCGGTGTATCGCAAGCCTATAAATTGAGGTCTCTGCACAACCTCCAATGGTTGATTTATTCCTTGGTTATTAACACCAAGTTCTTTTTCCTCCTCGTGCCTTGTCCTGGTAAGGAGCCTCATGTTTTTCCTTGTAACTGGGATCTCCAAATCTCCAACAGAAATCATACTATGTGAAGACGAAACTGAAAGGGAATCAACATATTTTACCTCCTCTGTCAATTTGTAAAGAACTGATGAGGGCTCATCATCATCTATTGTTTTTGGTTCGCTAGCTGTCTCGGCGCATTCCCAAACTTCCTTTCTGACATACCCAAGTTATGTCTGATAGGGTAATTCCTCCACTTTGATGGGGTTAACAATTCCTTATCCATTAATGCCCAAGACTTTTCCTTCATACCCCATTTTCTTCAACAGTTTGGAGCCAATTCGTGTGGTATGATTTTCAAAAATAGCAAAATCATCATCAAGAAACATACATGAAGATGGAGAACTACTTTTTATCTCGCATGGGTCATGCTGTAGCTTGTCCAAGGCCTCGTCCTTTGCTTACAGCTGTCGTAGCAAACTATGTTTTTCCTCTTTCTCTTCTTGTAGACACATCTTCAATTCAACATTCTCTGTTTGAAGGTTTTGGTTTTTGTGCTTCAGTTCTTCCAGGGCCTCTTCTGTGGCTCGCAACTGAAGCTGCAATTTCTCCTTTTCCTCTGTCTCTTTTTGTAGAGCTTCATACATTATTTCCACCATTTGGGAAATTTTGAGCATGGCCTCGTACATTTATTTTTCATCCTCTGTCGCTACACATTCCATTGTTCACGCTTGCAATTCACATCCACGCAAATACTACTCTAATATCAAACTTGATCTGAGTTGACTCAACTCCTGGATTTAACCAAGATCTTTTACTTTCGTGATGTGATTAGAATTTCATTTAAAATAGCATAATTGAACATATATGCATGCTATAAAGAAGAAGGAACATGGTAATCATCAACAACATAAAATAACAAGATGTTGATAATGGAGTTTGTCTAGGAGGGACTACGTTTCTGGGCGCTGGTGTCAAGATGGTGTAAGCCGCTACATTATGTTTTGTCAATAGTGATGATGTACATAGGTGGTGACGACGCTATCATATATGGAAAATGCCCTCACGCAGGAGTGGCTCCAAGAGATTTTTCACTGCAGGAACTCTCATTCAAAAGGACTCCTATCAGTATGACTTAAACTCATGCACGATGATAATGAGCATCCCACCAACATGGTATCAAAGGGATCTCAGTGAAAACATACATGGCGACACATGAGTATCCCGTCAACATGATGACAAAAGGATCTCAATAAAAACATGATGAATCATGAAAACAAGTGCATCCCTCAGATGATTCTGCATCACATCAAGAAGGAATCATGAAACAAGTAAGAAAATAAGATCCCACATCAAAAATCAAACAGGGATCTATGCAGCATAATGCATCTCGTAGCAAAAATAAGTACATGAACACACTGCATATACCTCACATCCAAGGGCCATTTGAAGAAAAGGATTTCAAACTACTGAAGCTGGCCATGCCATCAGTCTCACAGTGTCGAATCTCATGGAATGACTGCTCACACATGAATGCTGACAGCTGCACTCCACTTTGGAAAGTGGCTGTCAAATAGAATGATAAAATGGGAAATATGAATGCACCATCGGATTTGTGGCACCGAATAGTGCAAAATCGACTGTCAAATTTCTGAATTTTGAGAAAGTGGAAATATAGGGCTTAAGGAATCTTTTAGATTCCCCCTAGATTCCTTAAAGATTCCCTCCTCCGAGTCATCTAAAGATTTGTTGCTCCGATCAAAATTCTAACTACACCATTAGGTTCATGTCAATGAGAGGTGTAGGATCGACATAAACTTTGTCCAATTTGGACACTGGAAAAAAATTTCCCTCCTAAGAATTTGGCTTAATCATGGTTCCCCCTGTGTTTTTCCAGAATCATGGTTCCACCTACAAAACAATTAAAAAATATTATATCTCGATTTCTGTGCCACGCCTTGGCCCTTGTGCACTGAGCAAATGAGGGTTTATATAATGTTTTTGGTGGGCGAATATTACAATGAATTTCCCATTGGCCCAATGGAAAAAATCTAGAATTATAATGAGGTTGAGTGGTCAAACCCTGACTCCTCCATATTTACATGCCTTTTGTTTTGAAAAACCCACATGCATTTCTTTTTTGGGGGTCAGTTCCACATTGAGCAGCCCACTCCTTAACCTCCTCGGCTATGTTGGATGGGTGGATTATTTGTTGTATTAAATGGGCGCGGGGAATGGTTGGCGTATTTAATGTTTGTTGGGTTGCCTGTAGTGCTGGCCAACCATGTGGCCGGGTGAGTTCTATTCCTGCCGGCCCATTGATATATACGACATATGCATTTGGTGTGGGTGTTGGGTTGTGAGCCGAGTCCACTGGGGGTGGCCCGCCAACCCCTTATAACATATGTTATTAATACATGTGGTTGGTGTGTGGGAGGGTTTGGCGGGGTAATGGCCGCCAACCCAATTTAAAATTAAATTTATGTTTTGAGGTTGAGGAAAGTTCGGCAGAGGTCATGGCCTATCGGTCAATAAAAATTTTGATTTTTTTTGTTGTAATATAGTTTGGGGGTGGCAGGGGTGGTGGCCCACCACCTCATTTATATATATTTTTTTATTTTTATGTTAAACAGGCATTTTTTTATTTTGTCTAATATAGGGGATATTAGAAAAATTTATGATCCAACATATTTTCTCGCTTTCGAGACCTATGTTTCATGTCCCACGGTCAGTCAAATTGTAGGACATTTAAACCTGGCCCACAATCCAACTTTGACCAAAACTTTGAATCGCTTGTTCTCCCTCATACGAGCTCAGATTGACAAACCGTTCACACTGTTGCGATCAAGACGACATGATATACATTTTGGTCTTAGTTCAAAAGCATTTTGATCACTTTGATTTTTGAGCTTCCATAAGCCCTCTTTGTCCTGTGTGAGTTCCTAGAGCCACCTAAATCACTACTTCTTGAGAATACCTCATTCACCCTATCCCATGTAATGTTTGAATCTTTCTCTAAAAATAGTTGTGTTTGAGAAAACTGGCAAGTTTACTGGAGTACTCTCAACTTCCTCCCCAGTGTTGCTTTTTTTAGTTTCCTTTGAGATAGATCTCTTTGGAGCCATAGTAATAGTAACCGACAAAGAGAAGTGCTGAAAGACTGCAGTACCTGTAGGAGAAAAAATCACTCATCGAAAACATAAGTTAGCTCAAGAAAAACAACCCAAAAATAAAGGCCAAGGTAGCAACCACAAGTTTGAGAGGAAGAACTACATAATTCCTAAAATGAAAAGGAGGGGTTGAGCTTAGGAACTACACATTGCGCAGTCTTAACAGGCAAGGGAAAATCTTGAGGCTTGAGACTGTGAAATGTGTAGTCTCAGCCTGGGAAAACTATGGGAGAGACTGTGCATTGCGCAGTCTCAGTGGCCAATAGTGAGGCTTGAGCCTTGGAACTACACAATGTGTAGTTTGACAAGACAGGGACAGAGGCCGAGCATAAGGCTTGAGCCTCAGATCTGCAAAAGGCATAGTTTAAAATGGAAAATTCTTGTTAAGTAAGAGCAGATCTTCTTGGAAAAGATATGGAAAAGTGACATATTTGAGTAATAGTGCAAGAAAGAGTGTATATCAAACTAACGGTAAGATAGATTAGTGATAATTAAGTGTATAAAATCAACATGAAAAATTAAAAACGACGATGCACATGGAGGCGCCATAACAAAAACTACTAATGGGAAAAACAAGAAGTTGATGCGACACTTGTACAAGCTAATATAAGTTAAAAATCCAGCTACCATGAAAGAAGAAAAGAAAAACAACCCTCATAGAAGTGAAATGACAAAAAGCGACAAAAAAAGCAACAAAAGATGACAAAGGGAAAACTCACTCGAGAAAGCACCACAAACTTCACCTAAGTCTCCTTGTTCTCCTAGGGAAGGCTAGAGCTCCAAAATCAAATGTGAAAATGGGCTCTAATAGGGTCTATTATATATATGTAAGCTAGGCTAAGGTTTATGACGCACATGCCTAAAATCAAGGAAAAAGCGACACTTGGTGGAAAGCCAAAAATAACAACTTGTGCGACTCTTCGAGAAACTAAATATACACTCCCTATGTTATAGGGATTTATTTTTTTCTTTTTTTATATTCTGAGAAAGTGGCTATTCATACTGCTAAGAAGAATTGTAAAATTCTTAGCCACAAGTGGCTAGGCAACTTCTTGGCTCAGTGAATTATGCAGTTTCTGGGGGTAGGAGAAGCTTTTGCACAGTTTCTAACCTAAAGGTTGGCTTACCTCTCAAGATTGCATAGTTTCTAACCTCAAGGTTGGCCTACCTCTCAGGATTGCGCAGTTCCAAAATGAAATATCGGAAATTCTACGAAGTCGAGGTAGGAGATGGCTTGTGTTTGAAAGAGTTCAGATTAAGGTCAAAATAAGGCACCACAAGCACTGCATAGAAGGATAAATCCTTAACATAGCATGACTACTTGACAACATTGAATGATGAACTTCCATGGGAAAAAAGGATGCTCCAAAATCTAAGCATGAGAAAATTTTTGGAGGGTTGTTGTAGCAGCTACAACAACTGGCGACACGCTGGTAGAACTCTAGCTCTCTGTATGGGTCTTAAATCATGTAATCCAAGTTTATATCTTCAAGAAGTATTTTTCATTTCATTGATCACCCTAGCTTATTTAATTAGCTCAAGTTAAATATATAGTCCCTACCATTCTCTTCATCAACGACACACTTACAAAAACAATTCAAAATCAGTTGTTTTGATTGGGGATGGGGAGAATATAGCTACACAAGTGAAAAAGGATTGTCAGAGTCTTGTTTTTCATCTCTAGTGTTGCTCCGCTACTAGCAGGCCTAGACAGTACCCCGATGGAGTCACTTCAGGGACAAAAACATTGTTATGCTACCAGTGAGCCTGGAAAGTACCACGACAGAGTTGCTTACTTCACCTCACTATGCAGGAAGCCTTTCTCTTATTTCACCCTTTATTTATCATTTTTGTTTAATTTTGTTCATCTAAATGTGCATTGACACTTATTAATTTCATGGGGAGGAAGAGGGATCCTTACTTATTGAGAGCAAAGGAGGTTGTCCCTTTAGAGAAGGATATTTATACACCTTTGAAATACAGTTCACTTGTTAGAGTTTCCTCCCCTCATTACTTTACTTTACTTAGTTGACAAGTCAAAACTAACCAATCATTAAAAATTGATTAGACTAAGTGGCACTAGTTATAGATTCAAGCATCGTAATTCCACTAGGTTCTCTCCGAGAAAGAATGTATTTTCCATTAAGGTATCACTTACTAAAAGGTGCAAGGTCTACGCAAAGAGATGGGATAAACAGATAACCAATTATTGATAGTAGCACAATTTCCTCTTGAACTTCACCATCCTTGCTTCAAAACCAAACACGGTCTCATGCAAAATTTTATTACAAAATGAAAGGAAACAAAAGAACAAAATGGAGTGAAATGGAAGAAAAACAACTTAAACAAATTAATCCTACTCCACTAACTAGAACTAGGCCAGCCTTATGTAAAATGAAACTTCCAATGTAACCACTGAAGCATTACCTAACCTCAGCGGGAGAGGGTATCAAAAACAAAGAAGATATTCATAAATAACAACTGACAAGGAAGATAAATCGTGACATACGTCAACATTCAAAGACTAAAAATGTAAGCAGAAAAATATGTTAAGAAAGAATATGTGAAACATTTTGCTAATGCATTGTGGTGTTCATGCACATTGCAACAAGGTGACATGCTAAAATGTTCTTTTGAACTTTTGATTTTGGAAAACATAAATAAAGTGGAAAACATATGTTTTTCTAATGATCTTGCCAGATATGACCCATCCAATGATTGAGCAATCAAATCATGCCAAACAAATGGAGGATGTGAAACTTGTGAAATAGATTGGTTCTCAAATTGAACAATCAATTGATGAGGATTATTTAGAGATAAATTACTTTCCAAATCATGATTGGAAATATCATCAAGACTATGAGAACCTGACATAACCATTAGCGTAGGTTGAAGTGCCTCAACAACTTGTAGTAGTTCCAAGGTATCAAAAGGTAGATCATTGAAAACCAGTGGCTTAGAAAAATCAATAGTAGAAAACACAGAGTCGTGACTAGATGAATCAATGAATAGATCACAACAGTCATGATCATAAATTCCATCGTTGGGAAACAAGGCATCCTCATGATCTGATGAATCATAGAGAGGGGAAGATTGAAAACAAGGAATTTCACTCTTCGTTTCTCCACAATGATTAGATGATGGATGGGAAATATTAGGAAGATAATACTTTTCCCCTCCATGTTCAAATGTAAACTGGCATTCCATGAGTCTTGAGTGTGATAAAAATTAACATTGTCAGAAACTAATTCTTTAGAAGATATAACAAGTATGGAAAAATCGTGCAAGATGTCAAGGTAATGAGGGAGATGCAAAAAAGGAGAAACATAATTTTTCATCGTATATTCGTGTTTAGAAACTGAGTCCTACACATATTAATCAATTTGAATGATATTTTAAGTTTCTCGACCAACACTAACTCCATCTTGAATTTGATACTAATGAGCATCAGAAGCAACGATTAACATAGGTGGATATAACAACTAAAAATCAGGAGGACCAAAGGAACCAATGGATGGATGTCGAGGAGGAATAACATCACTGGTAAAATCAAATTCACAGTCAAAACTTGTGCTTAAATTCTGAATATGAGGGGTCAGAGGACTCTCAATATCTCTAACCTCAACCTACGTAAATGGAGTTATTTGATGAGGAGGAGACGAAGGGTCACCTGGAACAACAACTTCCTTCAACTTAGGAGACTTTTGAAGGAATCATATTCTGTTGGATTTATCGAAATATGAACAAGAAATTTGAACTTCTCTTTCATGAAATTCCAATTAATATCATCCTCATAAAATTGATAACATAAATGAATGAAGTTATCATGAAATTTGTTAATGTAGGTTTTAACCCTGTACAACAATTACCTGCATATGAATTCTAAAACACAAAAAACAAACAATGCGAGAGCATAACACATATACACAAAGATTTTCCCCTGGATCCCAAAACTAGGACTACCAGCTTGATTTTTC
The DNA here is from genome assembly GCA_031772625.1 of Pinus tabuliformis. Classification (NCBI taxonomy): domain Eukaryota; kingdom Viridiplantae; phylum Streptophyta; class Pinopsida; order Pinales; family Pinaceae; genus Pinus; species Pinus tabuliformis. Next base: position 791,696,818 of record CM062805.1, read on the forward strand.
ATTTTTGTTCCTTTCAATGTTACAATACATGTTTATACATGTCGAAGCATCCAATACCATGGACCGAAAACCATCGTGTCGAAAAACATGGATCGAAAACCATCACGTCCAAAACCATGTGCGAAAATCATGCACGAAACCATAGTTCGATCCGCCCAACCTAATATAGGGTCCAAAATTTTTTTTTGCTAGGGCAGCAGAGGGGGGCTACCCACCCCCCTCAAACCCCCTGGATAGGGGGGGCTTCTGCCCCCCCTGTGACCCATCTGCTACACAATCGGTGCAATGAAGGGGGGGCTCTATCCCCCCTCTAACCCCTCGGTTCACTACTTGGGCTAGTCTTGGAAAGAATAACACAACCCAACATTCTCCCACTTGTTGTTTTCTTTCCACAGGGGGCCACAAGAGAGATTAGTCATTTATCTAGCCCTACAACACCCATTTTTTTCTACACCAAGAGAACTTCATAGAGCTCACAGATTTTGTCAATGCATTTGTAGTATTCTTCAAAGTGTCCACCTTTACTAGAAACACCTTTTTTTCTTCTATCATATCCCTCACAAAGTGATATTGAACATCAATTTGCTTTGAATTTGAAAGGTAAGCATGGTTCTTTGCCAAGAAAATTTCACTTTGGCTATCACAGTCTATCCTTATAGCTCCCTGTACTAACCCCCTACTTGAACACAATCTCTGCAACCAAACTTCTTCCTTACTTGCATGAGTGGCTGCCATGTATTCTGCCTCTGTAGTTGATAGTCCCACTATAGATCGTTTCTTACTCATCCAATTGACTGCACCTCTAAATAGGTTAAACACATACCCTCTTGTAGATCTTCTATGATCCAGGTCTCCAACACAGTCCGCATCAACAAAGCCATGGATATCCAAAACTCTGTCCAATCCTGGTCTTCCTTGGTAGCACAAACCATAATCACTAGTGCCACGCAAGTACCTGAAAACCCGCTTCACTATTTGACATACCACTGCATGTGCAATTTCTAGTCTAGTACAGATGATTGCATACATCAGGCTACCGACTACACTTGCATATGGAACATGGGACATATCCTCTTCCTCTTCTTGTGTCTTGGGACACTGTTCAGCAGATAACTTTACACCTACAGGAATAGGAACCTTCACCGGTTTACTATCCTGCATATTAAACCTCTACAATATTGTCTCGACATACTTCCTCTGGTTTAACCAGAGCTTCCTCTTTGCCTAATCTATTTTAATTTCCATGCCCAAAATATAGTTTGCAGAACCAAGCTATTTCATGTCGAATTTGGAGGACAATTGGGTCTTCAAATCCTGGATAATTTCTTTGTCATTTACAACCAACAACATATCATCCACATACAAGACTAGATAAATAACATGGTCACCAATTAATTTAAAATACACATAGTGATCTGCTTTGCTTCTTGTGAAGCCAAGTCCCCGTATAAATGTATCAAATTTCTGATATCACATCCTTGGTGGCTGTTTTAACCCATACAGAGACTTCTTTAAATTGCATACCAATTCTTTCTTACCCTTCACCGCAAAGCCTTCAGGTTGCTTCATGTATATCTCCTCTTCTAGACTGTCGTGAAGAAATGTTGTCTTCACATCCATCTGTTCTACTTCAAAATCAAAATTAGAAACAACAGATAAAAGTAATCTAATAGAATCTACCTTGGCAACAGGAGAAAAAATATCACCAAAATCAATTCCCGACACCTGGGAATAACCTTTTGCTACCAACCAAGCTTTGTATTTCTCCACCGTTCCTTCTGCATTTGTCTTCTTCTTGAACACCCATTTGCTGCCAGTGGGTTTCCTTCTATCTGACAACTCCACTAGATCCCAAGCCCCATTTTTGTGCAAAGATGCCATTTCATCAACCATGGCCTCTTTCTAGAGTTTTCCATCCTCTGAATCTATTGCTTCCTTCACAGTTCTGGGATCATCATCAGTGATAGATAAAGAAAAATTTGAATAGAAAGCAGATGGACTATATCTTTTTGGTTGCCTTCTTTCTCGGACTGATCTTCTCACACCCAGAGTTTGTGGCTCTTCATCTTCTAATTCCTCCTCTATTGTAGAGTCTGATTCTTCCTCCTTTAGCTCAAACTCTATCTTCTCAGGTTCCTTTGGTTGGAATTCATGTTTAATAACATCTTTCACCTCTCTGAACACAACATCTCGGCTGTAAAAAACCTTCCTTGTTACTGGGTTCCAAAGCTTATAACCCTTTAAACCATCCTTATACCCAATAAAGATGCACTTTTCAGATTTACTATCCAACTTGGTTCGTTTCTCCTTTGGAACATGTACATATGCATCACATCAAAATGCCCTCAGATGTGAAAGAGAGGGTTTCTTACCAGTCCATACCTCTTGTGGAGTCTTATCCTCCAACGCTGATGAAGGTGATCTATTGACCAGGTAACATGCTGTCTCCACTACCTCTGCCCATAATTCTTGTCCTAACCCGACAACACTGAGCATGCTTCTTTCCCTTTCCATCAACGTCTTGTTCATTCTTTCTACAACTCCATTTTTCTAAGGTGTATATGGAGTAGTCTTCTGTCGTGCTATACCACACTTCTTACAAAATTCTTAAAATTCCTTACTGCAAAACTCTCCACCGTTATCTGTTCTCAGCACCTTTATCTTCTTCTTTGTTTCGTTTTCCACCAAAGCCTTAAATTCTTTAAACCTGTCAAATAATTCACATTTCTTCTTAAGGAAATATATCCATGTATTCCTTGAGAAGTCATCTATAAATTATACATAGTACACAGGATTACCTAGTGATGGACCTTCACAGGTCCAAACACATCATTGTGCACAAGCTCTAATATCTATTTCGCCTCTTACCACCAAAGGGGAAACTCACCCGATTTTTCTTCCCATATACACAAATTTCACAGAAATCAAAATCTAGAGAGCTATTACTCATACCTTCTACCATACCTTTACCATGAAGTATTCGAAGGCCCTTCTCTCCAATATGTCCAAGCCTTTGATGCCATAACATGGTCTTCTCTCCAAAGACCACTAGATTTTCTGCTCCACTTTCAAGAACCACAGAACTGTTGCACCCATCAACAACAATGCTACCTTGCAGCTTGTACATAGTTCCAATTCGAACTCCCCACTTCAATACCAGTGCCCCCAAAAATATCTTTCAGGTATCCTTATCGAACATTGTTTTTACACCTGCATCATCTAGCTTGCTTATAGAAATCAGATTTCTGGTCAATTCAGGAATATGCAAAACACCTGAAAGTGTTCTAACCCTCCCACCTTGTAACTTCAACTTTACTTTCCCGTGACCAACAATTCTAGCCTTCCTATCATCCCCTAAGAAGACATCACCACCATCGTATTTCTCATACTCGTACAACCACTCTCTATGCAGAGTGAAGTGAAAGGATGCACCTAAGTCAATCAACCATGCCTCATGATCTACATGTGTACTTGAAGAAGCCAAGTACACATCCCCACCTTCATTTGAGGTGGTTTTTGCCTTTGCAGAAGGAGTATCATTAGATCCCTTTCCTTTATCAGGAGCTTTAGATTTACAATCCCTTTTGTAATTCCCTTCCTTTCTGCATTTCCAGCACACCACCTTTATAGGTTTTCCTGGAGATTTAGATCTCCCTCTAGGTTTAGATCTCCCACTTGATGACTTAGTTTTGTTTCTGGGACCATCCTCGTACATATAAGGCATCACCATTCTGGATCTCCATATTTTTCCATCTCATCTCCTCCATCAGCAAGGATGAGACTATTTCATCAAACTGCAAGGTAGTTGTATTTCTACCTATTTCAATAAACAGACTATCCCACGAATTTGGTAGAGAACAAAACAAACTGATGAACTTATCTTCATCTGAAATTTTAATATCAGTAGATAATAACTGACTTACCATAGTATTAAATGCGTTCATATGCTCTGTCACTGAGTCTCCATATTTCATCCTCAGGTTATATAGCTTTTTCCATAGGAACAGTTTATTCACCAGAGACTTAGATTGGTACAAAGTCCCTAACTTTTCCCACAAAGCCTTCGTCGTATCTTCCCCTGATACATTCAGCAATACTAAATCTGAGACACAATAATATTGTGCTCTTTGCCTTCCGATCCAACTTTATCCATTCTTCATCGGACACTCCCATTGGTTTAGTACCCGAATCTATCGTAATCCACTGATCTCTATCCACCAACAGATCCTCCATCTTGAGTTTCCACAACTCAAAACTTTGACCATTAAATTTCTTGATATCTATCTTTCCACTGCTCGCCATCTTCTTTCACCACCAGAATCGATCTCACAGATTCCCACTGAACAGGGTCTACCACAAGCCCAAGCGAAACCCCTCAGCAATAAAGGCATCCCCTTGAAGCCAAAACAACTCTGATTCAAAATGTAGGTTTTAACCTCGTACAGAAATTACCTGCATACAAATTCTAAAACACAGAAAATAAACAATGTGAGAGCATAACACATAAAACACATATACACAGAGATTTTCCCCTGGATCCCAAAACTGGGACTACCAGCTTGATTTTTCATTTTTGTTCCTTTCAATGTTGCAGTACATATTTATACATTCCGAAGCAACCAATACCATGGACCGAAAACCATCGCATCCAAAATCATGTGTGAAAATCATCCACAAAAGCATAGGTAGGTCTACCCAACCTAATATAGGGTCCAAAAAAAAATTCCCGGGGCGCTACCCCAGACCCCATATAGGGGAGCTACCCGCCCCCCTCAAACCCCTGGACAGGGGGGGCTGCCACCCCACCATTGACCCACCTACTTCCAATTGGTGCAACAAAAGTGGGGCTCCACCCCCCGGTTCACTACTTTGGCTAGTCGCGGAAAGAATAACACAACCCAATATTTAAGAGATTCATCAGGGGTTTTTGTAAGAAGCATGATTTTCTTGTAAACATATTTATAATCATACATGTCAAAGGCATGGTAGAGCTCCTTGAAAAGATGTTTGAAAGAGTGAATAGAAGCAGATTTCAATATGTAATGACATTATTTAATGCATGCTTCGAATGTAAGGACAAACAAACTTCAAACAGTATCCTCACAATGAATTTTATGATGAGTGAAAAATTCAAGAAAGTGAGCGGTGTGCTCAAGAATAGTTGTTCCACCCTCACCATCAAACTTCATATTTGATAAGTTTTTATTTATCCCTGTAGGAACTTTCACATTTATGGTTCTGGAAAAACATGTCGCGGTTAAGATACAGGAAGAATCCATTTAAACATAGGAACGTTCAAATAGACTTCATGGGCTCAACTTGTCATTCGACCCTACTTCTAGCACTAGAAATGTTGATGGTGCAAGACCCGCCAACATTCAAAGGGTCTCCACGATATGAAGCCTCAATTAGACCTCACATTGTTTGGAGTAGGAGCCCCATTCAGAATACAACCCTATTTCCGAAATAGTAGGTTTTAGTGGTATGCCTTAGTTGCAATAATGCATAGAATGATGTATTTGTGAATTTGGTGAAACAAGTGTATAGCTCTACAGAGAGTCAATTGTAATGCATGAAAGGTTCTAATACAAGAAAGGGAAAGTGAGTGAGCCCCTTAGAAGCATGTAATCAATATGCATCTTGAAAGGAACACACGAACAAAAAAGGAATCATAAGTTAGACTGCAAACAAATTCATAAGGTAACCATGATTGAAATATACAATAACAAAAATTCAACAAGATTCATACTAATGAAACAAAACAGATCATAAGTGTTAGCATAAATGAAATAACATATATTACAAACATAACCAGAATAGTCCTACTACATTCACAACATATGCATGAAAATGTGTTGGCTCTGATATTTTATTAAAGTGAAAGTCCCAAACTTAAATATAGAATTGTGTTGTGGTAAAACCACAACCCCCCCATTATTCACTTATTTCTCATTATGGGGACCCTTTAATTGAATGATTGGTCATATTACTATTTGAGTTTGAGGAATTGGATTACTCCAATGAGTTCAATTTATTTTTATCTTTCTATAAAAATTCATTTGGTCTCTTTGTAAATAATTAGCTTTTTGTAAATATTTATATTTTTAAATATATATATATATATATATATATATATATATATATATATGTATCATGCATTTCATAGCCCCTGAGACCAAGACTAGGTCTTATATTACAAAGTGGCTTTTATATTATGAATTGGCTTATTGATAAAAGTAGAGAAAGACCTATTGAATGCATATATCAAATCTAATATCGGAGCTTTGATATCAGAGAAATTCATTTGAAATCCCCAATATTCAAAGTCCAATCCATAAAGTGTCTCTTTTCAATAACCTAATGAATATATTAAGTGGCCATATAACTTCCAAAACTATATAATAAAGTGATTTTTAGAGGACCCACATTCCACGTCATTGTTTCCGTTCCCGCATAATGAAGGCAATACATATCAGGTATTTCCTTTCGAGACACATTTTAAAAAATATGATATCCTCATTCCTAATCCTCTAATATTCGAATTCTAATAAACATATTCCTCTGATCTCTGATCTCCCAATACGCCTCGCCCTCTGACTTTTGATATTTTCTAGGCTCCGATATCTAGACCTGATATTGGTATTAACGATAGTCTAATTGGAAAATCGCATCCACCTTCATATTGGAACTTTTAAATGGTAACATTTGTAAAACTTCTGATAATCCATTCACCTCCGATATTTGAACACAATACAGTTTTTTAAAAGAATTAAATGTGAAATCGTGTCTGCTCCATATCGGAGCCACCAAATATCACAATTATTTGTTTTGTCTCATTTTAAAGTTGCGATGAGCTTACCTATGATACCACTTAGCTCTTGCCACGTATAAGTAAAAATCCACTTAATTAACTTAAAAATGTCTCTGTGCATAAGTATATTTTAACACATTTTAGAGTTTAATCTATATTTCTGACATTTTAATAAAATCTCACTATAATAGGCTAAATTTGTTTTCTCTTATCATAGAGAGGCATATAGGGCTGATGAGAATTAACACATCCATTCAACATTTTAGAAGAAAATCCTCCAAGTGGCACAAATCAAACTTAAAATGGGCAGGGGTTGTTGAAGATTATTGTTTTGAGGCTTATGCGATCAATCTTTTGTGTAGTGTTTTCTTCCAGGATTATTGCATCCATGATTATTTAAATCGATGTTTCAAGCCATCCACTATGGCTCATCATGCCTGTGAATTCCACCTATCAGTTCCAAGAACGTTGTGCAAGATTATAGAGTCACTAACCAAGCGGGGAATTTTCTTAACCATGGAAATCTATATTCAACCAAAGCTCTAACAAAATCATAAACTTCATATCTATATTCTTTTAATAACTCTATTTTTGAGAGATATGGGGTGATTGTTATTATTTCTCCCTGTATAAATATGACTTCTTGGATGAGTTCAGGGGGGAAAAGAAAATGCACAAGATAGAGTAGAGAGTAGAATAGAAAGGCATTATTAGAATAGGAAAATCTTTCACATATCTATGATTTATGTGATTGGGTTTTGGTCTCTTTCAATTCTGAGTTGTCTAAATAGGAGAAGGGTTTGCACTACTGTAACTATTGTTTCTATCAACAAAATTTGTGATTTGGAAGAGGCTTGTTGAGGATCAAATATTGTATTGAGCACGAGAGGAGGTTTGATTAGTTTGTATAAAGATACTATTATTTTTAATAACAATTTGCATTCAATTTTGGTAGTTGAATTATGTCTATGGAATTCATATTGTGCACTACTGTCAATGTTGATTCTTATATTGTAAAATAGCTATCTGATCTTCATTACATAAATATGTTATCATTTATCTCTTTCCATTACTTTTTAAGATCATATTTCTAACTAGCTATTTACCCAAAAATCTTATACCTTACCCTAATTTAATAACCTGTAACATTATGTGAACTAATTCCTAATGATATTGGTTCATTATTTGTTGTTTTCATTAACATTATGTGAACTATTGCCTAATGTTAGTGATTCAGTAGTTATGATTAATTGATCTCTCAAACATAGCATGATAAGTAATTACAATGTCAGTTAAATGAACTATTTCTTCAACCAGATATTCATCATAATCTTTTCATGCTAAAATCCCAATTATTATTAGTCCTGCTCTTGGTTGTATGGAGGAATAATCTTTTATCCAATCAAGATAGTCTTATGGAATATAGAGTTAGATATCCATTTAGTTTAAAGGCCACATTTCTTTAAGTCATCTTCTTAAGGAGGCAAAGCATTAGAACTAGTTTGGATGAGCCCCAAATCATCTTAAGGGATTACTTTCTTTCCAAGATAGTAGCAAGAGAGTCATATTGATTTCTCTTTCTATGTTGGTGAGAGAATATAGATATTATAAGCCAATAGAGATATAGATAAAGTGTAATTGGACCCAATATAACTAGTTGGAACCATGATTCAACGGATATAGATCATTAGTTACATATCTTGACCAGGCAGTAACCTTAAAATGTTGATTACGCCATTTTTTCCGATCAACATTTTTTTGTGCTAGAAGGAGGGCCTGACGACTTGTTGTCTTTTGGAGTTTTTGTATTTAAAAGTTTTTATTTTAATCATAATGGCTCCTCTTAAATTTTCCATTTGGAGTTGTATCTCTAGACGTGCATCTTCCAATACTCCACCACAAATATTAAGACACTTGTCAAAGGTAAATTTTAATGGTAAGAGGAATACTTATGCATTTAATCATGCTTTACAATTCATTCAAAATGTTTCAAATTCTACTTTTCATGATATGAAGGTATTCTAAGCAAGATTTTTACTCTTACATTCTCAGGAAAATCCAGAAACTGGTGTCAATCTCTTCCAGTTGCCTCTATTCACATTTGGGATCAATTTATCACATTGTTCCTTTATCAATTTTACGGATATGATTATGAACAGGTATGTGATGAATTTGAATATCTATGAAAATTTGAAAATGAATCTCTCTTAAATTTTACTGTTAGATTTCAATTAATTTGCTTGAGATTCAAAGCTAAAGATAAACCATCAGAAATTGAATTGATCGATTGGTTTGAGTATATTTTTTATCTTCCTCCCATTTTGTATGTAACAATTTCAATCTTTGATGACTCTCCTTCAAATTCTAGTAATATTATCTAAAACTCTGATATAGAGGTGTATATTAGTCATGATGAAGTGGCCTCATCCATGTATGATAAATTCCTAAATTTAGTAAACACCTCTTACAATGTTAATGATAATCATGTTGATGAACCATTATCACAAATCTTGCAAGAATTTGATAAAAAACTAAAATAATAAATCATTAATAAACTTGAAGGACCATCTGCCATGAAATTTGAAAATCACTATGAATTAAATTTAGAAAATCAGATTATAAATCAGCAAGTACAAGAAGAATTTGAAATTTCCAATAATATGCAACCTGTTGTACAAATTTCTAAATTTAATCATGTCGATCAAACACAAAATTCAGGGTAGCCAGAGAACATTCTTCAAGAAAGCATAATTAGTCAAGTAAATGATCTGGAATCTGAAATTTGCAATGAAGAAAATGCACAAGAATTCACAAATAGAGATATTTTTAAATTCATTGCTTATGATTCTCATTTTCACCTCTATCCTAATATTTTTTCCGACAACAATCTATCCCTTATTTTCTTTAATTTTATTCCAGAAAATAGAGGGGCTGATATAAATGAATTTCCTATTAGTTTTTATCAAGATAGAGAGACAATTATTGATCATTCTTCTAACATAAATGAACATGTGTTCCATATTCCTTCTTGTTTTGATACATCGGATGTGTTAGTGCCTATGAGTCACTAGTGATCAAATTTAATTTTTCAATATGGTTGATAGGGTTGTAGGTCAAATTGTTATAGTTTCAAATAAAGTTTCAAATAAAATTTGATCGCTGGTTATTTCTAGGTCATTACTACTCCCTCCATAAAATGCCATCATGGTCTTGTCATCACTCCTTGTGATGGGTCACCAAAAGAGTGTCTTGGCCATCATGTCTTGGTCATAATTTCATGGTTAGTCATATTGCAAGGTACAAAGGTCCAAATCATCAGTTTGTAAATCCATTAGGTGTCATTATGAAGTCAACTCAAGAAAAAAGGATCATAAGGAGTCATGTCATCACCTAGGTCATCATTATGGGAGTAGTAATTAGGGAAAATGTTCTAAAATGATTCCTAAAGTACATTTTGATCCGTATGAAGATGTAACTATGAATACTAAATTTTTAAAGTTGCAGTACACTAGCCTAACATTTCATTTTTCAGAAAGACAAGTGGTGTCACATCATGACCCAATGGAAAAATCAACTTCTAGCCTATAAAAAGAAAATCAAAGCACTCTATTTGTTCATTTCACTTTTATGAAGCATCTCTCCATCATAAAATTGCATTATAGCTACCAAAGCATCGAAATTTCTCATCCAAGTCAGAGATTTCACCCCTTCGTTGTGCTTCTGGTAGAACGTTGTGCTTTTGAAGTGGGAGGAAAATCATCTAGTGCAAGGATTTTCTACAACATATACATGTTATATCACATGATTAGCAAGTAAGTGGATTGTCATCACTCATCCTTTCATCAATTTTCTCACAAAAAGTTAGTAAATACCCTCTCCCAGGGTTTCACTGCGCTTTTGATTTCTTGGTTAGTTTCCTTCATTGCAGTGGTAAAACTCTGTCATTATTTTCTCAATAACTCTCCCCTACACTCCATCTACCTCCCCTTAGATTTTCCCATGCCTATTCCCCTCATCTCCCTCATTTTCCCATGAACCCTAGCCTATGCTACACTTCTTGACAATTTCCTAGGCTAGGACTATATTTTGAAGCTTTCTACCCCTTCTGATCATTCATTCCTAAACATTTCACTTCCCTATTCTCCCTAACACCTATCTCCACCTCCAAAAATTTCCCCAAAAATTTACATCACCCCTAACCCCTTCATCCTCTTCCCTAAACAAAATAGTCTCAAATACCCTGTTTTCCCAAATCAAATCCTATCCTTCCTCCTTGTGAGTTAGGGTTTGACCATGCATACTGAAACCTCAGACATTGACAAGAAAAAGTACAATAAAGGAGGGAAAATTTCCAGGTATGAGTCCACTAAATTCCAAGAAATGATGGCCTCACCTTTCATCAAGAAATCTTTCCAAGATGTGGGTTGCCTAGGTTTCCGTGAGAAGATCCAAGAAATAGGTTATCATGCCAAGTTGACAAGACTCTTTTCCACCAACTGATGAGCCTCATTATTGGGTAATTATATGGGCCTTAATTCACCTCCTAGCTTAGTCAAACCAACTTTTCTCACAACTTATTACATGTTTTTATTATATTTTGTTTATGAGATGAGTTAGAGTTGGATATTATGCCTAGTGGATTAATATGCATTCAATGGAAGATTGAAGGAGAAAATCAAGGAATTTTGGAAAATACTAAGGTTAAAACTTGAATGGGACAAGGGAGAGGGATTGTAGGAGGTAAATACTCCTCATTTACTTATCCCCCATTCTAATATTCCTCCATCCATCACACTAGCTTGGAGTGCAAGCAACCAAGCCATGAGGATTAGAAGGCAGCCGAGCAAGTCAGAGAGAAAGAGAGAGTTTATCTCGAGTTCGGGAGTCGAGCCTCCCTGATTTTAAGGAAGTTTTTGGGGACTTCAGTTGTATAAGTAGATATGCCTAGAGCCTCATTAGGATTCAAATTTTTGTTGTAAAACTCTAAGCTATATTCGAGCTTCATACTTGTGAAATTTTTATTGATGTAATTTTATGATTTGGTAATAAGAATGAGTTTTGTTTGAGCCAACACTGAGTTAACTTAGAGGGATGAATATTTTGGGTTAGGGCCCAACCCTAGCAGCCAAGGCTCCTCTTTCTTGTATCTGTATGTTTAGATTAGTCTCATAGCTTCATTGTTAATTTGCTTTTAGATGTGTTTTCATTGCAAGTAGTGTAGATTAGATTGGTTGTTTATTAGTTTTCTTCCATTTGTGCCTTACTTCAGTAGCAGGTTAGCAGGGATAAAAGGAGTACCACAAGGTTGTTAGTGGGTGTCTTGGCCTCATTTCCTCCCTTTGGGATCATTATTTTAGGAAGGGAGCCTTATGCAGCCCGAAAAACACAGATTTATATTTCTTGCATAAGCTGTATAGGTTACTGTATTGAAGTTAGAATTTGACCAGTTTTTCAAAGTAGGATTTCATTACCATCTCTTCTATCTTCACTCTTGCAGTAGATCTCATCCATGCTTTAATTCCTTTCAACAACTTTTCTCATGCATAATGTAGGCAGTTAGTTCATTAATTCTGCTTTTCTAGCTTATGAGAATGCTTCTTGTTTGCATAGATTTGTGGGATTTATACATGTTTTAAGTAGAGTAGGTGCTTTAGGAGGAGAAAAAGATTTCATAGCCAACAACCACCTTCCACTTCATCCACCATAGTCATTCCTTATTTTCACCATCACCTTCACTATTTTTCATCATTTTTCATAGAAATTCTTCCAATCACATTGAGCGAATCCAACCATCCTCTATATTTGTTGTTGATTTCTGAGTGATCCTAGACCTTTCCTCACTTCATTCCACCCATCTACCACCTTCCCTCATCCTTCCATCACCTCCAACACCTTCCATTTTTCTCTCGGTTGTATCCTGTAGGTTTACAGGTAATTCTATAGGTTTCTAGTACATCCTGTAGGTTTTCCTGAAATGGCCTGCTTTGAGGCCGAATTGAGGGAAAACCTATAGGAAGTCACCAAAAGTATCCCAAGGGTATCCCACACCATCTAACCATCTCCTAACCCTTCCATCCATCCTTCAACATCATTGATTCACCTACCACACCACCAAAAGAAATTATTTTCCATACTTGATTTTTTATGAAAAGACGAAAAGACAAAAGCAGATTTATTTCAGTCCCTTTACTTGCACATTAGTGATGTTTGATGCTTCTTACTTCCATGCTTATATAGTAGCATTTGGTTCATGATAATTTAACATTATTTCAAAGCATATTGTGATTTAGCATTGAATTTCGGTCTTTTCCATTATTGCAGTAGAATAGCTCTCCCTTAGAGAAGATTTCCCTTTCTTCCATCAAGAAACCAAGCTTCTTTTGACTCCGTAGAAGTCTGGATTCAAAACCAAAGTGGTCTCTTGCCAGCTGAACCATAACAAAAGGAAGAACCATCACTATTACTTGTGTATACAACACTGTCACCTCCAAGTTTGTACTAACCCAGGGTTGATAAAGTAAAGCTGGTAGCCCAGGAGTTGTAGCATTCTTGTTGCAATACTAGCACTCATCACTTTTTGGCACCATTATCGGGGAGGTGTCTGAGTAATATGTGAATGCTTCTTCTTTCTTCTATTTTCTTGTCTCTAATATTATGCCATTAGTTTATTTTTGCAAAAGTAATTTCGTTGCTTCCTTTTTCATTCTACATTTTATGCTCTCCTTTCCATTTTGCAAGCAATATTTCAATTCAGCAAGTAGTTTTTCACTCAGTTAGTAGTTTTCATTTAATCAAAAATTTCAATTCTGCAAAGTACTTTTCAAGTTCGAAAAAAACACAAAACCAACCCAAAAACATTTCCTTTCATGCCTCGTAGGAATAGGGATAACTTAGGGAAATTTTTGCCAAATACCCCCACTGCATCAAACAACCAACCTTCCCTCTTCTTCAGTGTCTATGAACTAGAGGAACCCTTAAGTGAGAAACCTAACATATTTGAAGAACCTACAGGGAAAGAAGAATAATAAGAACCCATTCCTACTAAAGCAATGGCTGAAAATAGAAATGACAGAGGGAATAAATTGAGAGTTTAGGGTTCCTTCCCCATCAGGGAAACCAATGGGGACTCTAAGATGAAAAATATAAGCCCCTCTACCTTGCCTCATTTGCATGGCTTGACAACAGAAGACCCTGACACTTGCCTATTTGAGTTTGTTGTTAAATGCCTAACCTATGACTATACAAATGATGAGAATATGTTAAAATATTTCCATCTACCCTCAAGGATGAAGCATTGCATTAGCTCATGGGTTTACCTAGGCATAACATCACAGCTTGGGCTCATATGCAGGAAGCTTTTTACAACAAGTATCGAGACTACTGTCAATCAAAGGATACTAAAGTGGAAATTTTTAGGATGACCATAGGCAATGATGAATCCCTATAGGATTACGAAGAAAGATTCCAGCTTAGTTACGAAAGGTTCAGGTGCACACTTGACCCTGAACAATGATGAATCCCTATAGGATTACGAAGAAAGATTCCAGCTTGGTACAAAAGGGTCAGGTGCACACTTGACCCTGAGCCACTAAAGCTAGTCCTACTTAGGGGAGTAAGGGAAGACCTTCTGGACACCCTACACTTGTTAGTAGGAGGAGATATCTACCAATTACCCTATAAGGATATCAAGGCTATCTTTAGAAACCTTTCTAGGGCAACTAGGAAAAAGGGTAGGGGTAGTCAACCTATGGTCAGTACATCCTCTTTCAACTCATCCATCAAGGGTGAAATTGGAAACATGCTGGAAGATTTCAAAAGTGAGATGTTGTAAACCCTTGCCTTGGAAATGGACACTATGAACATTAAGAGAAATTAGGAGGAATTAGAGAGCCTTGGCCATTTTTTGTCCTAGATGCACCAGGAGGCATGCCAGGAATGAATGCCCATTGAATTCTATTGAAATTTTCTTAGTATGTGAAGAAAAAAACTCCACAGACAAGTAACTTTCTTTATCAGGACTCAAAGTTGTTTATCAAGGAGCTGAAGGGGTCACTGAGTAGCTCTGCTACATACACTGAAGGAGGGCTCATGTACCTAGACCATACTAGCAGAGCATGCAAGGGTCATCCCATGCATATTACAACCCCAACCAAACCACAACCATACCTTTTTGGGGAACCCCTGCTCATCCGTCCTTGTCTACACCCACTCCTCATTTCAACCATATGCTCCACCACAACTATTGACTTATGGGGGCCTAACCAAGGTTCAACGTTAGTTAGCCAAACAAATCCCTACATTACTCACCCTTTCAGCATCAGCCCGCGCAACGCGGACTGAAGTCTCACCTGAAGCAGTATGGGGGGATGCTAGAACCAAGTTTCTGTACCCTCGAGATGGTTGTGATGTCAGTTTATTTCAGCTATACCTGCCTGTCCGCAGGTTTCTTAGCCCTCTATTCCACCCGTCAGTACCTTCGCGGAAGGATACAATCTTCTTTCGTGTAGCCATAACCAAGGGCTGATATAATTTCACGCTACTAGGGCAGCGAACTGTGATATTTCCCAACCTAGGCTAAGTGTCTTATTTATCTTATTAACCAATCTTAGTTAGCTTTGTGTAAACAGATGTTCTTACATTCGTTCACTTAAGAAATATGTTTACATATATTCGCGCATCATATAAGAATTATAAGTAAAATTCATACCCAATATAACAGATGCATAAATAGGAAATAATGACACATAAATTGTAGAATACTTCTCTTTATTGATAATTTTGAACAATTACAAACTCGACCCACCCTGCACACTTAGCTGCAGGGGTCCACGCACTCAGCTGCAGACTTCTAGGCCTCTGCGCACTCAGCTGTAGAGCCTCTACCTATGCTACGACCCAAAACTTAGGCTTCCACTTCAGATCTATCTCTCATACATGTTCGATCTTAATTAATTTTTTCTAACTACTTAGAGCTTAGCTCTATTTATACAATCCATGGTCCACGGACCATGTGTAGATCTTCTACAATTGATATTACATTTCCAAAATAAGGGTGGACAATCCTATGACTCTTTAACAACTACAAGCTCTGCGACCATAAATTTTGGAGTCTTTACACTTGGATTACAAAATTGGACCAAAATATGGGCTTTAAGCCCCAAAACTGCCCTTGGGGGATCCCGCGCCGAACAGACCCCAACACAAACATCGTGACTCACCCTCGAGTCACTCTGCAAGTGCGGAGATCTTAGAGTGAAGACCTCCCAGCTCTGTTTGGATCACTACAACTTCGGCAGCGCACTGATCGGCCTCCTGTTGGACTTCTTCCACCTGCTACTCAGTGACTATTGCTCTACAGGGCTTCTACTACCATAATTTCCTATGTGGCTTCCTCAGGTGTCGACATGATTCTAGTCAGGAGGTCCTACATCTCCTTTAGCAATGTTTCAAACACTGAACTTGCTCTCAAAGCCTCACAATTCTAAAAGTCCATATACACTTGATAGTGCAACAACTGAATTTTCAAAATTCCAAGCGTTTTTCACTAGACGGCCACTTGTAATTTATAGGGCCCTTTTGAATTTTAATTCTACTGTTTCCCCCACATTCAACCCATTAATGCTAGAATGGCAATATATTTTCAAGAATCTAGCCCATAAATATCGCCTTACATGCTTGCCACCCACTCCATTTGGCCTCAAACCGACCATCAAATCATGAATAGTGACTTTAACAGTCACTTTTCGGTGGACCTACGAACTAGCGCAGATGTATTCATGTTGTTGCAGACCTTTTGACACTTCACTACTTAGTTCAGATCCCCAACTCGAGTAGTGTAGTTTATAGTCTCGCGCCTCCTTTCAGCTGCCTGGAGCGCTAAGACTGTGCTTCTATTAACTAGTTAGATGGCCGGGCCACTTGTGTATGGCTTCAAATGACTTCCATTCACTTTTCCTAGGAAGGGATCTCCATTCAACTTAACCAACTGGACCGCGCCACCATCGGTAATCTCCTTAATAACATACGGCCCCAACCAATGCATTCTGAGTTTCCCTGGAAATTTATCAAACTTACTATCATACAACAACACCAAGTCATTCACCTTAAAGGTGTGTAGCTTAATATGACAGTCATGCCACACTTTTTCATGCTGCTTTTGGACCTGTTGATGAAATCTAGCCAAAAATCTCTCTTCTTCCAGCTCATCCAACTGTGTGAGCCTCTCTTCTAGGGCTCCGTGATCCATCATACCTGTGAACGCTGCTATGCGTAGACTAGGTACAATGCATTCCATAGGCATCACCGCTTCAACCTCGTATACCAGCCTAAATGGTGTCTGTCCTGTTAACCTCTTGCATGTTGTCTGATAAGCCCACAATACTGTAGGTATGCATAGGTCCCAATCACTTCGCTGAGAATTGCATACATTGGTCAATTCGTTTTCAAGCACTTTGTTGAACACCTCCACTGTCCCGTTATCCTGTGGGTGATAAGGTGTCCTCTTTTGGTGATACACCTGAAATTCCTCCGTTAGTGCGCTGATCATCTCATTCAAAAAGTGTGTACCACGATCGCTCATCAAGAACTTTGGACATCCAAATCGCGTCATTACATGCTCAAATAGAAACTTCGCAATAGTCACGCCCATGCAATCCTTCACTGGCTGTGCTTCTGCCCAATGAGTCAAGTACTCTGTCGTAGTGATAATGTACCTCGCAATGGTATTTCCTTAGGGCTGAATAGGTCCTACAAAATCTATTGCCCACTTTTCAAAGGGTTGCAACGTTACTTGTGGATTCAAATGCATTTCATCCCTCCGAGATGGCCTACCTGTCTGTTGACATATATCACATGCCTTGCAATATGGTTTTGAATCTTGATGAAGGGTTGGCCACAACAACCCAGCAAGTAGAAACTTCTGCGTGGTTGCTCTTCCTACATAATTTCCTCCCGCGGTGCGCCCATGAGCATCTATGAGGATGCTGCTTCGTTCAAACTCAAGTACATACCCTCGCAGTATTTTATCATTCCCCATCTTGTATAGATTCCCAACAATGATAGAGAAATCTACCATGCACACCATTAATTCCTTCTTTTGCTAGAAAGAGTATCCTTCCGGAACAATTCCAGTTGTTAGAAAGTGTATTATATCCTCGATATTTCCATCCACGATGTGCACAGCAAAGAGTTTCACATCAAGTAATCCTTCCTCCAAACTAGTAGGTTCCTCCCCTGTCTCAATGCGTGACAAGTGGTCAGGTCCCGCATTCAATTTTCCAGGCTTTAGAAGAACTTCAAAATCGTACTCTTGGAATAATAAAATCCATCTGTAAAGTCGCCCCCCCAACACAGGCTTATTGACCAAGTACTTCAACATGGAGTGGTCCGTATACATCTTAAAGTGGCCTCCTAGCAAGTAGTGTCGATACTTCTGGAGCGCATACACCATAGATAGCACCTCGTGCTCAATGGTGGAATAGTTCTTCTCCACTTTGGCCAACTATGCATGTAGATCATTTTTCCCATCATACTTATCTGTGAGTTGCATCTTAGGCTTCCCAAACCGTGTTGTCATCATCCTCCTACATTCGCGCCAATCATCAAAGCTTCCCTTATGCATACCCCACCATCTTGCGGGCGTAGCGTGCAATAACCAGTCCAAGGCCTGGAAGTGTTGCTTTACTAGTACCTCCCTTTCAAATGCATCCAAAAAGGTATCTACCTCAGTTAGACCATAATAAGTAGGCAGATTCCTTTCCTCTCACAACACATTGCGCAGTGACTGGGTCATCATATTGCAATTCAGCGTAGTTACTTCATGTAACCGATTCTACCAGCGTTCTATTTCTTCGTCGGAATCTGAAGTGTAGGAACTCTCACGCTCCCATGTAATCCGTCCATCCATGGTGGGATTCACCCAGTCTTGGTCTTGCATTGTTATCTTATAGATGCAATCCAGATCATCATCACTTTCATAGTCACGGACTGGTTCTGTATAGCGCGATCCCTCAGCAGGATCTAGGGGTATTATTACGTGCAGTGATTTCTTCTCAAAGATCATCTTCTGCTTCTTCATATTGATTACCCCATTCATATCAGTAGCCCAGTCAATTCCCAAGAGCGCAGGGTAGGGATTGTTGTCATCCACAATCTTTATTACTTCAAAATCTGCTAGTGCGCTCGCTCCCTCAATATCCACGGTCACTCCCTGCAACCTCCCCATGGGTATGATTTTATGTTGATTCACCATCCTTAGCTGAATCAGAAAACATTTCAGCATAGATCATACCATTCACTCCCAAGTCTGCTTTGGAAGTACATTTTCATCTGATCCCAAATCCAAAATGACTTGATCCATTTCATATTCTTCGATCTACGCAGTGAGTCTCATTTCATGCCTCGTCCTTATCTTATGCTTTCTGATCTTTTGGACTACGTGCGGTTCACCTGGCACGGTCCTAACACATCTATTTATAAGTTACCGTAACCTTTTCACAGCCTTACTGTCACGCAGTAACTTCATACAAGTTTCCAGGAAAGTAGTGAGCACAGAGGGGTCCATCTCCGGCTCTGGTTTATCCTTACTTCCTAAAGTGGAGGACTCGGCGAAGCTCTTCTTAGCTTCCATGAATGCTTCATGGGCGTGCTCCAAAACGGACTCGGCCTCTTTCACTAGGGCTTTGTGAACCCATGTGTTTCAATTGTTTCCCCTTGTCATCTCCCAACGTGATTCCACTTCGGAGCACTATATTTACGTTTGGATCTTCCTCGTGTGGCTCAGACCTCATCATCCACAAGTTCTGAGTTGGGGGAGGCGATAGCACTCCTTTGTCATGTATCCTGGCTATCAGTGTAGGACAATCTTTTGTTTCATGATTAAATAGTGTGAAATACTTGCACGATGAGCACATTGGATTAGTGAAATCACGGGCATAGTGTCTTGGCCATCCGCAATTGTAGCAAATTAGCTATCCGTGACCTCTACCAAGTCCTCCTTTTTCTCGGCCTCATCCATGCCCTTGAAATCCTATCCATGCCATCCCTACATTCTGGTCAAGGGGCCATGTTTTAGCATAAACTCTATAGGCGGGAATTCTATCCATCATCAATTCACAGCTCTTGCAAGTACGCTCATCATGTCCCACCAATTTACAAAAGTTGCAGAACAATTGTTGCGGAGTTTGTGTATACTTATGTAAAAAGTGACAGTTGTCCGTGGCATGTTTTCTGGCTATTTGACAAATAGTGCACCACAAAGCAAGCACCACACTAGGTCCTTCTTAAGCTTCCAGCCTTAAAGGCATCAGTCCTCCTCTTGCAAGGTAATTTGTAAATACAGGGTAGTGGTCTTTGTCATCACTCCGACTCTTCCATTTCACGCACCATACCTCTTTGCATACCTCTGGCCAAACCGTCCTATCCTGCTTCAAGCTTTGCATCTCAAGGCACAGATTCTTCAGCTACGCATGGATCTCTTGAACTCCTAGATTAGGATCTTGCATCGGGGTCTCATGTAGTTTCATGGAAATCTCCAAGGCCTCTTCCTGAGATGTTATCTTCTGATGGGACAACGCACTTCTTAAATGTGGTAGTAGTGAAGCCACAAACTACTCGCGATGTTTTCCATCTGTCAAATTCATATTGGCTTTGCAGATCATACATTTTATCCTCTGATCTAGTTCGGAAGGCATCTCGCCTGGTAGCATCATGATCTCTTTAAATCCCACAATCAACTACGCTTCATATTGTTATAGAAATTTTTGTGCCTTATAGCTATAAGCATGAAATGTCCATAATCCAAGGGATCCAAAGTCCCTAAACATTTTGTTCCTACCCCTAGAGGAACAAGGCTAACAAACCACAACAATTCACAGAAGTTCTCCACCAGAAACTGCTCAAAAACAAGTCAATTCAAAATCAATTCAGAGGCTCCACTAGCTGCCTGCGTTGAAATGCAGAGGCTACACTGGCTAGTTGCATTGCAATGCAGGTGGAAGCACTACCAGGGTGCGCTGAGCGGGAAATGACAAATGGCAGGGTCCTTTGTGCGAGGTGTAAAGACTGTGGAAGCTTCCAGAATCTTCCTCCATGACACTTTCCTTGATGAGTTCGACTAAGTGATGAGTAAGAGGCTCTTAGTCTCCAAGTGGAAGCAAGAACTGACAGAGGGAGAGGACACTAGTCAGATCTCAAGCTGACTCATCCTCTCTCCAAACATCTATATATGGATCTCTCCTCCATGAGATCCAGGGAGGCTGGAATTTTGTTATTGCAAAGAATTGCTGTTGGTTTGAGATTAGAATCATTGGGTGCTTAATGCTTTGAAGGGAGGTGAAGAAAGGATTTCATTTGCTGGGAGGTAGATGCTGGATTGGAACTCTCTTGGTTGTATCTCCTCCTGAACCTTGTTATTCATCAATAAAGCTATATTGGTTTCTCCTATATACTGATGTATCTTTGATGTATGATTGCATTAGTATGTTTAGTTTATTTCTAATCCTGAACTAGTTATGAATATGAATCTATGTCTTTGTGTAGTGTTCTCTTCTTGTGATCTTGCAAGAACCTGTTGAAGCTGGGCAAGCGAGAAGGCAAGTACCTGGGAACTCTCAAAGAGAAGAGAAACCGGATCGAGGGACAAACGGAAGACACTGGTTAGTCCATCCATCTCTCTTCATTCTTAATTCATAAAGGAAGAATACTAGAATAGTTGTTTCTGTTTGTTGCTAAGGCACTATCACACCTTAGGTGGATAGGATCGTCCTGCATAGGCATTTTTCCCCAGAACAAATTGGCGACTCCGCTGGGGAGATCTGTTTAGTCATTTTATTTGTGTCTCTATCATTGTTTGTTTCATAGACTCAAGAGCAGTAATCGAACTGCATCTGCTATTTTCAGATGCAAAGTAGACAGCTGCTGCTTTGATCCAATAACTGGATTTATCTATGATATGAACAATGGACTCACAAATGATTTGATGATCCTTTGTGATAGATCTTAGCCCTCCTTCAAATCATCCCTTTGATTGTACCTTGCTTGTTGCTTTTATTTGGCCTGAAACCGTAGATTAATCAGCAAACCGTGACCCAGAACCCAGAGAATAACTCTCGTTACTGCTCCAGCGCAGGCTCTGTGAAGAGACTCTGCATTTCAACGCAGTTCCCGTGAAGGCTACCTGCGTTGCAATTCAGTTTCTCTGTTATACAGGTGCGCTGATCCAGCTTAGGCCTTGTGCAGCTGGGGTTCTCTGCTCTGTTTTGCCTTGTTTTGATCTCTGATTTCTACAGCCTGTAACCAGCATAGGTACCTGTCTGATAACTCATTTTCTCTGCTTTAATTCTGTCTCCTTTTGTACAAAAATATTGTGAGTGTTTTTATGTGTTTGTGGCGTCATTTACAGTTTTCCTTTGCAAGAGTGAAATAGTCATCCTGTAGCCCTTGATTCAAATCTGTTGATTGTGATCTTAGGAGAGAGTTCATTGGCTGTTTACAGTTGATTATACGTTTACTTTTGCTTTTGGTTTGAGTTTGTCTCTTTTAAGTGTCGAAACAAGTGTTCATTTCGAAAGTCGTAAAGTGTTGTATTCTCTTCTACCCTTTCTGATTTCGAAAAAATAAACTTGTTTGTATTTGTCATTTAAAAGCAAATTCAAAGTTGTACAAAAAGCTTTCTTTTTAGGCATCAATATTAAGAGAGCAGAAAACAAACACCTGCATTGTGCATTTGCATCTTGATAGTTTGCATGCTTGATTTAGGAAAAGTGCATTTAGCGTGTGCTGATTGCTCTTTGAGAAAAGATGGTGTCTTTCTTTTCCCTTTGTAGCTAGGATTTTCATTGTTGAAAATGAGATAAAATTTGCTTATCATCTTTTAGATTGCATTTAGGAGTTGTATCTACATCTCGTGGTGAACCTCAAAAGGCAAACTTCTAAGAAATATCAACATAAAATAAACTTAATGAACTTAATAACGCTTTGTAACATAACGCACAACATAGAGGCTAGGCTAGAGACGTGTTCCGGCGTCGTAAAACCTGGTATCTATTGGCCTCGCTGATGGTTGGGTGATTCCTCCTGAGGGACCAAAAGTGCCAGTACGGATTGTGCTCCCATGTACCGTCGCGTATTATTGGGAGACCCCTATAGGCTTAAAACCTTTATCCTTAGGAAGCCGTGTCGACCGCCCTACTGATCGCAATGCACCGAACACAGCATTCGGGAAGATTGACTGCCGTACCGTAAAACGTATTCTGCAGTTTTGTGATTGGTTTGCCACACCCTCTACCTAGATCTCCGGAGCAGTTCCTTTTGGCCTTTTTCAGACTCTATAACAAAAAAAGTCCATCCGAGCATTTGTCACTTCCGGCTCGTTAAAACATCGAAGGCGAGTAGAGTCATCTTTTGTTTTTCCTCGACTCTTTAAAACTGAAAAAACAAGTTGTGTCTAAAAGCGTCTAAAATTCATTCAAATCGGAAACATACTTCCCATGTTTATTTTAGTTGATCGAGTAATCCACAATCGTGGAAGAAAGTCAATTGAAACCCCGTCGTTCGCGGATACTTACGAGTCAACCGTCTTTGTCTCCGGAATCGAAACCAGTACGGACAAAGCGAACTCGTTTAACCGGTTCCAAATCTCCTCTTAAAGTTAGAACAAGTGTTCCGACGACATCGGAGGTTCCGGTTACTCCAACCATTTCTGGAAACCCTGCCTCTACAGAAGAAGTTCAACAGCCACAGAGGGACAGTGATACTAATCCTAGTTTGAGAGTAAACACTTGTGTTACCAAACCAGTTCCATCAGTAACCGGTCCGGAGAGTGGTGCTCTTCAAACATCTGTCGCTGTCGATACAATCCCTTCTTCGGCACCAGAAATATTTTACAGACCTTATGGTATTCCTCTTCCACCTGGTCTGATTTCGATTGAAGAAATTGTAGAAGACCCTCCAACAAGTACTCCAACTCGCTTTGGAGTCGGGGTCACTCTATATCCTTCTTCAGAAGCTAGTCTACCACCAGCGGAAGTACCTGTAGAATCGCTAGGGAATCTCTTGGATAGACTAAAAATGTCTGAACAACCGTCAACATCTAGGACTGTGGCACCTGACACAGCGACGGCAGAACTCCCTGCCGTCACTCCGACAATGTTTGCCGGCATACCATCTGTCCCGACTAGCTCACAACCACTAGAAGGAGCCCATTCAGGGGCTATTACGACAGTATGGTCTGTTCCTGTTTGTTCTTCCGGAATAATACCCGGAAACTCTTATGTTGAAACTCGACAAATTGATCTGTTTGGAGGTCAATTTGGGTAATCCGGTCCTCAAGGGCAAACAATCCCTTTCAGTGCTGGATCACCACCGTATGGGGGGCAGTATGCCCTTTCATTACCCCCTCTGGGAGGTTATCCATACGGGAGTTCACAAAAAAGTTCAGGTTACGCTGGAATTGCTTCAAGTGGTTGGGTGCCTATGCTACCTCAACAACCAAGGGTTGTGTATTCAATGCAACAGTGTGTACCTATGTCGAAAATCCCAACTACACCAGCGATTGTGACGGTGTCGCAAGTTCAAACGTTGCCTGTTGTATGTCAACCTCAGATTTATCAGGTTGTAATGCAATAGCCCCTTGACCCTGCGACTCAACCACAATCGCCAACTAGTGGGGTGGCATAGGTCCAAACGGGTACAATTACCCCACACCTTGGTCCAATGGTTAGTATAGCGCAACAGCACATGACTTCCCAACCATGGCTGGTGCAATACCAACAACCACAATTCCAGCAAGTATACCAAGGTTCTGAGCAGCAGATCTTTGCAAACAGTGGACAACCATACATTCAAAACGGTCAAAATCAACCATTTTATAATGGTCTTGTCCACCAACCTTACCAGTCATACCAGCATCAGCTGCATTATGCTGGTATGCAAAGACCAATTGCTCAGGCGATCCCATCGTATCCTGGGTATGCTTCACCTAACCTGAGCCAGCAGTTACCATTCGTGGCAACTCTAGAGTTACCTGATTTACACCGGTTAACGAACGATCCAATTGCTTACGCCCCTTGGTGGCCAGCGATTCCACACAAACTTCCATCAGACATTCCTAAATTTAATGGAAATCCGGGTGAAGATCCATCGAATCACGTGATGACCTTTCATCTATGGTGTTTGTCAAACACCTTAAACGATGATTCGATAAGGCTTCGCCTTTTTCAGAGGACGTTAACGGGTCCAGTGGCTAAATGGTATATTGAATTACCTAGAGCTTCGTTCGACAATTTCAGCACCTTAGCCACTACCTTTTTAACCCATTTTCAATTACCTATAAGGTATGAAACGGGAACGGAAATCCTTACCAACTTCAAACAGACAACGGCCACTCACATATCTGATCATATACATGAGTGGCGACGTCGTCATAGGATGGTAAAAACATACATTCCTGATCAGGTGTTAGCTGAATGGTTTATAAAGTCATTACTTCCTACCATTACGGAAGATGTGGCAAAGGGGGGGGTCGTAACGGAAGAGCAAGTTATCGCTCGTGCGCAATATCTGGACTTAGTCTATACTCAGTCTGGCACGCTCTATGACAAAATACCTGACGCCCCTAAACCGAATTCTCAATTCCTCCTCCTCCTAAATCAAACAATGACTCTCATGCCGGTGATGGCGTGATTGGCATGACAAACACGAAATCAACAAAGGCTACATCCAAGAAGACCCGTAAGATTTTAGATCAAAATGCAAAAGATGAAATTCTTGCTTCGGAAGTAAATGCCGTATCAGCAGATAAAGGCAAAGAAACCAAACAACCAGGAAGCAAGAAAAAGCAAAACAAAGGGAAGAAGAAGAAACAAGGAGAGTCATCCCCTGAAAAAACTTCTTCAAACCCTCCTGGAAATAGGAAACCTCCCCCCTCAGGGTGTCGTATATGCGATGAGGATCATTGGACAAGGGAGTGTCCTTACAAAGCTGAGCTGAAGAAATTCTTTAAGAGTTCGAAAACCTCAGCAGTGTTAACTGATCCGTTTCCAAATCCAGGAACAAATCTGGTTGATAGTGGAGATGCTTCCCCGTCTCAAGTGCTAATGTTGTCGGTTTCAAAACAACAAAATGATGCTTTAATCTCGACAAGGAACAAAGATTACGGGAATCCACAACTGTCGAACAACAAGGATAAAGATCAACCAAGTAGTTCGACAACAACCTCGACAGAAGTTGTAACGCCACCAATAATACCTGAATTAACAATAAAACCGCCAAAGGGAGTAGTACACAAGTCGACATTTAATCCTCGTGCTAGGGCAGCGCAGCATTATAACATAGTGGAAGATTTGGCCCAATCGCCATCCGCTATGTCGACTCTTGAAGTACTACAGAATTGCCCATCCCAAAGGCAGGCTTTGTTATCAACTATCGGTGGGTTGGACCCAAGGGATTCCAATCTTGTATCCTTTGGTCATAAAGGATACGATCCTCAGTTACCAGCTCAACTAGCTTTCCTTATTCAAGTGAAAGCCCTCAACAAAACCGTTCATCGAACGATTATTGATGAGGGGGCATCCACATGTATTATGTCGATAAGTTGCTGGAAAACATTAGGATCTCCAACCTTGTCGCGATCTTCAACAACGTTAAAAGCATTTGATGGACGATCGTATACCCCATATGGTATCCTGAATAACTTAAAAATTGAACTAGGAGGGAAAACAGTAGAAATAGATGTCGAAGTCATTGATGGGAACCTTGACTACAACATCCTACTAGGAAGACCATGGATCTATGCCATGGCAGCTGTCGTGTCGACCTATTTTAGAAAGATTGCATTCCCTTTCCAAGGAGGGATTACAATCGTCGACCAGCAAAACTTCCTCCCCAATGGTTCTCAAGTTACGGGAAGCATTCCAATGATCCATGGCAGCAACCATTCGCTTCAAAATATCGGAGTAGGCCTACTGAAAGACCCCACATTAATGGGAACTTTCGCACTTCCACCTCCAATCTATATAGGAGAAGTAGAGTTGGTAGGAGCCTGCAACATGATATCTTCGCACAGAAGATCTCAGAAGACGATATCGACATGGATCATGCAATGGTTTTGCCCCCAAGCCCAATAGAAATATTGTAGCAATCAATGTTTCTGGCATGGGAGGCGAACCCAAATCAACGCTCATCGTGCATTTGGGTAGATAGGTCTAGAGAGTATGGTACTCCATTAGATCCTTGGTCGCGAGTGCATGGAACTGACGAAGGAATCATACAATCAATGTTGATTGAGGGGGCACCATGGAATGATAGCCACCATCATTCCTTTCTTCCAGATTGTGAAGAAGATACTCATGATGACCTTTATCACCCTTCAGTCTTTGAATTCCTATCAAATACTATAAATACGGTGGATTCCGAGTGGAACCTATCCAATATTGAAGAGACTATAGCCATAAATATCTCAACCAAAATAGATGTTGTAGAGAATATTTATGTTAGCAAATGTTGTTCTCCTTCAGAACTGGAAATATATAACGCTCTTTTTCGCGAATTCAGAGATGTATTTGCTTGGTCATATGATGAAATGCCAGGCATCGACTCGAGTATCGTTGAACATGAAATTAAGATGTATCCTGATGTCAAACCAGTAAGACAACGGCTTCGACAGGTGCACCCCAAGAAAGCCGCTGCAATTAAAGCAGAAGTTGAAAAACTTCTCCATGCTGGTTTCATCTACCCGGTTCCTCTAACCGATTGGGTATCGAATATTGTCCCTGTTATGAAAAAACAAGGAACAATTAGAGTGTGCGTCGATTATAGGGATGTAAATCAAGCTTGTCCCAAAGACAACTACCCTACACCTTTCATCGACCAGATAATTGATGAATGCGCCTGATGTGAAATCTTTTCATTTATGGATGGATTCTCCGGGTATAATCAAATAAATATCCGCCCACAGGACCAGTCAAATACTGCATTCATTTGTCCGTGGGGCACATTTGCATATCGAAAATTACCCTTTGGTTTAAAGAATGCTGGGGCGATGTTTCAGAGGGCAATGAATTATGCCTTCCATGACATCAAGAACATCGTTCAACCATACCTCGACGACCTTCCGGCTCATTCGCGAAAGCGGACTGACCATCCGCAACATTTAAGAGCAATATTTCTATGTTGCCGACACTACAAGATACGACTCAATCCACACAAATGTGTATTTTGCGTCAGCTCTGGTCGTTTACTTGGCTTTGTAGTCTCCAAGGACGGGATTCGTCTCGACCCCTGTAAGGTTCAGGCAATCATAAATTTGCCTCCACCTTCAAATTTGCTTCAGATTCAGAAACTCCAAGGGAAAGCAAACTTTCTGAGGAGGTTCATTCCAAATTACAGAGAACTTGCTAAAGGTTATACTCGTCTTTTGAAAAAGGATGTACCTTTTGTCTGGGATCAGGTGGCGCAAGCTTCCTTTGACGCTCTGAAAGATTCTCTAGTAAAAACATCATTAATGTATGCCCCAGACTATCAAAGAGATTTTAACCTGTATCTGGCTGCAGCGGATACGACCATTGCGATGGTTTTAGTTCAAGAAGTCAATGGAATTGAACATCCTATATATTATTTAAGTAAAAACTTAAATGATACAGAAAGCAAATATTCGTACGTTGAAAAGCTAGCACTTGCTGTTGTTCAAGCGATACAAAGATTTTGACATTATTTCCTCTTTCGGAAAACTACCGTTCTATCAGATTGCAACCCCATGACTTATATATTGTCGCGACAGTTGCTGGGGAGCAAATATTCAAAATGGATAGCAATCCTTCAAGAGTTTGATCTGGAATTTGTAAAATCCAAATCAAAGAAAGCTTTGGTTTTCGCAGAATTATTATGCGATCTCCCATCGTCGTCCAACGATGAGACATCCCAAGAATCAATCGTGGACGAAAGTTTGTTTCTGATATCCACAAGCGATGAGTGGTATGGAGATATAATCATTTATCTCCAAACCCAAAGATTTCAGCCGAACACCTCACACTTAGAACAAAAACGTATCCGATACCAAGCAAAAGACTACATGATCGTCGGTGATACACTTTACCGTCATGGTGTCAATACGGTTCTGAGAAGGTGCCTTACCCATGAGGAAGCCAAAAAAGCCCTGAATGAGTGTCATTCAGGCACCTGTGGGGGGCATCAATCTGGATATGCTACAACACAAAAAATCTTACGAGCAGGATACTTCTGGCCAACCATGTTCAAAGATTGCATAACCGCAGTCAGAAGTTGCCATGCTTGTCAGATTTTTGATAGCAAAACCAGAAGACCTCCCGCTCCGCTACAGCCAATAGTAGCTGTGGGGCCTTTCGCCAAATGGGGCATCGATTTCATGACATTTAACCCCACCTCGACCGGGGGGCATGGGTATATCATATTCGTGGTTGACTATTTTACCAAATGGGCCGAGGCGATGCCTACATTAGATAATACTGGTGAAACAGCTGCCCTTTTCTTCTTCAATCATGTAGTCGCCAGATTCGGCGTACCACAGGCTATAGTCACAGATCATGGATCGCATTTTCGCAATCACATGATGGTCGAATTAGCTGCCAAACTAGGGTTGTCTCACGACAGCTCTACCCCATATTATTCGCAAGCTAACGGACAAGTTGAAGCAATCAACAAAGTCCTGAAGCGCATGCTGCAAAGGATGATTGGGGTTCACAAAAGAAGATGGCACCTAATCCTGTACTCAGCTTTGTGGGCTTACCAAACATCGGTAAGGAATGCAACTGGATTCACACCTTTCCAACTGGTGTATGGCTTGGAAGCAATCCTACCAATCCAGTGTGAAATCTCGTCTCTTAAACTCGCAATTGATCTCCTCCCCGGAACTTTAGAAGAAGAGGCTCGTTTCTTGGAGTTAATCCAATTGGATGAAACCCGTCGTGACGCCGTGTTGGCTAACGAAGCCCACAAGAAACGAGTCAAGGCACAGTTCGACAAGAATGTCAAACCCTGTGTCCTCTCAGAAGGTGATTTGGTCTTGCTTTACGACCAAGAATCCGATAAATTGGGAGCTGGTAAATTTAAGTCTTTATGGATGGGCCCCTATATTGTTAAAAGGGTATTAGCAAAAGGAACCTATGAGTTAATGGATTATGACGGAATTCCACTGGCGCAACCTCGTAACGGGTTGTACCTCAAGCGTTACTATGCCTAATAGTAACCTGTATGCTTTTGTTACATTTTTGTTTTCGCTAAAGTGTTTATTTTGGTTAAGTAATCCACTTTTTACATTTATTGCAGATGTCAAATCCATTGGAACCGTGTGTTGGATATGCTGACGGAGCGAGTCGTAGTTCGCGGAACCTATCCTCCGCAGCCTGGGCCATTTTTGATACAAGTGGCGAGTTAGTAAGTTTCAGAGGTGTATGTATTGGTCAATCAACGAATAACATCGCTGAGTATAGCACGTTGATAGAACTACTCTCTGATGCCATCACCCATGGTATACGCCGCCTAATCGTCAGGCTAGACTCACAACTCGTAATACTGCAACTCACTGGTATCTACTCAGTCCGAAATCCAGCTATTTATCGCATGTTCCTAAGGGTTAAAATTTTGGAAAGACAATTTGATATTATTCAGTATCAACACATATCCAGAAACTTAAACACATTAACCGACTCATTAGAAAACTATGTGTTAGATATACATTTGCAAAATTGATAAAAAGAAAAGCATCATCAATGTTTCACATATGGATCACATAAACCAAAATAAAACTCCGAAAATCAAAAATATATATAGCTGTTTATGGTTTACATATAATGTTCTGTAACCAAGACAAAATCAGTCATATGACCCAAAAACTCAAAATGTTAGGGGGCACCCTAGTCTAATGATGCTCGTGATAGCAAGTCACGGCCTGTGCAATCATGCGTAAGAGACGAGTCCATCATCTGGGCACACCGGTAGTATGTCGCTGTAGCTGCAACGACAACTCGTCAATCCTCACATCTGGAATACCAAGAGTAAGGCTCTCGACCTACTCCTGCACAGCTGAAAGAGTCTCAGCCACATCAAGATCGCGAAGAATAACTCTCCCGACAGCCTCTCCTGCTGGGGCGACAGCTGGCACTCTCGGACGGGCTACTGGGCCAACAGGACCAACATCTGCATGTACACATGAGTTTAATTAAAGTCTTGATAGGATAAAGCACAAGAACATTATAAACAAAAACAATAAACAGTGATATGGTCAGAGATTTTACCAATAGCACCCCACTGCTCGCCAGCCGGCAGTACTAAATCTGGGTCACCCCGGAAATCCATGCCAGCATATGGATACTCGGCATAAGCCATCTCCTGACGATCGAACCACCTGAAGAAGGTAACAGAAAATGAAATCTGAGACTGGCCGGCATGCCTAGACATGTGGTCAACCCATCTCTGCATACGTGGTTCAGAAGGAGTAGGCAAGTCAAGTGCAATGTACTGAGGCTGCATCAGTGGTATCTTCTCCAAGGCAAAGGCGGTCAAAATAGAACCGAACCCAAAGTTCTTCAATCTTCCGGTCTTTACCTTGGTCAGCTGTTCTTTCATCACCAGAAGTACTGCATCACACCAGTTGAACAATTTCGGTTGGAGGCATTCCAAGGCATGTTGCATATAGGACCTGTTGGCTACATGAAGAGACGCGCTCCCGGCCATCCTACCAAAAGTAAACAAGATAGCCCTAAGGGGCCTGTCGGTGACATCGCGGATGACGATCTTGCCGTCTTTACTTGGCTGAGATCCTTCCCTACAATACTGGCAGACATAATCTCTCACAGAATCGCTCCCCCGGACCGAACCTGACAAAGAGATGGGGGCACCTCGCCTCGACAAACCAGTCAAGAAATATATGTCCACCACTGTCAAGGGGATGGACTTACCCCTAATCTGAAAAACTTGGTGGTCGGGATCCCAAGCATTGAGCAAATATTGCAGTAGGTTGATCTGCTGTCTCATGCTAGAGATGCGGAAGAACTTCAGCAAGCCACAGTTCCTCAGCGCGTTCATGGTAACTGGATCATGTAGGGCAATCATGTCCTCTTCTTCATGCTCTCGTTCTCGCCATGTAAGGGTCATTTTGCTCAATGGCCCCTGCAAAACAAACAAGAGAAGGAGTAAGATCCTGATTTTGATGCAAAACAGGCAAAATTTTCATCAAAAACTGTGCAACAAGTTCCTCTTTTTCGCCCAACGCACCTGCAGGAGTGATTCACCTGCGTTGAATGTCAAACTGCCTTCATACTGGCTGACATTCAGCGCAGGTTTCGCTAGGCACAGGGTGCGTTGATAGAAAAACGAGCCCATCAAACCCCAGGGGCTCAGAAAAACAGGAAAAGAGGCACAGAATGCAAAAAGGAAACCATGAAATGAAAGAGCTCGGGTTTAGCTCCTACCTGGTCCAGACAGCACCGAGAATCATCCACATAATCTCCCGAAATCAGCTGATGAAAATCGAAGAGGAAGAGGCACCTCCAAAGCTCCAACAAACCAAGTGCAAATGAAATGGTAAAATGAGAGGTAAAAACACTTTTTAATTGCTTTTCACGTAGTTCAAAGTAAAATATTAGTGTTTTCAATCTCATTTTCAAGCAAATATTGTTTATTTCTAACTCGTTTGATGAAGCAGTCGAAGATACAATACTATCTGTTGAAAGAACAAAGCTATTTATGGTAAAAATAAAAAACAAGACCATCATCGAGCAGTTTTAGCACACAGTTCATGCTCGTTAAAAAATAAACGCAAGATCCGAGCAGTTTTAGCGCATAGTTCATGCTCGTTAAAAAATAAACATAAGATCGAGCAAATACCCGCGTTTAAGCTCGTTAAAAATGAACTATTCCGGTAAATAACCACCGTGAATGTAATATCATCAGCCATTAAAGCCTTGGTCGTGTTTGCCCATCACCTCCACTTTTCCATTGGCCAATCATTCACCTCCATATGATTGTTTACCCATTTTGAGGAACAGCTGCGATCCTTGTGACATTGCCGTGATTTGGAATCATCTGCTACCCTTTTTATCACTCGTTCCTCAAAAGACGAGTCTTCTTTAAGCTCTTTTCATCTGACTCGTGAAATATGAAAAGATTGCCGAGTTTCGGCCTTCCAGCTCGATAAAGTGACCGGAAGAGCTATCCCTCCTCTAGATTTTAATCTTTTTGGACCTGAGGGATTATTGCACAAAAAGATCGAGCGCTTGTTTTATTCGGCTCGTTAAAGATATCGAAAATCCATCCCTTCTATATTGTTTTATACTTTTCCGGACTTAAGGGATTAGATGACGAAAAAGGACTTTTGGAGTTAACTTTATGTACCTTTTCAGACTCTCTAAAGATGAAAAGGACCGAGTTATCCTTGTCGTTAGACTCGTTAAATGCATGAAATAGCGACAAACTTGTCTTTAGACGAGAACGAGTTTCACTATCGCTAGGCTCGTTAAAACATAGCGATGGGCTTGCCGAAGGGCAAGTTATAGAACAAGCATATGTTATCCTCCTCAAGCTTGACAAAAATAAAGAGGTACTGGTTAGCAATGACTGGGGAAAAATTGGGAGAAACTCAAGAAAACTTTGATGGTAGCAAGTCGCTCTTGAACATGACACTTTTCCTCCGTACCACAATCGGGTTGGGTTGTTTCATTCACCGGTCACATCACCATGGTCTCGCTATACCATCCATATTTTGGGTAATGCTACCGATCCATCGCATAAGTTTCGCCATATGTTCAAGAGAATTCGTTCAGAGAAGTCACCTGTGTCCCATCCACTACCATACATTATACTCTTTCATGACCGCCACCCTGAATCATATGTCATCAGATCGTTTTCACCTCCATCAAAATCATTAGCTCCGTTCCGTGTCATTGATGTGGGATTCATTAAGGCCCTCCTTTGACGGATCACTTCTTGTCGACATCAGCTCATTATCCAAGAAGTTGATCTAGGAACACCCCCTTCAGTATTTTGAAGCTTGCATGCCTCAATGGCAAGTTTCTCACTTCCGGCGACAGATACACATCAATGACCTTCGACCGAAAGATTTTGCGTGGTGTTCGACGCCAAGTCCTCTATTCACACCACATGAATTGTACTACAGTACCTTGAGGGTCATCTTCATTATCGGTGATTCCTCTCGCGCTTGTTAACAGTTTACATCATTGACTGGTAATTGAGCGATGTCTTTCCATGTTCGACTTCAGAGATTCTCACATGGATCAACTTGTACTTAGAGTGAAGATCAGACGAGATTGAAGACCCCGGATCTAGTTTCATCCATCCGGGCTACGATATATATTCAGAAAATAAAGACATAGAAATGTACAGCTTTACAGCACAGATAATCATCCTACCAAAAGGATGATGGCTCTATCAGAATCATCAGTCTATCATTAGAAGATTGTTTGTTATATGTACATGAAAATGAATTTATAAAGCTAAGCATGGGAATGCACGCCTTAGCTAAATCGTGAAAAAAAGTATGAAAATAATGTATTGTATTGTATTGTATTACAGGTCTCCTCCCAGCATTGAAAGAACTTCGGATCCTCCTAATAAAGCATTTCACCCGATAAACGGCCTCATACTTTAGGGGGAAACTGTTATAGACATTTTTGTGCCTTATAGCTATAAGCATGAAATGTCCATAATCCAAGGGATCCAAAGTCCCTAAACATGTTGTTCCTACCCCTAGAGGAACAAGGCTAACAAACTACAACAATTCACAGAAGTTCTCCACCAGAAACTGCTCAAAAACAAGTCAATTCAGAATCAATTCAGAGGCTCCACTAGCTGTCTGCGTTGAAATGCAGAGGCTACACTGGCTAGTTGCATTGCAACGCAGGTGGAAGCACTACCAGGGTGCGCTGAGCGGGAAATGACAAATGGCAGGGTCCTTTGTGCGAGGTGTAAAGACTGTGGAAGCTTCCAGAATCTTCCTCCATGACACTTGCCTTGATGAGTTCGACTAAGTGATGAGTAAGAGGCTCTTAGTCTCCAAGTGGAAGCAAGAACTAACAGAGGGAGAGGACACTAGTCAGATCTCAAGCTGACTCATCCTCTCTCCAAACATCTATATATGGATCTCTCCTCCATGAGATCCAGGGAGGCTGGAATTTTGTTATTGCAAAGAATTGCTGTTGGTTTGAGATTGGAATCATTGGGTGCTTAATGCTTTGAAGGGAGGTGAAGAAAGGATTTCATTCACTGGGAGGTAGATGCTGGATTGGAACTCTCTTGGTTGTATCTCCTCCTGAACCTTGTTATTCATCAATAAAGCTATCTTGGTTTCTCCTATATACTGATGTATCTTTGATGTATGATTGCATTAGTATGTTTAGTTTATTTCTAATCCTGAACTAGCTATGAATATGAATCTATGTCTTTGTGTAGTGTTCTCTTCTTGTGATCTTGCAGGATCCTGTTGAAGCTGGGCAAGCGAGAAGGCAAGTAGCTGGGAACTCTCAAAGAGAAGAGAAACCGGATCGAGGGACAAACGGAAGACACCGGTTAGTCCATCCATCTCTCTTCATTCTTAATTCATAAAGGAAGAATACTAGAATAGTTGTTTCTGTTTGTTGTTAAGGCACTGTCACACCTTGGTGGATAGGATCGTCCTGCATAGGCATTTTTCCTCACAACACATATTTAGGCCTACTAAATTCCCTATTCAATGCTTCTTGGATGTCCACTACTCTAGCATTCGGGTTATCACTGGAGTACTTAATATACCAGGTTAGCGCATGATCTTGCAGAGCACTAACCCATGTTTCCTTCTTTGTATGGTCATCTATAACACCTTGAGCTTCCCATATAGCCCTCACAACAAACCAGAATTGGTCCGAGTCTTCATTTCCCAAGCCTTTCAACAAAGGGAACTTCACTGTGTTTGCCATACTAAATCACGGTGGAGGTGGTACAGGTGAAGTTGGAGGCAATGGTGGTGAAGATGGAGGTGGTGTGGGTGGAGGTGGCATTCTCAGAAACCCTTGACTTATCAACTGAATAGAACTTTCAGGAGAGACCTTTGCTATCCCTTCTTCATCCCTTCGTGGTGGTGAAATCAAGGGGCTATACTCCAGACCCTTATTTCCTTCATTTCTATAACTTTTTTTTGGACACCTAATCCGCTAAGGGTTAGTGTGGAAGCCGAATAGACTAAGGAAGTCCAAGAGACCTTGGGATGTGGAACCCAATGGTCACATCATGTACTATAAATGTATATCATTTGTTAATAAAAAATGTACTCTCATGTTTTATCTTTCATACTTTTTCTACCATGTGTGTGTTTAATATGGTATCAGAGCTGCAGGCAAATTTCTGCCCTGCTCAAATTTGAGCCACTAGTTGTGGCCTCTCTGTGCATGTTAGTTCTGCATTCCTGCAGATAGAACTTTCATTATTGTGTGCATGCTTATTTCATGCTACAAACTGTTTGGCTGACCTCTCTCAGCTAGATTTGTGTTGGGTTCTCTATCCACTGTCTCAAAGAGGAAAAAAAAACACACCTGCACCCCTGCCTATTCTGCCCATGTTCTACATTTCTGTAGCCTGACACATTTGTCTTTTGCCAGCACAAATTCCTAACTCTGAACAATGGTGATTCTCTGCGCATGAATGAATGGCTCCCTCGGTGTTCAGTTATATACCACTGTCCGTTGTCTAAATGCTTGCGAATGATGCTCTTACGCTTGTGTTTAAATGCCTCTCCACTCTGCATCCATACGCCCCTCATACCTTGGCATCAAAGAGTTTCGTTTCGGCCATCCATCAACCAAAACAAATGTAACCGTAGTTCTAGAAGTTTCCTCCTTCCTCTGGAATTCCTTGTCAATTTTAACAAATCCTGCTACTAACACCAGAGGCAATGCTTGCAACCACTCTTCTCTGCCAACGCAATCTTCAGTTGAAAATTTTGTAGTTTCGTTTTCCATGATAAACGACTGATCTCTACTATAGAAAGGGGCTTCCATATATTCAAGATTTTTAGAGCCTATTTCTGTGGCCATTACCTTAGTGGTTGAACTATTGTGATTTGGTTTCCTCTTCTTCTCCTTTGATTTATGGCTAGATTTCCCTGTTAGTCTCTGAACCAGAGTCCGAAAGTTTTCTGGGTTAGTTTTGATAATTTTGGGTTCATAAACATGCACAACACGTACCTTTGGAGTGATGATACTATTGACGCGTAAATATTTTCTTGAACTTCCTTCATCATTGGCAATAGAATAAAAGCTCCAAGTCACATTAGAGCATTCATTGGCAACAAAATAAGTGCTGGAAATCACATTAGATAATTCATTGGTAGCCAACATGGTATGAGATTCTGAAGCAGACTTCAGTGAAACTTCTGGCCTCATCGAATCTTCCATAACCTTCCCACTGTTTTATTTCCCGCCCGGTCAGGGATAATCAGGCCGCACTTGATTATTAAGTGTGACCTCAAGGGTTTGAATTCCTCTTCGTGCTAGTATAGGAAAATATTTCCTCCTTTGG
Organism: Pinus tabuliformis; assembly: GCA_031772625.1. Classification (NCBI taxonomy): domain Eukaryota; kingdom Viridiplantae; phylum Streptophyta; class Pinopsida; order Pinales; family Pinaceae; genus Pinus; species Pinus tabuliformis. The sequence continues at coordinate 791,734,166 of CM062805.1, forward strand.
ATTACGCTCTGACAGATTGCTCTCAGCTTGACAATCAAATGCACTACGGGCATCTGGTGTAGTGGTATCGACCCCAAAATCTCGTTCCCATTCAGAGTCTAGTGGAGATGCAGGGTTTGGTGGAGATGCGGTGAGCATGGAGATGTGGTGAGTGTGGAGTTTCTAGGTGTTGTAATCATTGCCAATGGAGGAATGGTATTCAGCTTTCCGTTCGCAAGAATTGTATAGTTCCAAGACATATTCAGCTTGCTATTCGCAATGATGAGGAGCTGAGAAAGTTGTTGGGTGTTGTAACCATTTTCAATCCATTGTTGGAGTATCGAAGTCCTACCTAACATTCACCAGGTTCTTTTGCCTAAGAAATCTAGAAAAGACAAGGGGGAGATTGGATCTGCTTCTCAGGAGTTCTGATCCCGTGGCGTGTTGTTGAGCGATTTAGAATAGTATTTTTGATCTATTTACATATATTTAAATGATTGGTCGAACAAATCTGTTTACATATATTTTTTATATGGTGAATGTCGTGAGCGTGGATGCATATGGACGAAGACGCTTTCTTTGCTGACTATGCGGAAGCTCACCTGAAGCTTTCTGAACTTGGGTTTGCTGATGCGTAGATTCATACCTGCTGTCATGGTTTTGAATTGTGCATTCTATGATGTGGAGATCGTATATATGGTATATGCATTAACCTTATTTTTTGAAGACTGTGGGTTGTGTATGGATGTTTTTTATGATTTATGAAAAGAGAATAAATTATAGCATCGCTGCCACAAATTCCACTGGTGCACTCCCAACTCCTTGATTGTTCATTTTCCTGAATTTGAACTCTGGTGCATTGGCACATGTTGGACTTTATGCCTTGATGCTCTTCGTGAGACTTTGCATAAGCTAGCCCGTGTGTTGAATTTTTCTGATAGTCAGTATTCCATGCAGAAGACTGAATGAAATGGATGGATGCTTACAAAAATGAATGAAGATTTATGTTTTAATTGAAGATTGTAATCTAGACTAAAAAAAAAATAAAAAAAAATAGAAGCATGTAACAACAATGAATGTAGGACGTGTTTCATGTTGCATGGACGAATTTCTGTGTTGAAAATACATTGGAATGTGGTGATATGTTGTGTAGAACAAACATTGACCAATTCAAATGCCCTCTGTGTAAGTGACTAAACTTTGAAGGGCGATTGTTCCAACGATTTATTCAATGACGACTCTTATCAGCATTAACCAACATTGTTGTCAGCATAATATATTTTGGCAGCCATTAATAAGGATCCTCCTTAAAATTGTTGGATCGTGCAGTTTTGGGAAAATCGAGCACCGTTGGGATTGAAGCGGCTGGGATCATGCCCATATACCATGCTCCCATGATTTTGTTATTGTCGTATTTCAAGTAATTATATAATAGATTTTTAAAAGGGTTGAAACATAAAAGTTCTTATGTAATGATATGAAATGGAATATGGCATAAGAAATTAATTAAACCTTTCCTAATGACTATTTTCATAGTATGATTTGGAGAAGTTCGAACCACACCTCACCAAGGGAGATTTGTTATTGACTGTGGAATAGTTTTGGCTAGTCTTTGCATCAGATTTGGATTTTTGATTAAAGTAATGCTCCATTTTTCTAAGGAGTGGTTGACAGAATTTTTTCAAGAAACTTGAAATATCTTTCCAAGAAGCTTTTATCTTTCTGAGGAACTCAAAGTATCATCAAGGCACTGCATTTTTTTGAAAAATGGATCGAATTGGTGAAGTATTAGAGTTCTTGAAAACTCTAATACAATCTACTTCTAATGACACATTCCAAATCAGCAAAGCCTCTCTCTCAGAAATTCAGACATGTCTACAATATGCACAAGAACAGATTGAATTTTTGCAGCTTGAATCTCAACTACAACAGGAAGAATTGCAACAGAGGAGTCATCATTCTGAACCTGTTTCTATTTAGAAGATTGAAACAGACTACCATAAATAGCAAGACAATAATGTTACAGTTCATTCATATTTAGTACCCAATAAAGCAACAAGGTTACATGCAGATGCAAAAGTTCAGCTTGCACTTCCCAAGCCCATCATCAAACCTTGGGAAGAGCTTGTCCACAACAAGCATGGAAATGGTCTTGGATATGACAAGGACGTGTCCTTTCATATTCCAGACTACTCCAAACCAGTCCAATTTCAAAGTGCTGCATTTCTTCATGACAGTTTATCTTCACCTGCTCCTCATGACAGTTCACCTTTAGCTATTTTAGATTCTGGTTCTCTTCCACAGTAGCCACAACAGATTGTGAAATTCCAACACTGTGATCGAGTTGGCCACCTGAAAGATCATTGTTTTGATCTTCATCCATGTAAGCACTATCATAAAAACAGTCTTTCTTCAAACAGATGCTTCAAAAACAAACCTCCTACAAGAACAAAGATTCATCTTGGATGGATCGCTTCTTGGCAATGGGCATCAATAGCCAAGAAGATATTCCAGTCATATGTCTGAACTTGTTCTAGAGTATTGAACAATCTTGCAGTTGATTTTTCTCCATCATCTCACCTTGTATCTGATAAGGGGGGAAATGATGGTCATCTACAGGCTTCAAAGTCACATCAAGTGAGCTTGAGCCACAACCTACCACACCAGTTTCAAAGTTGTAGCCAGAGACAAAGATGCCCCTGAGCATGCCCTCAGTTGGTAATGCCTCTTCAAAGAATAGAATTGGGGACACTTCCTTTAGCAAAATACTTCATCTTCATGCTAGTTTTGGAAGAGTTCCAGGAATTTCATTAAGCATTCCAGAGTTGGTGGTAATCCTTAAACCACCATAGGTTGAGACCTCCCTTTTCAGGTTCAGATTCTCCCTTTTATTCAGGGTGAGACCTCCCTTTCATGGTTGAAGGTTTTCCTCTTCAAAACATCAGGAATACTTCCTCTAGCAGAAGACTTGAGCTTCATGCGAGAATTGGAAGAGTTCCGGGAACTGCACTAAGAATTCCAGTTTTGATGGTCATCCTTAAACCACCACCCTTTATACCAACATTTCAGAGAGCACATTCAGCCTAGTGCTACCATGCATTTTTGCACATTTTGTATTACATCTTTCTTCTTGGACTCATACATAACCCTTCGAATTAAGGGGGGGAATGTTGGAAACCTAATCCTCTAAGGGTTAGTGTGGAAGCTGAATAGACTAAGGAAGTCAAAGAGACCTTGGGATGTGGAACCCAACGGTCACACCATTTATTATAAATGTATATCATTCATTAATTAAAAATGTACTCTCATGTTTTATCTTTCATACTCTTTCTGCCATGTGTGTGTTTAACACTTTTTCTGCTTCGTGTAGTTCCAAACATCAATGTAGTTGCATAACCCATTTTTCGCACAACAACATTTTAATCCAATTATTCAAATATTTTACGTACTTACCTCTCGGTACTTTGAAAAAGTGTCGCTCTTCATTGCTATAGTTGACTAAGGTGTCGACCGCAAACTCAGTAACAAATCCTGCTATAATGTGATCAAGCCAATGATCTATGGTGCGCATGATATTATCCTCTGATGCTTCCAACCTTCGCACTAGATTCGGGGTCCACTCGTATAGCTCAGTAGGGAAGGACGCAAAAAATATTTCATGGATCTCCATATACATGTATCGGTCCAACCAATGTTCTTTTGATAGTCATGGGTTTCTGTTTTCTTGTGCCGTGAACTCATGAATTCTTCTATCCAACCAGCCTTCGATTTCTTTCTTAGTTGGATTCCAATAATACGAAATCACACATATCTATATAGATTCTGGTCCCCACAACGGAACCATTTGTTGGCCAAACAAATCCATACACTACTGGCCCTTTCGGCATCAACCCGCAGAGCGCGGATTGAAGTCTCACCTGAAGCAGTATGGGGGGATGTTGGAACCAAGTTTCCGCACCCTTGAGATGGTTGTGATGTTAGTTTATTTCAGCTATACTTGCCTGTGCACAGGTTGCTTAGCCATTTGTTCCACCATTCAGTACATTCGTGGAAGGATACAATCGGCTTTCACGCAGCCCTAAACAAGGGGCTGATATACTTTTGCACTGCTAGGGCAACGAACTGTGATATTTCCCAAACCAGGCTAAGTGTCTTACTTATCTTATTAACAGATCTTAGTTAGCTTTGCGTAAATGGATTTTCTTACTTGCATTCACTTAACCAATATATTTACATACATTCGCACATCATATAAGCATTATAAGTAAAATTCATACCCAATATAACAGATGCATAAACAGGAAATAAAGACGCATAAATTGTAGAATACTTCTCTTTATTGATAATTATGAACAATTACAAACTTAACCCACCCTGTGCACTCAGCTAAAGGGGTCCACACACTCAGCTGCGGACTTCTAGGTCTCTGCGCACTTAGCTGCAGAGCCTCTACCTATCCTATGACCCAAAACTTAGACTTCCACTTTAGAGCTATCTCTCATACATGTTCGATCTTAATTACTTTTTTCTAACTACTTAGAGCTTAGCTCTATTTATACAATCCATGGTCCGCAGACCATGGGTAGATCTTCTATAGTCGACATTACCTTTCCAAAATAAGGGTGGACAATCCTATGACTCTTTAACAACTACACGCTCCGCAACCACAAATTGTAGAGTCTTTACACTTGGATTACAAAATTAGACCAAAATATGGGCTTTAAGCCCCAAAACCGCCCTTGGGGGATTCCACGCCCAACAACAACCTCATTGAAATGCATTGCCCCAGGGGTGGAGGCCTTAATACAACAATGCTCTAGATTTATTGCCTCCACCACCTACCCAACCACAACTTCTACACTCTGCTCCACCCAAGCAACCCAAGATGCCTTCAATGCCAAATCTGAACTCAAACAACAAACAAGCTCAGCAAGTATACAATGTAAAGACATCATATCTAGCTTATGCTGTGGAAATCCAAGAGATTAAATTGAGATATGGGAGAGTTCTCCCGGATAACCAAACTCTACCTCCACCTAGGGAGGTTGAGGAAGAAAGATAGGAAAGCATTCTTAAATTGAATCCACCCTTTCCTAAGATATTAACCCAGCCACTCCAGCCTACTCTACAACAGACTGAACTTTTGGGAGAATTGAAAAATCTATGTGTAAAGATTCCACTTCTCCAAGCAATAAAAGATGTTCCTATTTACAATAAGTTGATTAAGGAGAAGTGCTTCAAGCATCTAGGGAGGCAAAGAAGAGATTCCCCTACCATTATTTTCATTGGACATTTGTCCGAATTAATGATGGGGGAGGTAATCTGTCCAAAGTATTTGGACCCTGGAAGCCATGTAGTAGATGTGCACATAAATGGCACCATTGTCCCACACACTTTGATCGATATTGGGGCTACCATTAATGTGATGACCAAGGACACCATGCTCAAGCTCAACCTCCAAGGTTCCTTGAGGAATACCACAACAGTTCTACAACTTGCAGATCGATCCATAGTGACCCTTGAGGGGATTGTGGTGGATGTGATGGTCTCCATTGACTCTTGGGAGTACCCTGCATATTTCCTAGTTCTCCAACCTAAGGCTAAGCTTACTGGTTACCCTCTCATCCTTGGGAGACCCTAGTTGGCTACTACCGATGTTTACATTAGCTGCAAAGCTGGGAATATGACCATTAATAATGGGCATATTCCAAACAGTTAGTCCTATACCCTCCTGCTCAGCCATCTCTACAACATGATTTACCTTTATGGTTAGAGAAGGAGGAATAATATGAAGTTTATTATGCCCAATATTTATACTTTAGAAACAACCATGGGAGGAGGACAGTAGGATGAAGATGATTTGATTGAACACCTACTCCAAATTCCAACTCTCAGTACATTGCCCTAGAATATGTAGTAAAGGAAACCCAAAACAATCATCCAATTGACCTATGCTTGGTTGATTCCAACCCCCTTAATTCAAAACCATAGAATTTGGCTCTGAGAGAACCTTGAAAATCAATCCATCTCATTCTGTTGTCTAATAAGAGAAGCTATGCAACATGCTAAAGGAACATCTAGATTCCTTCTCTTGGAGTTACAAAGAAATGAAGGGAGTACACCTCAGTGTGTACTCACCACATATACATCGAAGAGGGTTTCAAGCTAGTCTGACAGCCCCAAAGGAGGATGAATCTAGCTCTTAAAGACATAGTCAAAGAAGAACTGCAAAAACTGCTAAATGCAGGATTCATTTACCCTATCTCCGACAATGAGTGGGTCTCCCCTTTGGTGTTAGTTCCAAAGAAAAATGGTAAGTGGAGGATTTGTGTCAATTATAGGGAGTTGAACAAAGCCACAGGGAAGGACCATTTCCCTCTACCCTTCATTGACCAAGTGTTAGATGGCCTGGCAGGGAAAAAGTTTTTCTCTTTCCTAGATGGATTTAGCAAGTACAACCAAATCCATATCAGCTCGTAAGACTAGGATAAAACCACCTTCGCTTGTACTTGGGTACGTTTACCTATAGGGTCCTTCCTTTTGGCCTATTCAATTCTTCTGCCACTTTCCAGAGAGAAGTCCTGAGTATTTTCGCCAGGTTAGTCCATGATGTGGTGGAAATTTATATGGATGATTTTACACCTTATGGCTATGATTTTCAAGAGGCTCCGTCCAACCTAGGCAAAGTACTGCACAAATGCATTGAAATGAACCTATCTCTCAGTCCTAAAAAATGTGAATTCTTGATGACTGCAGGGATCGTTCTAGGTCATTTAATATCTCAGCAAGGACTATAGGTGGACCCAAACAAAATAGCTATCATCCAAAGGGTCCCACCTCCTCAAAAGCAGAGAGATGTCATAAGTTTCCTAGGGTTAGCTGGATACTACTGAAGGTTCATAAAGTACTTCAGCAAGTTGGTCTCTCCTTTATTTGGTTTTTTGGCCAAGGACTATGAGTTTATATGATCCAAAAGCTGTCAAGTGGCCCTAGACACCCTAAAGAACAAGTTAACCACTACACTTATTCTCCGAGGCCTAAATTGGGCCCTTCCCTTTTATATTCATGTTGATGCCTCACACAAAGCCATAGGAGAAGCCCTAGGTTATATACATGAAAAATTGCCTTATGCTATCTACTTTATCAATAAGAATATGTCAAAGGCTTAACTAGATTACAGAGTGACCGAAAAGGAACTCTTGGTTGTTGTGCATTCCTTGAACAAATTTAGGCATTATATTATAGGCTATCAAACATTTGTGCATACTGACCATGTTGCAATCAAATATTTAATGAATAAACCAAATGTGAATGCTCTGATTATAATATCGCTACTTTTATTACAACAGTTTGATCTAGCTATTATTGATAAGCTTGGTAAGGAAAATTTTGTTGTAGACTTTTTGTCTAGATTAAATTTGCATGCAGGTGAAGAAGGAATGATTGATGAGCAGTTACCAAATGAGCACTTATTTTGTATTTCAGTTCTCTCTCCATGGTTTGTTGATATAGCAAACTATTTGGTATCCGCATAGTTACCACCAAACTTGTCCTCCAAAGAGAAGACAAATATAGTGAGGAAGAGCACCCCTTTCACTTGGATTCGGGGAAATCTCTTCAAAATTAGCCCAGATCAAATCTTGAGAAGGTGTGTCAGGGAGAGGAAGTCTTTGACATCCTTCTGACCTGTCATGATGGGCCTTGTGGAGGCCACTTTGCAGCAAAGAGGACAACATTAAAAGTGTTACAAGCAGGTTATTATTGGCCCACTCTTCATCAAGATGTGAAAAGATATTCTAGCCAGTGTGACTGGTGCCAAAGGATGGGCAGGCCTACTCCAATAGATGAAATGCCTCTGCAGCCTCAGGTGACTTTCGAGCCATTTGGCAAGTGAGGCATGGACGTCATTGGACCTTTGACCCTCCTTCCAAACAAAAGCAGTACATCATTGTGTGCACTGACTATCTAACTAAGTGGGCTGAAACCAAGTCAATTAAGGCAGAAATAGAAGAGAAGGTAGTTGAGTTCCTAAGGGAGAATGTATTTTAAAATTTTGGGTACCCTAGAGAGTTTGTCATAGACCAAGGTAGCCAGTTTACCTTTGACATGATTGAAGACTTGCTCAGCCATCACAAGATCAAGCATAGAACCTCCACTCCCTATCATCCACAAGCTAATGGACAAGTATAGGTGACCAATAGAGTGCTGGAGGGCATCTTGACCAAAGTGGTAAGCATCAACAGGAAGGATTGGGTAGATAGACTAGTTGAGGCCACCTGGGCCTATAATACCACCTAGAAGACTACCACTAGATTCACACCCTATGAGCTGGTCTATGGGAAAAGGCCTTGATGTCCATTGAATTTGAGTATAACACAATAAGGATGGAAGCCCAACTAGATCTAGATCTCAGCAGTACACAAAGAGAGAGATTGTTCCAGTTGAATTGTTTGGATGAGTTCAAAATGCAGGCCCTCATACACACAAAGGTAATTCAACTTTAGAGGAAGATCTGGCATGATAAGAACATCAAGGAAAAGAAATTTCAAGAAGGTGATTGGGATTTGTTTAATGATTCTATGTATAAAGACTTCAAGGGCAAGTTAAGGAAAATATGGCTAGGACCTTATGTTGTAGAAAGATGCCATATCATGACCATAGATGAAGAGGCCATTCCTTTACTTGTTAATGGACACCGACTAAAAATTTACAATAGACCATTGTCAAAACAAGAATTCATTGATTATATCAATAAAACAGTGATGGTAGTGGAGCAAGTTTTAGCTCCCACCTCATCAAATCACTGATAGAAAAAAGAAAAATAATAAGGACTCAGGTGAAAACCTCCATGAGGCACTTGAGTCCCACTATCAGGTTGAAAACCTCTTGGGGCGGCCCAATGGTGTCGATATAAAAAAAAAAAAGAGAGAGAATAAATGAGAATAAAAAGATCCCTGGGTGAAAATATCTCTTGAGGTGCCCAGGGCAAACAGCTAGGATGAAAACCTCTCAGAGGTAGCCTAATTGGTTTCAAAAAAAAAGAGAAAAAAAAAAAAGAGAGAAAAGAGAAAAATCATGAAAATTTCTATTTTGTAGGCCAGCAAGAAGGACGATCAAAGAGCAAAGGAGGATCACCAAGAGACCTATTTCACTCACGTTTTATTTTTCCACTCATTTTCATTCATCACTCTACCATTTCTCTCATTTTTTCCACTCATTTCCTTTAGTTTACAAAGGGACTGTGTTTTCTACAGGATCCCATGAAAGCCTACAGGATGATCCTATAGGAATCACACTAACCCAGGAATACTACAGGAAAAAATGACCTACTATTTCAATGAAATTTCACCCCTACATCATCATTCCATGACCATACCTATGTCCACCTTCATCACCCCTGCATTCACCCTTAAAAAAAAAAATATCAGTTTCAAAAAAAAAAAATCAGTCTTCGAAAAAGAAGGAAATAGAGAGCAATAGGGAGCATCACCTGAGTATTCCTCATTCTCCACACTCCTAGTATCCTCTCCATCCATGTCACCATCCTCACACTCCCAATAGAAGGTATGATTAAGAGTTCTAAGGGTGAAGCAGCTACAGGACATCCTGTAGGAAATCCTGTAGCAGCCTATCCCACATAATAAAAATCATAAGAACAACAAGCTCCTAGAATGATGATCCAAGAGAAAAATGGACTCCAACACAACGACAACACCATCATCTTCAACACCAAGTACCTACACCACAAAAAATCATCAGAGAACAACAGAAAAGGGAAGAAGAAAAACATGTAGCCAATACACACAGTAAGCATCTTCGGTCTTCAACCACTGTAGCAAGGTATTAAGCACCACAGGTAAGTATCCCACTCACTCTCTCATGTGCATAATGTAGTCAAAAGATGTAAAGGTTATGATTAAGTTGGTTTATAAGCGAAAGGTGGCCAGTTAACTTGGCCACCTTCAATCAGTCAACAAATAAAAAACAATTTCTCCTCTCACATGTGTAGCAGTCAACTAAAAATAGAAAGGAGAAGGACAAAATAAATTAAGGCTATGGAAGCATGAAATGGGAGTTGATTACGAGGAAGTGGGGAATGATGAGGTGGGGACCAACAGTCCAAAAATGGAAATCGTACCTCGGATGCCAGCACACCACCTCAACCCAAATGACCATAAGAGGAAATAATTGTCGTCCCCGTGCATTCATGCATTCACTTCCTCAAGTCTCACTCTCACAAGTCGCTCTCATACCTAGGCAACCTATAGCAAGGAAGACACCATCGTCTTTTTGCACCGAAATTCCTACATGATTGCACATGAAATCCTACAGGACTACACACAGGATTCCTACAGGATACACATACAGTCTACAGGATAGGCTGAGAGGAATTTCAGAGGGGAAAACTTGGGGGTTGACCACAACAAACATTATGAAGAGGTAGGCTCTGTAATTAAATTCCTCTTTCCAAGGAAATTGATTAAAAAATCCTCTAGTTTAAGTGAATTTGGCAGTTGTGCAAGAGAATTGTCCACACAGTCATCTTAGTTTTTTTACTTCTACATGTCTAGTCAATTTAACGTCTTAAATTGCTCTACATAAATTATCAATCCGGGTATCGTAAACTGATGAAGTGTGGTGCACTATATGTGCTTAGTTAACCTCTTTCTTACTTCGTTGTTTTATAAAGTTATAATGTTCAACTCTTCCTAACCCTCTGCTTCCAACATATAGTACTATGTTAAGCACGATTAAGAAGTAGTCAGAAATAAGTCCAAAAAGTAATCAAGCTCTAAGGTGACAAGTAAGAAAAACCACTTTAAAGACCAGTTATAATGTTCAACTCTTCCTAACTCTCTGCTTCCAACATATAGTACTATGTGAAACACGATTAAGAAGTAGTTAGAAATAAGTCTAAAAAGTAATCAAACTTTAAACTTCCAAAGAAAGAGCTTGAAAGAAATAACTTGAAATGAAACTGAAAGCAAAGCATAAAAACCACTTTCTAATGGCACTAGACACCATTCATGCTGCTGCAAATAAAAAGGTAAGAAAATCACTTTAAAAACCGATGATAATGTTTATCTCTTCCTAACTCTCTGCTTCCAACATATGGTACTATGTAAAACACGATTAGGAAGTAGCTAGAGATGAGTTTAAAAAGTGATCAAAAATGAGAAAAATCCACTTTAAAGACTAGTTATAATATTCAGCTCTTTCTAACTCTCTGCTTCTAACATATGGTACTATGTAAAGCACGATTAGAAAGTAGTTAAAGATTAATCTAAAAAGTACTCAAAGCCAGTTGTAATTTATTAGTATTCTGATCTCTAAAAGATAAACAATTTATGATAAAGAGACCATCAATATGTTAACATACAACTTTGAGAAACTAAACTAGAAGTAAGCTAGAAAATCAAAGTAAAGGCAGCAACTTTGAATCTGTCAACTGAAAATACCATCAGATATAAAGCAAATACAACAAAGACACACAATCCCGAGAGAAAATAAAATGCAGTAATTCAAACTGTACAAGGCAGGGGCCCCCTACTACCTATGAAATCAAAGCAAAATTAAACACACTTGCATAAATTAAAATTGCATGAATGAAAATCTAATCTATTCTACAAAGCAATATTTACAAAATGAAATCTACTCTACTTACATCCTAATATGCTCCTTGACATCTACTTCACATCTCCTTCCATGTTGAGAACATCAAAGCTTTATTCAATTTCTTCAAAAGTACAAAGTACAAAAGCTTTCAAAAGCCATGGGAATAACAAGCTAAAAGGACTAAGAAAAGACTAAAGGAAAAGACTAGCAAATGAAGGAGAGAGATCTCCTATTTATACAAAAAGATGAGAGCCACCTCATTAATGATAGTCCATGAATCTCTCCCTCTACCTCTAGAGTCCTAATCAAAATAGGAACTGATAAGACACATGTCTTTTTAGAGTTACAATACAATTAGGAGATGTGACACATATCCTCATGATCCCATGATTCTTTCCAACCAAATTCAAATTTGGCCTTAGAGTGCCACATAAGGGTCTTCTAGAAGCCTCCTTTCAACCTACACATGTCAACAATCTCAACCCATTTGTTAGGTATAAGCATATGCACATTATTTTCTAATGTTTAACCACAAATTCACTTAAAAGGCTTAGAAATAATAAATATTGGAAAAACATAAAGGTGGCCCAATGATAATGAAAGTGGGATGAATGTGGTGACATAGTAGTGAAATGGAGGTGAAATGGAGGTGATATAATGGAAATAATAGTGAAAGTAATGGAAATGAATGACATTTTCAAGACTCAACATACCCCCCAACTGAAGCTATTGCATGTCCTCATGCAATATATATTACATTAACTCTTTTGATCCTTGAGCTTTGGCTTAACTTTGCATGATATCATTTGATAACTTCATATTTTTGCAAAGTGTTTCACTTGAATTGCAACATGGTTGGTTCTTGTGTTACAACCAATTTTTTTCTTTTGTTGCCTTCTATTTTGATCTTTGAACTTTGCATAATGATATTTTGATTATTGTTGCAAAGTATATCTTTATTGGATTGCATGATGGTTGGTTCTTGTGTGACAACCATGATTTTGTTTGTATCCTATTTATCCTTTAAGCACTTTTTCAAAAGCCATTGTATGCTCATAATAGCAATGTAATAATTAATATATGTTGGAAGTATGTGAGCTCGTAAATATCATATGGATATGGTGAGATATGAATATGAATGTATTCCCCCCCCAACTGATGGTATTGGCAATTTTATGAAATGAGGAAGAGAAATGTTTTTCCAACAATTATCATTCTAGCTTTTTATGGAATTCTATGGTTAAAAGTTAGAAAATTCCGTACCTTCACTTACCCTTTGGAATGGATGAGTTGTATGTGTGGTGGCTGAAATATTCTGATCATATTCTTCTTCAAGTGGCTGAACAAGAGGAGTCATGGATAGAGAGATAAGATGGCTTTTTATTGCTTCTACTAAAACTTGCTGAATCTGCTCCAAAACGCTAAAAATAATAGTCTTCATGTCTTCAAAACTCATTGGCACAATTCCTACTATGTGAAAAGATGTTCTGATGTCGAACATAGTAGGAAATTGTTGTCTTAGTGACCATTAATGGATGCCACTAGTCAACACGAGAACTCTCACCATTGATGACAATGAGAGTCAAGATGCCCAAACACATCTTGCTAGGTACGAATGAATTTGCTGATGTCGAGTCACCTAGAAGATCTAACGAACAAGGGACATTAATGTATTCCCATTGTTTGTCAGCATGAGGACTTGCCATTAAGGCATGCAAGCCTCAAGGTGTTTTTACAAAGAACTTAGACTCAAAGGACTATGGACTCAATAATTTGCATTGAAGCAGGGCTTATTTGCAGAATGAAAATGACAAGGAATGGAAAATGGAAATGGAAAATGGCAATGGAGAACAGAAATGGAAATGGCAATAAGCATGTGAATGAGCCTCTTGCTTTTATTTGTGGGTTATGAATGGATAAAAGAGATGGAAAGTGTATGTGAATGTAAGTGAAAAGTATGGAGTGGAATGAGGTGAATGGTTTATTATGAAGTATGGATGTGATGGATGGATGTGATGGAGACAATAGTATCTGAAAGTTTTTCAAGTATTTGGATCTGATTTTGCATCAACATATTTCCTCTTTGTTGCTGATCATCCTCTCATGAAACAAATTGGTCTCTTAGAGAGACACCATTCTCTTGTAGTCATTTGTCCTTCCTCCTGGAACTTGCAAAAAAAACTAATACTTCTTCTGCAATGGAATGTAAAATTATCAAAGGAGAGAGGTGGCCAATCTCTCTAGTTATGATATTTATACACAAAACTAAGAATTTGTATTAATGAAACAAGTTCTCAAAGGAAAAATCAAAAGAATTTATACCTGCTTTGGAATTAGTGCCTCAAGTTGATGTTGCTTCTTTTCAGCAATTTATTTCATTATTTGCCATTTCAAACTCTAATGATATATTTCTCATTGTATAGATCTTGTTGAGATCTTTCCAATGGTACTTAAATCATCAAAATCTGATTTTGTATGAAAAAGATAAGCTGATTTGAACAATGAGGTTTTTCTGGCTGCGGAATCAGAGAATAGCTGCGGAATTGGACTTTAGCTGTGGAATGTGCACAGTTCTGTAGCTAAAAATCTTGGATACAAAGTTAGCCATTCATCTTTCATTATCAGTCCAAAATTAATCAATACCTTCAGAAAAGTGAGAAAATAACTTGTTCATTTCATTGATTCAAAATTATTATTTTTTTTCTTGACATGCAGCGACTCAGTGTGGCGACTCAATGTGGCGACTTTGTGATAACACACAATTTGACTTCCCTTTGACCGGGGTCTTTTTCATCAAATTTGACCGAATGAATAGGACACCATCCATGTACTGACATTTCCCTAGCTACCCATGTGACTTGTTTTGCTTGATGACACCTGCAACCTAGAGTTTAACAAAACAGCTGCGGAATCTGGGATTGGCTGCGGAAACGCTGTATTGGCTGCGGAAAGTGCAGAGTGTAGAAAGTACTGTGAAATGGAGTGGCTGTGTGCGTGGAAGAGAAAAAAAATGTGCCCCTCATCCCACGGGACTCCTGGGAAGACACTGCCAACCGCCATACAATTTAATCAGTTCCAAAATTGTTACAATCCATTCCTACTTTTATATATCTTTGATGCATAAGACAATAGAATGGTTGCCAATCACAAATTTGCCAGCTATCCAGTTAAATATATCCCTCACATATCTATCATAATTATAACCAATCATAGCTATTTCACTGAGTTACCAATAACAAAGTGTTTTATCTAATCCAAGGTGTCTTATCCCACTGATGTGTCTGGAAATACGGGTGTCTATTCAAACCCAGTTGTGTACCTTATCACCTTGGATCGTTTCAATAGGATTATGTTTTTAAATTCTTCAAGATTGTCATTGTCCAATTACAGAACTTCTGCCAACACTGCATTCTAGCTATTTCCCAAACGATTTCTTCATTCACTTCATCCCACAAAACTTCAACCTTCGTACCGTATGAAAGAATACATAAATCTCTGTCTTTACGCAATGCCTTATGATACTGAATGTTTGAAGGTGTTGTGAGTCAAGATACGTCCACATGAAAACCAATTTCATATCTAGGAGTTTCAATCGCTGATCAGAAAGATTGAATTTATAAATTGCTCCACTTTAGTTCCATTTCTTCCCAACATTTAACCGGCAACGACTTCATGGGATTTAATGACAGAGAGTCGTGTTCAATTGAAACACGTCTCTAAACAGGTGTAAAGTCGTGTAATTGGTTTTATATGCCAGCATGTAATTTATCCCCATTAGAACTCCTTCCCTCAGGCACGCGGAGTTAATCAATTAATCAAACTATCAGTTAATAACTCAATTTTTCACGCGCGGCAGTCAAAAATGGGCTCCAAAGAACCGAAAATTTCTCCCAGACCGCCACAAATTTCCTCAAACGGTTTCTGGGTTATCTAATTAACCCACCTGGAAAAAAAACCCATGTTTTATTTTTTTGAAATTCATCTCCATGTGGGAAAATCGAACGTTTGAAGTTTGACATTTTTTCTGTGTTTACGTTTTTTTTTTTTTTTTTTTTTTTTTTTTCTGAGTTTTACTGTTCTGAATTGTTGCATTCGGCCTTTCTTGTTTGATCTACTATTTTGCAGGTGTGTTACACATCCCGGCTTGCTCAATACGCTCCCGTTCATCAACCCTATTAAGCTTGTGATCTTTAGACAGAGAGACAGAGTTGAAGGATTGGGGCGACTGATTGTCACAGGTTATCTGAAACGTTTCCAAACAATTGCTGTAGTGATTAATAATGATTCCTTGCATTTTTAAAACAACGACTTAAGAATTTTGTTGAGCTCAGGTTGTTTATATCACAGGTTTTGTAGGTGGCGGAAATCTAAGTAGCAGCAATTGAGCTTATTGATTCATTCTAGCTCAGATCAATCTCAAAATAATTATGGTGAATGTTGAACTCATCCCATGAAGTAGACCTGTAATCTGGTGGATATAATGGCAGAGGAAATTGGCTCCAACAGTAAGAGGATTTGACCCCTGAAATAAGATAAAATTCAGCTAACAAATTTGTCCTTTTGTCAGCAAATGCAATCGGCTTACATGCTCTCGCCCTTGGAGAAAAATGACTACTCTGCCCTTAATAATTTAATGAATCACCAGAGGCTACCTTCAAGAATTCGACCCTCTGTTTCTAATCGATAATGTAGCTATCCAAAGGTGAAATCAACTCAAAAATCTGCCACTAAATGATGAATGCCTCCTACAGGAATCAATAGGTCAAAGCTTGAACAGGGAGGCATATTTTTTTTATTGAAGCCACAGTGAAAACTAAGAATGGAGATAGCCATAGATTGTTTTTCTCTCTTTTTTTTTTCTCTGAAATTGTAAAATTTTATAAAAAGGATTAATGATTTTCAATTTCAGGCAGCAAATACTTCAAGAAAAACATGTTAAAAACAAGACTTTGACTGAGGTCCTAGGCTGGTTTTTCATCGATCTGAGCTGGGTGACTAGGATAGGATCCATGTCGGGACAATTCTGGAGATGCCCATGTGGTCGGTTTTTTCATTAGATGCCTGTAACCTGCTAAACCTTGAAACAGCTGCGGAATTGTCAGCTAGCTGCGGAATTGTCAGATAGCTGCGGGATCAGGGCAGTTTCTGCAGCTAAGTTGCAAAACCTTATTTGAACAGGACACAGTGTTTTGAAGACCACTACAAAGCATAACCAGACAATTTTGGACAATTTGAACCTATCAAAGCAGTTGAGTTTCATTTTTTCATTTTTTTTTTTTCATTTTTTTTTTTTGAATCAATTGAAATGTTTGAAGTTTATTTTGTCTCCTATTTTTTTTTTTTTTTTTTTTTTTTTTAACAATTCTTTTTCTGATCCTCCAGATCACACAGAGTGCAAGAGGAGAGCATACTCAATAATTATTATTTTGTCTTTTTTTTTACTTAACAATCCTTTTTCTGATCCTCTAGATCACACAAAGTGCAAGAGGAGAGCATACTCAAGGATTATTAATTTTTTTTAGATGTAAGAAATAAGGTCTCCTAATTACACTTCCCCGGCAACGGCGCCAAAATGTCTAGTCAATTTAACGTCTTAAATTGCTCTACATAAATTATCAATCCGGGTATCGTAAACTGATGAAGTGTGGTGCACTATATGTGCTTAGTTAACCTCTTTCTTACTTCGTTGTTTTATAAAGTTATAATGTTCAACTCTTCCTAACCCTCTGCTTCCAACATATAGTACTATGTTAAGCACGATTAAGAAGTAGTCAGAAATAAGTCCAAAAAGTAATCAAGCTCTAAGGTGACAAGTAAGAAAAACCACTTTAAAGACCAGTTATAATGTTCAACTCTTCCTAACTCTCTGCTTCCAACATATAGTACTATGTGAAACACGATTAAGAAGTAGTTAGAGATAAGTCTAAAAAGTAATCAAACTTTAAACTTGCAAAGAAAGAGCTTGAAAGAAATAACTTGAAATGAAACTGAAAGCAAAGCATAAAAACCACTTTCTAATGGCACTAGACACCATTCATGCTGCTGCAAATAAAAAGGTAAGAAATCACTTTAAAAACCAATGATAATGTTTATCTCTTCCTAACTCTCTACTTCCAACATATGGTACTATGTAAAACACGATTAGGAAGTAGCTAGAGATGAGTTTAAAAAGTGATCAAAAATGAGAAAAATCCACTTTAAAGACTAGTTATAATATTCAGCTCTTTCTAACTCTCTGCTTCTAACATATGGTACTATGTAAAGCACGATTAGAAAGTAGTTAAAGATTAATCTAAAAAGTACTCAAAGCTAGTTGTAATTTATTAGTATTCTGATCTCTAAAAGATAAACAATTTATGATAAAGAGACCATCAATATATTAACATACAACTTTGAGAAACTAAACTAGAAGTAAGCTAGAAAATCAAATTAAAGGCAACAACTTTGAATCTGTCAACTGAAAATACCATCAGATATAAAGCAAATACAACAAAGACACACAATCCCAGGAGAAAATAAAATGCAGTAATTCAAACTGTACAAGGCAGGGGCCCCCTACTACCTATGAAATCAAAGCAAAATTAAACACACTTGCATAAATTAAAATTGCATGAATGAATGAAAATCTATTCTACAAAGAAATATTTACAAAATGAAATCTACTCTACTTACATCCTAATATGCTCCTTGACATCTACTTCACATCTCCTTCCATGTTGAGAACATCAAAGCTTTATTCAATTTCTTCAAAAGTACAAAGTACAAAAGCTTTCAAAAGCCATGGGACTAACAAGCTAAAAGGACTAAGAAAAGACTAAAGGAAAAGACTAGCAAATGAAGGAGAGAGATCTCCTATTTATACAAAAAGATGAGAGCCACCTCATTAATGATAGTCCATGAATCTCTCCCTCTACCTCTAGAGTCCTAATCAAAATAGGAACTGATAAGACACATGTCTTTTTAGAGTTACAATACAATTAGGAGATGTGACACATATCCTCATGATCCCATGATTCTTTCCAACCAAATTCGAATTTGGCCTTAGAGTGCCACATAAGGGTCTTCTAGAAGCCTCCTTTCAACCTACACATGTCAACAATCTCAACCCATTTGTTAGGTATAAGCATATGCACATTATTTTCTAATGTTTAACCACAAATTCACTTAAAAGGCTTAGAAATAATAAATATTGGAAAAACATAAAGGTGGCCCAATGATAATGAAAGTGGGATGAATGTGGTGACATAGTAGTGAAATGGAGGTGAAATGGAGGTGATATAATGGACATAATAGTGAAAGTGTAATGGAAATGAATGACATTTTCAAGACTCAACACTACATTTGAAAATTGTATCAACCATCTCATCTTCTCAAACCCTCACCAACCAAGATGACAGGAGGGTTTAATAAGAGGGAGCCCACTAACACTGTGAGAATCCAACAACACCCTCAGGTACTGGAAATCTTCACAAGGCATAATTGGATGGGGTTTTTTGAAAAGTTAAGGGGTTATGATGATGAGGTGGCCCGATATTTTTCTCTCTCCCTTATTCCACTCACTAGAGTCCATGCCACTGTTGTGGTAAGAGGCCTCTCCATAGAACTCACCCCTGAACTCATCAGTAGAGTTACCACACTTCCATTAGGAGTACCATGGAGGAAGGAGGATAAAGGAGATAGCCAGGTTTCCAAAAGGAAATTCTTTTTAGAAGGTGAGGAACCCACTGAGGACAAAAATGGAGTAAGGAGAGAAATTATGCCATATCCCTAGAATGAGGTAAGCTACCAACTTATCAAATACATTTCATGTGAGGGTAGGTATAGTGTGGTCTATGGCTATCATTTTAGGCTTCTTGAAGAATTAAGATTTGGATCAAAAACACCTCCTCACCACAGGCTCATCATAGCATACTTCCTGTCGCAATCACTAATAAACTCAAGCATCAAAGTGCAAGAGGGAAATTCCCAACAGTTAATTCACCATGGCTTAATTATAATCCTTATATAAGATGCCCTCCAAAACCTCAGAATTCTTATACAATGGTCAATTTTTCAGAGACATGTAGGCAGAGGAAGACATCAAAGCTCTCACATATGATGTTAGTCCTACTGTCAATGAAGAGGAAGAGGAAGAGATTGAAGCAAAGGAAGAAGAAGTAGAGCAGGAAGAAGAAGAAACAGAAGGAGATGAAGATGAGATGGATGAAGAAGAAGATGAAATAGAAGAAAATGAGAAAGATGAAGAAGAAGAGGAGAAAGGGGAGGAGGATGATGAAGAAATAGAGGAGGATGTTAAGGAGGAAACTGATAAAGATGATGAGGATCTACAAGAGGAAGAAGAAAAGAAAGACATAGGTGAAGAAATTAAAGGGGAAGAGGGGACAAAAAACAAGGAGGATACATCTAGGGTGTCTCCAAAACCCACTGAGAGAGAGGCAGCAACTGCCCTCACTGCTCTTAACACCCCCATGAAGAAAGAAGGCAAACGATAGAGGCAGACCACCTTATATTTCGGGACAAGGAAAAGCACAAGAATAAGGCAAGGGAAACCCCAAACACCAACCAAAATTCCCATTGTGATTGAAGACTCACCTAAAAAAAAGGAGAAAATGCCTCTCCTTAAGTCTCCTATCACCTATGTGAGAAGGCCTATGACTAGATCAACCTCCTCCAAGGGAAAATAAATCCTACATGATACACAATAGAATCTATAGGAAGCAGAAGCAATCCTACAGGATACTCTATTGAACCTACAAAAGACACAAAAATTGGAAAAGGAGGTAGGCAACAGTAAGGAACTAAATAAGAGGACCCAAAGTCAAAAGAACCTAGCCCCTAACCTAACCTTGACTCCTACTACAAGTTTATTGAAGGAGGCAGGGTCATACCTCAAAAATTTGATATTCCACTATTCTTCGAGCTTAAGAAGGAGAGAGCTAGAACTCATCGATGGATGTAGATCACCAAAATCAAGGGGGTGGAATACATTGGGCACCTGGAGGAGAAGCTCAAGGAGATGAGTAGAGAACTAAGTAGCATGAGAGACAGAGAGGCCGTAACGCAAAATCAACTAGAAACATAAAATGCATGGTTGAGAGGACCACTACAAGAAAGAGAGAATCAATTGGCATGTATGGTCGGTCTCTCTTTGGAAGCAATAGTGTAGGATGCCAGCTAAATCTCATGCCCTATGCCTCAAGGAACAGTGGTTGCAGTTCTAGATCAAGACCCTAGCATAGGGAGGCACCGTGCCATTTAAGGACTACAGGTAGTTCATTGATCTTTGTGATCATAGCACACTAGAATATAGGGCCAAGATGTCTGAGTTTTATTTGCACAACATGGCCTTAATAGACATGAATGTATGGGACCCTAATGCCAAGGTAGGAGATTTACAGTTGATGGCTTTGGCATCATGGCTGAACCATGAGGAATCCAGGGCTGCAAAGCTGAAGAAGATATTGGCAAGAGAACAAACTAAACCTCTTATGATCAGAGCTGAACAATCAGATCACATGGCCCTCATCAGTACCCATAATTTGATTGCAAATGATCCTCAACTTGAAGCTAGATATCTTGTTGCCTAAGAGCAAGCAATTTCACATTTTGAGGACATGTTCAGGCTGTTATGGGATGATAGCATACATGATTGCCTGAGGAGATGGAACACATTTTCATATAGCTTAAATATAAGAGAGTACCACTCTCCTCAAAGATTGAGAGAAACACTAAACATGACACCCATGTACAAGCAATCTATACAAAGGCTGAAATTCAATTGGATTGGCCTAAAACTCAGTCCACCACTACTCTTAGGAATGCTAGAAGGAAGGAAGGAAGAAGAAGAAAAGAGGCAGTGGGAGGAGGTAGAAAGGAAAGCAGGCTTCTATGAACAAGAAGAGGAAACCACAGTAGAAGCGTGGGATGTTAGGGAGGCCACTAGAGCTATGAAGGATATGGATATTGATTGAGTTGCTCAGAGGATGAGCAACATTTTCAGTAGGGGAGTGATGATAAGCCTCATCATTAGGTAATTATATGGGCCTTAATTCACCTCCTAGCTTAGTCAAACCAACTTTTCTCACAACTTATTACATGTTTTTTATTATATTTTTTTATGAGATGAGTTAGAGTTGGATATTATTCCTAGTGGACTAATATGCATTGAATGGAGGATTGAAGGAGAATATCAAGGAATTTTGGCAAATACAAGGGAGAGGGATTGTAGGAGGTAATTCATCCTCATTTACTTCTCCCCCATTCGAATATTCCTCCATCTATCACACCAGCTCATAGTGCAAGTAGCCAAGCCATGAGGATTAGAAGGCAACCGAGAAAGTGAGAGACAAAGAGCTAGTTTATCTCGAGTTTGGGAGTTGATTCTCCCTGATTTTAAGGAATTCGTTGGGGAATTCAGTTTTATAAGTAAGGAGGCCTAGATACTCATTAGGATTCGAATTTTTGTTGTAAAAATCTAAGCTATTTTCGATCTCCAGACTTGTGAAAGTTTTATTGATGTAATTTTTTGTTTTGGTAATAAGAATGAGTTTTGTTTTGAGCCAGCACTGAGTTAAATTAGAGGGTTGAATCTCTTGGGTTAGGTCCCAACCCTAGTAGCCAAGGCTCCTCTTTCTTTTATCTATATGTTTAGATTAGTTTCATAGCTTCATTTTTAATTTTATTAGATGTGTTTTCATTATAAGTAGTGTACATTTGATTGGTTGTTTATTAGTTTGCTTCCATTTGTGCCTAAGTTCAGTAGCAGGTTAGCAGGGATAAAAGGAGTACCAAAAGTTTTTTAGTGGGTGTCTTCGCCTCATTTCCTCCCTTTGGGATCATGATTTGAGGAAGGGACCCTTATGCATCCCCAAAAACAAAGATTTCTATTTCTTGCATAATCTTTAGAGGTTACTATATTTAAGTTAGCATTTGATCAATTTTGCAAAGTAGGATTTCATTGTCATCTCTTATATCTTCACTCTTTCATTAGATCTGATCCATGCTTTCTTTCCTTTCAACAACTTTCCTCATGCATAATGTAGGCAGTTAGTTCATTAATTCTGCTTTTCTAGCTTATGAGAATGCTTCTTGTTTGCATAGCTCTGTGGTAATTATACATGTTTTATGTAGAGCAGGTGCTTCAGGAGGAGACAAATACTTCATAGCCAGCAACCACCTTCCACTCCATCCACCATAGTCATTCATTATTTTCACCATCACCTTCACTAGTTTTCATCATTTTTCATGGAAATTCTTCCAAGCACATTGAACGAATCCGACCATCCTCTATCTTTGTTGTTGATTCCTGAGTTATCATAAACATTTCCTCACTTCATTCCACCCATCTACCACCTTCCCTAAGCCTTTAATCACCTCCAACACCTTCCATTTTTCTCTCGGCTATATCATGTAGGTTTACAGGGAATCCTATAGGTTTCTAGTACATCCTGTAGGTTTTCCTGAAATGGCCTATTTTGACGCCGAATTGAGGGAAAACTTCTAGGAAGTCACCAAAAGCCTCCCAAGGGTCTCCCACACCATCCAACCATCTCCTAACCCTTCCATCCATCCTCCAACATCCTTGATTCACCTACCCTATCACCAAAAGAAATTAGTTTGCATACTTGATTTTGCACAAAAAGGCAAAAAGACAAAACATGTTTATTTCATTTCCTTTACTTGCACATTAGTGATGTTTGATGCTTCTTACTTCCATGCTTAGATAGTAGCATGGTTTCCATTTCTTCCATCAAGAAACCAAGCTTCTTCTAACTCCATAGAATTTTGGCTTGAAAACCCCAGTGGTCTCTTGCCAACTAAACTGTGACAAAAGGTAGAACCATCACTGTTACTTGTGTATACAACACTGTCACCTCCAAGTTTGTACGAACCCCGGGTTGATAAAGTAAAGCTGGTAGCCTAGGAGTCACAACATTATTGCCGCAATACTGGTGCTCATCACCAACTTTAGGGGGGATAAGGCCAACATAGTAGGGTTTGACTTCACCATTTCAACAGATTCCATTTCCATAGACAATGGAATCCCTAACCACAGAGAAATTTGGTTCAAAGGGTTGGATCTAGATATTGAGAACTACCAAGCATTCTTAAAGCCACCTTACAAGAATGCTCCCAAACACATTTTTCCCTTTAGATAATTTCTTGACAGGTATGCTCCTTTAATGAAGATGAACATGAAGTATGTTACCTGTGAGGGTAAGTTTTCAGGGTTATACCAGTATCACATAAGACTACTCATGCATTTCATAGCCATCAAACCTCTTAACCTAGCTCATTACCTATCTAAAAGCCTGGTTAAGATGATGGAGAAGGTACAGAGCAAAGGGAAAGATCACCAAGCAAACCTATTTCATTATGGGTTGGTAAAAATTATTATTTTGCATCAGTTGTCACAGGTGAACTTATCTTGGGAGGCATTCATGCAGTCAGCTTCTCTTTTGCTTGCTACTAGTCAACCTAGCAGTCAAAGTTCACCATTGGAAAGATCACCAAGACCTTAAAAATTAGATCTACAATAAAACTAGTGACAAGGACACCTACGAAAAAGGTGACAAAAACATATAGCAGAGGTAAGAGGCTTGTGTTTTCTCCTGGCAGTGCAGAAATATTTTAGCCTCCTACTGTTGGACAAGAAGCATCAGGACATCATCATGATGCACCTTTGCATAAAGAAGAACAGGTAGATTTTGATACTCACATGGCAGACCTAGAAGGGCATGAGAAAGACAATTCACCTGAGAAATTCATACAAGAGAAAGAGGTGGAAATCAGAGAGCTTAAGGATGACTTGGCAAAAGAAAACTTCATGATTGCATTCTTATAGCGGGAGAAAGAATGGGAAACTTAAGGTAAATCAGTTTTTTCTTTCTAAACCTAGGGTTTATTTGGTGGAAGATGATGATAAAGGTAAGAGTGTGATATTTGTTTATAATATTGAAGATACAGCTCCTTGGATCAAGCCAAGGAGGCCAAATACTAGAGGACTGAAAATAAATAAAGAAGTAGGGAGTGAGCCATCTCCTCCACTAGGTTAGCAAGACATGAAGGCACCATTACAATAGAATTTGAAAAGGACAGACATTGGCTAGGAATATTCAATTAACACTTGGATATGCTTTTGACAAAGGCCAACAGTGACACCATGTTTCGGAGACACATGGCCATGCACTACTACACCAAGAATTGGATCAACAATATTAGGGTTATAAATTTGAAGAAGAAATTGAAGAAAACCCTAATCAAGTTAAGGAAGAGGGAAAACCTTGATTTTCTTGTTGATACATCATTTATTTTCTAATATATCACTCACAAGATTAAATGAGCAAGATATAAACAATTTTGAAGAAATTTGGGAAATTTTTGAGTTTTTGTGCATTTTTGCAATTTTTGGCAATTTCATACTGCCAGAAGTGCAGCAAGCTTACTTTGTGCTTCTTCCCAGGGGGACTAAATGATGAATGTCGTATATGGTTGGATATATATTCACATTTACATGTCATATATACCATTGTTTTTCCATGTCAGCGTGCAGATTGAGAGAAAAAGTCAAAATACATGCCAAAAAACATGTTTCTGCCTCATTTTTGACCCCCTTGCTATGCTTCTGGAAAAGTCTTGTGAAAAGTGATTTTTAGATGCCTTGGAGAAGTGTTTTTGCATGCTTGAATTTTATAAGGACAAGTAGACATCCATTGATTTCCATATATACCTTCATTTAAGAAAATGGATGAAGAAAAGTCCCTCAAAACTTCCCTCAAACTTCACGTTGTGCTCTTGTCAAATTTGTTGTGCTTCTGAGGAAATTCGTCGTGCTTCTGTCAGGAAGTCAGATTTTCGATTTTCTTTGGTCGAAGTCAAATTTTTTTGATGTAATTACTCTTCTTTGGTATTCTTGTGATTTAATTAAATGTAATTGAGTTGGTAAATGTCAAATTCATGTAGATTCATGCTCATGAAAGCTTGTAAAGTTAAAGTGAATCAGTTTGGTCCAAATTGGGAGTTGGTTTCTAACCTCCCTAGTCTTAGGTATGGTTGGAGATATTCTTGTAAACAGTTCCTATGATGATGGATTCGACCCATGAGAGGGGGAAATGTAGTTCTTAATCTATATGTAGCTTGATCTAAGTCATAGATAGGGTTGGATGTTTGAGAATCATAGCTTGGAGATAGTGTACACTTTCTTGTAGTAATACAACAGGAAATTGTAGCTATTATGTTGGGATTCTTGTGGTATACTTTATTGACAATGTTTTTTATTAGTTTTGTCATCAATTTTAATATTAATTTCTCCTTATTACCATATCATCTCATAGGTGTTTAACAGAATTCATAAGTTATATGCTCTATTCTAATGAGATTTTCATGCTAGTGTTATGTTTCTTCTAATCAAATAATTCATGGTTACATTGTCATTCTGATTCCCTATCTTTTCATCCCTATACCACAATGACAACCTACTTATGTCACTGATAATACCCACCTTTCCCCATTATATCTCTACAATTGATCATCTGAGCCTAGACCTATGAGCTTCATCCAACAAACCCTAAAATCGAACCCTATTGAGCATAATATATAGCCTAACATCTGATTTCCTTCCCAATCATTTTATTGGTTGTGAGGTCCTTGAGATAGCATTCTCTAATTTGGTAGGCTAGCTACTAGATCTAAATATTGGTTTGAGGTTACCTCCATCGGCCTCCTTTCTCAAACTTGGGACATTTAGGATGTTGGTTTTTCTTCTTCTCAAGTGAATCCTCATGATAAATATTAAAATCACATGTGAAAATGAAGAATATTCTAACTCAAAAAGTTTTCCAACTAGTTCTCATTTTCAAACAATTAATCATGCTCATGATTTCAGCATTCAAGAACCCATTCCAATCTATGATTTTTATGATGATTGAATTCTCACTCATATTCATAGTCTTGACCCTCTCTTTAATTCACAAGTTGGTGTTGGAAATCATTCTAATTCCATTATTCTGGCCAATCCTTCTGAAGAGGAAATTACTTCAAGTCAATCTCAATTGTGTTATAACAATAATTGTATTACTACTGCAGATAGTGATTTGAATTTATTGTTATTCCTTCACTTATTTTGTTTGATTTCAATTTTTTTTTTTTCATTTTTCAATCTCTAGATATCTTATGTTGGCATATTGAGCAGTTCAGTATTGAACACTCAATTGATGCATTGCCTGAATGGGAAGATGAAGTTTCAAATCACAATCATGAACATCAAGAGCTATTACTTTTCCAATTCCAATTGATGTTCATTTCTTATCACTTGTTACTTTCCTCTCCAAAGCAGTGCCAACAAGAGAGTGTATCTTTACAATATGACCAACTATCTAATTCTATTAATGATCTTTCGTTGAATCTATCAGATTTCCATCCATATTTCATTGACACATTTGAGATACATTTGGAAAGTTTTCCCTCACATAATATTATTAATAATTTAACATATGTACATAAGGCTGATAAATTTTTGCAAGCCATTGTATCTAAAAATCCATTTCCACAATCTAGCCTATTATCTTCTCCTTTAAACATCTTCCAATCATTAATGGAAATCCATCCAAATTTCTATGATCCAATTGATATTCAACTAGAAAGGACATTTCAAGAGAAGGTAATTGTAAATAAGCTACTTTTTGTAAATACATTAACAATAATTGTACATAATGTTTTCATATTTATTTTTGTTGGTTTAAGTAGATTTATACTTTTTTTAATAATGTTTGATGTGCACATTCATGCAGAAAATAAAAATTTTAAATGGCTACATTGTAAGTTTGATTTCACCTAGCCTTAATCTTATTTTTAGATTAGGATTAGGATAGATTAGATTGTTTTTTGTTCATGTTTTGTAGATTAAATAAGAAGATGATTTTGAACATTTTTTTATTAATACATGGGAAAAGATGAAGATTCATGAGGTAGACTTATTATCAAATTATTTCAGTATGCATTTATGTCTTCATTATCATTTGTTTGTGTGTTTTACTTTAGTTTGTTCTTTTCTTCTTTAGTTTTTCGTCCTTATGTTTGTTTGTCTTCTGGCAAGTTTTCTATAGAATAATTTGGAAGACCGACCTCTACTAATAAAGTAGTTGTGAAAATTTTAATGTGGAAAATTGCCAAAACGCATTCAGAGCAGTCTTCTTTCTCATTTCCAAATATTTCATTTAGTATGATTATGAAAACGTATATGTTTTATTTGGAAGCTAAACTTATAAAAGTAAATAAACCTTGTTTGAATTTTTATAAGTAAATTTTATCACAACTCCCATTAGATTAGAAAATTCATTTTAATGAATAACATACTCACTAAGAAAGACAACATTAACATGCTAGGCATTCTTCTTAACAAGAAACATTATTTTCTTATGTCAATATCATTATTTTTACTTGTTTAAGTTGAGTATTGTTTATATCATGATTTTCTTTTTGTGGTTGTTCGCTTTTGTTTTTTTTTCTAGTTTCTCTTGGCTCTTGATTTTTGGTTTGAGTAAAAAACATTTCTCTTCTAACAACCCTTTTGGAGAGCACTTTTTGACCCAACTTTGGTTTAATATTTGCGAAATTCTTACTCTTACCTAATGAAATTCATTAGTAAAAGGAAGAATAATAAGAAGATAATTAAATTTTTATCTTTCAAACTCACATTGAAACTCTGAATTTGTTTGTATTTTATTATCATTTGGATGTTCTCTTACCTTAATACACATCAGAGAAATCTACTTTACAACATGTCGTGTCCTAAAATAGCTACTAAAGTGACAAAAATAAACAACTAAGTTTAGTATTCTATAACTCTTGCCTACCATCCTATCTCTTAAGGAGAGGATTTGTCTCCCCATATATTAACATAAATCATCAGAGTGTAATTAAAAACTATAAAAATGCCTGAAAGATAGGGGGTCTCCTAAAAGAGCTAGCCTACCATGATCATGGGCATTGATTGTCATGGCATTATCACATCTAGTTACCAAGCCATGATAATGGCTTACAACAATTCACTATAAGACAAGAGGTCTCATCACAAGTCGGCTTTCTCATGACTATCAATTCTTGTGAATGGAAATGTCAATATCGGGTCACCAAGCCAGACAATGGCTTTCAGATTAGCTAAATGAAATATGATTCCTTGGTGATGCCAAACAAAAGATGGGATCCCAAAATTTCCTTGGATTAAAAGGTAACCTTGTCAAGGCTATGGATGCTTCTTGGCAGCAGTGGCTCTACCTATGTAATGAGAGTTTAACCTTTTTCTAAACTTAATCATAAGGTCGTGTTCTTTAATTAAAGTTGTGATTAATTAATTGTTGTTCTAAACATGGTCTTGTTCTTATGATCATCACAAGAGATGTTAAAAATGATTAAACTCTGTTTTGAATTTTTCAAAGATTTCACTAAGTCTGAATTTTAGCAATTTGATGTTATTCAACGTTGTTCCTTTTATTTTAGAGTTTCATTAATATTGTCCCAAAGATATCTAGTTCTTCCCGGTATGTCTCCCTTGTTTTTGTAAAAACACAACCTCCCCCCCCCCATTATTCACTTAATTCTCATTATGAGGACCCTTCAATTGAATGATTGGGCATATTACTATTCGACATTGAGTAATTGGATTGCTCCAATTAGTTTGATTTGTTTTTATATTTCTATCAAAACTTGTTTGATCTCATTTGGACATTTGGCTTTCAAATAGCGCCTAATTGAAGATTGGATTTTTTCATTGCTTTAGCCTTATATAATGTATTTTACCTTTTATTTTATAAATTTGTCTCTTTATAAATAATTATCTTTTTGCAAATATTTATATTTGTAAATATTATTTTTTATTTTGTATCATGCATTTCATAGCCCCCGAGAAAAATACCAAGTCTTATATTACAAAGTGGACTTTATATTATGAATTGGCTTATTGACAAAAGTGGAGAAAGACATATTAAATGCATATATCAAATCTAATATTGGAGCTTTGATATCGGAGGAATTCATTTGAAATCCCTGATATTCAAAGTCTAATCCATAAAGTGGTTGTTTTCAAAAATCTAATGAATATAATAAGTGGCATATAACTTTTGGAACTATATAATAAAGCGGTTGTCGGAGGACCCACATTCCACATCATTGTTTCCATTCCCACATATCATAGGTATTGCATATCGAAGTTTCCTTTCGAGACACATTTTAAAAAATCTAATATCCTCATTCCTAAACCTCTGATCTCTGACTTCCGATAAACATGTCCCTCCGATCTCTAATCTTCAATACAATATTCTTTTTGATATCCGATCTCCAATAGCGATATAACCTCCTGCTCTAATCTCTGATAATCTCTCCATCACAGATATTCCAATATGCCTCCCCCTCCAACTTCTAATATCTGCTAGGCTCTGATATTTGGACCAGATATGATGGTCTACTTAAAAAATTGCATTTGACTACATATAAAAATTTTAAATGGTAACATTTTTAAAATTTCCGATAATCCATTCACCTCTGATATTTAGACCCGATACAGTTTTTTAAAAAGAATTAAATGTGCAATCACGTCCTCTCCATATCGGAGCCACCTAATATCGAAATTATTTCATTTTGTCTCATTTTAAAGTTGCGATGAGCTTACCTTTGTTACCAATCAGCTCTTTCGACGTATAAGTAAAAATCCACTTAATCAATTTAAAAAAGGTCTCTGTGCATAAGTATAGTTTAACACATTTTATAGTTTAGTCTATATTTCTGCCATTCTAATAAAAGTTCACTATAATAAATTAACTATGTTTTCTATTATAATAGAGAGGCGTATATGGCTGATGAGAATTAACATATCCAGTCAACATTCTTGAAGAAACTCCCCTAGGTGGCGCAAAGAAAACTTAAAATGGGCAGGGGTTGTTGAAGGTGTTATTCAAAGATCACCATGCCTGTGAATTCCACTTATCAATTCCAAGCAATTTGTACAATCTTATCAAAGCGCTAACCAAGTGGGGATTTTTTTAAACCATGGAAATCTATATTCAACCAAATCACTAACAAAATAATAACCTCCAGATCTATATCCCTTTAATAAACTCTATTGTTGAGAGATATGGGGTGATTTTTATTACTTCTCCATGTATAAATATGACTTCTTGGATGAGTCCAGGGGGGGAAATAAAATTCACAAGATAAAGTAAAGAGTAGAATAAAGAGGCATTATTAGAATAGGAAATTATTTCACATATTTATGATTTATGTGATTGGGGTTTGGTCTCTTTCAATTTTGAGTTGTGTAAAGAGGAGCAGGGTTTGCACTATTGTAATTGTTGTTTCTATCAACAGAGTTTGTGACTTGGAGGAGGCTTGTTGAGGATCAAATATTGTATTGAGCAGGAGAGGAGGTTTGATTAGTTTGTATAAAAATACTATTATTTTTAATAACAAATTGCATTCCTTTTTGGTAGCAGAATTATGTCTATGGAATTTATATTGTTCACTATTGTCAATATTGATTCTTATATTGTAGATTAGCTATCTGATCTTCAGTACATAAATATGTTATCATTTATCTCTTGTCATTACTTATTAAGATCAGATTTCTGAGTAACTATTTACTTAGAAATATGTTATCTTATTCTAATTTAATAACTAGTAATGCTATGTGAACTAATTCCTAATGCTATTGATTCATTATTTGTTGTTTTCATTAACATTATGTGAAATACTTCCTAATGTTAGTGTTTCAGCGGTTATAATTAATTGATCTATTAAACATATCATGATTAATAATTACAACGTCAATTAAATGAACTATTTCTTTAACCAGATATTCATCATAATCTTTTCATTCTAAAATCCCAATTATTATTAGCCTTGCTTTTGGTTGTATGGAGGACTAATCCTTCATCCAATCAATAGAGTATTAGGGAATATAAAGTTAGATATGCATTTATTTTAAAGACTACATTTCTTGAAGTCCTGTTCTTAAGGAGGCAAAACATTAGAATTGGTTAGGATGAGCCCTAAATCAGCTTAACGGCCCCAATGTTCCAACACAAATTGGATAGTAAATCACTAGTGTTGGTACTTGGAGAATAATTAGTTGTAAATCAATTCCTCTTTAGCCTAGAAATAACTCATAAACATGGTGATGATTCCACATAATTTCATGGTAGCTATGGAAACTATACTATGGTAACATAATGCCCTCTTCCACTTGCACACAAATTAGAAAGTAATTTGAACAATGACATTCCAACCCACCCTCCCCTCCCCCCCAAAAAAATAATTGGAATACATCATTTCCCAAGCTTGCATGCAATCCAGACTTGCATGAGAACTGCATTCTCTTCCCACAAGTTTTGAAATAATAATACTTAAGGTACATAAGACAAGCACTTGAACCTTGGGATAAGGACACTTGGAAATTTATCATAAATTATTTTTAATTCATGACTCCCTAATTCCCCACTTGTTGATTCATTTCCCCCATGGTGCTTCTAAGAAGTTATCGCCCCCAAGTGAATTTGTTTATTAGTTTATTAATTACATTATTAATTCAAATATAATGAAATGGAAAATGAATCAATGATATACTTACAAAATATGTTCAAAAGGGGAATTACATTCTCAAGTCCTTAATCAACTCCTTTCTTCTTGATTAGTAATAGTTAAATTGGAGAAGCTTATTTTTTCCCCTTTTGGTGGCCCTCTATCAAGTTCCCCTTCAAAAACCACCCCACCCAAACCCCAAATATAGTCGCAAACCCTTGATGCATAACCCATCCCTCTATGATTCTTAAATTAAAGCTCTCTTCTCTCCATCTCAGAAACCCATAAGGGGTCCCAAGATATTCCCAAGAAACTTTCTTCTCTCTCTCTCTTCTAGAGTAATGACAAGGAAGAAAATGAACTCCATTGATGATCAACTACTGAAGAATCTTAGAAGAAAACCTCAAAAGGAAAAGTGAGAAGAAACAATGAATAAAGAAACAAATTTATGCATCTAATAATTCATTTAAAGTATGCTAGGTGGAACATATAATCATATTCTCACTAAAACCATTGTGTAGTGTTGTTTTAATCAATCTTAACTGAATGAGACTGCAACATTTAATTGTCAACCCAAGGTAGGCCTTGTTGTTTCAATGGAGTTCGCACTGCTTGTGCTGATACACTCCAGCCAAGAATAAGGAAATGTAGAAAACAATAAAATATGTCGTTGATCTAAAGTGTTGAATCGAACCATGCATGTGGACATAAGAACACTTTACAGAATTAAATCATGCTTCACAACTATCAAAGTAAAGGCGCGCCACACAGGAACTAATATCTACTCCAGTTGGTTACTACCACTCTGTTGATTAACTTAGTGTAACAACATAAGGTAAATTGAAATAGCAGCGAATGTAATCCAAAATTTGTATAGCAATAGTGAGAAACCATAAATCAATTAGGTAAACTAGCATGTACACTACCTCTATCACTGAAATCCCTGCCAAAGAGGATGGCCCTTCCTCCTTAGTAGTGCATAGGAATAACAGAAAAGTAATTAATGAACCAGCTGAAGAGTAGTAACAGCATCACCGTGCTGATTAATATTAAGAATAAACTTAGAATTATAGAAGTAGAGTAACAGTACTTTTCTATATGTCATCTCCTTGTAAATGAAAAATATAGTTCCTTTATATTTTTTACAACTCGAAATTACAAAACAGATTAGTCATGAGAATCTCACGATTCTCATGCTGATAAAAATTAAAAGTAGCTACAACCTATTTCCAAATAAATATACATCAGTTATGATTGCAATTACGTGGGTCTTGTTGCTTCCAAAATAAACAATCCCTACTGTAGATAGTTGCTATGTGGAATAGTACCCACATTTTCCAGCTTCAGTGTAACAACATCGAGTGAATGGCAGCTCAGGATGTTACGACATCATTGGCGACAACACTTTTGGTGTGACAACGGACTCTGTATCAACGTGTAGTGCAACATCATCCTGTAATTACATTCAATGTGTAACAACAACCTGTAACAACATCCAAGGTGTAACAGCGAACCATTCTACCCTTCTCTGCAGTTAATTTGTGTTGCATGTCTGCTCCATAGCTTTTTTCTCACAAGCCATCACCTGAAAAGAAGAAGAGCTTCCCAAAATACTTCTTCAATACTCTCCCAGTTAGCCACAAAAAGGAATAAAGCCTCGTATTATTCGGTAAAATACAACAAAGTAACATGACAGTAGAATAGGTTAAAAAGGTGAGAAAACAGGGAAATGGATCATGTAAAGTCATAGGCCTAGAGGACATAAAGGTCAAAACTGGGGAAAGAATGTGCAGAAAATAGTTAAAAAACCACACCCAACATCTCCTCCTGACTGAAGCAACTGCATGTCCCCATGCAGAGTCTCATCTCCTTCTACTCTACCCTCAATGCAAGTCTGTGAAATTGTATGCACCAGTAGTGTCTTCACCCGAAGCTCTGAACCCTTGAATGGCCATCAACTGATGTTGCCAAGATTCCTCTTCGTAGTCACATAGGTGATAATCTCGCTGATACTCCTCTACTGGCAACCATATCAAAGGAAATTTGAATTTGAGACCAATCCAGAACGCCCCTAGTGTCTGCACAATCCAATTATATTCTGGCACCAATGTAATAGTAGCAAAAAATTTCCTGTACTCAAAAGGATCCCCTTCTTGTAATTTAGCGCTACAGGCCTCAGTGCACTTGAGACAGCCTCCTAGTGCTCAGCTTTTCATATATGCATACAAGATGAGGCAGATCCTCATGATTCTTTTTCTATAGGTGGCTGATTGTTCTCTGATTTCTGGAGTGCTTAGGAACATCTTAAACTCATGCCTGAGTTCGTAAACCATCCCTACTTCAGCTTTGACCCATAATGTTGTTCTCCCCTCATTAGCTTCTGCTGATTTCTTGGCTAGGTGCCACTCAATATGATTCCTCATGAATGAAAGGAAGGCCCACCACTACAAATCCCCCATGTAGGAGAAGACACTCACCACCATCTTCATGTTGACATATTCAAACATGATATTATGCAGGAACAACTCACACAACAATCTTTGGTCATCAAAGTCGCTAAAGCAAAACATTTCCAAAAAAGTACGAGTTGAAGAACTCAAATAGGACCTATTCTCAAAAACTGCCTTTATTTGAAATAAATAATCACGTTCCCAAAGGAACACTAGGTATGACGGGGATGATCACCTGCATGCTATCAAGTTTAGGGCAAGGTCACAGAGCTTAATATTATCATCCATCAGGTCCAAGACCTATCGATTCAGTTGATACAACTGTTCATCCTTCTTCTTTATAGTTTTGTTGTGCCTCTGTGCTTCCTCTTCTCTTTCCCATTCTTATTTTAGCCATTTTTCTCTTAGGGAATCCATCATTATTTTATGTACTTTGAGTGATATCACTCCCTCTTGTAGAGAGAGCGCCGACTGCTTCAATTTTTGCAGCTCTAGAAACAACAACACCTTCTCAGAACACCATCCTCCATCAGGACCTAGTGTTCTTCCACATGCACTATTAATTGAGGGTGTAACAACCTCCTTAGGGTGAAACTATTCCACCTCGGCTGCGGGTTCTTGTGTAACAATAGCTTTTTCAGTGGATTTTGTCACAGTTTTTTTATCTTCCTAGTCAGCTTCCATTTTCACTGTTGGTCCTTCTGTAACAACAATGTTGATTGTAGGCTCATGGATGTTAGCTTCCCCTTCCTTCCCTTGGCTGACTTACTCCTCCACTATTGGTTCTGATGAAACAACAATGTCAGCCAAGGGTTATTATGTATCCATTACCTGATCACTTTCTATGGATTGTGTCATCTCGATTGGTGGTTGTTGTGTAACAACAATGTCTTGAACAGTTTCTTGTGTATCTGTTGTCTTGATGGGGCCTGACCCAGGTTCAGAGTTAACTAGCCAAAAAAATCCCTATACTATTGGCCCTTTCAGCAACAGTCCCCGGAGTGCAGACTGAGGTCTCACTCGAAGTAGTATGGGGGGTGCTAGAACCATGTTTCCACACCCTTGAGATGTCTGAGGGGTTGATTAGGTCCACCTATTAGTCCCTTCATGCAGGTTACTTCGTGCACTTCCCTAGCCTTTGTGCAACCATAACCAAGGGCTGTGGGGCTCCTGCGCTGCTGGAGTAGCAATCTGCACTATTTCCCTAAGTCACACTCGAGATCTTACTTTTCTTCTTATACTAGTAAGTTATCTTTGCGTAAATGGATGCCTTATGTTATAGTTACTTATTCAACACATTCATATGAGGTCATGTAGTAAATAAACAGTAAACTTGCAGTTCATACCCAATAATACATAAAACAGGAAAAGATACACAAAAATATGGTAAAACTTCTCTTTATTAATGCTTCCAAAGGTTACAGACTCGACCTACCCTACGCACTCAGCAGCAGACTACTAGGCCTCTGCGCACTCAGTTGTAGAGCCTTTTCCTACTCTACGACCCAAAGACATAACTGACACTTCAACTCAATGCTTATTTTCCTTCTATTCCATTATGCTTCTATTAGATAGATGTCCCTCTTACACTTAGAGCCTCGCTCTATTTATAAAATCCCATGGTCTGTGGACCAATGAGATCTAAGACAATTAATGAGGTATTACAGACTTATGTGCGTGGATTAGTCTATGTCATTATATGCAATGGATCGATAAGATTAAAAAATGCACAGACTTTGAAGTAGTAAACAAACATAATAGATAACACATGACATAACAAATTTAATAAGGAGTTCACCCAATACTCCTGGGCTACATCTCCTAGTCCAGCCTTCAGTGGTGGCCTCTCTATTATGTATTCAAGCAGAGTTTTGTTTACAACAGTGAGCTCAATTGAGCCACACACACAAATAGATTACAATAAAAAGAGCTTCACTTGAATCCCTCAAGCCTTCTTCGAGTACACAGACTCCCATACAACTCTCAATCTGCTCTAAACTCTGTCTCGCATTTGCTTTTGAATATTGCCTGCCTGTTTGCGCTCTATCTGTGGATTTTAAAGCCATTTTTCGGCTGCCTGTTCGCTTCATCTCCTTTTCCTTCAGTCTCCCTAGCCTCTGTCCGTTCAAATCCCTCTTCCAGCGTTTCCCACGTATGGCATAATGCCTAAAGGGGAGGTGGCCACCAATTCCATAACAGAAGGATGCTTGGGTCCCTCGAACTCCATCAGATTCCCAAACGCAACCATTTTTCATCAAAACAGAAAAATAGGCATAAATAGGAAAAATCTGCCAAAACATGATATGTCGGACTTCTGGATGTCAACATATATGCAATCCCACCTATTAGATTATCGGGTCCGTAATATCGTTGCTCTGATGGGTATCAGCCCCGCCCCACTGCATAGTTTCGATGCAATGCAGCAATGCGATATATCGTAATCGCTCATCGCAATAACCCTCGAGCCATTATAAAGCGCTCATGTAATCCCCCAATAGTGATTTGTTGATCTAACATGGGTCGTCGATCTACGTGCTTGATTGACGGTCCCAATTCACTCCGCCAATCGCTGTCACAATATGTGTATACAAAGCACCGATATCCCACCTATGGTCTTCACAGATTGTGATTCCCGATCCAATCTGGACCGTTGATCGGCCAGATCGGATGGCTACTGTGCATCACTTGTTCCGCTTGTAATTACTCTATTTTTTTCACGATTTCACGGGTTTTGGGCCTCCTGATAGTGTTTCTCCACCCTGCTAAGGGTGTCCCTCTTATGATAATTTTGATCTTTTAAGGGATTTTTAACCTTGGGCATGATTTTTAAAAGATTCATGAAGACTTAGAGGGAATTCTTGGATCCATTTGGATCACGCCTTCCCACTGAAAAAGGCTTTTGGACCACCAAAAGTTGGGTTTCAAGAATCAATCAAGTGAGGATATTGCTGCCTCACTTGTCTAATCTCTATCCATTTTGTACTGCTGGGTTTTGAACCTCTGATTCCTACTCTTAGGTACTTTACATCTCCTTTGCATGTCATCCTCACCTTCCTGTCTAGAACTGTATCTTCCTGTAGCTCATTGAGGTATTCAGGTAATAGATCATCAATGGAAGGCAATTGACTTTTCTCTTCAGGATCTTCAATTAAAGAAGGTTCAAACAGCCTTAAATTTTCTACATTTACTACTAAATAGATGTGCATGTATGCTAGAAAATCAATGTAGAAAGTGTTCTCACCAATTTTCTCAAGTACCTTAAAAGGCCTATACCTTATTGGTTTCAACTTCTTTCCTTCACCTTGCATTCTGTCCTTGCTGATATACATCCATACTTGATCGCCAACTTGGAAGCTGTGCTCCACCCGGTGTTTATCATGCCTTTCCTTGTATTTGGCTTGGCTCTTTTCCAGCTGTTCCTACACTACCTGGTGAATCTCTTGGATTTTTTCAATGAATCTGGTTGCTTTATCCACATCACTATGTCCAGCAACTGCTATATCTTTTTCAAAGACAAAATCCAAGGGAGACCTTGGTATAAAACCAAAATAGGTCTCAAAAGTAGATCTCTGTGTAGAAGAATGTTTAGCACGGTTGTAAGCATGTTGCACATAACATAAGTGTTCATCCCAAATCTTGGGATGCTTGCTGCAATAACCCCTGAGAAACTGGATTACTATCCTATTGACTACCTCTGTTTGGCCATCTGTGTGTGGATGAAAGGCTATGCTTTTCTTCAGTCTGGTGTCCATTAATTCCCACAGACTTGACCAAAACTTCCCAACAAATTGGGAGTCTCAATCAGATACTATGGAAATGGGTAACCCAAAATGCACCCAAACATGCTGAAAGAACAATTTCATTGTTTGTTTAGTCGTAATCTGTTTATTAAAAGGTATTAAAATACACATTTTTCTAAACATGCCCACAATAACATATAAATAGTCATGCCCCTTTCTAGATTTTGGCAATCCCCCAACAAAGTCCATGGAAACACTTTCCCAAGGACGGGAAGGGACTGGTAGTGGAGTGTACAAGCCTAGTTTTCTATTGCTAGGCTTGCTTTTACCACACATGGTACACCCTCTTACATATCTAGAAATTTTTGCATGCATTTTTGGCCAATAGCAGTATCTTTGTAGTTGTGCAATTGTTTTTCTTACACCAAAATGACCTGATGTCAGAGAAATATGTGCTTCCATAATTATATTAATTCTCTCTGTTTGTGGAATGCATAGCTTTCCCAAATGATACAAGAGTCGGTCCTCAACATAGTAATCCAATTCTTCTACCTTTTTGCCATTACTTAAATCTACATATACATCTTTAAAGTCTATATCTTGGGTATATTGTTTAATGTAGCTTTCGTGCATTATTGAATTATGCTTAAGTATAGTAGATGCATTTATGATTAGTCTAGACAACATATCTACAACCTTATTGTGTATGCCATTTTTATATCTAATGACTAAGTGAAACTGTTGTAGGAAACCCATCAACCTATAGTGTCTTGATTGTTGCAATTTAGTTTGTGAGTGCAAGTACGAAGTGGCTGATGATCAGTATGTATTATTTTTTCTTTGCCCATTGTTAGTGTCAGTCTTTCCAGCCTTCCTCCAGTGATCAAATATGCTCTTACAAAGTGGTCTCAGAGTTTCCAAGTCAAATTTTGTCATTTCAAAGAGTTTTCAAGCAAAATTTGGTCACTAGGCATTAGATCTAGGGTTTGCTTTCACTCCTTCTAAAGTTGTCCAAATGTCGGTCTATGTCACTATTGAGCTGATTCTATCATCATTCATAGGAGTTTCATTATCATCTCAGTGTCTAATGAGTCATTTTACACCTTGTCCATGCTTCAGTTGCGCCTAGGTAAGGTCATTTCCCTCTCCTAGGGTTTTGAAGGCAATTTCTCTTGGACGGTCAAATCATCGGCAAAACTTGTATCCTGATGTTCATACACCTTCCCCTATCCTTAAAGTACCTTATCAAACACTTCCCATCCCTTAGATCCGCTAAATTCCTCATTTTTGCATAAGCCCTAGTTTCTAGCTACAACCTGGCA
The DNA here is from genome assembly GCA_031772625.1 of Pinus tabuliformis. Lineage (NCBI taxonomy): Eukaryota > Viridiplantae > Streptophyta > Pinopsida > Pinales > Pinaceae > Pinus > Pinus tabuliformis. Next base: position 791,773,841 of record CM062805.1, read on the forward strand.
ATTTTCTAGGTTTGGTCTGTGTTTTGCCCTTTTGGACCCCTTCCCCTCACTCAATCTCTAAGATTCCACTTTCCCCTACTTCCTAACATCCCTTCCCACTCCCAAAAATTTCCCCAAGAATTTAGAAGCCTCTTATTCCCTTCATTTCGCTCCATTTCGACAAAATTCCTTGTTTCACACATCGGGACAAGTCGCACTCAAATGATGTTCCAGAGCAATAAAAGATAAATTTTGGAAAACTGAGAGAGGGTTTTGTCCACAATATGCCAAATAAGAAAAACCTCCTTCACTTTTTGCACAGGTGTCATGGTTTTAGAGAAATGTCAAAATTACAATCGCCGGATCCAAGGAGGTTGGTCAAGGCACTAAAACGACAAAAAAGGCCCGATCCACTCCAAATTTTGGCCAAAGCCTCTTTGAATGAGCATGGAACTTTATTGGGGACTCTCAGCCCAAATTTCAAGAAATTTGGAGAAAATTTTGTCAATTGTGAATTTTTTGTGCCATTTTCAGGCAATTTGCAGGTTTTTCCCATTAACGGGTCTCACCCCCCGCGCGACCCTTCATCATGACAACTCCATTTTGCAAAAACTCAGCATTTCCAGATTTTTCATGCAAATTTATACATGCTCATGGATGGACTTGAGATTTGATGAAGTTTTGGGCCTCCAGAAAGTCAAAAAACAAGCAAAAAATGACTTTCTGCCACTTTTTTGAACTGCAGAAAGCAGTCTTGGGAGATTTGATTTTTGACAGGGCCAATGAACTCCAAATTCAAAAATTCCAGTTGGGTTGGAAATTAGACTCACATACCTTTCCAACAAGCCTACTCTTTCCCAATTTGGACACCTGGAAGTGCCCCAAAAGTGGCTCCAAAGGCACACGACCCGTCAGGCAGGGGCGCGCGACCCGTCAGGCAAACTTTTCCAAAATGCACTATATAGCTCAGAAAAACGTAGTTTGACCCATTTTGAATTTTTGGGGTGAATTATGATTATCTTTGATGTAATTATTGTACTTTTTAGACACTTTTACTCTGATGTAACATTTCTAGAAGATTCATTCATGGAAAGGGTAAATATTAAATGAATGAATTGGTTTCCTAGCTTATAGAGGCAAGTTGTTTTGACTGCCTAGTTTGTAGTGCTTAGTTTAGAAGTGGTTGAAACAGCTCCTAGGATAGTGAGCTCGACCCATGGAGGCAGGGAAAGAGGTTAGATCATCTATATTATGTACTTTCTTGCTCATTTTCATGGTTGGACTCTTGAGGGAGAAGCTACCATTGTATTATTCACTGTATCTCTGCAATTTTTGGCTAAGGAAGACCAGGGTTTTGCAGTCCTCTTTGGGATTCTTGTGGACTCATGTGTTGATGGTGTGTTTCTCAATGTACTTGTAAGCTTGTTATGTGATTCATTTCCTTTCTTTTACTTCTGCACATTAAACAAATGAAGTGTTAAAGTAAGAATTCATGCTTGCCATGCTCTGCTTTTAAGTTTGTTTAATTTCAATGTTTTCTTCTGTCTAAAGAGAATTCAAAGTTATTGTTTGCTCTCTTTAGCTCTTCATCTTTCGTTCCTGACCATCCACCTCAGTTAAAGGCATCAACACTGTCTCTTACCTCGTCCCAAGGAACCCCCTGCAGAAACTGTGTCCAATCCCCGCACCCAAAATTGCCCTCTCCTCAATTTGCCACCAAAAACCCAAAAAACCCCAAATCAAACCCTTTCTGATCAGTTTACTAGCCTAATATCAGTGATACCTTATTGGTCATCTCATCTATTGAAGATTTTACCGAGATAGACCGGAGAGAGCCTTCTCCTGCCTCGTAGGGCTAGCTACGAGGCTAAATGGTTTGATGTTGCCTTGAGGTTTACCTTTCTCAGCCTGAGGTGAAATTTCAAGCGCTAAAATACTGGCGACCATACTGGGGAGAACAATTTAATCGTTTGCTCATTGTCGTGTTATTTCATAAGTCTTAGACAGAGCCTGAAGTTACGCCAGGTAGCCTTCGAAAATGCTCTTGTTTTACATCAGCGTTAGTAGATAAACGCTGCTTCAGTCAATCTCCGTGAGCTTGTGGATACAACACTTCATTTGCATTTTACCCCAGTACATGTATCAAGTTCAGATCTGATGGTTGATGGTGAACAACGATTAGACACTGACAAGGCTGAAATCATTCACTGGCGACTCCTTCATTGAAAACTCCAGAGACCAATGCTTCATGGTGACTTCACTGCAGGAATATCAGTAGCTTTGAGATTTTCAAGATGGATCGGATTGCAAGAAGATATGCTCCCTTGAGCCGAGATCACATTCCAGGTTTTCCGAATAAGATTCCCAAGGTAGATTGGTCAAGGAATCTGCCTACATTTAATGATGATGGTAAGAAGGATGCTGCTCTACATTTGGTTAGATTTCACATGCATATTCGTAAGTTGAAGATTGATTTTCCTGAAGATTGCTTGATGAAGATATTCTTGGCCACTCTGGAAGGTAAAGCCCAATCATGGTATGAAAGTTTTCCACCTGCTTGTATTTACTGTTTAAAGGATTCTCATGCTATGTTCATTGAAAGATATAAGGACTCTTATCCATCATTGAATTTAGTTCAAGATTGTTGCAAGCATGCCTATAGTTTTATTGAAAGCCTTGAGAAGTTTTATGAAGATGATAATTTCATGGATGAAGAGATCATGGAAGCCCTGTATGAAAAGTCGTTTCAGCAGCACATAGAAATCTTAGAGGATACTTGTCAAGATCAGCAGGTTGAAGATGGCCATATGGTTGTAATTGATGAAATAGAAGAGCTTGTTTCAGATCTATCCACAGAAGAAGACAGCGTGCAGCGTAGTCAACATTCAATTTCAGAATGTGATGCAGTCAAGTTAGCTATTTCAGATCAACATTCAGATCATGATGACCAAGAATACCTTGTGTTAAATCCTGAAAAGGAGAATTTTGTTGTTGAGATCGTAGACAGCGGTATGGATTCAAATGTTCTCAGTCATGCTGCCAGTCTATCATTAGAACCGAGTCTTCATGAGGAGGTCATTCAGTCAGCTCATGAACAGCAAGGTGAGATCTTTGCTCAAGCAAGTGAAAAAGTTTCTTTGAGTGAATTTGTGGCAGACGATGTAAATGATAATATTGTGCTTGATAATATTGAAGAATGTAATAAGGAACTTGATAATTTGGGTGTGATATCATATGAAGATGACCTACCATATTGTCAGACTACAGAAGATCATAGCATTCAGGATTCCATTTCAGATTCTTCCTCATATGTCTCATGTTTTGAGATGTTATTTCAAGAGGAGATCTGCTCATCTACTTGTTCAGAATTTTTTGAGGACTAGGAACATACTCTTTCTGAAGCACATGACGAAGGCAGATCAGAATTTGAAGCAAAAGACACCTTGTTCTTTCAGCAGGAGGTGGCAGTGGCAAATCTTCATGTTTTCCAGGATCCAATGGCAGATTTGTTACAGTCAGCAATGAAAGCGATTGTTGTTGTGTTCAGTGATGAACGAGATCATGGTCAACTATGTTTTTGGATGACCAGTGATAGGTTTGTATTGTTGACCAGAAGATATGATCAGGAGAATCAATCAAGAAGGCATCTGCTTGATTGGTTGCATTGGCATTTTGATATAGTTTGATGTATATTGTTTTGTAAGAAACACAGGTGGTTGTCATCATGATTCCAAATCTTGATGGACTGCTGCCATTCAATAAGCTTTGTAAGATCTTGTTTTAGTTAAGTCAGTCATGAGTCATTTGTGAGTCAGTTTTCAGTCATTTAGGTTTCATAATTGAGTCGGTTTGAATCAATTTTCAGTCAATAAATGTGTCAAAGTTTTGTGTCAAAGGTGTAAATAATGACTCCATTGCCCAATGGTTGAAAGCACTGGTCTGCTCTCCCAGAGGTTTGCGGTTCTTGGCACCTCCAAGGAGCTACCATCCCCATTGGTGACAATGTTAGTGTCAGTCTTTCCAGCCTTCCTCCAGTGATCAAATATGCTCTTACAAAGTGGTCTCAGAGTTTCCAAGTCAAATTTTGTCATTTCAAAGAGTTTTCAAGCAAAATTTGGTCACTAGGCATTAGATCTAGGGTTTGCTTTCACTCCTTCTAAAGTTGTCCAAATGTCGATCTATGTCAATATTCAGCTGATTCTATCATCATTCATAGGATTTTCATTATCATCTCAGTGTCTAATGAGTCATTTTACACCTTGTCCATGCTTCAGTTGCGCCTAGGTAAGGTCATTTCCCTCTCCTAGGGTTTTGAAGGCAATTTCTCTTGGACGGTCAAATCATCGGCAAAACTTGTATCCTGATATTCATACACCTTCCCCTATCCTTAAAGTACCTTATCAAACACTTCCCATCCCTTAGATCCGCCAAATTCCTCATTTTTGCACAAACCCTAGTTTCTAGCTACAACCTGGCAATTTTCTAGGTTTGGCCTGTGTTTTGCCCTTTTTGACCCCTTCCCCTCACTCAATCTCTGCGATTCCACTTTCCCCTGCTTCCTAACATCCCTCCCCACTCCCAAAAATTTCCCCAAGAATTTAGAAGCCCCTTATCCCCTTCATTTCGCTCCATTTCGACAAAATTCCTTGTTTCACACATCGGGACAAGTCGCACTCAAATGATGTTCCAGAGCAATCAAAGATGAATTTTGGAAAAATGAGAGAGGTTTTTGTCGAAAATATGCCAAAGAAGAAAAACCTCCTTCACATTTTTCACAGGTGTCATGGTTTTAGAGAAATGTCAAAATTACAATCGCCGGATCCAAGGAGGTTGGCCAAGGCACTAAAACGACAGAAAAGGCCCGATCCACTCCAAATTTTGGCCAAAGCCTCTTTGACTGAGCATGGTACTTTATTGGGGACTCTCAGCCCAAATTTCAAGAAATTTGGAGAAAATTTTGTCAATTGTGAATTTTTTGTGCCATTTTCAGGCAATTTGCAGGTTTTTCCCATTAACGGGTCTCACCCCCCCCCGCAACCCTTCATCATGGCAACTCCATTTTGCAAAAACTCAGCATTTCCAGATTTTTCATGCAAATTTATACATGCTCATGGATGGACTTGAGATTTGGTGAAGTTTTGGGCCTCTAGAAAGTCAGAAAACAAGCAAAAAATGACTTTCTGCCACTTTTTTGAACTGCAGAAAGCAGTCTTGGGAGATTTGATTTTTGACAGGGCAAATGAACTCCCAATTCAAAAATTCCAGTTGGGTTGGAAAGTAGACTCATAGACCTTTCCAAAAAGCCTACTCTTGCCCAATTGGGACACCTGGAAGTGCCCCAAAAGTGGCTCCAAAGGCGCGCGACCCGTCAGGCAAACTTTTCCAAAATGCACTCTACAGCTCAGAAAAACGCAGTTTGACCCAGTTTGACTTTTTGGGGTGAATTATGATTATCTTTGATGTAATTATTGTACTTTTTAGACACTTTTACTCTTATGTAACATTTCTAGAAGATTCATTCATGAAAAGGGTAAATATTAAATGAATGAATTGGTTTCCTAGCTTATAGAGGCAAGTTGTTTTGACTGCCTAGTTTGTAGTGCTTAGTTTAGAAGTGGTTGAAACAGCTCCTAGGATAGTGAGCTCGACCCATGGAGGCAGGGAAAGAGGTTAAATCATCTATATTATGTACTTTCTTGCTCATTTTCATGGTTGGACTCTTGAGGGAGAAGCTATCATTGTATTATTCACTGTATCTCTGCAATTTTTGGCTAAGGAAGACCAGGGTTTTGCAGTCCTCTTTGGGATTCTTGTGGACTCATGTGTTGATGGTGTGTTTCTCAATGTACTTGTAAGCTTTTTATGTGATTAATTTCCTTTCTTTTACTTCTGCACATTAAACAAATGAAGTGTTAAAGTAAGAATTCATGCTTGCCATGCTCTGCTTTTAAGTTTGTTTAATTTCAATGTTTTCTTCTGTCTAGAGAGAATTCAAAGTTATTGTTTGCTCTCTTTAGATCTTCATCTTTCGTTCCTGACCATCCACCTCAGTTAAAGGCATCAACCTTGTCTCTTACCTCGCCCCAAGGAACCCCCTGCAGAAACTGTGTCCAATCCCCACACCCAAAATTGCCCTCTCCTCAATTTGCCACCAAAAACCCAAAAAACCCCAAATCAAACCCTTTCTGATCAGTTTACTAGCCTAATATTAGTGATACCTTATTGGTCATCTCATCTATTGAAGATTTTACCGAGATAGACCGGAGAGAGCCTTCTCCTGCCCCGTAGGGCTAGCTACGAGGCTAAATGGTTTGATGTTGCCTTGAGGTTTACCTTTCTCAGCCTGAGGTGAAATTTCAAGCGCTAACACCCATTAAGTAATGTTTCCACTTTTTCGCACTCTGGACTAATGCATACAATTCTTTATCATATGTAGGATAATTAACTACTGCAGAATTAAAAATCTCATAATGGTAGCATATGGGTTTACCATGTTGCATCAACACTGCTCCCATGGCATAATCACTAGCATATGTTTCTATCTCAAATGGTTGTTGAAGATTTGGAAATGCTAGTACTTGTGTTGTACTATTTTTTTCTTTCAAGGTGTCGAAGGCTTTTCGCTATTTGCCTCCCCATTGAAACACCTTGTTCAATCCTATCAAAACATGTAAAGGAGCTGCAATTAAGGAAAAGTTAGCAATAAACTTTCTCCAATATTGTGCTACTCCTAGGAAGCTTCTAACTTCTATAGCAGACTTGGGTTTAGGCCAGTTTACAGTGACTGCAACCTTAGAGGGATCTATCTTCAATTCACCACCCCCTACAATATGACCCAAATAATTCAAAGATGTTTTACCAAATTCACATTTTGATAATTTAACATAGAGATTTTCCTTTTTCAAAACATCTAGATTCTTCATTACATGCTTTAAATGTTCTTCCCATGTTTTACTAAATATAAGAATGTCATCCAAATATACAATCACAAAATCATCAATAAAATGCCTGAGTACATCATTCATTACTCTCATGAAAGTGGCAGGAGCATTAGGTAAGCCAAAAGACATAACTAGCCATTCATAGAACCCTTGCTTTGTTTTGAAAGCAATCTTCCATGCATCTTGCTCTGCTACTCTGACCTGATGGCAACCACTTCGTAGGTCCAACTTGGAAAAGTAAACAGCCTCTTTCAGCTGATCTAATAGATCATCTATGTGAGGAAGGGGATAATGATTCTTCATCATTATTTTATTCAGTGCTCGGTAATCAATGCACATCCTCCACGAACCGTCCTTCTTTCTCACAAACACAATTGGAGATCCACATGGTGATGTGCTTGGTCTTATGAACCCTTTCTCGAGCAGCTCCTATATCTGCTTCTTGATTTCTGCATTCTCTAAAGTGGATAACCTATACGTTCCGATGTTAGGCAATGGAGCATCTTGTTACAAATTAATATAATGTACAATTTCCATTTTTGGTGGCAGACCTTTAGGTTCTTGAAATAATATATCATATTCGGAAACAACTTTCGCTAAATCAACTTGATGTTTAGCATCACAACCCTCAAATATATTGGTTTTTTTTAGGTTTTCTTTCCTTTACAACCATCAGTAAAAATTGCTTGCATGAGTTTACAATTCTTTTCATCTACCCTGAGTTTATGAGAGTATAATTATTCTTGAGTTTATGAGCTCTTACAATATATTCGATTCCATCTTTAACAAGTTGATACTTATTTTCAGCTCTATAGAATATGGCTTTTCTATAATACAAGTAAGGACTTCCTAAAACAATCCCACATATATCTAAGGGAACATTATCTAACTCAACCTCATCCAAAAATACTGACCCAAAAGAAATCCTAAGTTTACATTGTCTATTCACTTGTAGTTTTGCTTTATCACATACCCAACCTAATGGATATGGCTTCATGTGACGTGTGGTTAGGAGCCCCAATTTCTTTACAATTGCTTCAGAAATTAAATTTACTTGTGAGCCACTATCAAATAAAGTATCAATCTTTTGATGCTTGGAAATAACTCTAATATGAAAAAGCTCATGTCTTCTTCTCTCATTTTCTTCACTATCAATAGTTTGGGTAGAATTACTAGTAGATGCTTCAGAATTTTTACGTTTTATACCTATGGCTGCAATTTTTGTTTCATCACCTGAGTTTGACCCCAAATCTTTTTGTATGGTAGCAGCAGTCTTCTTCTTCTTGCGATCGAACTTCTTGGGTTTTAGCTCCGGATGCAAAGACCAACAATGTTCATCCTCATGTCCATCCTTCTTGCAATGAGTGCATGAAGGTTTGGCCCTTTGTATAGATCTACCTTCCTCTATTTCCATTTCTGCTTCCTCTTTTCCTTGTTCTTTCTTGCAATGGGTTTGGATGGTCCCCCAATATCTGGGTTCACATTCTTGCCCCTAGCCTCTAGATGGGTAGCCTAGACAGATACCTCATCGATGCTAGTAGGGTTAAACATGAGAATGGTATGTCTCAAATAACTATGTAGACCACCTATATACTTCAGCAAAGTTTCAGGTGAGTCTAAGGAAATGCCTAGAATCAAAGCTCTCTTTCTAAACTCTTGGGTGTAACTTTGTACACTTTTCCCTTTTAATTGGCGAAGAGTTTGCCAACTCATCATAGCTTGCTGCATATAAGCTAGTGGATAGAATTGTTTTTTAATTGCAGAAACAAATTCACTCCAGACAGAAATAATTTTACCATGCTTCTTCAAGTCAGCTTGTGTTCTTCCTTCCCACCATACCAAGGCAGTTCCTCCAAGGCATAGGCTGGCCAGCTGAATCTTACTTCTGTCTGAATCAATGCTCTACACCCTGCAATACACATCAATCTGCCTAATCCAGTTATCCAACTTCTCTGCATTTAACTCTCCATCATATATTGGCAAATCAAATTTAACATCTAATTTAATCAAATATGCTTTCTTCCTTTTATTTTCAGGACTATCAGGAGGTGTGGGAAGATTTTCTTCTTTCCCTTTTCCTTTAGAATGGTCATTTAGGAGAGATTCTTCTATTCCTTTGTCTTGTTTGGAAGTAGAAGAATCTTCACTTCGACCTTTCTTAAATTATCGGTACATTTCCTCTACCAAGGCTCTCATGGTCATGAAACTATCCATGAACTAAGAGTCTGATTCCAAAGGATTTTCTTCTGTCATTTTCCTCTTAGGATAGACTCTACCAATTTCTGGGTTAGTTTCAACCAATCCTCCTTCTCCCAATTTAAGCTTTGATCTAGTTAGCATTCACTAATTAGTCCAGCACAAGCTTGTCTAACCTTAGCAACCTAAAGGTCTGATACCACTTGATTTGGAAATGAGATCTAAGAAAATTAATGAGGTATTATAGACTTATGTGCATGGATTAGTCTATGTCATTATATGTAATGGATCGATAAGATTGCGAAATGCACAGACTATGAAGTAGTAAACAAACATAATAGATAACACACAACACAACAAATTTAATAAGGAGTTCACCTAATACTCCTGGGCTACATCTCTTGGTCCAGCCTTTAGTGGTGGCCTCTCTATTATGTATTCAAGTAGAGTTTTGTTTACAACAGTGAGCTCAATTTGAGCCTCACACACAAACAGATTATAATAACAAGAGCTTCACTTGAATCCCTCAAGCTTCCTCTGAGTACATAGACTCCCACACAGCCCTCAATCTGCTCTAAACTCTATCTTGCATTTGCTTTTGAATAATGCCTTCCTCTTTGTGCTCTGTCTATGGCTTTTAAAGCCACTTTTGGGCTACCTGTTCACTTCATCTCCTTGTCCTTTAGTCTCCTAGGCCATTGTCTGTTCGAATCCCTCTTCCAACGTTTCCCAGGTATGGCATAACACCTGAAGGGTAGGTGGCCACTGATTCCGTAATGGAAGGATTCCTTGGTCCCTTGAACTCCATCAAATTCCCAAACACAGCCATTTTTCATCAACATAGAAAAATAGGCATAAACAGGAAAAATCCGCCAAAACATGATATGTCGGACTTCAAAGTACTTTAAATATGGTTTAATCCCCTATCAGGTCCATAATATTGCTTCAACACTTTTCCATTTGGTTTTTCATTTGTTCACGGAAATGCGTTTTACAAAGGAAAACAAAGTTTTCCAGACTTCAACATATATGTAATCCTGCCTATTAGATTATCGAGTCTGTAACATCATTGCCCTAATGGGTATTGGCCCCGCCCCACTGCATAGTTCCAATGCAATGCAGCGATGCAATATATCACAATCGCTCATCGCCATAACCCTCGGGCCATTATAAAGCACTTTTGTAATCCCCTGATAGTGATTCGTCGATCTAATATGGGCCGTTGATCTACATGCTTGATCGATGGTCCGGATTCACTCCGCCAATCACTATTGCAATATGTGTATATAAAGCACCGATATCCCGCCTATGGTCTCTGCCGATTGCGATTGTTGATCTGATCTGGATTGTTGATTGGCCAGATCAGATGGCTACTATGCATCACTTTCCGCTTTTAATTACTTTGTTTTTTTCACGATTTCACGAGTTTTGGGCCTCCTGATAGTGTTTCTCTGCCCTGCTAAGGCTGTCCCTCTTATGATAATTTTGATCTTTTAAGGGATTTTTAACCTTGGGCATGATTTTTAAAAGATTCATGAAGACTTAGAGGGCATTCTTGGATCCATTTAGATCACATGGGTAGATCTTTCAAACCGACATTACATTACAAAAACAAGGGTGGACAACCCCATGACTCTATTATGACTTTGTGCTCCGCACCCACAAATCGCAGAGTCTTTACAATGGACTTAGTCAAAACTTGGGATTTAAGCCCCAAAACATGCCTTGGGGGGATTCCACACCCAACAATCCCCCAACACAAACATCATGACTCGCCCTTGAGTCACTCTGTTAGTGCAGAGATCTTCGCATAGAGACCCTCCAACTCCACTCGAGCAGTTGCAAGGTCGGCAGTGCACTGAGCGGCTGTCTGCTGAATCTCCTATACACATTGTTCCGAGATCACGGTGTTAGAACTACTTCCCTAGATCTATTCCTACATCTCTTGCATCTGTTTATAGTCTCATGCCTCCTTCCAACTACTTGGAGCGCGACGACTGTGCTTCTATTGGCTAGTCAGATAGTCGGGTCACCCGCGTATGGCTTCAATAGACTACTATTCACTTTGCCTGGGAAAGGTTCTCCATTTAGCTTTACCAGCTCCACTGTGCCTTCATCTATGACCTCCTTAACAACACATGGTCCCAGCCAATGCATTTAGAACTTTCCCAGGAATTTATCAAACTTACTGTCATACAGTAACAATAAATCATTTACCTTGAAGCTACACAACTTAATATGTCAATTGTGCTAGGCCTTTTTGTGCTACTTTTGTACCTACTAATGGAAGCCAACCAGAAACTGTTCCTCTTCAAGTTCTACTAACTCCACGAGCCTCTCCTCCAGGGCTCCATGGTCCGTCATACCTGTGAACGTTGCTATGCGCAAACTAGGCATAATATACTCCATTGGCATGATAGCTTCCACACCATAGACCAACCGGAAAGGTGTCTATCCCGTCAGTTTCTTACATGTTGTCCTATAAGCCCATAGTACAGCAAGTATGTGCAGGTCCCAATCACTCTGCTATGCGTTGCATACTTTGGTCAAAGTAGTCTCCAGTATTTTGTTAAATGCTTCTACTATCCCATTGGCTTGGGGGTGATATGGTCTACTTTTTTGATGATACACCTGAAACTCTTCTGTCAGTGTGTTCATTTTTTTTTTCAGGAAATGTGTACTGTGATCTCTCATCAAGATCTTCGTACATCCAAATCGTGTCAATATGTGTTCAAACAAAATCTTCATGACCATGGCAGCCATGCAATCTTTTACCGGCTGTGCTTCGGCCCAACAAGTCAGGTACTTTGTTGTAGTGATAATGTATCTTGCTCCCATCTTTCCCTAAGGTTTGATAGGTCCTATGAAGTCGATGGCCCATTTTTCAAAGGGCTGCAACATCACTTGCAGATTCAAAGGCATCTCATCCCTCTGCAATGGCTTACCTGTTCTTTGACATACATCACAGGCCTTGTAATGTGCTTTTGAATCCTGATGAAGGGTTGGGCACCACAACCCTACATGGAGAATATTTTTCATGGTCACTCACCTTGCATAATGTCCTCCTATAGCACCCCCATGTGCATCTGTGAGGATATGACTTCGTTCAAATTTAGGTACATACCTTCGTAGTATCTCATCATTTCCCATCTTATATAGGTGCCCTGCAATGACAGAAAAATAAAATGCGTGCACCACCAGTTCCTTCTTCTATTGGACTGAGTACTCTTTTGACGTAGTTATAGTCATGAGAAAATGGATTATGTCTTCAAATTGTCCATCTGCTACACGCACAACAAAGATTTGTGCGTCAGGTAATCCTTCCTCCAAATTAGTAGGTTCCTCTCCCATCTCAATTTGCGACAAGTGATTCAGTCCCACGTTCAGGCATCCAGGCTTCACAACGACCTCAAAATCATATTCTTGGAACAATAAGAGCCACATGCATATGCGCCCCCCCAACACAGGCTTATTGACCAAGTGTTTCAGCATGGATTGATCTGTATACATCTTGAAGTGTCCCCTAGCAAATAGTGCCGATATTTTTGGAGCACATACACCATAGCCAATCCCTCGCGTTCAATTATGGAATAGTTATTTTCTACTTTAGACAACCTATGACTTGTGAATGTGATATGGTGATCCAAGCCCTCTCCACCCTCCTATGTTAGTACTGCTCCCAACACTATACACAATGTGTCAACATGGACATGAAACTCCTCGTCCCATTTTGGGAACACCAAGATCAGCGCAGAGGCCAATTTTTCTTTTAGTACATCTAGGCTCTTCATGCAGTCATCATTCCAGCAAAATGTGACATCCTTTTTCAACAGATTCTCCATCGGCGTGGTGATCTGGGCATAACTTTTGATGAACTTCCTGTAATACCCCATATGTCCCAGGGTAGCGTGCAGCTGTTTGACACTTCGTGATGCTTCCAAATTCAGAATCACCACAATCTTCGTGAGGTCTACCATTAGTCCCTATTTGCAAACCACATGTCCCAATAGGTTCCCAAATGGAACAAGGAACATACACTTCTTGAGGTTCAGCATGATTTGGTGGCATCGTCAGGTATCCAACATCAAGCGTAAGCTCACTACATGGTGCTTAACCAATCCAAATACAGTCCAATCATCCAGATAAACCTCCAGACACTTATGGATATAGTCCTTGAATGTGGTAACAACTATGCGTGAAAATATGGTCGGCGTGTTCTTCAACCCAAATGACATAATGATGTATTGAAAGAAACCCCATTCAATCGCAAAGGTTTTCTTACTCCTATCTTCCGGTGCGATTTTGATCTGGTGGTATCCTAAGAATCTGTTAGTGAAAGAATATGCTTCTTGCCTGTCGACATTTTCCAATACTTCATCTATGAACGAAGTTGGGAATGGGTCATGCACACATGCATCATTAAATTTTCTAATATCCACGCATATTCGTATCTTTCCCTTTTGCTTCTTTTCTTGCACCACCATAGGTATTAACCAATTGGATTCTTCCACTGGCTCAATGATTCCAGCTGCGAGCATCTTGTCTAGCTATATGCAGACCTTCTCCTTGTACTTCATATTCAAGTAGTAAGGCCTTTGCTTAACTAGCTATGTGTCGGGCTTTAATGTGATCCGCATCATTCCTAAATCTCCTATGATTCCTTTTAAGTCCGTGATCTTGGTGGGGAATAAGTCCTAGTACTCGCGGAGTAACTCATCGACTTTATCCATCATCACATCATCCCAGTAGTCGTCGAGTGTTTCATACATAGGTTCGGCTTCCGTACCAATTTTCACCTGATTTGTTTTTACCGATGCGGTTATGTTAGGGTCTTCAATTAGTGGCCCTTGAACCTCGCGATATCCTTCAGTTTATGGAATGTTAACTTTCCATGGATCCTCATCATCTTCTTCAGTTTTTACATTATAACACTCTAGCATGCAGCTCAGCTGAGTCACCCATTCAGGCTGAATCAATTCTATTGGCTCCTAGGGTATTTTAAAGATAATGGATTTTACTGCTTGTAATGCATCATCAACAGTATCCCAACGTCGATCCTTAAATGTGAAGGTTAACAGGAACCCTTCACGCAAGATATCCCATTCACTCGTCCCATGGTGGGGCTCCTTCTCTATATACCAGTTCATGGGTATAACATCTATGGTATGAAAGAACAAGTGCACCCACTCAGGTTGTGGCTCTTCCCCATAGACCTTTGTCCATTTAGCGAGGTGCACACGTGGATCATCCCATTCGTCATATTTGTCTTTTAATCGCATCTTAGGCTTCCCAAACCGCATGTGCATCATTCTCTTGCATTTGTGTCAGTCCTCAAAGCTTCCTTGGGCAAACCCCACCACCTTGCGAGTGTAGCACACAATACCCATTTCAAAGCCTCGAAACATTGTTGTTCCGGCACCTCTCTTTAAAATTTGTTCAAGAAGTCATCTACCTCACTTAATCCATCATACGTAGGCAGATCCCTTACCTCCGTTGATACACAAAGTAGCAATCTTGTCATCATGTTGCAGTTTAGCGTGGTTATCTCATGTAACAAGTTCTGCCATCGCTCTATCTCTTCATCTGAATCCGATGTACAGGAGTTTTCGTGCTCCCATGAAATTTGTCCATCCGCAGTGGGATTTAGTCAATCTTGCTGTCACACAGTTATCTTGTAGTGCAGTCCAGGTCATCGTTGCTTTCATAGTCACGCACTGGCTCCATGTAGCATGGTCCTTCTGCAGGGTCCAAAGGTATGACTACGTGTAGAGACTTTTTCTCAAAAATCATCTTGCGCTTCTGTTGTAGCCAGCAACAACCCCCCTTTTATTTAGTGTTATTACTAACACTAAATAAGTGGGGGACCCTTAGTCAAAAAAATTAAAAAATCAATTAGTACTTATATTTCCTTTTTTTAATAAAACTTACAATCATAAGCTTAGGAGAATAACCATTAAAAAATCAAAAAGCCTAAGTTTTATGATAAAGAAGGATCATTCCTTAGGAAATATCGCATCGCAAAAGGATCATGGATACCCCCTTGCAAGCCGAATTCTAACATTGCGAGATAGCGATACGTGACTATGGACATATATCGCATCGCGTGTGTCAAACACCGCTCATGTTGAAAAACTTTAAAATGCCAATATGCAACGGTGCATATCGCAAATCGTAGGAAATAGATTAACGAAAATTGTCATATGCCGCGCTCCCACGATATTGCGATATTGCGATATTGTGATAGAGCAATTATCCGATATTGTGATAGAGCAATTATGCGATATTGTGATAGAGCAATTATGTGATATTGCGACAAAAGTGGCAATGCGATAGAACGATTATGTGATAATGTGATATTGTAAGTTTGCGATATATCGAGCAAGCGATGTCGTGATTCAGCTATGTTGCAATCTGCGATATTGCGAAGCAAATCGTAAAATCACTTCATCGCAGATCTTTCGGGCTCGTGGTTTGAAAAAGTATTTTCCATAAACCAAGACTTGGTTATGAACTTTAATGCTAATTAATGAGTTAGTTATCAGTAATTAATGGAATAGGGTTTTGTGCTTATCAACAAATCATTTCACGTAAGGTGGTGTATTATATATGTCTTCAACATTTAAAGCTTTCCCGTCACCTTTTCCTGATCATTATTCTCACCTCATGTGTAAATTGTAGGAACGAAGAACAGAGAATGATACAAAGTAGTACACAGGATACTATGGGAAAGAAAGGCAAAGCCCCGAGCTCTGAAGAGAAGCAAATGGCACCCTTGTATACAAAAACTGCTTGCAACCGAGATGCTAGTATTGCTACCTGGGAAGGCATGTACAATCTACTTGAGGAAGAGAATCCCAGAGTAATGGAGGTCGAGGCTACTACAGGCTCACATAGTTCCTCTGAGGCGTCCATCACAAAACTGACTTGTTCATTCATACACTGAATAGCGGCGAGGCCCAAAATTCTTCCATATACAGACATGGTTAAATGGATACTAGACAGTGCTGATATCAGAAACAGACAGTTTAAGACTCAGGGTCAAGGACTCATTGGCTCATTCGCTTCACAAGATTTGAGGCTTATGTATCATTTACCAGAGCCAAAGGCAACTTATAACAAACAGTTCATGGAGAAGTTTGCAAAAGAAAACCAAGACCTGGAAAAATGCACCAAAGACTGGTCAAGAAGGGATGAACCACTAAAAAAGGATAAACATGGTATTTATAGTACTGGATTTCTCACCTCTCCATATTTCTTTGCTGCTGCCATGCTTTGTAGACTTTTTAGAATGCCAGACATTAACAAATTTTCATCTGAATGGCTACCATTATTGGATGCCGCCACAAATGCTACTATAATGGATTGGGCTAAAATATTGTCTGATAATTTAGTCATGTCCATTGTAAATTACCGGTCTAAAAGCACTGTTTCTCATAGAATTTACCCCGCTTTTTACTTATCTGCGTATGTGATGGATGCGATTTGTTATGTTTCCAAGTTTCCTTTGCTGAGTTGGAAATGGACGACTCAAGACCCCTCACCCATTCATATTTATCATAAAGAATTGTGGGATTCTTTCACCCCATATTTCTACAAGAATTTTCATGGAGTCATGTTGCCCCTGTACAAAATATTGAATGATAAAGATCCTCCAAGATGTCCTCCTGAAGCAGACGTAGACATACTCCCTGTTATAGCTCCAAATCTCACTTTTAAATATTGGCGATATAATAATGGATCCCTGACCCGATAAATGTTATTTAATTGAGACACTATCAATTGAGAATCAAGATATACTACCAACGAGTCGATCCCATAAGAAATTGCCTCGGATAATAAATTGATAACAACTATATACTCGGCCATATTGTTTGAAGCAGGACCGATACACACGCCTCTCGATACCATCAATTGACCAGCTGGATAATAAAGTACCCAAGCTGCGGAAGCAAGATTCTGAGTGTGTCGACTAGCACCATCGGCGAACCCAAAATAGACCAAATCATCCATCAGCACCTGCCACAGCAAACCAAAAAGCACTGCTATCAGAAAACGCTCGACGATATATGTATAAATATATACATAAAGTACAAAGACGTCATTGCCCAGCCTGAACTAAGCGAAGTACTTCTTTAGGTAGAGCCCATTTCGGGGCTCCGCCAGCTTGTTCCCTTCAAATTCGATTAACTCATACGACCCTTTTTCTAAAACTCGTTTAACAATGAAAGGACCGTACCACATAGGCCTAAATTTGCCTGCCCCCAAGGTGTCTTTATCTTGGTCGTAGACCAAGACAAGGTCACCTTTAGAAAAGACTCGAGGACGGACAGACTTATCGTACTGCGTTTTAACCCTTTTCTTATGAGCCTCATTCATCGTGGCGGCATCTCGACGCTGCTCATTGAGATGTTCCAAGTGAACTAGGCGCTCTTCGAGACTTGAAGTCTCTGGAAGGAGTTCAATAGCCAACTTAAGAGATGGAATTTCACATTCGACCGGGAAGATGGATTCCATCCCATAAACCAACTGAAAAGGTGTAAAACCAGTAGCCGTTTTGATGGAGGTTCGGTATGCCCATAGAGCTGGATACAACATAATGTGCCAGTTGGACCGATTTTTATCGATCGTTCATTGGAGTATCGTCTTAAGAGTTTTGTTAACTACCTCGACCTGCCCATTGGCCTGAGGATAATAAGGGGACGAATGCTCCTGACAGAAGCCTAATTTACGAGCCAATTCGGACATCAGTTGATTCTGGAAATGACTGCCATGGTCAGTGACAATCTCCTTTGGGATACCGAATCTTGAGATGATCTGATTGAAAAGAAACAAAGCTGCCATGTCACTATCGTTCTTATAAGTAGGCATGGCCTCAACCCACTTCGTGAATTAGTCTATAGCTACGATAATGTACTTGTGATTCGCCGCTGAAGGTGGATTACAAGTCGTAAATTCAATGCCCCACTTAGTAAAGGGACCGATGGTGACAACGGGAAAAAGAGGAGCTGGATGCGCACGCATCTTCCGAGTAAAAATTTGACACGGGTGGCAGCGTTTGACTGCTTCCACACAGTCCTTAAAGGTGAAGTCCAAAAATAGCCGGCATGTAAGATGCATTGGGCTGTAGCAAGCCCTGATAGATGACCACCACAAGCTCCGTTGTGGCAATCATTGAGCATGGACTCTGCTTCCTCTAAGGTTAAACAACTCCGGAGGATTGAGTCAACCCCTCGACGATATAATGTGTCACCAACAATCACATAGTTTTTTGCCAGGTGACGTAATTTGCGACGTTCATCCTTGGAGAAAGTAGAGGGGCACTTCGAAGTCTGGAGATAAACAATGATATCTTCATACCAAGGGTCTTGTGAAGAGATGAGGAATATATGTTCGTCGGTTAAACTTTCCTCATAAACAATATTGTCTCCACAAGGTAGCTCCGAGATAAGTTCCGCAAAAACCATGGATTTCTTAGACTTGGCAGACAAGAACTCGAGATCGAATTCTTGCAAAATGACAATCCATCTGTTATACTTGCCCCCAATCACTTGCCTACTGAGGACAAATTGAAATGGATTGACTGCCGCTAAGACAAAAGTTTTACGTAGCAAAATATAATGACGGAGCCGTTGGACAGCATGGACAGCTGCCAAGGCCAACTTCTCAACCGGAGAATAGCGAAGCTCAGGGCCTATTAAGCCTCGGCTCAAATAATAAATGACGTGCTCGGCGAGAGCATCGTCCTCCTGAACTAGAACCATACCAATGGTTGATTCTGCTGCAGCGAGATATAAAAGGAAGTCTCTACCATAATCCGGTGGACTCAAAAGCGGGGCAGAGACTAATGCTTTTTTCAAAGCATCAAATGACCGCTGCGCAAAGTCATCCCATATAAATGGAACTCCTTTCCGTAGTAGACGCATGAACCCTTTAGTGATCTCGGCATAATTTTCTATAAACCGTCTTAAGAAGTTAGCCTTCCCTTGAAGACTTTGAAGTTGCCGAAGTGAAGACGGGGGAGGCAACTGAATTATTGCCTCAACCTTGAAGGGATCAACCTGAATCCCTTCATTGGACATAATAAACCCTAACAGCCGACCGGACGTAACCGCGAAAACGCACTTGTTGGGATTCAACCGGATTTTATAAAAACGACATTGCTCAAAGACTAATCGAAGATGACTAGGGTGATATGTTCTCTTTCGAGAACGAGCAGCGAGATCATCTAAGTATGCCTCGATGACATGTTTGATGTCGTGGAAAGCGTATGACATGGCCCGCTGAAAAGTGGCTCCGGCATTTTTAAGACCAAAAGGCATCTTTCGATATGCAAAGGTACCCCAGGGACATATGAAGGTTGTCTTATGCTGATCTTCAGGATGGATAGAAATTTGATTATAACCTGAAAAACCATCCATGAAGGAAAAAATCTCGTTACCCGCACACTCGTCGATAATTTGATCAATAAATGGCATGGGGTAATTGTCTTTTGGACAAGCCTTATTTAGATCCCTAAAATCGATGCATACTCGGATTGTTCCTTGGTTTTTATCTACGGGGACTGGATTAGAAACCCAATCGGTAAGAGGAACAGGGTATATAAAACCCGCCTTTAGCAGCTTCTAGACTTCAGCTTTGATAGCTGCTGCTTTCCTAGGGTTAACCGGTCGAAGTCTTTGACGAACAGGTTTCGCATTTTCATATGTCTTGATCTCATGTTGAACTATAGAAGGATCAATGCCAGGCATTTCTTCATAAGACGAAGCAAATACGTCACGATATTCCTTAAAGAGGTCGGTGTAGATTTGAATTTCTTCAGGGGAACACTCGATTCCGATGAAGATATTCTCAATGATGTTAGGGTCCCTAGAGATGTTGATGGGTATCATTTTTGAAATTACCGACATATTACCTTCGGCACAAATGTGTGTTGGAGCCAAAGGGTTCGACACCATATCAACATCACTAGTACAGAGCTCGGAAAACCTAGATTCCACTTCCTGCAAAGGAGGAAGAAAGTACGAACGATGGTGTAAGTCTTCCCAAGGTTGATCTATACCCATCATTACTTCAAGGATTACTTCTTCAGAAGGTAAAATTGAATCCAAGCAATCCAAGGTAGAGATAGAATCTAGGCTCCAGGCTGGGGCCACATGACCATCCAACTCTTCTTCAGAAAAAGGAGTGGAGTGGTTATCTGTAGAGTCTACGATAGACTGATATCTAAGCTCAGCTGCGGATATAGGAAACGCCATTCCATTTGCTTTTCCTTCAACTAATGTGGTCGTAGGTGAAGGCAAGGTCCAAGGGTCGGAAAAATAATGAGTTCGGAAGAACTCTTCTCGAGGAGACTCCTTGGATGATGAAATAGCATTGATTTTTGCAAAAGGAGAGGGAAGATCAAACGTACCCATCAATGAGGAATACATCCCTACTCCTAAATTCTCAGTCAGCGGGCGAGGGTTATCCACCAAAGGAACAGTAGAGTCGGAGCTTACTTGAGGATCGATTGGGGAATAGTCCAATTGATCAACCTTAATGATTTTCCCCTCATGAGGAAAGCAAATGACACGAAACAGAGTCGATACGACGGCTTCCATTTCGTATACCCAGTTCCTTCCTAATAGGAGATTATAGTCTAGGTTAGCATCTATGACTTCAACTTCGATATTAACGACCTTCCCTCCAACACATATAGGAAAGGCTGGGATAATCCCATGCGGCTTGTGAGAATGACCATCAAATGCAGTCAAGACGGTTGGTGAAGGAACAGCCGAAGATGAACCAATAGCCTTCCAACATGACATCGACATGACACATGTGGAAGCTCCTTCATCTATAACGGTGCGAAAAATATTGATTTTCCGGTATGTAGACTTTATCTGAAAAGCCATATGATGAGGGAGTCACTTTTTGACATTTAACATGTCAAAAGTGAGCACTAAAGAGTTAGCCGGATCAACTGCTCCAATTGCGGAGAGTAAAGCACTTCTCTGAGCCGGACACGACTGGAGAACCTCTAAAGTGGACATAGCACACGGGCTTTGAGCTAGATCCTCCACAATGGAGTAATTCTGGGCAGCCCTGGCATTAGGGTTAATCGTCGCGCATTTGGCGGAACCTTTCGGTATCCGAGGTATAGTCTCAACAGGGGGTCACTCAATATGAAGGTCAGTACTTCCGGGAACAGTTTTATCCTTAGATGTTTTGGCTTCACCATAATCATGTGACCGAGTAGTCACATGGACATTTGAACCCATCATAAAAACATTTGATGCTTTTTCCCCTTCCTGGTTGGCCCCTGAGGAGGTCCCAGGGTTCGAACTCGCACCAGCAAGAAGTTGCTGCCCTTGGGGAAAAGGGTTAGTTAACACAGCTTGCGAACTAGAAGTCCCTTGCTGTCCTAACAAGCACTGAGCATCTTCAATCCTAGGGCAGAGATGAGTTATATGGTCTCCACTGCATAACTTGCAAGGAAACTTAACTTTCTTTCTCGACTCACCTTTACCACCACCAGCGTTGTTACCGGATTTATTTGCATCGGGCTTCCCATCCAAGTTCTTCTTCTTACCACGTCCTTTCCTTTTCCCATTGGAATTTTGATTTCCTTTGGGATTATCGGATTGGACGGCATTAATTGAAGAAGTTTGGGAAGTGGGAGGATTAGACAATGTGACTTGGTTGTTAGAAGCATTTTGCAAAGACAACTGCTGCAATTGATTCAACAAGTTCACTGTAGTTGTGTCTACTGACCCAACGATACCATCCGCATGTGGACCTGGATTCGGCTTAGCTAAATCAACCTTATATCCAGGAGCATCTGGAAAGTACTTTTGTAGGATCCCAGACTAAGAGTAGATCAATTCTAATTGCTGGGCCCTAAAAATGGCTTGCTCCTCAGAATAGACCCCAGACATGGAGACATCCTTGGAGATCTCGGGTTGTAAAGACTTCAAAAACCACTCGAGACGGTATTCCGGAGGAATTTCGGCTTTAATGAGCCTCTTTCTCCGTCTCCATTCCTGAATGTGATCGGAAATGTGAGTAGCCTTATCCTGACGAAAGGTGGCCAGAAGTTCAGTTCCGGCGTCATAGCGGATAGGCAACTGAAAGTGATTTAAGAAGATGTTGGCCAAGTCAGCGAACGATGTAAAGCTGCCCCCAGGCAACTCTATATACCATTTGGCCGCATTACCAGTCAAGGTGCGCTGAAAGAGTCTCAACCTAACCGAGTCATCGATAAGGGAGTTAGATGAGCACCACAAATGGAATGTGGTCACATGGTCGCCTGGGTCTTCACCACTCTTCCCTTCGAATTTTGGAATGTCCGAAGGGAGTTTGGTTGGGACCGGAGGCCAAGCCAGATTATACCTGATTGGGTCATTTGTTAACTTAGTGAGATCTGGCAAGTTTAACGTTGCCAGAAACGGAAGCCTAGGAGGACCTTGGGGATTCCACCCAGAGTGGGCAGAACTCCCAAAGCTCTGAAAAGATTGTCCTGGAATTTGGGAGGCACCAGGCTGCCCGAAGTGACCAGTAGAACCGGCTGAACCAAAAGGCAAGCCTTGTAGTCCAGCAAAATTCAGATTTTGACCAACTCCTGCCGTATAACCTCCATAACCAGCAAAGTTTCCTCCTAAAGGATTGTAGGGAGTTGATAACCCCTGATACAGATTCCAAGCCGAAGCAAGGGGAGGAATACTTTGAAACGAACTAACCGTGGTGTACGGCCTATTCCCTTGTTGGCAGATAAACGGATTCCCAGTTCCCGCGCTACTAACCCCAGGGTTATTCCAACCTTGGAAAGGATTGTTGCTTTGTCCTATTGAAGAAAAAGGCATGGATCCTACCGTCGGGTTGGAATGTGGTATATGACCACTTCCAAAAGGAAAACCCTGGAATGAAGCCGATCCGCCCATCATGGACGTAGCGGCACTAAATGGAACCGATGGAATACCCTGTGATTGGGTGCCAAAAGGGAAGAGTCCAGTACCAAAAGCATTGGTTTGGGCATTTCCACTCGTGGACGGAATGGAGGTAGACCCAACTAGTGATGTGCTCGCAAAAGATCCAAACAAGGAAGTGGAGGGGATGGAAATAGTTCCTCCCCCTTGCACGGATGTGGGGGTTTGCATAGTCGTAGCACTTGTAGAAGCCATGCTTCCAGTAGTGATCATGAATGGTAAGCGCGTAGTGTAACCTGGACTTGATGGTCTATGTGACGGAGTCCCAACGTATTGCAATACTTCTGGATGACTAAATGGTAGGGGAGAATTCGGAGCCCCTAACGACTCTGAGAATTCTTCTACCTCTACGTTATTCTCCGCTTGAAAAAGAACTCGAGAAAGGACTAGAGTATCCCTCTCTTGTTCAGAAGTACCAGGCCTTACTTGGGCACTAATGCCCCCGCTAGGAGGATCAATCTTCGATGCGTGAACCGGCATAGGATGAAGCCCACCGGTGGTATTGCCTCTGCGCCTTCTAGGAGATGGCTCTAAACTTGGTGGCGAGAGACCACGAAGTCTTCGAGACCGTCTTGGAGATCGGTCAGCCACTTTGAATTTCTTGTTATGATCTAACTAAAGACTCAAAAAATTGAAAGCTAGGCCAACTAGGAGCACAGAGCACACATTATAAAGTCCCTAAAGATATAGCCAGTCAAACAACTTCCACGTATTTCCGCTCCGGGTGATTAAGACCGGACACCAAAATACGAGAAAGTGAAATAAGCGGCCTTCCGAAGATAGTCGGGGATGATGAGGGCCCAGTCCTATCAGCGAAGGTATCAGAGGAAGTTACGCTAACCTCCTAACAACAGCCTGCGCCGGTGCAAGCCCCCAAGCTTCGCAAGGGTGCCCTCCAGTAGTACTGTCGAGAGTGATGCAACATCGACCTCAGGTGCCACGGGATTCCCCTCCGCAGCCGCCTGTGTAGATCCCTAGGAGAGGCAACTATGGGTACCAACTCGTAGCAGAAGCCAGGCAGAACAGTCGTGAGGTAAGTTCGGACAAGTAGGAGAGGGGGTATCTCTCTTCCCTGTCTTCACAGACCCTCGTGCTTAACTCCCAGATCTGGAGCTTTCCTGGTCTTCCTAACGCTATTGGATTTTCTCTCGTTATTCAGACTCTTATGTTTGACGTTTATATGGCCTTGGAGAGTTAACTCTCCACTCGCCTAATCCAAGGCCCTAAAATCCTAAACTTGTTGGTGTAACTGACTAAAACAAAAAGTTCTAGTGGATTTTAATTAGCGCTTGATTTTATTAGGCTGTTCTTTAAGTCACAAGGTAATGGATATGAAACTTGTGGTGTTTTATGGATGCAAAAGAAATTAATAAAACTTAGCTATATGCACATGCACTTTTTGTTTTCGATGAAGAGAAATTTCTATGAGGTTCAGAGGTACTTCTAATATAAACAAATTTTCCTTTTCTTTTCAGACTCCACACTCACAAAAACTAACAAAACTATATATGCCTAAAAAGAGATGCAAATCTATCCTAATGCAAGAACTATATGTGGATGCAAGATTTAAAGACTACCCTAAAAACAAAGAAGGAAAGTTGCTGCCTTATCAAATTTGTCTTGCCACTAAAATTCTTAGATAGAAGATGATGTGTTACCAATCATTTCGTCCAAACAATAAAAACAAGTTCTAAGATAAACACAAAGCACTTTCACTTCACAAAAAAAGGAAATCAAATGAAAAGCAAGTTTAAGAAAGCGAAACTCAAAACTTTCAAAAGATTTTCTTTCAATCAAGCCAAGAAGTCTTTTTCAAAGAATGCTCTCAAAAATACTGACACCAATGATTGATGAATAGGCAACCAAACACTTTTGTGAATTGACACCTTTCAAATGATGAAAACCCAACAAAAATAAATGCGTTTGAAATCGCTCTTGACAATCAAAAGCAGCAATGAAAGTCCAAGAGATCAAAAGACAAGTTTCAAGAAAATGGTAACAAACAACTTTCCCGAAACGAAGGAGCAAATGGTCACAAAAATGGTTTCGTTAAGCAAACAAAAGGGTCACCAAAACAAAATGAACACAAAGATTGAATCCAATCTTCCTACTCTGCCAAAACAGCGCAGTCAAGATTCTTAACCAGAAATCTTATGTGTCAAAAAACAATGACGCTTGCAATCAACGAAAACAAGACTAATACTCCTTATAATTAGAGAGAGTTCAGAACAAGATGCCCCCTGTTAAACAGAGGACTGTTACTGGAAAATGACTGCTTCAAACTGACCCAAACCACCAGACAAACATTCAACAAAAAGAAAATTTATAAATCTTGAAAATTATATAATATACGCGCCTGCAGTGATATGCAGAGTGCGTGTACACGCGACTGTAACTGAGGAAACCTGCGTATACGCGGGTTCACTTAGTTAAAATTGCGTATATACGCTTCTGTAATCTAGCAAAACAGCGTATCTGAAGATTTTCAAAAAAAAAAAAAATACAGACTGAAAAAACTGGAAAAGCTTAGAGTTCAAGAACAGATCAGACAGTCAGAGCCAGCAAACATAGGGGCTGAGCCTTTATTGGCTTGAAGACTACCCAAACTAGGAACAACAAGAGTGTTGTTCCCCAGCGGAGTCGCCAATTCTGGTTGAGGGGAAATTACCCCTAGGGTCCTTTGGGTTAAGACTCTACCAGACTGAAAATTGCTTATTCAAAGAAACACACACACAGCCATTATCTTTACTGTAAGCAAATTCTAATGTTGAGGGTACGTACCTAAGGTCCTACGTTCGAGAAGACCTTTAGGGTCCAAACCCTTCTTGGAGTTCCCTTCTTCTCCTTTGACCTGTAAAACAAACAAATCAAAGAACACAACAGTACAAGGACAAATACTTATACATAAACCATCTTCATGCTATAAAGTTAGTTATAAAAATCTTTAAGTAACTACTCGCATAAGAATTCAAAACAAGAATCTCATAAGCACAAAGAAAGATTGTTTCGGGAACCAAGACGTGTTTCTTTATATAAAGGCAAGTAAAGTACATATAACAGAAAGATTTCACCTGAAACACCTTCAGCAGGCTCCAAGCAAAGCTTCCTCTCGGATTCGTTCCAGCCTCAAGCCTCCAACAAGAGCTCCTTCCAAGTCTTACTCAATGGTGATATAAAAGATGAATGATCACCAATACACATGGAAACAAGGGTTTCCTATGCAAAATGGGGGAAGTGCAGAAAGCACCAAGGACTTCAGACCTGGTCTAAGGGGAAAATCTCAGCATAATAATCTTGCTCTCCTTTTCTCTCTCCTTTAGGCCTTCCCTTTGATGTCTTTTTATACCATCTCCAAAGTAGTTTTTTAGTTAGGAGTTGGTTGGGAACAGTTGGGCCACGGGCACTAACAGGTGATCAGCAGGTAAAACCCGCGATCTCCACCTGAAAATAAGGAATTATTTATTTTTTTAAGTATTTTAATACATACACGCGGGTTGGGTATACACAGACCCGCGTGTACACGCGTTTAACTCAGGGCAATGTTGCGTATAAGGGATAAAACACTGTTTTTTAAATTTTAGGACCAGGTATGGAAGGAGGGGTTGCCCTAGGCCATGAGTGCAGCATCACAAACCATAAAAGTGAGATTTGGAGGGTTCGTTCGTGCCTCCTTCATGGCGAACTTATACAGAGTCATCATATGCTGCCACATAGTCACATTGAGTCATGCTTTTGTTCAAGGGAAGTTAGCCTGAGTCAGCCTCTTTGCGGTGTCTCTTGACTCATTTTTCAGTCGGCCATCCCTGGTTGTCAGCGTCATGTCTATCATCACATCAGTTATATTGGTCTTTTACTCTTACCAGTTTGAGAAGGTCCCCATTGACTTCTTGTTGGCGGGTCTTGTCCTTATCAACGACGACACCTTGCTCTGAGGACAGGCCTAGAGCCGCACCCTGGCCCTATTTTCATTATTGATAGGTCACCTTGTGCTCAGCATCGATCAGTATCATGGGTCTTTGACTGAGTGGTTTCCCTTGTGTTCGACATCAGCATACATTATCACACATTGGGATTCATGCAGTACCTTGGTTTCCATTTGACCCTATTGGTGGATACCTCGCCTCTGTGTCAGCTTTCATTATTGGTTGGTTCAGAGGGTTTCTGCCGTGCGCTAGCCACATCTTGTGTACGCCGGAAACATACTTCGGTTGGGTTCCTGCATCTTTTTTCGTCTGATTCCTTCCACATTATTGGCCTACGGGTTACACTCGCACTAGATTGATGGAGGATGCCTTAATGCCTTCCTTCTAGTGGATCTTTCCCTATCGACTCCGACTCATTGCTCTGGGGGAAAGATCTAGAGTCCATTTGGCAGTACCTTGGGGTTTGCAGTCATTAGTGGCAGATCCTTCGCTATCGACAGTGGGAAACCATCATTGTCTCCTAATCGATAGATTCTCACAGGTGTTCGACTTCAACTCATCTATTCACACTTGTTAGATTGTACTGGGTACCTTGACGCTCATTATCATTATCGGTGAGTAGTCTTGCGTTTGTTGACGGTATACATCAATGACCGGTAATCAAACGATTTCTCACATGGTCGACTTCAGATCATTTATTCCCATGGTGTAGAAATGTACCACGGCGGTCGGTGAAGACCTCAGGTTGTATCAGCATTCATTGGTTCACTTGACAGTTGCTTCTGTTGCTGCTAGTTGATACCACTCCACCTTATATGTTGCAGTCAGTCATGGCGACATTCTATATGCTGGCACCTGAGTTTGCAGTGTAGTACCATCCTATTCCATCATGTTCAGTTGGTACCTTTTGAGATCAGTCTTTGATATCAGTGATCCGTTGCATCTTTCAGCATCATTGACAGTCTTATATGTGATATTCAGACATGTACTTGCTCATTATGATCAGATGATCCATTATGTATCTTCCAGTCATTTATACTTGTGTACTTAGTGGATCCGCTTGTACTTGATATGCAGACATGCTTTACTTTTTCTGAGCATGGGTATGCCCGCCTCAGACAGTGTTTCTTTCTGATCTCCTTTTGGTGGCTTGCCAGGCTGAATTCTGGTGAAGTCCTCCTCGGTTTCTCGACAGACTTCCTTTCCATGTACTGACATAATATATTTCAGCCATCATGTTCCCCTTCTGACCTCATATATTAGGGGGCATCTGTTATAGCTCCAAATCTCACTTTTATGGTTTGTGATGCTGCACTCATGGCCTAGGGCAACCCCTCCTTCCAGACCTGGTCCTAAAATTTAAAAAACAGTGTTTTATCCCTTATATGCGACATTGCCCTGAGTTAAACACGTGTACACGCGGGTCTGTGTATACCCAACCCACGTGTATGTATTAAAACACTTAAAAAAATAAATAATTCCTTATTTTCGGGCGGAGATCGCGGGTTTTACCTGCGGATCACCTGTTAGTGCCCGTGGCCCAACTGTTCCCAACCAACTCCTAACTAAAAAACTACTTTGGAGATGGTATAAAAAGACATCAAAGGGAAGGCCTAAAGGAGAGAGAAAAGGAGAGAAAGATTATTATGCTGAGATTTTCCCCTTAGACCAGGTCTAAAGTCCTTGGTGCTTTCTGCACTTCCCCCATTTTGCATAGGAAACCCTTGTTTCCATGTGTATTGGTGATCATTCATCTTTTATATCACCATTGAGTAAGACTTGGAAGGAGCTCTTGTTGGAGGCTTGAGACTGGAACGAATCCGAGAGGAAGCTTTGCTTGGAGCCTGCTGAAGGTGTTTCAGGTGAAATCTTTCCGTTATATGTACTTTACTTGCCTTTATATAAAGAAACACATTTTGGTTCCCGAAACAATCTTTCTTTGTGCTTATGAGATTCTTGTTTTGAATTCTTATGCGAGTAGTTACTTAAAGATTTTTATAACTAACTTTATAGCATGAAGATGGTTTATGTATAAGTATTTGTCCTTGTACTGTTGTGTTCTTTGATTTGTTTGTTTTACAGGTCAAAGGAGAAGAAGGGAACTCCAAGAAGGGTTTGGACCCTAAAGGTCTTCTCGAACGTAGGACCTTAGGTACGTACCCTCAACATTATAATTTGCTTACAGTAAAGATAATGGTTGTGTGTGTGTTTCTTTGAATAAGCAATTTTCAGTCTGGTAGAGTCTTAACCCAAAGGACCCTAGGGGTACTTTCCCCTCAACCACTCCCTATCGTGAGATGGTTCGGAGAAGAACTGTTTACATATGTCAGAGTATTTGGAAGTACTGCTTCCCCTCACATCTTACCCTTGTATGTCCCTAATAAACTCATGGCACGAGAAATTGCTTATCAAACTTGCGGAGAAGGAGGTTTGACTAAATATTTGAAGGACAAAAATAAGGCTATTTGGCCACAATTTCCTGTAGCCTGTGGGGCCTTTTCACTATTTGATATAGGTCATTCATTCATGGAAGTAAACAACATAACGTGTTTACAATTATTCAAGTTTCCAACAAGACCGTTCGACCCTCATGATATTGCTAAGAATTTCACTACTGCACTCAAAATAAAGGTGTTTTCTAGAAAAGATGATGTTTTTGATGACATATTCCAATAGAAAAACACGCTTGAAGAAATTCTACATTCGGCCCAAATGTGATTCTCTCCAGCAGAATTTCAAGAGTTCAAGACATACAGGGAAAGGAGATTAGCTAGTATCCCCTTGGAAAAACTACGCTTGGAACCCGAAAGGGAACCAACTCCGAGTATCAGTCTCAGTAGAAGTTCAAGCACAGACAGGTCTAAATCTAAGTCTGGAAAAGAAACATTTGAACATTCCAAGAGATCAAAAACTGACCATGGTAAAAGCGAGGGGTCAATAAAGGATATTGCCCAATCAAAAGAGCTCCCACAGCAACATGCTTTTACCTCCCCACAAACAGATCCTCCCCCTCCCATCGTTCAGCCATCAAAAAACAGAACCGAACTAGATAAAGAATGGGAGACCTTTAATGAGTTGATCAATCTAGAGGGGCCAAATACAAAGACACCTGCAAGTGATGTACAAGCAATATAAGATATAATTACAGGAACAATTAGCAATGTCCCAGAGATAGAATATATTCCCATCACCCCATCCTCTGAACTTATCCTCACATTAGAAGAGATTCCTCCTCTTGATGTATTTTATAGTCCACAACTCAGGGAAGCAAAACAAGTAGCAGAAGAAGCAGCCACGGTAGCAAACAATGTTATTGATTGTATAAATGAAAATTGGCATAGAGAAAACCTGATCACAGAAACAACTCCAGGGTATCTACTAAAGGCACAGCAACTACAGACAGACTTGAGACAGAAGGCTCAAGAAAAGGCAGAATCAGTCCAAAGGTTAAGCAAGTTGAATTGGGATTCTTATTAGATGTACTTGGTAAAACCACATAGCCAATGCATGACTCTCAAGTGTATCATCAATTTTGCCGAGAAGATGGCTCCAACTCTCACCGATTCTGTTTTCTCAGCACAGCTAAAATCAGAAGTCAGCCAGCCGACTCTTCTCAAGCAGATACTGTACGCGTGCGATTTCAAGGATCAGACACACAGTTAGTTAGTAATTTTAATTTTTTTAGTTTTAATTTAGTTTTATTTTTGCCTAAGATGAGGACGGTCATTTAAACCGCATCCTACATTTTTGTAATAAGTTATTTTTAGATTTAGTTAGTAGTATTTAAACCCTTCTCATGCATTTAGAGAAGGGTCTTGAAATTTTTCAAAAACTTATCCCCAGAACATGCACTTTTGTACCCTCTGAGGAGGTTTTGATGAATGAATGGAAAATCATTTATTGAAATCTTCATTTAATATCTGCTACTGATGTTGCACTTCTGTACTCTTAGTGGATGTTGGATTAAGAAGAGATAAATCATTATCACTTGAAGCTCATGAGTAGGACTAGTTATAAATGGTACTTCTATCTCTTAACTATTTTTGCTTTTGTGTTAAAAGTGATATTCAAGTTTAGTTTTTTATATATTAAGGTGTGAATGTTTGAGTTATCATTTGGCACTTTTGTACGGTGATATCTATTTATTTATGTTTAATATATGAATAGCTTATTATGCAATATGTTTTTTACAACTGTTTCTTCTAATTTTTTATACAAAGTGGTTCATCTTTATTGAATTCTTTTCTCATAACAGTTGAATGATCTTTATTACCAATTGTTATTTGAAATCATTTTAGATAGCATAACAAAAGGATTACACTCCAAGTTAGTGTAGAATTAGATGTTTCTGCTTATTAGAATAAAATTTGCATGTTATTAGATTAGAGTTAGAATTAGAGCATCTCACTTAGAAAATTTTAGAAGGGAAATATCAATTCTTCACACACATACACATAAATTGGGAAACTGGTCCCATATCCCTAGTTGGACCCACTATACCAAACAGAAAAGGAGCTGCTAACCAAGGTCCGAACCGGGTGGGTATCCCCCTTTTTGTAGACCCAATTTTCGAGGCTTCATCATATTTGGCGCTAGAAGGAGGGCTGAAACTGTGAATGGAAAGTAAATCCAAATCTAAATACCATTATAAGAGTAAATCACCCTCACCATCTCCCTCGACTTCTCCATCACATTTAGAATCTTTAAATCCAGATCCAGAAGTAGCAAGAGTAACAGTCGCTACTACAAACCCTGACATTTCAGAACAATCTACTATTGAACCTCCTGAAGTTGAATATTTGATTCACAAACTTCAGCAATTTCCTATATCTCCTTAAAAATTTGATAAATCTCAAGGCAGTGTGACTTCGCAATATAACCCTGCTCATCCTCTTACCAGATTAAAGAGTGAAAAGTTTGGTGTTCAGCCAACTGAGTTACCTCTACCTACAAGCAAGAGAGCAAGGAAATCTCCTAAAGGGTCCGATAGTGAGACTCGTTCATCATCATCATCCATCTCAACCTCTTCACCGCGAAGTCAACCATCCACTCCTCCACTTCAGATCATTGTCCATCAGTCCACCAGCACTACCACATCTTCTTCTCAATCATCTAGAGTCATAATATCCTCATCTTCTCAACCGCAGGGATCATCTTCTACAATTTCCTCTGTTAGCAGTTCAACGATGGCCCAATCTCCATGGAATAACCTAGGGGCAGTCTTAATGCCTGCACCCTTGAGTTAGCTACCAGCCCATCCAGAAAAATGGCTGCCTAAGTTTAACCCTGAGGAGGGCATGCTAGCAGAAGAACATATAAATAACTTTATGTTATTCATAAATCTTATTGGAGTTACCAATGAATACACTATTGTTTGAATATTTCCTTATACTCTGCAAGGAATAGTCGGATCATGGTATTTCTCATTACCGTCTAGATCTATTACTAGTTGGGAGATTTTCCAAAAACAATTCTTGATTAAGTTTGTGATGATATGTCTACGGCAACACTGATCAATGACCTTTCTAACCTTAGGGCCGAGTCAAAATAACCTATCAAAGATTTCAATTTACGTTTCAATAAAATCTTAAATAAAATTCCTGCTGCTTCCCAGCCTAGCGAAGAAGTGTGAAGTGAATGGTACATTACTGCTTTACCATCAAACTTAGCATTCTTTGTTTATAGGGCTAACAAAACAACTTTAATTGAAAATATGAAAGAAGCAATAGCAGTAGAGAAACGTATTATAGCCCTAGAAAAGAAAAATGTGGTAGAAGAATGGAAATCCAAGAAGGTTACTTTCAAGGAAGATCCCAAGAAAAAACAATTAAAAGATCCATTCGATTTAGAAGGATTGCAAAAAGTTTTGAAGACCATGTCTAACGAGATGGTCGAAATTAAGAAACAAGTGGCAGAAAATTCTTCTAAAAAGCCGTATAGACCTTTTAAAAGAAACCCTTTGACAGATTCGAAACCCCCTAACATTATTACAAGTGCTGAATCCGAAGAAGAAGAAGAGGAAATCACTACTGAAGAACATATCGATGAAGAAGAAGTTGTAGAATTACAAGGTATGTGGGATTTCATCCTCCCAGATGAAGAGGATCAAGAGGCATTCCTAGTTAGTACTCGTAGTAGAAATCAACTTGATCCTCCTCAACCTTCACCTAAGCCAAAGAGCGCAAGATCGATGACTAAGGATAAAGTCACAGCCAAGAAAACATCACCTAAAGCGACTCAAACCAACCCAGTCCAAACAGATCCATCAACTCCATCTGAAACACTGATTGTTTCGGATGAAATGGAGTATAATATCATAGAAGACATGAAAAATACTAGGGCCAATATCACTCTTTACGAATTGAGCAAGTTAAAACACCAGCAAAAGATACTTTTGAAAGAATTGCATGTTGTACCAGTTGCACCTTTACCAGCCGCTATAATCTCTCAAGCTTCCCATGATATGGGAAGACCTCCAGCTAATGTGATTAATAAAGTTGATCCAAACGATATCACCTTAATTGGAGGTAGATTGAGATCTCATACTCCCCCATTTATTCTTACTTATGAAATTTTCAATAAAAAATTGCATAATTTCTTAGTGGATTCTAGAGCTTCATTGAATATTTTACCAAAGTCAATATGTGCAAAATTGAATGTTCAACCACAAAAATCCGTTGTGTGCATAGTTCAACTACATCGATCACAAGTCGAAGTGATTGGTGAATTAAATTAGGTTACCATAAGGCTATCATCCAACCCAAAGGTATGTCAAGTTATCGATATTTTAGTTGCTGATATTTCAGAATTTTATGGCTTGATTCTTAGCAGAGATTGGTCAGAAAAACTTCATGGATACTTTGCAACTGACTGGTCGCACATGTGGCTCCCTTACAATGGTAAACCAAGTCAAATAAAAGTTGAGCAGGAAAGACATCAAAAATACATAGTAACAAAACTGGAGGGAGAAAATGAACCAGTAGCATACAACAATAACATTATTGGCAACTACTCAGTAGATTCTTTCCTAGGAAATTTTAATGCTCATACTTCACCTTACTTAGAGCATTCTGTTTTATCTCAAGTAGAAAATTTCTCTCAAACAGATAGTTCTAGATGTATCAAGTTTATAGATAGTCCTGTAAATAAATCTTTATTTTGGAAATTATTTTTTGATGGTTCTAAGTCTAACGAAGGAGCAGGAGCAGGATGCATGTTAATAAGTCCAGAGGGAGATAAGACTATGCTAACTTGCAGACTTGAATTTGATTGCACCAACAATGCATCAGAATATGAGGCTTTAGTCCAAGGGTTGTACAAAGCAATTGGATTAGACGTCAAATATCTTCAAGTTTTCAGAGATTCTGAAATTGTAATCAGACAGGTACATAATACTATGCATTGTTTATCAGATCATTTAAAATATTACCAATCTTTAGTTCAAGATCTGTCTGAACACTTTATAGCATTTAATATTTCATCAATTCCCAGACTCTAGAATGCTAGTGCAAACCTCTTAGCTAATGTAGCTTCCAAGCTCATTCCTTCAGAAGATTTTAGCCCTGATCAATTTTCAATTGAATTGATTTTTAGACCATCTATTCCTGATAACATTACCAATTAGAGGATTTTCAATGACGATCCCGATATTTTGAGTTTCCTCACATCTGAAGGATCCTACACTAATCAAATAATTGACGAAGACCAACATGACCGACAATTGCAACAAGATAGCACTAACAATGCTATACCAAAGTCAATAGTCAAGTTAGAAGATCTTTATGATTTGAAAGATCAATTTAAAAGATATACCAATTCAAAACTCCAAAGTTCAACTTTGAACTATGGATTAGTAAATCTAGGAACTAATGCAAAACCACAGAATATTAATCTAGGCCTTGGTCTAGTTCCTAAAGAAAAATTAGCGTATATTCGTCTCTTGAGACAATACAAAAGTGTCTTTGCTTGGAATTACAATGAACTCAAAACGTACGACACCTCCATCATCCAACATACTATTCCAATGATAGACAATGAAAAACCTGTCCAACAAAAGTTGAGAAAGATCCATCCCAATCTAGAAAACTAGATCAAATCTGAACTCAATAAGTTATTGAAAGCTAAAATAATTTTGCCCGTTCGACATTCCAAATGGGTTTACAATATGGTCCCTATTAGAAAGAAAAATGGAGACATTAGAATCTGTATTGACTTTCGAAATCTTAACAAATCCTACCAAAAGGATAATTTTCCTTTGCCTCCCATGGAACAAATATTGCAGGCGGTCGCGGGCTCAGAATTGATGTCCTTCTTGGATGGATTCTCAGGATACAATCAAGTGTTGGTACATCCCGATGATCAATTAAAAACCACATTCAGAACTAAATGGGGCACATACGCATATCAAAAGATGCCATTTGGTCTGATTAATGCTGGTGCCACATTTCAGAGAGCTATGGACATCGCATTCAAAGGGTTAGTTCATACATCAATGGTAATCTATTTGGATGATATAACTGTATATTCCAAGAAACGAAACAATCATCTTAGAGATTTAAAACAAATCTTCCAAAGTTGTCAAAGGTATGGAATTTCACTAAACCCGAAAAAATCCTTTTTCGCATTAAGTGAAGGAAAACTTCTCGGATTCATAGTGTCAAAATCTGGAATTCACATTGATCCTGACATAATCAAGGAGATTTATGTAGTACCCCTACCTCACAACAAGAAAGCCATGCAATATTTTCTTGGCCAGATTAACTTTTTAAAGAGATTTGTTCCAGATTTTTCAAGAATCGTGTCTCCTTTACAAGCAATGATTAAAAAGAACTCAAACTTTAAATGGGGCCAACATGAACATGAGGCATTCAATCTGATCAAACAAGCAATTGTTAATGCTCCATCTTTAGCAACTCCGAATTTTTCCGATCCTTTTGTTTTATATACATTTGCCTCTAATAGATCATATGCGGCGATACTCACTCAAGTAAATCAAGAAAAGGTGGAAGCCCCAATTGTTTTTTTTAGTTCCAATTTACAATGGGCTGAGTTGAATTATTCAGATGTGGAGAAACAAGCTTATGTTATTTTCAAAGAAATTAAATATTTCAGACCTTTTCTACTCAAAAACATACAAAAATCATAGTACCATT
The DNA here is from genome assembly GCA_031772625.1 of Pinus tabuliformis. Classification (NCBI taxonomy): domain Eukaryota; kingdom Viridiplantae; phylum Streptophyta; class Pinopsida; order Pinales; family Pinaceae; genus Pinus; species Pinus tabuliformis. Next base: position 791,809,996 of record CM062805.1, read on the forward strand.
TCCAGCGGTAAGAAATCTTCTAGTACAGAAAGATGTGGGTGAGAAAAGAGCTAATTGGGTTACTGCCTTACAGGAATATGATGTGGAAATCAGACCAAAAAATATTGTAAAAGGTCAAGGCTTTTGCAAAATGCTGGAAGGAGCATCGCTGATGTCCGAAATTCCATCTGCAGAGATACAAATGTACGAGGTAAGCCTAAACGATGTTGAGTCATTATATGCTGATATAATTTACTATCTAAAGAATGGATATGCTCCTTCAAACCTCGATCATACCAAGAAAAGAGCTCTAAGGTTGAAGGCCAAACAATATCAACTCATAAATGAGGTTCTTTTTAGAATAAATTATGATTATGTTCTCCTTAGATGTCTTGAGAAATCTAAAGCTGAAAAAGTCTTGCAGGAACTCCATGATGGGCCAGTGGGTGGACACTATGTTGGAGATGCTACTGCTCATAAAATTTTACGCACAGGCTATTACTGGCCCACATTATTCAAAGACTCACATGACTACGTGAGGAAATTTCAAGTCTGTCAAACCGCTGCTGGGAGACAAATCAAACCATCCTTGCCACTGCAACCAGTCAACATTGAGCAGCCTTTCGATCAGTGGGGATTGGACGTAATAGGTGAGATCGTTCCTCACTCTTCTAAACAACATAGATATATCCTTACAACAATATATTACTTTACTAAATGGGTAGAAGCAGTTCCACTCAAGACGACTAATGCTGAAAAGATCATCGAGTTCATATATCAGTTCATAATCACCAGGTTTTTGTTGCCTTCTACTTTAATGTTTGATAATGCATCATATTTTTCTGGTAATGCAATGACCGAATTTACACTCAAAAGAGGTTTCAAACTTAAATAACTTTCCAATTATTACCCATAAGGGAATGGGTTAGCTGAATCTACAAATAAAAACTTAATTAGAATTATTAAGTGAACCATTGACCAAAATCATAAAAATTTGCATAAGTCTTTAATATATGCTTTATGGGCAGATCGAATAACACAGAAAGCCTCCATTGGTACTTCTCCTTTTAATTTAGTTTATGGGAAAGAAGTGGTCTTCCAACTCATTTGGTAATTCCCTCTTTAGCCTTGGTTCAATATGTTGATGAAGCACCAACTTCTTCCTTACAACTAAGGCAACAGGAAATAATCAAGTTAGAAGAACAATGAGAACTGGCCAAGATAACTCACGCTCATCATCAAGCATTAGTAAAAGCCTCTTTTGATTCCAACATGATATCCAGAAAAGATTTTTAGATGGGATATCTAGTTTTAAAATGGGACAAGGCTCATGAGGAAAAAGGGAAACATACAAAATTTCAAAGAATGTGGCTTGGCCCTTTTCAAATCATAGAAGTCATATGTTCTTCTACATTTATGTTACAGGATTTAATAGAAAAAAGATTCTTTACCTGTTAACGGTCAGATCCTCAAAAAATATTTTCCATAGGAGATCATTCTTCTATTTTGTAGAATAATTATTTTAGTTTCATAATAAAACCAGTTGCAAATGGTTACATTCGGAATTCACGAAAAAGACATAAATTCCCTTTTAGATTTTGTTTTTTCACTTGTATAAATAGAATTCTTTTAGAAAATTGATCATTATTATTGAAAGATACAGTTAAAAAAATTCTATACCTAGAAATGATACTAGTTTCAACTTTGTAAATTTTGATAAAAAAAACAACCTTTAGTAAGAAATTGTTTTATATCAGTCCAACGAAAGGTATCAATAACAAAAATGAATATTCTCTGTAGAAAATCTCTTTCCAAAAACTCCATCACTGTCATCCAGAGATATCTTAAGGAAACAATGACTTCCTCCCCACTTAGGAAACTTCAACGTTCAGGGAATGATCCAATGATATACTTTAAACTTAAAGAGTAAGAGGTCTCATCACGAGACGACTTATCATGATCATAGATATTATAGCTTGCTGACTTTGGCAACATTGCATACTACAACAGGGCAATGACTAAAGATTGTTGCAATCAAAAGACAAGGGGTCTCATCACGAGCCAACTTGTTTAGCAAAACTATAAATCAAGTGAATGATTGTGTCAAAAATTGGCTACCAAACCAAGACATTTTTCTTTAAGGGTGAAAAATAAAATGAAAGCAATAAGTGTGGATATGGATTTCTCTTTGAAAATTGTAAATTTCTCTAAGTACGATACAAGATCATTGCTGGGTAACAGGTAACCCTGTCGAGGCTATAAACGCCTGCTGGCAGCAGAGGCTCTACCTACGACAAATGAGCATATTCAAAACTGACTTACAGAGAAGGCTTTGTTTTTATCTTTATAAACCAAGTAATGATTGATGCAGATAAAAGGACTAGCTTGAGGGAATAAATAATCAAAATTGAAAATAGAAGAAACGAAATATCATTAATAGATAAAAGCACAATGTACTTTGTCTTTCTATAATAAAGTTTAATTTCCTGGAAAATTTTCTGTTTTGGAAGTTTAGAAAATACAAAAGAAAAGCAGAGATAACTGGTTCTTCCAAGTGAATTGCCAATTGTTGTAGCCAGCAACAACCCCCCTTTTTATTTAGTGTTATTACTAACACTAAATAAGTGGGAAACCCTTAGTCAAAAAAATTAAAAAATCAATTAGTACTTATATTTCCTTTTTTTAATAAAACTTATCGTCATAAGCTTAGGAGAATACCCTTTAAAAAATCAAAAAGCCTAAGTTTTATGATAAAGTAGGATCATTGCTTAGGAAATATCGCATTGCAAAAGGATCATGGATACCCCCTTGCAAGCCGAATTCTAAGATTGCAAGATCGCGATACGGGACTACGGACATATATCGCATCGCATGCGTCAAACACCGCTCGCGTTGAAAAAATTTAAACTGCCAATATGCGACGGCGCATATCTCAAATCGCAGGAAACAGATTAACGAAAATTGTCATATGCCGCACTCCTGCGATATTGCGATAGAGAAATTATGCGATATTGCGACAAAAGCAACAATGCGATAGAACGATTATGAGATAATGAGATATTGTAAGTTTGCGATATATTGAGCAAGCAATGTCGTGATTCTGCGATGTTTCGATCTGCAATATTGCGAAGCAAATCCCAAAATAGCTTCGTCGCAAATCTTTTGGGCTCGTGGTTCGAAAAAGTATTTTCCATAAACCAAGACCCGGTTATGTGCTTTAATGCTAATTAATGAGTTAGTTGCCAATAATTAATCGAATAGGGTTTCATACTTATCAAAAAATCATTTCACATAAGATGGTGTATTTTATATGTCTTCGGCATTTAAAGCTTTCCTGTCACCTTTTCCTGATCATTATTCTCACCTCGTGTAAATTGTAGGAATGAAGAACAGAGAACGATACAAAGCAGTACGCAAGATACTATGGGAAAGAAACGCAAAGCCCCGAGCTCTGAAGAGAAGGAAATGGCGCCCTTGTATATAGACACCGCTTGCAACCGAGACGTTGGTATTGCTACCTGGGAAGGCACATACAATCTACTTGAGGAAGAGAATCCTAGAGTAATGGAGGTCGAGGCTATTGCAAGCGCACATAGTTCCTCTGAGGCGTCCATCACAAAACTGGCTTGCTCATTCTTATACCGAATAGCGGCGAGGCCCAAAATTCTTCCATATACAGACATGGTTAAATGGATACTGGACAGTGCTGATATCAGAAACAGATAGTTTAAGACTCAAGATCAAGGACTAATTGGCTCATTCACTTCACAAGATTTGAGGCTCATGTATCATTTACCAGAGCCACAAGCAACTTATAACAAACAGTTCATGGAGAATTTTGCAAAAGAAAACCAAGACCTAGCAGAATGCACCAAAGACTGGTCAAGAAGGGACGAACTACTAAAAAAGGATAAACATGGTATGTATAGTATTGGTTCTCTCACCTCTCCATATTTCTTTGTTGCTGCCATGCTTTGTAGAATTTTTGGAATGCTAGACATTAACAAAGTTTCATCTGAATGGCTACCATTATTGTATGTCGCCACGAATGCTACTATCATGGATTGGGCTAAAATATTGTTTGATAATTTAGTCACGACCATTGTAAATTATCGGTCTAAAATAATTGTTTCTCAGAGAATTTATCCCCCTTTCTACTTATCTATGTGTGTGATGGATGTGATTTGTTATGCTTCCAAGTTTCCTTTGATGGGTTGGAAATGGACGACTCAAGACCCCTCGCCCATTCATATTTATCATAAAGAATTGTGGGATTCTAAGTTCACCCCTTATTTCTACAAGATTTTTCATGGAGTCATGCTGCCCCTGTATAAAATATTGAATGATAAAGATCCTCCAAGATGTTCTCCTGAAGCAGACGTAGACATACTCCCTATCGCGAGATGGTTTGGAGAAGAACTGTTTACATATGTCAGAGTATTTGGAAGTACCACTTCCCCTCACATCTTACCCTTGTATATCCTTGATAAACTCATGGCATGAGAAATTTCTTATCAAACTTGCGGAGAAGGAGGTTTGACTAAAGATTTGAAGGACAAAAAGAAGGCTATTTGGCCACAATTTCCTGTAGCCTGTGGGGCCTTTTCACTATTTGATGTAGGTCATGCATTCATGGAAGTAAACAACATAACGTGTTTACAATTATTTAAGTTTCCAGAAAGACTGTTTGACCCTCATGATATTGTTCAGATTGCAACAAGATGATGGAGCTTAGTGAAAAGAGTCGCCTTCACTAAGTGGGCCCGCAGGCAAATTATGGCGCAAGTTCTATTTTTGATCACAGTGTGGATGATCACAGTGTGGGTGACCACAGTTTGAGTGATCACAGTGTGAGTGATCACAATGTGGGTGACCAAAGTGTGGGTGACCACAGTGTGGGTGATCAAAGTCTATTTTTAGACTGGCTATCAAAAATAGAAAAGTCAAATATTATTGTCTCATAATAATATTTGGACTATAAACTTGATCTTATTCTCTTGGAGCACTTCAGTTTGAGCTACAGATGTGGCCATGCAGCTGTCAGAAGGAAGTACACTTTTCTTATGAGTCAGCTCAGTTGTTTCATGCATGACTTCAGTTAGAACTCAATCAGTTGAGTTTCGTGGAGTTGATTGTGGAGTTGATGGAGTTGTGTTCAGTTTGACTTGGTTAAACTAGTTGTAGTTAGTCTAACTGCAAATAGACTAATGATGAGTTGTTAAACTAATTATTAACTAATAATACAACTATAGAATACATCATTTAACTCAGTTGCATGTCAGTGCATGTTCAGTTCAGCAGGGACAGGTGTTAGAGAATCAGATTGCTATCAGTTATGACTATAGTTGTGCATCAGATCTTGCACAATCAAGGGATTGAGTATGCCAATGAGTTTGCTCATGTATTTTCCTAGTTTGTAGCTTCTGCTCACGTCTTACACATTGTGAGTGATTCTTTGGAGGTGAAATACGAGTTTGGTAGACCATTCTCATTCATTCTTGAGCAGGTATTGAGCAGTGGAGGCAGGCAAGCAGTGGAATAGATTTGGAGATCAGATCTTAGCTGTATTGTGTGTAACAGGTGGAGCTGGTACTGGATTGCTTGTGATAAGCATTGTACTTTGTAATGTTACATGGTCTCAATCATTAATATACAGATAGTGTGGGGTTTTTAGCGAGATGCTTTCCCCAGGTTACATATTGTGTTAATGTGTGAATGCTCTTGATGTTTTATTGTTATTGATGTTGCTATATTGATGATCAAAGTAGAGGAGCTTATGTATTGTGTATGTATTCCGCAATAGTACATGATCAGGATAATCTCTGTTGAATATGTGTTAAGATATTCAAAATTTCTACATGGTATCAGAGCTGCTTGATTTGTAGAAGAGATTTTTATAGGATATCAAGCGAGGATTGATCATCAGATCTACTATTCAGGAAGTGTTTACATTCTATTTCTTTAGGCAGAGTCTGTAATCGGGCTAGGTAGCCTCTGGATTCATCCTTCCTTTGGAAGGTGAGATATCTGGTGAATTCCCATACAGTCAATCTCTGTACGAGAAATATTTTGTTCTCACGAATTCTAGATCGGAAGCGGTTGAGTTGGAGCTGGTGGAAATTCAAATTTGCAGCAATGTTGTTGAAAATGTCTTTCAATGGATTGCAAATGTTATTCCAAAGCAAGAGTGACCTGGCGCTCAAGGATAAACTCAGAAACAATAAAGGTGAGAATGGATCTTCATCAAAGGTATCTGATGAAGAGAATTGTGCTTTGGCTGCCAAAGCAAAGAAAGGGAAGAGCAAGAAAGCTTCTCATTCCGATGCGAAAGGCAAGAAGCAGGATATGTCCAAAGTGAAGTGTTTTCACTGTCACCAGCACGGAAACTATGCCACTAATTGTCCGCAGAAGAAGAAGAACAAGCAGGCTGCTGGATCTTTAGCAGGAGAGGCTCTAGCCTCACAGTTTGAGCTTGATTTTTCATTGATCGCATGCTTGGTTTCAAGTGTGATGGGATCAATGTGGTTCTTGGACAGTGGTGCGTATTTTCACATGACGGGAGATAGAGATTTGTTCTCTGATCTGGAGGACAAAGATCTTGGAGTGCACATCGAGGGCGATGATGGTAGATACAGTGCGACTAGTATCGATACCATTTCCTTTAAGAGGGAGTCTGGTAAACCCTTCGTATTGAAGGAAGTCATGCATGTTCCAGGATTGACGAAGAATCTCATCTCAGTGGCGATGTTAGAAGACAAGGGGTATGATGTTGTTTTCAGCAAGGGAAAGGCTTTCCTGCGCAACAAGACAACTGGTGAGACCCGGAAGATAGGGGTTCGAGTGAGGAACCTTTATCAGTTGCATGTAGATGGATGCGCAACGATGGTAGGCAAGGCAGAAGGATTGGTGAGCCGGGATGATGGCGAGTTGTGGCATAGGAGATTGGGTCACCTTCACCATGGAGCCTTGAAGATACTGCAGCAGATCACTACAGGGCTTCCTAAAGGCACACTTGCACAGTCAGATCAATGCAAGGGGTGTACTTTGGGCAAGTTTGTGAAAGCCACCTTTCACGAGAATGATAGTCACACCACGACGATCCTTGAGAGAATTCACACAGACGTGTGTGGACCTTTCTCAGTTGCTTCGACAACAAAACACAGGTATTATGTGATTTTTGTTGATGATTTCTCTCGTAAGTGTTGGATCTTCTTCGTGCAGAAGAAGAGCGAGACATATTCAAAGTTCTGTGAATTCAAAGCACTGGTCGAGAAGGATTTGGGGAAGGAGGTGAAGGCTCTTAGGAGCGATAATGGTGGTGAATACATCTCGGATGAGTTCAAGGATTTCTGCAAGGCAGAAGGTATTCGTAGAGAGCTAATAGCTCCCCATAACCCACAGCAGAACGGGGTAGCTGAGCGGAAGAACAGAACGATTGTGGGTGCTGCATGGGCAATGTTGCATGATCAGGGCCTACCCCTTCACTTGTGAGCGGAAGCATGCAATACAGCAGTTTATGTGCAGAACCATTGTCCTCATAGGATACTTGGCATGAGTACACCTGAGGAGACTTATTCTGGTAAGAAGCCTGATCTTTCTCATTTGAGGATTTTTGGTGCTAACGTTTACATGCATGTGACGAAGGATGCCAGGAAGAAGTTGGAGCCGACCGCAGAGGTTGGGATATTTGTCGGGTACACTGATACGCCCCACAACTATCATGTGTATTTGCCAGACAGTGGTAAAACTGTTGTGCGACGAGATATAAAATTTCAGGACGAGAAAGCCATGAAGTGTTCGCTTGAGAGGGAGCTACACTTGCATGCAGGTGAGGAGCTATTAGTTCCTAAGGATGAGCTTCAGGACATGGATCAACCACAGGACGAGGTTCATGGAGTGGAAGAGACCGCTCATGCAGCGCCAACCATCAGAGGGCGAAAGCGCTTGATAGAAGCTGAGCGACTGGCTCAAGATGTAGAGAAAGTTGTAGGACCACCTACAGCCCAATGCAGGCAGAGATAGTCACCTGATCGGTACACTTGATACATGGCTCTGATGAGCAAGTGTGTTGTGACTGAGCCATCCTCTTTCGAGGAAGCTGTGGAGGATCCCACATGGGTAGATGCCATGGTGGAAGAGTATGATTCTATTGTCAGAAACAGTGCATGGGAGATTGTTCCTAGACCGGAAGGGAAATCAGTGGTGGGTTCGAGATGGATCTACAAGGTCAAGCAGGCAGCTGACGAGAGTGTGGAGAAGTACAAGGCAAGATTTGTTGCCCGAGGATTTTCACAGATAGAGGGGATCGATTATGAGGAGACCTTTGCACCTGTCGCAAGGTATTCTTCCATACGGATGATTCTTGCTCTCTCAACGCAGATGGGTTGGCACATTCATCAGATGGATGTGAAGACTACGTTCCTCAATGGAGTCATTGAGGAGGAGGTGTACATTGAGCAGCCCAAAGGCTTTGAGGTCTTCAGCAGCGAGTCGCATGTGTGCAGGCTCAAGAGAGCGTTGTATGGGTTGAAGCAAGCACCACGTGCTTGGTACACACGGATAGACAGCTATTTCATAGGACTTGGATTCTCCAAGAGCGAGGCGGATCCTAACCTATACCAGATTGTGGTGGAGGGTAAGTTGCTTATCATTGTACTGTATGTTGATGATTTGATTCTAACGGGTGATGAGCTGTTGATACTGTCATGCAAGAAGGATCTTGCTACAGAGTTTGAGATGAAGGACTTGGGCCTCCTTCATTATTTCCTAGGATTGGAAATGTGGCAGTGCAGTGGTGGACTATTTGTTTCTCAGGGCAAGTATGCTCGGGAGATACTGGAGAAGTTCAACATGCATGGCTGCAAGCCTGTTGATACTCCTCTTCCTGGAGGTTGGAGGAAGGAGGATGCCACTTCGGGAGAAGAAGTGGATGCCACTGTTTATCGACAGTTGGTGGGGTCACTGATGTATTTGGTCAATACGCGACCTGATATATGCTATGCAGTTAACCATCTTTCACAAGCTATGGTTAAGCCTACCAAGCTCTTCTGGAAGGTGGGCAAGCATGTATTGTGCTACTTGAGAGGCACATCGGGATATGGTTTGTGGTACAGACAGGAGGATGAGGTGAAGCTATGTGGCTTCACGGATGCAGATTGGGCAGGGAGCCCAACAGACAGAAAGAGCACATCAGGAGGGGTCTTCAGTATTGGATCGACAACAGTTTCTTGGTACAGCAAGAAGCAGAGATCCGTGGCACTCAGTTCAGCGGAGGCCGACTATATGGCAGCAAGTTTGGCTGCATGCGAGGCTATATGGATGAGGAAGATCCTGGTTGGTTTGTTCGGTTCTCATTTGGATCCTACTGTGATTTATTGTGATAACCAGAGTTGCATTAAACTCTCGGCTAATCATGTATTTCATGACAGATCTAAGCATATTGACATCAGGTACCATCATATCAGAGATTGTGTGCAGCGGAGGATCATGTTGCTTTCATACATTCCAACGGAGGATCAGGATGCTGATATTCTGACGAAGGCTCTCACCAGGAGCAAATTCGAGTACCACCGAGGCAGGATAGAGGTTGCTGATAATCCATATCTTGTCGAGAGGGAGTGTTGAGATTGCAACAAGATGATGGAGCTTAGTGAAAAGAGTCGCCTTCACTAAGTGGGCCCACAGGAAAATTATGGCGCAAGTTCTATTTTTGATCACAGTGTGGATGATCACAGTGTGGGTGACCACAGTTTGAGTGATCATAGTGTGAGTGATCACAATGTGGGTGACCAAAGTGTGGGTGACCACAGTGTGGGTGATCAAAGTCTATTTTTAGACTGGCTGTCAAAAATAGAAAAGTCAAATATTATTGTCTCATAATAATATTTGGACTATAAACTTGATCTTATTCTCTTGGAACACTTCAGTTTGAGCTACAGATGTGGCCCATGCAGCTGTCAGAAGGAAGTATGCTTTTCTTATGTGTCAGTTGAGTTTTTTCATGCATGACTTCAGTTAGAACTCAATCAGTTGAGTTTGGTGGAGTTGATTGTGGAGTTGATGGAGTTGTGTTCAGTTTGACTTGGTTAAACTAGTTGTAGTTAGTCTAACTGCAAATAGACTAATGATGAGTTGTTAAACTAATTATTAACTCATAATACAACTATAGAATACATCAGTTAACTCAGTTGCATGTCAGTGCATGTTCAATTCAGGAGGGACAGGTGTTAGAGAATCAGATTGCTATCAGTTGTGACTATAGTTGTGCATCAGATATTGCACAATCAAGGGATTGAGTATGCAAATGAGTTTGCTCATGTATTTTCCCAGTTTGTAGCTTCTGCTCACGTCTTACACATTGTGAGTGATTCTTTGGAGGTGAAATACGAGTTTGGTAGACCATTCTCATTCATTCTTGAGCAGGTATTGAGCAGTGGAGGCAGGCAAGCAGTGGAATAGATTTGGAGATCAGATCTTAGTTGTATTGTGTGTAACAAGTGGAGCTGGTACTGGATTGCTTGTGATAAGCATTGTACTTTGTAATGTTACATGGTCTCAATCATTAATATACAGATAGTGTGGGGTTTTTAGCGAGATGCTTTCCCCGGGTTACATACTATGTTAATGTATGAATGCTCTTGATGTTTTATTGTTATTGATGCTGCTATATTGATGATCAACATAGAGGAGCTTATGTATTGTGTATGTATTCCGCAATAGTACATGATCAGGATAATCTCCGTTGAATATGTGTTAAATTATTCAAAATTTCTACAGATATTGCTAAGAATTTCACTACTGCACTTAAAATAAAGGTGTTTTCTGGAAAAGATGATATTTTTGATGACATATTCCAACAAAAAAATGCACTTGAAGAAATTCTACATTCGGCCCAAATGCGATTCCCTCCAACAAAATTTCAAGAGTTCAAGACATATAGGGAAAGGAGATTAGCTAGTATCCCCTTGGAAAAGCTACGTTTGGAACCTGAAAGGGAACCAACTCCGAGTATCAGTCTCAGTAGAAGTCCAGGCACAGACAGGTCTAAATCTAAGTCTGGAAAAGAAACATAAGAATATTCCAAGAGATCAGAAAGTGACCATGGTAAAAGTGAGGGGTCAATAAAGGATACTACCCAATCAAAAGAGCTCCCATAGCAATAGGCTTTTACCTCCCCGCAAACAGATCGTCCCCCTCTCATCGTTCAACCATCAACAAACATAACCGAACTAGATAAAGAATGGGAGACCTTCAGTGAGTTGATCAATCTAGAGGGACCAAATACAAAGACACCTGCAAGTGATGTGCAAGCAACAAAAGATATAATTACAGGAACAATTAGCAATGTCCCAAAGATGGAATATATTCCCATCACCCCATCCTCTGAACTTATCCTCAAGATAGAAGATATTCCTCCTCTTGATGTATTTTATAGTCCACAACTCAAGGAAGCAGAACAAGTAGCAGAAGAAGCAGCCACGGTAGTAAATAGAATTATTGATTGTATAAATGAAAATTTGCATAGAGAAAGCCTGATCACAGAAACCACTCCAGGGTATCTACCAAAGGCACAACAACTACAGACAAACTAGAGACAGAAGGCTCAAGAAAAGGCAGAATCAATCCAAAGGTTAACCAAGTTGTATTGGGATTCTTACTAGATGTACTTGGTAAAACCACACAGCTAGTGCATGACTCTCAAGTGTATCATCAATTCTGCCAAGAAGATGGTGCTAGCTCTCACTGATTCTGTTTTCTCAGCACAGCTAAAATCAGAAGTCAGCCAGCCGACTCTTCTCAAATGGATACTGAATGCGTGCGATTTCAAGGATCAGATACACAGTTAGTTAGTAATTTTAATTTTTTTATTTTTAATTTTGTTTTATTTTTGCCTAAGATGAGGATGGTCATTTAAACCGCATCCTACATTTTTGTAATAAGTTATTTTGAGATTTAGTTAGTAGTATTTAAACCATTCTCATGCATTTAGAGAAGGGTCCTGAAATTTGTCAAAAACTTATCCCTAGAACATGCACTTTTGTACCCTCTGAGGAGGTTTTGATGAATGAATGGAACAAGATTTATTGATATCTACATTTAATATCTGCTACTGATGTTGCACTTCTGTACTCTTAGTGGATGTTGGATTAAGAAGAGATAAATCATTATCACTTGAAGCTCATGAGTAGGACTAGTTATAAATGGTACTTCTATCTCTTAACTATTTCTGCCTTTGTGTTAAAAGTGATATTCAAGTTTAGTTGTTTGAGTTATCATTTGGCACTTTTGTGTTAGGTTCCTATACCAATAGGTGTCATTTTTCATGATTGACTGAGAAGTGCCAAATATGTTCATCTTTTCAGCTGCAAAGGTTCCATATTTTGTAAAAAGGCATTAGTGGAAAGTTAAAAAATGTGAAGAGGGTATGCCCTGAAAGAATTATCAAAGGGAAAAAAGAGTAAATTGGTCAGAAAAAATGATAAAATTGAACCCCAAAGAAAGACCAGGAAAGTGGCTAGTCCAAATGCCACTGCTAGCTTGATGGATGGCCCAACAGTTCAATCTGGACCATGCCATGTTTTAAATTGCTTGTTCTAGACTTGAGAATGAGTATCTGTCCAAACAGTTCAAGCTTGGTAGATGAGTAGCTAGGTAGAGAAATGAAAGAACCCAACTACTTAATCTGGGCCCTTGGAAGAGATAAGGGTACACTTAGATAGGAGGGCAGTCAAAAGAAAAGAAGATAATCAGGGTCTGCAAGTCTAAGTGCACCCATTCAGAAGGATGAAAAAATGTTAGGTGTATTAGGCTGGGTAGATAGTTAAGGTTACAGAAGCAAGGTTTTGATCACCTCATGTATTGTCAATCAGAGCTCCTCTCATCAATGACAGAAGTGTCAAAGTAGTTGTTTGATGGCAGAATTATGGAAGCATGTCTAGCTCCCTTTCACCCCCCCTCAAAGTTTCTTACTAATATCCCCTGAAAGACCTTGGGATCCGCCCAACTAGTCTTGTTATCACTTCATTTTTGTAAAATACTAAGTCAAGCTTTGACTTTCTTCAATGAAACGAAGCCACATTCCTAGTGTAAAAATACTTTCTCCACATTCCATTCACTTCCTATGCCTAAGTTTCATTTCGTAAACTTAGCTTCATGCCCCTACACTTTCACTTCACAAGGTCATATTAACTCCTAACTCTATTATCTAGCTCCTTAGATCATTTCCTTATCCCCCATTATACAAAAAAATATACAAAAACCCAAAAATAATACATATTCCCATCCCCTGGCACTATAGCCCTATAACATCAGTTTGGGGAAATGCTAAGTTCATTTGGGGCTTGGCATTAGCCTTTCTGCATTCAAACCTGGGATTGATTTAGCATTCGATTAAATTAATAACCACCGGCACCCACTTACAAACCCATAAAACCCATATTACCCAAAGTCTAAACCCTCAGAGCATTGTATAAATATTCAAATATTCGGGCGGGTTCCGCATGTTAACAGCCCACCAGCTCGTAGTTCCGTCCACCGTCAGATCGGGCCCTCCCCATCCGACGGCCCTCGGCGATTTCGGAGCCGCCCCGACATTCGACAGTTAGCTTCCGATAGCATAGCGGTTTCTCCACCGTACAGAATACAGGTGTCCCGTTTTGATTGTATTGGGCGGGCTCTGACAAATACCGCCCTCGAACAGATGGCAATCCGATAAAACCACAAACCACCTTCTGTCTCTCCGCCACCTATCCTCCTTTGATGTCACCTCCGCGTCAACCCACTGCTGCTCCATGTCACTGCCAGCTCATTTGTCAGCGTCCCCACCTTGCCGTATTGCCATGTCATCTGCCACCTGTCCTCCGTTGATGTCACTGCCACGTCACCCTGCCATACCCGGGACCCGCCAATGACATCGTGCTGACGTCATCATAGAAAAGGCGCAAAGGGCAAGAATCGCGTCAAATAATTCCTGAAACGAGAAACAGAGGTAGTTTTCGATGCGCGATTAGCGCTTAGTGCTAATCGCGCATCGCTAAGAAAAAATACTCAAAAAGGAGAGCTTCCTATTGCTCGGCTACCTGCAAAACCCAAAAATTTGCAAGAGGAAACGCTGGAAACAGAGAACTAAAGAAAAGACAGTAGGAAGAGGGAGTCAAGATATGACTACGGCCATTTTAGAAGAAGGTCAAGTATGCATACTGGAGTAGGATAACAAAGCAGTGACTCAGCAAAACACCAGGGCGGTAGGCCCAAAAAACGCAAATTAAAAGCACAGCCTCAGCCGACTCAGTTGATCCCAAAAGTCTAAAGTCTCTGACAGAACGGATAGCTAATACCCTAAATATATACTGCATCATTTACTCTTTCATCTACTATTCCTCAAGAGTTGGTAAAGAAGTTATGAGTTATTAACTCATCAACTAGATATTTTGTAACTCATTTTTTGTATATATACCGCCCCACAGAACATATTTGGGGTTGGTCGTTGGTGATTTTCTTTCTAAGACACTGCGCTGTAAATTTTCAGACTCTCTAATACAAATGGCTGGGAAAGTTCATGGTCTCTGCACTGTTTGGATGTGAAAGTGATGATCTGCGTTCTGCTACAGAATTCCTGTGTTGTTTAATGGAACAATAAATTATTCTAAACCACGTTTTGTCTTTTCTTTGTTTACAAAATTCACATATATGTTTCATAATCTTAGAAACAGAGAAGAAGAATAGCTCAGGACTTGTTTAAATACACCCTCTGCTCAATCCCTGTTTCTAATTATGTTTTCTTCGAAATTGGTCATAAATATGAATTCTTAATTGCTCATGTTTGCACTAATTCTCTCATTATGAATGCTGTTTAGGAATTCTTAATTGCTCCTAGATAATATTCTCACACTTTCCCTCTATCAGCATAGTGAAAGATCCTTGACTGCCTTTCATTCCCTGATTTCATGCCATCATATCTCATATTTCAAGGATTGTTCCGTAGATGCCTGTCTGGCTCTGTAGCATTACATTTTTCCATGAAACACTTTCAGCAGTACACCACCATTGACTCATTTCCCAATAGTTTAGACTGTTCTGAGACTCCATCCCATATCTACCTGAAATCATCACCCAACCAAATTCAGAACAAAACCCTACACTTCATATCTAGCCTAACATAACAAAAACAAAGTTAAATCATAAAGAGAGAGCCCTCTCTAGTTGCAAGTAGGCTAGGACCTGCAGCTAAAATATTGGTTAGTGGTTACCTCGGCCGTATTCCCTTTGAGGAGCTTAGGGAACAATCTAAGTGATAACATCATTGGCGACTCCGCTGGGGATTTGAATAAATGTTTGTTACTACTGTCTATTTTCTAAAACTACAGATGGAGCCTGAAGTTAGCCAGATAGCCTTTGAAACTGTTTTTGCTTTGCACTTACAAGAGTAAATAAAAGCTGCTTCAGTCAATCTCCAGCCTAGTTTTAGTCTTTAAACAGCTGTCCCAAAGGCTTAATCAGTTTTCTCATTTCAAACTCATCTGAAGGAAATTCAAGCTCCTATTTCTTATTAACTTCCTCTTTCTTCAAAATGTTTTACAAGTTTAGATCTAATCTCTGATGGTGGACAGGGATCATACATACCAAGGTTAAAATCATCCACCTGGCGACTCCACATCATTTTCACAATCAAGACTCCACTGGAGAAATGGACCTGAAAGAAATCTATAGAAAGATCAGTCTTTTGGTTTGAATTGTTATCCAAGACATTGTGTTCTTTCACATTGACAAAATTTTTCAATGTATATTGTATTATAAAAATGATTTTAGATTAAATTTTTATTATCTTCCTTCCAAAAATATAGATAAAAACTCTCCTTATACATTCGAACAACAGTCTTCTAATCCTCAAGATCATTTTTCAAATAAGGAGAACCCAAAAATTCATATAAATCATCCAATCCCTGAACATATTCCACTACCTCATAAAGTTCCTGATAGATACAAACCCCTCATTTTGCCTCCTGCACTCAATAATCTACCTAGCAATCATCCCAAGTATCTCCCTAGATTTGATGGAGAGAATGGTGTCACTGCCCAAAAGCATGTCCAAGTTTTTGAAGATTATCTTAACATATTTGAAGTGGATGTTGAGGATGTTAGTACTAGGCTTTTCACTCTTTCTTTGCAAGGCAAAGTCAGGAGTTGGTTCAAAACTCTGCCTCGTGCAATCATCTCAAATCTTGAGCAATTTCTCGAACTCTTCCTTGATAGATGGATAATCAAATTCAATCTCCTCATGATCATAGAAGAATATAATCAGTTAAAAAGACATCCAGATGAGATAGTACAACAATTTTCAAACAGATTCAATCAAATCTATCATTCAATACCATTGAATATAAAACCTCCCCCTGATTTGGCTCTACTGCATTATCCAAGAGCATTTGATTCAGAGATATAATTTCATCTGATAGAGAGAAACCCCTCCACTATGCAACAGATGTAGAAAATGGCAGTAGATGTAGAGGTTAATCTGAAAGTTAGGGAGAGGAAGCTGAAAGCAGAAAAAGAGGAAGAACTGGATATCTTGATAAAGAAAGCAGAGGATTTAAAGCAGAAGGTCACAATGAAAGTTGAATGTTTGGATCACCATGACACTTTTTCTCCACAAGAAGAAAGGGTTGACATTTCTGAACAGATTTTTACCAATTCAACCAACCATAGATCAGAAAACAGATTCACAGAACAATGTGTGGAGGAGCAATCCCCTAGTTTACTATGTGCATTCGATAATATGGCTTCTTTTAATAATGTGCCCAAATATGATCAATATGATGATGATTATGTTTTACAGATCCAATTTAACCTCGCAAACGAATCAAAAGATAATTTGGGCAAAGACAAAGAGATTCAGGTTCAACAGCTTCAAAGTACTAATCATCTTGTTCACTTCAGCAATAAGAATGAGGAGGAAAGTGCAGAAAATTTTGAAATAAGTGAAGGAAATTTATCATTTTGTTTTGAGTCTTTTCAGTTTATCAGAGATAACTATCATGCTACTAAAAATAAAATATCAACAAGCCTTGGTATTGACCATCTGGAAAGCAATCAAATCTTTGTTCAAAATTTGTCATATCTAAATTTGCAGTCCCAGAATCCCATTGAACATCAGATTGCAGAAAAAGGCTTGGAAGCAGCAACATATGATCAAAAAATCCAAGTTGGTTCCTTGCCCTTTTGTTTTGAATCGTCTGAATTATTCAAAGAAAAAGAAGAACAACTAGTAGGAATCTGTCAAGTTCCATTTGAACCTGTATGTAATAAATTACAGCAGTCCTTCCAAACTCTCTATGATCCAACAGCTGATAGGTTGAATGAGGAAAGAAATCAGAATTCTCCTCCATTAACAGACCATGAAGGTCCTAATCAAGATGATAATGGTTGCAACAGATAGGCCCTACAGTCAGTTAAAATATCATCGCAAACAACATTTGAAGGCATGAAGGGTGGTGAAGACAAGGGTGATATTTCAGTTTCATGGCATAAAAGCTATCCAGAACATTTGCACAATTGTTTGATTCAGCTCAGGAGTAGTGTATATATTTTGCAAGATCCTTTTGTACAGTTTCTAGATTCAGCAAAGGAGATCAGGAGTTTCCTTATCTTCTCAAAGTTTAACAAAGCCACATTTGCTTGTAAGATCTCAGTTTTAAACACCATCAAATACAGGCAGCAAAGGTCACTGATGTATATAATGCTTAAGTGGTTGCACTGGCTGTTTCATTTTACCTAACCAATAGTCATAAAGCTGATTAGGATAAGTAGGTAGGATTTCAGTTTAGTTTGGATAGTAACTTGCTGCAGTTGAAGCCCGAAGATAAGGCCCTAAGCTCGACAAGTGTGCTGTCATATATGCAAATAAAGCAACCCGCAACAGGAAAGTTTTAGAGAAGAGTGAAAGTTATGTAGAAGGTCATCTGACCTGCTATTCTTGACTTTCCACAAGGGAAATCCATCCCCAAGTGGAGCCACTGTTAGGTTCCTATACCAATAGGTGTCATTTTTCATGATTGACTGGGAAGTGCCAAATATGTTCATCTTTTCATGCTGCAAAGGTTCCATATTTTGTAAAAAGGAATTATTGGAAAGTTAAAAAATGTGAAGAGGGTATGCCCTAAAAGAATTATCAAAGGGCAAAAAGAGTAAATTGGTCAGAAAAAATGATAAAAATGAACCCCAAAGAAAGACCAGAAAAGTGGCTAGTCCAAATGCCACTGCTAGCTTGATGGATGGCCCAACAATTCAATTTGGACCATGCCATGTTTTAAATTGCTTGTTCTAGACTAGAGAATGAATATCTGTCCAAACAGTTCAAGCTTGGCAGATGAGTAGCTAGGTAGAGAAATGAAAGAGCCCAACTGATTAATCTGGGCCCTTGGAAGAGATAAGGGTACACTTAGATAGGATGGCAGTCAAAAGAAAAGAAGATAATCAAGGTCTGCAAGTCTAAGTGCACCCATTCAGAAGGATGAAAAAACGTTAGGTGTATTAGGCTGGGTATGTAGTTAAGGTTGCAGAAGCAAGGTTTTGATCACCTCATGTATTGTCAATCAGAGCTCCTCTCATCAATGACAGAAGTGTCAAAGCAGTTGTTTGATGGCAGAATTATGGAAGCATGTCTAACTCCCTTTCACCCCCCCAAAGTTTCTTACTAATATCCCCTGAAAGACCTTGGGATCTGCCCAACCAGTCCTGTTATCACTTCATTTTTGTAAAATACTAATTCAAGCTTTGAATTTCTTCAATGAAACGAAGGCACATTCCTGGTGTAAAAATCCTTTCTCCACATTCCATTCACTTCCTATGCCTAAGTTTCATTTCGTAAACATATCTTCATGCCCCTACACTTTCACTTCACAAGGTCATATTAACTCCTAACTCTATTATCTAGCTCCTTATATCATTTCCTTATCCCCCATTATACAAAAAATTATATAGAAACTGAAGAATAATACTTATTCCCATCCCGTGGCACTATAGCCCTATAACATCAGTTTGGGGAAATGCTAAGTTCATTTGGGGCTTGGCATTAGCCTTTCCGCGTTCAAACCTGGGATTGATTTAGCATTTGGTTAAATTAATAACCACCGGCGCCCACTTACAAACCCATAAAACCCATATTACCCAAAGTCTAAACCCTCGCAACATTGTATAAATATTCGAATATTCGGGCGGGTTCCACATGTTAATAGCCCACCAGCTCGCAGTTCCGTCCACCATCGGATCGAGCCCTCGCCATCCGACGACCCTCGGTGATTTCGGAGCCGCCCTGACGTTCGACATTTATCTTCCGATAGCGTAGTGGTTTCTCCGCCGTACAGAAGACAGGTGTCCCGTTTTGATTGTATCAGGCTGGCTCTGACAAATACCGCCCCCGTACAGAAGGCGGTCCGATAAAACCACAAACCACCTTCTGTCTCTCCACCACCTGTCCTCCGCTGAAGTCACCTCTGCGTCAACCCGCCGATGCTCCGTGTCACCGCCAGCTCATCTGTCAATGTCCCCACCCTGCTGTACTGCCATGTCATCCGCCACCTGTCCTCCGCTGACGTCACTGCCACATCACCCTGCCGTACCGGGGACCCGCCAATGACGTCATGCTGACGTCATCACAGAAAAGGCGCAAAGGGCGAGAATCGTATCAAAGAATGCCTGAAACGAGAAACAGAGGCAGTTTTCGATGTGTGATTAGCGCTTAGCACTAATCGTGCATCGCTAAGAAAAATTACTCAAGAAGGAGAGCTTCCTATTGCTCGGCTACCTGCAAAACCCAAAAATTTGCAAGAGGCAACGCTGGAAACAGAGAACTAAAGAAAAGACAGCAGGAAGAGGGAGTCAAGATATGACTACGACAATTTCATAAGAAGGTCAAGTATGCATACCGAGAGCAGGATAACAAAGCAGTGACTTAGCAAAACACCAGGGCAGCAGGCCCAAAAAATGCAAATTAAAAGCACAGCCTCAGCTGACTCAGTTGATCCTAAAAGTCTAAATTCTTTGACAGAACGGATAGCTAATACCCTAAATATCTACTGCATCATTTACTCTTTCATCTACTATTCCTCAAGAGTTGGTAAAGAAGTTATGAGTTATTAACTCATCAACTAGATATTTTGTAACTCATTTTTTGTATATATATACCACCCCACAGAAAATATTTGGGGTTGGTTGTTGGTGATTTTCTTTCTATGACACTGCGCTGTAAATTTTCAGACTCTCTAATACAAATGGCTGGGAAGGTTCATGGTCTCTGCACTGTCTGGATGTGAAAGTGATTATCTGCATTCTGCTACAGAATTCTTGTGTTGTTTAATGGAACAATAAGTTATTCTAAACCACGTTTTGTCTTTTCTTTGTTTACAAAATTCAGATATATGTTTCATAATCTTAGAAATAGAGAAGAAGAATAGCTCAGGACTTGTTTAAATACACCCTCTGCTCAATCCCTGTTTCTAATTATGTTTTCTTCGGAATTGGTCATAAATATGAATTCTTAATTGCTCATGTTTGCACTAATTCTTTCATTATGATTTCTGTTTAGGAATTCTTAATTTCTCCTAGATAATATTCTCACACTTTCCCTCTATCAGCATAGTGAAAGATCCTTGATTGCCTTTCATTCCCTGATTTCATGCCATCATATCTCAAATTTCAAGGATTGTTCCATAGATGCCTGTCTGGCTCTGTAGCATTACATTTTTCCATGAAACACTTTCAGCAGTACACCACCATTGACTCCATTGCCCAATAGTTTAGACTGTTCTGAGACTCCATCCCAGATCTACCTGAAATCATCACCCAACCAAATTCAGAACAAAACCCTACACTTCATATCTAGCCTAACATAACAAAAACAAAGTTAAATCATAAAGAGAGAGCCCTCTCTGGTTGCAGGTAGGATAGGACCTATAGCTAAAAGATTGTTTAGTGGTTACCTCGGCCGTATTCCCTTTGAGGAGCTTAGGGAACAACCTAAGTGATAACATTTTGTACGGTGATAGCTATTTATTTATGCTTAATATATGAATAGCTTATTATGCGATATGTTTTTTACAACTGTTTCGTCTAACTTTTTATATGAAGTGGTTCATCTTTATTGAATTATTTTCTCATAACAGTTGAATGATATTTATTACCAATTGTTATTTGAAATAATTTTAGATCGCATAACAAAGGATTACACCCCAGGTTAGTGTAGAATTATATGTTTCTACTTATTAGAATAAAATTTGCATGTTATTAGATTAGAGCTAGAATTAGAGCATCTCACTTAGGAACTTTTAGAAGGGAAATATCAATTCTTCACACACATACACATAAATTGGGAAACTTGTCCCATATCCCCAGTCGGACCCACTATACCAAACAGAAAAGGATCTACTAGTCAAGGTCCAGACCGGTTGGGTATCCCCCTTGGTGTAGACCTGATTTTCGGGGCTTCAACAGCTTCTTCAGATTTATCACCCTATTCATGTCAATGGCCCAATCTATTCCTAATAGCGAAGGGTATGGATTTCTGTCATCAACAATCTCTATCACTTCAAAGTCTACTAGCTTGATTTCTCCTTCAATGTCCATGGTGATTCCCTGCAATCTTCTCACAGGTAGGATCTTTTGTCATTTCACCATTCACAGTTGGATAGGGGACCATTGTAGCGTAGGCCTTCCCATGTGCTCCCATGTCTTCTTTGGTAGAATGTTCGCATCCGATCCTAGGTCCAGAATCACTTGGTCCATCTCATATTCTCCAATCTGAGCGATCAATCTCATTTCTCTTCCCATCCTTTTTGCATTCTTTCAAATTGTTCAGGCTACACGTGGTTCTCCTAGCGCAATCCCAACGCATATATTTATGATTTCCTGCAGTCCCTTTATAGCCTTGCTATTGCGCAGTAGCTTCATGCATGTTTCCAGGAACATCATAAGCATTGATGGGTCCATTTTCAGCTCTGATCTGCCTTTGCTTCCTGAAGTGGAGGCATCAGCGAAGCTCTTCCTAGCTTCCATGAAGGTTTCCTTAGCACGCTCCAAATCAAACTGTGGTTCTTTCGTCAAATCCTTGTGAACCCAAGTACTATCTTCAGGCTGCTTTCCTTTATCATCCCCTATCATAATTCCACTTTAGAGCACAATGTTCACATTAGGGTTTTCCTCACGTGACTCAGACCTCATCATTTGCAGGTTCTGAGTCGGGGGAGGTTGGAGCACTCCCTTGTTACGTAGCCTCACTATCAGTGTGGGACAATTATCCATCTCATGATCAAATAATATACAATACAAGCATGATGGATGTGTTAGATTCGTACAATCATGGGAATAATGTCCTAGCCCTCCGTACTTGTAACATATCAATTGTCTGCGACCTCTTCCAAGGCCTCCTCCATCTCGGCCTTGTCCGTGCCCTTGAAATTCGGTTCGCACCATCCCTACATTCTGGTCAAGGGGGTGGGTTTTGGATTGAACTCTATAGGTGGGAGTTCTATCCATCATCAATTCATAGCTTCTATAGGTGCGCTCATCATGTCCTACTAACCTACAGAAATTACAGAACAATTGTTACAAATTCTGCATGTACTTCTGCAATAAATGGTAGTTGTCTATAGCATGATTTCCCCCTATTTGACAAATTGTGCACTACAATGCAAGCATCGTGCTGGGTCCTGCTTGTACCTCCAGTCTTAACGGCATTGGTCCTCCTCCCACGAGGTAATTTGATAACACTGGGCAGTGGTCCTTCTCATGTCCCTGACCCTTGCACTTTACGCACCATACCTCGTCACACACTTCTGGGTGAGCTGTTCTGTCCTATTTCAGACTCTGCATCTCAAGCCACAAGTTTTTTAACTACTCGTGAATCTATTGAACTCCTAGGTTTGGATCCTGTATCAGTGTCTCATGCAATCTCATCGCGATCTCCAAGGCCTCAGCCTAAGTTGTTAGCCTCTATTGTGATAGCATGTTCCTTAAATACGACGTTAGCGATGCTACAAACCATTCGAGGTGTTATCCATCCATCAAAGTCATGTTAGCTTCGCGAATCACGCACTTCAATCTCTAATCCAACTCCCAAGGAGTCTCACCTGGTAGCATTGTGGTATCCTTGAACCCAATGATCGACTGCGCCTTTGACTTCAGCCTGCTAAATTCTTTGTTCAACGTAGTTTGGATTTCTGCGATCCCTGCATTCAGATTGTCATTATAATGCTTAATATACCAGGTCAGCATGCGATCCTACAGAGCACTAATCAATGTTGCTTTCTTTATATTGTCATCTATAACTCCCTTCGCTTCTCATACAACTTTTATCACGAACCAAAACTGGTCTGGATCTTCATTTCCTACTCCCTTGAACACTGGCAACTATATCACGCTTGCCATATTGACTTGCGGTGGTGGCAGAGATGGTATGGGCAAAGATGGGGGTGAAGATGGTGAAACTAGTGGTTATGTGGATGGGGATGTTTTGCATGGAATCTTTTGCCTTATCAAATTGATCGCACTTCTTGGTGAGACCTTTGCGAGCTCTTCCTCGTCCCCTCACAGAGGTGAAATCAAGGGGCTAGTTTCTAGTTCTGCACTACCTTCGTTTCTGTAAATTCTCCCACTTCGCGTAGCCCCAAACATCAATGTATTTGCATAATCCACTTTTCACATAGTAGCATTTTAATCCAAGTGTTCAAATACTTAATGTACTTAAGTCGCGATCCTTTGAGGAAGTGTCACTCTGCCTCACTATCGCTAAATGAAGTATCTACCGTGAACTCAGTGATGAATCCTCCTATAATTCGATCGAGCCAGTGATCAACAACAAGCATGATCTTATCCTTCAATGCTTCCAATCTGCGCACCAACTCTAGGGTCCACACAATAGGTCTCTCGAGCTTGCACCTTCCTTGGCTATCTTCTAGCTTCACGATCCACTCATATAGCTCAGTAGGGAAATATGCGAAGAAAATTTTGTGGATATCTGTGTATAGGTAACAGTCTAGCCACTCTTCCTTTGATAGTCGAGGATTTCTATTCTCCTGTGTCACGAACTTGTGAATCTTCCTATCCAACTAATCTTCAATTTCTTTCTTAGTTGGATTCCAGTGATACGACATCAAACATCTCTATGCAGATCTCGGTCTAGGCAACAGAACCATTTATTGGCTTGTTGGGGCCTGACCCAGGTTTGGAGTTAATTAGCCAAACAAATCCCTGTACTACTGGCCCTTTCGGCAATAGTCTGCAGAGCACGGACTGAGGTCTCACCCGAAGTAGTATGGGGGGTGTTGGAACCAGGTTTCTGCACCCTTGAGATGTTTGAGGGGTTGATTAGGTCCAACTACTAGTCCCTTCATGTAGGTTACTCCGCGCACTTCCCTAGCCTTTGTGCCTTGATATATTCACCTTCATGCAGCCCTAACTAGGGTTTATGGGGCTTTCGCGCTGCCAGAGCAGTGATCTGCACTATTTCCCTAAGTCACGCCTGAGATCTTGCTTTTCTTCTTATACAAGTTAATTATCTTTGCATAAATAGATGTCTTATGTTATATTTACTTATTCAACAAATTCATATGAGTTCACGTAGTAAATAAACAGTAAACTTGCAGTTCATACCCAATAATACATAAAACAGGAAAAGATACACAGAAATATGGTAAAACTTCTCTTTATTAATGCCTCCAATGGTTACAAACTCGACCTGCCCTGCACACTCAACTGCAGGGGTCTGCGCACTCAGCTGTGGACTACTAGACCCCTGCGCACTCAGATGCAAAGCCTTCTCCTACTCTACGACCCAAAGACACGAGTTACACTTCAACTCAATGCTTCTTTTCCTTCTATTCCATTCTACTTATATTAGATAGATGTCTCTCTTACACTTAGAGCCTCACTCTATTTATATAATCCCATGGTCCACGGACCATGGATAGATCTTTCAAACTGACATTACATTACAAAAACAAGGGTAGACAACCCTATGACTCTATTATGACTTCGCACTCCGCGCCCACAAATCACAGAGTCTTTACAATGGACTTAGTCAAAACTTGGGCTTTAAGCCCCAAAACATGCCTTGGGGGGATTCCATGCCCAACAGTATCAGCTTCCCATATTTCAGTTTGGGTCTCCCTCGAGGTGCTGACTGCTATACAGACCTTAAATCCTGCTGCCACTAGCTTCTCAGCATAGGATGCACACATAGTTCCCGAAACATCTCCCTTTCTGGCCCTTTCCACAGCCTCAGCAAAAGTATCTAGCCCTAGGGCTCTTTGCTTTGTCTTTCGTTCTGCTAGTTGTTCCCTCAGCTCTCTATTTTCTTTGTCTAGAATTTCAATTTTTGACAGCAAGGATTGGGTTTCGCTCTTACCAGGTCAAGGAGGTTCTCTGGCTGAGCCTGCTCCTCGTCGTTCTGTTCTGTTGCTTCTTTGTTCTTCCTTGCCATGGATGGGGACTCTAGGTGCTCGCTAACCCTTATCCTCTACTTCAGTCACCTGTCATCAATTGGTTTATCAACCGGCCTCTTGCTAACCCTTACTCTCAAGGGTTGGGATTGCTCCTTTGTCACCGTTGGAGCTTCCTCAAACGTCTCGGTTTGCTTCCTGCGGGTAGTCCTAGGCCTCTTCCTCATGAATTCTTCCCAATTCTTACCCTGGCAGCTCAAAGCATCCAACACGATGAGTTTTATAAGGCCATGGTTTATGACGCACATTTTTGGATTCACAGTTGTTTTCACAGCTGCAGCCACATGCCTAATGTTGCCCGACAAGAAGGAAGGTTGACCAACTGCTGATGCTGGAGGTGGTTCAGAAATGGAAAGTGGTAATTAAACACAATTGTTGCCCTTCCCTCACAAGTAATGTACTTGATGAGGTAGAGGGCAACATCAGCGCATGGCTGGGGGAGTGACAATCTATCAATTCCCCTTCCTTTCTTTACCAGCAACTCTTCTTCTTCGAGGAAATCCCCTTTTAGTGAAAGGTCAATGACCTTCCTATTGAACCACCTCTTTCCTTCCATTGGTAATCTTGTTACTCTAGCAATCACCTCTTACATAACCTCCAGCTTCAACCCTCTGACCTTTGTCTGGTTTCTCTCCGAATTCCTTGCAAATTCCATCGCAACACCACCGTCTAATCCTTCTAACCTCCGAAAGAATTCAAACCATCGTGAATCCTTGAAAATATGGCATGCTTCTGGGAAATCCTCTAAGGATTTTATGGACCTTGGCTCATGCTGTATTGCTGCTCCACCCATTGCTTACTGTTATCTTCCAATTCTTTGAGCACTTTGAATGGGGATTCAGTGCTTCCAGCAGGGGTAAATGGTAGGGTGGTAGGGTGGTGGAAGTGAGGATTTCAAATTGGGAATTTTCACTTATGATTTGTACTACATGGCCAATTTTCCTTATTAATGGTGAGTCATGGGAGGTCTTGTCGATGGTACACTTACCCTTTTTGGTATGATCGACATTACATAACAATAAATACCAAGTCATCATGCCTTAATTGCAGGATTTTTCGAATAATCACAAATCATGCGACAGTGATGTCGCAATATGATTCGCTCCCTCCCAACTTAAATATGACACCCATCCTCGTCCATCAAAAGTCATGTTAAGTTGCCATAATTACCAAATAAAGTGAATTCAATATTCCCTTTTGATGATGTACCTGGGTGACGTGGTGCGAAGTCATGGGCATCGCGACGCACAAACCAAGCCCTGACAGCGAGATGAACGAACTTAATTTTGATGACGAGGATCATGGTGATGTCTGCTATTTATTACAATAAAATATCTCGTTTATTTTTGAAAAGTCGTTGGTTGTTACAGATGTAATAGCCAAGACATCTAATATATATTATTTTAATTTCTACTAAGAAATAAAGAAGAAAAGATCATGTAACAAAACTTATCGTAGGATATGCTTTGAAATAACAGATGTTGTTACAGAGTGTGTAATAGCCGCTACCAGGTGGTTTTCAATTGCTAAAAAAGGTGTCTGTCTGTGCCTGGAAAAAGTTTTCACAACCAGATTATTATTATTATTATTTTTGAAGAGTTTAAAGGTGTAACATCCACCAACCATAGTTGATTTTTAGTTGTTACACTTATTGGAAAAATGAAAAATTTTGCAGCACAAGGGGGCTTTCCCCTGTTCCTGTAATCTGTAG
Source organism: Pinus tabuliformis (assembly GCA_031772625.1). Lineage (NCBI taxonomy): Eukaryota > Viridiplantae > Streptophyta > Pinopsida > Pinales > Pinaceae > Pinus > Pinus tabuliformis. The sequence continues at coordinate 791,837,176 of CM062805.1, forward strand.
ATCCGAATTTCTAACAATGTTGAGAAATGAATCCCTTCAAGCAGGTTTGTGATACAACCAAAGATGGTGCCCATTTGCAAGAAATGGTGTCCTTGCACTATCAACGATTTCCAAATTTACAGTCCCATTGTCAAAGACTACATCTACCTCATAGGGACCTAGCCATTTGGTGTAGAGCTTACCCTTGAAGTCTTTAAATCTTGAGTCATATAAGAGAGCCCAATCTCCTTTTTGGAACTTATTCTTCTTGATGAATCTGTCGTGCCACTTAAGTCTCTGCTGCTAGATAATCTCTGTTTGCTGGATAGCAGCTAACCATTTCTCCTCCAATTCATTGAGCTAGTTCAATCTCTGCTTTTGTGTTGTATCCAAATCCAAATTGACCTGCAATGTTGTTCTTAGTGTCTTGATTTCAAATTCAATGGGGAATAAAGGGTTCTGACCATACACAAGTTCATATGCTCAGAATCTAGTGGTATTCCTCCATGTAGTCCTGTATGCCCACAACATTTCTAGAAGTTTATCAGCCCAATTTCTTTGGTGGCTGGCCATAGTCTTAGTAAGGATCCCCTCAATCACTTTGTTAGTGCTTTCCACTTGGCCATTTGCTTGTGGATGATAATGTGTTGTGATTCTATGATGGATTTTGTATTTTGCTACCAACTCCTGGATCTTATGAGATTTGAACTAAGGCCCTCCCTCTGTGACTATCTCCCTAGGTACATCAAACCAGACAAAGATACCTTCAAACAAAAATTCTAAGATAGCCTGCTCCATGGCTCTGGTTAGTGCCTTCGCCTCTACCCATTTTGTGACATAGTCAGTGATCCAGGTGGCTCTAGAGACACACACAAGACAAAGAGGGCTTATGAAAGCTCGAAAATCAAAGTGATTAGAATGCTTTCGAACCAAGACCAAAGCGTAGATCTTGTTGTCCTGATCGTGGTGGTGTAAATATGGTTGACGTTCCATGACCCCCATTGTCCCCCCCAACTACTCCATACAAAATTTTAAGTTTAATATGGGCCGACGGCCATGACCCCGCCAGACCCTCCAACAAATGCCATACCATATTAAACATTAATGTAACGGCGATGGGTGGGCCACCTTTGGTGGGCCCGGACCATGCCCCACCAATGTTGCCATACATGTTAATGGGTCGGTGGGAATCGAACCCACCCGACCATGTGGCTGGCCCACACCACGGGCAGCCCAATCACCAAACACCAAACCTATTTAATACACCATGTACCAATGACCCAATAAACAACAAAATTTAATACAAAAAAATATCTACATTCAAAATCATTGCAGATGTTATAGGAAAACGAATATGGTTGCGGTTTAAAAAAAAAACAAAATGTTTTAATATGGAGAGGTCGGGGTTTGACCACCTGACCTCCTCCTTATAATTTGGGCCTTATACCAATCCGCTCAACTAAATTCATTGATATTTATGCCCGAGATGTTATATAAACCTTCATTTCATTAGTGTGCCCAAGCATGGAGGAACCAGGAGCATGCATGGAAATCAAGACGTAATATTTTTTAATTAATTTATTGCACGCAAAACCATGATTGAGCGAAATTCTCAGGAGGGTGAAATTTTTGCAGTGTCCAATTTGGACAAATTTTATGTCAATCTTACACCTCTTAGTGAAACGAACCTGATGGCATAGTCAGTTTCCTGATCTGAGCAACATATTTGTAGAGGACCTACAGGAGGGAATCTTTAAGGAATCTAGGGGGAATCTAAAATATTCCTTCAGCCCCAGATTTTCATTTTCTTAGAACTCAGATATTTGATAGTCGATTTTGCACTATTCGACACCAAAAATCTAATGGTGCATTCATATTTTCCATTTGCTCATTTTATTTTTTGGCCACTTTTCAAAGTGGATTGCAGGTGTCAGCATTCAACGTGTGAGCAGTCATTCCATGAGATTCGACGCTCAGAGGTTGATGGTATAGTCAGCTTCAGCAATTTGACATCCTCTTCTTTAAATGGTCCTAGGATGTGAGGTATATGCGGTGTGTTAATGTACTTTCTTTTGCTATGCATTGTAGTACATAGATCCCTATTTGATGTTTGATGTGGGATCTTGTTTTCTTACTTGTTCATGATTCCTACTTGATGTGATGCAGAATCATTTGTTGGATATACTTGTTTTCATGATTCGTCATGTCTTGTTTGAGATCCCTTTGTCGTTATGTTGATGGGATACTCATGTATCACCATGTATGTTTGCATTGAGATCCCTTTTATGCCATGTCGGCAAGATGCTCATTATCATCATGCATGAGTTTAGGTCATACTAATATGAGTCCTTTTAACTGAGAATTCCTAGCGGAACATCTCTTAGAGCCACTCCTGTGTGAGGGAATTTTCCTTGTATGATAGCAACATCACCTCTTATGTACATCATCACTATTGATAGCACTTAATGCAACGGCCTACACCATCTTGACACCGGGGCCCGGAGGCATAGTCCCTCCTGGATGAACTCTGTTATCAATGTCTTGTTATTTTATGTTGCTGATGATTGTCATGTTCCTCTATGTTCTTTTAAAATGAAATTTAACACATCACCAAAGTAAAAGGTCTTGGAAGGGTCCTTTGTCACACCCGGGCCCAGATCAAGTGGTATCAGAGCAGTCTTTTTGTGGATGTGAATTGCAAGCGTGAACAATGGAATGTGCAGTGACAAAGGATGAAAAAGCGATACAGGAGACCATGCTAAATATTTCCAAAAGGGTGGAAATAATGTATGAAACTCTACAGAAAGAGACAGAGGAAAAGGAGCGATTGCAACTTTAGTTGTGATTCATGTAAGAGGCCCTGGAAGAACTGAAGCACAAAAACCAAAACCTTCAAACTGAGAATGTTGAATTGAAGATGTGTCTACAAGAAGAGAAAGGGGAAAGGCATAGTTTGCTACGAAAACCGCAAGAAAAGGACGAGGCCTTGGAAAAGCTACAACGTGACCCATGCGAGGTAAAAAGTAGTTCTCCATCTTCATGTATGTTTCTGATGATGATTTTGTTGTTTTTGAAAATCATACCATAGGAATTGGCTCCAAACTGTTGAAGAAAATGGGGTATGAAGGAAAAGGCTTGGGCATTAATGGCCAAGGCATTGTCAACCCCATCCAAGTAGAGGAATTACCCCATCAGGTAGGACTTAGTTATGTCAGAAAGGAATTTGGGGAATGCACCAAGATAGCTAGCGAACCGCCAACAACAAATGATGAGAGGCCCTCATTAGTTCTTTCCAAATTAAAAAAGGAGGTAAAAGATGTTGATTTACTTTCGGTTTTGTATTCACATAGTATGATTTATGTTGGAGATTTGGAGATACCAATTACAGGGACAAACATGAGGCTCCTTACCAGGATGAGGCATGAGGAGGAAAAATAACTTGGTGTTAATAACCAAGGAATAACTCAACCATTCGAGGTTATGCAAAGAACTCAATTTTCAAGCTTGAGATACACCTAGGGAGAATGCTCGAAGGTGTCAGATTCTTCTCAGACATCGTCGAAATCGTCGAGGAAAGAGAACAATGGGAACACATACCCATCATCCCATGGTAGTGCCCATTGCAGGGAAAGAGCCGAGGTAAGCTCTCATCGCCATACTTACACCAGAGACAACAAGGAAAGGTATAACCAGTTTTGATTTTTGAATGTTCATTTCGATTATAATCATATTTTTAATTATGAACGTAAAACATGGCATCGAAAAACATGTACCTTTTGTGGATTACATAACCAGACATTTTCTAAGTGTTGGAGATGAATATCAGCACCCAAAAGGACGAGGCATGAAAGACCCTCTCAACAGCAGGTAAAGAAACATGTTAAGAATATCTAGAGGAAGAAGACCTATTGCAGTCATTGCGATAGAAGTGGCCATCAAAGAGCCAGATGTTGGAGGCTCCATCCAGAGCAGTGCCTTAAAGACAAAGAGTTGGTGCATGAACTAGATGAAACAATTGTTCAACAAGAAAAACCACCATAGGCTGGTGACCCATTCACATTGATGAGTGAGAAATGGCTTCTAGATATGTTAGCTTGTCATGGTCGTTCTTTTGTAAATCATTTGTTGCGTTTCAAAATGTAAAAATGATGAAGTGTTTTCCATCACTTGTTAAGCAACAACGATGTCTAGTCTTATTTTGAGTTGCATGATAAACTGTGGAGGTGATGTTGTGCTTCCATCACTTGTGTTGGCCTTATTTTTGTAAATCATGTGTTGTAGTGATGATGAGTTTTCCATCACTTGTTGAAGCAACAATGATACACTAGCCTTGTTTTCGTAGCAGGGGTATTTTTTCCATCTTGATGTAAACTTGACCACCGAGTATGTGTTATAAACTCATGGAAAGTATGGGATGCTTGGGTCATTAGTTGGTTATGAGAGACAAGCATGTAATTTGCAAAAAAATGCACTACAAGTTGCAGAGGTAGTAGGTGTTGGCTCATCGCTTAAGGCTCCGAAGAACAAAGGTGAAGGAGATGAAAGTGATACCTTTCAAGATCATTGCTTGTTATGTAGACAAGGTACAAAGAAGTTGTAGATTATTTTTCATGCTTTTGGAGGACCAAAAGCTCCTTAGTGGGGAGGATTGATCTAGGTGGCTCCAAAGACACACACAGGACAAAGAGGGCTTATGGAAGCTTGAAAATCAAAGTGATCAGAATGCTTTTGAACCAAGACCAAAGCATAGGTCTTGTCATCCTGATCACGGTGGTGTTAACGATTCATCAAACCGAGTCCGTATGTGAAATTTAGGAGCAATCAAAGTTCAAGGTGACTTGGGTGACTAGGCGGGCTTAAGGAGGCAGCAATTTGGACAAAATCTAACCACTAGATTTCGGCCAGCCTGGGCCAAATTTTGGGTGAATTTGTGGCGTGATTAATTTGTCTCCTTTGATCCTTTTTCAAATTTTCAAAAATGTCTAGTTGTTTTTAAATAAAATATATATATATATATATATATATATATGTGGTGGCGGGCCACCACCCTCGCCACCCCCAAAACCGTGTTAGAAATTTTTTATTAAATATGGCTGATGTGCCATGACCCCCTTTAGCCTCCCAACTGTTCCATACAAAATTTTATGTTTAATATGGGTCGACGACCATGACCCCACCAGACCCTCCAATAAATGCCATACCATATTAAACATTAATGTAAGGGCGGTGGGCAGGCCACCTCCGGTGGACCCAGCCCACGCCCCACCAACATTTCCATACATATTAATGGGTTGACAGGAATCGAACCCACCCAACCATATGGTCAGGCCGCACCACAGGCAACCCAACCACCAAACACCAAACCCATTTAATACACCATGTACCAATGACCCAACAAACAACAAACTTTAATAGAAAAAAACAAGACCATTCAAAATTGTTGTGGAGGTTATGGGGGCAGGCCATCTAATGCAGACCCAACCCCCAAAATGAATATGGTTGCAAATTTTAAACAAAACAAAATATTTTAATATGGAGGGGTCAAGGTTTGACCACCCAACCTTCTCCTTATAATTCAGGCCTTATACCAATCCGCTCAACCGACATCATTGATATTTCTGCCTGAGATGTTATATAAACCTTCATTTCATCAGTGCGCTCAAGCATGCAGGAACTAGGAGTGTGCATGGAAATCAAGACATAATATTTTTTCATTAATTTATTACAAAGGAAACCATGATTGAGTGAAATTCTCAAGAGGGTGAAATTTTTGCGATGTCCAAATTCGACAAATTTTATGTCGATCTTACACCTCTCATCGACACGAATGTGATGGCATAGTCAGTTTCCTGATCTGAGCAGCAAATTTTCATACGACCTGGAGGAGGGAATATTTGAGGAATCTAGGGGGAACCTAAAATATTCCTTAAGCCCCATATTTTCATTTTCTCAAAATTTAGAAATTTGACAGTTGATTTTGCACTATTCAATGCCACAAATTTGATGGTGCATACAGATTTTCCATTTTCTCATTTCATTTTTCGGTTGCTTTTCAAAGTGAATTCTAGGTGTCAGCATTCAATGTGCGAGTAGTCATTCCATGAGATTCGACACCGCAAGGTTGATGGTACGGTCAGCTTCAGCAGTTTGACATCCTCTTCTTCAGATGGTCCCAGGATGTGAGGTATATTGATGCAAGAGCATGAGGCTTGAAGGCAAAAGGCTTCTAACTTATTCCAAAAATCCAAAAAAAGTTACAAGCAAAGGAATAGGATCCTTTAGCTATCAATTTACAAGCTTTCTAGATAGGATTTGAGCCATGATTTAGGGACTTAGTAGTTTTGTAATTAATTCATGCATCTTTGGTTCAGTTGTGATTCTTGAGGAAAATATCGACCAGATTAGATATTATTTAAGATTAGGCAAATTCGATTTAGTGTTTTAAGGATCTGATTGTTAGGATGGAATAGTATTTATGTAAGTTATGAACGATTGTAAAAGGATTTTGACTAATTTGACTTGTTTTAGCCATATATGATTAAGTTGTAGAAAACATAACTCTGTGTATTTGTGGTGTGTAAAATTGGTCAATCCCAGAGGTGTTGCATCCCTCCGTAGTATCTCTATGTATCATTGAATTTCCAGTTTGGCCTAAGAATTTAGAGTTCTATGTAATCGCATCTAATTTCTTTTCACCATGTATTAGTGACTGCAGGGGTAGAAGTGTACAAATTCTTGATCCAGGACTGAAGTCCCGCACTCATTCCTAACTGTTGATTTCATTTTCAACATCTTATGTCACCGTCAACAGCAGGGGTTACACCTGTTTTAAATCCATGTGCTGATTGAAGTCCCGTGAGTCATAGATATGATGGCCTCTGTCATCCAATGGATATCAGGTCTTAATATGGTCAAACATTAATCTTAAACCTGGACCCAAACTTTTATAAATTGAGGACTTATAAATCTTATCAGCTCCATAAGGCGGGTAAGCGTCGCGTAAGATTTCTGGGCATATCGCTAATGATCATTGGATCAAGTCTGCCTTAATAAAAAGGTGGAGAGTGGTCACTAAGTTGCAAACAAAAGAAGGTTATCGCAATTTCTCTTTCCACAATCTTGGCACCCTTTGCAATATGCGATAGAGACTCAGGACTAAATTGCGATTTGCAATGTGTGATGATCGCCGATTAATATCGCATCACATGGTTCAAGAGTGAGTAACCCTGGCCGACGGAGTTACGAAATGCGATGTGCAATACGAGGATCACCGATTGATATCGCATCACATGGTTCAAGAGTGAGTAACACTATCTGGCGAAGTTGCGAAATGTGATGTGTGATACGAGGATCGTCGACTAATATCGCATTGCATGGTTATGAATAAATGAACCTTTCCTGGAGAAATTGCGATTGCGATGTGTGATGTTTAAGGGACTTGTAAAACACTTGTTGTTGCAGAAAAAGTAAGAATTTCTGCTAATTTAGCAGAATAGATAACTTTGGAGGTAGATGACTGATACTCCGCAGGAAATCCAAGAATAAATTTAGCCTGAACTTGCTGAAATCATTTCTGGGTTTGAACGATTGTCCATTTCACCTACACCCCAGCCACCATTTGGGGTATTAGAGCAGCCTACTGACACCGAATAGGATCTCAAGGATCATACAAAGAAATCAAACATGGATTTCAGAGTTGGAGGAAGAGGTGGTGGTCGAGGAAGAGGACGACCACTTACAAATGTTGAAGTGTTGGAAGCTATGCCACAGATGCAAGCTAGATTGGAAGCAGTGGAAATGGGAAGAGTTGTAGATGCTGGGGATGTCAGTGAACCTGAAGTTGGAACAGCAGAAGATGAATAACTTGCAGATGTAACTCCTGAAATGAGATTCTTTAGGTCAGTATTGAGATCCACATCCAAGCCTAGACTTGAAGTCTCAATATACACAGGAAGCTTAAGCCTTGAGGAATCGATAGACTGGATAAATGACATGGAGAAATTCTTTGATTATGAAGAAACAGATGAAGGAAATAAGATGAAGTTTGTTGTCACAAAACTGAAAGGACATGCAACACTTTGGTGGGATGGAGTGCAAATAGAAAGAAGAAGACTTGGCAAACAAGATGGTGGAAAAACTAAAAAGTAAGTTTCTACCAAGTGACTATCAGCAAACATTATTTAGACAAATTTATAATCTTAGAAAAAGGTCTATGATAGTAAAGGAATACATAGAAGAATTCTACAAAGTGAGTATAGTAGCAGGACAAATCCAGGATACATATGAGAAGGTTGATAGATATGTGAATGGTCTTAGAATGGACATTCAAGATCAGATAAGTGTACTGTCTCCTAAAACAATATAAGAGTATTATCATATGGTACTGAAGGCTGAAGAAAAACTCATGAGGAAGAAGTCTACCAAAAATAGATGTACTTTCCAAGGAAGGGGTAGACAAGGTGGTAGAGGAAGATCTACAACACCTGGAGATGGAGCTAGCAATAGCTCAAGTCAACATACACCCACAGGAGGTGATGCAAGTGGAAGAGGGAGTTTTTCGAGAGGAAGAGGAGGCAAAGGTAGAGGAAGAGAAGTTAGATGTTACAGATGTAACAAGCTGGGACATAGAGCTTATGAGTGCCTAGAAAATATAGGAACAAATCAGAGGAATGCAGTTGTTGCAAAAACTGAAGAGGAAGCAACAAAGGTAATAAACAAAGAGAATGTACCAGAGAAAGGGGAATCTTTGGTATTCAACAAATTTTTGTTAAAACTAGCTAAGGAAATTATTGAACCAGCACAAAGGAAAGCCTTGTTTAGGACTGTGTGCAAGGTTGAAGGGAAGTGTTGTCATATGATAATAGAAAGTGGTAGTATAGATAATTTGGTCTCCACAGAAGTGGTAGAGAAGTTTAAATTGAAACAAAGAAACATCCAACACCTTATAAGGTGTCATGGCTCAAAAGGGGTATCATTTGGTAGTGAATGAATAATGTAAAGTGGAGTTGCAGTCGGGAAAATACAAAGACAAAATTCTATGCGATGTGATGCCTATGGATGTGTGTCATATATTGTTGGGTAGACCATGGCAATATGACAGAGGAGCTATGCATGATGGAAAGAATAATGCATACAAATTCAACAAAGATGGTGTCAATCATACATTGTTGCCACTAGAGGAAGAGGATACATCGAAGAGACCTGATCCAAAGACCCTTTTGCTAAGTGGAAAGGAGTACTTACAGAAAATGGAAGAAGATGAGGTAAGTTTTACGTTGGTTTGCAAAACCAAGGTAATAATTACTTCCATAAAAGTTTCTAATTTACCAATTAAAATTCAAGAGATGTTGGACAGTTATTGTGATATCATTGTAGATTATTTTCCTGATGAGTTACCACCCATTAGAAAAATCAGTCATCACATAGATTTGATTCCAGGAGAAAATATACCTAGTAAATCAACTTACAGGATGACTCCCACAGAGGATGAAGAGATCAGGAAATAGGTTCAGGAACTGTTAGACAAGGGAATGGCTAGAGAGAGTTTGAGTCCTTGTGTAGTGCCAATAGTGTTGAGCCCAAAGAAAGATGGAGGCTGGACAATGTGCACTGACTCGAGAGAAATTAATAAGATAATAATCAGGTACAAATTTCCTTTACCTAGAATTGAAGATTTGATGGATTGTTTGAGTGGAGATAGATATTCTAAAAAATTAGATTTAAAATGTGGTTATCATCAAATTAGAATTAGAGAGGGAGATGAGTGGAAAATTGCTTTTAAAACCAATGAAGGATTGTATGAGTGGATGGTGATGCTTTTTGGATTGTCAAATGCCCCTAGTACATTTATGAGACTTATGAATGAAGTTCTAAAGGAATTTATTGGTAAATTTGTAACAGTATATATGGATGATATATTAGTTTACAGCAGATATAAGGAGGAACATGTGAGACATCTGAATTATGTCTCACAAAGGCTACAACAAGAAAAGTTATTGTTAAATTTAAAGAAATGTTCATTCATGAAGGAGGAGTTGGTGTATTTGGGCTTCGTTGTTTCTATTGAGGGGTTAAAGATGGATCCGGAGAAGATCAAGGCTAGCATGGAGTGGCCTTCACCAAAAAGTGTCTTTGAGGTAAGAAGTTTTCACGGTCTTTCCAGTTTTTACAGGAAATTCATAAGGAATTTTAGTAAGATTAATGCTTCAATTATTGACACAATAAAGAAGGACAGACAAACATTTAAATGGACTGCTAAAGCAGAAAAGAACTTCCAGCTGTTGAAGAGAAAGATTACTGAGAAACCTATTTTTATTTTGCCTAATTTTAATAAACCTTTTCAAGTGAAGTGTGATGCCAATGGATAAGCCATTGGAGCTGTTTTGAGTCAGGAGGACAGGCCTGTAGCTTATTTTAGTGAAAAATGAATGAGACAAAGAGGAAATATTATTCTTATGACAAGGAGTTTTATGCAGTGGTGCAGTCTTTGAAGAAGTGGAGACATTACTCGATGTCCAAGGAGTTCATACTGTATTTAGATAACCTTGCATTACAGTACATTATGCAACAACCAAAGCTTAACTAGAAGCATGCAAAATGGGTAGAATACCTGCAAAGTTTTAATTTTTTATTAAAACATAAAACTTGTCAATCAAACAAAGTAGCAAATGTCTTAAGTAGAAAAAGAATTTTTTTTCAAGAAAGCCAAATTAAAGTGTTGGGTTTTTATTTTCTTAAAGAGTTATATGAGAAAGATCTAGATTTTGAAGAGGCATTTGAAGCTTGTAAAAATCTTGTTTTGTTAGACAAAAGCAAGTGGCTGGATTATTTCCTGCAAGAGGGACTGTTGTTTAAAAGAAATAAACTGTGCATACCAATTTGTTCTGTGAGGGAGAATTTGATCAAGGAGAAACATAGTGGAGGACTTGGAGGGCATTTCGGTGCAGACAAGACTTATGAACAGTTGAACATGTTTTATTTTTGGCTAAAAATGAGGTCTGAAGTGGAAAGGTATGTGGAAAATTGTAAAGTCTATCAATATGCGAAGGGAAGGAGTCAAAACATAGGTTTGTATGCTCCATTACCTATTCCAGATAGGCCTTGGGATATGGTAAGTATGGACTTTGTTTTGGGTTTACCAAAAACTCAAAGAGGAAATGATTAAATTTATGTAGTAGTTGAAATATTTTCAAAAATGGCACATTTTATTCCATGTTATAAAACTAGTGATGCTACTCATATTGCTAATCTATTTTTTAAGGAGATTGTAAGATTACATGGGTTACCTAAGAGCATTGTTTCAGACAGAGACACCAGATTTGTTGGACATTTCTGGAGGACATTATGGAAGAAGCTTGGAACTAAATTGAGTTTTAGTTCTACTTATCATCCTCAAACTGATGGATAGACTGAAGTTGTAAATAGAAGCTTAGGTAATATTTTGAGAATTCTTGCAGGTGAACATCCAAAACAGTGGGATCAAGTATTGGCACAGGTAGAATATGCATATAATGATTCTCCTAACATGAGTACAAGGCAGAGTCCATTCCATATAATCTATGGAATGCACCCAAGAGGAGTGTCTGAATTGAGAGACTTGGGACAAGCTGAAAGGAGAAGTGCTAAAGGAGAAGATTTTGATATAGAAGTTCAAGCAATACATGAACAGGTAAAACAACAACTACATGAAAACAACATAAATTACAAGGGCAGAGCAGATTTGAAGAAAAGAGAAGTTAATTTTGAGGTTGGAGATTTGGTTTTAACACACCTGAGCAAGGAAAGATTTCTAGAAAGGGAGTATAATAAACTAAAGTTTAAGAAAATTGGACCATGTAGAGTCTTGAGAAATTTTTTTGGAAATGCATATGAAATTGAATTACCCCCTGATAATGGAATATCTCCAATTTTTAATGTTTCTGACTTATATAAGTATGAAAAGGAACAGGCAAATGACACAACAGAGGATCAAGAAGACCAAGAGATTAATTGGGTAAAGCAGTTGCCTATAGCAAACAAATTGAAGCCAGAGAGGATTTTGGACAAGAAATTGTTGAAGAAGACAAGAGAACAGGAATATTTTCAGTATTTGGTGAAATGGAAAGATCAGCCAATTACTAAAGCTACTTGGATGAGAGATTCATGCTATAGAAGTTGGGAAGTTCTGTAGAAGAGCTCATGGATAGGAGCCCATAAATAATTTTGTCCTCCAGAGTCTGATGCAGGAGCATGAGGCTTGAAGGCAAAAGGCTTCTAACTTATTCCAGAAATCCAAAAAAAGTTACAAGAAAAGGAGTGGGATCCTTTAGCTATCAATTTACAAGCTTTATAGATAGGATTTGAGCTAGGATTTTGGGATTGAGTAGTTTTGTAATTAATTCATGCAACTTTGATTCAGTTGAGATTCTTGAGGAAAATATCGACTATATTAGATATTGTTTAAGATTAGGTAAATTCAGTCCAGTGTTTTAAGGATCTTATTGTTAGGATGGAATAGTATTTATGTAAGTTATGAATGATTGTAAAATGATTTTGACTGATTCGGCTTGTTTTGGCCATATATGATTAAGTTGCAGAAAACATAACTCTGTGTATTTGTGGTGTGTAAAATTGGTCAATCCTGGAGGTGTTGCATCCCTCCGTAGTATCTTTGTGCATCATTTAATTTCCAGTTGGGCCTGAGAATTTAGAGTTCTGTGTAATCGCATCTAATTTCTTTTCGTTGTGTATTAATGACTGCGGGGGTAGAAGTGTATGAATTATTGATCTAGGAATGAAGTCCCGCACTCATTACTAACCATTGATTTCATTTTCAACATCTTACATCACCATCAACAGCGAGGGTTAGGCTTGTTTTAAATCCATGTGTTGATCGAAGTCCCACAAGCTGTAGATCTACTGGCCTCTATCATCCAATGAATATCGGGTCTTAAGATGGTCAGACATTAATCTTAAATCCAAACCCGAACTTTTATAAATTGAGGACTTATAAATATTATCAGCTCCGTGAGGTGGGTAAGTGTCGCGTAAGATTTCCAGGCAATATCGCTACTGACCTTTGGATCAAGTGTGCCTTGATCAAACAGTGGAGACTGGTCGCTAAGTCGCAAAAAAAAGGTCATCGCAATTTTGGTTTTCGCAATCTCAACTCCCTTTACGATATGCGATAGATACTCAAGACTAAATTATGATTTGTGATTTGTGATGTGCAATGATCGCCGATTGATATCACATCACATGGTTCAAGAGTGAGTAACCCTGGCCAGTGGAGTTACGAAATACGATGTGCGATACAAGGATCATTGATTGATATCGCATCGCATGGTTCAAGAGTGAGTAACCCTGGCCAGCAGAGTTGCAAAATGTGATGTGTGATACGAGGATCGCTAACTAATACTCCATTGCATGGTTATGAGTAAATGAACCCTACCTGGAGAAATTATGATTGTGATGTGCGATGTTTAAGGTACTTGTAAAGAACTTATCGTTGCAGCCAAATTAAGCAGTTCTACTAATTTACCATAATAGATAACTTTGGAGGTAGATGACTAATACTCCGCAGGAAATCCAAGAAGAAATTCCACTTGAACTTGCTAAAATCATTTCTGGGTTTGAAAGATTGTCCATTTCGCCTGCACCCCAGCCACCATATATGCAGTGCATTCTTGTACTTCTTTTTCTATGCATTGTGATGCACAAATCCCTATTTTATGTTAGATGTGGGATCTTGTTTTCTTACTTGTTCATGATTCCTGCTTGATGTGATGCAAAATCATTTGTGGGATGTACTTGTTGTCATGATTCGTCATGTCTTGTTTGAGATCCCTTTGTCGTTATGTTGATGGGATACTCATGTGTCGCCATGTATGTTTGCATTGAGATCCTGTTTATGCCATGCTGGTGGGATTCTCATTATCATCATGAATGAGTTTAGGTCATATTGATAGGAGATCTTTTGACTGAGAATTCCTGTAGTGGAAAATCTCTTGGAGCCCTTCTTGCATGATGGCATTTTCCTTGTATGATAGCGACATCACCTCTTATGTACATCATCACTATTGACAATGTTTAATGCAGTGGCCTACACCATCTTGACACCCGGGCTTGGAGATGTATTCCCTCTTGGACGAACTCTATTATCAATGCCTTGTTATTTTGTGTTGCTAATGATTGTCATGTTCCTTCTTCTTTACATCATGCACATGTATGAATTTATGTTCCTTTATGTTCTTTTAAAATGCAATTTAACACATCACCAAAGTAAAAGGCCTTGGAAGGGTCCTTTGTCACACCCAAACCCGGATCAAGTGGTATCAGAGCGGTTTTTGTGTGGATGTGAATTGAAAGTGTGAACAATGGAATGTGCAGCAACAAAGGATGAAAAAGCGATGTACAAGACCATGCTAAAAATTTCCAAAAGGGTGGAAATAATGTATGAAACTCTACAGAAAGAGACAGAAGAGCGATTGCAACTTTAGTTGCGAGTCATGGAAGAGGCCCTGGAAGAACTGAAGCACAACAACCAAAACCTTCAAACAAAGAATGCTGAATTGAAGATGTGTCTACAAGAAGAGAAAGAGGAAAAACATAGTTTTCTATGACAAATCCAAGCAAAGGACAAGGCCTTGGAAAAGCTAAAACGTGACCCATGCGAGGTAAAAAGTAGTTCTCCATCTTCATGTATGTTTCCTGATGATGATTTCGTTGTTTTTGAAAATCATACCACAGGAATTGGCTCCAAACTGTTGAAGAAAATGGGGTATGAAGGAAAAGGCTTGGGCATTAATGGCCAAGGAATTGTCAACCCCATCCAAGTAGAGGAATTACCCCGTCAGGCAAGACTTGGGTATGTCAGAAAGAAAGTTGTGGAATGCGGCAAGACAGCTAGCGAACCACTAACAACAAATGATGAGAGGCCCTCATCAGTTCTTTCCAAATCTACAAAGGAGGTAAAAGATGTCAATTTTATTTCAGTTTAATCTTCACATAGTATGATTTCTATTGGATATTTGGAGATCCCAATTACAGGTAAAAACACGAGGCTCCTTACTAGGATGAGGCATGAGGAGGAAAAAGAACTTGATGTTAATAACCAAGGCATAACTCAACCATTCGAGGTTATGCAGAGACCTCAATTTGCAGGCTTGAGATACATCAAGGGAGAATGATGGGAACACATCCCCATCATCCCATGGCAATGCCCATTGTAGGGAAAGAGTTGAAGCAAGCTCTCATCGCCATACTTACACTAGAGACAGCAAGGAAAGGTATAACCAGTTTTAATTTTTGAATGTTAATTTCAATTACAATCATGTTTTTAATGATTAACGTAAAACATGGCATCAAAAAACATGTACCTTTTCTGGATTACATAACCATACATTTTCTAAGTGTTGGAAAAGAATATTAGCACCCAAAAGGAGGAGATGTGAAAGACCCTCTCAACAGCAGGTAAAGAAACATGTTAAGAAGATTTGGAGGAAGAAGACCTATTGCAGTCATTGCGAGAGAAGTTGCCATCAAAGAGCCACATGTTGGAGGCTCCATCTAGAGCAGCACCTTAAAGACAAAGCATCAGTGCATGAACCAAGTGAAACAATTGTTTGGCAAGCAAACCCGCCGCAGGGGGGTGACCCATTCACATTGATAAGTGAAAAATAGTTTCTATATATGTTAGCTTGTCATGGTCATGCTTTTGTAAATCATTTGTTGCGTTTCAAAATCTAAAAATGATGAAGTGTTTTCCATCACTTGTTAAGAAACAATGATATTTGGTCTTATTTTGAGTTGCATGATAAACTGTGGAGGTGATGTTGTGCTTCCATCACTTGTGTTGGCCTTATTTCTATAAATCATGTGTTGCAGTGATGATGAGTTTTCCATCACTTGTTGAAGCAACAATGATATGCTGGCCTTCTTTTCGTGGCAGGGGTATTGTGTCCATCTTGATGTAAACTTGACCACCGAGTATGTGTTATAAACTCATGGAAAATATGGGATGCTTGGGTCATTAGTTGGTTATGAAAGACAAGAATGTAATTTGCAAAAAAATGTACTACAAGCTGCAGAGGTAGTAGGTGTTGGCTCATCGCTTAAGGCTCCAAAAAAAAAAGGTGAAGGATATGGAAGTGAGACCTTTCAGGATGCTTGTGATGCAGACAAGGTACAAAGAAGTTGCAGATTATTTTTCATGCGTTTGGAGGACCAAAATATCCTCAGTGGGGAGTATTGATTGAGTTGGCTCCAGAGACACACATAGGACAAACAGGCTTATGGAAGCTCAACAACCAAAGTGATCAAAATGCTTTCGAACCAAGACCAAAGCGTAGATCTTGTCATCCTGATTGTGGTGGTGTGAACGGTTCGTCAAACTAAGTTCGTATGCAAAAGTTAGGAGCAGCCAAAATTTAGGTTGAATTGGGTGACTGGCCAAGCTTAAGGAGGCAACAATTTGGACAAAATTCAGCCACCGGATTCCAGCCAACCTGGGCCAGATTCTGGGTGAATTTGTTGCTTGATTAATTTGTCTGCTTCAGTCATTTTTCGAATTTTCAAAAGTTGCTAGTTGTTTTTAAATAATATATATATATATATATATATATATATATATATATATATATATATATATATAATATATATATATATATATATATATATATATATATATATATATATATATATATATATATATATATATATATATATATATAATAAATGTGGTGGTGGGCCACCACCCCCACCACCCCCAAAACCATGTTAACAAAATTTTATTAAGTATGGCCAATGTGCCATGACCCCTGTTAGCCCCTCCAACAAACGCCATACCATATTAAACATTAATGTAAGGGTGGTGGAGCGGCCACCTCTGGTGGACCCGGCCCACGCCCCACCAACGTTGCCATACATGTTAATGGGTCGACAGGAATCGACCTTACCCAGCCACAGGGTCAGCCTGCACCATGGGCAGCCCAACCACCAAACACCAAACTTATTTAATACACCATGTACCAACGGCCCAACAAACAACAAAATATAATACAAAAAAATAGTGCCATTCAAAATTGTTGTAGAGATTATGGGGGCGGGCCACCCAATGTGGACCCGACCCCCAAAACAAATATGGTTGCGGTTTTTAAACAAAACAAAATGTTTTAGTATCAATGCATCGGGGTTTGACCACCCGACCTCCTCCTTATAATTTTGGCCTTATACTAATCCACTCAATTGACTTCATTAATATTTCTGCCTGAGATGTTATATAAACCTTCATTTCATCAGTGCGCTCAAGCATGGAGGAACTAGGAGTGTGAACAGAAATTGAGAAGTAATATTTTTTAATTAATTTATTGCAGGCAGAACCATGATTGAGCGAAATTCTCAAAAGAGTGAAATTTTTGTAGTGTCCTAATTGGAAAAATTTTATGTCGATCTTACACCTCTCAGCGACAAGAACTTGATGCCATATTTTGTTTCCTGATCTGAGTGGCAGATTTGCAGAGGACCCAGAGGAGGGAATCTTTGAGGAATCTAGGGGGAATCTAAAAGATTCCTTAAGCCCTAGATTTTCATTTTCTCATAATTCAGAAATTTGAGAGTCAATTTTGCACTATTCGATGCCAAAAATCTGATGGTGCGTTCAGATTTTTCATTTTCTCATTTCATTTTTTGGCCACTTTTCAATGTGGATTGCAGGTGTCAGCATTCAACATGCGAGTATTCATTCCATGAGATTTAAGACCGCGAGGTTTATGGTACAGTCAGCTTCAACAGTTTGACATCCTCTTCTTCAGATGGTCTCAGGATGTGAGGTATATGCAGTGTGTTCATGTACTTCTTTTTTATATGCATTGTGCTGCACAGATCGTTGTTTGATGTTTCATGTGGGATCTTGTTTTCTTACTTGTTCATGATTCCTGCTTGATGTGATGCGGAATCATTTGTGGGATGTACTTGTTGTCATGATTTTTCATGTCTTTTTTGAGATCCCTTTGTCGTTATGTTGACGGGATACTCATGTGTCTCCATTTTTGTTTTCATTGAGATCCCTTTTATGCCATGTTGACGAGATTCTCATTATCATCATGCATGAGTTTAGGTCATACTGATAGGATTCCTTTTGACTGAGAGTTCTTGTAGCAGAACATCTCTTGGAGCCACTCTTGTGTGAGGGAATTTTCCTTTTATGATAGTGACATCACCTCTTATGTACATCATCACTATTGACAAAACTTAATGGAGTGGCCTACACTATCTTGACACTAAGGACTGGGGATGTAGTCCCTCCTAGACGAACTCTGTTATCAACATCTTCTTATTTTATGTTGCTAATGATTGTCATGTTCCTTCTTTACAGCATGCACATGTATGCATTTATGTTCCTTTATGTTCTTTTAAAATGCAATTTAACACATCACCAAAGTAAAAGGTCTTGGAAGGGTCCTTTGTCACACCCGGACCCAGATCAATCAGTGTAGACCAAGATGTAAGATATCTGTCCATATGAAGGATTAATTGGTCCCACAAAATATAGAGCCCATTTCTCAAAAAAATTTAAGACGATTTGGGGTTGTAACAACATCTCATCTGATTGCAGTGGTTGGCCCATCCTTTGACAACTATCACATCCCCTCACAAACTTCTTGGCATCCTGAAATATTGTTGGCCAATAATACCCTATGTAAGGACTTTGTATCATGTTTGTTTGTCTTTGAAGTGCCCTCCACAAGGTTCCTCATGATAGGCTTTAAGGATATCAAAGATGTCATCTTCTCTAACACAACATCTAATCTGGAAATCTGGTCCAGTGTGATAGAGGTTCCCATCTATTCAGGTATATGTAGCACTTTGATGTATGATCTTTCTTTTCTCCTTGGAGGACAAATACTATGGAAACTTCCCTGTAGCAAGATAATTGGCTATATCTGCATACCAAGGTGAGTAAGTAGAAATAGCAAAAAGATATTCATCGGGGAAAGAATCCTCAGTGGGAATGCAACTGTCATCAATAGTTAGCATGGAAATAAATTCAACTACTACATTATCTATTCCAAGTTTATCTACAATAGTGATATCAAATTCTTGTAACAACAATAACCAACGTGTAATCCTACCATTGGTAATTGGCGTATTCATTAAAAATCGAATGGTGGAATGGTCAGTGTGTACAAATACTTGATAGTCAGTGATATAATGTCTTAATTTATTGATGTCATGTACGACTGCTAAGAACTCCTTCTCGGTCAATGTGTAATTGAGCTCAGTCGTGGTTAGATTTTTTCTTATGTAGTAAATATCATCAGGTTTCTTATCTTCCAGTTGGCCCAAAACAAACCCTACAACAATATCATATGCATCTGTAGCTATGTGAAATGATAGTTCACAATTAGGTCATTGCAAGACCCAAGCTACTGATACACAACATTTCAGCTTTAAAAAGGCCTACTCACACTTCCCTGTCCACAAGAAATCAACATCCTTCATGAGCAAGGAAAATAATGGTGATGAAATTTTTGAAAATTTTTCTATAAATCTCCTATAATACCCTACATGCCCCAAAAAACTGTGTACCTCTTTTTGTGTTTTGGGGGTTGGAATTTTTAGAATTACCTCTATTTTTGTAGGGTCTACCTTGATTCCATAAGCAAAAATGTAGTGTCCAAGCACAATCCCTTCAGTCACCATCATGTGACATTTTTCAGTTCTCAAAGCAACATTAATATGTACACACCGTTCTAGCACTTTTTCCAGATTGACTAATGTTGTTTGAAAATCATATCCATAAGGTATAAAATCATCCATGAAGATTTCCAGGCATTCATTCAACAAGTCAGAAAAAATTCCCAGTATTTCCCTTTGAAAGGTTGCTAGCACATTACAGAGTCCAAAAGGAAGTACTGTGTATGCGTAGGTTCCCCAAGGATAAGTAAAGGTTGTTTTATCTCGGTCTTCCAAGGCAATCTGTATCTGATTGTAGCCACTAAATCTGTCCAAAAATGGAAAGAATTTCTTTCTGGAGAGGGTATCAAGGACCTAATCTATAAATGGTAAGGGAAAATGGTCCTTCTGAGTGGCCTTATTGCATTCTTTGTAATCAACATAGACTCTCCACTTGCCATTCTTTTTAGGAGCAATGACAAGCATTGACACCCACTAACTATCAAATATTGGATAAATAAAATTAGCACTCGGGAGTTTATGTAGTTATTCTTTCACCACCTCCTTTAGTGCAAGGTTCATGCGGCATTGTGGTTGTTTGACTGGTTTGCAGCCATCCTTCAAGTAAATATGGTGAGTGCATAGGTTAGGGTGGATCCCTTTCATATCCGTATAGTCCCATGCAAATGCCTTTTTGTATTTTTGTAACAATTGGTTTTTCTCGATAGTCAGGTTGGGGCTAACATTCAAAAACTTTCCAGATTCTATCTCAATTGGACTGCTGTCAATATTTGGAGCAGTTTTCATTTATTCAAAATATATATCTTCCACCTCTTCTTCCTCATTCGCATTCTTAACAGAAGCAACAGGAAGTGAGTTACTAATAAAACCATTAATGACATCATGTTCTGTCTCATTTTTGAAATATCGGGATTTCCCCAGAGTGAGGAGTGGCAGGGAAAGATCTGACTCGGGCTCAAACCCATCCCACCAAGGGTTGTATACATCCATATTTGGTTTTGGGGTGTAAAGATTAAGGTTCTTTGTTGTCTGGCCGTCTGAGATCACCATAGATCCCAACCTATAGCTTATAAATGCATCCGCAGTGGCCAACCAAGGTCTCCCTCGGATCAAAGGATGTCCCCCCAAATTAGATTTGGGCTGTAAGATAGGAAAGTCAGTCGGATACCTCTAGGAAACTATTGTAATCACTATATCCTCTAACATCCCCTTAGGTTTAACACGGGACCTGTATGCTAACTCAAGTACAGTAGGAGTATGTCTAAGTCCCTGTAGCCCAAGAGCGATAAAGAGGTCCTTTGTCATTACATTAATGGAAGCCTCGAGATTGATCAATGTGTTGGATATGGGCTTATCATTAATGTAGACAGTGACCATAGAATTACCTGGATCATTGTACTTAGTTAGGAGAGGCTAAGGAATCATTAATTCAAATAATTTCCCCATCACATGTATGGTGGCAGGGTCTTTAGGCTTCCTCCCAGGTTTCTTAATGCACAAATCTCTCACTGTTTTAGCATAAATAGGTACTTCTTTAAGGGCTTGTAGTGCAAATTTTGCAACTCCCTAAGAAAATCAGATTCGGGTTGTGAATTCATCCTAGGTTCGGCCAATCTCTGAGGATACAGAGGGTCCTGCATTACAACAGTCAAATATGTTGTTACAAGTGTATCAGATTTCCCCGAGTTGGATGTTACAGTAGTAACAGTTCTTCACAGGTCGGCTGTTACAAATGTAACATCTTCCTCTATATTAGTTGTTGTAGGCATAGTAGCCACCTTAGAGCCTCCGACATCTCCTATGGATGGTTCACATTCCTCCTCTGTAATGATAGGGTAGTGACTTGGTTTACTTACCTTGCCCAATCACATTTGTATTTCATTAAGTCCCACGGGGGTGATAAGGTAGGTCTGGAAGGTAGTCAGAGCCTCTATGCCCTAAGCTGCTTTATTATTTGGATTTGGGTTAGGTTGCATAGGTAGTTGGGGTCACATAGGTTGTGGAGGAGAAGGAGCTTGGAAAGGAGGTAATTGCATCTATTGTTGCATGGGTAGTCCAAGCAGAGCTAAATTTTGGTGATTTCCTCTCTAATTCGAGTTCCAAGGATATGGTTGAGATTGAGGATATTGAACAAGAGGAGATGGAGACCATTGGTTCCATGGTGAAGGAAAATGTGTTGAAGGAGGGGTAGGATATTGCCATGGATATTGTTGAGTATTATATGCATTGTTCCACAAATTGAAAGAGGAAAAGTCTTGAGACATACCTGGAGGTTGCAGTTGCCATGGCCTCCTTGGTGCAATGAAATAAGAGGACTATACTTCCTCGCTTGATTCTCTGAGTACTTCCTTTAGTCTAGGAAGCTCCAAACATTACCCTATCAAATGCTCCAGCTTGCAAATATTACACAAGCTAGAGCTGGACTATTTTTTTTCTACCTTGGAGATTAGTTCTTGGATAAATGTCTTCCTTTCCAAATCCACACTCTTCCATTCCTTTTTACGACCCATTTTTCCTGTGACTAATTAGAGTGGGGGGTGATTTTAGTATCTCTATTATTCCTACAATTGCACACATGGACCCTATGTGTATTAACTCACACCCTAAGTGTCTCAGTCTTCGATAGTGGTGAGCCCGCCAAGGTATGTTAGAGCGATGCACAAGTTCTTACCTCTCGTCTTACCGCCTAGCAGCTGAAGAGCTAAAGAAACGCTAAAAAAACACCAAAATTCCCTAATTTCCCTAGTAATCACAATGGTGAGCACGCCCAAGTATGTTAGAGTGATGTGGAGGTTCTTACCTCTCGTCTTACCTCCCAGTAACTGTGGACTAGGAACACTCTATATCAAACAAACAATTTGGCTGACTGTATCGTCAACTTCCATCCCCGACAACGGTGCCAAAATGTTGTGTTCTTTAATCAATCTTAATTGACTGAGACTGCAACATTTAATTGTGAACCCCGGGTAGTTTTTGCTGTTTCAATGGAGTTCACACTGTCTATGCCAATACACTCCATCCAAGAATAAGGAAATGCAGAAAACAATAAAAGATGTTGCTGATATAAATTGCTGAATCAAACCATGCATGTAGACATAAAGACACTCTATAGAATTAAATTACACTTCGCAGCTATCAAAGTAACGGCACGCCACGCAGGAACTAATATCTACTCCAACTAGTTACTACCACTCTGTTGATTAACTTAGTGTAACGGCGTAATGTAAATGGAAACAACAACGAATCTAATCCATGATTTGTACAGCAACAACAAGAAACCATAAATCAATTAGCTAAACTAGCATGTACACTACCTCTATCACTGCAATCCTTACCAAAGAGGAGGGCCCTTCCTCCTCAGTAAGGCACAAGAATAACACAAAAGTAATTAACGAATCAGCTGAAGAGCGGTAACAACATCACTATGCTGATTAATATTAAGAATAAACTCAAAATTATAGAAGAAGAGTAATAGTACTTTTCTATATGTCATCTCCTTGTACATGAAAAATCGAGTTCCTTTATAGTTTTTACAAGCCAAATTAGAAAACAAATCAGTCATGAGAATCTCATGATTCTCATGCTGATCAAAAATAAAAGTAGTTACAACCTATTTCTAAATAAATATACATAAGTTATGATTGCAACCGCTTGGGTCTTTTTGCTTCCAAAATAAATAATCGCTACTTCCAACAACTATTATGTGGAATAGTACCCACATTTTCTAGCTTTGGGGCAACAACATCGAGTGAATGGCGGTTCAGGATGTCACGACATCATTGTGATAGAACTTTTGGTGTGACAACGGACTCTTGTATCAATGAATAGTGTAACAACATCCAATGTGTAACAGCAACCTGTAACAACATCCAATGTGTAACAACAACCTATAACAACATCTAGGGTGTAACAATGAACCATTCTACCCTTCTCTGTAGTTAATATGTGTTTCTTGTCTACTCCATGCTTCGTTCTCGCAGGCCATCACCTAAAAAGAAGAATAGCTTCCCAAAATACTTCTTCAATACTCTTAGAGTTAGCCACAAAAAGGAATAAAGCCTCGTATTATTCGGTAAAATATGACAAAGTAACATGATAGTAGAATAGGTTAAAAAGGTGAGAAAATGGGGAAAAGGATAATGTAAAGTCATAGGTCTGAAGGAAAGAAAGGTCAAAACTAGGGAAAGAATGTGAAAAAAATAGGTAAAATACCACATCCAACACATTGGACTATATAAGCCAACTAAATTAGGTCGCACCACAAAAAACCCTCTAGTCAAAAAAAAAGATAGTAGTCGTCTCCTAGAATTGTTCTGGGCTAGGCATTAAGTTTACACTGGAAGCAATTACAGGTCTTATGAAAATTCAACATCCAAATGTCCTCCTAATCCATGAGACCAAATTATTAGATTTAGAAATGATGGAAGTAGGTAAGAGGCATTGGAGGGGAAGTGGATGAGAAACAATAAGCTCTAAACGAGCATCAAGAGGGATTTGCACCCTTTAGAATGATATTTTAGAGGTAAATCAAATTATTTATTCATAGCACTAGATCTACATATAATAAGTTTGTTACAAGAGTGTTATGAATTTTAGGATATTTAACATCTATGCCCCATGCAATATAGAGAAAAACAATAATTTCGGAGCATTATCAAGGAGATGAAAAAGGAAGTTAAGATAGATTTATGTATCTAGGTAAGAAACCTTGACATTGTGTTATCTCAAGAAGAGAAATGTTGAGGAACCTCAACGTCTAAAATGCTAAAGGGAAACATAGAAGGTTCATGTAACATTGGGACTTTATGGATGCAAAATCAAGAAGAGGTAAGTATCCCTAGTCAAATAGGAGAGTCAAGCCAAGACATGTCACTGTAAGTCAAGATAGATTGTTCCTTCATGGGAAATTTCTAGAAGAAGAACTAGAAATTTCCTCTTTTATTCTTCCCTTTGCAACTTTGTATCACCACCCAATCACCTTATGAATCCTTTAGAAAATATATTTTATTACCCTCCCATTCTAATTTAATCCCTTATGGTTTTTAAATGTAAAAGTCATGGAAATAATTACAAAGGCATGGTTAAAAAGTTTGAGGGTTCCCTAAGATTTATATGGGAGTATAAACTTAAGGTAACCAAGGCCACCCTAGAGGACTTGGCTAAAATAAACTATAAGGAAGTAACAGTGGAATGAAAAGAGTTGGTCCACCACCTAGCCAATCTTTAGGAAAAGGTGGAATATTTAGTGGTAATCGAATAGTGACAATTAGAAGAAAAAAACTTGTATTGAGAAGTACACCTTGCTCATATGAAAGAGGAGGAACTTTGGAGGATCAATTCTCTAAGCATTTGGTTGAAATGGGGAGATAAATATACCTCCTTTCTTCATAAGCAGTCCAAAGCCCAACAATCAAGAAATAATTTTAAGTAAATCCAAGAATCCAATGGTGAGAAAATTGTAGACTTCAAAGAAATCAATAGTGAAGCTTATTATAACTTCAAAGGATTATACACATATGAAGTAATAGTATCCACTAATATAATGTTATAAGAAATCCCCAACCTTGTGAACAACTTAGAGAATGTAGAGTTAAACAAAAAATAGAGGAAGAGGGGGCCATATCTGCTATTTGGGGCTTGGAGCTTGACAAGGCACCAAGGCCTAATAGATTCTTCACTTCCTTTTATAGGGCACACTGGGATATTATTAAAGGAGACTTAATGCAAAATATTGTAGTGGTTGAGAGGGTCTTTTGGATCTGAAACCTTTGCTTCTAAGGTTTTTTCCTTAACCATCAATGCCTTGCCTTCCAATGGTGACCCCATGGGGGGTTGGAGGAGGCCCCTCATACAAAAACACTGTCTCTTCCAAAGCTAATTAGCCTATGGTGCACAAATTCAACAATTCCTTAGCTCACAAACAATGGTTGAAGGCAAACCCATTTAATACGACCAACAATGAAGCTACAACTACTACATATGCTACTCCAACAACAAACAATCCAAAATCTAATGATTCCTTCCTTCCTTAGATAGTCAAAGCTCCCCTCTTAGAAACCACATTAGAAAAAATGAGGGAAAAAATCGAATATATGAGAGAGCATGTCATAATATGCAAATTTTTGGGTCTCTAGCCCTCAAATAAAACCTTTCTCAACTAGATCTAGAAGAACTAGACACTCAAAGGGGATCTTGACCTCAAGTTTTGTTCCAAGGGTTTCTCCATGGCCATATTCATTAATATAGAGGATAGGGGTCACAAATTTCAAGGAGGAACATATTTCATGAATTTGGTCAGCTTATTCATGCAGCCATGGGTTTAGAGATTCCACCCCAACAAAGAAGACTTTTCTGTGGCCCCAGTTTGGATTCATCTATATTCTCTCCCTCAGGAATTTTTTAACCCTAGAATCTTAGAAAGCATTGGTAATTCCATATGAAATTTCGTTATGATCTTTAATATCATAAAGCAAGGTCAATACACTTCCTATGCATGCCTTTTTGCTTATTAGACATATCCAAAGCCCTCCCATAAAAAATTCAACTGAGCAGTGAAGATGAAATATAGGAACAAGCAATAGATTATGAGGAAATCCCCTTTAGATTCCAAAAATGTAGTGAATATGGTCATATATTCTAAGAATTCCCAGCAAACCAAGTCTAAAAAAATGCATAAGTATATTTTTACTCAAATTCATATGGGTTTACTAGGGTCACTAATAAAGGGAAGACAACCAAAAAAGGAATAGAGAATCAAACCTTTGAAAATGTAGCTGGCCATAACCACTACACAATCCTCTAGTAGTTGGAAGAAAATGAGATAGATACAAAAGGAGAAAATACCAAAAATAAAGAGATTAGGAAAACTAATCAAAAACCACCCCAACCATCAAAAGATGTGCATGCACAACTGACTAACAAAGATTACCAGGAGGATCTAGAAATGGAGGATAACACCCAAGATTATTTTGATGCAGAAGAATTCAATGAAATGGACCTTCAAAACATTGATCTGCAATATATTGTAGAGGAATGGATAAACAAATTCTTAACAAACATTCTTGAGGAGCAAGCTCAAATCATCACTAAAGCATACATCCAAAATCAAGTTCTAATTCTCTGTCAATCTCATGAACTAGGTAATACCCTAACCAAAACTCTTATTTTTCATCTCATGGAATCAAAAGAATCACTCCCACAAATTAATTGAGTATTTTTAAACACCAAAGAAAAAAGGGAAAAAAAGAAGGTCTTGACTCCCTATTTATCCTACTGCTAAGATTTGATTTTTCATCTTGTCGTGATGATGAACCACACTGGTTGGTTCGAAACGCGTTGGCCTAAATATACCAATGTGATTTCTTCCGAAGTTTTTTTCAAATCAAAATAACTAATTACTACAGGACCCAGGGGATTACATGGTGAATACTAGTAGAGTTTCACCAATGGAGTCCATCTTCCAATCCTCCTCTCAACATCATCAGTGAAAGTCATATCTTGGAATGTTAGAGGTCTTAATGGGAAATCCAAGCAAATACTCCTAAAATACAAAATTATTCAAGAACAACTTTATATCATAATGATTCAGGAAACAAAGTATTCTTTCGAGTCTTTGAACAAGATTTTAAAGAATGTGTAGAGAAACTATGATTATCTGGCCTAGGATGCCCGAGGAGAAACAAGATTTATTAGTATCACATGGAACCCTTCCTCAGTCACCCTTCAAGATTCCTTTTCTTTGTCCAAAATCCTAACTATTAATTTTGAACCCATTTATTCAACTATTTCTAGTTTCATAACCAATGTTTATGGCCCTAGTACTTATGTCGAAAAAAAGTCTTCCTTCGAAACCTTTAAAGAGCCTCAAAGCTTTTAGGGGAAAGCTTTTGGATTATAGGTGGGGATTTTTACATGATAAAAAATCTCAGTTAAAATAAAGGTGGGATTCATAGAATCGATGAAGAAAGCCCCCACTTTTTGGATTTCATCAATAACTCCAAACTTATAGATTTGAGCACACACAACGAATTATACACCTCGAACAATAAGTGAGGAGGCACATCTCAAATAACTTCATGACTCAATATATTCCTTTTAGCAGAGTCTATCTATATTTCAGGCACCAATTTTAAGGCTTATATTCTCCCTTACCATGGTTTGCATTACTATCCCATAAAACTCCTTATGGACTAGATTGGTAGTCCCAAGAATACACCCTTCAAATTCGAGGCTTTTTGGTTACAACATCCTAATTTTCTCTCCAATGTAGAAAAAATGTGGAAAGAATAAGATCATTTTCTTGGGACCCTTATGTATTGCCTCCAACAATGGTTAAAATATCTCAAAATCAAAATCAAGAATAGGGATATTGAAATTTTACTAACATCAACAAAGAAAAACTAAATTCAGAAAAAGATATGGCCACCATCCAACAAGCAACAATATCGAATGGCAGGTGAAAGCAAGAAGAGCAATGGCCGGCGTATACGAAGTTAGGGTTTCAGCAGGTCTTGTGGCCGCCGGCGATGCTCCCACTGGTTTATTGGATGCAGGATCGGATTGGAACCAGGACGTGGGCTTCATAGCTTGCGATCGTTTTTGCAGGAAGTGGCCCGGATTCATAAACGAAGAGGAGCTGCAGGGTTTGATCCAACACTTTTTTTTTCTCGAGATCTCTCCTCTTCCTTTGGCTCGATCTGTCTGTCTCAGGGCGAATCGGGGCAAAGCGTTTCACTGTTTGGGGATATATTTCCCAGATCTATCGCCCTTCACTCTCTTGCGGAGTGATGAGACCTCCACCGTTGGCTGCTCACCTTGGACAGATATCCTTGCCCGCGCAAAAGGGGAACCCCTTCTGGGATTGCTGCGGTTTCGATCCACAATACGGCTGTTTTCCAAGGTTTTGGTTAAAGATCTACTCCGGGACGGAAAGCGGGAGCCGGTACTCCAAAGGGTTGAGGTCACCCTGTTCTTGGGGGCTCTGGAGAGGGAGGCGGCTATCTTGACAGCCGGAAAGTTTAGCCACGAGAAGCCCATCTTCAAGGCGCCCTCTGGGCGTATGATACAAAGCCCCCAGCATCCTCTCAGATGCCCAGATTGGGGAAACGGCTCAACTGAACGGGCCATTCACTATAAACACGGGGCGGAACGATTGGATCTGGCCAGATCTAGGCATAAGTCATTTGAAAGCCAACCAGATCCAGAACTCAAACCAGTAACAAGGAACCAGAACAAGGAAGACATAGCAGATCTGAAACAAATCTTTATTAGATCAACAGAAGGAAGGCACTTTTGTGTGCAGATCTGGGTATGGATGACTGTATTGGACTTAAAAAAAGAGATACAGGTCAAACTGGGCACTCCAGCTGCATCACAAAACCTATTATTTTCTGGGTTATGCATGCAGGATCAACACACCCTCCAGCATTACAGGGTTGCAAAAGATTCAACTGTTATTCTCAATCTCCGGCTGCGAGGTGGAACAAAGGGATCTACATCAAAACCTACAGGATCCTACAGAGACGCAGCAAAGGGGACAGAAACTCAAAAGGGGAAAGAACATGCAAATGTAAATACCCCCCCAGGGCAGTATATTGTAGATGAAGCACCAGAGAGCCCCTCCATTCTGTTGGATATCCCAGAGGTAAAGGGCATTTTCACAGATCTACAAAAAACTGCAATCATTTGTAGATTTAACGGCTTCTGGCCTAGATCGGATGCTTTGTTCCAATGGATACACATGACATGGACAAAAAACTGCCGGATTCACCTATGCTCGAAAGGATTCTTCATAGTAGTCTTTCGAGTCGAAGAAGATAAGGATAAAGCTCTTACCGAAGGACCATGGTTCTGGGGCAGTGCGGGATTATTCGTTACCCCCTGGTTCCCGGAGTTTGATCCAAACTCCATGGTGGTATCAAAAATGCCGGTATGGGTAAGGCTACATAATCTTCCGATGCATTTTTGGCACTTTTCATCCTTAGCAGCCATAGGAAATACTCTCGGAAGAATGTTAAAGATAGATACAGAGAGACATCTAAAAGGGATCTTTACCTTTGCTAGAATTTGCGTCGAGGTAGATCTCAGCCAGGGGTTACCAGAAAGCATCATTCTGAACTTCAACAATACTCAATGGAAACAATCTTTGGACTATGAGAACACAGCATTCAGATGCAGGGGATGTCAACAAACAGGGCATTTGTTCAATGCATGCAAAAGCCATAACAAGAACAAGCCACAACAAAGGAAGCACAAAGGCTGGCAGAACATAGACAATGTCATAAAGAAGAAAACCGAGGAAAAGAAAGTTCCCACAGTATCAGAAGATGCAGAAACAGAAGAAGAGGAGGACGATACAAACATAGAGGAGGTTGGTCTAGAGACCCAAAAGGAAAATACAGCAGTCAACAAGGAGCTACAGCCACATTCTTTCCAGGCAGAGACCCAGCAACAGATGACAAGCGTGGATCAAAGCATGGGAGGCATCAAACGGCAACATCATTCAGATACATCAGACTCAGATAAAGAAACAAGACAGCAAAATGAAACAGCCCAGTTAGTCACGGTCTCGACCGAGCCCACTGTGGGAGAGTGGCGCAAGGTTGAGAAGAAAAAGGGGCGAAAAACCTGAGCCGGATGCCAGGTTTTTCTTTTTTCGTTCTCTTTTCTCTTCTCCTTCTTATTCTTTGTGCACGTTAGTTCACTAACGATGCGAGCCCATGTGGCAACATACTGAATGTTTCAGGCAGTTCTCTAACTGCTGGATGTTAACTCATCTGTTTTGTAGCTCTTTTATTTTTATAATAGAAAAGCTCGGTTTTTTTCCTTGGAAAAAAACAATATCGAATGGCAAATCTAAGGAATTGGAACATCTAGAAGCAATCACTCACCTCCAACTGGTTGAAATATTGAAGTAAGATGAAATCCTCTAGAGACAAAATTCCTAAGTACAATGGCTTGTGGAGTCAGAAAAACACACTAAATTCTTCCACATATCCATGATCAAACACAAACAAAATAATAGAATGTCAAGGATCTAAACACCCAATCACAAAAATGTGGAAAGCCATAATGTAATAGCCAAGAATTCATGAATAATTTCCAAGCCACACTCATGGAAATGGTTCTAGACAAAAGGTATTTTATCAAGAAAATAATAGAGCATATTCCCAAATTTGTAACAAGGGAACAAAATGATATCCTTTTAAGGGAAATCACCATGCAGGAAGTGGAAGAATATATTTTGGAAATGCAAGTCCCTAGGTCCTGACAGTTTTACCACTAATTTCTACTAGGCTTGATAGGAAATTCTTAGTATGACACTTTTCAAGTAGTAGAAGACTCTCGATCCTCCTACTTTATCTTAATAACCCTTTATGCTACCTTTATATCTCTTATTCCTAAAAAATCCCACACCAATTCTCCTTCAGATTTCAAGCCCTTTGCCCTATGTGATGTTATCTATAAATAATCTCCAAATTTATTTTAAGCTAACTAAATCCCATTCTCCCCTCAGTTATCTCTCATGAGAAAACAAGTTATGTGGAAGTAAATAAAATTATGGACAACATAATACTTTCCCATGACCACATTCACTCACTTAATTCTAACAAGTTTCTAGGTATGTTCATCAAATTTAATATGTCAAAAGAATTTGACAAATTGAGATGGAAATTTCTTTTTCAGATGCTCACTACTTTTGGTTTTGCATAAAGATGGATTCACTGGGTTGTTTCCCTCATGTCCAAAGCTTTCACCTCCATTGTATTAATGGGTCTCCCTACCCCACTTTTTTCTCCTCACAGGGTATTAGGCAGGCTTACCCCATTTCCCCTTACATATATCTCCTCATGGATGAAGGGTTGGGTATATCTATCAACTCAATCCTATATCTTGTCTAGCTAAAAGGTATTCCTCTTGGTTCCCATGATATCTCGTATTCACACCAACAATTTGTGGATGATACTCTTCTTTTGGGAATTTCCACTGTCAAATAAGCCACTACCCTTAGAAATTTCCTTCAAGACTTATTTGATGCTTTGGGAACCACCATTAACATGGAAAAGTCTCAAATCTTCCTTTTTAATACACCTCTAGCTATCCAAAATCACATATCTCATTTTCTTGGTTTTCAAAGGAGCTCTCTTTTGTCCAAATACTTGGAAGCCCCTTTGCCTAAAAATCCTCTTAATAAAAGGTATGGGAAATCTTCTTCTTAAATTTGAAGCCAAACTTTCTTATTAGAACTTTAGATCACTCAATCTAGTCGATCACTTGATCTTTCTCAAATGTGTTCGTCAATCCCTCCCCACATATCTTCCCTTAGAAATAGCAACCCCAAAACCATCCTAAATAATATCAAATATATTCAATGTAGCTTCTTCAAGGGGGATGCCAAAAGAGACCAAAATGGGGTCTAGTTGCATAGGACAAAATTTGTCATCCAAAAATAGGAGCCCTTGGTCTTCATGATTTAGATATACTCAACAAATCCTTAAGTGCTAAAACATAGTGGAGATGGCTTAAAAACCAAAAGGATTTATGGAGAAAAATGTAGAAATGAAAGTATGCCCCATGATCAAGTGCTCAAAAAATAGCTCAAAATTCAAAGTTGTCGGATTAGCGTCGAACATGGACAACACATAGTGCTCGTCATCCTGAATCCGGGCCAACTCCTTTCGCATGAAATGGACTCCCTATGACTCTAGAAACGTGTTTTGTTCACTTTCCCAAACATGTGAATTTTCAAAAAAAAGGACACCCTAGTCAACAGTCTGTACTGCTAATATGGTGTTGACTGGGCAGGTTATGTGGTCGTTTAATTGGTCAAATGGCTCCTTGGCTAATGATATTGTGCCAAGTGGCACATTCTGATTGGTTGAAATTTCGCATTTTCTATTGGTTGGAATGGTGGCCAACCACAGGCTAACACGTGGCCCAGTCGGAGGCCACCATTTGGCAGTTTGGGAGGCCACTCAAATTTTTTTTGAAGTCTGAGCTAAGGCAGCGGGGGTTGAATCCGTGACCTCCCAACACACAACACAAGCAATTATCAATGCACCGTGGCGGTAATTCTTAATATGAATGGACCATGAGTTCTATTTGAAATTTGTTGGTACAAAGTTCGTAGAATGGGCTAGCCCACGTGGGTTAGCCATGGTTATGTAACCGCCCATATGACCACCGCGAAGATGGAGTGGGGGCCTGGTTGGTGGGGGCAGCCTGTTGGCCTTAGCCCCAAGCACTTGGCCTCAATTTGTAGACCTTAAGAATTAACGGGCATTTTAATTGTCTAATAATTTTGCCCGGTTTCGATGAAATTGTCATTCTATTAACGTGCTTTGTGGGAAAAATTGTGGGATGATGCTGGATTTTAGGGAATTTGTGGTGCAATTAGAAGAACATTGGGAAATGCCATAACTTCTTCATTTTTTTACCAAATCAGGAGCTGAAAGAGGCTACACAAGCATTTTTTGGCATTTTGGAACCATTGGAATAGGTTTCAAAGCATTATGAGCATTGTAAACTAATGTGTTCACACTTTTGAGCATATTAGAGAGGACCAAGCCATTGGAAGTTGGACCAAGGAGATGTAGCCCAGGAGGGGTGAACTCATTTATCATGTGCTGATGTGATATTTTTTATGGTGATGTTAATGTCTATCCTTTGTTAAATTATGTTTAGTCATTTGTTTATGTAAATTTTCACTTTAAAATTACAACACTCAAAAACCCATGTTTTAACTTGCAAACAATCGCATGAATCCTCAAGCATATTTAATTTAATCTGAAAGGGAATTTTAACGCAGGAAAACTAATTTCTTAATCAAATCAAGTTTGGTATCAGAGATCTTGGTTTTATTTGTGCAATAAGTATTTAACTGTTTGCAAGTTTATGACATGCTTACAAGGTTAAAACTTGAAAGAGGAGAAGGGAAACTGGTTGAAAGCCATGAAGTTGGGTCAAAGTGAAGAAGGGCAAGGTTTCCACAATCTCCACCACCATTTCTTCTTCAAGTTGTAGTTGACGCACCGGTG
This sequence comes from Pinus tabuliformis, assembly GCA_031772625.1. Classification (NCBI taxonomy): domain Eukaryota; kingdom Viridiplantae; phylum Streptophyta; class Pinopsida; order Pinales; family Pinaceae; genus Pinus; species Pinus tabuliformis. The sequence goes on from CM062805.1 coordinate 791,870,865, forward strand.
AGTATGTCTCATGAAGGAGAGCCTACAATGAAAAAGGATGAGAAGGTCTTCAGGAAGGTTTTCTTTGATATGACAGAGATGGTGAAGGTCCTCTATGAAGAGAGGAATACCAGACTGCATAGTGAAAGCTCCCAACCTCCCAAAGGATAAGGTTCTTTAGGAGGAGGTAATGGAAATGGAGGTAAATCTCCACCCTGTCCACCATCTTCTTCATCTTCTTCTTCTTCATAGGCATCTTCACCCTCTTCCACTAACACAACCCTTACTCATACTCATCAACATACCTAAAAAAGGAACTGGTAAATCACCCTTATTAAAACTTGATGTTAAATTTGAACTAACCATGTATAATGGTGAAGTGAATGCAAAGAAGGTTGATAATTGGATTCGTTAGTTGGAGGTCTATTGAATAATTCAAAACCTTCAAGAGGATGATATAAAGATTCAGTTAGCTTCCTTGAGGATGGAGGGTGCAACATTAGTATGATGGGAATCAAAGTAACAAGAGGAGATAAAAAACACAGTAAGATCTCAATTTCTTGGTCTTATTTTGTTGTTGCAATTAAAAGACAATTCTACCCTCTAGCTTATATGCAGAAACCCATCATGAATTGGCAGAACTTTAGACAACTTAAAGGTAAAAATGTACAAGATTACACCCAAGAATTTAGAAAACGGTCTCTAATGTTAGGTGTAGATTTGAAATCACAAGACACGTTGTTGAAGTACATAGGAGGTTTACACAGTTACCTTAGGCATACTATCTTAATGTTTAATCACAATAATCTAGATTATGTGTGTGTGCAAGCCACTCATCTTGAGGCAAGGGGGGAAACACTCCAGAAGAGGGTAGTAAAAAGTCATTTAAGAGTAAAGGAAAAGAAAAGGGTTTAAAAGGGAAGGGAAAGGAAAATGCATCTATCAAGAAAGAAGGAGAGAAATTAACATGCAAGCATTGTTCCAAAGATGGTCATGATGAATCTCATTGTTGGAAGCTTTATCCTGAAATGAAACCAAATAAATTCAATAACAAGGGAAAACAAAAGACATGTGCAACCACTCAATAGGATTTGGGATCCGATTCGGGTGATGAAACTAAAATTACAGCCATGGGTGTGAAAGGAAAAGAATCCATTTCTAGCACTAGTACTTCAAATTCACAGAATGAAACTCCAAATGAAAAGAAGAGGATAGAGCTTTTTCACATAAGGGTGATCTCACAACATAGCAAAATTGATACACTTTTCAATAGTCATTCTCAAGCCAATATTATCTCTAAAAACATTGTCAAACGTTTAAACTTGGAAACCATTCCACATCATAAACCATATCCACTTGGATGGGTGTGTGGCAGTGCACAATTACAGGTAACTAGAAAGCGTAAACTGAAATTCACCATTACTACAAATTTAATAGATAAAGTGGAGCTTGATGTTGTGCCATTATGTTGCCATTATGACTCAGGTTTGGCGTTATGGCACAGGTTTTGTCCTTGATGGCAACTCATTCAAGTGGAAAATCTCTGTTCAAGCTCTCAAAATCATAGAAAATGAGATACCCGCAAGTGAGCCTAACAAAAGTTGCGGACCCACAGGTGCCCCGCTCAAGAAGTGCGGGCATACCCGCAGGTTCTCGAACAAAAGGTGCGAGCGTCAAATTCACTCACTTCAATGCAGAGAAGCACGCGCACGTGGGAATTTTTATGATTTATCCATGGTATTTAGTTTGACATGTTTGATCCTATGGTTTTGGTCTGTGGTATAGCATCTAAAATATTGAACCCCGGTTTTGGGTCCCTTGTATTAGCTTTTTATGGTTTTGATCCATGGTTTTTGTAAGGGCTTGCCTATAAAAAGGAAAGGAGATCATTTGGCTAGGCACTTATGTGTTGAATATCTCAAGAGGAACAAGATTTGAAATAATTGTAATCGGTTGGAGTTGAACCTGAGCATGAGAAGACAGATCAATTGAGGGGTTGTGATCTCTTTGGCACATGATCAGATCTGTGGATCTGACAGTCTGTGGCACATTGGAGGACTGATAATTTGGCTCTATTCGGAGGTCCATAGGTGATCCACAGTGCAGGTGCGGTGGTACGCAGCTCAGTGACAAGATTAGGTGTGGAGGTATGCAGTCCAGTAGAAGGAGCAGGTGTGGAGGTACGCAGTCCAGTAGAAGGCATAGGTGTGGAGGTGCACAGTCCAGCAGAAGCCGCAGGTGCGGAGGTGTGCAGTCTAGCAGACGGATCGGGTGCAGAGGTCTGCAGTCTAGTAAACGGCGTAGGTGTGGAGGTGCGCAGTTCAGCAGACAGATCAGGTGCGGAGGTGCGCTGTCGAGTAGACAGAGTAGGTGCGAAGCTATGCAAGCTAGACACAGAAGAACTGTAGATATTCGTAGGTTTCTATTGGTGAAGTTGTGGACTTTTCTTGAAATATTTGTTGGATGCCTTTTGTCTATTGCTGCAAAGTTCTGGGTTTAGATTACTAATATTGATTTTCTGGTTACTGAATTCTGAGAAGCTATCGGTTGATTCATTAGTTGATTGTAAAAGGAGATTGGTTGATTCACATATTTTATGTTCACGGATCCAGTCTGAAAATTAATGAAATGTGGTCCTTGGAAGAAAAGAAGTAGGTCAACACCTACGTACTAGTAGCTCAGCTAGTACTAGAGCTAAGGGGGTTTTCGCTCCCTTCCAGGAGAGACTGGGAAACGAGAGAGGGTTGTAGCTCTCTACACGTTGTAGCCTGCGCACTGGTAAAGGACTGCACCAGTACAGAATCACTGTAAAAGAAGTTTCTAATTGAAAGAAGATAGAGACACATTGCAGCAGGTGGTTTTCACCCACATTGGGTTTCCACCTTATATCTGGTGTTATTTGGTGTGACTGTCTGTTTTTCTTGTTCCTGTTCATTATTATATGGTACTGACATTCAAATTAATGGTCAACATCTAAAGAATAAATTAAATTATAAATCTAGAGGGAATATTTAAAATAATTTGATAATACTGATTCACCCCCACCCTCAATATTATTTCCAACACATTAGACATATGTGGTATAGTTTTGGGCAGCCCATACCTCTATGAAAAAAGATATCTTCCATAGACATGAAAACAAATACCATTTGTTCAAATATGGAGTAGAATATATTGTGAGAGCTCATAGCAAGAAACTAAATCTATCACTTGTTAATGTGGGGTAGATGAAAAGACTAGTGAATTCAAGTAATAATTTTATGCTTCTAATGATCAAACCCAAGAATGATGTTGATAATGAAGCTTTTAAAAGTTGTGATTCAAAATTAAAACCTGAATTGGTTGATATATTTAACCAATATGATGAGATGTTTCAAGAACCAAAAGGATTGCCTCCCAAGAGAGGAATCCAACATGAGATGCAGACGTTGCAGCAAGATTGTCCTCTTCCTAACATTAGTATGTACAGTATGTCAGTTATGGAAAGAACAGAAAATAAAAAGAAATTTCAAGATTTTTTGGATAAAGGGATCATCATGCCATCTTCTTCACCATGTGGTTCACCTATTTTTTTGGTGCCAAAGAAGGACGAAACATGGCGCATGTGTTTGGACTTCCGTGCATTGAACAAGATTATGGTAAAGAACTGTTAACCACTACCTAGAATATATGATTTACTTGATCAATTGAAAGATGCAAAGTATTTTACTAAGTTGGACTCAAGGAGTGTCTACCATCAAATTAGAATTGTTGAAGGAGACATTTGGAAGGCAACATTCAAAACAAAACAAGGTTTGTTTGAATGGATAGTTATGTCTTTTGGTTTATGTAATGCTCCTACTACCTTCATGCATGTTTTGAATGATGTGTTAAGGCCATTTCTTGATGAGTTTATTATAGTCTACTTAGATGACATCTTAATTTTTAGTAAATCTCGTGATGAACATGTCATGCATGTGAGAAAAGTACTTGATGTCTTAAAGAAAGAACAGTTGTATCTAAAGATGTCAAAGTGCGAGTTTGAAAAAACTTCTTTAGTTTACTTGGGTCATATTGTTGGAGGAGGTAAGTTGAAAATAGATCCCTCCAAGGTTGATGTCATTTTGAATTGGCCAAGGCCCAAGACAGTTACTGAGGTAATAGTTTTTTTGGGAGCAGCCCAATATTGGAGGAAATTCATTACTAATTTTTCTTCTATAGCAGCTCCTTTTCATCCATTGACAAGTGTGAAAAAGGTTTTTCAGTGGGGAGGCAAACAACAAAATGCCTTTGATGAATTGAAGGAAAAGACAAGTCCAGCTCCAGTACTTGCACTTCCAGGCTTGAGACAATCATTTGAGATTCAAACTGATGCTAGTGACTACGCCATGGGTGCATTCCTCATGCAACATGGTAAGCCTATTTGTTTTTATTCAGAAACTTTCAATGGTGCAGTTATTAATTATCCTACATATGACAAGGAATTGTATGTATTGGTGAAAAGTGTGAAAAAATGGAAACACTACTTGATGGGTAAGGAAACCATCATTCACACTGATCATCAACCATTGCAATACTTGCAATCTCAATCAAGGTTGCAACAATCAAGACATTTTTGATGGATGGGTTTTCTTCAACAATTCCACTTGGTAATCGGGTATAAGAAAGGTATCTACAATAAATTTGTTGATATGATTTATAGGCCTATTATTAGTGAAACTACTTTACTCAAGAATAATTGTGTTTTGCATGAAATTTATATTGAGCAATATGTGTTAGACATTGACTTTCGGGATGTTTATGCAAGCTTGAGTCAAGGTAACCAAGTAGAGGAATTGGATTATCATTTGCACGATAACTTGTTGTACCATCTTGGTAATCTTTGTATTACACAGGGAGAAAGAGTCAACATCATAAGAGAGGCACATACTTCTCTTATTGTTGGTCATTTCGGTGTAAGTAAGACGGTGGCACATCTACAGAGGTATTGTTATTGGCCTTGTATGCTTGAAAGTGTGTCATGTTTTATTAAAGTGTTTTCATTGTGCATTATATAATCCTAGCAATAGGAAGTTAGGATTGTACACACCACATATGGTTCCTTCACGACTATGGGAGAGTGTTTCTATGGATTTTGTAGGAGGTCTTCCATTATCAAAAAGAGGTCATGATTACTTGTATGTAGTTGTGGATAGGTTCATAAAAATGTGTATTTTGATGCCATGTAAAAAGCAAGTTACTATTGAACAAACAGATCAGTTAATCTTTCAGAATGTATAGGTTCATTTTCGATTGCCCACATCCATTGTTAGTGATCGAGATTCTCGCTTTGTTGGGAATTTTTGGTCAAGCTTGTGTGGATTCATGGAAACCAAATTGAAAAAGAGTACAACATTTCATCTGCAAACAGATGGTCAAATAGAGGTGGTGAATAGCATAGTGATACATCTTCTTCATGGGTATTGAAAAAAGCATCCTAAGTTGTGGGATGAACATTTGCACTATATTCAACATGCTTACAACTAGGCCAAGCACTCTTCAAATCAAACATTTCCAATTAAGGCATGTTTGGGATACTTGCCTAAGTCTCCTTTGGATTTCATTTTTGGAAAAGATGTTGCTATTTATGGTCATAGTGACATAGACAAAGCAAGAAGGTTCATTGAAAAAATCCAATTGGTACACCAAAGAGTTCAAGAACAACTTGAAAAGAACCAAGGAAAGTACAAAGCAAGGCATGACAAGCATCGTGTAGATCACAAGTTCCAAGTCGGTGATGAATTTTTTGCTTCACACTAGCAAAGAGCGGCTCCAAGGAGAAGGTAAAAAACTAAAACCAATTAGATATGGTCCATTCAAAATTTTGGAAAAGATTGGTAGCAATGCCTTCAGGTTGGATTTTCCTTCATATATGCAAATTTATGTTGTTGTTAATGTTTAGAACTTAAGGTTGTATGAGCCTCTTTGATTGAAGATCAAGGAGAGAATGTCCAAATTCCTTCCATAGAGGATTTTTCTCTTGAATATCTTGATGAACTCCAGCAAGACACCATTCTTGATAGAAGAACAAGATCTTCAAAATGAGAGAATGTGGATTACCTTCGAGTGGGGCTCAAGGGAAAAAATCCTTCAAAGGCCAAATGGATCGAGATTGGAAAGGTGAGGGAACTGTACCCTCACCTGCTGGACAATCGAAAGTGATATTTTGTGGTCCAAAAGGCTTCCATTGGGGAGGAATGACTAGGTGCTTGAAAAATAGATCAAAATTCAAAGTTGTTGGATTGGTGTGGAACCCGATGACCAATATTTCTCTTCATTTTGAATCTAACACAACTCATTTCACGTGAAATAGACTCTGTATGACTCCAGAAATGAGTTATGTTCACTTTCCTAAACAGACGAATTTTCAAAAAAAAGGGACAGCCTAGTGAGGAGTTTGTACTACTGATGTGGCACTAATTGGGTAGGTTATGTGGTCATTGACTTGGTCAATCAGCTCCTTAGATAATGATATCATGCCAAGTGGCATATTATGATTGGTTTAAATTTCACGTATTCTATTGGTTAGAATGGTGTCCAACCACAGGCTGACATATGTCCCTGCCGGAGGCCACCAAAATTTTGTTTGAAGTCTAGGAAAAGGCAACGGGGGTCGAATCGTGACCTTCCAACACACAACACAACCAATTACCAATCCACCACAGTGGTATTTCTTAATATGAATGTACCGTGAGTTATATTTGAAATTCGTTGGTGCGGAGTTCAGAGAATGGGCCAGCCTGCGTGGGGCTAACCACGATTATGTAACCACCCATATGAACACTGCGGAAGTGGAGTGGGGGCCTGATCAATTGGGGTGGCCCGTTGGCCTTAGCCCCAGGCACGTGTCCCCCCACATGGCCTCAATTTTTGAACCTTAAGTGTTAGGGGGCATTTTAATTGTTTGATAATTTTGCCCAGTTTTCGCGAAATAGTCGCTTTGTTAGCACACTTTATCGGAGAAATTGTAGGATGATTCGGATTTTAGGGAATTTGTGGTGTGATTAGGAGAAGATTGGGAAAGGCCATAACTTCTTCAGGTTTTTACCAAATCAGGAGCAGAAAGAAGCTACACAAGATTTTTTTGGCATTCTGGAGCCATTGGAACATGTTTCAGACCATTCTAAGCATTGTAATCAGATGTATTCACACTTTTAAGAATAATAGAGAGGACGAAGCCATTGGAAGCTGGACCAAGGAGATGTAGCCCAGGAGGGGTGAAGTCCTTTATCATGTGCTGCTGTGATACTGTTTATGGTGATGTTAATGACTATCATTTTTTGTTGTTCAATCATTTGATTATGTAAATTTGCACTTAAAATTTACATAAAAACACTCAAAAACCCATGTTTAACTTGCAAACAATCTTATGAATCCTAAAGCATATTTAATATAATCTAAAAGGGAATTTTAGCACATCTAAACTAATTTTCTTAATTAGATCAATTTTGTTATTAGAGCTTTTGGTTTTATCTGTGCAAGGAGGATTTAACTGTTTGCAAGTTTATGCCATGGTTACAAGGTTAAAAAACAAAAAATGAGAAGAGGAACTGGTTGAAAGCCCTAAAGTTGGGTCAAACGGAAGAAGGGAAAGGTTGCCATAATCTCCACCACTGTTTCTTCCTCAAGTTGTAGTTGAGGCATCGGTGATCATGTCTCATAAAGGAGATCATACAATGCCAAAGGATGAGAAGGTATTTAGGAACACTTTCTTTGATATGATAGAGATGGTGAAGGTCCTCTATGAAGAGAGGAATACCATACTGTAGGGTGAAAGCTCCAAACCTCCCAAAGGATAAGGTTCTTCAGGAGGAGGTAATGGAAATGGAGGTAAACCTCCACCCTCTCCACCATATTCTTCTTCACAGGCATCTTCACCCTCTTCCACTAACACAACCCTTACTCATACTCATCAACATACCTCAAAAGAAACTGGTAAATCACCCTTATTAAAACTTGATGTTAAATTTGAACTAACCATGTATAATGGTGAATTGAATGCAAAGAAGCTTGATAATTAGATTCGTTAGTTAGAGGTATATTGCAGAATTCAAAACCTTCAAGAGGATGGAGGGTGCAACATTAGTATGGTGGGAATCAAAGACACAAGAGATTAAAAAACATGGTAAGATCTCAATTTCTTGGTCTAATTTCATTGCTACAATTAAAAGACAATTCTACCCTCTAGCTTATATGCAGAAACCCATCATGAATTGGTAGAACTTTAGAGAATTTGAAGGTCAAAAAGTGCAAGATTACACCCAAGAATTCAGAAAAATGGTCTCTAATATTAGGTGTAGATTTGCAATCACAAGACACGTTGCTAAAGTACATAGGGGGTTTACACAGTTACCTTCGGCATATTATCTTAATGTTTAATCCCAATCATCTAGATGATGTGTGTGTGCAAGCCACTCATCTTGAGGTAAGGGGGAAAAACACTCTAGAAGAGGGTAGTAAAAATCCATTTAAGAGTAAAGGAAAAGAAAAGGGTTTCAAAGGGAAGGGAAAGAAAAAAGCATCTATCAAGAAAGAAGGAGAGAAATTAACATGCAAGCATTGTTCCAAATGTTAGTGTCGGTCTTTGCAGCTTTCCACTAGCGATCAAACAAGCTCTTTGTTATAGATCTGACCCAGAAATACTATAGATCTGATATGAAAATGTAAGATAATGCAAATGAACCCAGAAAGTATATGAAATGATTCTTTATTAATCAACCCTTAAGGTAGGGCAACACCATACATTCACTCCTTAAGGAAGGAGAACACTCCACAAGCCATATGTTTGTTCATACAATAATCCTTCACTATATTCCTTAACTTGGAGTCTCTAGCCTCTATATAGGCCTCATACATACAATACCATGGGTCATTACCATGGTTCCCTCATACCATCAAACTAATACCATGGGTCCATTACATTATTACTAACTACTTGTGGTCCCTTACATGATATGGGTTAACCACCTTATTTGTTACTATGGCCCATACATTATTACATTATTACCTTGGGTACCTCCCTTGGTACCCCATATTATCCCCCCTAGGTATATAACATTCCACCCCCCTTAGCATGTTTCGTCCCCGAAACATGGGAAGAACACAAATAATAAGATCTACTCAAAAGAGTATTCCACTGGTACCATGCATGTGCATCTAGCCATCCAAGGTGAACCCTCGATCTTGCTAGTGCCTCGCTTTCTTGAGATGGAAGTTGACCATGGCAACTCTTCTGTGTTGATGTGTAGTAGGTGTGTTACACTAAAAAATGTCACCATGACTATTTACAGTTAGTATGGCTCAATCAACAGTCATGCTACCCTCTTAGGCAAGTCTTATGCCTCTGCTATCCATCTCAAACTCAAAGAAGACAGAAAGTCTTGTAAAAAATGTGTTTATCTCTGGGGACGCAGGTTCTCTCAAGCCTTACCTGCGGGGACGCTCACAATGTTCACAAAGGCTGCGTCCTTGGACGCTCTGTATGTTAAGGGACAGGTGCGTCCTTCTGTAAAAGGAAAAATGTGCAAGTTTCATCTTAAAAAAGTTACTTGTGGTTACTTCTAGAACTTTCTAGAGGTCGGTTTGATGAAATGGATGCGCCTCCAGTTGGTTCATGTATCCCTATTAAGGAGAAACTTATCCCATCAATAAGGGAGCTATCCCACCCAAAGAGGGGGATTATCCCATTGATGGTGGACCTGAATAACCTCTTTACAACACTATAAATAAAGGCATTGAGCCAGAGGGAGAAGAGGTTGAAGCTATACATTTTCTAAGGGTAAATGCTGCAGGAATTAGGACTCCCATTTAGAAGCTTGTGAGGAGAGATTGCCATCTTTGCTTGTTCTATTTGGAAGTGGGTGAGCTTTGTCAAAGTAGAGGAAGACTCTTGTGGACCCTGGAAGGAGCTTGCACAACACCAAGGCTCAGGTTGTAATGGTTCCTTTTGATTACCTTTAATGCAAATTGGTCCATTCTTCTCAATAACTTGTTGTTTATGGGTTATTTCATGTACTCCTTGGTCTATATGTTGAATATGCTTTGTTTTATGTTATAATCAGGTGCTATTTAATTGTTTGACTGTTGGTGATTGCAGGTTTTGGAGAAAAGGAGGAACTCATCCAGATCAACAAAGCTTGGACTTCTACAACAGCGTTTGGACAAAGGTAAGAACGAAACACTTGATTTCTCATATCATAATGCATGTTTAGAGAAGGATAGCTCCAGTTTGTTTTGTTTGTCATTAGAATGTCTTAGACTTCTAGGAAGGTCAGTTGTGTCTGCACAAACGACTGATTCCGTGTGACAAATTGGGGACTCCACTGGGGAATCCATTAATGTGAAAAGTCTTTTCCTTTGTATGAACTTTGCTCTGAGAAAATTAGTTTATTTTTCTGGCTTTTGGCTCTGTGATTCTGTCTCTGGGTGGGTTAGCTTAGGATTAGTTTTATTTTGGTTTTACTTGAGCTTTTCAGTAGGACGCACCCTCTGAGTGCTGCACAGTGCGTCCCTGGACGCACTTTTGCTGTGTGCACAGAGCGGGCCCGCACCTGTACTAACGGGTTGCCTGCGTCCCCTGCCAAAATTTGAGAAAATTCCATTTTTTACACTTTTTGCTCTTAGATTTTGCTTTTTCTTAGTTTTTACTGCCCAGATCCATTAGTCTCCTGTCAAAGATCTTCACCTAAGCTTGTTTCATTGGTATTCCTGCTTTAAGCTTTCATCAATTGGGTGTTTTGAGTCTCTTTTTTGAGAAATTCTTAATTTGATTTCCTTTGGTCATTACTTGGAGGTTTCTCTCAGCCTTTTCACAATTTTGCATCTTTTTGCTTTTGTTTTTGCAAAAAAAAATTCCCCCTCATTCGCCGGGGGGGGCTAAATTGTGTATGAGTGTTAATCGCCTTTGAGTGTTTTTATGTTTTGATCTTTGGAACTCTCACCCAATTTTCTCGACTTGCACTTGATTGGTTCTTAGATCACATTAGAATCGTCTTGTGTTTGAGAATTCTCTTGCATAGATCACATTTTCATAATTAGAATTCTCATTTTCAGAATATGAATGAGAAATGTGCATAGATTACATTTGCATACTTTTCAAGTGAATTGTGCATAGATTACCATTGCATAGTTTACATTCTGAAAAATCAATCGTAGATTTAGATCAGCTTTCTTTGATTTGAATTTACACAAAATATAAAAAATAAAAAATGGTTTGGAATTGATTTGCATTAGTTTTTCTTGATGAAATTAGTGCATTAGAGAATTTGTTAAATTTTCTCTTGGTGATCAATTTTTTGCATTGTTGGAAGTGAATGGAAACTCTCTCCTTACTTTAGTTAGGATTCATCGAATTGAAAAGATTACATTATCATATTCGATTGCATTCAGTTGAGTCGGGTCATAACACCATTGGTTTCATCTCCATTTACCCATTTGAGTAATAACAACCTTAATAACACAGCGCTTAATTAAAATTCATCTAGTAATTTTTACATTTCTAGGGCTCTGAAGCACCAACATAGCTTAGGCTAGTGTCTTGGAGTAGGTGAGTACTTAACTCTCCAAGACAGTAAAACCAAACAAGTAGCTGATCTTGTGATAGAATCAAATCCAACTGTTTCATTTGTACTCTGGGAAAGCTCCTCTTAAAGGAGAAGCACGAGCTCGTGTCCGAACCAGTGAGGGGATCAATCCTCCCTCGTTGGGAATGACGCCAGACACGCACGTATTACAAACGATAAACCTCGGATTAACCATTGTCGAGGAGCCAGGGGTCACTTGTCGGTAAACCTTGGATTATTGTCAAGGAGCCGGCAAGGGGATTGAGCTTGATACTCTGCCCTTGTGTGCTGTCGGAGTGTAGACTGTTCCCCCAGGTGCATTTTTTGCTGTTGGTAACCTTAGTGACCATTATCTTAGGATTCTACCCAAGGTGACGGTGGAGGGAAGATCCCACTGTACCTGGAGCAGACGTCGGTTATACTCACTTGGATTTTCTGGGGGGTTCACTTCACTCGAGACGGTTAAAGTGGAGGAACTTGGTCCAGTCTATTCATTAAGCAGGTTGTCGGGGTAACTGTTCCACCCACTATTTCTGTACTGAATTCTGCGAGGTTGGGCTTCATCACCAACTAGTGTTTTCGGTCCGGAGAGCTTACTGTTTGTGTGTGGTTTGACTCCTAGATTTGATAGCGCGTGTTAATTTGTTTGTTTTTACTTTTAGAGACCATAGGTGTGAATTGTGAATTTTAATTGTTAGGTGTGCATTGTGAATTGTTAATTTTAGTTTTAAATTGTTAATAAAATTCACTGAAGTTGAATATAATGGCAAATGTTCCGGAATTTATCAACCTAGGAACCCCTCCTAATGAGAATCATAGTACTTTTCCTTACTTTGGAAATGTTGGTCCTCCTTATATGGCTACTTTGTCATTACCTGGATTTACAATAGGTTTACCGATATGGTTATTTTCAACTTCGTTGGCCCAAAATACTCCAATTGTTCCATCTCAACCGGATGCTTCACCTCAACAGAGTTCACCATCTCAACATCACCAACCTTCTGTTGACCCTTTACCTTCTTCGCCTAATTTTTCTTCCTCCATTTCTTCCTCTTCGCCTAGCAAAAGCCTTGATGCTAGTAACCAGGAGGCTAAGAAGAAGAAGAAAGGGAAGAAGAAGAAGAAGAAGAAGAAGCAAGATAAGAAAGAAGTCAACCAACCAACCATGGCTGTAAGTGTTAGTTGTGTTGAGGAAAATTCTGACATGCATCGTAAACCCAAATACCCTTGCAGGCTTTGTAAGGGTGACCACTTCCTTATCAATTGTCCTGGTATACCAAAGGTCTTGGAAGTATGGTCAGAAAAATCTCATCAACTTTCTGTTGATCCATCAACCAGTGATAGTCAGGTTCCTGGGAAAAAGGGAAAAGTTAGGTTTCCTTGTAAGTTATGCAAAGGGAGTCATCAAACTCACATTTGCCCTCACATGGATGAAGCCTCAACATTGTTGGAAAACCTTATTGTTCCACAGCAAGAATTTCCAACTAGTTACCGTAAAATTTCTCCCAACCTACCGTCAACTGACGGAGTGATTGATCTAATTTCAAGTACAGTCAATCACACTCTCCCATTGGAGAGTGAAACTCATGTCACTCAGGTTGATGATCCATTAGTTGATCAAGTGGTCGATTCAATTTCACATTCGATCGATCCCGCTTTCCCTTTAGAGAGTGAACTTCATACCGCTCAGGTTCTTCTTGTTACATCAGATTCTTCTATGCCGGGGGGCATTTCACCTGTTTCTACAGAATCCCCTCCAAGCACTGAGGTCTTTTCCTTTGATTGGAATAGACTGACAGAACCTCGTCTTCCTTCCTCCATCCCTTTCCAAATCATTGTCAAGGCGGGTGGTAGGGACATACATCGTACTCAGGTAGATGAAGGTGCTTCTGTCAGTATTTTATCCTCAACTGTTTGGAAAGCTTTGGGTTCCCCTCAGCTTGCGCCTATTACGCAGAATCTGAAAGCTTTTAACAGAACCATCAGTGAACCTTTAGGGATTCTTCCTAAGTTTTCTATTACCTTGGAAGGTAAAACTGTCTGTATTGATCTTATGGTAGTTCGAGGTCCCTTGGATTTCAATTTACTCCTTGGGCGAGACTATGTTTATGCAATGAAAGCTTTCGTATCGACACTCTTTCGCGTGATGTCTTTCCCTCACAATGGCAGTATTGTGACTGTAGACCAGCTTTCGTTCCCTAGTCTTGTCTCAACTACCAATAATATGACACCCCTAAATGTTCCTGATTCTAAAGTGGTATCTACCCTGCCACGAGTTAATTATGTGGCAACTGGTCCCATGTTTTCAGTTATCGATGTAAGTGAGCCTCTCACTGTTGATTTAGATCCGGTAATTGACATGGAAAACTCTATGGGATTACTTGAACACGATGTTCTTATCCCTTTTGAGTCCCTTGACATGTGTTCCTTCCCAAGAAGTATTCTTCCTTCGGATGAAGACCTCTTGGAAGCCATGATCAAGGTGTGTCCATTGACATGTCTTTCCTCCAGTTGGAAGCCATGATCAGTGTATACGAGGATAGTTTTTTCTTGTATCAACCTCGTTAAAAAATGAAACAGGCTATCATGAGGACAGTTCTTTTACTGAGTCAACCTCATTAAAAAATGAATCAGCTAGTTTTTAGGTCATATAGATAGTTAGAAAGTAGGATTGCGAGGAAAGTTCCTTTTACTGTGTCAACCTCGTTAAAAAATGAATCAGTGTATGAGGACAGTTCTTTTCCTGTGTCAACCTCGTTAAAAAATGAACCAGGTACGAGGATAGTTTTTCCTGTATCAACCTCGTTAAAAAATGAAACAGGCTAGCACGAGGATAGTTTATTCCTCTCTCAACCTCGTTAAAAAATGAAATTGGATAGTACGAGGAAAGTTCCTTTTACTGTGTCGACCTCGTTAAAAAATGAATCAGTGGGGGTGAGGATAGTTTCTTCTAGTCTCAACCTCGTTAAAAAATGAAACTGGACGTCATGAGCATAGTTCCTTGTCTTGTGTCAAGCTCATTAAAAAATGAAACAAGGAGTTGTGAGGATAGTTCTTCCTGTATCAACCTCGTTAAAAAATGAAATAGGAGGGTATGAGGAAAGTTCCTTTTACTGTGTCAACCTCATTAAAAAATGAATCAGTGAGTACGAGGATAGTTCTTTTACTGAGTCAACCTCGTTAAAACATGAATCAGGTAGATTTTAGGATATATAGGTAGATTATAGAAAGTAGGGTTAGGAGGATAGTTCCTGTTACTGAGTCAACCTCGTTAAAAAATGAATCAGGTTTGAGGATAGTTCCTGTTACTGAGTCAACCTCGTTAAAAAATGAATCAGGTATGAGGATAGTTCTTTTCTTGTGTCAACCTCCTTAAAAATGAAACAACTCCCTTTTCAAGTTAAATATTGAAAGTAAACCTTCATTTCATCCAGCCGGTTGAATGCAATGAAGCCTGGGGGGCATGTACCTCGCTTTGCATCATTATGCTGGGGGCATGCGAACTTTTTGAGCATAGTTCCTTATCTTGTGTCAAGCTCGTTAAAAAATGAAACAAGGGTAGGTTAAGTAGGTAGATTGTAGAGAGTAGTCATGAGCATAGTTCCTTGTCTTGTGTCAAGCTCATTAAAAAATGAATCAAGGATTTCAGAGCACAGTTCCTTGTCTTGTGTCAAGCTCGTTAAAAAAAGAAACAAGGAGTCATGAGCATAGTTCCTTGTCTTGTGTCAAGCTCGTTAAAAAATGAATCAAGGTTTTTTAGAGTAGAGTTTTTTGTTAGGTAGATTGTAGAGAGTAGACATGAGCATAGTTCCTTATCTTGTGTCAAGCTCGTTTAAAAAATGAAACAATGATTATGAGCATGGTTCTTTGTCTTGTGTCAAGCTCGTTAAAAAATGAAACAACTCCCTTTTCAAGTCGAATCTTTACAAGATCTTGAAAGTAAAGCTTCATTCCATCCAACTGGTTGAATGAAATGAAGCTTGGGGGGCATGTACCTTGATTTGCGTCATTATGCTGGGGGCATGTGAACTTATAACAAGCATAGTTTTTCGTTTCAAGCTTGCGTAAACATGAAACCGAATCCGAGCATAGTTCTTTTCCTGTGTCAAGCTCGTTAAAAAATGAAACAAATCCTCCTCTACTTGAGTCGAGAGATTGACTAGATCTCGCAGATGTTAGGTTGTATTTTTAGGTTAGTTATTTCAATTTTTTGCATAATTTTCTTACAGTTTTAGGTTGAGTCTTTCAAACAATCTCGTTCATGAACCTTCATTTCATCCAACTGGTTGAATGAAATGAAGTTGGGGGGTATGTGCTCTAGCAGTTACGCTTAGGGGGCATCAAGCACAATTTTTCCTCTGTTTCAAGCTTGTGTAAAAATGAAACTACTCTGAAGCATAGTTTTTATCTGTTTCAAGCTTTTGTAAAAATGAAACCTATCTCGAGTCAATTTCGGTTATTTTCAAGACTCATTAAACTCATGAAAATCTCGAGATTATTTTGCTATCTTTCATTCTCGTAAAACAAATGAAAATGCCGAGTTCTTTCCGTCTTTTCCTGCTCGTAAATTAAATTGAAAGTCGGCCATATGAGTACATTTTTATCCCTTTTTCGAACTCATTAAAACTTATGAAAATGTGAAAACCACGAGTACATTTTTATCCCTTTTTCGAACTCGTTAAAACTTATGAAAAAGTGAAACCTCGGAGTTCTCTTTTAAGCCCTTTTCAGACTCCTAAAATATGAAAAGATTGCCGAGCGTTTCTTTTACACTCGTTAAAACGGAATTAAAAGACGGTCCCCTTATAGCTCTTTTCTGACCGTAAAATCAGGAAAAGATTGCCGGGTTTTTGTCGTTTCAAACTCGATACGGAAATAAAATGACGTGTCCTTGATCGCTTTTTACTTTTCAGGTCAGTGGCACTAATTATGAAAGTACTCCTTGGTCGCAAGATCAAGCGGTTCCCCCAGGTATTATTTTATACTTTTTCGGGCTTGAGGGACACAAATGTACGAAAAAGTTTAACGTGGAGTCTCCTTTAGTTTTTTTAGACTCTCTAAAATTGAAAAACGCCGAGTTTCTCCTATACTGGGCTCGTTAAACTTTTACAGTAGAGGACCTGTTCAATTACAAACAGGAACGAACCACTCCTTCCTAGGGTTCGAATTTAAACTAGGTTGGACTCGTCCGAAGGATGAGCTTATAATCAAGCATATGTTATCCTCCTCAAGCTTGTTAAAAATAAAGAGGTACTTGCCAGAAATGGTGGGGGAAAAGAGAGAAGAATGAACCTATTTGTCACCTTTTGTCTCAAAAGAAACTTTATTACCACTCTTGAACACGACACTGTTTCATTCACCTTGGTTGGGAAATCTTTTACCTCACAGTTGATCAAACCACTTTGAAAGTCTTTAACCGGGTTCCGGGGATTAACTTTGAGTTATTCGTCACCAAGCCATCTGTCGTGTCGTTATGTGTTCAAGAGGTCTGCAAGCAAAACTTTCATCTGCAAAATACTTGTCATCCATTTGACCATCCCTGAGTCAGTCCTTACAGCAACATTTCTTCAACTTGAACAATGATTTCGTGTTGCGGGCTTGCCTGCAACGGGTCGCTTTCTATCGACATCGACACATTATCTAGAAAGATGACTTAGGAATCGACAGTACCTTGAAGTCTGCATGCATCAATGGCAGGTTTCTCGCCTTTGACGTCAGTTTACATCATTGACTTTCGATCAAAGGATTCCGTGAAGTGTTCGACATCAAAACATCTATTCACATTTCACGGGTTGTGCTTGGTACTTTGAGAACCATTGACATTACTGGTGGTCTCTCTCACGCTTGTTAACAGTTTACATCATCGACTGGTAATCAAGTGGTTTCTAACATGTTCGACATCAAATCATTTAATCACATGGCTAGGATCGTACCAATTCGGGAAGTAGAAGTGAAGACCCTGGATCTAGTTTCTACCATCCAGGCTGCGAGGAGTTTTGTATTCATTATCTATGTAGACTAATCATAAACAGATGGCTGCGTCCATACTGTGTCTACAAAAGTCTATTAAAATGATGTACTGCAAGATCATTCCTGTATCAGAGTAGTTAGTCCATTAGTTAAAGTTTTGAATCTGAGTATGGGAATGCCTACCTCAGTGATGATATAATCTTATACATGTATTTTGTGTTGAAAATTGCAGGTTCCAACCAGGTCATCCACAAGACAATCCTTGAAATGATAAAGCGCTTCACCCTTCCTAGAATTACAAAACCCTAATCTATTCCAGGCTTCGCACTTTAGGGGGCAATCTGTTACACTAAAAAATGTCACCATGACTATTTACAGTTAGTATGGCTCAATCAACAGTCATGCTACCCTCTTAGGCAAGTCTTATGCCTCTGCTATCCATCTCAAACTCAAAGAAGAGAGAAAGTCTTGTAAAAAATGTGTTTATCTCTGGGGACGCAGGTTCTCTCAAGCCTTACCTGCGGGGACGCTCACAATGTTCACAAAGGCTGCGTCCTTGGACGCTCTGTATGTTAAGGGACAGGTGCGTCCTTCTGTAAAAGGCAAAATGCGCAAGTTTCATCTTAAAAAAGTTACTTGTGGTTACTTCTAGAACTTTCTAGAGGTCGGTTTGATGAAATGGATGCGCCTCCAGTTGGTTCATGTATCCCTATTAAGGAGAAACTTATCCCATCAATAAGGGAGCTATCCCACCCAAAGAGGGGATTATCCCATTGATGGTGGACCTGAATAACCTCTTTACAACACTATAAATAAAGGCATTGAGCCAGAGGGAGAAGAGGTTGAAGCTATACATTTTCTAAGGGTAAATGCTGCAGGAATTAGGACTCCCATTTAGAAGCTTGTGAGGAGAGATTGCCATCTTTGCTTGTTCTATTTGGAAGTGGGTGAGCTTTGTCAAAGTAGAGGAAGACTCTTGTGGACCCTGGAAGGAGCTTGCACAACACCAAGGCTCGGGTTGTAATGGTTCCTTTTGATTACCTTTAATGCAAATTGGTCCATTCTTCTCAATAACTTGTTGTTTATGGGTTATTTCATGTACTCCTTGGTCTATATGTTGAATATGCTTTGTTTTATGTTATAATCAGGTGCTATTTAATTGTTTGACTGTTGGTGATTGCAGGTTTTGGAGAAAAGGAGGAACTCATCCAGATCAACAAAGCTTGGACTTCTACAACAGCGTTTGGACAAAGGTAAGAACGAAACACTTGATTTCTCATATCATAATGCATGTTTAGAGAAGGATAGCTCCAGTTTGTTTTGTTTGTCATTAGAATGTCTTAGACTTCTAGGAAGGTCAGTTGTGTCCGCACAAACGACTGATTCCGTGTGACACAGCGGAGTCGCCAATTTGTCACACGGAATCCTGCAAAAAATTAAAAAAAAATTCTCCCCTTGTGCCCAAGAAAGTGCTCCGATACCACTTGTTATAGCTCTAATACCACTTGTTATAGATCTAACCCGGAAATACTATAGATCTGATTCTTTATTAATATCAAAACCTTAAGGTAGGGCAACACCATACATTCACTCCTGAAGGAAGGAGAGCACTCCACAAGCCATATGCCTATTCATACAATAATCCTTGACAATTCTCCATGTGGAGTCTCTAGCCTCTATATAGGCCTCATACATACAATATCATGGGTCATTACCATGGTTCCCTCATACCATCAAACTAATACCATGGGCCCATTACCTTATTACTAACTACTTGTGGTCCCTTACATGATATGGGTTAACCACCTTATTTATTACTATGGCCCATCCCATTATTACATTATTACCTTGGGTACCTCCCTTGGTACCCCATATTATCCCCCCTAGGTATATAACACTCTTACAAAGTGGTCGTAGGGTGTTAAAGTCAAATTTTTGTCATTTCAGTGAGTCTTCAAGTAAAAATTTGGTCACTGGGTATTAGGTCTAGGATTGTTTTCACTCATTCCAAAATTTTCCAAGTATTAGTCCATGTCACCATTCAGCTATGTGTACCATCATTCAAAGAGTTGTCATCATTATTTCAAGTTCCAATGGGTAATTTTACACCTTGTTTGTGCTTTATTTGTGCTTAGGTAAGGCTCATTTCCCTCTCGTAGGTTTTTGAAGGTAATTTTTCTTAGATGGTCAAATCATCAAAAACAATTGTATCATGATGCTCATACACCTTCCCCTATCCTTAATATACCTTCTTAAACACTTCCCATCACTTATATGCCTCAAATTCATCATTTTCCCACAAACCCTAGCATATTTCTACAATTTGACACTTTTCTAGGTTAGGCTTTTGTTTTTCCCTTTTGGACCCCTTCCCCTCACTCAATCCTTGAAATTCTACTTTCCCCTACTTCCTAACATTCCTCCCTACTTCCTAAAATTTTCTCAAGAAATTAGAAGCCCCTCATCCATTTCATTTCCCTTCATTTCTACAAATCCCCTATTCCACACATCAGGATAGGTTTTATTTAAATAATGTTTTTGAGCAAGAAAAAATGAATTTGACAAACATGAGAGAGGTTTTTTTCCACCATATACCCAAGAAGAAAAGCCTCCTTTAGTTTTTACACAGGTCTCATCGTTTGAGAGAAATGTCCAAAACATCATTTGCCTCAGGAGAGTTGATGCACTTCTGGAGTGACCTTGGAAAAATCAAGCTTTCTCCTAGCTTGAGTGACCAAATGACTTGCTTGATGAGTCAAATGATAACTAGACACAGATAGATTTCCAATGAGCTATCATGTGCTTAATTTTGAGTTGAGGAAGGCCTCCAAAAGTTGACTGAAACAACACTCTCCATTTTGGTAGCCTCATTCTTCACATTTTGACCAGTCTTGAGAGATTGAGCTTTTGATAGGGCTAATGAGATCCAAATTGAAAATTCAAGATTTTCTGGAAATTAGACTTGACAAGCTTTCCAACACACTATCCCACGCATAATTTTGAAATCAGGAAAGCAGTCAAAAATCATCTTGAAGTGGCATTGCACGTTTAGGAGGTGGCAATGCACGTTGAGAGGTGGTGCTACGTGTTTGTGGGTTGCTGCTGCACATTGAGAAGAAAGTCTAGAAAGGTCTCAAAACTTCATAAAAACTTCAAAATTTCCCTCCTTCCCTTCATAAAAGTAACTTTTCCTCCCATACTACATTGTTGATTTACATTCAAAATTTTATAATTCCCCATGGCAAATGTCAAAACCTAAATTCTCCCTTGGTTATGCCTAAACCCTAAACCCCAACTATTCCTCCTATCACCTATCACTAAAACTCTAAACTCTTTCCCTATTACATTCCATAACATCCACATCCCTTTATCCCTCTTCCCAAAAAGCAATATCTCAAACAAACCAAGCCCTCCCACTCATTTTTATGATTCCTACTCCCTCATTCATTTTCTAGCCCATAAGGTCATCTCCCATCCCCTCACTCCTAAATCACTTTCCCTCATTCCATTAATAAAACCTCAAGCCTTGCAAACATGGACATGGGAGACATTTATTGCTCATGACATCTTCAGGGGTCCTCAAATTCCTCCACTAGCATCTCAAGAATCAGGAGGACCTTTTAGAAGTGCTCAGGTAAAGAAAGATGAGAAGGCCAAAGAGACTAAATCATTTAAGTGCCTGGTACCTACATGACATATCAGAGGGATACAAGGAGATTTTTTTCAGTTGATAACATGGCCTACCATTATAGGACTCGAAACAAAATTTGCAACATGAGGGTAAAAAAGATGAAAGCTAGGCTAAGGCGAGCTCTAAAAGAAAAAAAAGAGGAGGATAGGCTTAGGTTTCTTGTTGAAGCTTACTTGGCTCATCAAGATGCTTCATGATGGTGCTGCTCACCAATTTTGGTCAGGTTTAGAGGAGATTTTGTTTTTTTTTCAAATTTTGGAAATTGCACACACAGAAAATCTGGCAGTGGCGCTGCACTTTTCCTAGGGGCACCCAATTCACAAATGGTTTGCATTTTTTGATTAAAAGTGATTAGTACATGCACCCTATGGAATTTATAAGTTTTGGGGGCAAAACTGGTCCGCCAAAAGGTCAAAAAATACCCTAAAAATGACATTTCTGCCACTTTTTGGACACACAGAAGCAGTATTGGGCGAATGCATTTTTGAGGGGTCAAAGTAGCTTCAAATGAAGAAATTCTAGGTGTTTTGGAAAGTAGACATGAAAGCCTTTCCAATGAGCTATCATGATCTCAATTTGGATGCCGGGAAGGCCTCCAAACGGGACCTGAAAGTGGCACTACGCGTTGAGCTAGTGGCGTTGCACGTAGGGCAGTTTTTGCACGGGATGGCTATTTTTCCATTTTTTCACTGTGTTCATGGATTTTCTCTCATGGAGGATGTTTTATTGATGTAAATGATGACTTGGCTTGTAAATATGATGGATAATTAGTAGTAGAGGGTAGATTCATTAGATTAAAAGTCAATTTGAGCTTCAATGAATTAGTTTTTTCACTTTTAGAGGCAAGTTGTTAACATGCCTGTATTCTAGTTTCTTGTTCAGAGTTGGTTATATTAGCTCCTCATCTTAGGGATTCAACCCCTGAGGATGGGTGGAGGTTGAAACAAAGAATTCTTCTTCTTTCTCATTGTAAAGGGTCGGACACAATTGGATGCTCAGACTTTGATTGTACATCATTTTGTAGCAGTTTAGCAGGAGATTAATAAGAATTGCAGCTATTTTTATGGGATCCATGTGGTGTGGAGTTTTAGTACAGTTTCTTCTCTTTTAATCATATGTTAATGTGTATTGTATACTTCGTTAATCTTTTCATTGCTTCTATGTGAATGCTTTCAAATTGATAGGCAAAATTCATTACATCAGTGCTCTGCTTTGGGAAAACATTCACCATTTCATGTTTTTTGTAGTCTAGGAAGGATACATGGTTTTCACATGCCATTCTTAGCTTCTCACCAGTCTTAAAAATATCTCCCCATCAAACCCTAGAGTGATAAACCTTATGCCTACCTTGCCTCATTGAACACCCTGCAATTTTGACCTAATTCCTCGACCTAAACTATCCAGCTCCTCCTAATCCAACAAAACCCTTTCAAAATCGAATCAAAACTTTGTTCTACTATACCTAGCCTAAAATCCTTTTCTTGATCCAGTCATCTTCGTTGAGTTCCTTATGGAGAGAGCCCTCTCTCGGCCTAGTAGGGCTAGCTACTTGGCTAAGCATGGTTTGTAGTTACCGTGGCATTGCCTTCCTTTAGCCTGAGGCTCAATCCAGGTGATAACATAGTGGCAACCATACTGGGGGATGTAGTTTATGTTCCTCAAAAAAATGTATCAAGTTCAGATCTGATTGTTGATGGTGGACAACAGTTAGACAATGGAAGGCTGAAATCATTCACTTGGTGACTCCAAATCAATTTCGAGATTAGATCGAAGGACTCCACTGGAGGATGAACCTGACCAGTAGAAACATGAGAGGACAATATGGAAAGATCAGGTATTCAAGTTGGAATTTCATCCAAGACATTATGTTCTTTGTTATAAATTATTTTTTCTCTTTTCCCAAGAATGTCAAGAAGGCTTTACAAAGTATACTATATTTGAGAAAATATCCTAGACTTGTATGTGATTACTTCCCTTTGAAGATTGTGAATACAAAATATCCGCATGCCTTTGATCTTGATCAAGACCCTTCTTCTGAATCTTATGATGACCGTCTTGAAACTGATGAACCTCAAGAGATCAAGAATAATTCTACAACTTTTGTATATACTCCTATACCTTGTAAAATTTCGGATAGATACAAGCCTATGATTTTACCTCCTATATCCCATGCTTTCCCTAAAAATCATTACCTATATATAACAAGATTTGATGGTGACTGTGACAACATCAATGTTGAGAGACATGTACTGAATTTTGAGTCTTTTCTTGACCTTTTTGAAGTTGATGAAGAGGATGTCAGTATTAGGCTTTTTGTTCTTTCTTTGTAAGGAAAAGTCAAGAGTTGGTTCAAACCCTGCCTAAAGTGAGCATCATAGATTTCCAGCAGTTCATCAAATTTTTCCTTGACAAGTGGGTGGTAAAACATAACCCTTTCTTAATTCTAGAAGAGTATAACTAGCTCAACCAAGGGAGATAGTACAACAATTTTCTGCCAGATTTAACCAAGCTTATTGTTCAATGCCTCTTAATATAAGGCCTCCTCCTGATTCATCTCTCTTGCATTATCCAGAAGCCTTTGATCCAGAAATGGAGTTTCAGCTAAGAGAAAGGAACCTTGCAACACTTAAGGAGATACAAATGGTGTAGTAGATGTAGAGGCTAATCTGTTGATCAGAAGGGCAAAGTTGAAGGAAGAAGAGATGAAGAACATAGATCCATAGGAATTGACATCTTTAGAGGTAAAGCTTGACAATTTTGGTAAGTGAAGTGGAAGAGATGATGCAAAAGATCACCACAAAGAATGAGTATGATGTTCAAGACCATGGCTCGATGATTGAAGAAAGATAAGTGGCTGATCCAAAACATTTTCTTTCTTATCCCAGTTGTCATAGATCTGATAATGATTATTTTATAGATCATCTTAGAGAAGAGAGATTTGTTGATCTGACATGTATGCTTGATGATGTGTTTTATACCAATGATTTGTCTAAGTTTGATCAATATGATGATGATTATGTTCTCCAAACAGAAGCTAGTCTTGTAGACAAATCAACAGCTAGTTTGTGGAAGGAGGAAGTTCACTTTCATTAGCTCAAATACAGTGATCAGCCAATGCATATCAGCTATGGAAGTGAGGAGGAAAGTGCAGAAAATTTTGAAGTAAGTGAAGGATCTTTTCCTTTTTGTTTTACTTCATTTCAGTTCATCAGAGACAACTTTCGTGCAATCAGAAATCAACTGTCGATAAGTTTTGATCTTGACCATCTAAATGGAAATGAAATCCTTGTTCAAGACTTCCCATATCTAGATTTGTAGCCCCCGAATGCCATTGAATGTCAGGTTGCAGATGAAGACTTGGAAGCTAGAACATATGATCAAATGATGCAAGATGATTCCGTACCATTATGTTTTGAATCATTTTAGTTTTTGAAGGGAATTTTGCATAGTATATCTTCAAATGAGAAGCCTATAGAAAATCATGCAATCTAATGGGAACCAATAGAAAATTGGTTGCAACATTATTTTCAAGTTTTTCACGATCCAATAGTTGATGTGTTGGATGATATCTACAGTCAAAGTCCTTCTCCATTAGCTAACTGTGAGCTTGAAAAAAGTATTGATACAAACTTGATCTGGAAGCCAGTTTCTTTGTCATTTTTAGCAGGAGTATCATCACAAAGCTCAGATGAAATTTTGCATTCATGGTATGAGGAGAAGCAAAGTAATCCATTGGATGGGCTAAGTCCCAGTGCACATGAATTTCAAGAGCCTTATGTAGCATTTTTGGAGTCAGATAGAGCATCCATATTATTCAATCTGGGAAAATTTGGATCTGTTTACAAGTTTTCATGGGAGTTTCATTTCGAGAGTTCTCTCTTCTCTCATAAACAAGCACTTGCAAAGAATTCAAACAGCAGCCAGAATGCTTACTTGGTTGCATTGGTTGTTTCATTTTTCTTGATCAGGTGATGAATGGAAGAGTTAGAGTAGGTTCTATTGAATAAGCTCCATTTTGAACATCTTTTCCAGTTTGTCAGTTGTTTTTTAGTATTGAATCAGTTTTTCATTGAGTAAAAGTTAGTTTGTGTCTTTGAGTCATCAGTATCCAATCATGTATTTCAGATTGAGTTTTTTTACTCCATGCCCAATGGATAAGGCTACTTGGTCTATGGTGTTCTTAACACCTCCAAGGAGATACCATCCCCAATGGAGCCAATGTTAGTTTCAGTCTTTGCAACCTTCCACCAGCGATCAAACATGCTCTTACAAAGTGGTCTTAGGATCTCAAAGTCAAATTTTTGTCATTTCAGTGAGCCTTCAAGTAAAAATTTGGTCACTAGGTATTAGGTCTAGGATTGTTTTCACTCCTTCCAAAGTTTTCTAAGTATTGGTCCATGTCACCATTCGGCTGAGTGTACCATCATTCAAAGAGTTGTCATCATTATTTCAAGTTCCAATGTGTCATTTTACACCTTTTTTGTGCTTTAGTTGTGTTTAGGTAAGGCTCATTTCCCTCTCCTAGGGTTTTGAAGGTAATTTTTCTTGGACGGTTAAATCATCAAAAAACTTGTATCCTGATGCTCATACACCTTCTCCTATCCTTAATATACCTTCTTAAACACTTCCCACCACTGATATCCCTCAAATTCATCATTTTCCCACAAACCCTAACCTATTGCTACAATTTGACACTTTTTTAGGTTAGGCTTGTGTTTTTCCCTTTTGGACCCCTTCCCCTCACTCAATCCTTGAAATTCCACTTTCCACTACTTCCTAACATTCCTCCCTACTTCCCAAAATTTTCTCAAGAAATTAGAAGCCCCTCATCCCCTTCATTTTCTTTCATTTCTACAAATCCCCTGTTCCACACATCAGGATAGGTTTAATTTAAATAATGTTTCTTAGCAATAAAAAATGAATTTTACAAACGAGATAGAGGCTTTTTTCCACCATAGACCCAAGAAGAAAAGCCTCCTTCAATTTTTACACAGGTCTCATGGTTTGGGAGAAATGTCCAAAACATCATTTGCCTCAGGAGAGTTGATGCACTTCTGGAGTGACCTTGGGAAAATCAATATTTCTCCTAGATGGAGTGAAAAAATGACTTGATTGATGAGTCAAATGATAACTAGACATAGATAGCTTTCCAATGTGCTATCATGAGCTCAATTTGGAGATGAGGAAGACCTACAAAAGTTTACTGAAACATCACTCTACACTTTAGAAGCCTCATTCTTCACATTTTGATAAGTCTTTGGAGATTGAACATTTGATAGGGAAAATGAGCTCCAAATTGAAAAATTAAATATTTCTGGGAAATTAGACTCAACAAGCTTTCCAACTCACTATCCCATGGCTAATTTGGACATCAGGAAAGTAGTCAAAAGTCATCTTGAAGTGGTGATGCACGTTTAGGAGGTGGTGCTGCGCGTTGAGAGGTGGCACTACGCGTTTGTTGGTTGGTGCTACACGTTGAGCAGAAAGGCCAAAAAGGCATAAAAATTCATAAAAAATTCAAGATTTCCCTCCTTCCCTTCATACAAGTAAGTTTTCCTCCCATACTACATTGTTGGTTTGCATTCAAACTTTTAAACATAATTCCCCATGGAAAATGTCAAACCCTAAATTCTCCCTTGGTTATGCCTAAACCCTAAATCCCAATTATTCCTCCTATCACCTATCACCTATCACTAAAACTCTAAACTCTTTCCCTATTACATTCCATAACATCCACATCCCTTTATCCCTCTTCCCAAAAAGCAATATCTCAAACAAACCAAGCGCCCCCCTCATTTTTATGATTCCTACTCCCTCATTCATTTTCTAGCCCATAAGGTCATCTCCCATCCCCTCACTCCTAAATCACTTTCACTCATTCCCTTCATACAACTTCAAGCCTTGCAAACATGGACAAGGGAGACATTTATTGCTCATGACATCTTCAGGGGTCCTCAAATTCCTCCACCAATGTCTCAAGAATCAAGAGGACCTTCTAGCAGTGCTTAGGTAAAGAAAGATGAGAAGGCCAAAGAGACTAAAGCCATTTAGGTGCCCAGTACCTACATAACATATCAGAGGGACACAAGGAGATTGTTTGCAACTAATAACATGGCCTACCATTACATGACTCAAAAAAACAATTGCAACATGAGGGTCAAAAAGATGAAAGCTAGCCTAAGGCGGGCTCTAAAGGAAAAAAAGAGGAGGATAGGCATAGGTTTCTTGCTGAAGCTTCCTTGGCTCATCAATATGCTTGATGATGGTGCTGATCACCAATTTTGGTCAGGTTTGGAGGAGATTTTTTTTTTTGTAAATTTTGGAAATTGCACACACAGAAAATCTAGCTCAACGCACAGCGCCACTGGCGCTATGCTTTTCTTGGTGCACCCAATGAACAAATGGTTTGAATTTTTGGATTCATAGCGATGCGTAGATGCACCCTATGGATTTTCTAAGTTTTTGGGGTAGAACTGGTCCACCAAAAGGTCAAAAAATACCCTAAAAATGACCTTTCTGCCACTTTTTGGACACACTAAAGTAGTCTTGGGAGAATCAAGGTTTGAGGGGCCCAATGAGCTTCAAATGAAGATATTCTAGGTGTTTTGTAAATTAGACTTGAATACCTTTCCAATGAGTTATCATGAGCTCAATTTGGATGCCGGGAAGTCCTCCAAAAGGGACTTGAACATGGCACTGCGCGTTGGGCCAGTGGCACTTCGTGTAGGGCAGTTTTTGCACAAGATGGCTATTTTTCCATTTTTTGACCGTGTTCATGGATTTTCTCTCATGGAGGATGTTTTACTGATGTAAATTATGACTTGGCTTGTAAATATGATGGATAATTAGTAGTAGAAGGTAGATTCATTAGATTAAAAGTCAATTTGAGCTTCAATGAATTAATTTCTTCACTTTTAGTGGCAAGTTGTTAAGATGCGTATATTCCAGTTTCTTGTTCAGAGTTGGACAGATTAGCTCCTCATCTTAGGGATTCGACCCTTGAGGATGGGAGGAGGTTTAAAAAAAGCCTATATCTTCTTCTTCTTTCTCATTATAAAGGGTTGGACACAGTTGGATGCTCAGACTTTGATTGTACATCATTTTGTAGCAGTTTAGCACAATATTAATAAGAATTGTAGCTATTTTTATGGGATCCATGTGGTATAAAGTTTTAGTACTTTTTTTTTCTCTTGTGATCATATTTTAATGTGTTTTGTATACTTTGTTAATCATTTAATTGCTTCTAAGTGAATGCTTTCAAGTTTATAGGAAGAATTCATTACATCAGTGCTCTGCTTTGGGAAAACATTCACCATTTCATGTTTTATGCATTCTAGGAAGGATCCATGGTTTTCACATGCTCTTCTTAGCTTCTCACCAGTCTTAAATATATCACCCCATCAAACCCTAGAGTGCTAAACCTTATGCCGAACTTTCCCCATTGAACACCCTGCAATTTTGACCTAATTCCCTAGACCTAAACTATCCAGCTCCTCCTGATCTAGCAAAACCACTTCAAAATCAAATAAAAACTTTGTGCTACTATACCTAGCCTAAAATCCTTTTCCTGATCGAGTCATATTAGCTGAGATCCTTACAGAGAGAGCCCTCACCTGGCCTAGTAGGGCTAGCTACTTGGCTAAGCGTGGTTTGTGGTTACCCTGGCATTGCCTTCCTTCAGCTTGAGGTTCAATCTAGGTGATAACATAGTGGCAACCATACTAGGGAACATAGTTTTATGTTCCTCAACAAAATGTATCAAGTTCAGATTTGATTGTTGATGGTGGACAACAATCAGACACTGGAAGGCTGAAATCATTCACCTGGTGACTCCAAATCAGTTTCAATATCAAATCCAAGGACTCCACTGGAGGATGAACCTAACCAGCAGAAACATGAAAGGACAATATGGAAAGATTAGGTATTCAAGTTGGAATTTCATCCAGGACATTATGTTATTTGTTATAAATTATTTCTTCTCTTTTCCTGAGAATGTCAAGAAGGCTTTACAAAGTATATTGTATTTGAGAAAATATCCTAGACCTGTATGTGATTCCTTCCCTTTTAAGATTGTGAATACAAAATATTCACATGCCTTTGATCTTTTTCAAGACCCTTCTTCTGAATCTTATGATGACCATCTTCAAATTGACGAGCCTCAAGAGATCAAGAATAATTCTACAACTTTTGTATATACTCCTATACCTTGTAAAATTCTGGATAGATACAAGCCTATGATTTTACCTCCTATATCTCATGCTTTCTCTAAAAATCATTACCTATATCTACCAAGATTTGATGGTGAATGTGACAACATCACCGCTGAGAGACATCCACTGAATTTTGAGTCTTTCCTTGACCTTTTTGAAGTTGATTAAGAGGATGTCAGTATTAGGATTTTTTCTCTTTATTTGCAAGGAAAAGTTAAGAGTTGGTTCAAAACCCTACCTGATGCGAGCATCTCAGGTTTCCAGCAGTTCATCAAAGTTTTCCTCGACAAGTTGGTGGTCAAACAAAACCCTTTCTTAATTCTGGAAGAGTATAACCAGCTGAAAAGACAGCCAGGGGAGACAGTACAGCAATTTTCTGCCAAATTTAACCAAGCTTATTGTTCGCTGCCTCTTAATATAAGACCTCCTCCTGATTCATCTCTCTTGCATTATCCGGAAGCCTTTGATCTGGAAATGGAGTTTCAATTGAGAGAAAGGAACCTTGCAACACTTGAAGAGATGCAAAACAGTGCAATAGATGTAGAGCCTAATCTGTTTATTAGAAGGGCAAAGTTGAAGGAAGAAGAGATGAAGAACATAGATCTAGAGGAATCGACATCTTTAGAGGTAAAGCTCGACATTTTGGTAAGTGCAATGGAAGAGATGATCCAAAAGATCACCACAAGGAATGAGTATGATGTTCAAGACCATGGCTCGCTGATTGAAGAAAAACAAGTTCCTGATCCAAAACATTTTCTTTCTTATCCCAATTGTCATAAATCTGATAATGATTGTTTTATAGAACATCTTGGAGAAGAGAGATCTATTGATCTGACATGTATGCTTGATGATGTGTTTTATACTAATTATTTGCCTAAGTTTGATCAGTATGATGATGATTATGTTCTCCAAACAGAAGCTAGTCTTGCAGAAAAATCAGCAGCTGGTTTGTGGAAGGAGGAAGTTCACTTTCAGCAGCTCGAATACAGTGATCAGCCAATGCATATCAACTATGGAAGTGTGGAGGAAAGTGCAGAAAATTTTGAAGTGAATGATCTTTGCCTTTTTGTTTTACTTCGTTTCAGTTCATCAGAGACAATTTTCGTGCAATCAGAAATCAACCCGATAAGTTTTGATCTTGACCATCTAGAGGGAAATGAAATCCTTGTTCAAGACTTCTCATATCTAGATTTGCAACCCCCGAATGCCATTGAATGTCAGGTTGCAGATGAAGACTTGGAAGCTCAAACATATGATCAAATGATGCAAGATGATCCCGTACCATTATGTTTTCAATCATTTGAGTTTTTGAAGGCAATTTTGCATAGTATATCTTCAAATGAGTAGCCTGTAGAAAATCGTGCAATATCATTGGAACAATTAGAAAATGGGTTGCAATAGTCTTTTCAAGTTTTTCACTATCCAATAACTGATGTGTTGGATGATATCTGTAGTCAAAGTCCTTCTCCATTAGCTAACTGTGAGCTTGAAAAATGTATTGATATAAACTTGATCCAGTAGTCGGTTTCTTTGTCATTTTTACCAGGAGTCTGCTCACAAAGCTTAGATGAAAGTTTTCATTCATGGTATGAGGAGAATCAAAGTAATCCATTGGATGGGCTAAGTCCCAGTGCACATGAATTTCAAGAGCCTTACGCAGAATTTTTTGGAGTCAGATAGAGCATCCATATTATTCAATCTGGGAAAATTTGGATCTGTTTACAAGTTTTCATGGGAGTTGCATTTTAGTAGTTCTCTCTTCTTTCTCATAAACAAGCACTTGCTGAGAATTCAAACAGAAACCAGAATGCTTACTTGGTTGCATTGGTTGTTTCATTTCACTTGATCAGGTGATGAATGGTACAATTAGAGTAGGTTTTATTGAATAAGCTCCATTTTGAACATCTTTTCCAGTTTTTCAATTGTGTTTTAGTATTGAGTCAATTTTTCGTTGAGTAAAATTCGGTTTGTGTCTTTGAGTCATCAATATCAAGTCATGTATTTCAGATTGAGTTTTTTTACTCCATGCCCAATGGATAAGTCTACTTGGTCTACGGTGTTGTTGGCACCTCCAAGGAGCTACCATCCCCACTGGAGCCAATGTTAGTGTCAGTCTTTGCAGCCTTCCACCAGTGATCAAACATGCTCTTACAAAGTGGTCTTAGGGTGTCAAAGTCAATTTTTGTCATTTCAGTGGGTCTTCAAGTAAAAATTTGGTCACTGGGTATTAGGTCTAGGATTGTTTTCGCTCCTTCCAAAATTTTCCAAGTATTGGTACATGTCACCATTTGACTATGTGTACCATCATTCAAAGAGTTTTCATCATTATTTCAAGTTCCAGTGGGTCATTTTACACCTTGTTTGTGCTTTAGTTGTGCTTAGGTAAGGCTCATTTCCCTCTCCTAGGGTTTTGAAAGTAATTTTCTTGGATGGTAAAATCATCAAAAAACTTGTATCTTGATGCTCATACACCTTCCCCTATCCTTAATATACCTTCTTAAACATTTCCCATCACTGATATCCCTCAAATTCATCATTTTCCCACAAACCCTAGCTTATTGCTACAATTTGACACTTTTCTAGGTTAGGCCTGTGTTTTTCCCTTTTGGACCCCTTCCCCTCACTCGATCCTTGAACTTCCACTTTCCCCTACTTCCTAACATTCCTCCCTACTCCCCAAAATTTTCTCAAGAAATTAGAAGCCCCTCATCCCCTTCATTTCCCTTCATTTCTACAAATCCCCTGTTCCACACATCGGGATAGGTTTTCTTTAAATAATGTTTCTGAGAAAGAAAAAATGAATTTGACAAAAGAGAGAGAGGTTTTTTTCCAACATAGACACAAGAAGAAAAACCACCTTCATTTTTTACACAGGTCTCATGGTTTGTGAGAAATGTCCAAAACATCATTTGCCTCAGGAGAGTTGATGCACTTTTGGAGTGACCTTGGGAAAATCAAGCTTTCTCCTAGATGGAGTGACTAAATGACTTGATTGATGAGTCGAATGATAACTAGACATAAATATCTTTCCAATGAGCTATCATGAGCTCAATTTGGAGATGAGGAATACCTCCAAATGTTGACCGAAACAACACTCTACACTTTGGCACCCTCATTCTTCACATTTTGACCAATCTTTGGAGATTCAGCTTTTGACAGGGAAAATGAGCTCCAAATTGAAAAATTCAAGATGTTCTGGAAAGTAGAATTGACATGATTTCGAACAAGATATATCTTGCCTAATTTGGAAATTAGGAAAGTAGTCAAAATTCATCTTGAAGTGGTGTTGTGCGTTGAGGAGGTGGTGTTGCGCGTTGAGAGGTGGTGTTGCGCATCTGTGGGTTGGTGTTGTGCGTTGAGAAGAAAGCCCAGAAAGGCCTCAAACTTCATAAAAACTTCAATATTTCCCTCCTTCCCTTCATACAAGTAATTTTTCCTCCAATACTATATTGTTGGTTTGCATTCAAACTTTTAAACATAATTCCCCATGGAAAATGTCAAACCCTAAATTCTCCCTTGGTTATGCCTAAACCCTAAACCCCAATTACTCCTCCTATCACCTATCACTAAAACTCTAAACTCTTTCCCTATTACATTCCATAACATCCACATCCCTTTATCCCTCTTCCCAAAAGTCAATATCTAAAACAAACCAAGCCCTCCCTCTCATTTTTATGATTCCTACTCCCTCATTCATTTTCTAGCCCATAAGGTCATCTACATCCCCTCACTCCTAAATCAATTTCACTCATTCCCTTCATAAAACCTCAAGCCTTGGAAAAATGGATAGGGGAGACATTTATTGCTCATGACATCTTCAGGAGTCCTCAAATTCCTCCACCAACATCTCAAGAATCAGTAGGACCTTCTGGCAGTGCTCAAGTAAAGAAAGATGAGAAGGCCAAAGAGACTAAAGCCATTTAGGTGCCCAGTACCTACATGAAATATCAGAGGGACACAAGGAGATTTTTTTCAGCAGATAACATGGCCTACCATTACAAGACTTGAAACAAAATTTGCAACATGAGGGTCAAAAAGATGAAAGCTAGGCTAAGGCGAGCTCTAAAAGGCAACAAAGAGGAGGATAGGTTTAGGTTGCTTGCTGAAGCTTCCTTGGCTCATCAAGATGCTTGATGATGGTGCTGCTCACCAATTTTGGCGAGGTTTGGAGGAGATTTTGTTTTTTTTGCAAATTTTGGAAACTGCACACACATAAAACCTGGCTCAATGTGTAGCGCCACTGGCACTGCGCTTTTCCTAAGGGCACCCAATGCACAAATGGTTTGAATTTTTTGATTTAGAGCGATGAGTAGATGCACCCTATGTATTTTCTAAGTTTTTGGAGTAGAACTGGCCCACCAAAAGGTCAAAAAATACCCTAAAAATGACCTTTCTACCAATTTTTGGACACACAGAAGTAGTCTTGGGAGAATCAAGTTTTGAGGGGTCAAATGAGCTTTAAATGAAGAAATTATAGGTGTTATGGAAAGTAGACTTGAAGGCCTTTCGAATGAGCTATCATGAGCTCAATTGGGATGCCAGGAAGGCCTTCAAAAGGGACCTGAAAGTGGCGCTGTGCGTGGGCCAATGGCGCTACGTGTAGGGTAGTTTTTGCACAGGATGGCTATTTTTCCATTTTTTGACTGTGTTCATGGATTTCTCCCATGGAGGATGATTTAATGATGTAAATGATGACTTGGCTTGTAAATATGATGGATAATTAGAAGTAGAGGGTAGATTCGTTAGATTAAAAGTCAATTTGAGCTTCAATGAATCAATTTTTTCACTTTTAGAGCCAAGTTGTTAAGATGCCGATATTCCAGTTTCTTGTTCAGAGTTGGTTAGATTAGCTCCTCATCTTAGGGCTTTGACCCCTGAGGATGGGAGGAGGTTGAAACAAAGCCTATATCTTCTTCTTCTTTCTCATTGTAAAGGGTTGGACTCAGCTGGATGCTCAAACTTTGATTGTACATCATTTTGTAGCAGTTTAGCTGGAGATTAATAAGAATTGCAGCGATTTTTATGGGATCCATGTGGTATGGAGTTTTAGTACAGTTTCTTCTCTTGTGATAATATGTTAATTTTTTTTTTATACTTCGTTAATCATTTCATTTCTTCAAAGTGAATGCTTTCAAGTTGATAGGCAGAATTCATTACATCAGTGCTCTGCTTTGGGAAAACATTCACCATTTCATGTTTTCTGCAGTCTAGGAAGGATACATGGTTTTCACATGCTCTTATTAGCTTCTCACTAGTCTTAAACATCTCACCCCATCAAACCCTAGAGTGCTAAACCTTATGCCTACCTTTCCCCATTGAACACCCTGTAATTTTGACCTAATTCCCTAGACCTAAACTGTCCAACTCCTCCTGATCCAGCAAAAACCCTTCAAAATCAAATCAAAACTTTGTGCTACTGTACCTAGCCTAAAATCCTTTTCCTAATCCAGTCATCTTGGCTGAGATCCTTATGGAGAGAGCCCTCTCCCGACCTAGTAAGGCTAGCTACTTGGCTAAGCGTGGTATATGGTTACCCTGGCATTGCCTTCCTTCAGCCTGAGGTTCAATCCAGGTGATAAAACCAAAGAGGGTCACGATGAATCTATTTTTTGGAAGCTTCATCCTAAAATGAAACAAAATAAATTTGATAACAAGGGAAAACAAAAGACAACTATAACCACTCAACAGGATTTGGGATCCGATTCGGGTGATGAAAGTAAAATTATAGCCATGCGTATGAAAGGAAAATAATACATTGCTAGCACTAGTACTTCAAATTCATAGAGTGAAACTCCCAATGAAAAGAAGAGGATAGAACTTTTTCACATAAGGGTGATCTCAAAACATAGCAAAAATGATGCACTTTTTGATAATGGCTCGCAAGCCAATCTTATCTCTTAAAACATTGT
This sequence comes from Pinus tabuliformis, assembly GCA_031772625.1. NCBI lineage: Eukaryota > Viridiplantae > Streptophyta > Pinopsida > Pinales > Pinaceae > Pinus > Pinus tabuliformis. The sequence goes on from CM062805.1 coordinate 791,906,203, forward strand.
CAAAATTTTAAACTTGGAAACCATTCCACATCATAAACCATATCCACTTGGATGGGTGTGTGACAATGCATAATTGCAGGTAACTAGAAAGCGTAAACTGAAATTCACCATTACTACAAATTTCATAGATGAAGTGGAGCTTGATGTTGTGCCATTAGACATATGTGGATAGTGTGGTATAGTTTTGGGCAGCTCGTACCTCTATGACAAAAAATATATCTTCCATAGATATGAAAACAAATACCATTTTTTCAAACATGGAGTAGAATATATTGTGAGAGTTCATTGCAAGAAACTAAATCTTTCACTTGTTAATGCGGGGAAAATGAAAAGACTAGTGAATTCAAGAATTTTGTGCTTCTAATGATCAAACCCAAGAATGGTGTTGATAATGAAGCTTTTAAAGGTTGTGATTCAAAATTGAAATATGAATTAGTTGATGTAGTTAACCAATGTGATGATATGTTTCAGGAACCAAAAGGATTACCTCCCAAGAGAGGAATCCAACATGAGATACAGTTGAAACAAGATTGTCCTCTTCCTAACATTGGCATGTACAGGATGTTAGTTATGGAAAGTGTAGAAATTAAAAAGCAAATTCAAGGGTTGTTGGATAAAGGGATCATCAGTTCATGTTTGCGCCATGTGGTTCACCTATTTTTTTGGTGCCAAAGAAGGACGGAACATGGCACATGTGTGTGGGCTTTCGTGCATTGAACAAGATTCAGGGAAATTTTTAAGAATTGTTGTAAATTTATATGTATAATAAATGGGTGAATCCCCATGATACATAGGAAAAATGGAAGGCAATTTTATCAATAACAATTATCTATATATATATATATAGATATATATATATATATAATGTTTTTGGTGAATCTCTCACCAACTTATATTATCTTGTAAAATCAAGGCGAATATTTCACGCAATTATAAAATTTTGTAAGAACTTGGAGAATCTCGCTAAATAATAAAGACTTTGTAAAGGGCTAACAAAATTTATAATGAGTATTTCTTGTAATGACTTCAAGCCTTGTTAAGCAATCCATAAAAAAAAAAAACAAGTATATTCCTAGGTCAAAACCCTAGCAATAGAAGGGTTTTAGGTTTCCATAATACTAGTAATAGAAGAATAAGGATGGGGTTTTGTTTATTTGTTTTTTCATGTTGGTATATCATCCTGTTGCTGTTATTTCTAAAAAATGAATGAATTCAATAGAATTGGGTAGGTACAAACCAATTAACTTTAGCTTTAAAATATCTCATTTATCAATTTTATTCTTTCACCATTTTTATCTTCTAACAAATGAGTATTAGACTTGTTTTTCGTAAAATATTAAAGCCTCGAGTATTAAACTTGTTTTTCATTTTCAACATATCATTCATGAATAACAAATTTGTCATGTTCTTGTTACATATTCTTGCTCCATGCTTTTATTTATTGCTTACGTAGTTTTCATTCTTGTTCACTCTCTACCTCAAGTGAAGAAGAGTTACTTAAGAAAAAAATTCCATGTAATGGCACTCATGGTTGGTAGAAGTAATTTGTTATGGAACCTTCATTCTAGAGACTAGAGGAAGGTTGCAAAACAAACTCATCCTCTTATTGTTTATTTTGCAAGGATCGTCTCCTTGGGGTCACATGAATTCCTCTCTCCCTAATCATTCTAAATATTTTATATTTTCCAACCAACACTAGATATCAATGTTGACTATGTAACTAGCTATTCAACCAAAAAAACCTTTTTTCTCTCATACATGCAATCCCTATTTATGCATTGCTTTCCAATGAACCTTTAATGCACTCGGTTATAATTCAAAAATTAAGCAAGAAAAAACAATTTTGTAAAGTGCACAAGGGATTAACTATTACTTGTTTTATTTATACTAGGCGCATGGGCTGTCTAGTTAAGCAATCATTGCATAATTCATGTCAACTAAAAATCCTTATTTCATAGCTTTATGACATTGATGATAAAATTTTGATTGATTGATCTCAGTTTTAAACAAAAAATCATATTGCAATTCCCACGAAGGAAGTGGAGAGGACTTAATAAGGAAAGATGATAGATTCCCCATCTTTATATTTCAATAGGTGTCTATCTCATTAAGTGTGTAACTTTTTAACAACTAACTTAATAATCACCATTGCAACTTCACCTTTATTTTGTGCTTCTTTCTTTCTAATTGCCCAAGGTGGCCATCGAATTCACAACAGGACTAATGTGTGACCACTTAAAGAGGTATTTCCATTGTTTCCTAGTAATTTAAATGTGGTATGTATGACTAATGTGCAGGCATATAAAAATATATTTCAAATATATACAAGTCCAAGAGGTTAACTCAACTAGTTGTTTCCAATATTGTTGGACATTTAGCTAGTTCTATGCCAATAGGTACCAAAATCAAATCTTCCTAGATGAAACACATTAATTAATGTTACAAGTTTATTAGTTGTATCATCCACAAATATGGTGGTATCACTTGGATATGTTCATGTGAATTTTCTCAAAAAAATAATAAAATATATATCCAATTCCAAATTAAAAAAGACTTGTATACATCCACTATACATCATTGATGCCCTCATTCACTCTACTGTTTAACCCATTTTAATACTTCCTCTCTTGGCCTTTTTGTCTAAGATTTAAATTGCATTGTCATTCATCTAGAACAATATTATTTCCCACTTCAATACCATTAATAAAATAATTCACTTAATAAAATTAATGAGATTACTACCATTCCATTTTATATTTTTTAAGAAAATGAACATGCATACCTAACCTATCCTGACACATGGTCCTTAAAGAATACAATTTTTCCATAAGTTCCCATTCCTTTATTTGGCATCTAGCTGTCCAAAAACACCCTCACAACCCAAAAGGGTGAACACAGGAGTGGTGAGAATGCACTTTTGTGTTGCAATGCTCACCTTCTCTTGAGCTTTAGAGGCAACATTATTTTTGGCTTTCGTGATATGGAAGGTTCATTTTGCTTGAAATTTCCACAAAAATAAGGTCTTCCAAAAATAGACTATTAAATTATTTTAGTTAAACTTTTAAGTAAAAATTTGTAAACATTCTTAAAAATTGTATTAGTCTTTCATAGGCTTGCACATGGTCCTTGTTCTCCCTCCTTTTGAAAATGATCTACCCATCCCAACTTTAAGTCTCTATATTAAGATGTTAATATTTATAACCTTAGATGAAAATGATACTTTAATAGAACAAGAATACAAGTGAAATTAGTATTAGATTTATTTTCCTCTTTAATACTTTCATATCAAGAGTCTAAAATACAATGACCTTAAATGAACTATAACTTATTGCATTAACTTATTAAAAAATATTAATATTATGTTTTACATTTTAACTTCCACACACTATAGTTGTGTTGATTTATAGTTTCAAATACATGATAGTGAAGCCATGCACGATATTGGCCTTTATAAAATTCAAGACTTACATGCTCTTTTATTTCCTCAATCTTTCCTATCAAGTGTTGTAAATGGAAATTATGCATGACTAAATCACTGGGTTGGAAGAATTTCAAGATTGAAGTTCGAAATTCACCACATAATGGAAAACATTATGATACATACAAAATGTGAGCCTGAAAATATAAATACTTCTTCATCATTTTGTCAATCAAACCTTTGCTTCACTACCAGGTTTCCCAAGCTTTAAGATATCCTCTAGTCATTACAAGAAAGACGAATAACCAAATGTAATTGTCTTGCGATGAACTACCGTGATAAGATTTCCTAGTTTGAAATTGAGTGCAATTAGCTTCCTTAGCTTGAAATTGAGCATAATTATCTTCCTTAGTTTGTAATTTAGTGCAATTATCCTCCCTAGTTTGTAATTTAACACAATTAGCCTCCCTAGTTTGCAATGTATTCTGATTAACCTTCCTACCTTACAATGTAGTGAAAGGGTCCTTCCTTGCTGGCAATGTATCATAATGACTTTTGTTTCCTGGCATTGTAGTACTAATATTGTTGCTTCCATGAAATTTGTTGAAAGCTCTCCTTACTTGCGATGTAGCACAAGGATTGTTCCTGACATTCTGCTTGTACTAGAGATTCCACATCTGGAGGCATCTTCCATGGTTGTTGTTAGCTCTGCTATAAGACAAAGTTTTTGGTGGATTGAAAATAGGTCTGGCCGTGTGTTTTTAGCAAGCAGGGAGCCTGCAGCAGTCCATTTTCCTCTTCTTCCTTCATTTTTTCCTTCACTCCCATAACCCCTATTACCCCCGTTTTCTTCCAAAGCCTGGCATAAACCATTTGCTTTAGCTCCCAGGAGCTGAGTGTATACCTTCATGTAACCATATTCATATGACCGCGCACGTTCACTGACTTTTTCCCGCCACTACAGCCCTTATCCCGCGCGCTAAACCCCGTTCAGTTCTCCGCCGTCCGATCGTTTGCCGCACGATCCGACGACATTTGCACCTCCCGCCGCCGAAACATGCACGCTCGTTAGCCAACGGGGAAAGTGGTTTCTCCCCTGTCACATCCGCCATGTGTCAACCGATTATTCGCATCGCAAGCATGTGTACGAATACCGCCACACGCCAAAAGCGGTGCGATAATTACCACCCTCCACCCAAAACCACTTTCCTGGCCGTTAAATTCCCCGTAGCTTCTACGCCCGATGATCGTTGGATCTCCCTGCCTGAGATCCAACGGCCTGCGATCTCCCCGCTCCCCTATCTTCCGATATCCTCCGTAGACTGATCTTTGCCATCGATCATTGCAATACAATGGTTGGTGTTCATCCTCCGCCCACTTGTACACCCGCCATGAAGTCTTTGCCACCTTTGACTGAGCTATGCTTCCAAAGGATAATGGCGGCCATCTACCAGAACCCTATATAGCTATTCTTAAACAACTGAATTCAAGAGCATTATGGCCAAAAAGAAAGAAAAGGACAGCCTCGAGAAGTTAAAGCATTTATCAGTTATGGAGCGTCTTCTGTACAACACTCCACCTATTCAGGAAGGACAACCGAACACCAAAGAATGTCAAATTCACTTATTGAAGCAAAAGATTGTATCAGAGACCCGTATTAGATAGTTAATGTGGTCGGTGGTCAGTTATGACTCCTCCACACATAGGATAACAGAGCATTTTTATAATCAACCTCTATTTATACCCAGAACACAAATGTAATGGAGGTTGATGGTTGTAGTTTTGATGTAAGGTTCAACTTCTGGAGACTGCAACTACTGTGATACCTGCAACGTCTGGTCTTCATTTTCAGCTAATACAAGCTTCTTTTGATGTTAATTGCTCACTTTCCACTTCTATTCTCTTCTGTTCCAGGCTATGCCTATTATGCATTTGTTCATGTGCTCTTGATGTTTAGCATTAGAGGGGCTGTCATCCCACCTTTGTGTTAGAATCTAGTATGTATCATTGAATGTGCTATGCAGGTTTCTATTTACTTAGTGCCAGAGAGTTGTCATCCTATCTTTGCATTAGGAAATAAATTTTCAGACCTCTTTACTGGTTCATTCAGCCATCACATGGTCTTGTGCATCTGCTAGTGTGGTCAGTTTTCTCCATGTTCACCTAATCCTAAAAATATGAGTAATTGGTGGTCTAAAGCCTTGTAGTCTGGGGGTGTTCACCCATGTCTGGGGTTAAGCATAGTATAAGTGGTTATCTGGATTTAATATGCATCATTCCTTCCATTCATCCACCTATTTCCAACAAATTTTGTTGAGTTTGTAATGTTCCCGAGAATCTCTGAGATACAACCTAGGAGATTTTCTTGGGGTGATAACATTAATTGGCACCATTACCGGGGAACAAGAGATTGAAGCTCAGCTTCCTTGGGAGATGACACCATTCTAGATTTTGATGATAAACAAAGTCTGGGCACATTTCTGGTTGTAATCATCTATCTGGCGACTCCACTAGAGGAAGGCCAACCTTTGGCAACTCCACATTGAAGTTCTGGCTCAGTTTGTGAGACATACTCGAAGAAATCCTCAGAAATCACTAGCTGACCCAGTGCCTGATCCTGAGAAGATTGTTAAACCAAGGAAAATATCATAGAAAGGAGCATCAGAATCAGGTAAGCCCAAGAAATATTATTTGTCTCTACATGAGGAGTTTTTAGTTGAGAATACATAATTTGAAGACTTAGAGCCTAGTGTTGCTAGTGAACAAACACCTGCAGAGATTAATAGAGCTCCTTATCCATCTAGTTCCCCTTTGAATCTCAGTCCAAAGAAAGATTCCCATACAGTCCATAACATCCCTTTGTCTCTATCATCCATTTCATTGTTTCATACTGCTCAATCTACCATTGTCCTTCAACATACCCTAGTTATGGCAGGCCAGCAAGCACCTACAAAGATAGAAAGAATTGTAGCTGCCAAGTATGGACCTCTGGTCTTGCCCGTTCCTTTGAATGCTATGCCAGCAGGAGAATATAAAAAATATATGCCTAAGTTCACTGGCACAGAAGGAGTAACAGCAGAAGAACACCTTGAGGCTTTCTATAGTTATGATGATAACTTAGATATAAGTGAAAATGATGTGTGGATGAGAGTTTTTGTACAGAGCCTTGATGGAGAGGCTAGGAAGTGGTTCAGAGAATTACCCCCTAGATCTATTACTGATATTGAAGCCTTAGATGATGCATTTTTTAATCACTGGGGAGATAAAAAGGACTTGCTATATTATCATACTGAGTTTGGTAACTTGAAGAGGGAAAATGGGGAATCATTGCCTGATTTGAATAAAAGATTCAATCGTATGTATAGTAATATACCATCTGAGGTAAAGCCTACCCCCACCTCTGCCAAACTCACTTATGCCAATGCTTTTGACTCTGATTTCTGCTTGTTATTGAGAGAAAGAAGATGTGCCACTCTAGCTAACATGCAGGATGGAACATTAGAGGTGGAATCTAATATCATGGCTGCAAAAAATTTAAAAAGTCATGGTGATAGAAGAAGGCAGAGAGGTGAGGCTTCTTCTTCCTCTGCCTCATCTTTAGAGCCTAAATTAGATAAAATGACTAAGATGATAGAGTCATTAGCTGCTGAAATATCTAAGCTGAATATTGAGCAGAATTCAGGAAAGACAAGGCAACAGAACACATTTGCTCCAAGAAATCCAAATCCATTCAGAAGAGCAAATGAAAAATTGCAAATAATTCAGAGGGGAAAAGAACCAAATGAAGAACAAAAGGTTAAAGCTCCTTTTGAAAATGTATTCATGGAGGAGGAACAATTTGAAGATGAGGATGAAATTCATTGTATGGAAGATAAAGGTAGTGCTACCTTTTTGACATTGGCTGCATATGAAGAATCATTACTGCAGGAACAAGACAGTCAAGAGTGGGACAGAGAAGTTGTTCTGCATATTGGTGAACAACATAGATACAATATGAGGTCAAATGCAAAAAATGTAAAGGAGAATCCTGCCCAAAGAGCTGTTGTCCAAACAGAGTCACAGAATATCAGACAGAGAAGACCAGCAGCTGATCCAGTCATCCTCAAAGCTCCAGTTCAAGAGGTAAGAGGTTCTGATAAGTTACCTTCCTTTTTCAACTGAGTCAGAAGTCCATAAATTAAAAATATCTGTGCCTCTGGTAGAGTTGGTAAAGAGTGAAATATTTAGAAAGTTTATCCTTGAAGCTCTTGAGCTGGAAACCATGCAAACCTCCACTGACTCTGTCAATTTGCAAGATGATAGGCCTACATTTGTGCTTAGCCCCATGATTGAACCTACTGATAATAATTCTCCATCATTTTATGTCTCCTTGACCATTCATGACAAAATCCTCCACAATTGCCTGCTAGACACAGGAGCCAGCCACAATCTGATGCCTAAAGCTGTCATGGAAGAGTTAGGCCTTGACATCACTAGACCATATCATGATTTATTCTCTTTTGATTCAAGGAGAGTAAAATGTCTAGGGTTGATTAAAGATTTAGCCATTACCCTATCTCAGCTGCCCATGAAGAGTATGACGATGGATATTGCGGTAGAAGATGTCCCTCCTAAGTTTGGCATGATGTTGTCCAGAGGATAGATTAAGAGACTAGGTGGGACATTACAGAATGATCTATCTTATGCCACTGTCCCAGTTTTTGGAGGAGAAAGCAGGAGATTGTATAGAGAAGCACAGTTGGCATACATCATCAGTGATGAGAAGAATCCTACTAATCATCCCATTTATGTTGTGGACACTGATTTTGGATCATGTATCCTCCAAATAGAAGAATCTCAGAAGGCCTCAATGTAGATCAGGAAACCAATAGTTCATGCCGAAGAAGAGCAAGGAAGTCAAGTTAGGGAGATGTTCTTTGATGGAGCATGTTCCAAGGAGACTGCAGGAGCAGGGGTGGTGCTGGTATCTCCAAAGAAAAAAAGCACACAACTGTCTTTCAAGCTGTCTTTTCAAGTCACAAACAACATAGAAAAATACGAGGCTCTGCTATTGGGCCTTAATGCAGCGAAAGACAGAAGAATCAGGAACATAAAGGTGTTTGGAGATGCTGATATGATCATTCAACAAGTAAATAAAACATTTCAGGCAAAGCACCCAAGGCTGAAAGTGTACAGAGATGAGGTATGGAGACTCAGAGATTCCTTTGATTATTTCTATATTTCATATATCCCTAGAGCCAAAAATCAGGTTACTGATTCCCTTGTCATGTCTGCTAGTCTATTTATCCCTCCCATGCCTCCCAGACTAGTTTATGAAGTCCAAATGAAATACAGACCATCCTTGCCTGATAATGTCCACCATTGGAAAGTTTTTGAAGATGATGATGAATTAAATAGGTTTCTCCAAGTCATTGATGAGTTTTCAGAGATGCAAATTGACCAAGAAAACGAAGCTTTAGAAGAAAACCACCAGTCCCAACTTAGAAATAAAATTGGCAAAGATAGCATTGTCCAGCTTCCTAGCAATCATATTCCTAAGGTTTTAATTCCTCTAGAAAGGTTGTTTGACCAAAATGATGTGCCTTATAAAGCTGTCCAAAAAGAAGATCAATCTGCAGTCTGTAAGCATGATATAGGGAGTCCAGGTTAGCCTAGATACATAAATATGTCCACACATCTGTCTGCTGACGAAAGTTTCGAATATTGCAATTTAATGAAGCAATTTGCTGATGTGTTTGCCTGGGAATATAGTGATTTGAAAACCTATGATAAAAAAAAATCCCTCTGGAGAAAGATACCATACCTTTCAAATAGAAGCTAAGACCAGTAAATCCTATGCTTCTTCCTCTGACTGAAAAAGAAATTAAAAAGTTGTTGGCTGCCAAAATCATAGTCCCTCTCAACGATTCAAAATGGGTAACCAACTTGGTGTGGTTACCAACTCTGTGACTTAAGAAAGAAGAAAGACAACTATCCTCTACCCAAGATGGAGCATTTGCTGCAGAAGGTCTCAGGAGCCAAAGTAATGTCTTTCTTGGATGGATTTTCAGGCTTTAATTAGATCGTTGTGCATCCATATGATCAAGAGAAGACTACATTCACCACTCCTTAGGGCACTTTTATGTATGCCAAGATGCCTTTTGGATTGATGAATGCTGGAGCTACCTTTCAGAGAGCTATGGATATCGCATTTGTGGGAGAGAAGGATAAATTTGTCCTTATCTACCTTGGTGACATAACAGTATACTCCAACAGCCATCAGAACCATTTGCAGCATTTGAAGAAAGTGTTCCTGAAGTGCAAAAGGTTTGGGATTTCAGTCAATCCTAAAAAATCACAATTTTCTTTCGAAGAAGGCAAGTTGTTAGGACATGTTGTTTCTGCTGCAGGTATCCAGATTGACCCAAAAAGAGTAAAAGCAATACAGGCCCTGACTGTCCTGAGATCAAAGAAGGACATCCAGTCCTTTCTGGGTAAGATTAATTTTGTGAGGAGGTTTATATCAAATTTTGCAGAACTGATGAAGCATATTACCTCCATGTTGAAGAAAGGGTCAGAGGTCAAATGGACTAATGCAGCAAGAAAATCATTTGAATCTATTAAGAAGGCTATTATGGAGGCTCCTACTTTAATAAGTCCAAATTACAGCAAGGAGTTCCATATATTTTCATTTTCCTCTGAAGACACCATTGCAACAGTTTTATTGCAAGCAGATGAAGAAGGTTCGGAGCATCCAGTGGCATTTTTCAGCAAAAATTTAAGGGATGTTGAACTGAGGTATGACATTATTGAAAAACAAGCATATGCTCTTATCAAATCCTTGAAAGCTTTCAGAGTTTACATTCTCCATTCCAAGATAATTTCTTATGTACCCTCTACTGCAATAAAAGATGTCTTAACACAGCCTGATGCTGATGGAAGAAGGGTTAAATGGATTGCAAATTTAATTGAATTTAATATAGAATTGAAGCCCACCAAACTTGTCAGAGGTCAGGGTCTTGCCAGGTTGCTAGCTGAAGAAAATTGCAGATCATTGGATATTGATTTCCCATGTACAATTGCAGAAATTGGTCAGACAAATGAAAAAGAGGAAGCAACTGAACCACAGGGAAAGCAGTCATTGGCCGAAAATCTAGCTTCTTATGATTGGTATTCTGCAATAGTTAAATTCTTGCTGAAGCTAGAAATCTCTCCAGGCTCAAGCACAAGTCAAGCCAGAACTATTAAGCTTAGGGCAGCTAAATATTGCATTAATGAAAGTCTGCTTTACTGGAGGGATCCATCTGGAGTCCTTTTGAGGTGTCTGGACAAATAAAAGTCAATAGAAGCCATGAAGCAGTTTCATTCCAGCATGTGTGGAGGACACCATTATTGGAAAACTACAACCCATAAAATCCTCAGAGCTGGATATTACTGGCCCTCTTTATTTTCTGATGTATTTTCATTTGTTAAATATTGTGATAGGTGCCAAATATTTGAAGGAAAACAACAACTAAAGTCCCTGCCCCTAAAGCCAATACATGCAAAAGGCCCTTTTCAGCAGTGGGGCTTGGATTTCATTGGAGAGATCAATCCACATTCCAGTGGTCAGCACAGATGGATATTAGTAGCCACTAATTATTTTACTAAGTGGATTGAAGCAATTCCTACCAGGAAGGCTGATCATAATGTGGTCATCAAGTTTTTAACAGAAAATATCTTTACTAGGTTTGGTTGTCCACACAAATTAGTCACAGATAATGCAGTAGCCTTCAAGGAAAAAGAATTGGTGGAAATGTGTGATTCAATGGGTGTTAATTTGGTTCATTCCACCTCATATTACCCTCAAGGAAATGGTCTAGTAGAATCCTCTAACAAAAGCTTGATAAGGATAATAAAAAAAATGTTAGAGGACAACAAAAAGAATTGGTATTCTAAGCTCAAATATGCATTGTGGGTTGACATAGTGACCATTAAAAAATCCACAAGGAATTCTCCTTTCAAGCTGGTATATGGTACTGAAGCTGTATTCCCAATTCAGTTAACTCTCCCCGTGGAAAAATTCCTTCAAACAGAAAAAAATGAGGAAGAAGACATGGCACAAAGGATCGCTGATTTGGTAAAGATACATCAGATCAGAGAACAACTGGTTGAAAAGGCTGTAGCACATCAAAAAAAGATCAAGCAAGCTTTTGACAAAGGGACAAAATCAAATAATTTTCAGGTTGGAGATCTGGTTCTGAAGTGGGATGCACTAAAGGAAAAGAAAGGCAACCATGGGAAGTTTGATGCTTTTTGGACAGGGCCTTTTATCATTTCTCAAATTCAAGGGAACAACACCTTCATACTGAAAAGTATGGGAGGAGAGGCAATTTTTGATGGCCCAGTTAATGAGAATTTTCTTAAAAATTATGTGATTTAAGGTCTTGTGGCCTTAAAAGTTGTAAATATTTTGTTTTATCAGCTTAGTGTAGGTTCAGTCAGACTCCATCCCCAATGGAACACTAGGAATTTTGTTAATTTGTTTTCATCGGAAAGACATTGATCTGCAGGTTCTTGAGACCTCATAGGGAGGATCTCATCCCCAGAAGGAGCCAATGTTAGCTCTGCTATAAGACGAAGTTTTTGGTGGATTGAAAACAGGTCCGACCATGTGGTTTTAGCAAGTAGGGAGCCTGCAGCAGTCCATTTTCCTCTTCTTCCTTCAATTTTTCCTTCACTCCCATAACCCCTGTTACCCCTGTTTTCTTCCAAAGCCCGACATAAACCATTTTCTTTAGCTCCCGAGCGTCGAGTGTATACCATCATGTAACCGTATTCATATGACCGCGCGCGTTCACTGACTTTTTCCCGCCACTACAACCCTTATCCCGCGTGCTAAACCCCGTTCAGTTCTCCATCGTCCAATCATTTGCCGCACGATCCAACGACATTCGTACCTCCCGCCATTGAAACATGCATGCTCGTTAGCCAGCAGAGAAAGTGGTTTCTCCCCTATCACATCTGCCACACGTAAGCCGATTATTCGCATCGCGAGCCTGTGTATGAATACCACCACACACCAAAATTAGTGTGATAATTACCGCCCTCTACCCAAAACCACTTTCTCGGCTGTTAAATTCCCGGAAGCTTTCGCGCCCGACGACTGTTGGATCTCCCCACCTGAGATCCAACGGCCCGCGATGTCCCCATCCCTTATCTTCCGATATCCTCCGTAGACTGATCTCCGCCATCAATCACTGCAATCTAATGGTTGGTGTTCGTCCTCCGCCCACTCGTAAACCCGCCATGAAGTCTTCACCACCTTTGACTGAGCTGTGCTTCCAAAGGACAATGGCGGCCATCTACCAGAACCTTGTGTAGTTATTCTTCAACAACTGAATTCAAGAGAATTATGGCCAAAAAGCAAGAAAATGATAGCCTTGAGCAGTTAAATCATTTATCAGTTATGGAGCTTCATCTGTACAACACTCCACCTATTCAGGAAGGACAACCGAATACAAGAGAATGTCAAATTCACTTATTGAAGCAACAGATTGTATTAGAGACCCATATTAGCTAGTTAATGTGGTTGGTGGTCAGTTATGACTCCTCCACGCATAGGATAGCTGAGCATTTTTGTAATCAACCTCTATTTATACCCAGAACACAGATGTAATGGAGGTTGATGGTTGTAGTTTTGATGTAAGGTTTAACTTCTGGAGACTGCAACTACTGTGATACCTACAGTGTCTGGTCTTCATTTTTAGCTAATACAAGCTTCTTTTGCTGTTAATTGCTCACTTTCCACTTCTATTCTGTTATGTTCCAAGTTTTTCCTGTTATGCATTTGTTCATGTGCTCTTGATGTTTAGCATTAGAGGGGCTGTCATCCCACCTCTGTGTTAGAATCTAGTATGTATCATTGAATGTGCTATGCAGGTTTCTATTTACTTAGTTCCAGATAGCTTTCATCCTGTCTATGCATTAGGAAATAAATTTGCAGACCTCTTTACTGGTTGCAACCAGCCATCACATGGTCTTGTGTATCTGCTGGTGTGGTCAGTATTCTCCATGTTTACTTAATCCTCAAATTGTGAGTAATTGGTGGTCTAAAGCCTTGTAGTCTGGGGGTGTTCACCCATATCTGGGTTAAGCATAGTAGACGTGGTTATCTGGCTTGAATATGCATAATTCCTTCCATTCATCCACCTATTTCCAACAAATTTTGTTGAGTTTTTAATGTTTCCGAGCATCTCTGAGATACAACCTAGGAGAGTTTCTTGGGGTGATAACAGTCGTTAACAACTATCACGTTGAATACACATAAAGAAGCAGATAATGTCAATATTGTTGCAATTTTCCATATAGATTCCATACTTCAAGAAGAATGAATCTATTTTTCTCCCCCATTTTATTAATTCAACATCATTTTACAGATGTCAAACCATATTCACATACTAGACAGTTTAGCATTTCCAATTGGTGTACAAGTGAGAATAATCTCACAATTTTCACATATTTTAGTATAATTTCAAATATCAAGTTCACTTTTGAATGGATATCAAACTAGTTCCAATTACATCCTGAATTTAATGCCCACTCAATAGGTGCAACATGCTCTCAAAGAAGGATTATATAACCTCCTATAGTCTTACTTAGTCATACAAAATCATCAGCCTCCTAAAAATCCAGAGAATTATATAGGGATAACATTGCAAGTAGCTATGAGGCCGAAAGCATTTCACGTTCTCTAGTAAAAGAAGTGTCTAATGGGAAGCTTGAGTTAATCTGCTTTAGGCAGGGTGCAAATCATAATTATATTCTAATGGTTCAAAGTGGAAAAACTATCATTATGGAGAATTTAGAATTTCAATGGTTGGATTCTATGCAACTAAGGACTCCAAGGAAAACAACTCAGAATCTAGAGTTGTACAAAGGTAGCTTCCAAAAATATTGCAACTAATACAAATCTGCCACCAATTGTCTCTTTTAAAACACAATCATGCAGACGACAATAGGGTATCAAAAAAGCATCAGTAACATGTAGATCAAGGGAATTGATGGTTTCTTGTATTAGAGTTTAAAGGGAGTTACAATATAAGTAATTATTAATATACCTCAAACTACTTAGAATCTTACACAACTATTGACACTTTCCCATTTAATATGTCAAAATATGTTGTACATAACCAACCTAACTAGTCTACTTACAACAACAATGGAATCAAATTTATTTAATACCAAGGACTAAACTACGAACATGCTTATGTACAGAGGGGTGATTAAAGATTTTAAGTGAAATTTTGAAACAAGTCTACACGGAATGTTTCTTTGCTAGAGGAATATCAAGAGTTGGGTGAGTCCTGGGAAAGTTGTCCTATATGGTTTGCACTATCACACATGATTCATTATCCCACCATTCCCTAGCTCTAGGTTTTTCCTCTGGCCCATGATATTTTGAGGCGTTATCAGTTAATTTTATTCACTGATGTTTTTTTCATAAATCTTCTCTTACAAGTGATAGCCATGGAAAATCCTGGAAGTTTTGTGAATGAGAATATGGACCATTGAAAGTTGCAGATGCCAACTCTCAAGGAGAACGAGTTTCATCATTCACAAGCCAAGATTCTCACTATTCTGAAGTCCAAATATGTAAGGAGGGCACAATTCAAGTTTCATTGTGTTCTTGTGTTGGAGAAGTTGTCTCTGTTAAGTCAGTTTTTATCCTTGGAGGGGCAGCTCGAGCTCCTGGTCAAAACCTGAAGTTTCTTTACAGTTGGAAAAACCATATTTTCTTGGGCTGTGTATAGGTGGGTTGCATTAAAAATATCATTTGTGGGGCATATTCTCTTTGTAATGGACTCCACACTCATCTGCTAGACGTGGGGCCTGTACCTAGTGTGTGGATGTCAATTAATCTAGTTTTGAAGGTTCATGGGCCTTATTTGAGACTTGGGTAAGTAGTATTACCATAGCTAGACGTAGCTGTGATTTACACTATTGCGTGGAGGATATATCGACCCTTTGGGACTAGTTAACATAAGGAAAAAGTGTGAAGAAATTGTGTGTATCAGTTAGGAGCCCTGGATGAGTTTCACTGCCTACTGTGCATGTAATCTTGGTAGGATTGGAGGCTTCTAATCTTGCTACTGTCAAATACAAAAAACTATGCTTCCAGAATCTATTTCCTTGTGATATTGTGTTAAGTTGGTGGTCGAAATTATATGTATCAGTTGTATGTAAGTTTTTGAGTAATGAATATATCATATTGAACTCTTTTGGGGTTTCAATGATATGTTATTTGTTCACTGTTGTAAGATAACACCTACAGCAGCATCTATATGATGTGTTTGACAAAATTTCTAGCTAAAATATTCACTGAAAAACTCATAAATTTGTGGTCAATTGGGAAGGTTTGTATTTAAGGTAGCGAAAGCCAGTCACTTTAGGGAACATGCACATAAACTCAAAGGAGAAACTCTTCAGGGAACATGCACCTAACTACAAAGAAACTAAGAGGGTCAACGTTGTTAAAACTTCACACAACTTGATCATAACCAAAACAACTTTAGCAAGAATACATCTCAATCACCAATGAAACAATGTAAGAACCTAAATTCGGGCATAATTTCTTACACAAACAAGAGAATGCTACATCTGTGGTGGCAAAACAATGATCAACTACTTAGCCAACCTCTTTTGAAGAAGCACAGGATCACATGAAGCAACAAGCTGGGATCATCTCCATCATTAAT
Organism: Pinus tabuliformis; assembly: GCA_031772625.1. Classification (NCBI taxonomy): domain Eukaryota; kingdom Viridiplantae; phylum Streptophyta; class Pinopsida; order Pinales; family Pinaceae; genus Pinus; species Pinus tabuliformis. The sequence continues at coordinate 791,922,337 of CM062805.1, forward strand.
CCAAAGAGCTCAATAATGCAGTGATACACATGAGCAAATAACACCAACAATGAACTATCCATATAGATCAAGATAATCACGGAGTTACTTCATCATCAATGCAAACATATGGTGCATGAAATCCATTGAAGAAAAGGCATCAATATCATAGAAGATACCCTTATTCTCAATAAGGCACCCCTAGAATTCATTCAACAAGGAATACAATGTCACTCAAAGCCTTTGTAAAACCATTAAGAACAAGTTGGTTTAAATTTTGAAATATAATTGGAAAACAACTATGCCTCCCAATCAAAAAAGGTGCTTCAAAAACAGAGTCACGAGTATATATCATATTGCAAATTTTAACAAGACTTCTTGCTCAGAAACAAACATCATTTATATACAACATTTCACCTTTTTCTATGGGCTGGACTTTTGGGAAAAGTTTTGTTGTTAGAATCCAAAATAAGCATTCTCTTTCACGATTCACCATTGAAACCTTGCATGATTCAAAGAAAGGGTTCCATCACCATTGAGAAGTTATCATCAAAACCAACATAAAAACCTCTTGAATATCATATCCTCTACACATCACCATATCAAGTAAATACTCGTGCTATAAAGCATAGAGAACCAGATTGCACAATATTATAAAATACCCTGTCAGTAACAAAAAATGGCAAAGAATTTCAAATGACTAGTCATATTTGACAATTGTAAACAACTTAATTTCCAAATAAACTTTTGTTTAATGGTCTTGAAGAACTAGAACCACCACAATCCAGCTACAACAATGGTGCAAATCCTTAACAAATGTGGCAAAATAAATTTTTTTTAAACATGGTATACTTGATCATGTTACTTATATAGGTTTCCATCTATTTTACCAGTCTCCAAAGAGCAACTCACTAGTGAGATGATGCAGGCTATGCTACAACAGGCCAATAATCTTTCTATCCCCACAACTAATATACAGGTCAGGGTACAAAACCTAGATCTTTGAAATATGCGTGCTCCTGAGCACTACAAGAAGTGATGCGTCGACTAGGCTCCAAGCACAACATTTTCAGGAAGGGAACATGGTGGCAAAAAAACAAAGAAACAAATAACAAAGTTGTCAGCATTAAGAAAAATTGTTACCTGACATCCTTTGATCATATTCCAAAGAACAAAGATAATGTTTGTCCTCATTGAGAGAATATCAATTCCTATTGGCTAAAGACCTGGAAGCATAGTTGCCAAATCCTGCTGAATGCAAAACAAGTGAAGAATCATGCATCAATATCACCATGTCTGCCATATGTATTTCAAATAGAAATAAAACTTGAATGTCCACTGAGTTCAATAGAAAAAAATTAAATGTTATTGATGGGATGATCTATGCAAGAGTAATCATAGAGCTAATTAAGATCAATGATGCTTGGCCAAATTAAGACCCCTTCTGATTGTTTTGCAAAATTTATGCAATACAATGGAACCCCAACTTCCCTCTCTTCAAGCCCATAACTTCACCCCAACTTCCCTCACTTATGAAGATCTTGCAATTTCACCTTGTATAAGGCCCAAAACATGACACATAGTCTTAATCATTAGTCCTATCAAGAAGCCCTCTTCTAACCTCCTCTAACAGGGGACTGGCAAATAATTTAGTAAATCATCATTTAATGTAGTGTATAAATTCCATTATTTGCATTCAAAAGGGAGAACATGCAACTCACAGATGCATCAAACATGGAAAATAACACTGGGAGCAGCAGACTTGTGTGAAGTTCAAATGAACTAGAAGCCCAACGTGTCCCTCATAGTCATTGCTCTATTTATGGAACAATTTACTAGTAAAATAGTATTTCATTTGTCACTTGGAACTGACATTGAAAGTCAAGTGGATGGATAAGCTCTTATGGGATTCCTGGACTACACCTTTTTGAAAATTGCTAAGGTGGGACCTCTTGGAGCAGTTTTAAGTTAGTAAGACTTTTTTTTGTTTGAATAGCGTACTAAGGACCATCTACCATTATTGAAATATTTTTTAAGATCCTTTAAAGTTTCAAGTAAAAAGGAAAAAGAAACGGCTGCTCTTTTCCAACATATTGGAAAATAGCCAAAATAAGAGCAATATCTTACTATCCAAAAACACCAAAAAACTCATTTCCAAAATTCCTACACCTTTTTCTAACTACAAACACATTCGATGTCAATTGGGTCTAGCTCCACTGGTTAGGTGGAATGATTGCTATCCTCCCTACAATGGTTCTATTCCTACCAATGACATTTTGCTATGGCCTTTGTCCCTAAAGAATTTTCTTAAGCCTGTGTGCCATCCTCAGAATGAGGAAAAGTTCCCTGGGTTTTCTCGGGATATATTTTTCAAAAATCATTTTAGTCAGTTGGGTCTAGCCCAGGAAATTGAGTAGGAATGTTATCCCTCCACACCCAGACCAATTCTCAAAAGTGACATGTTGACCTCTTAATGAATGTATTTTTGATTGCCATGAGCCCCAAATAATTTGGGTTTACCTTGGATACCATCCTCAGAATGAGAGGAAGTGCCAGGATATATATTCCAAATGAAAAATTGTAAATTGGGGCTAGGTTGGGTGGTTGTGAGGAGTGTTAACCTTCCATCCTAAGAGAAATTCCCACAAGTGACACGTTCAGATCTTGATGACCATATACTATCATAGTGTTCACTCCTGTGTTGACAAAGCCTCAAACTTCTGTAGAATCAAGTTTTCCCTCACCTCACGGGATTTCAAGGTCCTACTTTTCATATAAGCATAAATTTTCTCTTTTATAGGTTTTTTGGTTTTTTATTTCAATTGCTTGTTGGTTTTTATAATTTTTCCCTTATTTTCTTTTTTCAAGCCCTTCTTGGGTTACTATTAAGTACAACTTTTTCAACACTGGTGCAAAATACTTTATGATGTATATTAATTAATTTTAGTTGTACATTGTCAAATACAAGGAAAAAGATCTTGGAACATTTTTGAATTCTACATTAAGAAAACTATAAGAAAGGCCCATTGTTGCAAACTTTTCTACATAGCTCAAGGTGTCTATTGTAGTTGTAATATCATTGCTTTCCAATTTTTGATAAATGGAAAACATCAATGCCCTATTTTTGTAAATCTACATCAGTCTAAAAAAAATCAAAACATTGAAATAAAATCATTTTCAATAGACCTAGCATGTTTCCAATGGAGAAATTAGGGCCAACTTCTTTTCATCTTTAATATGAAAAGTATTTATATGATTGTCTAAGGTGAATTTTATGGCTTCTTCAGTGCAACAATACAACATATTGATGATTCGGCCTTGTTGTAGATTCCTCACTCTTGTGCGTATTTGATCTTGCTCTAGATTAGTCTTTCAAGCTATTTATGACATCAATTTGTACCTGAAGTCTGGAAGGTGAGTATTATGCAAGGGTACTTGCATTATGACTAGAATGGAGCAACATTTCTTGGTTTAAGCCTATTTTCTTCCCAAGATATGTTTCAAACGACACCTATAGCAACATCACATATTATTACAGTAGTGAGGTCCCATGAATAGTACTTTGTGACAACTTTGTGAAAGTGAATTTGAAGGTGACATTGGCATGAGAAAAAGCACTTGTATATGTTAAAGTTACCAGTAGTATTCCCTAATCTTACATAGCAGCTCACCCCTCCACATGAGCACCAAGTGATCTACTTTCAAATGATGACTATGTAGTGGTTTGAGAATTGGATTATGGCAACACTTTGGAAACTCTTTTCAGGAGATAGAAACAACTACTAACAACACTAAGGAAGCCATATGTATACCTCACTTCGAGACCTTCTCTAGGAAATTTTTGTAATTATACTTCGACCAAAAAAAAATGTATCATGCCAGCATTTTAAGCAATACTAGTTATGGGATTGGATCTATTGACAATGGTAGAAAAAAAAGCCTATTTATGAGTAGTTGCAGCAATCCACTTAGAATAGTCTATATTATGTAAGGATGCTCTCATTTTAAGAAACACTCAAGTAGTAGCCAAAATTTGTTCCACTTTGATAGGTGTTATTCACATCACTTTGAAAAATGTTCTTGGACTAGAGTTTGTGAGAAAGAAAGGGATCAAACTGGAGTAGAATCCAAACTGAAGTAGAATATTCTCTACATGACAAACTAACTGCCTTTTTGCATGATTGTAACTCACCCATCACCTCCCTCACCCCCTTGATACTCTTCCTTTCTCCAAGAACAACAAACTTAATTGCATGCTAGAAGTATGAAATATGCTCAAAATACCCTCATGTGGAGTGCACCTCTTCTCACATTGTTGTTTTTTTATCTTGCATGTGTTAACCATGGTCCAAGTCAATTTTATAATGAAAATTCCATTTTATGCAAGCTCTAAACCAATTGGAAGTAAATTGAAACAACCTCTATTAGAGCGCAACCTTTCTAAAGTATCAGATTCTTTCTAGTTATGATCACAAACCTGTTGGCAATTACCAACACTGGTTTCCACTAATAATTACAACCACAGGCTGAAAGTAGGCTCTTCTAAAGCACATCCCTCCCTCATAACTGTTGTTTTCCTTTATAACCAGAGAAATTTGCTAATAAACATATTGATTAGAGGGTAGAGCATTAGTCCTCCATGGATGTCACTCATTTCCCTTTTAATAAAGTGAATAGATGCATAAGATAAACAATGAAATCTCGTGTGAAGATAGGTTACACTCATGCTGATTTTACTTGAGTAGGAGGGTGAACTCCAATATTATGATACATGCAATATACTTAACAAAAACCTCCAATATTAGGATATACATGCAGTGAAATATATGTGGGAGATTCTTTTTTGAATTAGAATGGCATCGTAGGTTGCGAATAGCATGAGGTAAGTGTGTAAAACTAGCAAGAAACCTATTCTAGATACAGTTTTCCACCCTAGCCTAGGAATGACATTTTTAAGGGTTCACATGTGTGCATAAAAGCACCTCACCTCACCTCAAGCCTAGCGCTCCACTATCTAAGCAGATCTTCCATGAAGTCAAGTAGTAGGGGGAATTAGCTCTAGGGCAAAATTATAATTCCCCCCTACAAAACTCGGCTGAAGTTGTATAGGTACAAAGTCACAAGTAAGCACTATCCATAGCAACATATGGCAAGGTTCCATAGGGATTTTGAGTCATCGTTTTTGAGTGAGATGTGTGTCCAATCATTTATTTTGAATTCTTCAATCTAGATTTTATAGGACTTGAACCATTGATATGGCTTCATTGAATATCCCTAACCCTAACCCTAACCCTAATGCACCTAGTGGATATCACCATCACGTGTGTATAACGCTGCTTCAAATTCAAGACCCAGTAGGGTAGACTGAACACATGAACTCATGCACCCAACACACTTAGAAAACTGCACCATTCACAAAATAAACATTGATGCATGCCATCCCCTGGATGGGTAACTACACCTTCCTAATTGAAGACAATACATTCACACATGTGCCTCATCCAGTGATCCTACTAAACTACTACACCTCCATTAGAGGATCTCTTATGGGCCCTCTACTAAACATCAACTTTCCTCTATACAAGCTGGAATGTATTTGTTGAAGGATGATGTTGTTGCCGAAGGATAACAACTACTAAGAAATAGGTAAAATCTAAGACTACCTCCACCCTTGTATCAGATAAAAGTAAAACTGTTGTCAAATTAAGCAATAGTGTTAAGCAATTTTCTCTTTATTCAACGAGCCAAAAATGAAAAAGGATAATTGCAATTTTCTTTCACCTAATGAAATAAAGACTATAGAACTGATTTCAAAGTGTTACAATTATGTGGGTAATATATTATATCATATGTGGGTACATGGAGCATTTAGAAATCAGTCTATTGCCATAAACTGAATGGAGTACAACCCTATTACAAGGCCTATGGTACCAAGTGCAACATCTAGTTTAATCACAGTAATATTCATTGGCTTGTAGCAATTTTCTTATGGAAAGAAACTAAAAGAGCTTTATTACGCTTTAAATTTCAAATGCTTGTTAAATGATCAAGTGGTGGATGCAAAGAAAAACTCAAACTGGGTGATCTCAAAACAAAATAATTTAGTAATTCCAAGACAAAATAACATTATTGATGTATCTCTGAATTCCATGAAAACCGAACAATTTGATGTATTGAAATGATATTAGGATATTAGTAAAGAGGATCAAATTAAGTGATGTTATGGCCATAACATTGTATTCGTTGATGCTTCAAGTGAAGAGACTCGGCAACACCAAGAACATCGAGTGACCTTCAAGCATTGGTCATCCAAGACAATGTAGTCCTTGTGGTTTGTAGAGAGTCTTCTCACTCTAACATCAGGCTCTTCAAACCAACTCTGCACAAGGTCATTACAAATGTAAAAACTCAGCAAGACACAAATTTGGTAGTAAATATGACCAAAATAAGAACTAGTGCAAACAATTTTCACAATCCTGCTTTTGAAACCAACATTATAATCTCCTTAGAATTATGATCAGTTGTCGATGTTCTTCCCAGGTCAATGAACTCAGCTCCACCTTGACAAAGTGTAATTGCATAAAAGGAATGTCGGTCTCATGCCAATAGGTCTCCTATAATGAATGCGCAAGAACCTAGTACATAGACCATTTTTCTCTTTGCTTAGCTACTCAGGGCTTATTTCCCTTCCAAATATTGATAATTCTTTTCCAAGAAAACATAAAATAAGAATAATATTTACTATATTCTCAAAGGTGAAGATGTTGAAATCATGCCACAAAGTGAAAGGAAATCAAATACCTTTCCTCAAACCACCAAATATATAAAGAAAACAACAATAATTATAAAAATAAAACTAGATCTATCGATCTATGCATGAAATGAGTCAAGCAACTAAAAAAATCTGACCAAAACAAACCAAAAATTTCAAACTTGACAAAATCCTCTAAACAAGCAGCAAACAAACCGCTAAAATTTTCTAAGATATCAGAGCTAGACATCAACGCAATTTCATGTACTTGAATAAGCCCATTGTTTCTTAGTGTTAGACTTCTTAAATTAGTTATTTATCATTTAATACTAGGACACTATCTATGTGAAAAGAAATAGGTCCCAGCTTCATCAAATACGACTTCATTTCCAATCAAAGATCAAATCCAAAGGACACTAACTCATTACTCTAGGATGGTGCTAAAGTTAAATACACAAAATAACAAAAAATAAAGATATGATAAAAAATAGACCTGCAAGATTGTATTGGTCGAGTGTGACAAGGACACCAATAACTGAGACTAGAGAGATTTATAGAATGTGGTAGTTACTAGTGTGTGTCTATTGTGTGATTAGTGGTATGGTGGAGAGACCTACCAAGAAGGGACATTGGTCTCGGGAAAGTATAATAGGGAGATCCATAGAGAATTTATGTAAAAGGAAGATGAGAAGTGTTGTCTTCAAGTTGGGTTATGTTATGGTAGAATTTTATTGGTGATAAGTGGTAACAAAACACTTACATCAATAGGTAAAAAGTAAATTCGGGGCATGAGTTGGACTGACTCATGTTATCTCATCCCTTAATGGTCCTAAGGACATGTGGGGGCCCAAACAACATAGTACCTGAAAGACTTGAAAACATGGCTAACAAATGACTGACAAGAAATGGCTAACAAATGACTTGAAAGTCTTGTTAAATTTGTTATTTATCATTTAATAATAGCCGGACACTATCTATGTGAAAAGAAATAGGTCCCAACCTCACCAAATATAGCTTTATTTCCTATCACAGATAAGAAGCAAACAATGTAATGATTAAATATGAAACATTAATCTTAAAATAACATGCATCAAAGTAATGTCGTTGCAATGTTATAATGAAAAATACAAATATAGAACCTATTTTTACTTGAATTTGACATACAGTAATCTTACATAATCAATGGAACATGTATACCAAAATAAGAGTCCTAGGGTATTTCAATTTCCTAGTTCTCATCTTGGTCCTCATTTTCTAAATTGTGAACATGATCTTCTCTAAGTGAACTGTCATTATGAGCCTCCAAAACATTATGTTCTATATCAAGTTCATTAGAGAGATTTGTTATATTGTTTTCTCCCCTTCTATCACAATCTGATTGCCAAAGAGTTAGCGCTCTTTCATATGGAAAATTGTCAATGTCATACTTTGTTACATATAATCTTAAACATGTATCCACATGTTTATCAATCTTGTTCCTCAATTTCGACTTCAAGAATGATAATGCACTAAACATTCTCTCATCCTCCACTAATCCCAAAGTCATGGTTTGACACAAATCCGCTAATTTGAAATATTCTGATATGTTTTCTTGCAGGTATTGGCTAGCACTTAAAGTAGTCCATAATTTTTCTATACCACCATTTTCATTAGGATTCTCCAAAAAGGATATTGCTTCCACGTTGTTTCAGCAAAGCGTCCACCTTGTTGATACAATTTTGATGAATCTAAAATACCTTCAATTTGTTCTCCATGTATCAAGACTTTCTTGCAAAAATGGTCTACTAAACATTTTAATATTTTTTGAAAATTGGTTTTTAAAGTTCTTGTACATTGACAATTATTCCAATATTGAGGGTATACCATACACATGGCCTCCAACAATTCATCTCGAGGAAATCATTCTCTTATCTCTAATGATTGTTATCTTGCAATTTCTATCAAATTTTGTCTCACTAAAATGACAATATTATCAAATTGGTCTCTTGACATGGGGCAACCTTTGGTGATTTGTCCCATCTTACTAATATAATGAAAGGGAACCATATACCCATGCACTGTGATACATATTATCCCTTTTTCATCAAAAGTCAATTTTTTTTTAGTATTTTCTATATTGATGATCTTAGTCCAACTTTTAAATTCTGGACCAATAAAAGAGTCTGGCATCATATACAAACTATCCAATGCAAGACATGGTGACTTTCTCACATTTGTGTATTCCACAATATACATTGTGCGATTCTAAGACATTTTGACGAGGACATTCATTTCATGTAGCATAGGAACAATTCCGGCCAATGTCAATAATGTCTCTATATTAGTTAGTCGAGAAAGAAGATCTTGAGCTTTTTCTACATTATAGCGATTTTCATACATCAACCCTACCAAAGATTTGAACTCACTAAATAGTCTTTGAGCTGGTCCGTTTAATGAGATCCATCTTGTATCAACATCTTTCAGTAGTTTTTTTCCATCTGTAACACCATCTACAAATTGTTGAAACTATAAATATCATTTTGGGCTATGAGAAAAGTATGCATGAGTCTCACATACAAGATCTTCAACTCTTGAAACTGATGGAAACTTGCTTACTATTTTAAATGCAAGATTTGTCCTATGAGCCATACAATGAATATTAAGCATATATGGTGAAGTTGATAGTTGTAGCCTAACACAAAGGCCATTCCTTTGTCCTTGCATTACCGATGCTCCATCTGCTCCAACACATACCAACTTTTTTGCAATCATTAATTGATCCATACCACTTTCCTTCAAACCATTAAGAACAAGTTCGTAAATATTTTCAGTTGTATAAGTCTCTCTCATATTTTTAATCCCAATTAGATAGGAATGCCTAATATGGTCATTAATCATATAAATGCTCATGCAAATCCATGAAGTATTATCTATAGCCGTAACCTCATCCAAAGACAATTCCAAAAACCTAGCATTTGCAATCTTCTCTTTCAAATCATCCTTTTCTACTTGAGCTAGATATCCTGCCCATCCCCAACCACTAGTTACAGACCAATGAGAAGATGGAAAGTTTGGCACTTGAAGAAAAGATAGTAATTTCATGTGATTTGGATAATCTATCATAGGACGGCCTTTAGATAAGATGTGAAATATAATGCACAATCGTATCATCTTGGATAACAAACTTCTTTCCATCGTATTTTCAAATAGAGATATGATGGTTCCTCTGCTTGCCTCAAGTTTCCTCTTACTTATTAAATATTTTTTATATTCTTCTACATATTCAACATGTCGACATTCCTTATAATATTTCCATCTAACAGTAGATTTCTATTTACCATTTACAATTTTCTTTTCATACACCTTTCTTGCATGATTTTGTATCGTATCTAGCTTCATCTAAAATTTCACTACCTTTTGAGTATTCCATCTACACACAATACATCTAACTTTTCGGAAAACCTCATTCTCATTTGTAGGAGGTATTTCTTCAATAAATGGAAAACTTGAGACCCAATTTTCTTGCAATCGTCTCCATATGGTCCATTGGCCTCTTTTCCTTTTCCGCGAATGGATTGTGTCACCTTCCAAGGAAAACTCTTTAACATTTTCATTACCAATTTCTGTTGAAACTACATTTATCTCACCCTGTTTGTAATGTCCCTTAATAATATATAATAAATAATAAAAATATTAAATAATAAACAATAAATTAATTAATAAATAATAAATTAATTACATGCTTTAAATAAATATAAATAAAAACAATAAAAATAGTAAGAATAATAAAATAATAAATTAATTACAAGCTTTAAATAAATAAAAGAAATAAAACAAGAAAAATAGTAAAAATCACAAAACTATCAAAAAGTAAAGACAAAAGAATAAAACAAGAAAGCAGTAAGTTGCATGTTGACACATGGAGTGTGTGCATGTGGTTCCCCTTCTAATGTTTGCTCCATTTAATAGATGGTGAGGAAGATGAGAGGCATTCCATCATTCCAAGACTCTATCATTCATTCTCTTGGGAGAATAGTGTTCTAAGACAAAGGAGTCACTGTCAGTAGTACGTTGATTGAGGGCTTGGGGGTGGCCAGTTGTAGCAAGTCCTTGCGCAATTGAGCCTACGGTTGAGTGGAGAGTCATCCCCAAAAACCTTGTTGTGGTAAGTAGACTTCAACCACAGGTAAGTACTACTCATAGTTTGAACTTGATGTTAATTAGTTGATTAATTACATGTTTATTTTGGGTTGTTACATGATTATTTTGGGCTGTTAAATATTATTTTGGAGAGGGATAACCTTCCCAGTCATCCGACCCAGTTTTGGGTCAGGTGGCGGTGTCTCTTCTTGTTTATGGTGTGTTTCTATTGGAATATTTCTTTGATTATTTGATTTCTTAAAGCCCTTAGAGTAATCATGTAATGGCCATAAGAATCTCAAGATACATAAATTTGTTAACGATTTATTTTGTTAAAGGCAGTCCATTTAATTTTTATAACACCTTTCTTCTAACATAAGTTATGATTGCTTAAACAGATACTCAAAATATTTCACTCTATAGCACATAATTTCCATTAATCCTAGCACATAAGGCTATGAATCTGTAGACTGAATATTGGTGTGACATATAATTTCAAAGGTCATGATGAATAAATTTTCTTTCAGAATTCAAGTACCTTCTTAAAACAATAATGCCACCAGCACTCTTAAGCTTTACTCATTTGAATTTTGATTTTATGTTGAGACAATTCTCTAAGTTTTATTCAGACATCATTATTACTTTCCAACTCATGTTTTCCATGATTTAATACTACAAAATGAGTAATTATTAATAATTTGCATGATCAATCAAATAGTTTCAAATTTGGCAATGGTCTGATTGCATGTCGTGCAGTAGGGGAAAAATATATGAAACAGTAGATTGAAATGAATCAAGAATCTTCAAAACTTTGTTAGGGTTAATACATATCTAGTTAAAAATTCACTGCATAATTATCACAACAATAATCTAAGTATCTTGGCTCTTATTTTATTTTTCTTCAGTGACGAATCTTGATATTGAGTGACTGACAATATTATTATAGTGTTTGGTTGCATTATTCCAGTGGTGTTTTTATTTCTTGTACAAGGTCTCTATATCAACCTTCTTTTATTTCTTTTTACAATTCATCAACTTTCTTTTTCATCACATTTTGATAACTAATTTGGCTTTGGTAGACTGATATACTTGTTAAACTAGCTATAGCCAGCTTATTTCTGATTAGAATCTATTTATTTCTTTAGAATCATTACTGATATTAAATTATGGAAGTGAGACCTGAAATTCCAGGGGTATCATCATTTGTTTTGGAGGATCAACTGTAACTGTTTTTCTAGTATAAGTTAAAGTTTGGTGCACTCATTAGTTCCTCATTGGTTTTCTCATGCATCATAGACAGTAGATTGATATTTTCATTAGTATTGGAATGAGCCTCCTTTCTTATTTCTTCTTTGGTTTGGATACCAACCCTTTCCTCTATGGTTCTCTGCTCTCATTAGAATCTCATTGCATGGTGAAACCACTGATAGAAATCTCATTTTCTTGAGTTGTTTATGCTTGCATCCTCTTACTATTTTCTAAATGCTATCTCATAAAGTGAAAAGTGTTATAATCAACTACAACAATTAAAGGTGTGACAGTGCTTCACTAATCTAAAAGTTTATTAATCCAAGGTGTTGTTCACATAGCTCTCTCCATTACAACCATATAAAAAAGAGAAATTCTAAATGAGTGACATGATTAAAGGGATATAGTTTTCTTATGACTCATTGATTCATTGGAAAAGTTTTTTTTGTAATCTTGTAATCTGGTAATCTTGGATGGTGATAATCTACCCATAATTGAAAATGTATAATTCTCTGAAAGATTGGCATATTTTCTATCTATCAACTTATTTTCACATGAATTTTAAATCCTGTGATACCATGCTATGATGTTAAACATATCTTTAACGATGGTCATTTCTGAACATTATAAACAACTGAACTTCACATCCTTAACATTCATTTCTTGTGATTGAACAATAAGCCAACTGACATGATTCGATCCACATTGGATGGCATCTTCTTTAAAAAATTTGAGCACTATTGATATGGTATACTGGCATGTTTTGCGGAGGAACAAATATTTAATGCTGGTGTAACTACTCACCACCAGTTCATTTTACAACATAATTTACATAGCGCTTGAAGTATTTGGATAATTGATGTTGAAATTTGTCACCAATTGAAGTGCTTTAAAATAGTGAAATATGTTCCAATTCACAATGGATAAACTCTAATATCTTATTACCTTTAGATGATCATTATTCACTTGCATCTGTTCATTATTTTATGGTTCAATCTGATCTAAAAACACAGAGATAACATTCCTTGAATGCTGATCATATTATTCACTAATTATTTGGGTTGGATTGTTGTTCTCATTGTCCTTTAGCGATAACAGTTGCTTGGCATTTCTCTGGTCTATTATTGCAAGAACACAACTCTCTGAATATGATCTTCTAACGATGACAACAAATCCTTGATGATTAAGATGTTGTGAACTAATTAGGAGTGCTTACTTAGCTAAGACAGACTAAATCATGTTTTATTGTTTGAATGTTATGATCGTACACTATGATTTCAGTTTAGTTTAATTAACTGTTATGATGTTGAGTATAATGTTACATGAGGTTTCGTGATTCAAGGTTAATTGCATATAGTGGATAAAGTTGTCTAAGGAGAAATGGAAAGGAGAAACTTGCAATTTTTCTAATGATGATAACTAATGATAGCTCATGTGATTATGGCCAACTTGGATCAGATGCTTAAGGTGGTAGAGAAGAAGTGTCACAACAAGGGTAAGAAATCAGTAAGAAGAGGCAACCTATTTTAGAACATAATGGAAGAGTTTGGTATAATCATAACTTGGTACTCTAAAGGTATCACTATAAGGTCTATCTAAGGATGATGCACATAAAGAAGAAAATATTGGCAATCAACTAATGAAGTTGAAAAATCATGGTAATAATGAAGGTCATAGAATGATTGGAGAAGATAAGTTGTGTGCATAACAACATCTATAACAATGGGAGAGCCACATTGTAAAGTTTTCCATAGGTGACTAACTATATGAATGAATTATGGATAACAAGATGAAGGATCAGGCAATTTTATTATGTTGATGTCTTAAAACAGGAAATGATAAGCGAATTACATTTGGTAGCCATCATAATGAATTTATTTATCAGGTATTACCCAAGTTGGAAAATAGTAACAACATTTCCAAAGTATATCAGTGCTATGTTTTTAAGAGAGGAGAAATTAAAGTCAATTTAATAAAATAGAATGAAGTGAAGAAACTTCCATTTTTGAAGCTAGTAGACATGGAATAGTAGGAAATTAAGACTAGGAGAAAAATAAAAATATATCTATGAATATCTAGTAGGAGGAAATGAAGGGATTTTCTATTAAGAAGAAATTTCTTTTAAGGGTATTGATGAGCGGAGCGAGAAACATGATTGCTAATGGTCATAATGATGATCTACATATTTTAAAAATGTGAAGATATGAAGTTGAGAATTTCCATGATGACCAAGTGATGATAAACGAGGAAGATGTTTAAAATAATAGTGAAGTATAGGAAGGAATGTTGCTAGAAATTTTATAAGGATACCTTGAGAAGGATTGTGTACATAGTGACAAAAGAAGTGAAAGTCAATTAATAGAGGTTGTACTTGACTGATTTGCACTCATTGTTTCATGAGTAGGACTTCCCATAACGTTAAAAGAGGTTGTTTCCACATAACACCTCACATTTAAATTTTTCATGGACAATGATGGTAGTAGTGTTTCCAACTGTTTCAAAATCTAAAATAATGATACTATTTAATGAGAAAGAGTCTTTTGTCCAACTTGATGAAGGGTGAATTTATGATAAGGCAATCAAGTGGTATTGAGATAGGAACTTGACGAGATAAGAAAATATTTTTGTGGATGAAAGTGATAATTGTTAAATGATGTAGGTATAAGTCAACATGGATCAACAAACCCTCATGCAAGTAAATTAAGCATGATATAAAATTAAATCATGATAGCGGTATTGGAATCAGTAAGCCAAAGGGTAAATGGATGTAAAACCAAGGGATTTTAATTTTGAGATAGAATATTTAAATAATGATTGTATAACGAGAGATTAAGACTCAAGATGATGAGGCTCATGTGAAATTTAACGATGTACTTAGATGATTATACCTATGGTGTAAATGGTCAACTTCCTAGTTTAAAGAAGTAGAAATGATTATTGAAAAGGAATTAGTATCTTGATGAAATCATAACACTGATAACCCTAATGAGATAACATAGATCCTAGATGGATGTTGAATAATCTTGGTTCATAGTTGAATGTCTGTAAAGTAAATGAATTCTTATAGAGTATTGTTCTATATTTGATAAATATTGAGATGTATCTCATATTGATGATATGATGGTATAAGGGTAATCATGCACAGGTGCTTCATATTTATATAGTTGTTACAATAGTGATGAGGTATCTTTAGGACGATGATGATATGCATAGGGATTATGATGTTAGGTCAAAATATATTGGCATGCATGAGCATGCAATTCGTTATTATTCATAATGTTGTGATTAAAAATGATGAATGTTCTCATTATGACATGCAAGACTTGGCATGTGGATTATTTTCTATGATAGTATGGCTAATGCATTGGTTGCATGTTGAGGTGTGATGATTCACAGGACTCCACAAATGGGTCGAGACGGCCGGTTTATTTGATGATCTCGTGCGAGCCCATACGCACAAAGGAGAATAAGTAACACCATATGGGCTAGGGACAAACTCAATCAACACTACATATGCCAGTGGTTCCTTTGTCTTGTGTAGCTCTTGATGGATAGCTCTTGTAGGGCTATGGGACCATCTTGAGGAGGCCAAGTGCCTGATGTTCTAGGCTAGGTGCCTAGTATTGTATTGGGATGCCGAAGTCTGGTGGGGGTGTAAGGACTTCGATGCCTGGGGTTGTGCGCCTTAGTGAGTTGTGGAGGGAGTGGGCCAACCTTGTGAGATGCTCGGTGACATTGAGCACTGTACCGGATGCCTGCCTTGGGGTAGATGAGGTCTGAGTCAGGCGCAATCCTTGGGGCTAGCCTTGGACTAGGATACAGACTGAGGAGGCTTATGCCTGATTCCAAAAGTGGAAGGCTTATGCCTGATTCCGAAAGTGGGAAAAAGGACAAAGATTCCTTGGGATTTCCCAGGTGTTGTGAAACTTTTGATGCCTGCTAGTTATACTAGTTTAGCAGAGGGTGTCGGGACTGTTACATGATGTAATAAACAACAAAATAAATGTAATGTCCCTTAATAATAAATAATAAATAATAAAAATAATAAATAATAAGTATTAAATAATAAACAATAAATTAAATAATAAATAATAAATAAATTAAATAAATAATAATAATTAATTAATTAATTACATGCTCTAAATAAAGAAATAAAAACAAGAAAAATAGTAAGAATAATAAAATAATAAATTAATTACATGCTTTAAATAAATAAAAGAAATAAAACAAGAAAAATAGTAAAAACAAGTAAAACTATCAAAAAGTAAAAACAAAAGAATAAAACAAGAAAGTAGTAAGTTGCATGTCGACACATGGAGTGTGTGCATGTGGTTCTCCTTCTAATGTTTGCTCTATTTAACAGATGGTGAGGAAGATGAGAGGTATTCCATCATTCCAAGACTCTATCATTCATTCTCTTGGGAGAATAGTGTTCTAAGACAGAGGAGTCACTGGCAGTAGTACGTTGATTGAGGGCTTGGGGGTGGCCAGTTGTAGCAAGTCCTTGCGCAATTGAATCTACGGTTGGGTGGAGAGTTGTCCCCAAAAACCTTATTGCAGTAGGAAGACTTCAACCACAGGTAAGTGCTACTCATAGTTTGAACTTGATGTTAATTAGTTGATCAATTACACATTTATTTTGGGCTATTACACTGATCACTTGAGGAACCTATTATTTCATCGATCGTATGGATATCAAATGCATTTCCACAAGATTTAACCTCTCTCTCAGTAACAGATTGTTCAAAGGAGCTTGAATCATGAAGAGAATGTGTATTTTTGGATGGAGCCTTTTGAAAGTATGATAATACATTCATTTGCCTTGATGGTTTCTTCCCATGATTATCTTTTGACATCTCACTAAATATTCCACAAGTAAAATTTCAAATCGATCTACAAACCTACATCAACAGTTTCCAAGAATTGAGATATGCTTCATATAAATTCACTTGTTCATAGAAAATAGAATTAAACTTTGCAAAAGAATTGTTGAGTCAACATTGAAAGAACATATATCAGAAATTGAATTTTAAGGCAAAATGGAATTTCACAAAAATTATTTAACAATGATAATGGGAAACTATTAACTTTTAAGACATAAAATATAATAATTCATTTGTATAACATTGAAAAATCCTCCTTGTAGGTCTATCTTAGTCCTTTTGGTTTAGTAGTTTGGCTTGGGTTGATATCCATGCTAGATATCTATGGGTGGGATTTGAATCATTCCCATTCCATGTAGTCAGTTTTTTGGACAAATTCTATTAGAAAAATTAGTGACTGTTTGAATTTTGTGCAGAAAATAGAATATTAATCCTCATGGATTTGAATGTAGGCATGATCTAGCATGAAATACATTGTTAAATGAGTAAATTTCATATGTATTTTTTGTAGAATTCCCTTCTTGTTTTACATTTGTGTATCCATCTATCATGCTAAGAAGTGGGTGAATCAATGAAATTTGCGTGTTAAATGGGAATTCAATGTGAGCATTTGTAATTCCATCTACAGTTTGCATCACGAATCCCATCTCTTCAAGAGCGCTAACACTTTTATTGGTTCTTACTAGATTAACACACTTCTCTCTATCTCGATGATTTTGGGTTTCTCGGGGCCATAGTGAGTGGGTTCTGTCACACAACATTCACTCCCTTAATCTAGATATATATCGCTTTCACTCACTAAATCAGATATATATCAGCTTTCACTCCCTTAATCTAGATATATAAGAGCAAGGATGGATGGATGTGAATGTCAAACGAAAATTTTGTTGTACACATAGTTGTCTTTGTTTTTGGATGTGAAGAATAATTTGATTTATATATAATAGCATAATAACCATTTCAATATATGAGCAGGGATAAGATATTGGTCTCTGCATATATTTTTCCGTTATGAGATGGGCATTTGTGTATGTGGATGTTTTTGGATGTGAAGAATAATTTGATTTATATCTCACTATAGCAACTTCAACTATGGCTCGACTTTACAAAATGCATGCATGAAGGAAGAAGTCATTTCATGTATAATATACCCAAGTCATTAGCAACATGAGAAGCACTCTGGTAAGCATTGAAAATTTAATTTTGAAATGTGAGAATGGGGGTGGGTTGAAAATTTAATTTTGAAATGTAAGAATAGGGGTTAGCACAATATGTTTCTAGAGCCTTCAAGTATATTTTTTTCATTGTCAGTGAGATGATGGATGTTGGACTATACAATGTCGAATTCTTCTTCGACACATCGTCATGATGTTGGGAAAAGGGAAGAATAGGGATTTCTCAGGGAGAGTGCAGGGTGCATGCTCAAATATATATGTGTATAGGATTTTGCTTGCTAGACCCATTTTGGACAAAGGCAGATGACATTGTGTTGCGCCATATGTTGTTTGAGATAGGAATGGATGCCCACTGCAACATTGTGGAATAATGTCATGTTTCAAGATATGACACAGGAACAACCCAAGTGAAAAGGAACTTGACAACTTTTGGTTGTAACACACATTTCATTTTGGAGGATAGGTGGAAGAAAGGTTGATTGATTATGATAAGAATGTGAAGTTCATTTTGATTGGTAATGATATAGATGTCGTGCTTATGACTCTATTTTTAAGAAAGAAATAAGCACAAAAGGTTTTCCTTCTTATTTATTAGTTATCTGGTTAATGGAATTTACAATGCTTGCAACCTCCAATGGTTGTTGTTGTTACAACAGTTAAAACCGCAACATGACCAAGTCCTCTTTATCTTGCAAGTCCCATTGATCTGAGTCTCGGTTGCACCCACATTCACTGTACAAGCTAGCTGTCAATGGCTCCTCTTAAAACTAGGAATTATGGTTACCCTGTTTTTGCATTTTCTTTAATCCACACACACACACACACACATATAATAGGATTTGTGGCCTCGTTTTGGGCAGAAGGCAGATGAAACTTTGAACATCATTCAAACCCAATGTGAAAATAGGAATGAAAATTTGCAGCTTTGGTCTTTCCCCTTATTTCAAGGTAAGGTAGCAAAATCAATTGTGACATTGGATTTTTGGTTTTTGATGCATGAAATATTGTTGAGCCAAATATTTGCAAAATTGTTCTCTGCTCTTCCACATTATTAGCCTTAATGATTAAAAAAGAATAAAGTGCTTCACTTAACCCACTTTGGCTCCAAAAAATATATTTCACAAATCCAATCATAGAAAATATGTCCAACTATGAAAGTCTCCATTCTAAATTTGATTTTGATGGTTCAAAAAAATATATTTCTCACTGTGAAAACCACAAATCCAATGACAGACAATATGTCCACTTGTGAAAGTATCAATTGTAAATACAATTTTCATGGGTCAAAAAAAGATATTCCGTGTTGTAAAAACCACAAACCCAATGACAGACAATATGCCAACTTGTGAAAAGTCTCACCACACCACAAATCCAATGACAGACATCTTTGTTGACAAAGAATTCAAATATTTAATGATTTACAAGTGAAAACACACCTTTATAACACATTTGAAATCTTACCAATTTGAGACTATCATGTTAATGAAGTGAGAAACTACACTATACAACATATGGGACTGGCCTAAACCGGAGAATCTTGTTTGCAAAAATAAGCCTAAATCGGAGAATCTTGATTGCAAAAACTAGAAAGTATATACAGTGACAGCCTCGGTATCAATGTACAAGTCTGCATGGGTATTGATACCTTACATCTATGGAACAATCGTGAAATACTAAACTCCAAACATCATTTAAAAATTGGATAAAATTAACTTCAAGTAGAAGAAATGCATGGAAAACATCTTAGCTCTGTGGTATAAATTCTAGAGATAGTTGAAGCCAACAAGAGTCAGCTCAGATATCACGAAGTTCTATATTTCTTCAAATTGGAGAGAGAAACTACTTCCATGCCTCAATTTGATCAACGTGCGTACACATGTGGCAGTTTCTAATCTGACTGGGAACTCAGGAAAGCACGGAAGAAGGGTTGAAGTAATACTATCAAGCAGAACTAACTCGGCAGCTAATTTTAAGTCGAGTCCACTTGTGGCCCAATCTCAATTATGCACTCAACGATGTCCAGACTATTATTATATTTTGAAAATAATCGTACCAGATTTAAGTATTCTATGGCTCTGGTCAAGTGCTTAATAGTTTGCTGTGCGTGTCTCGAAGTTCCTACTATCTATGGGCATCAACACTTCCATTTAAAATCTTTTTTTGATATTAATATAAATAGAAACAGAAGAATTGGTCATACAACTGTTGGTCATACAAGTGTTCATTAAAGTGAGGAATAATGACATCCAAAAGCAGAATGCTGAGCACTCCATGAAATCTCCAAAAAGATCTCCGTTAGTAATAGCGCTTTGACATAAAAATATCATTATTGATAGATTCATGAGGCATTCTAAAATGAGAAGGTTTTGGAACAACCTCTAAATAGTCTATGGCTGAGGCATTCTGTCGATGTAAGTAGTCTATGGATTTTGCCAAGTTCCCAACAATTGTTGTTATAGTGCTTAAGTTTGGCTTCTGCCTCTTGGCATCAACACTTCTGGCTGAAATATTTTCCTTATGTTGATATGAATAGAAACAGAAACAAAGTGTTCATTGAAGCAACAAATAATGACGTGCGAAAGCAGAGTATTTTGCCCTCAATGAAATATACAAAAAGAATTCCATTGAAAATAGCTCCTTGATATTAAAAAATCATTATTAATAGATTATGTAGACATTCTAAAATGAAGAGGTCAGAAAGAAAACAACCTCTTTGCTCTTACCTAGTTTGGCTTTGGCCAAGTTCCCAACAGTTGTTGTTATTGTGCCTAAGTTTGGATTCTGCCTATGGGCATCAACACTTCTGGTTAAAAGTTTTTTTTTCTGATATTTTAATATAAATGGAAACAATAGGATTTGTCACAAAAGTGTTTATTGAAACAAGAAATCATGACATGTGAAATAATAATGCCATGCACTCCATGAAATCTAAAAAAGGAACTCCATTGATAATAGCTCTTTGACCTTAAAAAAATCATTATTAATAGATTGAATCAAACAATAATATCGATCTATTAATTGAATGACACTTTCAAACAAACAAGAACAAGGTTGTGGCTTACCTGGAATGCGAAACCCCTTCAGATTTTGATTCACAAATGGCCAAGAAATGCAGGATTCTGCACAAAATGTATACCTGGCGCTGGTTGCAACGGGTCGCCAAGAAATGGAGAATTCCACACAAAACATACACCCTGGTACCTATGAGGCTTATTTCTCTCTGGCCTACTCTCTGTTTAAGGCACTTCACCTACTACTAGTCAAGATCTGAGGTCCTTTTTGGCCTCCTCAAGGGCTTCAGCCCCCACAAATTCTTGTGCAAGTCATGAGCCCTTTTGGCTTCCTACAGTGAGCAGATATGAGGCTGTTAGGCCACCTTCTAGGGCTTTAGCCCACCCCTTTTGACTCAGAATAAAATACACCTTAGGCATAATTTCAGTGGGCTTATTTCTACCTATAAACAAATCCTTCTAGATCTCGGAAAAGAAACAGAACTTTGGCCTTGCTTCTAGACATACTTCGGCCTCTTCACATGCACAAAACAAACTTCTTTTTGTCCTCTTCAAGCTCGACTTCTCCTTGAGATTCTGCTACTCCTTCCTTAGGCTAATGTTCTTCACAAGAATGGATTGCCAAGGATTTCCATATCTTAGCTATGTTAAGACTTCATGGATGCCCTCTAACTAGCCCTCAGCCCCACTAGAAAGAGTCAGATTTGTGAACTGAGAAATCAGAGCACCAAAACTAGCAAATTCGTTGGAAAGAGTTGGATTTGTGAAATGAGAAATCTGAGGACCAAAACTATACACCATGGAAACCTGATTTGAAAACAATTTAATACACCATCAATATCGTGAAAACAAGGAGCTACCCTCCATTTGAAAACAAATCTAACCTCCTCCCTCCATTTGAAAACAAATTTAACCTATAACCTACCAAACCACCTCCCATGACCAAATCAAACCTCACAAACCACTCCCAAACTAGAAAAACAAAAAACGAGGCCATTACAAATGAATTTAACACTGTAAATTAGAAATCTGGCGATTTTAAGGGAATACAATCTCCCAAACCAGGTGAAAATTTGAAAATCCGACGATTTTAAGGGAATACAATTTCCCAAACCAGGCGAATCGGGCCAAATGAAGCTTTTCTTGCTTTATCCGCCATTTTTTATTTTGGGCTAAAATAAAAAAAAAATATTATTTTTTAAATAAAACTTGGGCTAACTATATGAAAAGGGTGTTTAATAAAAATTTCGCCCCTCTAAAATGAAAAACCCCTCAAATTTCGCCTTTGGGCTAAAATTCACCCCTAAAATTTACCATGACAAGATTATGGTAAAGAACCATTACACACAGCCTAGAATAGATGATTTACTTGATCAATTGAAAGATGCAAAGTATTTTACTAAGTTGGACTTAAGGAGTGGCTACCATCAAATTAGAATTGTTGAAGGAGACATTTGGAAGGCAACATTCAAAATAAAATAAGGTTCGTTTGAATGGCTAGTTATGCTTTTTGGTTTATGTAATGCTCCTGCTACCTTCATGTGTGTGATGAATGATGTGCTAAGGCCATTTCTTGATGAGTTTGTTATAGTCTACTTAGATGGCATCTTAATTTTCAATAAATCTCGTGATAAGCATGTCATGCATGTGAGAAAAGTACTTGATGTCTTAAAGAAATAATAATTGTATCTAAAGATGTCAAAGTGTGAGTTTGAAAAAACTTCTTTAGTTTACTTGGGTCATATTGTTGGAGGGGGTGAGTTGAAAATAGATCCATCTAAGTTTGATGTCATTTTGAATTGGCTAAAGCCCAATACAGTTACTGAGGAAATATTTTTTTGGGATCAACCCTGTTAAATTGGCAACTAGGGCCAAACTCCATGTGGGTCAGCTTATTTATGGCAGGTGATATTTTTATTGGATCCCTCTCATCGAGAGGTGTAGGATTGATCCAAAGATCATCCGATTCCAATAAGTATTTATGGAGATATGAATTTATTTTTTTTATGTAATTATTATCAAGCCAACCAGCACTTATGTAGGCTCTAGAAGCCCAACCGATGTGTCAATTCATCATCCTCATTTTTAGTATAAATAAGAGAAGACTTTAAGTCATTTGATACACATTCTTCATGTGATCTCCTCTCCACGTCCTGGGTTTTTGGTGAAGGAGATACACTAATGAAGAATGCCCTAGTTGCAGTCATAATAAACGTAATAACTTCATTCATGGAGATATATATACGCTGAAATCACACAGCATGGAAATCTATATATACACACAAAATTCAAGGGATTCATATGTGGTTATATGTGTGAACAATATGGAAAACGCAGATACGTTGTTTATGAAGAGACATCTACATGCTGTCATACGCAGGTCATAAACAATGAAATCAAATACATTGGGTCATGAATCTGCATGCAAATGAAGATACCCTATCTGTAGTTTAAGAGATACTGGACTCATATATATACTCATCAATAGAAGACACAACATAGCATCATGGCATTACGCAAGAATACGCTAGCTCAGCATGAAGCCCTAACCGCAAAAGATGCCCTAACTGATCCAACGCAATCAATTAATTACACTGTACCTGGAAGACCTCATACGCTGTATGGAAGATCGGATATGCTATATGTGAAGACATATAAAACACAGTCATGGAGACATGTCTAACGCTGTACATGGAGACATATAAATCACAGTCTATACATCGATACGCAGCAAATATATGCACAGAATTACACGTAGGTCTTCATGGGTTGTCATAGTTATATATATATATATATATATATATATATATATATATATATATATATATATATATATATATATATATATACGCTGGTAATGAGCCGAAGTGATGAAGTGGTAATATCTACACATTGTTCATGATCCGGACGCAGGCAATGATATAATACGCAGTGATAATACTCGCAGCAACTATACACACATCAACGCAGTTATATAAACGCTGCTCGCATATACACACATCAACGTAGTCATATAAACACTGCTCGTGGAGGCCTATAGACGCATCAACGTAGTCATGATATGCTGGAGGTATTAATATGCTACTCGCGGATATATATACACATAGGTGGAAATATACAAACTATCATACGCAGGTGGAAACATAGCAACTTCATGATAAAGGGTCTATACACACCTTGAAGAACACACGATGTTCATACTATGCGCTGTAATAGAGACCTGTAAACGCTGTAATGAAAAATGTTAACACATGAAAACCTCTTAACACAGAAAGAAGGATAGTTTATGAAGTCTGCCGAATAGGATCTATAGCCTAGTTTCTTTGCTTGACTGCAAGCCATAGCAAGTAGCTAAGGCTGATATCAACAGAAGCAAATTGTTGCAGCAATGATGAAGCAACTAGAAAGCAGAGGCAACAGAATGATGTGCAGCACAATCATACATTAGCAGGGGCAACATCATGATGATGATGCACATTAGCTTGAGCAAGATCATGGACATGGACAACCGCATGATGTAGTATGCAGTTGTGCAACTAGAGAACCAGATGCAACATGATGATAGGTATCAGTTGAAGTAAAATGTCTTCAACTGATCTCATCGTTATAGGAGATGATCTATGCTTAGATCTAGATAAATTCAAAGTGTTGACTTCTATTGCAAATGTACTCTCTCTCTCTCTGCTGAATTTTGAAGATAAAAGAAGATTTGATCAAAGGGTTTCCCCACACATTGTGGGGTTTGTCCCTGGCTCGCGCCATATCTTGTGTCCTCTTGTCTTGGCTTGTCTTCTGCGATTTTATATTTATGTTCTATCTGCAGTTTATTGTAATGTTGATGTGATTGCTAAATATGAAAACTTAAATAAATTTCTCTAGCATAGAACATACCTAAACTTAACATGGTATCGGAGCTGAGGTGAAGACAATACCCAAGCAAGAGTGAAAGAGCAATCACTGAAGACAGTTGGGACAAGACAGAAGGATCAATGGGTTCCTCATAATTCACCTAGGGTGAAGTCAAAGCAGAGAATGTTATCAGAATGGCGCAGCGGAAGATTCTAATGGTCCATCTTAAGATCGCTTCATTGGGAAGTTCAAATCTAAGGGTGGAAGGAAAGGCGGATGCCTTGTTGAAATAAGTTCGGCCGTTATGCGAAGGAGTGGCAGAGATACATCTCTTGATGAAGATAACAATCATCCCTGGGACATCCTCAATTATCAAAACAATGACTAGTAATGCAGGTCATCAAGGAAATGGTTGACTCTTCCACGAAATCAAGGAACCCCAAAATCTCTTTTATGTACCTGATCGAACCTGGTTACAGGGTGGCACTTATCGATGGAAAGGTACGTGTTTGAAAATAGATCTTTTAAAGATGTTTTTGAGTTCAGGGTTGTATCAAGTTACAGGAAGTCCATTGGGGACCATGTCCTTTGACTCAACTCCGGAGGTCTATGAATCAGATGGTCACTAGGATGCCTGAATTCAAAAAGGAGCATGAAGGGACATGTTTGAAATGTACCGAAGGAAAATATTATAAGGGAACCATTCCCCTCTTATAGCAGATCCATAGGCTTGGAACAACCCAAGGAGTTTGAGACTCATGATCAGGAATCTCATGTATACAGGTGGAAGAAAGCCCTTTATGGCTTGAAGCAAATCACCTCAGGCGTAGTATGAGAGGATTGATATCTTTCTAATGCAGCTGAGATTCACTAGGAGTGAAACCGATCCAAAACCATTACTCGAAGGTTGTGGATGCTAAACCTCTCATACCAGCACCTATGTCTGACAGATGCAGACCCTCTCATTTATAGGAGATAGAGGGAGTTGGATTCTGAATGTGGGAAGATAAGTTGCAAGCCTGTGACTACCTCGAGGATCTTAGCTTTCAAGAAGTTATATGGTAGTGATGTCAAAACTGATTTGGGAATGCCTTTGAAATTCATAAACTCATTCGCATTGATGTTCTTGGAGAACCTTCGTTCAGACATGTGTTGCAGTTAGCATGGTGAGCTCGTATTTGGTTGAGCCTCACTGGATTGGTGCCAAGAATCTTCTGAATTGAGATACACTGCCTAAAATATGAAACCACATGATTATTCGAATGATGAGTGGGCAGGCAGTGTGGAGGATCATTAGAGCACTTTTCAGTGTTGGTTCTCTTTGGATTCTGCTTCGATGCAGGAAGCAGAAGTCGGTCACTATAAGCACCGCCAAGACCGAATACATGGCTACGAGTATGATCTCGTATGAAGTTGCATGGTTGCGAAATTTCTTATGTTAGTTGTTTTTCTCTGTGACAACGAGAGGTGTGATTCGATTATTGAGGAATCCTGTATTCGACAATTGCACCAGCAAACAGACATTAGATACTGCCTTATCTGGGATATGGAAAGTCGATGAGCAAGGAGGCTCCATCGCACTGAGATGATATACAGGTCGCTAAAGCCCCGGGGGAAAGATCAAATTTGTGATTTTACCGAATGACTTGGAGTCATCAAGAGACCTTTGTAAAAGGGTTCTGCATGTTGCATACATTGAGCACTGGGAGCTCTGGGGGACTTGCAGTTCTACTGGTGCAACATACGACCACAAGGTGACTCACCCTCCCCTGGTGGTGCGCACTGGAACAAGATGATTCGCTCTCTTATGGGACAAGATGATTCACTCTCTTGTGGAACAGGATGATTTGCTCTCCTATGTAACAGGATTGATGTGTTCTCCTGTGAGGCCTGGATTGATTTGTTCTCCATGGCGGCCTGGATTGATGTGTTCTCCATGGCGATTGTAGCAGGATTGATGTGTTCTCCTGTGAGGATAGGATTGATTAAGTTCTCCTGTCGAGGCATCCTACCCATGCAGTCTGGAACTCATGGGAAGTACCTCTCATCTGATCAATGAGAAGGGAAATGAAGTTAGGGACCATAGTAGTACCGATGGATGCATCATTGTATCTATCGTACTCCCTATGCTAGGATGTACTCCATTGATCTGGGATCAATGATACTGGTCTGGGACCAGTGGTAGGAGTTGTACATACTATGACGCTGACTTCAGGTCGGCTGAGACTGGTCTGGGACCATGGTACATACTCCGAGACTGACTTCGTGTCAGTGCAGGACTGGTCTGGGACCAGTGAGAGTCGTACATACTATGATGCTGACTTTGGGTCGATTGAGACTGGTCTGGGACCAGTGTTACGCAATCTGAGTCTGACTTTGGGTCAGTGGAGAATGGTATGAGACATTCTCGATCAATTCTTCTTCTTCATAGTTCAGCAGAGCAGAGCTAGCCGAGCCAACAGAGCTGAGCAGAGCAGAGCGAGCAGAGCCAACCGAGCTGAGCAAAGCAGAGCAGAGCTAGCAGAGCCAACAGAGCTGAGCAGAGCAGAGCTAGCAGAGACAGCAGAGTTGAGTAGAGCAAAGCAAATCCAGCAGAGCTGAGCAGAGTAGAGCAGAGCCAGGAGAGCTGAGCAAAGATGGGCAGAGCAGTGCAGGGCACTGATGGCAGAGATAGTACAGTCAGACAAATGGATCAACAGATGGAGTTCCCCCTAGTTGAGAGGGAGTGTTAAATTGGAAACTAGGGCCAAACTCCATGTGGTTCAGCTTATTTATGGCAGGTGATATTTTTATTGGATCCCTCTCGTCGAGAGGTGTAGGATTGATCCAAAGATCATTCGATTCCGATAAGTATTTATGGAGATATGAATTTATTTTGTTTATATAATTATTATCAAGCCGACCAACACTTATGTAGGCTCTAGAAGCCCAACCGACATGTCCATTCATCATCCTAATTTTTAGTATAAATAAGAGAAAACTTTAAGTCATTTGATACACATTCTTGATGTGATCTCCTCTCCACGTCCTGGGTTTTTGGTGAAGGAGATACACTAATGAAGAATTCCCTAGCTGCAGTCACAGTAAACGTAATACCTTCATTCATGGAGATATATATACGCTGAAATCGCATAGCATGGAAATCTATATATACACACAACATTCAAGGGATTCATATGTGGTTATATGTGTGAACAGCATGGAAAACGTAGATACGTTGTTTATGAAGAGACATCTACACGCTGTCATACGCAGGTCATAAACAATGAAATCAAATACATTGGGTCACGAATCTGCATGCAAATGAAGATACCCTATCTGTAGTTTAAGAGATACTGGACTCATATATATATGCATCAATAGAAGACACAACGCAGCATCATGGCATTACGCAAGAATACGCTAGCTCAGCATGAAGCCCTAACCGCAGAAGATGCCCTAACTGATCCAACGCAATCAATTACTTACACTGTACCTGGAAGACCTCATACGCTGTATGGAAGATCGGATATGCTATATGTGAAGACATATAAAACGCAGTCATGGAGACATGTCTAACGCTGTACATGGAGACAGATAAATCACAGTCTATACATGGATACGCAGAAAATATATGCACAGAATTACACGCAGGTCTTCATGGGTTGTCATAGTTATATATATATATATATATATATATATATATATACGCTGGGAATGAGCCGAAGTGATGAAGTGGTAATATCTACACACTGTTCATGATCCGGATGCAGGCAATGATATAATACACAGTGATAATACTCGCAGCAACTATACACACATCAACGCAGTTATATAAATGTTGCTCACATATACACACATCAACGTAGTCATATAAACACTGCTCGTGGAGGCATATAGACACATCAACGTAGTCATGATATGCTGGAGGTATTAATACGCTACTCGTGGATATATATACACACAGGTGGAAATATACAAAATATCATACGCAGGTGGAAACATAACAACTTCATGATAAAGGGTCTATACACACCTTGAAGAACACACGCTGTTCATACTATGCGCTGTAATAGAGACATGTAAACGTTGTAATGAAAAATGTTAACACATGAAGACCTCTTAACACAGAAATAAGGATAGTTTATGAAGTCTGCCGAATAGGATCTATAGCCTAGTTGGTTTGCTTAACTGCAAGCCATAGCAAGTAGCTAAGGCTGATATCAACAGAAGCAAATTGTTGCAGCAATGATGAAGCAACTAGAAAGCAGAGACAGCAGAATGATGCGCAGCACTATGAGATCATGTGCATGGGCAGCACAATGATACATTAGTAGGGGCAGCAGCATGATGATGATGCACATTAGTTTGAGCAAGATCATGGACATGGACAGCCACATGATGTAGTATCCAGTTGTGCAACTAGAGAAACATATGCAACATGATGATAGGTATCAGTTGAAGCAAAATGTCTTCAACTGATCTCATCGTTATAGGAGATGATCTATGCTTAGATCTAGATAAATTCAAAGTGTTGACTTCTGTTGCAAATTTACTCTCTCTCTCTTTGCTGAATTTTGAAGATAAAAGAAGATTTGATCAAAGGGTTTCCCCACACATTGTGGGGTTTGTCCCTCGCTCGCGCCATATCTTGTGTCCTCTTGTCTTGGCTTGTCTTCTGCGATTTTATATTTATGTTCTATCTGCAGTTTATTATAATGTTGATGTGATTGCTAACTATGAAAATTTAAATAAATTGCTCTATCATAGAACATACCTAAACTTAACATGGTATCGGAGCTGAGATGAAGACAATGCCCAAGAAAGAGTGAAAGAGCAATCACTGAAGACAGTTGGGACAAGACAGAAGGATCAATGGGTTCCTCATAATTCACCTAGGGTGAAGTCAAAGCAGAGAATTTTATCAGAATGGCACAGCGGAAGATTCTAATGGTCCATCTTAAGATCACTTCATTGGGAAGTTCGGATCTAAGGGTGGAAGGAAAGGCGGATGCCTTGTTGAAATAAGTTCGGCCATTATGCGAAGGAGTGGCAGAGACACATCTCTTGATGAAGATAACAATCATCCCTGGGACATCCTCAATGATCAAAACAATGACTGGTAATGCAGGTCATCAAGGAAATGGTTGACTCTTCCACGAAATCAAGGAACCCCAAAATCTCTTTTATGTACCTGATCGAACCTGGTTACAGGGTGGCACTTATCGATGGAAAGGTACGTGTTTGAAAATAGATCTTTTAAAGATGTTTTTGAGTTCAGGGTTGTATCAAGTTACGGGAAGTCCATTGGGGACCATGTCCTTTGACTCAACTCCGGAGGTCTGTGAGTCAGATGGTCACTAGGATGCCTGAATTCAAAAAGGAGCATGAAGGTACATGTTTGAAATGTACCGAAGGAAAATATTATAAGGGGACCATTCCCCTCTTACAGCAGATCCATAGGCTTGGAACAACCCAAGGAGTTTGAGACTCATGATCAGGAATCTCATGTATACAGGTGGAAGAAAGCCCTTTATGGCTTGAAGCAAATCACCTCAGGCGTAGTATGAGAGGATTGATATCTGTCTAATGCAGCTGAGATTCACTAGGAGTGAAACCGATCCAAAACCATTACTCGAAGGTTGTGGATGCTAAACCTCTCGTACCGACACGTATGTCTGACAGGTGCAGACCCTCTCATTTATAGGAGACAGAGGGAGTTGGATTCTGAATGTGGGAAGATAAGTTGCAAGCCTGTGACTACCTCGAGGATCTTAACTTTCAAGAAGTTATATGGTAGTGATGTCGGACCTGATTTGGGAATGCCTTTGAAATTCATAAACTCATTCGCATTGATGTTCTTGGAGAACCTTCGTTCAGACATGTGTTGAAATTAGCATGGTGAGCTCGTATTTGGTTGAGCCTCACTGGATTGGTGCCAAGAATCTTCTGAATTGAGATACACTTCCTAAAATATGAAACCACATGATTATTCGAATGATGAGTGGGCAGGCAGTGTGGAGGATCACTAGATCACTTTTCAGTGTTGGTTCTCTTTGGATTCTGCTTTGATGCAGGAAGCAGAAGTCGGTCACTATAAGCACCGCCAAGACCGAATACATGGCTATGAGTATGATCTCGTATGAAGCTGCATGGTTGTGGAATTTCTTATCTTAGTTGTTTTTCTCTGTGACAACCAGAGGTGTGATTCGATTATTGAGGAATCCTGTATTCGACAATTGCTCCAGCAAACAGACATTAGATACTGCCTTATCTGGGATATGGAAAGTCGATGAGCAAGGAGGCTCCATCACACTGAGATGATATACAGGTCGCTAAAGCCCCAGGGGAAAGATCAAATTTGTGATTTTACCGAATGACTTGGAGTCATCAAGAGACCTTTGTAAAAGGGTTCTGCATGTTGCATACATTGAGCTTTGGGAGCTCTAGGGGGCTTGCAGTTCTACTGGAGCAACATACGACCACAAGGTGACTCACCCTCCCCTGGTGGTGCGCACTGGAACAAGATGATTCGCTCTCTTGTGGGACAAGATGATTCGCTCTCTTGTGGAATAGGATGATTTTCTCTCCTATGTAGCAGGATTGATGTGTTCTCCTGTGAGGCCTGGATTGATGTGTTCTCCATGGCGGCCTGGATTGATGTGTTCTCCATGGCGATTGTAGCAGGATTGATGTGTTCTCCTGTGAGGACAGGATTGATTAAGTTCTCTTGTCGAGGCATCCTACCCATGCAGTCTGGGACTCATGGGAAGTACCTCTCATCTGATCAATGAGCAGGGAAATGAAGTTAGGGACCATAGTAGTACCGATGGACGCATCATTGTATCTACCGTACTCCCTACGCTAGGATGTACTCCATTGATCTGGGATCAATGATACTGGTCTGGAACCAGTGGTAGGAGTTGTACATACTATGACGCTGACTTCAGGTACGGCTGAGACTGGTCTGGGACCAGTGGTACATACTCCGAGACTGACTTCGTGTCAGTGCAGGACTGGTCTGGGACCAGTGAGAGTCGTACATACTATGATGCTGACTTTGGGTCGGTTGAGACTGGTCTGGGACCAGTGTTACGCACTCTGAGTCTAACTTTGGGTCAGTGGAGAATGGTATGAGACATTCTCGATAAATTCTTCTTCTTCATAGTTCAGCAGAGTAGAGCTAGCAGAGCCAACAGAGCTGAGCAGAGCAGAGCCAACAGAGCTGAGCAAAGCAGAGCAGAGCTAGCAGAGCCAACAGAGCTGAGCAGAGCAGAGCTAGCAGAGCCAGCAGAGTTGAGTAGAGCAAAGCAAAGCCAGCAGAGCTGAGCAGAGTAGAGCAGAGCCAGCAGAGCTGAGCAAAGATGGGCAGAGCAGTGCAGGGCACTGATGGCAGAGATAGTACAGTCAGACATATGGATCAACAGATGGAGTTCCCCCTAGTTGAGAGGGAGTGTTAAATTGGGAACTAGGGCCAAACTCCATGTGGGTCAGCTTATTTATGGCAGGTGATATTTTTATTGGATCCCTCTCATCGAGAGGTGTAGGATTGATCCAAAGATCATCCGATTCCGATAAGTATTTATGGCGATATGAATTTATTTTGTTTATGTAATTATTATCAAGCCGACCAACACTTATGTAGGCTCTAGAAGCCCAACCGACGTGTCCATTCATCATCCTAATTTTTAGTATAAATAAGAGAAGACTTTAAGTCATTTGATACACATTCTTCATGTGATCTCCTCTCCACGTCCTGGGTTTTTGGTGAAGGAGATACACTAATGAAGAATGCCCTAGCTGCAGTCACAGTAAACGTAATACCTTCATTCATGGAGATATATATATGCTGAAATCGCATAGCATGGAAATCTATATATACACACAACATTCAAGCGATTCATATGCGGTTATATGTGTGAACAACATGGAAAACGCAGATACGTTGTTTATGAAGAGACATCTACGCGTTGTCATACGCAGGTCATAAACAATGAAATCAAATACATTGGGTCATGAATCTGCATGCAAATGAAGATACCCTATCTGTAGTTTAAGAGATACTGGACTCATATATATACGCATCAACAGAAGACACAATGCAGCATCATGGCATTACGCAAGAATACGCTAGCTCAGCATGAACCCCTAACTGCAGAAGATGCCCTAACTGATCCAACACAATCAATTACTTACACTGTACCTGGAAGACCTCATACGCTATATGGAAGATCGGATAAGCTATATGTGAAGACATATAAAACGCAGTCATGGAGACATGTCTAACGCTGTACATGGAGACATATAAATCATAGTCTATACATGGATACGCAGCAAATATATGCACAGAATTACACGCAGGTCTTCATGGGTTGTCATAGTTATATATATATATATATATATATATATATATATATATATATATATATATATATATATATATATATATATATATATATATATATATATATAGATATATATAGATATATATACGCTGGGAATGAGCCGAAGTGATGAAGTGGTAATATCTACACATTGTTCATGATCCAGATGCAGGCAATGATATAATACGCAGTGATAATACTCGCAGCAACTATACACACATCAACGTAGTCATATAAACATTGCTCGTGGAGGCATATAGATGCATCAACGTAGTCATGATATGATGGAGGTATTAATACGCTACTCGTGGATATATATACACACAGGTGGAAATATACAAACTATCATACGCAGGTGGAAACATAGCAACTTCATGATAAAGGGTCTATACACACCTTGAAGAACACACACTGTTCATACTATGCGCTGTAATAGAGACCTATAAACGCTGTAATGAAAAATGTTAACACATAAAGACCTCTTAACACAGAAAGAAGGATAGTTTATGAAGTCTGCCGAATAGGATCTATAGCCTAGTTGCTTTGCTTGACTACAAGCCATAGCAAGTAGCTAAGGCTGATATCAACAGAAGCAAATTGTTGCAGCAATGATGAAGCAACTAGAAAGCAGAGGCAGCAAAATGATGCGCAGCACTATGAGATCATGTGCATGGGCAACACAATGATACATTAGCAGGGGAAACAACATGATGATGATGCACATTAGTTTGAGAAAGATCATGGACATGGACAGCCGCATGATGTAGTATCCAGCTGTGCAACTAGAGAACCAAATGCAACATGATGATAGGTATCAGTTGAAGCAAAATGTCTTCAACTGATCTCATCGCTATAGGAGATGATCTATGCTTAGATCTAGATAAAGTCAAAGTGTTGACTTTTGTTGCAAATGTACTCTCTCTCTCTCTCTACTGAATTTTGAAGATAAAAGAAGATTTGATCAAAGGGTTTCCCCACACATTGTGGCGTTTGTCCCTGGCTCGCGCCATATCTTGTGTCCTCTTGTCTTGGCTTGTCTTCTGCGATTTTATATTTATGTTCTATCTGCAGTTTATTGTAATGTTGATGTGATTGCTAACTATGAAAATTTAAATAAATTGCTCTAGCATAGAACATACCTAAACTTAACAAGCCCAATATTGGAGGAAATTCATTGCTAATTTTTATTCTATAGTAGCTCCTTTGCATGCATTGACAAGTGTGAAAAAAAAATTTCAGTGGGGAGGAAAACAACAAAAGGCCCTTGATGCATTGAAGGAAAAGATCAGTCCAACTCGAGTACTTGCACTTCCAGACTTGAGACAGTCATTTGAGATTCAGACTAATGCTACTGACTACACCATAGGTGCATTCCTCATGCAACATGGTAAGCCTATCTATTTTCATTCGGAAATTTTGAATGGTGCAGCGATTAATTATCTTACATATGACAAGGAATTGTATACATTGGTGCAAAGTGTGAAAAAGTGGAAACACTACTTGATGGGTAAATAAACCATCATTCACAATGATCATCAACCATTGCAATACTTGCAATCTCAATCAAAGTTGCAACAATCAAGGAACTTTTGATGGATGGGTTTTCTTCAACAATTCCACTTGGTAATCAGGTATAAGAAAGGTATCTATAATAGAGTTGTTGATATGCTTTCTAGTCCTATTATTAGTGCAACTAATTTACTCAAGCATAATTATGTTTTTCATGAAATTTATATTGAGAAATATGCATTAGACAATGACTTTTAGGATGTTTATGCAAGCTTGGGTCAAGGTAACCAAGTGGAGGAATTGGATTATCATTTGCATGATAACTTGTTGTACCATCTTGGAAAGCTTTGTATTCCATAGGGAGAAAGAGTCAACATCATAAGAGAGGCACAGTCTTCTCTTATTGCTCATCATTTCGTTGTAAGTAAGACGATGGCAAATCTATAGAGGTATTGTTATTGGCCTTGTATGCTTGAAAGTGTGTCATGTTTTATTAAAGGATGTTCATTATGTGCATTCAATAAGCCTAGCACTAGGAAGTTAGGATTGTACACACCACTTATGGTTCCTTCACGACCCTGGGAGACTGTTTCAATGGATTTCTTAGGAGATCTTCCATTGTCAAAAAGAGGTCATGATTATTTGTATGTAGTTGAGGATAGGTTCAACAAAATGAGTATTTTAATGCCATGTAAAAATAAAGTTAAAGATGAACAAAGTACTTAGTTATTGTTTCAAAATGTATGGGTGCATTTTGGATTGCCCAGATTCATTGTTAGTGATTGAGATTCTCGCTTTGTTGGGAATTTTTGGTCAAGATTGTAGGGATTCATGGATGCCAAATTGAAATAGAGTACAACATTTCATTCACAAAGAGATGGTCAAACAGAGGTGGTTCACACTGCAGCTTTTCCAAGGCCTCGTCCATCAAAGTAGAGGAATTACCCCGTTAGGCAGGACTTAGGTATGGCAGAAAGGAAGTTGGGGAATGCATCGAGACAACCAATTAACCACCAACAACAGATGATGAGAAGCCCTCATTAGTTCTTTATAACTCGACAGTGGAGGTAAAGGATGTTGATTTCCTTTCAGTTTCGTCTTCAAATAGTATGATTTCTGTTGGAGATTTGGAGATCCCAATTACAGGGACAAACATGAGGCTCCTTACCAGGATGAGGTATAAGGAGGAAGAAGAACTTGGTGTTAATAGCCAAGGCATAACTCAACCATTGGAGGTTGTATAGAGACCTCGATTGGCAAGATTGGGATACACCGAAGGAGAATGCTCAAAGGTGTCAGATTCTTTCGAGACATCGTCGAAATCGTTGAGGAAAGAGAATGATGGGAACACGTCACCATCATCCCATAGCAGTGTCTGTTGCAGGGAAAGAGCTAAGGCAAGCTCTCATTGCTATTCTTACACCAGAGACGGCAAGGAAAGGTATAACCAGTCTCGATCTTTGAATGTTCATTTCGATTATAATCATGTTGTTAAATATGAACGTAAATCAAGGCATCGAAAAACATGTACCATTTTGTGGATTACATAACCATACAATTTTTGAGTGCTGGAAAAGAATAGCAGCACACAAAAGGAGGAGGCATGAAAGACCCTCTCAATAGCAGGTAAAGAATCATGTTAAGTAGATCTGGAGGAAGAAGACCTATTGCAGTCATTGTGATTGAGGTGTGTTGTGGAGGTAAATCCTCTCTGCGGACAGAGACGATCCCTACTAGCCCAGACTGGGTCTAGCAACAATCACACAATGCTATCACGCAAGTTCCTAATTGCAAATAAAAAGTGGATGGTGAGAACCTACTTGGATTCCAACGCTAGTGTTCGTAGGAGAGATGTCGCCCTCGTTCCTTTGCCTCGGCCGGTCACGATCCCCACGATCTCCATGATTGGACACCTGCACATGGAAAGAACAACACAAATACAAGCATAAAATCTAGTATATGCAATTATATATCAGTCAGAAAAGATATAACTCAACATCAAACACAAGATAATGAGAGTGGAACCATAATGATAGTCATCTATTATTAATAAACAACAAAGAAGAATACAACCATTGTTCTGACGTCAAATCCTCCTTTGGCTGGGTAGTTAGCTACACAAGTCTTGCAAAGCTTGTTGGGATGAGGAACAAGCCTCTCTCTCTTTGGGTGACAAGAATCTCCTTACTTAGATTTGGCCTTATGGGTGCAAAGAAGGCTCTTGCAACTTCAAACTCTCTATCACTATACTGGAATTGCTAGCTAGAACTGTTGTCACTAGCTTGCTCAAGGCATAGAGGCAAGCTTTTATAGATAGAGAGGAAAGAGATAGGACCAACCACATTATTCATGGGATTAGCTTTATCACTTGGAAACTTCCATGAAAGGTGGCAAACCACTTTCCCTTCTATGGAGATTCGAAGCCAAACCATCCTAGCTCAACATAGATTCGGTTGGAGAATGGGTTGAAGAGAACCTTTGGAAGCTTGTTGGTTAAAAACTTTACTCAATTCGGTTGGCGCGAGTGCGACTCTGAGACAGAGCGCCAATGGCGCGCCCTCTTTAGAGGATTTCCCTCATTGGCGCGGGCAGTGAACTGTGGACCCGCGCTAATGCAAAAAGAGCTGTTTTCATGGGTATTTTGCAGGAGATGTCTTCAGGGCACATGAAGCTCATACTTAGAGGAATATGATGCAAGTGGTTTCAGGTCATGTCACTTCTCACAGGTCCCGGAATGAGTCCTCCAGTGTGCGGGTGAGGGGTAATAGGGACGGTGACAAACGGTGACAAATTGCTGTGTAACAGATGCCCCCTAAAGCATGAGGCCCGAGAGAGAGAGGGGTGAAATTCTTTACAAGAACATGCGTGACTGAAAACACGGCCGCCAGAGAACCTGCGTAAAGAAGTACAACTGATATCTCAAGTACATGATATATGTGGTATGGGCGTAGCCATCCATAGCAGAGTACATAATAAGCTAGATCCAAGGTATGGGCGCAGCCATCCAGTGAGGATCGATATAGAGACTCAGGCATGGTCGCAGCCATCCAGTGAATGAGTCATGTAATGATCATAATAATCCACAAATTGCAACCTGGATTCCAACAGACAAAATCCAGGGTCTTGCGCTCCATCTCGAACCGAACAGAGTACAAGTCCAAGCATGTGAATACAGGAGTTGAAGTCGAATCATGCATGAACATCGTCTAATTACCAGCCAATAATGAAAGCTGTTAACAGACGTGAGAGGTACCACCAATAATGACAATGACCCTCAAGGTACTATAGGTACAATCTACGGCGTGCGAATGAGTGAGCTGGCGTCGAACACCCGTAGAATCATTCAATCGGAGGCCAATGATGAAAACCTCTCGTCGAACACGAAGAACCTGCCATTGAGGCATGCAGGCTCCAAGGCACCGAAAGGGAGTCTCTAGATTAACTTCCTGGATAATGAGCTGAAGTCGATAGGAAGTGACCTTGATCAAAGGTGGGCCATATTGTTTCCCACATCAGTGACACGAGACAAAGAAAGGATGTTGTGGTAAATCAAAATTATGTGAGGTATCAGAGGGAGGTTATAATGCTGCAAAGGTCAACTTCTCTTAAACATATCGGCGGCACGACAGTGGACTTGGCAGTATTTGACATCAAATGAGTAGGGGTCATGGTGACAAGGCAATGAGCAGATGAGAGGCCAAATAGGATAACCCAAACCCATGGAGGCTAGTGTAAAACAAGATGAGATGGTCCCACCCAGACACGAATGCAAACTAGTGCCATGTTCAAGAGCGACATACTGCCGACACGATAATAATTATGGGTCCATTTTCCCCACCATTTCTGGCGAGTACCCCAGTTATTTTTAACAAGCTTGACAGGGATAGCATATGCTTGTGAGCGTCATTGCGACGGAACCCGATGTCATTAAGTTTTAACGAGTATGACAAAGGAAGAACTCGGCGTCTTTTCCTGTTTAGAGAGTCTGAAAAGACAACAAAATAGAAAACTCCAGGGGGGTCCTTTTTCGTAAAGTTGTGTCTCCCGAGCCTGAAAAAGTATAAAACAATGCTCGAAAGAACCGCCCGATCATTACGATCGAGGAGTACTTTTC
Organism: Pinus tabuliformis; assembly: GCA_031772625.1. Lineage (NCBI taxonomy): Eukaryota > Viridiplantae > Streptophyta > Pinopsida > Pinales > Pinaceae > Pinus > Pinus tabuliformis. The sequence goes on from CM062805.1 coordinate 791,961,338, forward strand.
ATTTATAGTGACATCGACCTGAAAAAGTAAAAAAGCGATCAACATCACGTCGTTTCGTAACCATTAACGAACCTGAAACGACAAGGGTCCGATGATCTTTTCGTTTTTACATGGTCGGAAAAGGGTTTAAAGACGACTGCTTCTTATTTACGTTTAACGAGTCAAGAGGGGTAGCTCGGCGATCTTTTCATTTTTAGCGAGTTAGAAAAGGGCTGAAAGATGACTCTATAATGACTTTTTCGTGTATTTACCGAGTCCGAAAAAGTATAAAATACAACTCGTTTCACCATCCAAGTTGCAAAAAGGACCTATCATAGCACCAGAAGCAAGCATAAAATCCATTTTCGACCAAAAGTATATTAAAATACTCAAAAACCCACTTTTTAAACCTAATTACAAGTCAAAAAGTCTATAAATATGGTGAAAATGTAAAAAATAAAATTACTTTTACTTTTTTACCTCTTGCATAGTAGTAGTGGTCCATTTGGGGAGTGAACTTCGAGCAGTGATTACCACCAATCCGTGCAACCATTTGAGATTCCGCCAGTTCCAGGTAAGAGGCGCTTCCTTTAGCTCCATTTCCATACTCTTTTTATGCATTTTGTTCCTTAATTAAGCTTCCGCAAGGGGGATTTTAAAATTTAGGGTTGCGCCCCATTGGCGTGGGTATCCAGCACGGGTCCGCGCCAATGGGGTGATTTGCCCAAAGGTGCCGCGCCATTGGCGCGACTGTTTTAGAAACAGTCGCGCCAACCGCGCGACCTAACTTTTTACTTGAATTTTCCCATCATTTTTGAAATTTGTCCAGTGTGTGAGCCTACCAAGGTTTCAATAATGATCCATCCATCCTTGTGGGTGCAGGAAACATGCAAAAAATGGTGGTGGAATGGAAAGAATGGGAGCATGATGCCGTAGATGCCTTTGCCATAGCGGATGAGGGATGTATGAATGCTTTGAGAGACTGTGGTCTCAAGAATTTCTTCCTCACCTCTTATCTGCGAGCTCAACCGGAGTTATTACAGTTCATAGTGGATGCTTGGGATGTTGATGACCAAGTATTTCGATTATGGGATCAAACCTTAGAGCTGGATGTATCTGATGTGTACTTCATTACTGGGCTGTCACGGAGAGGGGCGAGCCCTATTTTGACTGGAAGTAGGCCTTCCAGAGAGAAAATAGGTGAAGTGAAGGTCCGAGTGTGTCCAGAGGCACAATTTGGGAAAAACAGTGCCAAGGTGGATATCACCACCATCCATGATTTGGTTCTTAAGGTGATACTGTTCACTATCACGCGTGCAGCTGGGGTACAGGCACCCCACAAGGCAAGCAAGAATCATTTGTTACTAGCGACAGAATGCCTCAACCCCACCATTTTTTACTAGGCTACAGCAGTGACTACAAATATCAAAAGGCAGCTTACAAAGTGTAAGCGCGGGGGAGTGAAACAGTTTGGGTATGGCTTGATTGTGGTGTCGTTCTTCTTGGAGTGATTACCCCTCTTCCAGTATCAGGGAGCTATAGTGGCAGACCCATTGCCACAAGAGCCTAGGATGGCTCGCTGGGCAGCATTGATGCCCAGAGGAGGAGGGGGCCATCAGATGTCTTGGCGGCCTGAGTTCTTCATATGGCTTCGCTGCCAGCTGATCGTGGTAGAGAATTGGCCATACGCGGGAACCAACTTCATGGGGGATCTAGACCTCCCACTGCTAGAGGGAGAGGAGTGGGAAGAGGAGTTAGGTACGATCTCCTTCTTTTTGATGTTTTATGTATTTTCATTTTTTTTTTCAATACATGCATGTTCTGATGACAGTTGTATGTATATGAAAATGTGGGCCCAGAGCAACCAGCTGGCTTGTCTCCTATGGCGCGGAGGGGCCAACCCGCAGCTGATCCTCAGGCAAGGGGTGTCGTGGGGGAAGAGCTGGTGCAGAATCTCGAGGGACTTACCCAAGGGATTCCGGGTTATGCCAGATTGGCGGACGTGCCTTTTGCATACCAGAGGCACACAGTGGGGGTGCCGACCCGCATCCATCGTCTGTTGAGACGCTTGGTGCGCGCGGTGACGTGCTATCATGAGCACCACCACGAATAGACTCCTAGGCTTTTTCATGCATATTTTTTGAGGGACATGTCGTCCCAGGATGTATCAGGATGAACATGTATTATTTTTGGATTACGTAATGCACGCGGTGCAAAACTTTGCTACACACACATATATATACATATGCTTATGGTTTATTATTGTGCTTTTATGTGCTTGCTTGTATAATGTTTTGATTATAAATTACGCAAATGTCTATCTAATACATCATTAGCCAATGCATCAAATAATGTGTTTAATCATCTTGGAATATGCTGATATGTGATAAAGTCAAAATTCCTTTCTAACAATTTAACACGTAAGTACAACTTTAAAATGTGACGGTCTCTGACGGAATATCGCCCATTGAGCTGATGGACGACAAGTTGAGAGTCTAGGTTAACAAGCAATGTACGGAAACTGAGATTAATTGCCTCGGCTAGTAATTCAATAACAGTGCTATATTTAGCAACATTGTTTGTAGTACAGCCTAAACACACACCTTGAAGATCTATCAACTCACCGTGAGGATCATAGATCACCCACGCCGCAGAGGATAAATTACGAGTGCTGCGGCAGGCACCATCAGCGAAACCAATGTAAGGTGCACCCGACATCTGCACAAGAAGCAAAAAGACACAATAAGGGGAAATCACGCTTTCACACCAAACCGAAAACATGAAAACTCACACACACACACACGCATGTACAAATCGAAGTGCATGAATCATGCATAGTACTTTTTCAAGTACAGCCCATTGCGGGGCTTATCAAGAAGATTACCTTCATAGTCAACTGGCTCGTATGCCCCTTTTTGCAACACTCTCTTTACAATGTAAGGGCCTAGCCACATGGGCTCGAGTTTGCCTGCCCCCAGCTTGTCATTTGCTTGGTCGTATAGCAGGACTAGATCTCCCTCAACAAAGGAACGAGGATGAATGGTATGGTCAAAATGAGTTTTGACTCTCTTCTTTTGAGCTTCGATGGCTAGAGAGGATAAGTGATGGGTCTCGTCTAACCGTTTTAGATAAAGAATCCATTCCTCTACCAGAGTAGTGTTGGGAAGCAACTCGACGGCTATTTTCAATGCAGGAATTTCACATTCTATAGGAAGGGTAGCCTCCAGTCCGTAAACTAGTTGAAATGGAGTGAAACCAGTAGCATCCTTCATAGAGGTTCGGTAGGCCCACAAGGCGGGAAACAACATCAGATGCCAATTGGACTTATGCATGTCAACAGTACGTTGAAGCATCGTAACCAAAATCTTGTTAACGGGTTCAACCTGGCCGTTAGACTGAGGATAGTATGGGGTTGAACTATCATGTCGTAAGCCTAGTTGGGTTGTCAGCTCGGTCATCATGTGATTACGGAAATGCTTTCCGTGATCTGTGACGATGGCCTGTGGAACTACGAACCGCGTAATAACATGATTGAACGAAAACTGTGCCACTGTATGACCGTCTTTAGTTAATGTGGGCATCGCCTCAGCCCATTTTGTAAAGTAATCGATGGCAACGATGATAAACCCATGCCCCCCGGCCGAGCGAGGCTTACAGGTTGTATAATCAATGCCCCATTTTGCAAAAGGGCCTACGGTCACTACAGGGTGCAGCGGGGCTGGTGGCGCACGCATCTTCCGCTGGTAAATCTGGCATGCATGACATGAGCGGACAGCAAGAATGCAATCCTTAAAAATGGATGGCCAGAAATAACTAGCGCGAAGGATTTTTTGAGCTGTGGCATATCCGGACATGTGGCCACCACAGGCGCCAGAGTGGCAATTATTCAGGACTCTCTCAGCTTCCTCGAGGGTAAGACATCGGCGGAGAATGGAGTCAACGCCGAGGCAGTACAGGGTGTCCCCTATGATAAGATAGGGTTGAGACTGATAGCGGATCCGCCGCCGAGCATCTTTGGATACAGCGGGGCGGAAAGAGGACGTTTGTAAATAAACGATAATATCCCCATACCAGGGATCGAGGGTGCTGATCAAAAAAATAGTTTCGTCCGGGATATGATCTTCTGAAAGAGAGGGTGCAGAAGGAGACAGCAAAGAATAGAGTAACTCAGCAAAGACCAGGAACTTCTTAGACTTGGCAGCAATAAATTCCAAGTCAAACTCTTGGAGGATTACGATCCATTTTGAGTATTTGCCCCCCAGCAACTGACGTGACAAAATGTACGTCATCGGGTTGCATTCAGAAATCACAGTCGTGGTACGCAACAAGATATAATGCCGGAAACGTTGGACAGCACAAACAGTGGCCAATGCCAACTTCTCGACGTAAGCGTAGCGAGTTTCCGTATCCAGGAGGTTGCGGCTGAGATAATATATGACATGTTCGTTGCCATCATCATCGTCTTGCACGAGAACCATGCCGATAGTGGTATCGGCGGTGGCTAGATATAGAGTATAATCACGGTGGTAGTTTGGAAGTCGCAATAATGGAGCAGAGACAAGGAGACCCTTGAGTCGCTCGAAAGACTCCTAAGCGATAGCATCCCAATGGAAGGGTGTATCTCGCTTCAATAAACGTGTAAAACCTTTAGCCACCTCGGCATAGTTCGGAATGAATTGTCTTAAGAAATTTGCTTTGCCCTACAAACTCTGCAACTGCTGCAAAGAAGCAGGGGGAGGAAGGTTAAAAATAGCTTCGACTTTGAGGGGGTCCAGACGGATGCCCTCTCGGGAGACGATAAACCTGAGTAGTCGGCCTGATTCAACGCAGAAGACACATTTATGAGGATTGAGCCTAATACGGTAGTATCGACAGCAGAGAAAAATTTCGCGAAGATGGGAAGGATGGTCCTGACGCTTGACTGAATGAGCTGGAATATCATCCAGGTATGGCTGTAAAATGTGACGAATGTCATGAAAGGCATAGGACATTGCACATTGGAAGGTAGCGCCGGCATTCTTTAGACCGAAAGGGAGCTTCTTATAGGAAAAAGTGCCCCAAGGACAGATAAAAGCCATCTTATGTTGATCAGCGGGCGCGATATTGATCTGGTTATATCCAGAAAAACCGTCCATAAACGAGTAGATTTCGCTTCCTGCACACTCATCAATAAGCTAATCGATGAAAGGTGTGGTGAATTTATCCTTAGGACAGGCGCGGTTAATGTCACGATAATCAACACAGACTCGAATAGTACCTTGCTTTTTGTTCACAGGGACTATATTAGAAACCCAATCCGTGAGTGGAATGGGGTAAATGAAACCAGCCTTGAGAAGCTTTTCGACTTCTGCTTTAATGGATGCGGCCTTTCGAGGGTGCACAGGGCATAGGCGTTGATGAACAGGCTTAGCACCTGGATACGTAGGTATCTCGTGCACCACTATGCTAGGGTCGATGCTGGGCATCTCTTCGTAGGACCAAGCGAATACATCACGAAATTTGCGAAATAGATTGGTGTTAAGTTGAACTTCCTCTGGAGTGCAGGTGACTCCAATATGAATATGCTCGATAATCCCTGGTTTCACAGAGATGTCGATGGGTTGGGTTTGCATAATTTTTCCCATATTTCCTTCAGAAGACACTTGGTGAATCTGAATAGGTGTTTGAAAGGGCTGGAATGGGATACACGAAGCAAATTGTTCGAGACATGCGATCATTTCCTGATGGGCAGGGAGAAAGGAGGAACGATGGTGATGATCTGACCAAGGGGGTTCCTCAAGAGACATGGTCTCTATGATTGCTTCATCGGAAGGAAATGTTTCCTTTAGTGGATCCAAAGTAGCATCTTCTCTGAGCCAAGGGAAATGAACATATGAGTCGGGAACACCGCTCGGAAGAGCAGGTTCGGGAGGGGGAGTCGATGCAGCAATGATTTCGACGTAGTTGAGCTCGGCAGGACTCAACAGCATCATATCGCCCCAGGATTCTATCTGATTAGTGGGAGGAAGGACCCACGGATCATAACGCACGGAAATCATGTTAATAGGGGTGAGATTCGGAGGTGGAAGTGGAAAGACACCCATTAGGGTGGGATCCTTAAAGAGTCCGACTCCCACACTCTCGAATGATTTGGAGGTATGCTCCACGAAAGGCACATTTCCTTCGAACGAAGAGGCGAAGAAGGAGAGCTGGTCTACCATGATAATCTTCCCCTGATGAGGGAAATGAATGACACGGAAAAGGGAGGAAGCCACGGCTTGCATGGCGTATGTCCAGCTACGTCCAAGGAGGAGGTTGTAGGTAAGATTAGCGTCAACAACTTTGACCTCCACTTCTACCATCTTCCCTTCCAAGGAGATGGGCAATCGTTGGAGGATACCATAAGGACAAGACTCTCTTCCGTCAAAGGCTTCTAACGTCGTAGGAGACTGGCTCAATTTTGGAGAACCAATAGCTTTCCAGCAAGCAACAGACATGATGCAAGTTGAGGCACCCTCATCAATGACTGTGCGATGAATCATTTTACCATTGATGATGACCTGTATAAGGAAAGTGATTTGGTGAGGCAGTCTCGGCATATAGCCCTCGAGATCATAAGAAATTAGATCCGAGTCAGCCGGGTCTATGCCACCGATGGCCGATAGCAAGGACTTCCTCTGGGAGGGGCAGCTCTGGAGGACTTCTAGAGCGGACATAGCAGATGGAGCCTAAGCTAAGTCTTCAACGATGTTGTAGTGCTAGGAAACACGAGCATTAGGGTTGTAAGAAGACTTCCGGAGTACACCTTTTGGAGGGGGTCGGATAGTCGTCTCAGTGCTAGGTCTTTCGATGTGGAGTGGACCAGAACTGGATGGAGGAGTGCTGGAGGGGACCTATGGATCTTTCTCGGCATGAGATGGATATTCTTTTGCTTGAGTAGTGACATGGATGGGAATCATCCTAGCCATAAATGCTTGGGAGCCAAATGAAGAAGAGGGTTGCGATGGATCTGCCACCATTTGAGTTTGCTGTGAAGAGAAAGGTTCTTTAAGCACAGCAGGGGTCCCAGGAGCACCTTTCAAAAATCGACTAACTCCGGACCGCCTAGGGCAGTCTTTAGTGTAGTGGTCCTCATCACAAATAAGACAAGGATACTTAGGTTTATGTTTGGCTCCTTCCTCGGGTGGAGGTTTAGGGGAGTCCTGTTTGGGCTGTTTGGATTTATTTTTAGCTTTCCCTTTCTTTTTCCCTTTCAAGGATTTATCCACCGTGGTGGACTGAATGACGTTAACCTCGAAAGTACTTCTAGAATTAGATTGACCCTGAGAAGTGTTTCCATTAGAAGCATTCTGTTTTTGCTTCCCAGGGTTCGCAGATGATTTCTTTGAAGATGTGTTTACGGAGCCAATAACACCGTCAACAGATGGTTTTGGCGAAGCTTTGGATGTTCCGGGTCTCAGGGTGTCTGGAAAATAATCATATAAAGTACTTGATTGAGAATATACTAAGTCGAGGTACTGAGAACGCGCGATAGCTTGCTCTTCAGTTACACAAGCTCCCATAGCGATGTCTCGCGCGATTGCAGGGACAAAGGAAGTCATGAACCAATCGGTCAGGAGCTGATCAGGAATCCAAAATTTGATCAAGCGACGACGTCGTCTCCATTCATGTATATGATCAGATATATGCGTGGCCATGTCCTGTTTGAGAGACGTAAGGAGATGTGTCCTTGTCTCATACCGAATGGGTAACTGAAAATGAGTAAGGAATGCCATAGCCAGCGAGTTGAAATCTTGAAATGTTCCGCGATTCAACTCAATATACCACTTAGCAGCCGAGCCGGTGAGAGTCCTTTGAAAGAGGTGGAGCCGGATAGAATCATCAAGCCATGAGTTGGATGAGCACCAAAGTTGATAGGTCATGACATGGGCTTGAGGGTCTTCACCAGCTTTGCCATCGAATTTCGGGCAATCACCGGGTATCTTAGTTGGAACTGGTGGCCAATATGGATTATGAAGAATGGGATCATTCGTCAACTTGGACAAATCTGGGAGTTCGAATGTTGCTAAGAAAGGCAACTAAGGATTAAAGGACATGTGTGGCTGTGGAAGAGAGGTAGTACAAGGGTTCCAACCAGGTGGTGGTTGCCCCCATGGGCTTTGTCCGGATGGTCCTAGCTCATAAGGGTTCTGCCCATAGGGATTTTTCCCATAGGGGTTCTGTCCATATGGATTCTGTCCATAAAGATTCTGTCCATAAGCAGACAGTTGACCCTGGGTCTGCCCCCCAGCACCCCAAGGATTAGAAACTTGACCTGCAGGTGCAACATACTGTTGCTGATAATTCTGGTAAGGAGTGACCTGCATTTGTTGATAATTTTGATAAGGGGTAAATTGAGTTTGCCCCTGGGATTGCTAGTAGGCATACGTTTGCTGAGCTCCATACTGAGCCTGATAAGAAGGCTGTGCTTGGTAATAAGGTTGGGGTCGTGGCCCACCTTGCATTTGATAACCAATTTGAGTCTGGGGCCCAGAAGGATGTCCTTGAACAGGTTGAGCTTGGATCATCTGGCCAGAAGGTTGGCCTGGTTGGGTTTGGGACGGACCCGTTTGCCCAGAAGGATGAGATTGTTGGGTACCAGGTTGTCCTTGAGCAACCGAGGGTTGTCCTTGTGGAACAGATGGTTGAGCGGGCTGGACGATCGGTTGACTTTGAGGTTGGCCAGCCTGTCTAGAGGGATGACTAGGCTGGGCAGTGGGTTGGCCCTGCTGTGCAGAAGGTTGACCCGCTTGCCCAGAAGGATGACTAGACTGGGCAGTGGGTTGACCCTGCTATACGTAAGGCTGCCCCCCTTGCCCAGAAGGGTACCCCTGTTGGACTGCCAGTTGACCTTGTGGAATATAAGTTTGTCCAGCTTGTCCAGAGGGATAACCCTGCTGGATACCAGGTTGGCCTTGTTGGATATAAGGTTGTCCTGGTTGTCCAGACGGGTAACCTTGCTGGGTACCAGGTTGCCCCAGGTAACCAGAAGGTTGAGTCAGATAAGTAAAAGATGGACCACCAGTGGCGAAAGGTTGTCCCTGATAGGGTTGTCCTTGTGGGCCCCCAGGTTGTCTTGGGTGAGATTGGCCATAATATTGTTGCCCTTGGGGGGGTTGCACATAAGATGGCTGGCCTTGGTTAGGCGGTCCCTGAAGTTACGCAGGCCTTACTTGGCCCCCATGGAAAGTGGTGGCGTTCCAAGTAACGGATAATGGTACCGAAACCTCAACAATAGGTTGAGTAGGAAAGGGTTGAGAAAGTTGAAGGTATTGACCAGCAGAATCGTAATAATAGAATGGACCTTGTGCGTTCAGATCCTAAACAGCTTGTCCATAGGCATCATATGGCCCCCCTCCTGGGACGGGACCAGAAGAGGGTGGTGCGCTTTGTGCAGGATGGATAACTTTAGGTGTGTGTGCCGGCTGGCCACTACTCACTTGACCGTGAGGAGGACCAGCACCAGTGTTCAAAGCTGAAGACGCTATAACGGAACTAACAACCGGAGTTGAATGTGCTATACAAACAGTTGGATTTGTCGGAACTGAAGTGACAGGTGTAGTGTGGACTTGTGAAACAAAATATCCCGTGGTGGGAGTGATGTGGGGGTCCCACATACTCAAAGCAGGGATCCTGGCATGTACCCTATCCCTCAACGACTGGTAGCGTGGGGGGAGTGGAGAAGTAGCTGGGATGGGAGTGTCGATATTCGACAACACAGGTGTCTCGCTTACTCTAGGAGATGTCTCATCGGTAGAAATTGGAGACGAAACACTGGGGGGGTAACGGGAATATCTTCCTCGTCAGGCTCCCAGATGGGGTTCCAATGAATTTCGTAACCTTCGTCGTCTGGGGCGCGAGAGTTGATCAGTTGGATACTCGGGATGACAGGAAGAGTATCACTTACAACCGGTACCTCAGGAGCAACGGAAGACAGAGACCCTTGATCACTTGGAACGGGAGTCGACGGTTCAGCAAGGATGAAAAACTTCAAACAAACCTAAGGGAATCTAACGATAAAGGACCCTACTCAAACTAATGCACACAAGATCTAACCAAGTAATGTTAATCATGGCCAAATAAATTTTAAGACGCAAGGACACAACTTGACCTTTTCATGTTTTAAGAGTCGAGAAAAGGGCAAAAAGGTGACTCTAGTTGCCTTCGAATGTTTTGTGAGCCCGAAGTGACAAACTGCTCAAGTGAGCCTTTTCTTTTAAGGAGTCCGAAAAGGATCAAAAGTGACTACTCTGGAGAGACTAGGCAAAGGGTTTACCAAAAAAATCCGTAAAACTGCATATACACCTTGGAAGTCATATGAAAACCAAGGACTTCCCGTACGGCAGTCAATCTTCGCGAATGCTGGGTTCGGTGCATTACGGCTTGTAAGGCGGCAGACGCAGCTTCCTATGGATAAGGGATGATAACCTAGTGGGGTCTCCCCTATATACGCGACGGTACGTGGGAGCTCAAGTCCGTGCTAGACCACTATCGAGTCACAAAAGGAGGAATCACCCAACCGTAGTGTGAAACAACAGTGACTAGGTTTAACGACGCCAGAACACATCTCTAGCCTAGACCTCTAATCAGTGAGCGTTATGTTCCAATGCGTTTTTAAGTTCATTCAATTCATTTTATGGTTGATCTTTAGTTAAGTTCCAATTTCCAGGTCCTACTGTATGTAATCTCTCACAATTCCCTAAATGCAAACTATATGCCAAAGAATATCATTTCGTTCGATGAATACTAACTACGAGAGAGTTGATAATTTTTCAAACAAAATGACCACAAAAAATCAAGAACCACTCTAATGTAGCTAATGACAAATAAACGAAACTTTTTTCTTTTAAAATCACTAATCAATGAAAAGCTTCTAATTTCAATTAACTAATTCAACGTAAAAGAGATTGTTTGTTTTCTTTCAATGGAAAAGCGCACTAAACAAATTTTGAGAGATAGTAACACCGAGAAAAAGAGACAAATTTCACTCAATGAGAACACAATCGAATCCCCAAAACACCAAAACAGTCCTTCAGATCAAGAAAAGAACACAAAGACCTCTACGAGCTATGTAATCTAAGCCCAAACGAATTCAAGCGACATCCAAGCGGAAAAGGAGAAAATCACTTGAATATCAATATAAGGCTTTGACAACTACTGATCAAGTGCAAAAAGGTAATCACAAAGTCGACTGGACAATCAAAGAACCCAATACTCCTATGGAAGGCTCGATGTACAAGGCCACTAGATGCTCTAGGGCTAAAATGTGAAATCGATAGAAAAAAGCAAACACCCAAAGGATGGAGGTCTAAAACCAGTCAAACAAGGATCAAACACACTCTAGTAATCGAAAAAGACGTGGCAAGATAAAAATCCAAGCTCAGAGGGCTTGAAAACAAGCAAACTAGAAAAGTTGACAAGCCTGGCGCGACTGTCAGGCTACAACTCGCGCTTTTATGGGATTGGCGCAGGTTGTCTTTGAGCAACTTGCGCCAATTGGCGTGACTGTAAGGCTAAAAAGTGCGCTAATCGAGTTTGCTAAGTCAAAAACAAAAACAAGCAACCCAGGGCTTGAAAACAGTATCTAGGCAAACCAGGAAGCAAGAGACAGCAAGAAATCCAATCCAGAAAGCTATCTAAGCAATCAAAACGAGAAAAACCAAAGTGACAAGACAAAATCCAAGTTGTTTAGTCCATAAACCAAACCGGAGATTGACTGAAGTGGCGTTGATCTACTTCGCTAATGCACAGCAATAGCATTTCGAAGGCTACCTGGCCGTACTTTAGGCTCCGTCTAAAGTTTACAAATCAAACAACAAGGATCCCCAGCGGAGTCGCCAAATTGTTGTGGAGGTAAATCCTCTCTGCGGACAGAGACGATCCCTGCTAGCCGAGACCGGGTCTAGAAACAATCACACAATGCTATCACGCAAGTTCCTAATTGCAAATAAAAAGTGGATGGTGAGAACCTACTTGGATTCCAACGCTAGTGTTCGTAGGAGAGATGTTTCCCTCGTTCCTTTGCCTCGGCCAGTCACGATCCCCACGATCTCCGTGATTGGACACTTGCACATGTAAAGAACAACACGAATACAAGCATAAAATCTAGTAGATGCAATTATATATCAGTCAGAAAAGATATAACTCAACATCAAACATAAGATAATGAGAGTGGAACCATAATGATAGTCATCTATTATTAATAAACAACAAAGAAGAATACAACCATTGTTCTGACGTCAAATCCTCCTTTGGCTGGGTAGTCAGCTACACAAGTCTTGCAAAGCTTGTTGGGATGAGGAACAAGCCTCTCTCTCTTTGGGTGACAAGAATCTCCTTACTTAGATTTGGCCTTATGGGTGCAAAGAAGGCTCTTGCAACTTCAAACTCTCTATCACTATACTAGAATTGTTGGCTAGAACTGCTGTCACTAGCTTTCTCAAGGCATAGAGGCAAGCTTTTATAGATAGAGAGGAAAGAGATAGGATCAACCACATTATTCATGGGATTGGATTTATCACTTGGAAACTTCCATGAAAGGTGGAAAACCACTTTCCCTTCTATGGAGATTCGAAGCCAAACCATCCTAGCTCAACATAGATTCGGTTGGAGAACGGGTTGAAGAGAACCTTCGAAAGCTTGTTGGTTAAAAACTTTACTCAATTCGGTTGGCGCGAGTACGACTCTGAGACAGAGCGCCAATGGCGCACCCTCTTTAGAGGATTTCCCTCATTAGCGCGGGCAGTGAACTGTGGACCCGCGCTAATGCAAAAAGAGCTGTTTTCATGGATATTTTGCAGGAGATGTCTTCAGGGCACATGAAGCTCATACTTAGAGGAATATGATGCAAGTGGTTTCAGGTCATGTCACTTCTCACAGGTCCCGGAATGAGTCCTCCAGTGTGTGGGTGAGGGGTAATAGGGACGGTGACAAATGGTGACAAATTTCTGTGTAACAAGGTGGCCATCAAAGAGCCACTTGTTGGAGGATCCATCCAAAGAAGCGCCTTAAAGACAAAGTGTAGGTGCATGAACTAGATGAAACAGTTATTCAACCATGGAATGCACCACAAGGAAATGACCCACTGACATTGATAAGTGAGAAATGGTTCTTCCAAGTGTGATGGAATGTCATGGTCTTATTTTTTTCCAATCATGTGTTGCAATTTAAAATGTAAAAGTGATGATGTGTTTTCCATCACTTGTTAAGCAACAATGATGTCTGGTCTTATTTTGTGTTGCATTTTAAGCTGTGACAGTGATGTGTTTCCATCAATTGTCAAAGAAACAATATTGTTTGGCCTTATTTTTTTAAATCATGTGTTGCAGTGATGATGAGTTTTCCATCACTTGTTGAAGCAACAATGATATGTTGGCCCTTTTTTAGTAGCTAAGGTATTGTTTCCATTTTGATGTAAATTTGACCACCGAGTATGTGTTATAAATTCATGGCAAGTATGGAATGCTTGGGTCATTAGTTGGTCATGTAATTCAAGCATGTAATTTTCAAAACAATGTACTACAGGTTTGCATAGGTTGCAGGTGTTGACTCATTGCTTATGGCTCCGAAGGACAAAGGTGAAGGAGAAGGAAGGGTGACTTATCAGATACTTGTGAGTGCATACAGGGTACAAAGAAGTGGTAGATTATTTTCATGCTTTTGGAGGATCGGAAGCTCCTCAGTGGGGAGGACTGATCTAGGTGGCTCTAGACACAAGCAAAAGTCCAAGAGGATTTAGAAAGGGTCAAAATTCAAGGTGGTCATATTTCTCCCAAACCAGCACCAGATCGAAGTGCTTGTCGCCCTGATTCCAACGGTGCAAACGACACTCAAATCCAAGCTCGTATGAGGGAGAAAGAGCCAGTCAAAGTTTTGGTCAAAGTTGGGATGTGGGCCAGGTTTAAGTGTCCTACAGTTTAACTGACCCCGAGGCATGAAACCTAGCTCCCGAAAGTGGGCTAATTTGTTGGATACTTAATTTGTCTAGTATCCCTTATATTAGACAAAATCAAAAAATGACTAATTAGCTATAAAAAATAAAAAAATATATATTTTATGGGGTCGTGGGCCACCAACTCCACCACCCCCCCAATGACCAACATATATTAAAAAACCAAATATAAAATTTTAACGGGGCCGATAGGCCGTGACCCCCGCCAACCCCCAACCATAATATAACCATATACTACATGGGGTGGTCGGAACACCTCCAGTGGACCCGGCCTGCACCCCAACCACCCAAATGCTATGTGATAAAATTAAATGCATTGTAATGAGGAGCTGGCGGGGATTGCACTGACCGATCCACGTGAGTCGTCCCCCACCGAGCGGCCCCATGTGGCATCGTGCCAAAACAAGAACACTCTGCCGCATTCAATGGACCGTATTTCACATCAACCAAAAATAGTTATAAACCATAATGGCTAAATGGCTTTGCAATCGAGCCATTCCAAAGATTAATGTGCCAAACTGTTGTGTGTAGTTTTGGGAGAGGCGGGATTTGATCCCCCGACCTCTCCGCCTCCATTATTCTGCCTAACCACTACACCACTGGTGGCGGCTTTGTAAAGTCCACCACCATATAAACCCATTTTTCTTAGTGCATGAGAGGAGGCAGAATGTGGCATGGAGTTCGAGGTGATTTTTAATTAATTTTTCATGTGGAACCATGAGCTTGGAAAAGAGCAGGAGGAACCATGATTAAGCCAAATTTTCAAGAGGGAAATATTTTGCCAGTGTCCAAATTGGAAAAACCTTATGTCAATCCTACACCTCTCAGCGACATGAACTTGATGGCGTAGACAGAATTTTGATCTGAGTATCAGATCTTCAGATGACCCAGAGGAGGGAATCTTTGAGGAATCTAGGAGGAATCTAAAAGATTCATGTAGCCCCAAAGTTTCACTTTGTCAGAATTCAGAAATTTGAAAGTTGATTTTACACTATTCGATGCCACGAATCTAATGGTGCAATCATATTTTCCATTTGATCATTCTATATTTCAGCTACTTTTCAAAGTGGAGTGTATGTGTCAACATTCAATGTGCAAGCAGTCATTTTCATGAGATTTGACGCCGCGAGATTGATGGTACAGCCAGATCCAGCAGTTTATCATCCTCTTCTTTAGATAACTCATTTATGTGAGGTATATGTAGTGTGATCATGTACTTCTTTGTCTCTTTGCTTGATATGCATTGTGTTTTATAGATCCCTATTTGATGTCAATGTGGGATCTAGTTTTGTTATTGATGTGAGATGTACTTATTGTCATGTTTTTATTGAGATCCCTTTGTCGTCATGTTGACGAGATACTCATGTGTCTCCATGTATGTATGAATTGAGATCCCTTTCATTCCATGTTGGCGGGATTCTCATTATTAACATACATGAAATTATGTCAAGTTGATAGGAGTCCCTTTTATGAATGAGAGTTCCTGCAGTGGAACATCTCTTCGAGCCACTCCTATGTGAGGGCATATTCCTTGTATGATAGAGAAAACACATGCATGTACATCATCACTCTTTCCAATAGTTAATGCAGTGACCTACACCATATTGATGCTAGGGCCTAGTGATGTAGTCCCTCTTGGACGAACTCCATTATCAACGTCTTGTGTTTTATGTTGTTGATTCTTGTCATGTTCCTTCTTCTTTACAGCATGCATATATGTTCCTCTATTTTCTTTTAAATGCAATTCTAATCACATCATGGATGCAAAAGATCTTGGTTAAGTCTAGGAGTTGAGTCAACTCAAATCATGGTCCATTCATAATTTTGGAAAATATTGGTAACAATGCCTTCAGGTTGGATTTTCCTTCATATATTCAAATTTATGTTGTTGTTAATGTTGAGAAATTAAGGTTTTATGAGCCTCCTTTGATTGAACATCAAGGATAGAATGTCCAAATTCCTTCCATAGAGTATTTTTCTCTTGAATATCTTGATGAACTACAGTAAGACACCATTCTTGACAGAAGAACAAGGTCTTCAAAATAAGGGAATGTGGATTACCTTCGAGTGGGGCTCAAGGGAACAAATCCTTCAAAGGCCAAATGGATTGAGATTGGAAAGGTCAGGGAACTGTACCCTCAGCTATTGGACAAGTGAAAGTGATATTTTGGGGCCCAAAAGGCTTCCAATGGGGAGGAATGACTAGGTGCTCAAAAGATAACTCAAAATTCAAAGTTTTCGGATTGGTGTGGAAACTAAACAACCATGTACTGCTCGTCATCTTGAATCTGGCACAACTCGTTTTGTGCGAAACAAACTCTGTATGACTCCAAAAACGAGTTATGTTCACTTTCCCAAACAGGTGAATTTTCAAAAAAAAGGACAGCCCATTCAGTAGTTCGTAATGTTGACGTGGCACTGACTAGGCAGGTTATGTGGTCGTTGAATTGGTCAATGGGATGATCAATTAATGATATCATGCCAAGTGGCACATTCTGATTGGTTGAAATTTCATGTTTTCTATTGGTTGGAATGGTGGCTAACCACGAACTAACACGTGGCCCAATCGGAGGCCGCCACATGAAAGCCCAGGAGGCCACCAAAATTTTGTTTGAAGTCTAGGTGGAGGTAGTGGGGGTCGAACCCACCACCTACCAACGCACAAAACAACCAATTACCAATGTACCGTGACAGTACTTATTAATATGAATGGAATCAGAGTTATATTTGAAATTATTTGGCGCGAAGATTAGAGAACAAGCCAGCCCGCGTGGGGCCAACCACGGTTATGTAATCGCCCATATGACCACCACAGAGGTGGAGTGGGTGCCCGGCCAGTGGGGGGAGACCATTGGCCTTAGCCCCAGGCATGTAGCCCCCAATGTGGCAACAATTTTTGGACCTTACGTGTGAGCGAGCATTTTAATTGCCCGACGATTTCACCCTATTTTCGGTGAAATTTTCACTCCGTTAGCACGCTTTACGGGCAAAATTGTAGGATGATGCTAGATTTTGGGGAATTTGCGGTGTGATTAGTAGAAGATTGGGAAAGGCCATAAATTCTTCAACTTTTTACCAAATCAAGAGCATAAAGAGGCTACACATGAATTTTTGGGCATTCTGGAGCCATTGGAATAGGTTACATAGAATTCTAAGCATTGTAAACTGATGTATTCACACTTTTGAGAATAATAGAGAGGACCAAACCATTAGAAGATGGACCAAGGAGATATATCCCAGGAGGGGTGAACTCCTTTATCATGTGTTGTTTTGATATTATTTATGGTGATGTTAATGTTTGTCATTTGCTACTATTCAATCATTTGTTTATGTAAATTTGCACTTAAAAATTAAATAAAAACACTCAAAAATAAATTGTTTTAACTTGCAAACAATCTCATGAATCGTCAAGCACATTTAATATAATCTGAAAGGTAATTTTAACACAACAAAAATAATTTTCTTAATCAGATCACCCCAATACCCAGGGATCTCACTCATCAGAATAACAAGCAACATCAAGGATTCTCATATCTGGAATGTTGGTTAGAGCAACAAAGATCTTGTCCAGGAGCATAGTTTTTGGGAAATCAAAAACAGGAACAATGCACTATTTTGGGATGACTCGTGGCATCAGTGGCCAAAATTAGCTTAGAATGAACAACTCCACCCAACTAGGGACTCCCTCATCTCCAAGGGCCAAATATTAGTTGCACATTACTAGGATTCACCCCCCTATAATTCCTAATGTTACAATTGGAAGTCATGTGAGGAATGGATTGAGCCTCCCTCCAAAAATAAAGCACAATTATCAAGCAATAATTAGCAAACAAAAGAATTGTGGTTCAAGAGGGAAATGATATTCTTCATTGGGGTTATCATCCTTCAGGAAATTTTAACCTCTTTGAAGCTTGTAGTCTTCTCACAAGAAGAAACAATGACGATGATAAAGGAAAATGGCATAAAATATGGAATATCAAACCCTGACCCAAAATCACTCTTTTTTTGTGCCTTCTATTATGGAGAAAAACTTTGATATGGGACAAGCTTCAAATTTGTGGCTCTTAGGGCCCCTTCATTTGTCTTCTCTATTTCTCCAATTTAGAAAATATCAATCATTTTCTTAGCAGTTGTAGCTAACCAAGTTGCCAATTTAACGAGAATTATACCGAGTCCTCATTCTTTTAGAGGTTGCAAAAAATCATCCAATTTTGAAAAGTGTTGATGCAGAATCAACATTTTTATTTGGAGCATATTTTTGACATTTTAATTTTTCTTATTTATTAAGTATGGACAATTTTTTTTTAATGCTAGTGGCTTTCATGCTAATTTTGCAAAGTTTTGATGCATCATCAACTCCCCTTTTTTTGGGGATTATTTTTAACACTTTAAATTTTATTATATATTAAGTATGGATAAAAAAATTTAAATGTTGGTGATTTTCATGTTGATTTTGAAAAATGTTGATGCAACATCATTTTTTATTCGGTAGCATATTTTTGACACTTTAAATTCTCTTATGTCTTAAGTATGTACCCCTTTTTAAATGTTTTTTATTTAACCATCTTTCAAGTTGCCTTCTTCTTCTTCTTTTTTCTTCCTAAGATGCTTGTTTTCTAAAGGTTTTTCAAGTTTGTGTTTTTTATTTTTCCTTAAAATATTTTTTTTGTAATGATTTTTTTAAATTTTTTTGCAAAGTTTAAAAAATAGTAAAAGTAATATTTTGAAGTTATGATTTTTTATATATTTATGTATTTTTAATTAATACTTTAGTACATATAAAATTAGTAAAATAACTAGAAATTTTAGCGGCGATGGAGAAGGATTACAGTCTAGAGTTTTTGCGGCGACATACTCCTTAACCTAGTTTTTTGCGGTGTTTTCATGCAGCCAATTTCTTGGGACCCTATTTTATTAACTGAAGGTATTTGTAGCCACCTACAAGTTATTGTATTCTTGCTTTTTGCCTTACCTTTTCCACCTGAGCCCCTACTTTTCGGCTCAATTTCTCTGAATATTTTTTCTTATGACATCAATGTCAAGTTCTTTTGAGCTCCCAAACCACATGGCTCATTCATCAGAAGAAGCTTAGCCAACCTCAATTTTTCCCCAGTTACAAAATGGTGCAAAAAAAAAATTGGTTCTATACCACAGGAAGTCAGAAAGGGTCAATATACACAAGACTCCTACTATGCCCCACCAAAGCCATAGGTTTTACAAAGGTCCTCTGACCAGTATGTCAAGTTTGTGCAATCGTCACAAGCAATTTTGACAGAAAAATGAGCAGGTGGAGTTGGGACCCTCTGGAAGTGTTATGGGGAGAGGGAAAAAATGAAGTGAGCCCAAAAAACCTACAAGGTTCTAGCAGAAATGAAGGAAATTGAAATAACCCTGGGTTAAAAGTTCATGTAATAATGTTAATAAGGGAAAATAAGACCAAGGTCATGGGACACGTATTCCAAGATGAATGTTGGGAAAAACATCCTAGTGGGTGTTCATTTGGTTTATTATGGCTAAGGGGAAATTGGCAAAGGATTTGAAAAGGAAAAGAGGCATTAATTGGCATTTTATTTATGAAAATAAAGGAAAATAGGATAAAAGGGAGGTGAAAGGTCACAAGTTTCATGTGAGGAGGAAATTGAAGGAAAATTAAGGAAAACAAAGAAAATAGAGGCCTCAATAATAAAAAGGCTTTAGAGGATCAATTCAAATTTTTTTGTCAACTTTAGATTAGATCTCTCTCTCATGTTATTACACACTTAGAGAAATCTTGGAGCTCTCTCTCTATTTTCTCTCTCATACTCTTACACACTTAGAGCATTCTTGGAGCACTCAGGCATTGGATTAAGGAAGGCAACGAAAGGACAAGAAGGCGAAGGAAAACAAGGATC
This sequence comes from Pinus tabuliformis, assembly GCA_031772625.1. NCBI lineage: Eukaryota > Viridiplantae > Streptophyta > Pinopsida > Pinales > Pinaceae > Pinus > Pinus tabuliformis. Next base: position 791,981,177 of record CM062805.1, read on the forward strand.
AAGTGATTACAGTGGGATTACTTTGTATGTATCGAGTAGCATGTATGATTCCCTTGCTAGTTTTTGCATGCAAGTGTGTATTTGGTTCTCTTGTTGTCATTGGTGTGACAGTGGTTTTAGCATTGCCTTACCATTTTTGGATATCCATGGTGTGATAGGGTTCTTTCATTTGGTTGAGATTTGGATTGACAGATGGTTTTGGAATGAGGTGAGGTGGTCTCAGGAAAATTCCCAAGGGCCTAGGAATCCCTTGAATGCTAATGGTAGGATGAAGCATGAGGGTGGAGACAAGCAAATTCCTCAAGGTATTAGTGAAAAAAAATTGGAGGCATCAAAGCTTGTTTAGGGCCTAGTGATACCTTGACTAGTTTTGGTAGGATTGTTGTTGACTCCTAATCATGAGGATTGGGTGAACACTTGTAAATACTGTAAATATTAAATAATTGAAAATGAAGAGTCATTGGGAAGTGAAACCCAAGAGTCACTCCCTCATGTATATAACAAGGATTAATCTTAATGAATAAATATAGTTGATTTGAGTAGTTACCTCTTAGCCTGACATGATATCAAAGGCAGACCCAATTTTGGCATCCCTTTCTACCCTTGTAAATCCCTTTTGGCCTTTTCACAATCTTCCATATTTTCCATTATTATGTCCCTCTGTTATCTGCCATATTATTTCAGTTCAAATCCCTTGGAGTTTATTTCAGCACTGGGCATTCTTTGTGTTGAATTTTATACGAGTAATGTTGTGAGCGAATATGCAAAGGTTGTGGTTTGTTGTGTTTGGGAGGAGTATGAGGTGTCGAGAATTATTATTAAGGAGCATCGTATGACCAGTCAGTTATTAGAGTCATCCATACATTGTCTGCAAGTTTCATTGTTAACATTGTCCATGCCTCTCCACACTTCCATATGGTATCACTACTCTCCCCTCAATGTTGCATAAAGTTTCCTCCATACACAATCACTTTGTTTTCGACCTGGCATATACCATACACAATTGTCTCCCACACGCTACCTCCACCTCTCCCATACAATCCTGCTCTGTGGCCATACCATTTCACATAGCGCATTGGCTCCACTAGAAACCATTTCTCCATACGTCGTCCTTCCTCCACAAAGCCTAACACATTTTTGTGTATATTTTCATAGCAGCAAGGACCTGCATACTTTCCCGTCATATACCAACAACTACTAAGAGCATCCTAAATCAACAAAGCAAGGTACAAACACTTCAATTCCCAGTTCATTTCGATCCATTATTCCATGATTTCAAATGTATAGTTATCACACATCTTGTACCTCCATACAACAGAGTTTCATCGCATTATCATATACATTGTCTACACTCTCTCCATATCTGTTTTATTTGGTCCACGATGTTTCTAGGCACAAACAACATAACTCTGTTTTAGATATAGCGCATGCCTATTTTATATATTACTGTGTGGAATGGGTACTATTAAGTACCTCTTATTGGGTTTTGTGAGCATGGACATACCATTCGAACTCGGGACTATCCTGAACCGCCTCCCCCATATAAAAATTTTCCCTATGTTGAATGCCCTTACCCACATATAAATATGATGTCCCTACATTGAATGCTCCTCCATATACATATTCCCTTCCCCATATAACCCTTCCCCACATAATACCTCTGTCCAAAAATAAAAATAAAAATACAGCAGAATAGAAGTGAAACTTTTCACAGTATATTATCAATAGAGGTATAGTCTATTGGAAGCAAAAGTATTTTTTACAGTACACATTTTAAAATGCATTCATTAATATCTATTATGGGAGTGGTTCTCATTGGGAAGGAGAAATATCTAGAATGATCGTAGAAGATAAAACACACTCTCATTTTTAATGAGCTGTGGAAAGGATTTTGTGTTGGAGAAGGAGACAGTGAACCAGCAAAGCCTACCTCAAACAAGGAATTTGCCATTTGGGAAAACAATAATAGTAACACATATGCCTTGATTACAGCATCTGTAAATGAAGAGGTGAGTCACCATATTTCACCATTTTCGAATGCTTTTGAAGCCTTACAAAAATTGAAGGAACTCTATGACTCGCACTTTGCACTTGAAGTTGTCCAACTGATGATTAAATTATTCAGCCTTGAATTACAAAATGATGATCCTCTTTCTCTTGCATCAAAAGTAAAATCTATTATGCATGATATCAAACTCACTAATTGCTATAGAAATTTTTGTGCCTTACAGCTCCAAGCATGAAATGTCCATAAACCAAGGGCTCCTAAGTCCCTAAAAGTGTTGTTCTAACCCCTAAAGGAATAAGGTCAACAAATTACAGCTTCTCCCAGAAGTTCTCCACCAGAAACTGCTCAGAATAAGTCAAAACAGGATCATTTCAGTTGCTCCACTAGCTAAGTGCGTTGCATAGCACCTAAATCCACTAGCTAGGTGCATTGCAATGCACCTAAATGCACTATGAGGGTGCGTTGAGCGAGAAATGACAAATGGCAGTGTCATTCCGTGAGGTGGAGAGACAATGGAAGCTTCCAGAATCTTCTCCTATGACACTTGCCTCACTGAATTCGACCAAGGATGAGTAAGAGGCCTTCAGTCTCCAAGTGGAAGCAAGAACTGACAGAGAGAAGACACTAATAAAATCACAAGCTGACTCATCCTCCTTGCATACATCTATATATGGATCCCTCATCCCAGAGATCTAGAGGCTGGAATTTTGCACATTGTAAGGAATTGCTGTTGGTTTTGAGACAAACATCAGAGAATTGGGTGATCTATGCTTTGTTGGAGGTGAAGAGGGGCTTCTTTGCTGGGAGGTTGATGCTGGGTCAGGAACCATCGGTTGTAACTCCTCCTGGATCTTCTTGTTTATCAATAAAAACTATTTGATTTTTTCCTCCATGCTTTTGTATCATTGATGCTTGTTACATTTGTATGGTTAACTTAAATCTGATCCTAAGTTATTTATGAATATAGATCCATGTCTTTGTATAGTGTTCTTCTTCTGTGATCTTACAGGTACTTGGTGAAGCTGGGCAAGTAAGGGAGCAGGTAGCTGGAAGCTGTCAAAGAAGAGAGGAATTGGATCAAAGGATTAGCGCAAGACACATGTCGGTTCTTTCTATTCCTCTTTGTCTATAGTTCATAAAGGAAATACAAAAGTAGTTTTCTCTGTTTGTTTCTAAGGCAGCTATCACACCTTAGTGGGATAGAGCAGTTCTAAATAGACACTTTTCTTGGTAACACTAATGTTGAACTAGACATTCCTCTAATAGCTTTTTTCCAAGCACTTTATCCCACTTATTCAAATTACCTTGATTCATTACAGGTAAATGGAAACCTCAAACAAATTACCTTTGAATCCCTTGTGAATAAATTTGTTGAGAGAGAGAAAGCTTCTGGGAATAAGACAACTCATCAATATTCTGAAGAAGTTGTGTGTCTTGCACATAGAGAAAAGAATCATGGTCAATAGTCTTATAGAGGAAGAGGTGGTCGAAGAGGAAGAGGAAGAAAAAATTTCAGAGGTAGGGGGGGTAGACACTCTCAAAGAGAAAACTCTGATTTGCATTGCATACATTGCAATAGAGATGGATCACATGATCCATCCACATGAAATTTTCCTTGGGATAGAATTGAGCAAGAAGTAAATCAACCCAAAGGTAAAACCAGTGACAAAGAGAAAGGTGAAGCACCTGAATCCACTCACTATGTTGTGGCACATTGTAATATTGGATTAAATGAAGACTTGTTTAATGCTTCACTTGCTTCTGGGAAAAATTATTGGTTGCTTGATTCAGGAACAACTTGCCACATGACTTTTAAAAAATATTTTTTTGAAGAATTTACTAACAGTATTGATGGAGCAGTATACTTTGCAGACAAATCAAAACTCAAGCCATCAAGGCTTGGCACAATCAGGTTCAAATTTCCTGGTCTTCCATACTTTCTTATGCATGATGTTTTATATCTCCCACAAATACGGAGAAACGTGTTGTCCTTGGTCCACATCTGCCAGCAAGGACACTCCATTCATATGTTTCATGGCAAGGTTGAGGTGAGAAAAGCATCAAATCACTTACTTGTCATGACGGGGATAGAAGAAGAAAGGCTTCTCAAGTTGCAATGTACCTCTACTCGTGCAAAAAATTTCTCATACAATTCTGATTATGATGAAGGTACATTTCCATCAAGTCTATTATGTCATGCTAGATTTGGACACTTGAACTATGACAGCTTTCACTTGTTGAAGAAAAATGATGTTACTGGTTTGCCTACAATTCCTAGGAAACTTAAAAAATGTGATGCTTGCATTCTAGGAAAGCATAGCAAACATTCTTTTCATGATTCACATTCCATAGCACATAGAAAAATTGAACTCATTCATTTAGATTTATGCAGTCCAATGCATGTTGCTTCTACAAATGGAAATAAATATAGGATGACATTTATTGATGACTACACTAGAATGTGTTAGGTTTATTTATTGAAGAACAAATCTGATGCTTTTTAAACATTCAAGAACTTTCATACATGGATTGAAAATGATGCACAACCTCATATTGGCTCTATTCACATTGATAATGGAAAGGAATACACTTCAAATGAATTTGAAAACTATCTTCGCCAGCATGGGATCAAACGTCAAACAATTGTGCCTTATAATCCCCAACAAAACAGAGTAGTTGAAAGAATTAATAGGACCATCTTAAATATGATACGTTCCATGATGTTTTTCAAGAATGTAAAATTGATGCTTTGGACTGATGTAGTTCTATGTGTTGTATATGTAAAGAATAGATGTCCATCTAATGCTATTAGAAACAAGACTCCTTATGAAATGTGGTATGGCCACATTCCTTTGGTAAATCATCTTAGGGTCTTTGGCTCCACCTGTTATGCCTTGATACAAAAGGTACATAGAAACAAACTTGGTGCAAGGAGTTGTAAGTGTATCTTATTGGGGTATTCAAATACCTCCAAAGCATAGCATCTCTATGATGAAGTTAATAAAAATTTGTTGTATCTAGAGATGTAATATTTCTTGAATCTTCCAAAGCTGACAATGTTGTTGAGCGGCAACTTGATCACTTGTATAGATTCAGTCATGCAAAATCATTTAAAGAATTTGATAATCAAATTCCACATATTTAAGGGGGGATTCTTGTACTGGATCAATATGTGGAATCTTCTTCTGAATCACTCCCTCCCCCACATGAAACTCCAACCACTGATGATACTTTGAGTGATGTGATTGAAAGAATTGGGAGACTCAATCTTGATTTAGTCCAAACTCAATCAATTGAGTAGCCTGGACCATCTTAGAAAGGTCCTTCAAAGTGGCTGACAAAGACACTTGAAAATTTTCATCTTGATGAGGTTGGAAGGATAGGAACATGAAATTCAACCAAGAAAAATGGAGGTGATGTAGATGATTCTGATTCACCTGATGATATGGATGCTTCTTGTGATTGTGAAACAAATTTGTCTACAGATTTTGAACCAACTTCCTCCAAAGAAGTCGCTTCTCATGATGAATGGAAAGAAGTGATGCAAAAGGAGTATGATTCCTTGATAAAGAATGGCACTTGGAATTTGATTTTTCCTCCATTGGGAACCAAACCAATTGGATGCAAGTGGGTCTACAAGAACTAGTATAAATTTGATGGCTCACTTGACAAGCACGAAGCCAGGCTTGTGGAAAAAGGTTTTGCACAAAAGGAAGGGGTTGATTATGAGGAAACTTTTTACCCCACGGAAAAATGGGATACCATCCGGACACTCTTTTCCCTAGCAGCTCAGAACGGTTGGAAATTCCATCAAATGGATGTAAAAACTACTTTCTTGAATGCAGATTTGAAATAAAATGTTTTTATGTCCTAACCTGAAGGATTTGCTATGAAGGGACATGAACATAAAGTATGCAAAATTGTAAAATACTTGTATGGCCTTAAGCAAGCACTGCGAGCCTGGTATGAAAATCTAATTGAGCATATTCTGAAACTCAACTTCAAACATTATGATCTTGATGATGCAACTTTGTTTGTAAAGAAAGTTGTAAAAATAGTTGTATATCTTGTGGTATATGTAGATGATCTTTTGATGACATGGAACAATGAGAGCTACGTTTCATCCATAAAGAAGGAATTGAGGAAAGGTTTTGAAATGACTGACTTGTGCTATGTTCACTACTATCTTGGTATTGAAGTAACTCAACATTCGAATTCTATATTCCTGTCTCAAAAGAAGTACATTGCAGATCTGTTGAACAGGTTTCACATGGTTGAGTGCAATCCTCTGACTACTCCAATGGAACAAAACTTAAATATCACATCCACTTAAGGAAAATAATTTGAGGATGCAACAACGTATAGACATCTTGTAGGAAGTCTCAACTACCTGACCACTACCAGATCCAACATTTCATTTGTTGTTGGAATCATCTCCAGGTTTATGCAAAAGCCTTGTGAGGGACATTGGTCTGCTGCAAAAAGAGTTCTAAATTACTTAAAGGGAACTCAAGACTTTTGACTCAAGTATACACAAGTGGGCGACTTCAGCTTGATTGGATACTCTGATTCAGACTTCGATCAAGACAAAGAAACTAGGATATCTACTTCTCATTATGCTATGAGTCTTGGATCAGGAGTTGTCTCCTAGAGATCACGCAAACAATTGGTTATAGCAAATTCCACAACAAAGGCAGAATATGTGGTAGTAGCTGAGGCAAAAAGATAATTGTGTGGCTCAGGAAAATTCTGGAAGATTTGTAGGTAAAATAAGTACATTCAACTCCACTCATGATTGATAACACCTTTGCAATAAATTTGGCCAAGAACCCAAATTTCCATGATCGAATGAAGTAGATCAATACAAAATACCATATGATTTGATATCATGTTGAGGCCAAGACAATCCATTTGCACCATTGTTCCATTAATGAGAATATTGTAGACATCTTCACCAAAGCACATGGAAGATAAAAGATTGAAAGATTCAAAACAATGCTTGGACTCACTAATATCCCTTCAGATTAAGGGAGGGAATGTTGACACCTACTCATGGGGATTGGGTGAACACTTGTAAATAATGTAAATAGTAAATAATTTAAAATGAAGAGTCATCTGGAGGTGAAACCCAAGAGTTACTCCCTCATGTATATAACAAGGAGTAATATTAATGAATAAACACAGTTGATTTGAGGAGTTACCTCCTGGCCTGACAATTGCAGTAAAACCTGGTAGTGTATGTTTTAGTTTGCACCTAGTAATTGCTTGACTGGTGTTGGCTTAAGGAGGCCTAACCTAGGTTTGGAGTTAATTAGCTAAACAAATCCTTACACAACTGGCTCTTTCAGAAACAACCCATGGAGCGCGGACTGAGGTCTCACCCGAAGTAGTATGGGGGGATGCTGAAACCAAATTTATGCGCCCTTGAGATGTCTGAGGGGTTGATTTAGTCCAACTGTGAATAGCTTCGCGTAGGTCACTTCGCGAATTATCTTGACCTGTGAAACCTTCGCGATCTGTTATAATCACCTTCGCGCAGCCCTCACCAGGGGCCTGAGGTGATTCCGCATTGCCCTAGCAGCGATTGGTGCTACTTCCCCAAGTTATACCGCAGATCTTACTTTTTTTATAACAGTTAGTTATCTTCACGTAAATAGATACTTTATATTATATTCACTTTATCAACACATTCATATAAGTTTGTGCATCATATAAACAATAGAAATGTAATTTATATCCAATACATTAAATGCACAAAACAGGAAAAAGATACACAAAAATGATGTAAAACTTCTCTTTATTACTTCTCCAAAGGTTACAGACTCGACTCGCCCTGCACACTCAACTGCAGGGGTTTTCTCACTCAACTGTAGACTACTAGGCCTCTGGGTACTCAACTGCAGATCCTTCTCCTACTCTACGACCCAAAGACTCGACTCTACTCTTAGGTAAGACTCAAATCTCCATCTATTACTTCCACTTCTCTTTCTTCAATGATTCACAAATTAGATCCTCGCTCTATTTATACAATCCCATGGTCTGTGGATCATGGGTAGATTTCTAAAGGTGACATTACATTTCAAAAATGAGGGCAGACAACCCTATGAATCATTTACAATCTTTGCGCTCCGCACCCACATAACGCAGAGTCTTTACATCGAATTTAGTCAAAATCTGGGCTTTAAGCCCCAAAACTTGCCTTGGGGGATCCCGCACCCAACAGGCCCCCAACACAAACATCATGACTTGCTCTCAAGTCACTCTATTGATGCGGAGATATTCGGGCGGAGGCCTCCCAACTATGTCTGAACTGCTGCAAGATCAGTAGCACACTAATCAACTGCCTGTTGTATCTCCTGCATGCGTTGTTCAGAGACTATTCTATCTAAACTGCTTCCTTATATCTACTCCTACATTCCCTACATATGTTTATAATCCCGTGCCTCCTTTTAGCTACCGGGAGCACTAAGACTGTGCTTTGGTGGGCCAGTCAGATAGCCAAGCCACTCGTGTATGGCTTTAACTGACTACCATTCAATATTCCTAGGAAATGTTCTCCATTTAACTTTACCAACTGCATTGCACCTCCATCTATGACCTCCTTAATAACATACAGTCCAATCCAAGGCATCAAACTGATCAACTCTCGGTGGTAGTCCCCAAATTCGTCAACGTATTCATGTGCATTCTATTTTATCACCATAGTTTTCTTATTAAGAAAGTCTGTATGTATTCCTTCCTCAAGCTTCTTGACTTCTGCTTCCACCATGGTGCTTTTCTCCCTCAACCGAACTCTTTCATTCATGAGTGCTTGGAGCCTAATATCACCTTGCTGAATCTCTTCATCAAGTCCCAAGCATTCTTCTTCGTTCAACTACGGGATCCCTTCTTCCAAGGCTCCGCAATTTGTCGATCAGTGGGCGCTACTATGCATGAATTAGCCATGATAGACTCCATCAGCATTACAACATTCGCTCCATAGGCTAGCCTAGAATGCATCTGTTATGTTAGTTTCTTGCACATCGCCCTATAAGCCCACAAAACTGCTGGTATGCATAGGTCCTAATCACTTCGTTGCGCATTATATACCTTGTTCAGCACTCTGCATACCTTGTTAAATGATTCCGTGAGGATAACCTTCTGCATGCTCGCTCTCTCCACACTCGATCGTTTCAAGTTGAGGAACTGTTCGCGCATTTTCCCACTCAACACATGCTTATTGATCGTATTTCCCAATGTGCAGTCCATGTGTATCCACACAGGTTGTTTACCATATGCTAGTACCCACCTGAAAGATGTGCGCATGGACCATCCCGTCCATTGTATTTATTTTCCAAGTGCATTATAGGTTTCCCAAACTGTGTGTGCATCACCCTCCTACATGCACGCTAGTCTTTAAAGCTTCCTTTGTGCGTATCCCACCACCTCGCGAGCGTAGCATGCATTACCCAATTCAAGGCCTGGAAACGTTGCTTTCAGGCACCTCCCTTTCAAACTTATCTAGGAAAGAATCTACCTCACCTAAACCACCATACGTAGGCAGATCTCTCACTTCTATCCATATGCAGTGCAACAATCTTGTCATCATATTACAATTCGGCGTGGTTACCTCATGTAACTGATTCTACCATCACTCTATCTCCTCATCAAAATCTAATGTACAGGAGCTTTCACACTCCCTTGAGATCCGTCCGTACACAATGGGATTTACCCAGTCATGCTCTTGCATAGTTATCTTGTAGATGCAATCGAAATCGTCATCACTTTCATAGTCATGCACTGGCTCGGTGTAGCATGATCCTTCTGCAAGGACCAAGGGTATAACTACGCGTAGAGACTTCTTCTCAAAAATCATCTTGTGCTTCTTCAGATTAATCACCCTATTCATGTTAGTGGCCCAATCAATTCCTAAGAGTGCAGGATAGGGATTGCTGTCAAAAATAATCTATATCACTTCAAAGTCTGCTAGTACCCTTGCTCCCTCAATATCCATGGTGATTCCATGAAATCATCCCATGGGTATTACCTTCTGTTGGTTCATCATTCGCAGCTGAATAGGAGACCATTGCAGTGTAGGCCTCCCCATGTGCTCCCATGTTTGCTTCGACAGAATGTTTGCGTCTAATCCTAAATCCATAATTACTTGGTCCATCTCATATTCTCCAATCTACATGGTTAGCCTCATTTCTCTCCCTGTCCTAGTCTTGTGTTTTCCAATCTTCCGAACTACATGCAGTTCTCTTGGCGCGGTCCCAACACATCTATTAATGAGTTCCTGCAATCCTTTTAGAACCTTATTGTAACACAGTAGCTTCATGCATGTTTCCAGGAAAGTCATAAGCATAGATGGGTCCATTTCCAGCTCCGGTATATCTTTGCTTTCTGAAGTGGAGACATTAGCGAAGATCTTCTTAACTTCCATGAAGGTTTCCTTAGCATGCTCAAAATCAAACTCTGCTTCTTTCATCGGAGCCTTGCGAACCCAAGTACTATCTTCAGGTTGTTTTCCTTTATCATCTCCCATCACGATTCCACTTTGGAGCATAATGTTCACATTTGGATCTTCCTCGCGTGACTCAGACCTCATCATCTGCAGGTTCTGTGTCGGGGGAGGTGGTAGCGCTCCCTTGTCACATATCCTAGCTATCAGCATAGGACAATCTTCCATCTCATGATCAAACAAGGTACAATATAGACATGATGGATGTGTTGGGTTCGTATAATCATGAGCATAATGCCTTGGTCCCCCACAATTGTAGCATATCAGCTGTCTGCGACCTCTTCCAGGTCCTCCTCCACCTCGACCTTGTCTGTGCCCCTGAAATCCGGTTTGCGTCATTCCTGCAATTATGTCTAGGGGGCACGTCTCAGCCTGAACTCTATAAGTGGGAGTTCTATCCATCATCAGCTCATAGCTTCTACAAGTGTGCTCATCGTGTCCAACCAATCTAAAAAAATTATAGAACAATTTTTGCGAATTCTGCGTGTACTTCTATAACAAATAGCACTTGTCCATAGCATGCTTTCCTCCTATTTAAAAAATCACGCACCACAAAGTAGGTGTTGCGCTAGGTCATGATTATGTTTCTGGCCTTAACGGCATTGATCCTCCTCCCACAAGGTAATTCATGAACACAAGGCAGTGGTCCTTATCATGACCCTGACCCTTGCATTTTACGCACCACACCTCTTTGCGCACTTCTAGTCGGGCTATCCTGTCTTGTTTCAGACTTTTGCATCTCAAGGCATAAGTTTTTCAACTGCACGTGGATCTGCTGAAGTCCCAAGTTAGGATCCTGCATCAGGGTTTCATGTAGCCTCATCGTGATCTCCAAGGCCTCTGCCTAAGTCAATGACCTCTGTTGCGACAACGTGTTCCTCAAATGTAGTGTTAGCAATGCTACAAACCATTCGCGGTGTTTTCCATCCGTCAAAGTCATATTGGATTCGCAAATCGTACACTTCAATCTCTGATCCAGCTCCCAAGGAGTCTCGCCTAGTAGCATGGTGATCTCTTTGAATCTAATGATCAACTGCGGTTTTTACTTTAGCTTGCTAAATTCTCTGTTTAGCACAATTTGGAGTCCACGATTCCCACATTCGTATTGTCATTAGAATGCTTAATATATCAGGTCAACGCGCAATCCTGCAAAGCGCTGACCAGCATTGCTTTCTTTATATTATCATCTATAACTCCCTATGCTTCCCATACAACTCTTATCATGAACCAAAGCTGGTCTGGATCTTCATTTCCTACTCCCTTGAACACAGGCAACTTTATCGTGCTTGCCATATTGAATTGCGGTGGCGGTGGAGGTGGTATGGATGAAGATGGAGGTGAAGGTGGTGAAATTGGTGGCGGTGTGGGTGGGGTGGTATGCTTGGAATCCTTTGCCTTATCAAATGGATCACACTTTGTGGCAAGAACCTCACGAGCTCTTCCTTGTCCCCTCGCGGAGGTGAAATCAAAGGGTTATTCTTTGGTCCCTTACTTATTTCGTTTCTGCAGGTTTTTCCACTTCGCATAGCTCCGGACATCAAGGTAATTACATAACCCTTTGTTTGCACAATAGAATTTTAATCCAAGTATTCAGATACTTTACGTACTTACCTCACGGTCCTTTGAGGAAGCATCACTCTCCCTCGCTATAGCTGACTAAAGTATCTACTGCTAACTGAGTAATGAATCCTCTTATAATCTGATCGAGCCAGTGATCAACAGCATGTGCGATCTTATCCTTTGATGCTTCCAATCTGTGCACCAACTCTGGGGTCCACACAATAGGATTGTCGAGTTTCCACCTTCCTTGGATATCTACTAGCTTTGTGATCCACTCGTACAACTCAGTAGGGAAAGATGCGAAAAATATTTCGTGGATCTCTATGTACAGGTAGCAGTCTAACCAATCTTCTTTTATCAGTGACGGATTCCTATTCTCCTGCGCCACGAACTCGTGAATTATTCTATCCAACCAACCTTTGATTTCCTTCTTAGTTGGATTCCAATGATATGACATTAGACATCTCTATGCAGATTCTGGTCCTGACAATGGAACCATTTATTGGCTTGAGGAGGCCTAACCCAGGTTCAAAGTTAATTAGCCAAAGAAATCCATACACCACTGGCCCTTTCGGAAATAGCCTGCAGAGCCTGAACGGAGGTCTCACTCGAAGCAATATGGGAGGATGTTGGAACCAAGTTTCCACACACTTGGGATGTCTGAGGGGTCGATTTAGTCCAATTGTGAATATCTTCGTGCAAGTCACTTCACGCACTCTCCTGACCTGCGAGGCCTTCACAATCTGTTATAATCACCTTCGCACAGCCCTCACCAGGGGCTGAGGTGATTTCATGCTACCCTAGCAGTGATCGGCACTACTTCCCCAAGTTATACCATAGATCTTACTTATCTTCTTATAAAAATTAGTTCTCTTCGCATAAATAGATACTTTATCTTATATTCACTTTATCAACACATTCATATAAGTTCGCACATCATATAAACAATAGAACTGAAATTTATATCTAATACATTCAATGCACAAAACAAGAAAAAGATACACAGAAATGATGTAAAACTTCTCTTTATTACTTCTCCAAAGGTTACAGACTCGACTCTCCCTGCACACTCAGCTGCGGACTACTAGGCCTCTACTCAGTCAACTGCAGAGCCTTCTCCTACTCTATGACCCAAAGACTCAAATCTACGCTTATATAAGACTCAAATCTCCATCTATTACTTCCACTTCTCTTTATTTGGTGATTTAAAACTGAGAGCCTCGCTCTATTTATACAATCCCATGGTCTGCAAACCATGGGTAGATTTCTAAATCCAACATTACATTACAAAAATGAGGGTGGACAACCGTATGACTCATTTACAATCTTCGCGCTCCGCGCCCACAAAACACGGATTCTTTACATCGGATTTAGTCAAAATCTGGTCTTTGAGCCCCAAAACATGCCTTGGGGGATCCTGCGCCCAACACCTAGTAATGGCGGTATTGTGGTAAGGCCTGGTTGTGTAGGTTCTTCTTTTGGACCTAGGAGTCCCTTGAACGGTTTTTGCGGGATTGTGGTAAAGCCTAAGGAAGCCTGGTTGTTTTGTTTTGATTCCCACATTCATGCTTGGAATATGGCATGAGGGTGATTGGCTAAAAGAAAGATTAGGTTTAGCTAAGTCTATAGCCGAGTGGTACATGGAAGTCTCTAACTTGGTTGGATTTTTCATGTGTTAATAAGACCCCTTTTTCTCTTGTATTTCATGATTATTTATACTTGTTTTGATGTAGATTTTATGGTTGTTTTATCATTTTTTTTTATCGATAAGACTAATTCTATTAAGCAGTAAAATATTGTACAAGAGGATACATTCCAGAGATGCAAGAAACTGGCAACCGGAAATGATAGGACTTTCAACCTCGGTTCCAGGAAAAGAGTGAAGCAAGCAAGGAGCTACAACTAGTCACTGAAAGCTTATGTAGCAATGAATGCTACCCTAAAAGAGTAGGGGTTTCAACACGAAGCTTTTTCCCTTTCCTTTTTTTAACTTCAACCCAACCACTTTGGGGTGGATGGGCGATTACAACTTGCAGATTGGGGTCCTCCACAGGGGGGCTCTCCTTTTCTGAGTTCGAGGAAGAGGACAAATGGACACGTTTCTGAGCAATGGCTGTATCAGAAGAAGGTGCCAGGCCATCGGTGGAAGGGGCCACAGAGTGAGGGGCCTGATTCAATTCTTCATCGCTATCTTCATCTTCAGAACTGGAGGAATCAGAATCCCCGACTGAAGGGGGAGAGCATGGAGCCCATCGTTTGGACATGGGCTTGGAGTCGTTGGCCTTGTTCTTTTTTGCCAGGCGAGATGGGCAAGTATTCTGCAAATGCCCAGACTGTTGGCAATGTCAACACCGAAATGCAGTGTTCTCGTAATCCAGCGTCTGGGTCCAGATAAAGTCATTTATCTTGAGATTGATTTGTTCTGGAAGACCTTTGCTCAGGTCTAGCTCCACACACACTCTTGCATATGAGTATAGACCTTTAGATTCCCGCCACATATCTCCATGGATGAAGCTGCCCAATGTGTCTCCTATAGCTCTGAAGACACGAGTATTCCATAGATGAGTAGGTAAGTTTGGAAGCCGAATCCATACCGGTGTCTTGGTTATGACTGCAGTGGCTGGATCAAAATCTGGGAACCAGGGAGTCAAAAAAGCCCTGCAGTTCCCATGAACCAAGGACCCTCTTCTAAGGCCTTTTCATAGTGCTTAATGTTATCAAAGAGAACAATGAAATAGCCTTTCGAGCAAAAAAGGATCTTACAATGATGTGTCCAGTTTGCATGGATCCATGCATAGAGATCCTGAGATCGGGGCCACAGACCATTAAATCTGCAAATGATGGCTCTTTCTGCAAATTCTTGATGCTGGGAAGCCAGTTCTTCATGCATGAGTTCAACAGAGGGAACTTCTTCAACTTTTTCAACTAAGAAGGCCTTAGATTTAAGGGCTTCCGGGGGTTTGGGGATCTCGGAGTGGACTGCGTCCTTGTATGAGAAAGGTCGAGTGGAGGAAGATTGTCCCGCTGCACCTCCTCTCAAACGAAGGGTAGCCACCACCGAGCTGTTCCTGGAAATGCTGTAAGCAGAGAGGGATAGAGGGTTTTCAAGTTGTTTACCTTGAAAGAGAAGTCGCAGAAGGCTAGATGGGATCCCCATTTTGCGCTCTAAATTCAGTATGAGGTCCTGCACCAGGTCTGAAGGGCGAACCCATTGCATGATGGTCCTGCCTGCAGGCTGCGAAATCTGGATCTGAAAGGAGTCAGATAAGGGCTTTGACCCCATGCATAGCTCTGGATCTGGCCAGAGCACGGGTTCTTCTGCCTTCTGGTTTACCAGATCTGGCCGATCTTTGTCCGATCTGAAACAGAGACTGCGATTCGGATAGCAAGTGGTTGCCTCAGATCCATGCATAGACCCTGCGGATGAAGCAATTTCCGGCTCTTTCTTGCTTGATTCCAAGGACGGCACGGAAGGTAGCAAAGCCAGAGCCTTGGCCTTGGAATTTTTAAGCTCCTGCTGCTGAGGGATCAGCAATCGAATCCACCAGGGGTTGCGCTTCCGAGCAAGCGCATCTGAGGCCCAGTCGTCGATAGCGAGAGCGAAATGTGCCTTCCTTTTTACTCCTCGCAGGATCCAGTCGGTGTCATGGCATGCATAGGGTGCTGCAAGCTGCTTGGCCCCCAACCTAATCTTCACATCCCTTTCTTGAATGTTGGCCTCGCCCTTAATGATTTTTCTGAGAAACGCGAAGCGACCAGAACAGGGTGGGCCGAAAGGGGGCAGGGGTTCAACATCGCGTGCAACCCAACCCTGTATGACTGATCCATCCTCGCCGATTAGTACAGCGTCTTGAACAAAGATAGGGTCCGTTCGAAACCTTGCAGCTCTAATCCTTTGCAGCGCTGATCCATGACGGCGCAGATTCCTGGTTCTCTGGGCGGCGGCAGCACGCTTAGTTCCCACTGTAACCCTAGCCATCGTGCTAGACTCCCAAAAATAATCCACCCTATGGTTGTTTTATAATTGTTATTATTTTGGTTATAAGAATGATTTTATGACATATTCTAGCTATGGCTCTTATCATGTTTTGATTGGTAAATGAATGGTTATTGAATTCATGACTTAATAAATGTTATTTCAGCCATTGTGAGAGGGCATTAGACCTTCTTGATGATTCTCATATAAGTATGAGACCCATATGTTCATATATTAATTTATGACATGTAGATTTCATGTTCACAATGTGGTTGATGAAATGCCTATCATGGTTAGGCCTGGTTAGGTGATTTTCTTGACTAAGTTTTGCATTAATGGATTTTTCCTAGTTTCATTTATCATTATGGAAGTTCTATCAAGTTCTGGGCAAAGATCTGGATCCTAGCCCTAAAGAGTGGCTCAGATTATGGGCTTTCATGCATAGAATTGGGAATTCTAGACTGCAGTTTTTGGGAGGTAGGTTTATCCATGAAACTGGATGGTTACAGTCACTTGATCTCCTTATTATGCAAGAGAGTGGGAGTCCATATCACTAAAAAGGTAAGTTAACTTAGGGTTCTAGCACCTAGAGTGGTTGTTTAGATCCTAAGGGTCATGTAACTCATAAGGAAGGTCAGTGAAGTTTCAGTTTGTCAATTCCACTCCCTTAACTATACTTAGGAGGTTGAGTCATGTCATAGAAGATCTCAACTCATGTTTACCTCGACCAGCCAGTGAAAGTGGGTAGATATGGGAGTGGTGGTTACAGATTGGTATCAGAGTGGGTTTCCATTCTCTTTGGGTGATATACCAATTACAGATTGGTATCAGAGCATGGTTCAAACACTTGGACTAGATGGGAAAATTTTTCTTGTTATGCATGCATGTTAGTGTTCTATGTGATTTTTATCCATGCATCTTGATATTCATTGTTGAAGTTTATGTTATCATGATGCTAATGTGTTGGCTGAGAGAGAGAAGAAGATGTAGATCATCAGAGCAAGGTTGTAGCACTGGACCTCGGGGTAAGAGCAGATCGTCATATAGGTTTCTATGTTGGGCATGCAGGTATGTTGGTTAATGGCTGTTATATACATTATAGATATGTATATAAATGTCATTCTATCGTTGTTTTGGTTACAAGCATGATGGATGCTAGTTGATTAGTGCGATCATGTGCACGTGTCTCAGTTACTCATGTTGTTATATGCATTGTGGTTGTACAATTGATGATTATGGTTATTGAAGTTAAGATGTTGATGTTATACATATCATGTTAATCTAGATTGGCCTGTGCAGATGGAGATGGTTATGATATTTAGGTATGAGTTGATATATTGTGATATTATGTCATACCAATTTGGATTGAATTGTGTAGATTTGATAGCCTTCCCTCATATATATTTAGGTATGAGTTTTATTATGTCGTTTATTTGGTTTATCTAACCTGGTATGTTTACAAGTTGCTTGATTGTTTTATTAAGTGCATGATATGAGCATGTGTCTATAAGATTGCATGAAGGAATGATCTTATTTTAAGATGGTTGTACTAACTTAATATGTGTTGAGAGGGCTAATATGTATTTGAGTGTAAGTGGGAGCTAGTTGTAGTATTATTATTTGTTATTGTGAGTTGATTATGACATGGTTGTTAGTCTCGGTAAAGGTTGATTTTAGATTAATAGACACGATGTCTTGATATTTGGAATGTGTGACTAACATGTGATCTTTGGAATGTGTGACTGACATGTGTGAACAAGTGAAGGGCAACATGCTTGGTATTAACATGACAAGGTAATAGTTGATTTATTTATATAACTAACAGTTGGGTGATTTGGAAGTACATAGTAAGGCTCAATTAGAACAAGGAAAAAAAGGTAAAAGAAAGGAATCAGGTGAGAATTACTTTGGCTATGTTTGGAAACCACAACTACAAACGAATGAGTACTTTACATGAATACAAGAAGTCTTCTTAACCTTGATTTTTCTGACATTATGTGGATATGTACTATATTCATGAACATGTATTTGACAGGTATAACAACTTGTTTCCAGTTATGGTTGGAATCGTCAAGGAATTGGAGTCCCTTGAGACATGATATATGTATGTGTTCAGTTACAAGGAAACATGCTTGCCACAACAAGGTAAGGTAATTGGTATATTGTATATCTATTTATGCATTGATAGTCATGTGTTTCTATAAGTATAATCCAAGGGAGTTGTATGGAAAAAGAGACTTCCATGAAATTTTGAAGAAGGATTGGGTTGAATTTTCACTTGGAAGCATTGGGAATCCATGGGGATTGAGTCATGGTGTTTGTTGCTAGTTTTTTTGTTTCGGTATTTTGTGATCTGTTGCACTTGATTTTCATTTTTGTTTATGTCTAGTGCATGGCCATGCCACTTTGTTTTTGGTGTTGTATTAGTATTGGTTTTCATGGTTTTCTTCTCATTTTCCTTCGTGTTCTAGTCTTTTATGTTTTGAGGGTCGTGGGAATTGGTTGGAAAAGAGGAAGCTAATGGATCTTGGGGAGAGTTGAATGAAATCCAAACAGGTAATGTAAGACTCGGATGAAGCTTGGTGCATGAGTAAAGGGAAACTAAAGGTAAGAATATGACATTCAATTGGATTGGTTGGGTCCATTGATGTAAATTGATGGTGGCAGGGAAGTCATGAGAAAGGAAACATGAGAGGTAAAGAAAATAGATTTGAGGTGACAGATGCCTTGGCTAAATTGGGAATTGTTGTTCTCAATGTTGTGCATGTTGTGCACGAATAAATGGAGTTCTCATAATCTTGACCTTCTGATATTCGGTAACTAAGTTGTGATCATGATTATATTGATGTCTATATATGTATACATGTATGTATGTATGTCGTTATCTGACAATGTCATTAAGGATCATGATTTTTTTATGCTAGCATATGCATATATATATGTGTGTGTGTGTGTGTGTGTGTGTGTGTGTGTCATTGTCTGATAGGGTTGTCAAGGACCATGATGGATTTATGCTAATGTTTATATGTATGTATGTATGTCATTGTCTGACATGGACATTAGGGATTATTCTTGTGGAATAATGATTGGTTATGTAGGTGAATGAAATGAAGAGGTTACCAATCTTATGAGGAATCAAGTGGAAGATTATCCTGACAGATCTATGAGGTTAGTATCATGTGGATATGAATTAATATTATGTTTTTATACTATGCCGATGTTTATGCTATGGCAGGTAATGTTGAGGGATACATCAGTGGAACGAAAGAAGTGCAATTTGTGACATGTTGGGACAAGCATGGATAGTGGAAAGACACTAGAGGCAAGTTTTCTTGCTAGATACAGTGTGGTCTTTGGATGTGTAGTCCTATTGTTGTGTATATGTTGTACATCTTGTACCTGTGGTGTTGCATACATGTGGTACAGTGTGCATGTTCTATATTCGGTGTTTTGAACACTTGGTGTTGTGTACATGTCATATATGCAGTGTTGTGTACATGTTGTCTATGTAGTGATGTGTACATGAGGTGTGATGTACACATTGTACATACAATGTTGGGTATATATGGTGTTGTGCGCATGTTATACATGTGATTTTGTGTACATGTAGTGCTACGTACATGTTGTACATGTGGTTTTGTGTACATGTTGTGTACACATTGTGCAGGTGGTGTTGTGTACATATTGTGCAGTTGGTATCATGTATATGTGGTGTTGTGTACACATTATGTGGGTGGTGCTTGTTGTGGGGAAAAGTATCCGATGCGGATGACCCTATCCCTACTCTAAAGGTGACAGTCTTTAGCAACAACTGAAAGTAAAGCTTTGATGTTTTCCTTTATGAAAGTACAGAGAGAAGGATGAAAAGATTAACCAACCTGGTGTCTTTCGCTTAGTCGATCCTTGTCCTCTCTCTTTGTCTCTTGTTCCCAGCTCCTTGCTCTCTTTGCCAGTCCAGCTACACACAAATCCTGCACAAAACAAGAGAGCAAACTACAAGATACATGTACTCATAACTGAAGCATGGATTAGGATGAATCAAATATACATGTAAATACAATGCATCAATGTAATACAAGTATATAGGAGAACATACAAAACTTTATTGATAGAAGTAACAGGGTTCTGAGAAGGTTACAACCAATGATGGCTCCAATCCAGCAGCACCTCCCCAGCAGCAAGAACTCTCCTCTTCACCTCTAGTAAAACAATCACCCAATAGCTCTAACTGTAAACCAACAGCACCTCCTTGCTTTACACAAAATTCCAGCCTCCTTAGACCTCATAGAAGAGCTCTATATATAGGAGAGAAGAAGAGAGGATGAGTCAGCTTGAGACTGACATGAAGTTGCCTTGTGTCCTCTCCCTCTTCAGTTAATCTTCAGTTCTTGAGTCCACTTGGAGATCCTTGCTTACACATGGTGATCAAGTACCTCTTACTCATCACAGGGCGAATCTCATGAACCAAGTGTCAGTTTGGAAGCTTCCTGGGCAGTTGACACCTTGCAGGATGACTGTGCCACTTGGCCAATCTCGCCCAGCGTAGGTAGCCTTCATTAATCTTGACTTCCAGCGCAGGTACAAGGAGGGACAGTTGCATTCCAGCGCAGAAGCTCAGTGGAGCAGCTGACATGATCCAAAATAAGCCTGTTTTGAAGTGTTTTCAGGTGGAGAACTGATTGGAAGTGCTGTTGTTTGATGACCTTGTTCTTTTAGGGGTAAGAACAACATGTTTAGGGACTGAGGATCCCTGTAATTATTGACATTTCATGCTCCATGTCGCGAGGCACAAAAATGTCTATAAC
Organism: Pinus tabuliformis; assembly: GCA_031772625.1. Classification (NCBI taxonomy): domain Eukaryota; kingdom Viridiplantae; phylum Streptophyta; class Pinopsida; order Pinales; family Pinaceae; genus Pinus; species Pinus tabuliformis. The sequence goes on from CM062805.1 coordinate 792,002,026, forward strand.
AGTTGCCCCCTAAAGTATGAGGCCGTTTATCGGGTGAAATGCTTTATCTAGAGGATCCGAAGTTCGTTCCAGTGCTGGGGAGAGTGCCCTGTAGTACAATACAATACAATACATTATTTTTCATTCTTTTTTCATGATCTAGCTGAGGCGGGCATTCCCATGCTCAGCTTTTATAAATACATTTTGGTACATATGACAGACGATCGTCTGAAGGTAGACTGATAATTTTCTGCTGAAATTATCATCCTTTGAATAGCATGATCATCTGTTGCAATGATGTACATGACAAATGCTTTTATATTTCCTGAATATATATCGCAGCCCGGATGGATGAAACTAGATCCGGGGTCTTCAAACTCGTTCGATCTTCACTCTAAGTACAAGTCGATCCATGTGAGAATTGCGCTGAAGTCGAACATGGAAAGACATCGCTTGATTATCGGTCAATAATGAAAACCGTTAACAAGCGCGAGAGGAATCACCAATAATGACGATGACCCTCAAGGTACTGCAGTACAATTCACGTGGCGTGAATAAAGGACTTGGCGTCGAACGCCACGCAAAATCTTCTGGTCGAAGGTCATTGATGTATACCTGTCGCCGGAAGTGAGAAACTTGCCATTGAGGCATGCAAGCTTCAAAGTACTGATGGCGGTGTTCCTAGATCAACTTCTTGGATAATGAGCTGAAGTCGACAAGAAGCGATCCGTCAAAGGAGGGCCTTAATGAATCCCACATCAATGACACGGAACGGAGCTAATGACTTTAGTGGAGGTGAAAACAAACTGTGACATATGATTCAGGGTGGCGATCATGAATGGATGAAGGATAATGTATGGCAGTGGATGGGACACGGTTGACACTTTCAGAATGACCCCTCTTGAACATATAACGACACTGATGCGATGGATCGGTAGCATTACCCCAAATGTGGATGGTTTGGCGAGGACCATGGTGATGAGACCGGTGAATGAAACAACCCAACCCGATGTGGTACGGAGGAAAAGTGTCATGTTCAAGAGTGACTTGCTACCATTAAACTTTGATGTTCTCCCAATTTTTCCCCAATCATTTCTGACCAGTACCTCTTTATTTTTGTCAAGCTTGAGGAGGATAACATATGCTTGTTCTATAACCTGCCCTTCGGGCAAGCCCATCGCTATGATTTAACGAGCCTAGCGATAGGGAAACTCATTCTCGTCTAAAGACAAGTTTGTCGCTATTTAATCATTTTAACGAGTCTAACGACAAGGAAAACTCGGTCCTTTTCATTTTTAGAGAGTCTAAAAGGGTACGGAAAGTCAACTCCATAATTCCTTTTTCGTCAGCAAATCCCTTAAGTCCGAAAAAGTATAAAACAATACAGAAGGGATGGCTGTTCGGTACCTTTAACGAGCCGAACAAGACAAGCGCTCGATCCTTTTGTGCAATAATCCCTCAGGTCCAAAAAGATTAAAATTTAGAGGAGGGATAGCGTTCCGGTCATTTAACGAGCTGGAAGGCCAAAACTCGGCAAACTTTTCATATTTTACGAGTCAGTGAAAAGAGCTGAAAGAAGACTCGTCTTTTGAGGAACGAGTGATAAACAGGGATAGCAATTGATTCCAGGTACAAATTGGAATTTTCCAATCACGGCAGTGTCACAAGGATGGCTAGGTGAAATCACTCTTCGCAGCTGTTTCTCAAAAGAGGTAAACACACATATGGAGGTGAACGATTGGCCAAATGAACGGATGGAGGTGATGGCATATAAACACGACCAAGGGCTTTTAATATGGCTTTCAAAGGTTACATTTCTCGAGGTTGTTTACCGGTTCATTTTTTCTGGATGAGCTTGAACTGTAGGGAAAGATTGCTCACAACTTGTGTTTATTTTTTAACGAGCATGAACTCTGTACAAAACTGCTCGAACCTTGCGTTTATTTTTTAACGAGCATGAACTTTATGCTAAAACTGCTCGTTTTGTTTTGCATGCCCCCAGCATCATAATAACGCATGTCAAAGGAGGGTGCCCCCCAAGCTTCATTGCATTCAATTTGGTGGTTGGAATGAAGGTTTACCTTTGAGTTTTGAAAGGGGATTTGTTTCATTTTTTAATGAGGTTGACATAGTAAAAGAACTATCCTCATGACTCCTTGTTTCATTTTTTAACGAGGTTGACACGAGATAAGAACCGTCCTCGGAGCCGACAAAATATTTAGGAATCTTCCGAATCCAACCAAAAGATTGGATTAGATTTCATTTTGTAGGTTTCCACTGTGGCCACTTCCGCCAGATTACTTGGAGGCGGTAGGGCGAAAGTACCCATTAAGGCAGGGTCTTTTAGGAAACCTACTCCGATATTTTGGAAAAAATGATTCCTTGCATGGATCATTGGAATGCTTCCTGTAACTTGTGAACTGTTGGGGAGAAAAGTTTGTTGGTCGACGATTGTAATTCCTTCTTGGGAGGGAAATGCAATCCTCCTGAAATAGGTCGACACAACCGCGGCCATGGCATAGATCCAGGGCCTTCCTAATAGGATGTTGTAATCGAGGTTTCCATCAATTACTTCAACATCAATTCCTACTGTTTTTCCCCCCAGTTCAACTTGCAAGTTACTTAAAATCCCATATGGAGTGTATGATCGTCCATCAAATGCTTTTAACGTCGTTGACGATTTCGACAAGGGTGGTGATCCTAATTCTTTCCAGCAACTCATCGACATAAGACATGTAGATGCCCCCTCATCAATAATTGTTCGATGAACAGTTTTGTTGAGGGCTTTCACTTGAATAAGGAAAGCTAGTTGAGCTGGTAACTGAGGGTCATATCCTTTATGATCAAAGGCCACAAGATTGGAATCCATTGGGCCAATCCCACCTATTGCTGGTAATAAAGCTTGCTCTTGGGAGGGGTAATTTTGTGGTTCCTCAAGTGTCGACATAGTGGACGGCGATTGGGCCAGGTCCTTTACTATATTATAATTCTGTGCTCCTTTGGCACGAGGATTAAATGTCGATTTGTGTACTGCTCCCTTTGGCGACTTTATTATTGGCTCAGGAACGATGGGTGGCACAACTTCGGTCAAAGTTGTTGTTGAACTACTAGGTCGTTCATTAACCTTGTTGTTCGATAGCTTTGGATTCCCGTAATCTTTACTCCTTGTCAAAGCATTATTCTGTTGCTTCGAGGTAGAAAACATAAGCACTTGGGATCCGGAAGCATTTTGATTAGCAACCAGATTTTGACTTGGATTAGGAAACGGATCAGTCAGTACTGCTGGGGTTTTTGAACTCTTGAAGAGTTTCTTAACTTCAGCTATATGTGGACAATCTTTCGTCCAATGATCCTCATCGCATATATGACACCCTGTCGGGGGTCTCCCTTTCCTTTTCTTTATCTTCTTGCCCCCTGGTTGTTTCAGTTGTTTGCCCTTGTCGGTCGACATGGCATTTACTTCTGAGGTAAGAAGTCGCTCATTTGCATTTTGACTAGAAATTTTGCGTTTGCCAGTCACGCCATTACTGGTGTGAGAGTTAGTATTCGATCCAGGAGGGGGAGGAATTGAAAATTTAGGTCTAGGGGCGTCAGGTATTTTGTCGTAGAGCGTGCCCGACTGAGTATATACTAAGTCTAAATATTGAGCACGAGCAATGACTTGCTCCTCTGTTACGACTCCCCCTTTGGCCACATCTTCCGTTATAGCAGGAAGTAGCGACTTTATAAACCACTCAGCTAATAGCTGATCTGGAACATAAGTTTTCACCATTCTGCGACGACGACGCCACTCATGTATATGATCAGATATGTGAGTGGCTGTTGTCTGTTTGAAGTTGGTAAGGAGTTCTGTTCCTGTTTCATACCTTATCGGTAATTGAAAATGGGTTAAGAAAGTTGTGGCTAAGGAGCTGAAATTGTCGAAAGAGGCTCTTGGCAATTCAATGTACCATTTAGCCGCTAGACCTGTCAATGTCCTCTGAAAAAGGCGAAGTCTTATCGAATCATCATTCAGGGTGTTTGATGAACACCATAGATGGAATGTCAACACGTGATTCGACGGATCTTCACCAGGATTTCCATTAAATTTAGGAATGTCTGATGGAAGTTTGTGTGGAATCGCTGGCCACCAAGGGGCATAAGCAATTGGATCATTCGTCAGCCGGTTTAGATCTGGTAATTCTAGAGTTGCTACAAAGGGCAACTGTTGGTTCAGGTTAGGCGAAGCATATCCAGGATAAGATGGTATCGCCTGAGCAATGGGTCTTTGCAGACCAACATTATGCTGACAACTTTGACAAGGTTGATAGGTGTAACCATTATAGTATGGTTGCCCATTACTTACAAAGACTTGTTGCCCAGGTCCTTGATATGATTGCTGGAAAGGCGGTTGTCGAGATTGAAGCAGCTCTGGTTGTTGGACCATTTGCTGTTGACCAATACCGGATGATTGACCAGGATGAGGAGTCACAGTACTTGTTTGGGCCTGAGTCGCTCCAGATAAGGAGGCACTACCCTGAGATTGTGATTGAGTCGCTGAGCCAAGAGGTTGTTGTGTTACAACAGGTAACGCTTGTACTTGCGACACATTCGCCATAGCAGGTGTGGTGGTAATATTCGACACAGGGTGGACTGGTTGCATAGAATATACAACTCCTGGTTGTTGAGGCAATATTGGTACCCAACTGTTGGATGTAATTCCAGTTTGACCTGAACTTTGTTGTGAACTCACGGATGGGCATCCTCCCGGAGGAGGTAATGAAAAGGTATACTGCCCCCCATATGGTATCAATCCGGAACTCAAGGGGATCGATTGCCCAGGTTGACCTCCAAATGGATCAATTTGGCGAGTTTCAACATAAGAAATACCAGATGATAATCCGGACGAAGAAATAGGAACTAACCATGTCATCGTCCCTGATGGGACTCCGGCTTGTTGTTGACAACTTGCCGGGACAGATGGTATACCAGCGAACATCGTTGGAGTAGCAGTAGAAGCCTCTGCTGCTGCTGTGTCGGACGACACAATCCTAGATGTCGACGGTTGTTCAGACATATCTAGTCTATCCAAAAGATTTCTTAGAGATTCTACAGGAACTTCCACTCGTGGTGGACTAACTTCGAAGATCAACGCGGGAAGGGTGATGATTATTCCGCTTAAAATAAATTTTATTAACGACGCTTTTAGACACAAACTTGCTTTTTCATGTTTTAAGAGTCGAGAAAAAGCTAAAGATGACTCTAGTCGCCTTCGATGTATTAACGAGCCCGAAGTGACAAATGCTCGGTTGGACTTTTTCAGTTATAGAGTTTGAAAAAGACCAAAAGAAACTGCTCTGGAGATTTAGGCAGAGGGTGTGCCAAACCTTTCGCGAAACCACAGAATACGTTTTACGGTACGGGTGGTCGATCTTCGTGAATGCTGTGTTCACTGCATCGCGATCAGTAGGGCGGCCGACACGGTTTCCTAAGGATAAAGGATAAATGCCTATAGGGGTCTCCCAATATATACGCGACGGTACGTGGGAGCACAAGTCCGTATTAGTGCCACCGACTCTCAGGAGGAATCACCCACCTTCGTAGAGATCGACAGTCACTACGTTTAACGACGCCGGAACACGTCTCTACCTAGACCTCTAGATGTTTGCGTTATGTTACAAAGCGTTGTTATGTAAATTGAGTTTATTTTAATGTTGATCTTGCTTAACAGTTTGTCTTTCAGGATCACCACGAGATGTATTGGTACAAATTCCTAAATGCAGCTAAAATGATAAGTAAGCTTTACAATCTTTTTAGCTTTGAAAATCCTAGCTACTGAGGGGAGAGAAAAACAATATCTTTCCACACAGAGCATAAAGCACAAACTAATGCACTTTCTCCTAGATCAGACACACAAACTTATCAAAAATGCAAATGCAAGATGCATGTATTTCTTTTCTTTTCCCTTAATGTTGATGTAAGACAGAAAGGAAACTGTTGTATAATTTTGAATCCGATTCGAAGCGTAAACAAACAAGTTTCGTCTAAAATGAAAAGACACCTTACAGGTACTTGTTTCAACACTAAAAATATATGAATTCAAACCATAATATGAAAAACAAACAAACTCAAACAGCCATGAACAGTAATAAAACTAGCTCTTAAGATCACACAAAAAAACTTTTACAGTTCAGGATCTAAGAGGCCACAGCTATACTGGTTTGCTTTTCACAATGGGGAACTGTAACTGAAACAAGAAATACTGAAAGAACATTCACAGTTTCATCACACAACTGAGGCGGAATAATGTCAAGGAAAGTGGTCTACAGCAAGTACAATGACCAGCAAGCAATCAGCAAGAAAATCAGTGAAAACAGGGCCAAGACACAATGGGAAAGCTGAGCAAGACAATGGCTAACTGGACCAGCGCAGGCACTGGTCTGTCAGTTTGACTTCCAGCGCAGTTCCCGAAGGGAGTACCTGCGCTGTAATGCAGACTGCCTGTGGACAGCCTGCACTGACACACGAGAGTTGCGTCTGCAAAGTTTTCCGGGTCATAAAAAGCTCAAAAATGCACTGTTTTTGCTGAAATAAAAAGCTATAGGTCAAGTACAGGCTAAGGGATGATCAAGAGGATGAAGATCTATCACAAAGAGTAAAGAGTCTTTTGTAGATTAGCTCTTTAAATCTTGAATTTGCTCAGCAAAGGAGCAAGAGTAACAGTCCCTCTACTTCGCTTTTGATATAGTCAAAAGCTTTTCGATTTGGTACTCTTTTCTTCAACAAATGAATAGCAAAATACTACAAACACCAACAAGATACTAGGTTCCCCAGCGGAGTCGCCAGTTTGTTGTGGGGAAAAGTATCCGATGCGGATGACCCTATCCCTACTCTAAAGGTGACAGTCTTTAGCAACAACTGAAAGTAAAGCTTTGATGTTTTCCTTTATGAAAGTACAGAGAGAAGGATGAAAAGATTAACCAACCTGGTGTCTTTCGCTTAGTCAATCCTTGTCCTCTCTCTTTGTCTCTTGTTCCCAGCTCCTTGCTCTCTTTGCCGGTCCAGCTACACACAAATCCTGCACAAAACAAGAGAGCAAACTACAAGATACATGTACTCATAACTGAAGCATGGATTAGGATGAATCAAATATACATGTAAATACAATGCATCAATGTAATACAAGTATATAGGAGAACATACAAAACTTTATTGATAGAAGTAACAGGGTTCTGAGAAGGTTACAACCAATGATGGCTCCAATCCAGCAGCACCTCCCCAGCAGCAAGAACTCTCCTCTTCACCTCTAGTAAAACAATCACCCAATAGCTCTAACTGTAAACCAACAGCACCTCCTTGCTTTACACAAAATTCCAGCCTCCTTAGACCTCATAGAAGAGCTCTATATATAGGAGAGAAGAAGAGAGGATGAGTCAGCTTGAGACTGACATGAAGCTGCCTTGTGTCCTCTCCCTCTTCAGTTAATCTTCAGTTCTTGAGTCCACTTGGAGATCCTTGCTTACACATGGTGATCAAGTACCTCTTACTCATCACAGGGCGAATCTCATGAACCAAGTGTCAGTTTGGAAGCTTCCTGGGCAGTTGACACCTTGCAGGATGACTGTGCCACTTGGCCAATCTCGCCTAGCGCAGGTAGCCTTCATTAATCTTGACTTCCAGCGTAGGTACAAGGAGGGACAGTTGCATTCCAGCGCAGAAGCTCAGTGGAGCAGCTGACATGATCCAAAATAAGCCTGTTTTGAAGTGTTTTCAGGTGGAGAACTGATTGGAAGTGCTGTTGTTTGATGACCTTGTTCTTTTAGGGGTAAGAACAACATGTTTAGGGACTGAGGATCCCTGTAATTATTGACATTTCATGCTCCATGTCGCGAGGCACAAAAATGTCTATAACAGTGCTATGTACAGGTGGTACTATGTATATGTTGTACATGTGGTACTGTTGTACATGTGGTATTGTTGTACATGTGGTACTATTGTACATGTGGTATTGTGTGCATGTCATACACACTATGTTGTGTACCTATGGTATTGTGTGCATGTCATACAACTTGTGTTGTGTACATGTGGTATTGTGTATGTTCATTGTGTAGTCGCGGTATCGTGACATGTGTACTTTTTGTGTTTTACTCTGTGTAAGTATATGTATTGTGTTGTGATGTACACCCAGTGTAGGTGTATGTGTTGTGTTGTAATCCATGTGTAGGTGTATGTATTGTGTTGTGATGTACACCCGGTGTAGGTGTATGTGTTGTGTTGTACTCCATGTGTAGGTGTATGTGTTGTATGTCAAGTGTAGGTACATGTATTGTGTGTTGTTGTATGTCGTGTGTGTTTGTATGTGTGTAGTATACTCTACCTATATGTGTACGTGATTGTTATAGACATTTTTGTGACTTGCAGCTCCAAGCATGAAATGTCCATAAACCAAGGGCTCCTAAGTCCCTAAAAGTGTTGTTCTAACCCCTAAAGGAACAAGGTCAACAAATTACAACTTCTCCCAGAAGTTCTCCACCAGAAACTGCTCAGAATAAGTCAAAACAGGATCATTTCAGCTGCTCCACTATCTAAGTGCGTTGCATAGCACCTAAATCCACAGGCTAGGTGCATTGCAATGCACCTAAATGCACTACGAGGTTGCGTTGAGCGAGAAATGACAAATGGCAGTGTCATTCCGCGAGGTGGAGAGACAATGGAAGCTTCCAGAATCTTCTCCTATGACACTTGCCTCATTGAATTCGACCAAGGATGAGTAAGAGGCCTTTAGTCTCCAAGTGGAAGCAAGAACTGACAAAGAGAAGACACTAATCAAATCACAAGCTGACTCATCCTCCTTGCATACGTCTATATATGGGTCCCTCATCCCAGAGATCCAGAGGCTGGAATTTTGCACATTGTAAGGAATTGTTGTTGGTTTTGAGACAAACATTAGAGAATTGGGTGATCTATGCTTTGTTGGAGGTGAAGAGGGGCTTCTTCGCTGGGAGGTTGATGCTGGGTCAGGAACCATCGGTTGTAACTCCTCCTGGATCTTCTTGTTTATCAATAAAAACTATTTGAGTTTTTCCTCCATGCTTTTGTATCATTGATGCTTGTTACATTTGTATGGTTAACTTAAATCTGATCCTAAGTTATTTATAAATATAGACCCATGTCTTTGTATAGTGTTCTTCTTCTGTGATCTTACAGGTACTTGGTGAAGCTGGGCAAGTAAGGGAGCAGGTAGCTAGAAGCTGTTAAAGAAGAGAGGAATTGGATCAAAGGATTAGCGCAAGACACAGGTCAGTCCTTTCTATTCCTCTCTGTCTATAGTTCATAAAGGAAATACAAAAGTAGTTTTCTCTGTTTGTTTCTAATTCAGCTGTCACACCTTAGTGGGATAGAGCAGTTCTAAATAGACACTTTTCCCGGTAACAAAATGGCGACTCCGCTGGGGAATATGTCTAATTATTTTGTTTGTGTATCTCTTGTTGTTTATTTCATAAACTTATAAGTAGCATTCGAACTGCATTTGCCATAACAAATGCAAAGTAGACATCTTTTGCTTCAATCCATTCACTGGATCTGTTTATGATTTGAACAGCTGATTCACAGACTATCTGATTGCCCTTGTGATAGCTCTTAGACCCTCCTTAGATCTACCCCTGATTGTGCATTACTGATTGCTTTTACTCGGCCAAAAACCAAAGACTAAACTGTAAACTGTGACCCAGAACCCGGATAGAATTCTCGTTTCTGCCCCAGCGCAGGTACTGTGAAGAGATCCTGCATTTCAACGCACTTCTCGAAAGGGCAACCTGCGCTGCAATGCAGTTTCTCTGTGTTACAGGTGCGCTGATCAGCCTAGCCCTGTGCAGCTGAGGTTCTTGTGCTTCATTCTTTCCAGTTTTGTCTCTGAATTTTGCAGCCTGTGATTAGTATATGACTGTTAAAAACCCCTTTTCCTTACTGATATTCCGCCTCATTTGTACAAAAGAAATGTAGATGTTTTTGTGTGTTTGTTGAGTCGTTTACAGTTTTCCATTGCAAAAGTATAATAATCGTATTGTTGTCCTTTGATTTAGATCTATCGCAAGTGTCGATTTCAATCATAGGAGAAAGTTTATTTGCTGTTGATGGTCGATTATGCTTTTATTATTTCCTTTGGTTTGAATTTGTGACTTTCTAGTGTCAAAATGAGTATTTATTTCAAAATCATAAAGTGTCGTAATCATCTCTACCTTTTGATTTCGAAAAGAAGCTTGTTTGTGTTTGTCGCTTGAAAGCAAATTCAGATTTGTACATCAACTTTCTTTTTAGCATCAATACTAAGAAAGTGAAAAACAAATACATGCATGTGCATTTTCATATAGACAGTCTGTTTGGCTTGATTTAGGAAAGTGCATTTACAGTGTGCTCTTTGCTCTTTGTGAAAAGATTGTGTCTTTCTTTTCCCCTAGTAGCTAGGATTTTCATTGCCGAAAAGAGATAAAAGTTTGTTTATCATCTTTAGATTGCATTTTAGGAATTACATCTACATCTCGCGGTGAAACCAAAAGGAAAACTTCATAAGAAAGATCAACTTAAAATAAATTCAATGAATCTAACAACGCTTTGGAACTTAACGCACAACATTTAGAGGTCTAGGCTAGAGACGTATTCCGCCTTCGTAAAGCCTGGTAACTTTTGTCCTCACTGATGGTTGGGTGATTCCTCCACTTTGAGATGATAAGTGCAAGTACGGACTTGTGCTCCCACGTACCGTCGAGTATATTTTGGGAGACCCCTATAGGCTTAAATCCTTTATCCATAGGAAGCTGTGTCGGCCACCCTACTGATCGCAATGCACTGAACACAACATTCGGGAAGATTGACTGCTGTACCGTAAAAAGTATTCTACAGTTTTGCGATTGGTTTGGTACTCCCTCTACCTAAACCTCCAGAGCAGTCCCTTTCATTCCTTTTCAGACTCCTTAACAGAAAAGTTCCATCTAAGCACTTGTCACTTCAGGCTCATTAAAAATCGAAGGAGACTAGAGTCATCTTTTGTTTTTTCTCGACTCTTAAAAACTGAAAAAACAGGTTGTGTCAAAGCATATAAAAATTTATTTTAAACGGAATATTCATACCCCTTTCCTACGTTGATCTTGGGTTGAGAAAATGGAGTCTACCAACCAAGGAATTCCCCTTGGTGGAAATCCTAGTCCCTTCTCCTCTTGGGGAGATGTTGGTGCACCCCATATGGCCACATTGTCACTTCCAGGGCTGACAATTGGTATGCCAGTATGGCTCTTCTCAACCTATGTCGTTCAGAACGCCACTATTCCTGAACAATTGAATCAGCAATTAGACGAGTCCAGAGTTGCCCACCAGCCTTATACTTCCTCTAATTCTTCCTCTCCTCCTTCCTCTTCGCTTGATTGGGCTGGTAAAGCCAAAGGTCAAGTTCCTAAGGAGAAGAAGGAAAAGAAGAAGAAAGAGAAGAAGAAGAAGGAGCCAAAGGCAAATGGGGGAAAACGAGTGTCATCTAACGAAAATCCACACACTGCACCGACCAGGCCTAAATCGCCATGTGTCATTTGCAAAGGAGACCACTTTCACAGAGATTGTCCTTGCATCCCTCAGATATTAAGGGACTGGTCTCCTCGTTTGCACAACCCGGTGTCATCAACCTCTGATGACCATGTTGAAAGCACACCATCAACTAGTGAAAGTGAAGCCCCAGGACAAAAAGGGAAATGTAGATTTCCTTGTAAACTGTGCGAAGGCAATCATGTCGTCCACCGTTGTCGCTTCTTAGACGAAGATAAAAGAGTTTTGGATGATCGTCCGGTTTCACCGTTACGACTTCCTCCTGGATATAAAAAGCTCTTGCCTAGTCCGTCATTAGTTGAAAATCCGGCTGGCCCGCTCAGGTGGTTGGCTGAAGCACCTATCATTGAAGATAAACCATCTGGATCCATACCAGACGAAAGTCAAAAGGTCAAGGCAGCAGTTGACCTGGTCTTGCCTTCAGAGGTTTTACCTTCAGATGATACAGTCACTGAAGAGAACCAGGATGACACCGTCCAAATTCTCTTCATAAACACAGACTCCGATGAACATGGGGGAAATTTACCCATTCCTTTACCGCAGGAAGGAAGTTCGTCAGAACCGTACCCGACTGTCTATTCGGTCCCACCTCCAAGCAGCCTAGTTGTCTCCTTCGACTGGAATCAACTAGGCAGACCTCGTTTACCAGCAAGCGTACCATTCCGAATCATCGTTCAAATATATAGAATGGTTATGGCTGGTACCATCATAGATGAAGGGGCTTCTGTGAGTATCCTTTCCTCAACTACTTGGAAAGCGCTTGGTTCGCCATCGCTTTTGCCTAAGATGAGAAATCTGACGGGCTTTGATAAAGGAACCAGTCGACCTTTAGGGATCCTTCCCGATGTGCCCATAACATTGAGAAGGAAAACAGTTCGCATGAACGTAATGGTAGTTCAAGGACCCCTAGATTACAATATACTCCTTGGACGAGACTATATTTATTGCATGGGAGCAATTGTCTCCTCACTCTTTAGAGTAATGTGTTTTTCGCACGAAGGAAGAGTGGTCAAGCTCGTGGACCAACTTTCATTTCCCGGATCATGCATAGCAAATAGTCATATACCGTCCCTAAATGGTTTTTTCACGCAAGAAATGTCTCAATCTCCAGTCCGTCCTCCCGATGAGCACGAGTAATTCAGAGGGATATGACTGAAACCCAGGGGGCATGCATCCTAGTCTGCTTCGGCAGGAAAACTTCGGGTATAGGGTAGGTTTCCGCGGGAGAATATGACTAGTCTGTACCCCCGTCCGTGATTGGAAGAGGGGGTTATTCTGGAATAAGATTCTCTTGTCAAAGTTATGTGAGTTGGCGAGCACCGCCACTCACCTTTTTTTATTTCGGTAGACATTGCCAAAGAAGTGTTTTGCTTGCGCCGCGAATAGAACAATCTTTGGATGACCTGTAAGAGGTAGGCCTCTCTCGGTAAAACAAATGTTTTGGTGGATAGAAATAGAGGTAACCTTGAAACTCTATTTTATACCTGGGGGCATGCAAACCTTTTGGAGTGCAAGCAAAGAGCGATTATTTATCTGTTTTTTAGATTAGTCGTTACCTAACTTGCATAAAGAAAGGATGTGGGGCAAAACTCTAAAAATTGCCGTTTTTATATGAGACATTCTTATCATATGACTGGATTAATCGAGCAGTGTTACCGCAAGGTTCAAGCTCGTTAAAAAATAAACCCGCACCGAGCAAATGTTTCCACCCGCGTTTAAGCTCGTTAAAAAATGAACTATTCCCCGGTAAATAACCACCATGAATGTAGTACTTCAGCCATTAAATCCTTGGTCGTGTTTGCACTATCACCTCCACTTTTTCATTGGCCGATCATTCACCTCCATTTGATTGTTTACTCATTTTGAGAAACAGCTGCGAAGAGTGATTTCACTAGCCATCCTTGTGACACTGCCGTGATTGGAAAATTCCAAACCTTACCTGGAATCAGCTGCTACCCATTTTATCACTCGTTCCTCAAAAGACGAGTCTTCTTTAAGCTCTTTTCAATTGACTCATAAAATATGAAAAGATTATCGAGTCCTTGGCCTTCCAGCTCGTTAAAGGGATAGGAAGTGCTATCCTTCATCTAGATTTTAATCTTTTTGGACCTGAGGGATTATTGCACAAAAAGATCGAGCGCTTGTTTTGTTCGGCTCGTTAAAGCTATCGAAAATTCATCCCTTCTGTATTGTTTTATACTTTTTCGGACTTAAGGGATTAGATGACGAAAAAGGAATTTTGGAGTTACCTTTACGTACCTTTTCAGACTCTCTAAAAATGAAAAGTACCAAGTTATCTTTGTCGTTAAACTCGTTAAAAGGATTATTAGCGACAAACTTGTCTTTAGACGAGAACGAGTTTCACTATCGCTAGGCTCGTTAAAACATAGCGATGCGTTTGCCCGAAGGGAAAATTATAGAACAAGCATATGTTATCCTCCTCAAGCTTGACAAAAATAAAGAGGTACTGGTCAGCAATGACTGGGGAAAAATTGGGAAGAAAACTCAAAGAATCTTTATTGGTAGCAAGTCACTCTTGAACATGACACTTCCACTCCGTGCCCGAGTCAGGTTGGGTTGTTTCATTCACCGATCACATCGCCATGGTCACACCATACCATCCACATTTAGGGTTAATGCTACCAATCCATCACATCAAGTGTCGCCGACATGTTCAAGAGAAGTCATCCAGAAAGTCCACCTGTGTCCCACCCACTACCATACATTATACTCCATTCTTTCATGACCGCCACCCTGAACCGAATATCATCATATCGTTTTCACATCCATCAAAATCATTTGCTCCGTTCCGTGTCATTGATGTGGGATTCATTAAGGCCCTCCTATGACGGATCACTTCTTGTCGACATCAGCTCATTATCCAAGAAGTTGGTCTAGGAACACCCCATTCAATACTTTGAAGCTTGCATGCCTCAATGGCAAGTTTCTCACTTCCGGAGACAGGTTTACATCAATGACCTTCGACCGAAAGATTTTGCGTGGTGTTCGAGGCCAAGTCCTTTATTCACACCACGTGAATTGTATTGCAGTACCTTGAGGATCATTATCATTATCGGTGATTCCTCTCGCGCTTGTTAACAGTTTACATCATTGACTGGTAATCAAGCGATGTCTTTCCATGTTCGACTTCAAAACATTTCTCACAAGGATCGACTTATACTTCGAGTGAAGATCGGACGAGATTGAAGACCCCGGATCTAGTTTCATCCATCCGGGCTGCGATATATATTCAGGGAAATAAAGACATTCAAATGTACATCATTGCAGCACAGATAGTCATCCTACCAAAAGGATGATGGCTCTATCAGAATCATCAGTCTACCATCAGACGATTGTCTGTCCTATGTACATGAAAATGAATTTATAAAGTTGAGCATGGGAATGCCCGCCTCAGCTAGATCATGAAAACAGTATGAAGATAATGTATTGTATTGTATCTTATTACAGGTCACCTCCCAGCATTGAAAGAACTTCGGATCCTCATAATAAAGCATTTCACCCGATTAACGGCCTCTTACTTTAGGGGGCAACTGTTATAGAAATTTTTGTGCCTTGCAGCTCCAAGCATGAAATGTCCATAAACCAAGGGCCTCTAAGTCCCTAAAAGTGTTGTTCTAACCCCTAAAGGAACAAGGTCAACAAATTACAGCTTCTCCCAGAAGTTCTCCACCAGAAACTGCTCAGAATAAGTCAAAACAGGATCATTTCAGCTACTCCACTAGGTAAGTGCGTTGCATAGCACCTAAATCCACTGGCTAGGTGCATTGCAACGCACCTAAATGCACTATGAGGGTGCGTTGAGCGAGAAATGACAAATGGCAGTGTCATTCTGTGAGGTGGAGAGACAATGGAAGCTTCCAGAATCTTCTCCTATGACACTTGCGTCACTGAATTTGACCAAGGATGAGTAAGAGGCCTTCAGTCTCCAAGTGGAAGTAAGAACTGACAGAGAGAAGACACTAATCAAATCACAAGCTGACTCATCCTCCTTGCATACGTCTATATATGGGTCCCTCATCCCAGAGATCAGGATGCTGGAATTTTGCACATTGTAAGGAATTGTTGTTGGTTTTGAGACAAACATTAGAGAATTGGGTGATCTATGCTTTGTTGGAGGTGAAGAGGGGCTTCTTCACTGGGAGGTTGATGTTGGGTCAGGAACCATCGGTTGTAACTCCTCCTGGATCTTCTTGTTTATCAATAAAAACTATTTGAGTTTTTCCTCCATGCTTTTGTATCATTGATGCTTGTTACATTTGTATGGTTAACTTAAATCTGATCCTAAGTTATTTATGAATATAGATCCATGTCTTTGTATAGTGTTCTTCTTCTGTGATCTTACAGGTACTTGGTGAAGCTGGGCAAGTAAGGGAGCAGGTAGCTGGAAGCTGTCAAAGAAGAGAGGAATTGGATCAAAGGATTAGCACAAGACACAGGTCGGTCCTTTCTATTCCTCTCTGTCTATAGTTCATAAAGGAAATACAAAATTAGTTTTCTCTGTTTGTTTCTAAGGCAGCTGTCACACCTTAGTGGGATAGAGCAATTCTAAATAGACACTTTTCCCGGTAACAGTGATTGAAGAGAAGCGAAGGCACTGGGTGCTTGTCGGGTGTGGCAACTGATCCACTATGTGTACAAAAAGAACAAAGGCAGAAGCAAAGAACAAATTGAAGGATAAGTATTAGCACTTTATTTCATTTTAATTATGCATGAAATTTATGATTGTGATTTTTGTTGGTTGCATGTGATTTATGGTTTTGATATATAATGGTTGCATTCTGAGCTAACTGGATGTGTTGTGTTTATACATGATGATTTTATTGAAGAGCTTGTTTGACTTGTTGTGATAGGAAGTAAACAAAATTTCAGATGTACCTTATTAATGAGATACCAATGGGATATGATTTGAATTTATTTCAATTCATTTAAGTCTAATGACAATTATGTGCTTCGTACAAGAAAGTTTAAGTTTGTCGATTCCACTTCCTTAAATGTACTTAGGAGGTTGAGTCATTTCATAGTAGCTCTCAACTCATGTTTACCTTGACCGGCCAGTGAAAGTGGGTACATATGGGAGGGGTGGTTACAGATTGGTATCAGGGTGGGTTTCCATTCTCTTTGGGTGATATACCAATAGATTGGTAGCAGAGCATGGTTCAAACACTTGGACTGGATGGGTGAATTGTGCTTGTTATGCATGCATGTTAGTGTTCTATGTGATTATTATGCATGTATCTTGATAGTCATTGTTGCATTTTATGTTATCATGATGCTAATGTGTTGGCTGAGAGAGAGCAGAAGATACAGATCATCAGAGCAAGGTTGTAGCATTGGACCTCGGGGTAGGAGCAGATCATCATATAGGTTTGTATGTTGGTCATGGAGGTATGTTGGTTAATGGTTGTTATATACATTATGGATATGTATATTCCTATCATTTTATTGTTGTTTTGGTTACAGGCACGATGGATGCTAGTTGATTAGTGTGGTCATGTTCACATGTCTCAGCTACTCATGCATGGTAGTTTATTTGTTGTTATATGCATTGTGGTTGTACACTTGATGATTATGGTTATTGAAGTTAATATCTTGATGTTATATGTATCGTGTTAATCTAGATTGGCCTGTGTAGATGGAGATGGTTATGATATTCATGTATGAGTTGATATATTGTGATATTGTGTCGAACTAATTTGGACTCGTGCAGATGTGGTAGCCTCCCCTGAAATTCATGGAGGTATGAGTTTGATTATGTCATTTATTTGGTTTATCTAACCTGCTATGTTTACAAGTTGCTTGATTTTTTGATTAAGTGCATGATATGAGCATGTGTCTATAAGATTGCATGAAGGCATGATCTTGCTTTAAGATGGTTGCACTAACTCAATATGTGCTGAGAGAGCTAATATGTACTTTAGTGTAAGTGGGAGCTAGTTGTAGTATTATGATTTGTGATTGTGAGTTGATTATGACATGGTTGTTAGTCATGGTAAAGGTTGGTTTCAGATTAATATACACGATGTCTCGATCTTTTGAATGTGTGACTAACATGCGTGAACAAGTGCAGGGCAACATCCTTGGTATTAGCATGACAAGGTAACAGTTGATTTATTTATATAACTAATTGTTGGGTGATTTGGAATTATATAGTAAGGCTCAATTGCTACAACAAGGAAAAAAAGGTAAAAGAAAGGAATTGAGTGAGAATTCCTTTGGATATGTTTTGAAACCACAACTCCAAATGAATGATTACTTTGCATGAATACAAGAAGTCTTCTTAACCTTTATTTTGTCTAACATTATGTGGATATGTACTATATTCATGAACATGTATTTGATAGGTATAACAAATTGTTTCCGGTTATGGCTGGATTCATCAAGGAATTTGAGTCCATTAAGAGATGATATATGTATGTGTTCAGTTACAAGGCAACATGTTTGGCACAACAAGGTAAGGTAATTGGTATATTGTATATCTATTTAAGCACTAAAAGTCGTTTATTTCTGTAATTATAATGCAAGGGAGTTATATGGCAAAAGAGACTTCCATGAAATCCTGAAGAAGGATTGGATGTTGAATTTTCCCTTGGAAGCATTGCGAATCCATGGGGATTGAGTCATGGTGTTTGTTGCTAGTTTTGTGCTTTTAGTATTTTGTGATATGTTGCACTAGATTTTGATTTTTGTTTATGTCTAGTGCATGGCCATACCACTTTGTTTTTGGTGTTGTATTATTATTGGTTTTCATGGTTTTCTTCATGTTTTCCTTTGTGTTCTTATATTTTATGTTTTGTGGGTCTTGGGAATTTGTTGGAAAAGAGGAAGCTAATGGATATTGGGGAGAGATGAATGAAATGAAAATAGGTAATGTAAGACCCAGATGAAGCTTGGTGCATGAGTAAAGGGAAACTGAAGGTAAGAATATGACATTCAGTTGGATTGGTTGGGTCCATTGATGTAAATGGATGGTGGTAGGGAAGTCATGAGAAAGGCAACATGAGAGGTAAATTAAATAGATTTTAGGTGATAGATGCCCTGGCTAAATTAGGAATCGTTGTTCTCAATGTTGTGCATGTTGTGCGTGGATAAAGGGAGTTCTCTTAATCTTGACCTTATGATATCCAGTAATTAAGTTGTGATAAAGATTACATTGATGTCTATATATGTATACATGTATGTATGTATGCCGTTATCTGACAGGGTCATTAGGGATCATGATTGTTTTATGCTAGTGTTTATATATATATATATATATATATCGTTGCCTCATAGGGTCATCTAGGATCATGATGGTTTTATGCTAATGTTTATATATATGTATGTATGTCATTGTCTGACAGGGTCATCAGCGGTTATTCTTGTGGGAGAATGATTGGTTATGCAGTTGAATGTCATGAAGAGGTTCCCGGCCTTATGAGGATTCAAGTATAAGAGTAGCCTAACAGATCTACGACGTTAGTATCATGTGGATATGAATTAATATTATGTTTTTATACTATCCCTATGTTTATGCTATGGCAGGTAATGTTGAGGGATACAACAGCAGAATGAAAGCAGTGCAATTTGTGACATGTTGGGACAAGCATCGATAGTAGAAAGACACTAGACGTAAGGTTTCCTCCTAGAGATAGTGTGGTCTCTGGATGTGCATTAATATTACAGTTGTGTATATGTTGTACATGTGGTGTTGCATACATGTGGTACAATGTGCATGTTGTATATTTGGTGTTGTGTACATGTTGTATATGCAGTGTTGTGCACATGTTGTCTACACAGTGATGTGTACATGAGGTGTGGTGTACACATTGTACATACAATGTTGGGTATATATGGTGTTGTGTGCATGTTGTACATGCGGTGTTGTGTACATGTAGTGCTATGTACATGTTGTACATGTGGTTTTGTGTAAATGTTGTGTACACATTGTGCAGGTGGTACTATGTACATGTTGTGTAGGTGGTATCCTGAATATGTGGTGTTGTGTACACATTGTGCAGGTGGTGCTATGTACAGGTGGTACTGTGTATATGTTGTACATGTGGTACTATTGTACCTTTGGTATTGTGTGGATTTCATACACACTATGTTGTGTACCTATGGTATTGTGTGCATGTCATACATGTTGTGTTGTGTAGATGTGGTATTGTGTATGTGCATTGTGTAGTCATGGTATTGTGACATGTGTATTTTTTGTGTTGTACTCTGTGTACGTATATGTATTGTGTTGTACACCGGGTGTAGGTGTATGTATTGTGTTGTGATTTACACTAGGTCTAGATGTATGTGTTGTGTTGTACGCCAGGTGTAGGTGTATGTGTTGTATGTCAAGTTTAGTTACATGTATTGTGGGGTGTTGTTTGTCGTGTGTGTTTGTATGTGTGTAGTGTACAATATTTGTATGTGTACATGATTAAAGAAGCGAAGGCATTGGGTGCTTGCCAAGTGTGGCAACTGATCCACTGTGTGTACGGAAATAACAAAGGCAGAAACAAAGAACAAATTGAAAGATAAGTATCAGCGCTTTATTTTAGTTTTAATTATGCATGTGATTTATGATTGTGATTTTTGTTGGTTGCATGTGATTTATGATTTTGATATATAATAGTTTTGTTTTGAGCTAACTGGATGTGATGTGTTTATAAATGATGATGTTATCGAAGAGATAGTTTGACTTGTTGTGAAAGGAGGTAAAAAAAATCAGATGTACCTTATTGACAAGCTACCAATGAGATATGATTTGAATTTATTTCAATTAATTTTGACTTTAATGACAATTATGTGCTTCATACAGGAAATCATATAAATGCTCGAGTTGGGTGGTTGGATTGACTGCTAGATAATTAGTAGAACCAACAAAAAGGAATTGGAACAGGGAATAGTGTGCTGGTAAAGCATTCAAGAGTAGGATCATTTTGGGACACTGGTACCCAATAGTGTCCATTGATTTCTATGAGCATGCTATCACCAGTATGATGGTTTTGAGTCGGGGATATGCCTTGTTTTTGGACCTTCTAATGTGAGGAAACCTTGCTAATAGATGGATCACCTAGGGAAGGGGGTGTCGAGGAACTTGGAAGGTGAGTGACTTCACGAAAGGGGGTGACCAAATTTCCTAAGGGACTGTGTAGTAGAGAAGGGGAAGGTTGAGTGATAGATTTGTTTTGGTCATTAACATTTCCAGATGGAATTAGATGCACATTGGGAGTGTGCCCTGGAACAATGAGTTGGTAATTGTTCACTAAGGGAACAAGTAACACAAGGATTATAGCGCTGGATATTGGATGCAAACTTTGAATTTGGGAGTGGATTATGGAATTCCTATGAAGGAGGTGAATCATGGTATTACTTTAAGGGTGGAGGTGTGAGTCTCTAGATTCCCTTGTTGCTGATGCAGGCTATGTATCCTTCATTATTTTTTGGTTGAGGCATAGGAGTTTTGTTATTTGTTCATATTTATGTATGGTTGTTATCGTAAATATTGTAATGAATTGTGTTATAAATCTCTAGTAAATGTTGTGATTGTCATGTTTTCAACAGGTTGTTCATTGTAAATACTGCATCAAGCTGGTTTATAAAGCTCCATAGACAACATGTTTCGGTTTACATCGGTTTGCTAGTTGTAGGTGCATAGAACACCGAGGACGATGTTCCTCTAAGGGGGAGGGGTTTGTAAGAGTATCGGGTTAAAATTTCATGTAATAAAGTTAATAAAGGAAAAATAAGGCCAAGGTCATGGGATACATATTCCAAGTTTAATATTGGGCAAAGAATCCTAGTGGGTGTCCATTTGGTTTATTATGGCTAAGGGTTGTTAATTTTTTGCAACTGCGGTAAACTTCCACCTTGGATATCTGAAATGACCAAGATAATGATTTCATTATATTCCTCTTTTCGATAGGACCAAAATTGACCTAAAGATCACCCAATTTGGTTAAGAAGAAGTTGAGTTATGAATTATTTTATTCACACATGTATTATGGAATGTGTCAGCCCTAACCACATGAATAACTTCTTGGGTTACTCTTAACCCCAAGTGACCCCTCAGGAAATCCTATAAATAGAAGAGACCTCAATATCATTTGGACACATATTCTCTTCTCTTTTTTCTTGGTTCACACAGGTTCAATGGAAGGAGTTCGCTCAAGGGTCCGAAATCATAGGCGAAAGGTTTGCTCTGGGTTAGGGTCTTCTAGATCTCGGTCATTCTGGTCCCTAGTCATTGGCACACAAGCCTATGAGAGCGACTATAGACCCTTGGACACTGGCACAAAGGCTTATTGGACTGACTCTAGGTTCAGAGGTAGATCAGAACATTCTGGTCCGCAGTCGCTCACACCAAGTAGCCCTGAGAGCAACCCTGTCATCGCGGTCACTCACACAACTCAAGAAGGGTGTGAATTTTGTTTTTTAGTCACCCACACAACTTGACGAGGGAGAGACTTTTTGTCTCTAGAGTTCAGTGCCAGAATCATATGCATAGAGACATCCTAGGAGTGACTTTGTAGTCACAGTCGCTCGCATATTATATTCGTGAGAGTGACCTAGAAGTTTCATTCACTCATAGATAGTGTTGATGAGCGTGACCCAGTTTAAATCTAGGGTTTGACATCTTGGATTTAGTTGACTTCAGTGATGAGGTAGATATGGGTTTCTCTCTACTGTTATACAAATCTGTAGATCTATAGATCGGATTTGTTAGTTTCCATTGCAAACATATGTATTGGGCTCATTGACAGTGACAACAATACTCAACAGTATTCGACATAATGACAACGGTACTCAGTAGTGTTCAACATAGTGATAGAAATATACAAAAGTTGATATTTTTTTTTGACAACACATTACAATAATCAGTATGAGGGTTCTGATTCCTAGCATGATTAGATCTGTTTCATAGATATCATTATTATTTTGTTGCATAGATAAAGTGATGGATCATTGTATTCTCTTTTTCTACATCATTTAATGATGATCTAAGAAGAAGAAGATTTGCAAAGGTTTTCCCCATAGTGGGTTTTTCCCTGGTCTTGGACTGATCCTGGTGTTTCTATGTGTGTGCATGCTTTCTTCTATTGTCCCTTTTATATTGTGTTGCATTAATGATGATGGTGATGTTGTTTCTTCCTATGTAATTGCATATTTTGATGTGTAATGGCGTAGATATGATTAATGTAATGACGATATGGGGTGAACTTAATGTATTATTGATGAAATTCAAATATCATAGCAAAGAACAATGTTTCCTTAAGAAAATTAACATGGTATTAGAGCCAAGTTGAAGAAAATCCATGGAGATCACCCCGATGATGACCATTGATGGAAGTAAGAGGACGATGGTGGAGACATAAAAGAATTATAGGCTTTAAAGAAAACCCTAGGAATCTTGATGATTAGGTTTTGATGGATTATATGAGGTTACGGTTGGAGAGAAAACCCTGGTTTATGGAAAAGTCTTGAGATTTGATGTATGAAACTCTAGCATGATCTATGTGAAGATGCTCAATCACTTACAAGAGATTTGATGAAGTCCTAAA
The DNA here is from genome assembly GCA_031772625.1 of Pinus tabuliformis. NCBI lineage: Eukaryota > Viridiplantae > Streptophyta > Pinopsida > Pinales > Pinaceae > Pinus > Pinus tabuliformis. Next base: position 792,025,128 of record CM062805.1, read on the forward strand.
TGGGATAATCCTTAGCATATCTAGCTGGATACTTGAAGGCAACATTGTTATATGGACTTTCAAGAGGGAGAGGATCACCTCTCATTGAAAATAAGTATTTATTGACTTATGATGCTTCTTACTTGTTATACTTATGGATATGATGATTAAGTTTATTGCTCGTACTTCCTACGTATGTATTTGAGGATATGGATGTTTCTAACCTACTTGATGAGATGTGATGTGTAGATCCTTATCGAGGATCATTTTGAGATGCATATCTAGAAAGATACAAAGAGGTACTTAATGAAAAGATGATAAAGTGCTTCAAGTGGCCTATGTCTAATGAGCAGCTGCTCAGGTATTTGAATACCTCAAGATATGCATGGTATGTTGTGTTTCATTTATTGGCTCCGTAAGCCCTAAGGTATGATGAGAATGCTTCTTTCTTTAATGGTTCATACATGCATATGAAAGTGAGTTGGATATATGTCTCCTATGATGAAATTATGCACTTAGTTTTGAACATTTTGACCTTCTTGAATTCTATGAGGCTATCTAATGTTGATACATTGATACACTTGATGTTTGGCTGATGTCTATGATCTATCTATTGGATATTTTGATCCTATAAAGAAGGCTAGCACCTTGGCTCTAGAAAATTATACTCTTCGTACTTGTCATGACAAATTTAATATAAAAGGATAGTTCATTGACTCCCATACATGAATCTACTTGTAATGATTTTGAAAAGCATGATGAAAGCATATGGAAAGATAAATTGACACTCTTTTGTTTTGATAAAGCTTTATTGAATGACCTAAACTGATTTAATTGATCATGAAGTGCATGGTAACCTTGATTTGAGAGGTATAAGTGTAAGATTGATATTCCAGATCTCTTACTACATGTGGTCTTGTCTTGATGGCATATGGTTAAACTAGATGTAGTAATTTGATAGAGTGACTTGAAAGAAAATGTTATTGTGTTCATAATCTTTGAGATATGATGCCACATCTATCTTCTGCTTTGAGTGTAACCTTTGATGAAATATTGATGTCATGATGTTGATAGACATATGTTTATGATCTAATAGGTCTATTGTTGCATGACTCAAGTCAAGACAGACTGCTTACATGAATGAACATGAATGTTGTAGATCCCCAATAAGAGGGAGAATCGCTTCTCAAGATTCTTACCCTTATTACTATTTGTATTCTATGTTGTTGAAGTATGATTTATGCGCATATGACAGTATTGATCTGTAGCAAAGTCTTAGATCTGAAACCCAGACAAAAATTAGGGTTTCTCCTCTAGTTGCAATCACATATCTAGGAGATTTCATCCCTAGATGCTCGCATGCTAAGGCCTAGCCAATGTCTAGGCAACTAAAGTTTCTCTCATGCTAACTTGAAGGGAGGAACCGGAGGTTTGACTATTGTTGACCATCATCTAAACCTTTCTGAAGCTATATGAACTCTGAATGATGATGTCCCTAACATATTCTACCACTGCTAACTAATTTCTAAAGTTGTTGAGTTAAATTGTCGATCATATAATGAAGTATTGTGCATAAAATCATATGGTCATGTGGAAGATGTCAGTACCACAAATGTATCTGCTAGCCTAAAAAAGGTTGAATGTTCACCATAACATGAACATGCAAAATGAACTTGTGTTTGCAGGTGACCGGGACATACATATATATATGTCACTATGTTTGTGCTACAAGAGGTTGGCATGATTTGGCTGATTGATATCGATGAACAATGTCATGATGCTTGACAATAACTTTGAATAGATGATTGAGATGTTATTTGACTATAAATCTCTCTACGATAGAATTTGACTTGACCTAATGTCTAGTGATTTGATTTGACAATTGTTGATGTGCCCTGATATCAATACTATGAGAGCATGATGAATTATGTGGGTATTTGGAGATTGGCCTCCTTATTCTTAGCAAAATGGTTTGAATAATGATAGTTGTGTTTTGGCATGAAAAATGGAACCTTCATGACTCATCCTTGATGTATTCATTTTCACCTAGTGATAGGATGACTTGTATTATGATTATGAGAATGACAATGAAGTTCGAATTGATAATGCGTGACTTTTTGGCATGATGAATTCATGATTTGATATGAGCTCCACTTGTATCCTGGTTGAAAGTATTAATACTATGATAATGACGACTTTGATAATGGTCGTGATCTAGGTTCTAAACTCTGATGAGTTGACTTTGTTGTTGGTGGTACAACATTGAGTTCTATAAGGATGATTATGTTAGCTTAGCAAGGAATTATGCTTAGAGCATTGCAATCCAGATATGTCTAGATTTGATAGTTATCTGATGAAGTCAGGATAATGAGTTCTAAGGTATGGCTTTGATATTGATTACGGTTTTGGTTTTATCCTAATGATCTACTTGTGATAGGTGATGAAACTCTGATGATGTAAATTAGACAAAGCCTGAAATTATGTATCATGGCTTGATGAACTGATTTCTGGAATTTGGGAAAGAAATTACATATCAAAAAATGTTTTTGAATAATGAAAATTGCAAATCCTTGGATACTCTGATTTGAAGTTCAAGATGTTGTTGAACTTGACTTGGCATCTAATTTTTGAATCATTTATGTTCTATTTTGAACATTCATCTATATATGTATGATGTGCATATAACCTTAATGAATTCATGAGTGAGTTGCTTCACTCACATAGGGTTGCCACTGAGCATGCTTTGAAATATCTGCATGAGGTATTCTATTTTGAGAATGAAATATTTCTCCTATGATATCTATTTTCATAGATGTATTTCTGATATTTGAAATTATTGTTGATAAGAACATTTGTATGTTGTTTTAGTATGTGATCTGCAATGATATCTTGGATGAGAGGTCCATAGCATGACAAAGTTTGATCATGATGTTGCTAGCTTGGCTAGCTGTGAGGTAGCATATAGAAGCTCCTTAGATATTTGTTTGATCATGATATGAATATCGCATGGATACATTGTAATGATTTGATTGGCATTATGTCCCATATTTATAGTTAGGACTGAGATACTCTCATACATTTAGACAATGTAGTTGTTTAGAACAAGCTCAGGCTTGTGGTTGGCACCTCTGTGAGAGGGAGGATGATTATGGTATCCTTTTGTGACTCATATGATTATATATGATATGACATGATATTTTATTTGATGTTATGTATTAATAGGAAACAACAGCTATTGATACAAGCTGGTCAAGGACACTGAGCAAACTCTTCCTACCCTACTTGAGCTCTTAGGGTGAGGAATTGAGATAAAGGGATCTTGGGGTTGAGGGAACTCTAGGCAATAGGGTGTTACCCTATCTGTTACCCAGGGTAGAAGAATGTTGCTCCCCTATCTTTATAGGGTCGGAGAATGTTTCTCCCTTCTTGGTCTTTACAAAGTATACCCTAGTTTGCATCATACCCTCAAGTAAGCAAGCTTGATGGGAATATCGTTCCTCTTTTTTTCCAACGATTTGAGAGTGTACAACCCAAGTCGATTATGATGCAGGTGTTCTACCACATGACTATTATGGGTCATTTATGGGAATATCAATAGGAAATAGGATGGGTTGAGATAACCCGATATGATTCTGGGTTGAGGGTAAGCTCCTCGATGTAATTCCAGGGTCAATGGTGTACTCCCCTGTGCGATGAGTTATCCTATTTCTCGGTATGGATGGAAGCTATTACTCCATGATGTGGTTCTATGTTGAGACATTCTCCTTGATGATATGCTCTTAGATGACAATTGTTGATGATATTCCAAGCAACGGCCCACGAGCTGAGATTCTAGATAGAAACTTGATGGATAGAGGGTGGTAGCTTGAGCTCCCCTCTGGTAATAAATTCTTCTTCTAGATCTAAGAATGTTCAACATACAATCAGGAACAATCAAGAGATAAGAAGGAATGGGCAAAAGATAGATCAAGATATAAAATGATGATTTGTGATGATGAGACACTCTAGATGGGCATGGCATGATGACTACATGACAAAGATGATCCGTGATGATACGTGGTGACACTCGAAGATTCCAGAATGGCATAATTTTCGATGGACAGATATTGACAGGAGGAATTATGCCTAGTTGATAGGGAGTGTTAATTTTTGTAAATGTGGTAAAATTGCAACTTGGATAGCTCAAATGACCAATATAATGATTGCATTAGATTCCTCTTTTTGAGATGACCAAAATCGACCTAAATATCACCCAATTTGGTTAAGCGAAAGTTGAGTTATGAATTATTTTATTCACACGTGTTATGGAATGGGTCAACCCTAATTACATGAGTAACTACTTGGGTCAGTGTTAACCCCAAGTGACCCCTCAGGAAATCCTATAAATAGAAGAGACCTCAAGATCATTTGGACACATCTTCTCTTCTCTTTTTCCTTGGTTCACACAGGTTCGACGGAAGAAGTTTGCTCGAGGGTATGAAATCATAGGTGAAAGGTTCGCTCTAGGTTAGGGTCTTCTGTATCTCATTCCTTGGCATAGAATAGGGCATTCTAGTCCCTGGTCGTTGGCACACAAGCCTATGAGAGCAACTATGTACCCTTGGACATTGGCACAAAGGCTTATGGGAGCAAATATGGGTTCAGAGGCAGATCAGAAGGTTCCAGTCCCCAGTCGCTCACACCAGGTAGCCCTGAGAGTCACCCTATCATCTCGATCGCTCGTACAACTCAAAAAGGGTGCTACTTTGGTTTGTCGATCACTTGCACAACTCGTCTAGCGAGAAAATTTGGGTCTTTTTAGTTCAGTGCTAGAATCACACTCATAGAGACCTCATGGGAGCGAATCTTTAGTCACAGACGCTCGCATACTATATTTGTGAGATCGACCCAGAAGTTTCAATCACTCACATACAATGTTAATGAGGGTGACCCAGTTCAGATCTAGGGTTTGACATCTTGGATTCAACTGACTTCAATAATCAAGTAGATCTAGGTTTCTCTCTATTTCATACATATCTGTAGATCTGTATATTTGATTTGCTAGTTTCCACTGCAAACATGTGTATTGGGCCCATTCATAGTGACAACAATACTTAGCAATATTCAACACAATGAAAATAGTACTCATCAGTGTTCAACAAAGTGACAATAGTATACAACAGTTGACATCAGTTTGTGACAACACATTACAATCATCAGTATGAGGGTTCTGATTCCTATCATGATTAGATCTGTCTCATAGATATCATTATTGTTTTGCTGCATCGATAAAGTGATGGATCATTGTACTCTCTTTTGATGCATCATTTCATGATGATCTAAGAAGAAGAATATTTCCAAGGGTTTCCCCATAATGGGTGTTGCCCTGGTCTCTGACTAATCCTAGTGTCTCTATGTGTGTGCATGCTTTCTTCTATTCTTCCTTTTATATTCTGCTACATTGATGATGATGGTGATGATTTTTCTTCCTATGTAATTGCATATGTTGTTGTATAATGGCATAGATCTGAATAATGTAATGATGAAATGGGGTGAACTTACTGTATTAATTATGAAATGCAACTATCATAGCAAAGAACAATGTTTCCTTAAAAAAATTAGCAAGGGGAAATTGGAAAAGGATTTGAAAAGGAAAAGAGGAATTAATTGGAATTTTATTTATGAAAATAAAGGAAAATATGAGAAAAGGGAGGTGAAAGGTCAAAGGTTTCATGTGAGGAGGAAATTGAAGGAAAACTAAGAAATAGAGGCCTTAATGAAAAAAAATATTATGAGGTTCAGTTCACAACTTTTTCACAGTTTTAGCTTGGAGAACTCTCTCTATTTTATCTTTGATACTCTTACATAATTAGATCATTCTTGGATTACACTAGCATTGGAGTAAGGAAGGCAAAGGAAGGACAAGAAGGAAAATCAAAGCAAGGATCAAGCAAGGAAGAGTTGGATCAAGCGGCTACAATGGGATCACTTTGTAGGTATCGAGTTGCATGTATGATTCCCTTGCTAGTTTTGGCATGCATGGTACATGCAAGTGTGTATTTGGTTCTCTTGTTGTCATTGGCATGGGTTTTGCTAGGTGTGATATTGGTTTCAACCTTGCCTTTTCCTTTCTAGATAGCCATGGTGTGATAGGGTTCTTTCATTTGGTTGATATTTGTATTTTTGGATGGTTTTGGAACTGGGTGAGGAGGTCTTATAAAATCCCCAAGGGCCTAATAATCCCTTGATCGGTAATGGTCAGATTACAATAAAGCCTGAGGGTGGAGACGAGAAAATTACTCAATGTATTGGTGAAGAAATCTAGAGGCATCCAAGCTTGTTTAGAGCCTAGCGATCCCTTGACCGGTTTTGGTGGGATTGCAGTAAATCCTAGCAGTGTATGTTTTTATTTAGGCCTAGGATTCCCTTGATCGGTAATGGCATAATTGTGGTAAAGTTTGGTTGTGTAGGTGCTTGTTTCTGGCCTAGGAGTCCCTTGACCAATTTTGGTAGGATTGTAGTAAAGCTTGAGTAAGATGGGTTGTTTCATTGTGAGTCCCACATTCAAGCTTGGAATATGGCACGAGGGTGATTGATTGAAAGAAATGTTCAACCCAATCTATGGTCGAGTGGTACATGGAATTCCATGACTTGGTTTGCTTTTAAATGTGTTAATAAGAGCTATTTTCCTCTTGTATTTCATGAGTATTTATACTTTTTATGATGTGAATTTGATGGTTGTTCTATAATTTTTATTAATTTGGTCATCTACTGGTTATAAGCATTGTTTTATGACAAATTATAGCTATGGATCTTATCATGTTTTTATTGGTGAATGAATGATTATTGAAAGCATGACCTAATAGTGTTAGTGTAGCCATTGTGAGAGGGCATTAGACCTTCTTGAAGATTCTCAGATAAGTATGAGACCCCTGTGTTCATATATGCATTTAGGACCTGTAGATTTGATGTTCACATTGTGTTTGAAGAAATGCCCATCATGGTTAGGCCTGTTTGGGTCAAGTTCTTGACTAAATTTTGCATTAATGGCTTTTTCCAAGTGTCATTTATCATCCTAGCCCTGAAGAGTGGCTCAGATTCTAGGGTGGCATGCACAGAACTACGAATTCTAGACTACAATTGCTGGGAAGCAGGGTTATCCATGCGACTAGAGGTTTAAAATCACTATATCTCCTTGTTATGCAAGTGAATGGGAGTCCAAATCACTAAAAAGGCAAGTTAACCCAGGGTTATGGCACCTGGAGTGGTTGTTTGGCTCCTTGAGGTCTTGTAGCTCCTACGGAAGGTCAATAAAGTTTCAGTTTATCGATTCCATTTCCTTAACTGTACTTAGGAGGTTGAGTAATGTCATCCTTTAGCTCCTAAGGAAGGCCAACAAATTTTTAGTTTTTCGATTCCACTTCCTTAACTGTACTTAGGAGGTTGAGTAATGTCATAGTAGCCCTCAACTTTTTTTTACCCCGACAGGCTAGTGAAAGTAAGTAGATATGGGAGGGGTGGTTACAGGAACTAACCCTAGGGTTAGACATGAATATGGACAAAGTGGAATCTCTGCCTAGGCAAGCTCTTGTAGGTAAATTCAGTTATATCACCTTGACCCACTCCCAGATTCTCTCTTGGGTGAAGGAGACTTCGAAACCCTTGGTGAGATATACTCCTGTGGTTAGTATTTTGGTGAACAAATGGATACACTTCCATTTCCTAACCGAATATGACGTCAACCTAATCCTTAATAAGTTTTGGGTTATTTCCACGGGTAGCCTATTTCTATAATGTTGGCATCCTACATTCTGTTCTAGAATTGACTAGAAAAATCGCAGGAACCTGTGGGTGATGTTGCTAGGTTTTATTTTGGAACTATGGTTAAATGAGGTGTTTATCAACATAACTAACTCTGTTGGTAGATTCATATTCTCAGAGGAATATTCCCTGTTTGCGGTTGATAAGAGAATAACCTGAGCCTTGGTGGAAATCGACATCTCGGAGGGACATCTTGGGACCTTAAAATCCAATGGGGTGAGAAGGTTATCCTACAACCTTTGGATTTTTGGAAAATTCCTTTTAAATGCCTAAACTGTCATGTTGTGGGTAATTTAGTTGGTCCTTGAAATTTACCCTCTCGTCGGGGTTATAACCCACAAAATCTCCATCAAGGTTCATTAAGGTCCATCAGCCCTTTGATATCACATATCCCTTACACACATCTTCAAGACCTCAAGAGTTTGGCGGTCAGTGTCTACCCATCCAGAGGTTCTAAAAGAGGTAGATAATATGTTTGTAGAAGTTCATCCCTCACTCCAGGCTATGATGAATGAACCAGATAATGGTCAAACAATTTTGGATGAAGACCCCTATTTGATTATAGGCGACATTACCCTATTTGGGATCTCTGCAGAAAAGGTCATCAATAAAGATGTAGAAGAATGTCAAAGTATGATGGACCGTGTAGCCACGGGTGGACCTAACATTTTCCATACAACTAAGCACTCTTTTGGAAGCAATGTGGAGGATAGTAAGTCTTAATTCTCTACATATTCTCTTTTTCAATCATTGTTATATGAAGAATCTTTGTTTTTAGATCATTTAGAACATAAATCTCTAAAAAAACTCAACCATAATATTGATGACTCGTATTTTTTTGCACCTCTTCATTATAATGTCTTGGAATCAAATTCTGTCAACCCTACCATTAACAACAAAGCCTTAACCGATAGATTTGGGCCTTTCCATAGCCTTGTTCTAAGAAGGGAAGGTAAGCCTATGACTTCAATTTTCAAAACCTATATGGAAATTCCTTCATCAAATGTTCTTTGTCCATTGATTTCTATAGACTTTAAAACTTGTCTGATCACACTCTCTTACCAGGGACCTTCCACATTACTAAGTCGGATCAATATGTGAGTACTCCTTTAGAAAATTGTTATACCTCTACTCCTTCTTATAAGGATATTCCTAATTTTACTCCCATATAATCTTTCTCAGGGGTATTACCCATTCATTAATTGATAATAACCTTTCCAAAACGTATCTATCAGGGGCAAAAAAATAAAAAATAAAATCAGGCCAAGGATGGGGTCCCTTTTCAGGCTATCTAGGGAAGCCTTAGTCTGCCCCCTCCTTTAGACAAAGATATTGTTTTTGGATCCCTTGGAGCATAATAAGCCTTCAAGGCTCCTTCATAATGATTATATTGTCCCTAGATATTAGGGGGTGAGGGTATCCTCCAAAATCATTTCCCTCAAAAGGTTGGTTGAAAAATGCATGCCATCATATTGTTGCAAGAGATAATGGTTCTGGGGGAAAAATCTAGAGAAGCCATCTGATACTTGTGTCAAGGTTGGTTTTCTTGTTCCATGGACTCTACAAGCATGTTTGGATGACTAATCTCCACTTGGAACCCTGAATGTTCCTACTTTTTAGGCTTTTTCCTCTTCTGTTGGCATTATTTTGGAGGGATTTATAAGAGGTTTCCTTCACTTGATCAAGTTAGTGAATTTCTACAACCCCTATGGAGAAAGGAAAGACTTTTGTGACAAGGTCAAATCTAGCAGATTTCTCTTGGATCCCTCTCTCCTCTTAGTGTGTGATTTAAACTTTACTATCTTTGCTAGGGAGTCTTGGGGAACTCAATCCCGCTCAAACCCTATGGCCTCTTATTTTTTAGAGACGCTGCTTCATTACAACCTCCGTGACATTGTCCCTTTTCCTTTAGCTCCTACTTGGAGAAATGGAAGGAATGGAGAGGAAGGGATTGTAAATCATCCTAATAGGTTCCTACTCACTAACCATCTGGGAGATACAAATATTGGATCTCACAAGATAAACTATCAAATCACCTTCCAATCCGCCTAGAATTGGATTTTGAAAATCATATACACAAATACCCATTCACGTTCAATCATAAATGTCTGGAATTTGAGTCTTTTATAGAGCTAGTGAAGAGTGTTTGGAAAAACAATTTAGACAAATTCACTCTCTCTATTATGGAATCCATGGTCTATAAACTTATGAAACTTAGAAAGGCAGTGGTGGAGTGGGAAAACAAAAGGAAAAAGGAACAAAAGGAGGAACTGATGAATCTTGAAGTTGAATATGAAAAAAAACCTCAGCCCTTTTCTTACTCATGTTTTCCAGTTGAATTGTCTCAGAGAATGTGTTCCATGGAAGCTAGGAAACTACAGATTCTAAAATTGGAAGAAGAGTCTTGGAGATTAAAAAGTAGGGCTACTTGGATCAAGAAGGGGGATGGTAATACCATTTTTTTCATAAGTATGCAAATCATAAAAGGAACATTAATTCTATTTGGGAGCTGGAATTGGAGGATGGTAATATTGCCACAAGCCAACATGATCTCAAAGTTGTTGCTTCCTCTCACTTTTCCACCCTTTTAGTGATACTGGATTTTCCATTATTAACTCTCAACATTAGACAATTCGTAATTTCCCGATATCTTTTCAATATTTAAAACTATACCAAGATCGATATCTAGGTGTCCCTTGATGAAATAAAAGAGGTACTAAAACATTTCACCAAAGACAAGAGTCATGGCCCTGATGGTTGGACTATCGAACTCTTCCTTTCCTTTTTTTATCTGATGGGGCCTGATCTTTGCAATATGGTGGAGGAATCCAAAATATTGGGGAAAGTTTCAAGAGTTATTAATGCAACACATATAGCTTTGATCCCCAAAAGCTCCAAACCTAAGACATTATTTGATTTTAGGCCCATATCTCTATATAACCTGATTTATAAGATCATTTTAAAAATTTTCTATAACAAGATCAAGCCTATCCTTTCTTATAATATGTCCCCTAACCAATTTGGTTTCCTGGCCTATAGGAAAATTCATGACGCTATTGGCATCGCTCAAGAAGTCCTTCACTCAATTAAGTAAGAAAATCTTCAAGCCTTAGGCCTTAAGATGGACCTTAATAAGGTCTTTGATGAAGTAAACTATAATTTTATTTTATTAGTACTTCTTCAAATTGGTTTTGGATTGGAGACTATGAACTAAATTATGGGCTATAACTTCAAAAAAAAATCCATTATGATTAATGGATCTCCCACAAGAAACTTCTCTCCAAATCAAGAGGTCTTATACAAGGGTTCCCTCTATCTCCCTTACTAGCTCTGTTGATGATGGAAGGTTTGGGGTTTTTGCTGCTGAAAGAAAAGCAAGAAGGAAACATAAAAGGCATTAAAATCTCTTGTAATCATTATCTTTTGTGGATGATGTTATGTTGACGGGGGTAGGATCTGTTTTGGAATGGCATACTTTCTACAAGGCCATTAACATATTTTATGAGGCTTCTAGAATGGAGATTGTTGGCTTGAGGGGGGATGACCTAGGTTCGGAGTTAATTAGCCAAACAAATCCCTACACTACTGGCCATTTCGGCAACAACCCACGGAGCGCAGGCTAAGGTCTCACCCAAAGCAGTATGGGGGGATGCTGGAACCAAGTTTCCACACCCATGAGATGTTTGAGGGGTCAGTTTAGTCCAATTATGAATAACTTCGCGCAGGTTGTTTCACACATTATCCTGACTTTTGAGGTCTTCGTGGTCTATTATAATCACCTTCGTGCAACCCTCACTAGGGGCTAAGGTTATGTCACATTGCCCTAGCAGCGATCTGCGCTACTTCCCCAAGTTATACCACGGATCTTACTTATCTTCTTATAATAGTTAGTTATCTTTGTGTAAACAGATACTTTATCTTATATTCACTTTATCGACACATTCATCTAATTTCACGCATCATATAGACAATAGAAATGCAATTTATATCCAATACATTCAATGCACAAAACAGGAAACAGATACACAGAAATGATGTAAAACTTCTCTTTATTACTTCTCCAAAGGTTATAGACTCGACCCTCTCTATGCACTCAGCTACAGGGGTCCACGCACTCAGTTGCAGACTATTAGGCCTCTACGCACTCGGCTACAGAGCCTTCTCCTACTCTATGACCCAAAGACTTGACTCGACACTTAGATAAGACTCAATTCTTCATCCTTCATCCTTGACTATCCTTCCGTTATTTACAACTTAGAGCCTCGCTCTACTTATACAATCCCATGGTCCGCGGACCATGGGTAGATTTCTAAAGCTGACATTACATTACAAAAATGAGGGTGGACAACCCCATGGCTCATTTACAATATTCGCACTCCACGCCCACAAAACGCGGAGTCTTTACATTGGATCTGGTCAAAATCTAGGCTTAAGCCCCAAAACTTACCTTGGTAGATCCCGCGCCCAACAGACCCCCAACACGAACATCATGACTCACCCTCGAGTCACTCTATCAGTGTGGAGATCTTCATGCGGAGACCTCCCAACTTTGTCTGAACTACTGCAAGATCGACAATGCACTGAGCAGTTGCTTGTTGTATCTCCTGCATGCATTGTTCAGAGACTGTTGTAGCTGAACTGCTTCCTTGTATCTACTCCTACATTCCCTGCATCTCTTTATAGACCCGTGCCTCCTTTCAACTACCTGGAGCACTAAGACTGTGCTTCCCACGGCTAGTCAGGAGGCTAGGCCACCTGTATACGGCTTCAGCTGACCATCAATCGCTTTTCTGGGGAAAAGTCTACCTTTTAACTTTACTATCTGCGTCGTGCACTTTACCATCTACATCGTGCCACCATCTGTGATCCACTTAGTAACATATGGTCCAATCCAATGCATCAAACTGATCAACTCTTGGGGGTAGTCCCCAAATTTGTCAACGTAATCATGCACATTCTGTTTTATCACCATAGTTTTCTTATCAAGAAAGTCCTTCTGTATTCCTTCCTCAAGCTTCTTGACTTTTGCTTCCACCATGGCGCTTTTCTCCCTCAACTGAACTCTTTCATTCATGAGTGCTTGGAGCCTAAGATCACCTTACTGAATCTCCTCCTCAGGTCCCAAGCATTCTTCTTCGAGTTCTTCTAACTACGCGATCCCTCCTTCCAAGGCTTCGTGATCCGTCATATCCACTGGCGCTAATATGTGCAGGATAGGCATGATATACTCCATCAACATTATAGTGTTCACTCCATAGGCTAACCTAGAAGGTGTCTGTCCCATCAGTTTCTTGCACATTGTCCTATAAGCCCATAAAATTACTGGTATACGGAGGTCCCAATCACTTCACTACGCACTACATACCTTGTTCAGTGCTTCACACACCTCGTTAAATGCTTCCGCGTGGATAACTTTCTATGCGATCATTCTCTCCACATTCTGTCGTTCCAAATTGTGGAGCCATTTACGCAATTGCCCCCCCAACACATGCTTATTGACTGTATCTCCCAACACGAAGTTCATGTGCATCCACGTAGGTTGTTTTCCATATTTCAACATCCATCTGGCTAGATGTGCATGCAGTTTATCCTTCCCGTTGCATTTATCCATCAATCACACTCTAGGCTTCCCAAACCACGTGTGCATCATTCTTCTGCATTCACGCTAGTCCTCAAAGCTCCCTTTGTGCATACCCCACCACCTCGCGGGCGTGGTGCACAGTACCCAATTCAAGGCCTAGAAACGTTGCTTTTATGGCACCTCCCTTTCAAAATTATCTTGGAAAGTATCTACCTCACTTAATCCATCATAAGTAGGTAGATCCCTCACTTCTGTCGATACACAGTGCAACAATCTTGTCATCATATTACAATTCAGCATGGTTACCTCGTGTAACCGGTTCTGCGATCGTTCTATCTCCTCATCCGAATCTGAAGTATAGGAGCTTTTGCACTCCCATGAGATCCATTCGTACACGGTGGGATTTACCAAATCTTGCTCTTGCATGATTATTTTGTAGATACAGTCCAAATCATCGTTGCTTTAATAGTCGCACACCGGCTTTGTGTATCGCAATCCTTCGATAGGGTCCAAGGGTATAACTACGCACAGAGACTTCTTCTCAAAAATCATCTTGTGCTTCTTCAGATTAATCACCCCTTTCATGTTAGTGGCCCAATCAAATCCTAAAAGTGCAGGGTAGGGATTGTTGTCATCAACAATCTCTATTACTTCAAAGTCTGCTAGTGTGCTCGCTCCCTCAATATCCATGGTGATTCCCTACAACCATCCAATGGGTATTATCTTCTTTTGGTTTGCCATTCACAGTTGAATACGAGACCATTACAGTGTAGGCCTCCCCATGCGCTCCCATGTCTACCTCGGCAGAACATTCGTGTTCGATCCTAAATCTAGGATTTCTTGGTCCATCTCATATTCTCCAATCTACGCGGTTAGCCTCATTTCTCTCCTTGACCTAGTATTGTATTTCCATTCTTCCAGACTACGCGCAGTTCTCCTGACGTGGTCCTAGAACATCTGTTAATGAGTTTCTGCAATCCTTTTATAGCCTTACTGTCATGTAGTAGCTTCATGCATGTTTCCAGGAATGTCGTAAGCATAGATGGGTCCATTTCTGGCTCTGATATATCTTTGCTTCCTGAGGTGGAGGCATCAGTGAAGCTCTTCTCAACTTCCATGAAGGTTTCCTTAGCGTGCTCCAAATCAAACTCTACTTCTTTCGTCAGAGCCTTGCGAACCCAAGTACTATCTTTGGGCTATTTGCCTCTATCATCCCCTGTCACGATTCCACTTCAGAGCACAATGTTTAAATTTCAATCTTCCTTGCACAGCTCAGACCTCATCATCTGTAGGTTTCGAGTCACGGGAGGTGTTAGTGCTCCCTTGTCATGTATCCTAGCTATCAGCGTAGAACAATCCTCCGTCTCATGATCAAACAAGGTAAAATATAGACCTGATGGACGTGTTGTATTTGTACAATCGCGAGCATAATGTCTTGGCCCTCCGCAATTGTAACATATCAGTTATCCACGACCTCTTCCAGGTCCTCCTCCACCTTGGCCTCGTCTGTGCCCCTGAAATCTGGTTTGCACCACTCCTGTATTCAGGTCTAGGCATTGCGTTTCAACCTGAACTCTATAGGTGGGAGTTCTATCCATCATCAGCTCATAGCTTCTACAAGTGCGCTCACCGTGTCCAACTGATCGACAAAAATTACAAAACAACTGTTGTGAATTCTGCGTGTACTTCTGTAATGAATGGCAATGGTTCGTAGCATGCTTTCCTCCTATTTGAAAAATCACGCACCACAAAGCAGGTGTCGCGCTAGGTCCTGCTTGTGCTATCAGCCTTAACGGCATCGGTCCTCCTCCTGCGAGGTAATTCACGAACACAGGGAAGTGGTCCTTATCATGACCCTGACCCTTGCATTTTACGCACCACACCTCTTCGCGCACTTCTGGTTGGGTTGTCCTATCCTGTTTCAGACTCTGCATCTCAAGGCATAAGTTTTTCAACTACATGTGGATCTGTTGAACTCCCATGTTAGGATCCTGCATCAAGGTTTTAGGTAGCCTCATCGCGATCTCTAAGGCCTCTGCCTGAGTCATTAACCTCTGTTGTGACAACACGTTCCTCAAATACAACATTAGTGATGCTACAAACCACTTGTAGTCTTGTCCATCCGTCAAAGTCATACTAGCTTCGTGAATCATACACTTCAGTCTCTGATCTAGCTCCCAAGGAGTCTCGCTTGGTAGCATTATGATCTCTTTGAATCCAATGATCGACTGCACTTTTGACTTTAGTCTGCTAAATTCTCTGTTTAGCGAAATTTGGATATTTGCAATTCCCACATTCAGATTGTCATTAGAATGCTTAATATACCAGGTCAGCGCGCGACCCTACAGAGCGCTGACCAACATTGCTTTCTTTATATTATCATTAGTAACTCCCTGTGCTCCCCATGCAAATCTTATCATGAACCAAAACTAGTCTGGATCTTCATTCCTACTCCCTTGAACATAGGCAACTTTATCATGCTTGCCATACTGAATCACGGTGGCGGTGGAGGTGGTACGGGTGAAGATGGAGGTGAAAGAAATGAAACTGGTGGCAGTGTGGGTGGGGGTGGTATGCGTGGAATCCTTTTCCTTATCAAATCGATCACACTTCATGGCAAGACGTTCGCAAGCTCTTCCTCTTCCCCTCCCAGAGGTGAAATCAAAGGGCTATTCTCTGGTCCCTTACTTCCTTCGTTTCTATAGGTTTCTCCACTTCGCGTAGCTTCGGACATAAGGGTAATTGCATAACCCTCTTTTCACACAATAGCATTTTAATCAAAGTATTCAGAGACTTTATGTACTTACCTTGCTGTCCTTTGAAAAAGCATCGCTCCACTTCACTATAGTTGGCTGAAGTATCTACCACGAACTCAGTAATGAATCCTCCTATAATTTGATCGAGCCAGTGATCAGTAACTTGCACGATATTATCCTCTGATGCTTCCAATCTATGCACCAACTCTGGCGTCCACACAATAGGATTGTCAAGTTTCCACCTTCCTTGGCTATCTTCTAGCTTCGCGTTCCACTCGTACAGCTTAGTAGGGAAAGATGCGAAAAATATTTCGTGGATATCTATGTACAGGTAGCAGTCTAACCACTCTTCTTTTGTCAGTCGCGGATTCCTATTTTCCTATGCCGCAAACTCATGAATCCTTCTATCCAACCAACCTTTAGTTTCCTTCTTAGTTGGATTCCAATGATACAACATCAAACATATCTATGTAGATTATGGTCCTCGCAACGGAACCATTTGTTGTCTTGAGGGGGCCTAACCTAGGTTCAGAGTTAATTAGCCAAACAAATCCCTACACTACTGGCCCTTTCGGAAATAGCCCGCGGAGCACGGATTGAGGTCTCACCTAATGTACTATGGGGGGGTGCTGGAACCAAGTTTCTACACCCGTGAGATGTCTGAGGGGTCGTTTTAATCCAACTGTGAATAACTTCTCGTAGGTCACTTTGCACACTATCCTAACCTGCGAGGCCTTCGCAATTTGTTATAATCACCTTCGCACAACCTTCACCAGGGGCTAAGGTGACTTCACACTATCCTAGCAATGATCTGTTCTACTTCCCCAAGTTATACCACAGATCTTACTTATCTTCTTATAACAGTTAGTTATCTTCACGTAAACAGATACTTTATCTTATACTCACTTTATCGACACATTCATATAAGTTCGCGCATCATATAGACAATAGAAATGAAATTTATATCTGATACATTCAATGCACAAAACAGGAAAAAGATACATAGAAATGATATAAAACTTCTCTTTATTACTTCTCCAAAGGTTACGGACTCGACCCGCCCTGTGCACTCAACTGCAAGGGTCCGCGCACTCAGCTGCGGACTACTAGGCCTCTACGCACTCAGCTGCAGAGCCTTCTACTACTCTACGACCCAAAGAATCGACTCGACACTTAGATAAGACTCAGTGCTTCATCCTTCATCCTTGACTATCCTTCCGTTATTTACAACGTAGAACCTCACTCTATTTATACAATCCCATGGTCCACGAACCATGGGTAGATTTATAAAGCCGACATTACATTACAAAAATGAGGGTGGACAACCCTATGACTCATTGAAAATCTTCGCACTCCATGCCCACAAAACGTAGAGTCTTTACATCGGATTTGGTCAAAATCTGGGCTTTAAGCCCCAAAACTTGCCTTGGGGGATCCCGTGCCCAACAGATATTAATGCCCTTAAATCATCATTTTATCATAATGTAGCCAGTGAGGAGTTTCTCTAGTCCATTCAATCTATTCTTCCTTATCAGATGGTTGTTATGGATTTTGGCTTCAAGCACATTGGTTTCTTCCTGAAGCCAAATGGTTATAAATATGTCTGGAAGTGGCTCCTCAAAAAATTTGAACAAAAAATTAGTATGTGCTGTTACAACCGGCTATCATTGGGGGCAAGAATGATCTAGTTAAATTTGTGCTAGAAAAGATCTTGGTTTTCTAGCTTGCAATTTCTAACATTTCAAAATCAATTTTAAACAATATCTCGAAAAGAATGTACAACTTTATATGGATTGGAAAAAGGAGAAAATAAGGGAAACACCTTGCCAACTAGGCCTCCCTTTCCAAACCAAAATATTTTGGAGTATGGGGATTCAATAATTTGGAAAAGAATTAGCCCTAAAAAATGTGTGGAGAGGATCGTTTGATGGAAGTCTTTGGATCCAAGTGATTAAGGAGGAGTATCTAAAGTAATAATCGGTGGTGGATTAACTTAGAGGAACAACAAAAAAACATGACAATAGGGGTTCCACTGTCTAGAAGGCACTTAAGTATTCTTTTCCCTTCTTCTTCAACTCGTTGGCCTAAAAGTTTCGAGATGGAAAAAAGTGATATTGGGAAAGGACCCCTTTATAGGAGGGGCTTATGTCTATAAAATTTTAGCATATTTGATTCATAATTTGACTTCCAAACGCTTTAGCTACTTCAATGATGTATCTTCTCAGGGTAAATGGTTGACATATTTAGATTTAGATCTTGAAGAATATTTGGCTGAAGAGTGGAACTCCTTCATCAAGGAGATAAATTTAAATGGGGTCTTCCTGAATGATTTAGAGGATCAAATGGTATGGAGTTGGGACAATACTACAGGTAGGGTTAAAGAAAATCTTGCATGCAAAGTTATTGCCTACTTAGTTGTGGACTAGGATATGAGATGGTGGATGAACAACATTTGGAAATGGAGCATACCAAATAAACTTAAATGTTTTTCCTTGCTAGTGCTACAAAACAAAATTCTGACTTGGAAAAATTTGCAGAAAAGTGTTTTGCAGGCCCAAACCAATGCTATCTTTGTATAAATAAAAATGAATTTGTTGATCACATCTTCATTGGATTCCAATTTACTAAGAAAAATTGGCATTTGGTCTTGAATATCTTGGGTATTAAAGAACAAATTTCACAAACCTCCTTTGTGGAATTTCTGGAATATTGGATGGGAAAATTTAAAAATATTTTTCCTCTTCCTATCTTTGTGGCTTGGGGTATATGGATTCTAAGGAACAAGATAATCTTCAAAAATGAAAACCTGAATATTCTTCATTTGTCTTCCAGGATTGTTTCTCACTATAGGGAATACTCTCCATTACAATTCCTGACGAAGTTGAGAAGATTACACTTCCCTTGCTTGCTCCAGGGATATTCGATTGGTTTCTTTGATCGTGCAGTGCGATAAAACTATTATGGAGGGGGGGGGATGATCAAAATGGCAGGGATAAAGCCATGCTATTCAGAGTTGGTTTAGGAATTGGTACAAATACTAAAGAATAATTAATTGCTTCATGGGTTCTCATGTTCCTAGCTTCATCAAAGAACATAAAAATTATTCAAAATTTGGGGTATTACAAGTGTGTGATTGATTGGCTGGTAAGAAAATCAAAACTATAGGTTCTTAACCTCGCAGCATGGAAGAGATAAATTGAAGAGACGAAGAAGGAATTCTAGGAAATTAGTTTCCAACATATTTACAAGGAGTTCAATGCAATCACTGACAACTTATAAAGAAAAGCTCTCTAAATGGACCTTGGATATTTATATTATGAAGAACTCAATGAAGCAACCATCCAAAATACTTGCACAATTACTTTAGGCTTATGGTAACATTATTTCATATATCAAACAATTATGCAAGCAACATTCTTCTTATATCTCTCCATTTTTTAAAACAATCAAAGGATGAAATCTACAACTATTTATGATGTCCAATGTTATCTCATTGTTTTTGTTTTTCCCACTTTCGTCTTTTCAGTCAACATGTAAGCTTCATATAGGACATATTTCACTTGCAAATTTTTTTAGTCAACTTGTATTTATTATATGGGACAACTTTTTTGATCCTTTTCACTGTTTTTCTACAATATTCATAACTGTAATTCTGAATTTTCTAGCCAACTAAAAGTTGTTTGTTTGTTGCTTATATAACAACCACTCTGTAAGTCTGAAAATTACAATTTTTGTAAGCTAGGACGGCACTTTTTTTTAATTCTTATTGAATAACAAAGAAGTATCATTTTTTGCTGAAAAAATAAAATAAAATAATTGTCATTAAAAAGATAATTATTTTAACATTTGACAAAAAAATACAAATTTTGCATATAGATGTAAGTAAAAAAATATACATTTTGAGACCTTTTTTATATCATAATTAATTTGGGTCAAAATGATTTGACTTTTAATTAATTTGTAAATTATTAGAAACTAGTTCCAAAATTTATTAAAGTTTTGGTGATTAAATATTAAACTTTTTTTTTTTAGAAATTGATTTTTATTTTTATTTTTCAAATTTGAATTTCTAATTTTTTATTCGTGGATAACTAATTTTATGTGGTTTAATTTTTATTTTAATTTTTTTTTATTTTTTTTTCAAAATTAAAAATTGTTTAAAAAAATAGAAAACAAAAAAAAACTTGTAATCACCAAGTGTCCTTGTAAATTAATTATTGATTTTTTTCTTTCAAAATTTATGGATTTTTCCAAAATAAATATTTTATTTTCCAAAAAAAAAGTTTTCATTACATTTTAGGCTTTTGCGAACCATCGAAACTAGCCGATTTAGAAAACAAAAGCAACAACGCTACATATTACATTGATTTTTCCCTTGATTTTCTTCATATTTTTCCCTTGTTGATTTTTATTATTGAATGGACTTGGTTCAATCATTTTCCTCAATAAACCTTAGCTTTATTATATATTTTCACAATTCAATTTTAAATCATGATGTAGTATAAAAAATAAAATTTAAGTCAACATTACAATAAATAAGATTTTCTCTTCCCCCGATAGGGGTGACCAACCGTCAATACAGTTGTCACACGAGAGGCCATTGGGGCCTTCTCTCTCTCCACGTGCCCATTAACTTCTCCCTCATGTGTGATCTGGGAATTCATTCCACCTGTATGAAGGATGATCTCGTTCGATCTATTAATAAATATGAGGGATGACTTGGGTATCAGTTTAGTTTGGAAGCTCGGGTGATAAATTTTGGTTGGGAGGATCAGCGAGGTGTGTTGGTTTGGATCCATGGTGGATCCCTCGGGTTTTGTCCTTAATTGAGAGGCACAGTGGAGGTCAGTGGCATTGTGGTGTGGTTTGGGTTCTACCATCTGCTTTGTCCCTTTGACCCAGGCACTCGAATGGGCGAGGAACTGAGTCGTTTCCAAGACTTCACCCATTATAGGCTCGCACTCAGCAAATTAATCTCTCTGGGTCTCCAGTTCTCTATGTGGGGTAAGCAGTCCATGTTTTTCAATTCCTCTGCATGTCTTTATATTTCGACGGCTGCCTCTCTGGTGGTTTGTGGTTGCATGGTTGTTGGCTCTTTTTGTGCAATACTTGATGTTTAATGGTGTGAGGGTGTCTCTATACTAGCTATAGGGTGGTATGTGTGTTATTCATTGGTTAATTGTGTATGTGATGTCTTTGTTGGTTGGTGTTCTAGGTGGTGGGTGTGGTCTTCATCGTCGGCCTTCTAGTCTGGACAGATGATTGTTTTTATTGTCTCAGAGGGCAAGTGGTTTGTGATCTGACACAATCTTTTAATCTTTTGAGGTTTCTTGGTTCTGATAATTGTTTTGTGCATTGCAGGTGTTTCATTGATTCTCTCTCGGGGGCTTACCTTTTCCAGCAGGTAGGCTCGACCCTTTTCTCAATGCCCCACCAACGGGGTTGCCCTCGCTGAGGGGGAGAGTAGCAGGTTTAGGGGGGTGTCCCAAGCCCGACCATAGCACATCTTCTGCCAGTTTTTTTAGCCAGGACATTGAGGACGTTGAAGCTCTTTCTCTTGCATGTTTGCCTAGTCGTGTAGTAGCTCCTGCCACCATATAAAATATTGTTGAACAACTTCGACACATACAAATTAATATGCATATTCTTAGGGACCACAGGTATGAAAACTAAAATAAAATTAATATGGAATACTTCAATGACATTCAATATAGCCATAACGAAATTCTATAGCAGTTGGATAGCCTTCGTCGTATCCACCGCTGCACCAATGACCACCTTCATAGCCTGGAAGCGAGGGTGGAACATATCGATTTCCATATGCATGATCGAGTTGGTTTCTTTGTAGCTCCCCCTGTACTTCCCCCTCATCCCCCTCCTTGATATGTTGTCGTCAGTTATGGTTTCCTTTTTGTCTACTTCAATTATGCTAAGGCTAGAAAGCCTTCCGGAAATAATGTTTGTAAGTTTTCTATTATGTTATTCTCCAATCCCCAATCTCAACAAGTCTAGTCAGAATGAGAGAGTCGGGATTGTTGAGAATAATTATGTAAGTTGTGCCCTTTTTAAAATCTAATGAAAATAATTTTGAATGACAAAAAAAGGATTTTCTCTTTTGTCTTCACAATTTTAATAATAACATAAAAATAAAAAATAAAAAAATAAATTTTAGTAATCTTTTGCACTAACACTTAAGACTTTGTGTAAGCAATTTTTTTTTTATATACTAGACATTGAAACTTTTTATATTATATATTTTATTACATATTGTAGGTTTTAAACCCATATAGAAATTACCTGCATACAAATTCTAAAACAAAGAAAATAAACATGCGAGTGCATAACACATAAAACACATATACACAAAGATTTTCCCCTGGATCCCAAAACCGGGACTACCATCTTGATTTTTCATTATATTCGTTTCAATGTTACAATACATATGTATACATGCCGAAGCATCCAATACCATGGACCGAAGACTATCACGTCAAAAACCATGGACCGAAAACCATAGGTAGTTCCGCCCAACCTAATATAGGGTCCAAAAAAAAAAATCCAGGGGTGCTACCCCGAACCCCATAAAGGGGGGCTACCCACCCCCCTCAAACCCCTGTGACCCCCCTGCTACACAATCGGCACAATGAAGGAGGGGCTCTGCCCCCCCTCTAACCCCCCAGTTCACTATGTAGGTTAGTCATGGAAAGAATATAACACAACCCAACATTCTCCCACTTGTTGTTTTCTTTCCATAGGGGGCCACAGGAGAGCTTAGTCATTTTTCCAGCCCTGAAATGCCCATTGTTTCTCTACACCAGGAGAAATTCTCAGAGCTCACAGATTTTGTCAATGCATCTGCAGTATTCTTCAAAGTGTCCACCTTTACTAGCAGCACATTTTTGTCTTCTATCATATCCCTCACAAGTTGATACTGAACATCAATATGCTTTGTCTTTGAATGATAATCAGGGTTCTTTGCCAAGAAAATTGCACTTTGGTTGTCACAGTCTATCCTTATATCTCCCTATACTAACCCCATACTTGAACACAATATTTGCAACCAAACTTCTTCCTTGCTTGCATGAGTGGCTGCCATGTATTCTGCCTCTGTAGTTGATAGTGCCACTACAGATTGTTTCTTACTCGTCCAACTGACTGCACCTCCAAATAGGTTAAACACATACCCACTTGTAGATCTTCTCTAATCCAAATCTCCAGCCCAGTCTGCATCAACAAAGCCATGGATATCCAAAACTCTATCCAATCCTGGTCTTCCTTGGTAGCACAAACCATAATCACTAGTGCCATGCAAATACCTAAAAACCCGCTTCACTGATGTCCAATGCCCCTTCCCTGGTTTTGACATAAACCTTCTCAATACTCCCAATACATGCGCAATGTCTGGTCTAGTACAGATCATTGCATACATCAGGCTACCTACTACACTTGCATATGGAAGACGAGACATATCCTCTTCCTCTTCTTGTGTCTTAGGACACTGTTTACCAGATAACTTTACACCTACAAGAATAGGAACCTTCACCGGTTTACTATCCTGCATGTTAAACCTCTGCAGTATTGTCTCAACATACTTCCTCCGGTTTAACCAAAGCTTCCTCTTTACCCGATCTCTTTTAATTTCCATGCCCAAAATATAGTTTGCAGCACGAAGATCTTTCATGTCGAATTTGGAGGACAATTGGGTCTTCAAATCCTGGATAATTTCTTTGTCATTTCCAACCAACAACATATCATCCACATACAAGACCAGATAAATAACACAGTCCCCAATTAATTTAAAATACACATAGTGATCCGCTTTACTTCTGGTGAAGCCAAGTCCCCGTATAAATGTATCAAATTTCTGATACCACATCCTTGGTAACTGTTTTAACCCATACAGAGACTTACTTAACTTGCATACCAATTCTTTCTTACCCTTCACCGCAAAGCCTTCAGGTTGCTTCATGTAGATATCCTCTTCCAGATCCCCATGAAGAAATGTTGTCTTCACATCCATCTTCTCTACCTCAAAATCAAAAGCGGCAGCAATAGATAAAAGTAATCTAATAGAAGTTACCTTGGCAACAGGAGAAAAATATCACCAAAATCAATTCCCGGCACCTGGGAATAACCTTTTGCTACCAACCGATCTTTGTATTTCTCCACCTTTACTTCTACATTTGTATTCTTCTTGAACACCGATTTGCTACCAATGGTTTTCCTTCAAGCCGACAACTCCACCAGATCCCAAGGCTCATTTTTGTGCAAAGATGCCATTTCATCAACCATGGTCTCTTTCCAGAGTTTTCCATCCTCTGAATCTACTGCTTCCTTCACTGTTCTAGGATCATCATCAACAATAGATAAAGTAAAATTTGAACAAAAAGTAGATGGACTATACCTTTCTGGCTGCCTTCTTTCTCGAATTGATCTTCTTACACCTGGAGTTTGTGGCTCTTCATCTTTTGATTCCTCCTCTGCTATAGAGTCTGATTCTTCCTCTTTTAGCTCAAATTCTATCTTCTCAGGTTCCTTTGGTTGGACTTCATGTTTAATAACATCTTTCACCTCTCTGAACACCACATCTCAGTTGTACACAACCTTCCTTGTTGCTAGGTTCCAAAGCTTATAACCCTTTAAACCATCCTTATAGCCAATAAAGATGCACTTTTCAGATTTACTATCAAACTTGGTTCATTTCTCCTTTGGAACGTGTACATATGCATCACATCTAAATAGCCTCAGATGTGAAAGAAAGGGTTTCTTACCAGTCCATACCTCTTTTGGAGTCTTATCATCCAATGCTGATGAAGGTGATCTGTTGACTAGGTAACATGCTGTCTCCACCACCTCTGCCCAGAATTCTTGTCCTAAGCCGGTACCACTAAGCATGCTTCTTGCCCTTTCCATCAACATCTTGTTCATTCTTTCTGCAACTCCATTTTGCTAAGGTGTATATGGAGTAGTCTTCTGTCATGCTATACCACACTTCTTACAGAATTCTTCAAATTCCTTACTGCAAAAATCTCCACCGTTATCTATCCTTAGCACCTTTATCTTCTTCTCTGTCTAGTTTTCCACCAGAGCCTTAAATTCTTTAAACCTGTCAAAGACTTTAGATATCTTCTTAAGGAAATATATCCATGTATTCATTGAAATGTAATCTATAAATGATACATAGTACACAGACTTACCCAGTGATGGAACCTTCACAAGTCCAAACACATCACTGTGCACAAGCTCTAATATATGTTTTGCCCTCTTACCACTAGAGGGGAAACTCACTCGATTCTACTTCCCATATACACAATTTTCACACAAATCAAAATCTAGAGAACTATTACTCATACCTTCTACCATACCTTTACCATGAAGTATTCGAATGCCCTTATGTCCAATATGTCCAAGCCTTTGATGCCACAACATGGTCTTCTCTCCAAAGACCACTAGATTTTCTGCTCCACTTTCAGGAACCACGGAACTGTTGCACCCATCAACAATAGTGCTACCTTGCAGCTTGTACAGAGTTCCAGTCTGAAATCACTGCATCAATACCAGTGCTCCTCGAACCATCCTGTAGGTATCCTTCTCCAACATTGTTTTTACACCTGCATCATCCAACTTGCTTACAAAAATCAGATTTTTGGCTAATGCAGGAATATGCATGTTATGAAACCAGCTCAAGAAAAGATAGAAAAGATAGATCAACGCCTTAGAATTCAGCCTCTTCGAGGGGGAAACCCCCTTTACATTACATAAATGAACAATTCTTGGATGATACAAATGAAAATACCTCCTTCCTATATATAGGATTCTAAGGGATCATAACATAATCAGAGCAGACATAACAATAATAATGTAAGGGCACAATAATAACAATAGTGGGCTTCTATGGGGCACAATAGTAACAATATGGGCACTACATGGGTACATCAATATAATAAGTGGGTTATACTAATAACAATAAGGGGTTACACTAGTAGTATAGGGGCCTAACATGCCCCTCTCCTTCAAAAAGCAGTGTCCTCAACGCTTGAGTAGTTCTTGATGTTTCTGTATAAAATTCTTGTCCTCCCATGTGGAATATTCAGTGGGTAAGTTCTTCCACTTGATGAGATACTCTGAAATCGATCGATTTCGTAGCTTTCGGGTTCTTGTTTCTGTGAATGCTCCAGGTTCCAATATGAATTTTCCTTCCTCTTGAATTTCTGGCAATATTGTTTGAATTAGGATCTTTTGCAACTTTTGAATAAGTGGCCATACTTCTTCATCCTTCTTCCATTCATCCCTTGCTTCATTTATCCAATCTGGTTGGATAATATAAATAGCACAAAACAATGCTTCCACATCCTCATCCTTGAAGAGTCTTCCCATTCGGTAAGGTTGCCATTTTTTAAGTGCATGTAGTATTGCCAACATTTCCTTCTCATAAATAGCTTGCTTGAGATGTAGCAGTAAAAATACCCAATCACCTACATCAAAACATTTTTCACTACGATGTTGATCTACCTGTTGTTTCGTTTGATTTTGCACCGAAGTGGCGTTATCCTTTAAAAGTTGGAGAACTTGTTGTTGATGCTCGATGTGATCTGTTATCACTTAGAACTAAAAATTTGATGCATATAATTGTCTGTCCTAGTCCGATGACAAAGGTCTGTGTTAAGTTGATTTCATTTTATTTTTCCTCACTTAGGATTTGGAGTTTTAAAAGTTTTTAACTCAAACCATACTCGACTCCCATTGGTTCTCCTCCACCTATCATTGTTCCATAGTCATATCTTGTCTTATCCGAGTCACCGTGTCTTTTAGTGATTTCGCAGCGTAATCCCATTTGCCAGTTTCGCAGTGCAATTATGGTTAAGCAATTTCGCAGCACGTCATGATTAGGCCGTTTCGCAGCGCATCATTAAAATTTAAAACTAACAGTGCTGCGAAATCATGGATTCGTGCATTCCGCAGCGAATCTTTCCCGAAATGTCAAGTCCGTTAGGTGAGCCACCAGTTGTGTCCACTCATGTCAGTTTATGTACCTCTCGTATCACGTTTGAACGCTCATTTGCCACTACCCCACCACTAGATCTGTTGATATGCACAGAAATATCATTCCCAAGGGATTTTACCATGCATAGACCTTAATGATAGTCGTAAGTGCTGCATGAGTGACAAATCTGCCTGATTATGTATTGAAGCGTTTTAAATGAAAGAATTTGAATTTCAAGCGAGGCTGATTTCAAGCGAGGCTGAATTAAAAAGGAGCTGAATCACTATTTCAACCAGAGCTGTTAGACTTTGTGTGTGAAGATCTCGAAGAAAAAATGGAGAAAAAAGAGCACAGATCCGGTAAATGCCAGAGGACTGAACCTGAGGGCTTGGACATAACACTGAGGGATGAAGGTGTGAAGAAAGCGTTCAAAGATGCCGGGTGCTGGAACTTTTGTAAAAAGCTACAAGGAGGACATGCGCAGGTAACTAAAGAATTTGCGCTAAACTTCACTGGTTTAAATTCAAAGGTAGCCATGTTAGAAGTACAGGTTTCTCCAGAAGAAATATCTGCTGTGACAGAGATCCCAAGAGGACGAGAAGAATGGTTTAAAAATTTTAAGTTTGACATGAATCCTTGTAAGGAGCTTTTAAAGGAGGCATATGTAAACGAAGATTTAACAAAAGCAGTGCCCAGGAATTATGTCAAGGAACATTATGCTCTTCTTCTCACCTGCATACAGAAATATTTGACCTATGAAGGAAGGTACAATAAGGTTTATTCTTACCATTTCAAACTGTTTTTGCATTTCACGGGGAAAGTCTCCATAGACATTCCTTTTTATTTGTTTCGCAGTTTGAGTAAGATGTGTGATAAGGTGCAGTTGAGGAAAGAGGACTGTGAAACCTCTTTGTTTCATCATGGTTTGATCAAGTTGCTAGTTTTAGATGGCCTCCAAAAGATAGGCAGAGACTGGAATTCGTTTATTTTCATGGCTGGATTCCAAAGCAAGACTGGCCTTACTCCACAACCAGCCAGAGAATTCACAATAGCTGAGCTCCAAAAAGAAGCAAGAGCTAAAAAGCAAACCAAGTCACAGCTAAGAAAACCAGTGAAGCCACTAATCATTCAAGATCAACCTCAGCAATCAACAAAGGAAAAAACTCATGATAAGAAGACTATACCTGAAAAAAGCAGATCTGAAGCAGTCTCAAGGGTAAGGACAAGAAGCCAGATAAATAAGGAAAAAGGTAAAGCCATAGCAGTTGAAGAGAGCCCAGTGTCTAAGGCAAGTTTGAATGATTTATTATAGGCCATTGAATTCGAGCAGTCTGAACCAGTCCATATTGATTTGACACAGTCACCGCAAGAAGGTACCAAGAAGTCTAAGGCCTCAAAAAGGCTTAAATTCGATGAGCCAGGTGAAGAATTTATTTTTAAACCCAGAAGACCTATTACAAGGAAGCAAGTAAAGGAAGCGCTGCCAAGAACAGAGGAAACTGGGAAAGTTAGGCAAAAAGATACAAGCAGAACAGTCATCACATCTCAAGGAGATAATATAGTAGCCATAAAGAGCCAATTAGAAGCAGCTCAATATGAGATTGCCAAATTGAAGAAAGCCACTAGAGAACATGCAGTCGTGTATGCAAATTATCGTAAAGCTCTGTGGAAAGGGAGTGAAACCCTAGAAAACCAGTTGAATTCAGTAGTTGATGGCCATGCACAATTTCACACATGGACAGTACCAGCAATCAGAGAGGCCAAGTACATTAGAAGGATAAATATGCAACTAAGAGCTGGGAATAAAGCTATGAAGAAGAAAATTGAAGACCTGAAGGCACAGCTAGGCCAGTTACCTGCTAAATAAATTTTCTTTTTCAAGAAAGGTTTTGCTCCAAATTTTGTCAAATTTGCTTAGTCTTATTGTTCTGAAGAAATGTACATCCCTGTTATACATATGAAAAGTCGAAGGGAGTTTTTGGCAATCAAATGTTTTGGTGATAAAGATCTCGGGTCAAAGGCAAGTTGTTTCAAATAATTCAGCAGTTTCGTAGCGTGCTACGAAACTGCTGTAGGTGATGATTTTAACACAGACAGGCAGTTTTGTATTATGAGCGGGAATTTTGAAAGGGAAACGCCAAAAGGGTATGCAAGACATCAGCTGGAACAACAATAGTCAATCAGATCAAGACAGGTGGATGCTTTAAAAAGGTGGAATATTTCGACGCAATTTTAAATTTCTGTTGTAAAGTCCCTTTATCACCGTTCAAGAGGTATCAAACGATTTGCATACAAAGAACTTTTTCCTACACACATGTCCATCGATGCAGCTTACAACACATCAAGAACGTGGCAATGTTCCATATTTTTGGTTATTAAAGGCTAGAAAACATGCTTCTGTACATTCGAGCATTTTGAGGAAAACTGGAGCCGAGAAGCAAGGGAAATCTCCTAATACTTCTGAGCAGTTAAAAGATTCAGCGTTCAAGGTCAATATGGAGTATTAAACATCCAACTCAGCCAAATCGAAAGAGGACCAGGTGTCAAAGAACAAGGAGAAGCCATTATGCATGGAAAATAGAGTTAGAGTCATAGTTAATTTAGAACTCTTTAAAAACTCCAGTCAGCACTTTATTGTATTTATTAGTTAGTTAAATAGTTGATAGGTGTCATTAGAGGTAGTTATCGAATTCCCCTCATGCTGGAGGAGGAAGCTCGAATTAGTTAGAATAAGGATTCTATATATAGCTGAAACAGCAATGTAATGAGGGTTGGAAATTTTATAACAGAGTACTATTTTGGCTTATGTAAAGACAGAGTTTCAGTAATATAATTTGGCTGCTTTTCTTCTCGGGATTCATGAAGGATTTCCATGTTCATAATGTGTGATTTTATTCTTTCCTTAATGTCTTTTACAGTTGCATAGATGTGTAATCACTCAGAATTCACTGATTGTGCTCTGATTTCCTGTATGCATTTATGAACTGTGGTTTATATGAGTTGTGTTCTGAACATCCAAATGCTAAATGCCCTGACTTCTATGTAAAGGCAATATCATTGTTTACTGAGGTGTTATTGACTCCATAGGCCCAATGGAAACTTGTTTAATGTATTTCCAGCATTCATTTTTATCACTGTTGTTTCACAAGAGTTAGCCATCTTATTCTTAATCAAAATCAATAACCCTATGAGAGAGCCCTCTCAGGCTAAGGAGGCTAAGCCTTAGTCAAAAGATTGGTTTGAAACAGTTACTTGAAGTCTTCCTAGTCTGCAGCCTTCCAAGGTCTGATTTTGAGATAACATGATCTTTCACTGCTTGAACCTTTTTCTTCTTGATATGTCCTTCTATCTCTAGAGTTTGAGGAGTGGTAATTTCTTCCAATCCTTTACAAGATATGGTTGGATTCATTTCTTGATGCTCGATGCGATCTTTCACTTCTTGAACATTTTTCTTCTTTATATGTCCTTCTATCTTGATAGTTTGAGGAGTGGTAATTTCGAACAATGAATTACAAGATATGGTTGGATTCATTTCTTCTTTCTCGATGTGATATTTCACTTCTTGCACCTTTTTCTTCTTGATATGTCCTTATATCTTGAGAGTTTGAGGAGTGGTAATTCTTGCCAATGCTTTACAAGATATGGTTGGATTTATTTGTTCTTCATCTAGGCTTTGTTCCTAGAGTATATCCTCTTCTTTAGACCTTTCTTGCTCCTTTTCTTCTTCCTCTTCACAATCTATGTAGAATAATTTCTTCTCAGCACACTTATGACCTTTAGTGTATTTGCTATCACAACTATAAGAAATCCCTTTTGCTATTTTTTCTTCCAATTGTTGTGGTGTCAACCTTATAGGTTGTGGAAGACTAGGGGCAACAACACTTCCATCTTTATAGTTGTGAGTGGTATGCTTCCTGGTTGCCATAATTTTGCTTTCCATTTTTCTTGCTAACCTGAATGCCTTCTCTAATGAATCAGGTTCACAAAGGCGAACATCATGTTGGATATTATCCTTTAAAGACCCTATGAACACATCAATCCTATGCTCCTTTGGAATATCTTTTACCCTTATGTTCAATTTTTGGAACTCCTCAATGTGCTCCATTATTGAACCCTTTTGTTTGAGACTTATCAATTGGATAAAAAAAGTGTTGCTTTTTGTATCCTCATAATGTGCTATCAATTCTTCCGTAACAATTGCCCAAGTGATAAATGGTTTATGAGAGCAAAGCCATTGATACCATACAAACTGATTTGGTTCCAAATATAAAGTTTCCATACGTACCTTTTGTGTGTTTTTCACATTATTGAGATCGAAGAATTGCTCCATCTGTAATATCCATGTGGCAGGATCCTTGCCATCAAACTTCCTCATATCGATTTTTGGAATATGGTGAGTCTTCGATCCAACATTAGCGTCTATGGAATCATGATTAACATTTCTTTTGTTCTCATCATGAGTTTCCTTTAGTACCCTTTCACCCTTAGGGACCATTTCTTGTAGCAACTTATTCATATTTATCTTCAATTCATCCATGTCTGTCTTCAAATCTATCTTCAAATCATCCATCTTAGCTTCCACGTCAATCATCTTAGATTCTACACCTTTATTTAAACAGTCCATCTTAGCTTCTACACCTTTCTTTAAACCATCCATATTAGCTTCTACATCTTTCTTTAAACCATCCATCTTAGATTCTGTTCCTTTTTGTGCAAGGGACGGTTGTTGCACTTGGTCTTGTAATTTTGATATCTCATGTTGCATTTCTTCCTCTTCTTCATGAGTCATGCTAGAGCTTTCATGTTCCTTACTAGGTGTTTGCATTTTCTTTCCTCGGGGCATCAGTTACCAATAATAATTCTCTACTATGCCCTTTGAATTCCTTCAAAATAAATTTTCAAACCAAGCTTAAGCAAAAGTTTAAGAAAATCTACACACCTTTTTTCACTTTGTAGGAGCTTGATATTTCCTCTGATGTATCTCTATACTTTCCAATCATCTAGTTCTAAATTTGTGACCTGTAGTAGCCCTTTGTGTCCTCTTTCCAATGCCACAAGTCTTATCCAAATTGGATTCTCCAAGGAAGAGTTATGTGAAATCTCCCACAATGACTTTCTTATAGAGTAGTTCAGTAGAGCGAACTTGTACAACGTGCCACGAGTCACTGTTTCGACCTTTGGATCTGAAACATGCATACAAGAAACTAAAGTTCGTCCTCTTTCTGTAACTTCTTATGAAATTTCAATCCGATCCCCAGAGTGAAAGTTTTGACAATTTTCCCCAGGTCACCTGTTTGGAATGTAATTCAGGAATCTGCAAAAATACCAACTTCCTCAGATCATATCTCCGCACATAGAGCGCGAAAAGCTCTAAATTTCGGACCTAAGGTTCAGCACGATTTCTTCTCAAATGGGTTTTTTTTGCAACTTCTGAAACATCGCAGAAAAAAGTTATAACGAAAATTCCACGATGACCTGTTTGGAGCAGCGAAACCCTAAAATCCAAAGCTCTAATACCAAATGTTATGAAACCAGCTCAAGAAAAGATAGAAAAGATAGATCAACGCCTTAGAATTCAGCCTCTTCGAGGGGGCAACCTCCTTTACATTACATAAATGAACAATTCTTGGATGATACAAATGAAAAGACCTCCTTTCTATATATAGGATTCTAAGGGGTCATAACATAATCAGAGCCGACATAACAATAATAATGTAAGGGCACAATAATAACAATAGTGGGCTTCTATGGGGCAGAATAGTAACAATATGGGCACTACATGGGTACATCAATATAATAAGTAGGTTATACTAATAACAATAAGGGATTACACTAGTAGTATAGGTGCCTAACAATGCAGAACACTCGGAAGTGTTCTAACCCTTCCACCTTGCAACTTCAACTTTACTTTTCTGCGACCAACGATTCTAGCCTTCCTATCATCTCCTAAAAAGACATCACCACCATCGTATTTATCATACTCCCAGAACCACTCCCTATGGGGAATGAAGTGAAAGGATGCACCTGAGTCAATCAACCATGCCTCATGATCTACATGTGTAATTGAAGAAGCCAAGTACACATCCCCACCTTCATCTAAGGTGGTTTTCGCCTCTACAGAAGAAGTATCATCATATCCCTCTCCTTTGTCAGGAACTTTAGATTTACAGTCCCTTTTGTAGTTCCCTTCCTTTCCGTATTTCTAGCACACCACCTTTACAGGTTTTCCTAGAGATTTAGATCTCCCTCTAGATTTAGATCTCCCACTTGATGACTTATTTTTGTTTTTGTTCTGGAACTGTCCTTGTACAGACAAGGCATCACCATTCTGGCTCTCCATATTTTTCCATCTCATCTCCTCTATTAGTAAGGATGAGACTATATCATCAAACTACAAGGCAGTTGCATTGCTACCTATTGCAATAACTAGACTATCCCACGAATCTGGTAGAGAACAAAACAAAATAATGCACTTATCTTCATCTGAAATTTTAATATCAATAGATAATAACTAACTTACCACTATATTAAATGCATTCAGATGCTCTGTCACCGAGTCTCCATCTTTCATCCTCAGGTTATACAGCTTTTTCCATAGGAATAGTTTATTCACCAGAGACTTAGATTGGTACAAAGTCCCTAACTTGTCCCACAAAGCCTTTGTTGGAAATAATATTGAGAGGAGGGGTGAATCAGTATTATCAAACTCTTTTCAATTTATACAAATATTTGCAGATCTTACTAATGAAACTTGCGTATACCTTCCAGACTAATAATTTAATATATTCTGTAGATGTGTATTATTAATCTGTGTGTCAGAACCATATAACAGTAAACAAGAATAGAGAAAACAGTCACACCAAAGAACACAAGATATAAGGTGGAAACCCAATGTGGGTGAAAACCACCTGCCACAATATGTCTCCATCTTCTTTCAATTAGAAACTTCTTTTTACAATGATTCTGTATTGGTGCAGTATTATACCAGCACGCAGGCTTCAACCTGCAGAAGGCTACAACCTTCTCTTTTTCTTCAAGGACCACGTTTCATGAATTTTTAGACTGGATCCATGAATATCAATCAAACATCAAATAGATCTGCAATTAACCAACTTCCTTGTGCAACTACTGAATCAATAACTTCTTAGAGCACAGTACTAGTAGACAATTCAGAACCCTGAACATTGCAGTAATAAGCAAAAGCAGCTAAACAATATTTCAAGAAAAGGTCCGCAACTTCACCAACAGTAACCTGCACACATCCGCGCCTTATCTGTGTCGAATCTATGGGTCTCTGCACCCACACTGTGTCTGTCGTGCAAACTTCGCACCTACGCCTTGACAAGCCTGTGGGTCTCCGCACCTACACCATGTCGCACCTGCACTGTGTCGCACCTGCGGTCCTGTGGGTATAGATATTTTTCAGACTTCAAGTATACCCTAGACTAACAGATTTATAGATCTGATCATGCACCAAGGATATCTCAACCCATCAGTAGATCCATCTTGTAATGCTCAGGTTTCTCCTTGATTCAGATCCAGCTATCACTCACCAACCGATCACCAGAATTTCAGATCTTGCTCTTCTTAAGATATTCAACACATGAGTGCTCAGCCAAATGATCTCCTTTCGTTTTTATAGACAAGACCTCACTCAAACCATGGACCAAAACCATAGAAACCCAATACAAGGGACCAAAAACCTTGGTTCAACACTTTAGAAGAAAAACCACGAACCAAAACCATAAGATCAAAATCGTCGGACAAATACCATGGACTAACCATAAGATTTCCCATATGCGCGCATTTTTCTCTGCATGAAAGTTCGTGAACTTTACGACCGCACTTTTTGTTCGGCACACCTGCAAACATGTCCGCACATTTTGTTCTGCACGCCTGCAGAACCTACCGATGACCGCAGCTTTTTGAACAGGAACCTGCGAAGCTGCCATTTTCTACCATTCTGAGAGCCTGAACTTGTGATCTGCTACTTGAGTGAATTGCCATCAAGGACAACACTTATGTCATCGAGCAAAACCTGTGTCATAATGCCAACAGCCTTCACCATAGCTTCCCCTAATACATCCATCAATACTGAATTTGAGACACACAATCGTATTATGCTCTTAGCCTTCTGATCCAACTTCTTCCATTCTTCATCAAACACTCTCGTTGGTTTAGTACTTATATCTATTACGATCCACTGATCTTTATCCACCAACAGATCCTCCATCTTGAGTTTCCACAACTCAAAACTCTAACCATTAAATTTCTCGATCTCTATCTTTCCACTACTCGCCATCTTCTTTCACCACCAGAATCGATCCCACAGATCTCCCACTGAATAGGGCCTACCACAAGCCCAAGCGAAACCACTCAGCAATAAAGGCATCCCCTTGAAGCCAAAAAAACTCTGATACCAAATGTAGGTTTTAACCCCGTACAAAAATTACCTGCATACGAATTCTAAAACACAAAAAATAAACAATGCGAGAGAATAACACATACAACACATATACACAAAGATTTTCCCCTGGATCCCAAAACCAGGACTACTAGCTTGATTTTTCAATATATTCCTTTCAATGTTACAATACATATTTATACATGCCAAAGCATCCAATACCATGGACCAAAAACCATCGCATCCAAAACCATGGACCAAAAACCATAGGTAGGTCTGCCTAACCTAATATAGGGTCCAAAAAAAAATTTCCCAAGGCATTGCCTTGGACCTCATAGAGGGGGGCTACCTGCCCCCCTCAAACCCCCCTAATAGGGGGGGCTGCCAACCCCCTTGTGACCCCCCTGCTGCGCAATTAACGCAACGAAGGGGGGGCTTCACCCCCCCTCTAACCCCCCGGTTCACTACGTAGGTTAGTCGTGCAAAGAATATAACACAACCCACAATTTTAATCATAACATAAAAATAAATAAATAAATTTTAGTAATATTTTCCACTAACACTTAAGAATTTGTGTAAGTAATTTTTTTTTTGGTATACTAGATATCGAAATTTTTTATATTATATGTTTTATTACATATGAATTCTTTGCCATATGATTAAGATGACATGTGATACTTCATATTAGTTTGATTTTTTCAACATATAAATTCTACCATAGATTGTTGATTTACCACCGAATTAGGATGAGTTTAATTTTTTTTTAACCAAGAATGAGTACTACTTATATTAAGTCCATGCCCGATCACAGCAAGAACCTAGGTGTATTACATTGCAAAGTGATTCTCAGGCAACATAGTGGCTATGAGAGAGCTTTCGAATCCAATCCTAACATAGTAAAAAATTATACTATATGAAAACATTTATTCTTTTAATACTATATATACGACAAAACTTGTGCAAAAGATAAATACATTGAAAGCCAAACATCAAACTGGTTTATTCATGGGAGAAGCCAAACAATTCAAGTCTATGTCTCTCTCCAATGTTCAATTGGAAAACTGTCAACCTTGGCAACCTACAACAGGAGATCCACCACAATGTTCTGGAGGGCCTCCACTTCATCCTCAAGCTACAAAATATTCTTCCACTGACTTTATATGGTGTCCAAGGTGGAATTTTCAGCAAGGCTCTGCTGATGAAGAAAAACTTGGAGGTCATAATCATCTGCTCTCAATTTTTCACATTATTTGCAACATTGTTCACATGTGGGAGCAATGGCTTCAGAGTTGTAGAGATTACTCACAGAGTTATTATGCTTGTCATGGTTCTAAGCTACTCTCCTAGAGTGTTGGTGATGGTCGCTGTAACCGCCTCCTCCCACATTTACCTACCTTCCTCAGTTTTCTCGAGGTAAAAATGAGTTGAGGGTCACTATGATAAGATTCAACCTCCTATATGACCTTAAGGAAATGGAGTCGACAACTTAAGACCTTATTGACTTCCCTCGGGTGTTACAGGACCTCAAGGAGCAATTGTTGGGATGGGGACCCCAGGTCAATTTTTGTCTATGTTTTGAGTCAATTTTGATGTAAGATTGTAAAGTCTCTACATTTTGAGGAGCGGGGTGCGAAATACTCCCATGGTTCATGGACCATGGTAATGTAATGTGAACGCTATAAAAGGAAGTCATCTAGGAGTCATTAGAAGGATTTTAGTCAGTTAATGATAATATTTTGAGTCTGTAATTTTGTATTCTAGCGAAGGGCAAGGCTCCTGCAGCTGCCTACATGGATACCTTGGAAAGTCAACAGTTGAGTGCTTGAGCCCCTGCACTTGTGTGTGTAGGGTCAGAAGAAGTGTATTCATTGAAGATATGAAGTAATAAAACATAATTGAAGTAATTATGTGTGTCCTTTGTATATTTATATGTTTATGCATTTATTCTTAGTTATGATTCGATTCCCTATAATATTGTTTTAATTACGTCATGAAGATCCAAATCTACTTTTGTATGATAGCGTATGCATGTTGGAACACTTAGGTGAATCTCATAGATCTATTTAAGTAGATATCGCTTTCAGTCTATGATTCTAAAGATAAGGTTCCCTAAAGGTTGGATCGGGCCCTAGATTAAAGAAACGCCTCGCTACTACATCACATAGCTTTCTGGATGTGCAAACTTGGTTCTCGCATCCCCTAATATTGCCTCGGGTGAGACTGTTGTCTGTGCTAAGCGGATTGTTTCTGAAAGGGCTATTAGTGTATGTTTTTTTGGTTAGCATAGCTAAATCTAAACTTGGGTCCAAGCTCCCTCAAGCTAAAAAATGGTTTCATTGTCGGGACCATGATCTATCTGAGGGATGTGTGATGTGGCATCTGTGGATACCAACTAAGAAATAACTCGATAAGTGGGTAGCTCAGAAGTTGCATGAGTTTGTAGCTCAGGAAAACCAAAATCCATGCTGGTAAAAGGAGAGGTGGCTATAGAGATATAACTACACAGAATAACACATAGTTTTCTTTGCATCGTTCCCTTACGAACTGCACAAGTTGTTGTCAAAGTTAGTAGACAACGAACCTACTTGGAAACATGACAATACTATTGTGTGGACTCCTGAACTGATCAAGCGTCTTGAAAGGTCTGGTTATAAGGTTGCAAGGGATGTCAACTATTGGATCGATAGTATCTTGGGCAGTTTCATCACTAAATTTTCAATTGACACATATATATCGTATAGCAAAGCTGATCACCAATTCTTTAAGGGTCGAAGAGGTAAGTACCTGAAATTGCTAAAACTGGATTAAAATGTTGTTGTATGAAAAGGGTGTTATGCCTATGAATTAATGTTCAAAACAGGTCATATTGGATCTATGTGAAGTGGGAAAAGATTCAGATCTGATCGGGACAATATATTGAGGGCGAATACAATCCATTATTGGGTGAATCAGACAACGAAGTAGAGGGGACCAGTCTTGACACACCTAGAGGTGCACCATAGACAGAAGGTTAGAGAACTTCTAGAAGTCTACATCCATCCACTCCATCTCCATCTCCATCATACACCTATGCCTATGCCCCCACCTCCAACCCCACCTTCATTCTTCAATATGGTGAATCATGTGAAAATTCTTGTATTCAAGGGTTAGGGATCAAAGGATCTTGGTCAGTTTTGGTTTGTAGCAGAATCTATGTGAAAGGTGTAGCAAATCAATGATGATGACATGATGAAAGCACAACTAGTTATAGTGCTATAGGATAGAGCACTTACATGGTATATCAAATATAGTACAACCAATCTGAATGTTATGTTAGCTAAGGAAAACACTGTGTTGAATGAATAATTTAGAAAACCAAAATCAAAAGCTCAGTGTGTTACTTAAATAAAGGATATCAAGCAGATAGATAACGAGTCTATGTAGGATATAGATAAGAGGTTGAAGTGCTTACTGAGAAAAGATAATCTTCATATTTCTAAAAAACAACATAAGGAATGGTACATAGCTTCGTTATTTCCACACTTAAGGTTTCCTTTGTCTAACCAAAAGATCAGATCTCAGGCTGAAGCATTAGAGATTGTGATGAAGTTGGAGGCTTCACCAGTCTAGGATACGAATATAGGAGTCCAAAAGATCCAGCCATAGTTAGCAAGCCTGCATATGGAGTTGCAGGATCTAAATAAGGGAAAGGAGGTTTAGCCGGGACTATGCCATAAAGTTTGGTGCATGAAATGCAAGGCTGTAGGCCAATATAAGGATCAGAGCCCTATGTACCTGGACTATATAGCCACAGGAGGTCCCAACTCACTGAAACCAAAGTCTCCTACTAGATCAAGCACCGACTCAAGTGTCTGGTGTAGTATCTTCCAAGTGTCAGGAATGCATCCGACAGACAATTGTTATCTATTACAAAAGTTTGTACAGTCACCAAAGCAACTATTTTGCAAATTTTGTAAATCGGTTGTCCATGATGAAAGATATTGCCGAAGCTATGACTTGATGAAAGAAAAAACCCCAATGTATAGGATGTAGGCTAAAACCCACACGCAAAATGATCAAGGGTTAGCTGCGGCTAGCAGAGGATTCCAAGGATGGGTAAGAGGACAAGGAGGAGGAATTGGAAGAGGTTGGGGCTATATCATTTTCTACAACTGTAGAGAATCAAACCATTTTGCGTGTGACTGTCAGAATCCAACTCATCTTTCTTGTCGATATTGTAAGGAATTTGATCATTTTATAAACGATTGTATTGTATTAATAGAAAATATGCAGGAAAAGAAGAACAAAAAACCCACGCAGAACATTCAGATGATGAGATACGAGTCTTGCGAAGAAAATCCTAGTGTCAATATAGTCATGCGAAGAGGTATTGCCACTTATGAAGATAAGGTAGAAGGAAAGCAACTGATATTGGATACATTGGTTCGCAGGGCTCACAAGAAGAATGTTGGATGACCTACAAAGAGAAAATGAGACATTCATGGAGGCAAGAAATTTTTTTATGGATCCAAGTGCTTCTAAGTCTAAAACTCATAAAAAAATAGTCCCACAAAAAGAGAAATTTGAAGAACTTACTGCAACGAAGGACTCTGATCCCGCAGTGTTGAAATCGTTTCTACTTGTTATATACATTTTTGGGCACTGAAACCCCAATCATAAGTCCCTAAAAGTGTTGTTCCAACCCCTAAAAGAACAAGGTCAGCTGATTACATCATCTCCCAGAAGTTCTCCATGAAAAACTACTCAGAATTGGTCAAAATTGGACCATCTCACCTGCTCCATGGTCAAAGTGCACTGCATCCCACCTAAATGCACACGAGAGGTGCGATGCATACTGAAAATCCCTTCTATGGGGTGTGATGGGTGAGAATGGACAAATGGCAGGGTCAATCTGCAAGGTGGAGGATCATGGAATCTTCCAGAAACTTCTCCTGTGACACTTGCCTCTCTGCATTCGCCCAGGGATGAGTAAGAGATCATCAATCTCCAAGTGGAATCAAGAACTATCAGAGAGAGGACACTAATCAAATCTCAAAAGCTGACTCACCCCCCTTGCAAACATTTATATATGGATCCCTCATCCCAGAGATCCGGAGGCTGGAATTTTGTATCTTGTAAGGAAGTGATGCTAGTTTCTTGGTGTAACATCATAGTGTTGGGTGATCTAAGCTTTTCATGAGGTGAAGAAGGGCTTTCTTGCTGAGAGGATGACGTTGGGTCAGAAAAATTGGTTGTAATCCTCTTTGCTATTCTTGATTATTAATAAATCTACATTCTTGTATGATTGATGACATATGAATTTGTGTGGTCAATATATATCTGGTCATATATTGTTTATGATAGTAGATCTATGTTCTTGGATAGGGTTATGCTGCTTTGATTCTACAGGTACTCTTTGAAGCTGGGTAAACGAGGAAGCAAGTGGCAAAGATCTATCTGAAGGGAGAGGAATCAAGCAAGGAACCAAGCGCAAGATAGAGGTTGGTCTCTTTCTTTCCCCTCTTATCCACCTCTCATAAAGGAAAATGAAAGTGGTTTTAGTTTGTTTGTTTCTAAGATAGTTACCAGCCTTAGTGGGACTAGCAGCTCTGCATAGACACTAGATTTCCAAATAACAAAATGGCGACTCCAGTGGGGAGCGAATAGATTGTTTGTTTGTCTATATTTTTTTTCTTTATAAACTTACAGACGGAGCCTGAAGTCAAGCCAGCTAGCCTTCGAACTGAATTTTCTATGCAAGTTCAAAGTAGATCAATGTTGCTTCAGTCTATCTCTAGGTTTTGTTTATGAACTGAACAATCGATTTAAAAGCTCTCTAATTGCCCTTGTGGTGGCTCTAGTAACCTCCTTAGATCTACCCCTGTGATTTATTTAGTGATTACCACTTGCTCGGCCTAAATCCCTGAACTGTGCTGCAAACTGTGATCAAGAACTGGATCAAAAGTCTTGCACTATATCATTGCACCCTCCCTTCAAGGATCTCAGTATGCATCGCACTTCCCATGTGCTATAGGTGGGATGCATACTGGAATCCCTGTGTAACAGGTGCTCTGATCAGAAAGGGCTAATTTTGCCTTCAGACTTTGGTTTTTTCACTCTTTTCAGCTCTATTCAGGAGTTTTGTTGTCTGTAGTCAGTATACCTCTTTTGGAAACCCCCTTCCTTGCCATTATTCTACCTCTATTGTGCAAAGAACTGTAAATTTTTTTATGTATTGTGATCCATTTTCAGTTCTCTTTTACAAAGAAGTAGCATAATTAAACTGTTGTTTCTTGATTTGGAAGTGTCGCAAGTGTCGTTTTCAGTCATAGAAGAGAATCTGATTGTTCTTTATAGTCGATTACACTGTTACTCTTGTATTTGA
Organism: Pinus tabuliformis; assembly: GCA_031772625.1. Lineage (NCBI taxonomy): Eukaryota > Viridiplantae > Streptophyta > Pinopsida > Pinales > Pinaceae > Pinus > Pinus tabuliformis. The sequence goes on from CM062805.1 coordinate 792,066,996, forward strand.
TTTGAATTAGTAGTTTTTCAAGTGTCGAAAGCAATTTTTCAATTCCAAATAACGAAGTGTCGTCATTGTCTTCATTTTGTCTTGAAAAGAAACTTGTTAGTAATGTCGCTTTGAAAAATAATTCAGATTTTCACTTAGCTTTATTTTTATCATTCACACATTAAGAAGGTTGAAAACAAATACATGCATGTGCATTTGCATTTAGACTATTTGTTGGTTTGATTTAGGACAGTGCATATAGTGTGTGCTCTCTGCTCTATGTTGAAAGAATATCATCTCTCTTTCCTTAGTAGCTAGGATTTTCATTGCAAAAAATAAGATTAAACGATTGTTTATCATCTTAGATTGCATTTTAGGAATTGTATATCTACATCACGTGGTGAACCTGAAACGCAAATTTCTAAAGCAAGATCAACTGTAAAATAAATTTAATGAATCTAAAAACGGTTTGGAACCTAACGCACAACATTTGGAAGTCTAGGCTAGAGACATATTCCGGCGTCGTAAAGCCTGGTAACTGTTGTTTTCATTGTTGGTTGGGTGATTCCTCCACTTTGAGATGATAAGTTCCATTATGGACTTGTGCTCCCACGTACTGTCGAGTATATTGGGAGACCACAATAGGCTTTATCCTTTATCCATAGGAAGCCGTGTCTACCACCCTATCGATCGCAATGCACTGAACATAGCATTCGGGAAGATTGATTGTCGTACCGTAAAAAGTATTCTGCAGTTTTGTAATTGGTTTGGTAATCCCTCTATCTAGATTTCCAGAGTAGTCTCTTTCGTTCCTTTTCAGACTCCTTAAAGGAAAAGGTCCATCTAAGCACTTGTCACTTCAAGCTCATTAAAAATCAAAGGCGACTAGAGTCATCTTTTGTTTTTTCTCAACTCTTAAAAATTGAAAAAACAAGTTGTGTCAAAGCGTCTAAAATTTATTTTAATCGGAATAACGTCACTGTTCCCTCGTTGGTCTTAGAAGTTAGTCTCTCTTCATCGCAAGTTCTTGTAGAATCGCTAGGAAATCTTTTGGATAGACTAGATATGTCTGAACAACCGTCGACATCTAGGACTTTGTCATCTAACGCAGCAACAACAGAACCTCCTGCTTCTACTCCAACAATGTTCACTGGTGTACCATCTGTCCCGGCAAGCTATGAACAACAAGCCGGAGTCCAATTAGGGACTGTTTCGACGACATGGTCAGTTCCTATTTCTTCATCTAGATTATCATCTAGTATTTCTTATGTTGAAACTCAAAAAATTGATCCAATGTGTCTTCAAAGGCCAATCTATCCTTTAAGTACTGGATGTCCACCATATGGGGGGCAGTATGCCTTTTCATTGTTCCCTCCCGGAGAACAACCATATGGGAGTTTACAACAAAGTTCAGGTCAAACTGGAATTACATCCAGTGGTTGGGTGCCAATATTGCCTCAGCAACCAAGGGTTGTATATTCAATGCAACCAGTCCACCCTGTGTCGAATATTCCCACTATACGTGCTATGGTGACTACATCGCAAGTACAAGGGCTACCTGTTGTATGTCAACCCCAAGTTTCTCAGGTTGCAACACAACAGCCTCTCATTTCAGGGATTCAATCATAACCTTAGGTTAGTGCCTTCGTATCTGGAGTGACTCAGGCTCAAAAAAGTACTATGACTGCTCATCTTGGTCAATCATCCAATATTGGACAACAACAAATGGTCCAACAACCATGGCTGGTTCAATCTCAACAACCGCAATTCCAGCAATCATATCAAGGACCTGAGCAACAAGTCTTTGTAAGTAATGGGCAACCACATTTCCAAAGCGGTTATCAACAACCATGCTATAATGTTTATGCCCATCAACCTTATCAAAGTTACCAGCATATAATACATTATGCTGGTATGCAAAGACCCACTTCTCAAGCGCTTCCATCTTATCCTGGGTATGCTTCGCCTAACCTGAATCAACAGTTGCCCTTTGTAGCAACTCTAGAATTACCAGATTTAAACCGGTTGACGAATGATCCAATTGCTTACGCCCCTTGGTGGCCAGCGATTCCGCATAAACTTCTATCAGATATTCCTAAATTTAATGGGATCCAGGTGAAGACCCGTTGAATCATGTGATGAAATTTCATCTGTGCTATTCATTAAACACCCTAAACGATGATTCGATTAGGCTTCACCTTTTTTAGAGAATGTTAACTAGTCTAGCAGCAAAATGGTATATCGAATTACCTAGAGCTTCGTTTGATAAGTTCAGTACCCTAGCCACAACCTTTTTAAACCATTTTCAGTTACCCATAAGGTACGAAACGGGAACAAAACGTCTTACAAATTTCAAGCAAACGACGGCCACTCACATATCTGATCATATTCATGAGTGGCAACGTCATCGTAGAATGGTAAAAACGTATGTTCCTGATCAGCTGCTAGTTGAATGGTTTATTAAGTCATTATTACCTTCTATCACAAAATATGTGGCAAAGGGAGGAGTCATCACTGAAGAGCAAGTTATTTCTCGTGCACAATATCTAGACTTGATCTATACTCAGTCTAGCACGCTCTACGATAAAATACCTAATTCTCCTAGACCGGAATTTTCCGTTCCTCCCCCTCCTAAATTAAACAAAGACTCTCATGTCGGTGATGGCATGATAGGTACGACAAGCACGAAATCGACAAAGGCTACATCTAATAAAGTCCGTAAGATTTCTGATCAAAATGCAAATGAAGAACTTCTCGCCTCAGAGGTAAAAGCCATGTCGACCAACAAGGGAAAACAACTGAAGCAACCAGGGGGCAAGAAGAAAAAGAAAGGGAGCAAAAAGAAGCAGGATGAGTCATCTCCTGAAAAACCTTCTGCAAACCCTTCTGGGCAAAGGAAACCCCCTGCGGGGTGTCAGATATGCGATGAGGATCATCAGACGAGAGATTGTCCAAATAAAGCTGAAGTTAAGAAACTCTTTAAGAGCTCAAAAACCTCAGCGGTATTGACTGATCCGTTTCCAAACCCGAGAACCAAACTAGCTGCTAATCAAAATGCTTCCCGATCCCAAGTTCTTATGTTGTCCATTTCAAAACAGCAAAATGATGCTTTAATATCGACAAGGAATAAAGATTAGAGGGAATCCACAGTTGTCAAACAACAAGGCTACTGATCAACTGAGTAGTTCGACAACAACTTCAACCGAAGTTGTGCCACCCATCATTCCTGAGCTAACGATAAATCCATCAAAGGGAGTATTACACAGATCGACATTTAATCCTCGTGCCAAAGTAGCACAGAATTATAATATAGTAGAGGACCTGGCCCAATCTCCGTCCACTATGTCGACACTTGAGGTATCGCAAAATTTCCCCTCCCAAAAGCAGGCTTTATTATCAACAATAGGTGGGATTGACCCAAAGAATTCTAATCTTGTGTCCTTTAATCACAAAGGATATGATCCTTATTTACCAGCTCAACTAACTTTCCTTATTCAAGTGAAAGCCCTCAACAAAATTGTTCATCGAACAATTATTGATGAGGGGGCATCTACATGTATTATGTCGATGAGTTGCTGGAAATATTTAAGCTCACCACCCTTGTCGCAATCATCAACGATGTTAAAATCATTTTATGTACGATCATACACTCTATACGGGATTTTAAGTAACTTGCAAGTTGAACTGTGGGGAAAAACAGTAAAAATTGATGTTGAAGTTATCGATGGAAACCTCGATTACAACATCCTACTGGGAAGGCCCTGGATATATTCCATGGCTGCAGTTGTGTCAACCTACTTCAGGAAGATTGCATTTCCCTTCCAAGGAGGAATTACAATCGTCGACCAACAAACATTTCTCCCCAACAGTTCACAAGTTACAGGAATCATTCCAATGATCCATGGAAGCAATCATTCGCTTCAAAATACCGGAGTAGGTCTCCTAAAATACCCTGCCTTAATGGGTACTTTTTCCCTACCACCTCCGAGTAATATGGCGGAAGTGGCCATAGTGGAAACCTGCAATATGAAATCTTCTATATCTAATGGATTCGGAAGATTCCTAAACATTTTGTCAGCATGGATCATCACCATTTTAGAAATATTGTAGCAATCAATTTTCTTGGCCTGGGGGAGCAAACCCAAATCAACGCTCATCGAGTGTTTGGATAGATAGGTCTAAGGAATATGGCACCTCTTCAAATCCTTGGTCGCATGTACATTTTATAGACGAAGGAATCATTCAATCAATGATGAAAGGAGAGGCACCATGGGAAGATTACCACCATCACTCACATCTTCCGGATTACCATGAAGATTATTCCAATAACCTTAATCATCCTTCAGTTTTTTATTTTCTATCAAATACTGTAAATACAGTGGATGTCGAGGATGGTTCTTATCTCGTGTCGACCTTGTTAAGAAATGAAACAAGGAGTCATGAGGATAGTTCCATTAATGTGTCAACCTCGTTAAAAAATGAAACAAATCCCTTGCCAAATTGAATATTTGATTACGATCTCGAAAAATCCAAATCGAGTCTTTCAAAGATAACGAAGGTAAACCTTCATTCCAACCACCAAGTTGAATGCAATGAAGCTTGGGGGGCATGCACCTCGATTTGTGTTATTATGTTGGGGGCATGCAAACTTATCACGAGCTGTTACCGCAGGGTTCAAGCTCATTAAAAAATAAACCTACCACGAGCAGTGTTACTGCAAGGTTAAATCTCGTTAAAAAATAAACCCGCCTCGAGTAGTTTTTATGTGGAGTTCAAGCTCGTTAAAAATTAAAAATAAGCAGTGAGCAAATGTTTCTCCCAGAGTTTAAGCTCATTCATTAAAAAATGAACCAATTTCTGGTAAATAACCATCATGAATGTATTATCATCAGCCTTTGAAGCCTTGCTCGTGTTCTCATCATCACCTCCACTCTATTTTGGCCAATCATTCACATCCACTTGATTGTTTACCCTTTTTGAGGAACAGCTGCGAAAAGTGATCCTGTTAGCCATCCTTGTGACACTGCCGTGATTGGAAAATTCCAAACCTTACCTGGAATTGGTTTCTACCCGAATTTATCACTCGTTCCTCCAAAAACGAGTCTCCTTTAAGCCCTTTTCATCTGACTCGTAAAATATGAAAAGATTGTTGAGTCATTGGCCTCTCTAGCTCGTTAAAGTGACCGGGGGTGTTATCCCTCCTTTAGATTTTAATCTTTTTGGACCTGAGGGATTATTACACAAAAAGATCGAGCGCTTGTTTTGTTCGGCTCATTAAAATTACCAAAAATTCATCCCTTTTGTATTATTTTATACTTTTTTGGAATTAAGGGATTATATGACGAAAAAGGATTGTTGGAGTTTTATTTACGTCCCTTTCAGACTCTATAAAATTGAAAAGGACCGAGTTATCTTTGTCGTTAAACTCGTTAAAATCGAATAACGACAAACTTTTCCATACAGACAAGAACGAGTTTCACTATCGCTAGGCTCGTTAAAACATAGCGATGGGTTTGCCCGAAGGGAAAATTATAAAACAAGCATATGTTATCCTCCTCAAGCTTGAAAAAAATAAAGAGGTACTGGTCAGCAATGACTGAGGAAAAATTGGGAAGAAAACTTGAAGAGACTTTATTGGTAGCAAGTCGCTCTTGAACATGACACTTTCACTCCGCATCCGAGTCAGGTTGGGTTGTTCCGTTCACTGGTCATATCACCATTGGTCCATCACACCATCCATATTTGGGGTTAACGCTACCAATCCATCATGTCAGTGTCGCTGATATGTTCAAGAGAAGTCGCTCAGAGAATTCACCTGTGTCTCATCCACTGTAATACATTTACGCTCCATTCTTTCATGACCGCCACCCTAAACCTTATATCATCAAATCGTTTTCACCTCCATTAAAATCATTTGGTCCATTCCGTGTCATTGATGTGGGATTCACTAAGGCCCTCCTATGACAGATCACTTCTTGTCAACATCAGCTCATTATCCAAGTAGTCAATCTAGGAACAACCCTTTCAGTACTTTGAAGCTTGCATGCCTCAATGGCAAGTTTCTCACTTCCAGCGACAGGTTTACATCAATGGCCTTCGACCGAAAGATTTTGCGTGGTGTTCGACACCAAGTCCCTTATTCACACCACGTGAATTGTTGTGTAGTACCTTGAGGGTCATCATCATTATCGGTGATTCATCTCGTGCCTGTTAACAACTTACATCATTGGCTGGTAATCAGGCGATGTCTTTCCATGTTCGACTCCAGAACATCTATCACATGGATCGACTTGTACTTTGAGTGAAGATCGAACGAGATTGAAGACCCCGGATCTAGTTTCATCCATCCGGGCTGTGATATATATTCAGGAAAAATAAAGACATCAAATGTACATCATTACTGCACAGATAATCATCCAACCTAAGGGATGATGGCTCTACCAGAATCATCAGTCTGCACGCAGACAATTTTTTGTCTTATGTACATGAAAATGAATTTATAAAGCTGAGCATGGGAATGCCCGCCTCAGCTAGGTCATGAAAATATTATGAAGATAATGTATTGTATTGTATCTTTTTACAGATCACCTTCCAGCTTGAGAAAAACTTCAGATCCTCATTATAAAGCATTTCACCCGACATCAAAAAAAAAAAAAAAAAAAAGATTAACGACCTCATGCTTTAGGGAGCAACTGTTATAGACATTTTTGGGCACTGCAACCCCAATCATAAATGTCCATAAACCAAGGGCTCTTAAGTCCCTAAAAGTGTTGTTCCAACCCCTAAAAGAACAATGTCAGCTGATTACATCATCTCCCAAAAGTTCTCCATGAAAAACTACTCAGAACTGGTCAAAATTGGACCATCTCACTTGCTCCATGGTCAAAGTGCGTTGCATCCCACCTAAATGCACATGGGAGGTGCGATGCATACTAAAAATCCCTTCTATGGGGTGTGATGGGCGAGAATGGACAAATGGAAGGGTCAATCTGCAAGGTGGATGATCATGGAATCTTCCAGAAACTTCTCCTGTGACACTTGCCTCTCTGCATTCGCCCAGGGATGAGTAAGAGATCATCAATCTCTAAGTGGAATCAAGAACTATCAGAGAGAGGAAACTAATCAAATCTCAAAAGCTGACTCACCCCCCTTACAAACATCTATATATGGATCCCTCATCCCAGAGATCCGGAAGCTGGAATTTTGTATCTTGTAAGGAAGTGCTGCTGGTTTCTTGGTGTAACATCATAGTGTTGGGTGATCTAAGCTTTTCATGAGGTGAAGAAGGGTTTTCTTGTTGAGAGGATGACGCTGGGTCAGAACAATTGGTTGTAATCCTCTTTGCTATTCTTGATTATTAATAAAGCCATTTGAGTTTTCTCCACATTCTTGTATGATTGATGATATATGCATTTATGTGGTCAATATATATCTGGTCCTATATTGTTTATGATAGTAGATCTCTGTTCTTGGATAGGGTTATGCTGCTTTGATTCTACAGGTACTCTTTGAAGCTGGGTAAACGAGGAAGCAAGTGGCAAAGATCTATCAGAAGGGAGAGGAATCAAGCAAGGAACTAAGCGCAAGACAGAGGTTGGTCTCCTTCTTTCCCCTCTTATCTACCTCTCATAAAGGAAAATGAAAGTGGTTTTAATTTGTTTGTTTCTAAGTTAGCTACCAGCCTTAGTGGGACTAGCAGCTCTGCATAGACACTAGATTTCTTGATAACACTACTGACATGCATGAAGCTACTGAGGGATTAGAAGGTAGTTGAAGGGCTACAAGAACTGATAGATAACTACATTAGAAAAGTGTTGTAGCAGCTACAACCACCCTCCAAATTTTTTCTTACCTTCGTTTTGTAGCCTCCCTACCAACCATCCTTAACAACATGTCTTGCACTGTCAAGTACATAGGCTTCAATTGAGTTTTAGTGGCATACTTGTGTGTGCATGTTAGCTTGTTCATCTCTCTCCCACATGCCAGCCTTCCCAACTTAGATTACTTGATGGTTGAGACACTCCCCTAGAAAATTGCAAAATTCTAGAGGGGAACCAACCTTCCCTCCAGAAATTGCGCAAATCAACTGAGAAGCCTGTTGGGCTCTAGAATTGAGCAAAATAGTCAGGTAGTCCTCCTTCAGAAAATTGTGCAATCTAACCCAACGCTAGGCTTCAGCCCAGAAATTGCATAATTCTGGGAGGCAGTGACCTATTCAACCTAGAAATTGCGCTATCCCTCAGGGAAATCCAGCCCAACTCAACCCAGAAACTACACAAAGTTTCATCCCAGGCTTGCAGACCAATGCAAGTGCCTTCAGGTTGACTGGTTCCCTCCGGAAATGAGCAAAATTGATTTTCATTCATGGGTTTATTTTCTTGAAATAGAAAAAGGCAGCATGAAAGAGGCATCCCTAGATTTGAGGGAACTATTTTTAGTAGTTGGAGGTTACATGCAAAGATCATTTTAAAAACCTCCTGCTAAGTGTTACTTTTTCCTAGATTTGTGGCATGCACCTCATAACCTCGATCTTGTCAAAAATTATGAACCAGACACTGCAAATATCATTCCTCACATTGACCTTGCAGCAATGACATCCCACATTACATCCAGGAGTCTTCGACACTTTCAGCTTAGTTGTTTTAGGGTAAGTTTGCTTTTCACGTCTTGCATTGCGTTTCTGTCACTTTTTGTGTTTCACTTTGCATGAGTGTTATCTTCTTGATTTCAATGTGATTGTTTTCATTTTAATGTATGTTAGCTTGTATAACCACTATTTCAGTTTTCGTTTGCATCTCACTGTTGTTGCATGCACAACACTGTTTTTGCACTGATAGTCGTCATTGTGGAAACTCGCTTCACGCACATGCATGTTTACCCATTTTATAATCCTGCACTTACTATTTGCATGCATGATAATTACCTCTTTCTTACACTCATTATCACCATGCATTCATACTTCTCATGTTTTCAGTCACCCGTCGGCGGGTCTAGGTTGTCTTGGCCCAGACCTTGCCTTGCCCGGCTAGCATTGCACATTTTTGGAAGTGAAGGCTTTGCCTTCCCTCTATAAATTGTGCAAGCCTAGCCTAGCACTAACCTCCATGCTTGCATTGCGCAATTCTTGGAGGCAGTGCCTTGCTGGCCCCAAAAACTACGTAATGCAGTTTCCTGGTTTGCATGTCACTACTGACTAAAGTTGCACATTGTGCAGTTTAAGTACTCAACATGCCAGGCTAGACTATGCATTGCATAGTTCCAATAGTCAATCAGCCTCCCAATAGCCTAGAATATGCCTTGTGCAATTATGACAATCAGTCTCCCATCCTCCTAGTGAAAATTGCACAATCTTGACAGACAGTCACACAGGTATGTTTCATGTCAATCCTCCAGTTTGTTTTGGTTTTCAACTGATAGATTTATTGCTCTAAGTGTTTTTATGTCTCTAGGTATCACAGGTTTTCATCTGCCTCTCAGCGGCATAGGTACAATGGCTTCCAGGAGAGTAGAGTCAAAGACACCATTGAGAGTGAAAATAGGGATGCAATCGATCAAGTTTCTATGAACTGGCCTATCTATGAAGACATCAAGTTGTTCATGGACAAGGATATCAAGAGAAAATGGCAGTGGCATCACAACGAGTAGCACCATCAGCAGCAGCAGAAGGCAGTGCACTCGTGTGCAATGAATGCCAGAGGAAGGTTGTTGACAGCACAGAGGCGGAACAAAGTTGCAAGTTCAAGAAGATCCACTTATGATGAAAGCATATTTGGAGATTGAGGCCATGAGGTGACAACATGACAAGAGGATCACACAAAGATAGAGAGAGATAGAAAAGGAGTCACAGGTGTTGAAGCAGCAACTCAAGGAAGAATAGGAGTTGTAGCAAGAAAAGGTACAACAGGAGGCACAACATGCACAGACTGATGAAACTACACCCATGCAGGTTATAGACCCAGCTCAGCAGCTGGCATGGAGCAGACAGGGTGATAATTCTCATCAATTTCATGCAAGGATGTTCAGGAGCATGGATTTCATTATGCCCACTCTTGCGATCCCACCCATTGGCACACTGACCGAGGCAAAGACAAGAAGCAAGTCCAACTGAAGCTAAACATGTATTTCGACAATTTGATAAGCATGGTCACCAGCACACAATTGGATATCAGCACACACACTATGCATCAGTATGATGTTGGTCCAGTTACACTTAGGATGTTGATGCACATGTTATCAGATGATTTGGATGGAGGAGCCATATCAGTGTACTCAGATGAAAATGAGGCAAGAGTTCACTTTCAGCAGGATGTCACCATTAAGCGCGTGGACACCATCATGGATGACCAAGCTTGGCATCAGTTCACCACCATTGATCATCACGAGGATGTCGAATATTTGGTCCTACCACATCTATCTGAGTCTTAGTGATAGCTTTCATGGCTTGCTCAAGCTTATTTTGTCTCACATGGGTACATGTGCAAATTGCAATATAACATCTTGTAAAACTGAAAGCCCATGTGTCAAAAGTTGAATGTAACAGTCATGTAGTAGGTGAAGAGTCGGGAGGGTAGGTGAAGAGTTACAAAGGGGAATGTCAAGGGTCACCCGACCCTTTTCTATTTATAGAACCTCATAATTCATTGTAAGGGATTTTGGTCAGCCAAGATTCCAATAGGTGTACCTTAGAGAAATCTTGGAGAGTATTGTAACAAGCCTTGGCTTCTCCACAGTGCAGAGATAGTACATCTCTTTGGAGGAGAAGGTAAAAGTGACTGTAACGTTCTATTATTAGGACTAGTGGTTGGTCATGGTTGTACTATATGATTGGAACTTTCACTTCATAATATAACAGAGCCTGCATGTTTCATGCATATGTTGTTATTGTATTTCAGTTAACTTGTTTATTATGATGATATATGTATTTGTTTTCTTACGCATGTATGTATAGACTCTTTATTTATATGTATGTATGAATCTTACTGAGATGTTTTGTTGGTTTAACCATCACTTTTGATTGTTGGTTCACCTTCCTTCCAGTTTGTGATGCATATTTGCTCATGTGTTCCCTTCCAAGTTGCGTGTTTACACAGGTTTCCAAGGGGTGCATTCATTCCACTTTCTATGTGTTAGAACCATTCATGCACCTTCATTGGCTTGTTGCGCATGTCAAACCCTTGCTACTAACAAGGAAATATTACTTACCTTTGCGCACAACCACGGTCAAGGTGATACATACAACCCACTGCTGGAACTCCTACACCAAACGGTCTGAGGTCTAGTTGGGACTTCTTATCTTGGAGATCCCCTGACATGTTGGTGGGTCTAGCACCGTGTTTCTAGGAAAACTAGTGTTGATTCGAACTGCTAGTCCAACTAATATGAGTAGCTATCTTAGAAACAAACAATCAAAGCAATTCAAGATTTCCTTTAGGTGTAATAGATAAGAGGGAAGAAAAGAGGACCAACCTGGATCTTCTGCTTTGATCCTTTCTTGATTTCTCTTTCCCTTGATAGATTTGTCCACTCTTCTCCTACTTATCACACTTTAAAGAGTACCTGTAGAGTCAAACTAACAGAAAAACATCAAAGCATCTCTATCTAAAGCATCATAAAAATGCAGAATCAAAAACACATTGGCCATACAATTGCATTCATAAATAATAAGATTCACAAACACACGATTATATGGAGGAAAACTCAAAGAAATTTATTAATAGTAGAAGAGAGGATTACAACCCAGCTTTCTGATCCAGCATCATCCTCCTAGCATATAAGCCCTCTTCACCTCATGAAAAGCGAGATCACCCAACAATACAATGCCTCTTCTCACAGATAAACCAACAACACTTCCTTACAAATTACAAAATTCTAGCCTCCAGATCTCTCAGATGAGGGATCCATTTATAGATGTCTTGCAAGGGTTTGAGTTAGCTCTGGGTTTTTGATTAGTGTCATTCCACTGATAGTTCTTGGTTCCACTTGGATATTTCATTGATCTCTTACTCATCCCTGGGCTTATTCAAAGAGGCAAGTGTCATAGGAGAAGTTTCTAGAAGATTCCATGATCATCCACTTAGCAAACTGTCTCTACCATTTGTCTTGCTCATCACACCCTATAGAAGGAAATTTTAGTATGCATCACACCTGGCTAGTGTGGCAGCTAGTATGCATATTACCTTGACCATGGAGCAGTCAGTATGGTCCAGTTTTGGCCAGTTCTGAGTGGTTTTTCAGGTGGAACTTCTGGGAAATGATGTAATCAGTTGACCATGATCCTTTAGGGTATGAAACAACACTTTTAGGGACTAAAGAGCCCTTGGTTTATGGACATATGAGTTTTGGGTTGCAGTGCCCAAATATGTCTATAACAGTTGCCCCTTAAACCATGAGGTCGTAAATCCTCTGATGTCGGGTGAAATTCTTTATCATGAGGATCCGAGGTATTCGAACTGGATGGTGACCTGTATAAGATACAATACAATACATCATCATCATATTATTTTCATGATCTGGCTGAGGCAGGCATTCCCATGCTCAGCTTTATAAATTCATTTTCATGTACATAGGACAGAGTGATTCTTCATATGAAGAGTCATCTTCTTTTGCTTAGATGACTATCTATGTAGATTCTGTGTACATTTGATGTTTTTGTGTTCCTGAATATATCGCAGCCTGGATGGATGAAACTAGATCCAAGGTCTTCAAACTTGTTCAATCTTCACCCGATGTACAAGTTGATCCATGTGAAAATATGTTCTAGAGTCAAACATGGAAAGACATCGCCTGATTACCAGCCAATAATGTAAGTTGTTAATAGGCATGAGAGGAATCACCGATAATGATAATGACCCTCAAGGTACTACAGTACAATTCACGTGGTGTGGATACATGCCGATGTCGAACACCACGCAGTATCTTTTAGTCGAAGGTCATTGATGTAAACCTGTCGCTGGAAGAAAGAAACTTGCCATTAAGGCATGCAAGCTTCAAAGTACTGAAAGGGTTGTTTCTAAATCAACTTCTTGGATAATGAGCTAATGTCGACAAGAAGTGACCTGTCGTAGGAGGGCCTTGATGTATCCCACATCTACAACACTAAATGAATCAAATGATCTTTCTGGAGGTGAAAACGATCTGACAATACAAGGTTCAGGAATGGCGATCATGAAAAATGAAGGGTGAAAGTATTGCAGCGGATGAGGCATTAGCTGGATGGTAAATTCTTTGAATGACTTCTCTTGAACATGTTAGTGATATTGATATGGATTTGTAGCGTTAACCCCATGGATGGTACGGAGGACCAATGGTGATATGAATGGTGAACGGAATAACCCAACCCAACTCAATCATGGTGATGGAGTGAAAGTGTCATGTTCAAGAGCGACCTGCTACCAATAAAATTCTGCAAGTTTTCTTCCCTTTTTCCCCAGTCATTGCTGACCAGTACCTCTTCATTTTTATCAAGCTTGAGGAGGATAACATATGCTTGGTCTATAATTTTTCCTTTGAGCAAACCTGTCGCTATGTTTTAGCAAGCCTAGCGACAGTGAAAATCGTTCTTGTCTGGGTGGACAAGTTTGTCGCTATTTTTTTAACAAGTTTAATGACAAAGATAACTCGGTCCTTTTCATGTTTAGAGAGTTTGAAAAGGGATGAAAAGGAAACTCCAACAATCCTTTTTCGTAGCATAATCCCTTAAGTCCGAAAAAGTATAAAATAATACGAAAGGGATGACTTTTCGATCGCTTTAACGAGCCAAAAAATAAAAGCGCTCGATCTTTTTGTTTGATAATCCCTCAAGTCCAAAAAGATTAAAATATATAGGAGGGATGGTGCTTCCCCTTACTTTAACGAGCTGGAAAGGCCAATATCTCAACAGTCTTTTTATATTTAACGAGTCTAAAGGAGTTTAAAAGCGACTCGTTTTTTAGGAACGGGTGGTATTTTTAGGTAGCAACTAGTTCCAGGTAAATTTGGAACTTCTCAAAACATGACAGTGTGAAGAGGGTGGCTAATAGAATCACTCGTCGCAGTTGTTCCTCAAAAGGGTAAACAATCAAGTGGAAGCATATGATTGGCCAAAAGAATGGAGGTGACGGTAGGAACACAACCAAGGTTCAAAAGGGTTGATAGCAGGGAAATCACAAAGGTTATTTACCAAAGGTGGATTCATTTTTTAATGATCTTGAACCAGGAGAAACTATGCTCATAGGTGGGTTTATTCAAGCTAGAAACTTCCAAACTACAAAGCTAGAAAAACTAAAAAGCTAAGGGACTATTGAGCTTAGGTAGGACGGTTTTGTCCTCTAACGAGGCAAAATACTTCCTTTGGTCCGTCTAGTGTGCAGATGTCTCTGGACCAACTGCCTAACCTAAGAAGTTGAACTAAAAAGCTAAAAAGTTGAAAATGCTAAAAAGCTAAAAAAATCAAATTGGTCATTTTTTACTTGCATACAAAGGTTTGCATGCCCCCAGGTATTTAAGAAAAGGAGAGTTCCCAGGTCACCATATGGAAGTCCCTGCAGTTAGGCAGGACTTCCTTGGCTTTGTCCATCGAAATAGACGAAGGTGAATGGTGTGAGCTTCCAATCACATAACTTACAAGGAAATAGTTGTTTCAGACCGATCACATAACTTACAAGGAAATGGTTTTTCAGTCCAATCATATAACCTTCAAGGAAATCTCTCTTTTCATCTAGGTTCACCTGCTGAAGCAGACCAGGGTGCATGCCCCCTAAACTTCGTTACATTCACCGAACTACTCGCGGTAATTAGGTGGATGGAATGAAGGTTGAAGAGACATTGTTGATGCAAAGAGACCATTTAGGGATGATGGTTGATTCATAGCTGTGTTTGAACCGGGAAATGAAAGCTGGTCGACAAATTGCACTAGTTTGCCTTCATGTGGAAAACACATCACTTGAAAGAGTGTGGAAACAATAGCTTCCATGCTGTATATAGTCACGTCCAAGGAGTAGATTGTAATCTAGTGGCCCTTGGACTACCATCACGTTCAAGTGAACGGTTTTCCTTTTCAAAGTTATCGGTAACTTTGTAAGGATCCCTAATGGTCAACTGGTTCCTTTGTTGAAGCCTGACAAGTTTTGTGTTTCAAGCAGAAACGATGGCGAACCAAGCGCTTTCCAAACAGTTGAGGAAAGGATACTCACTAAAGCCCCTTCACCTATGATAGTGCCAGACACGATCATTCTATAAACTTGTACTATGATCTGGAATGGTACATTAGATGGAAGGCGGGGTCTTGCTAGTGGATTCCAATCAAATAAAATAACTAGACTGCTCAGAGGAGGTACCGGATAAACAGCTGGATAAAGCTCATGAACTAGGGGGATTTCTTCCTGTTGCAAAGGAACAGGTGGATTGTCCCTAAATTCATTAGATTCTGTACCGACAAAAAGAATTTGAACGGTGTCATTCTCATTCTCTTTGGGAATAGTATCATCTGAAGGTGGACCTTCTGAAGGAAAGATTGGGTCGACTGCCATCTTAACTTGTTGACTTTGGTCTGGTATGGACTCAGAAGGTTCACTTTCAATTATAGGCATTTTGACCAACAATTGAGTTATGTCAGTCGGGTTTTAAACTAGCAATGGACTAGGAAAGAATTTCTTGTATCCAGGTGGAAGTCGCTGCGGTGAAGCGGGATGATTATGCAAGATTTTCTTGGCCTCATATAGAAAAGGACAATGGGGAAGGTGATGGTCCCCTTCACATAATAGACATGGAATTTTACCTTTCTTTCATGTTCAGGACTTTCATTTTCACTAGTTGACAGTGTGTTATCAACCTGATTGCCAGAGGTTGATGACACCGAGTGGTGAAAACGAGGAGACCATTCTCTCAAGATCCGCGGAATGCAAGGAAAATCTCGATGAAGGTGGTTTCCTTTGCAAATTATGCATGGAGATCTATGTTTGAAAATTTCGGTGTGCGGTTTTTCACCAGATGATGCATGGTTGCCTCCTTGTTTAGCTAACTTCTTCTTCTCCTCCTCCTTCCCTTTCTTCTTCTTCTCAGCTACTTGGTTTTTAGTGTCACTATTTTCACCAAGTGAAGAGGAAGAAGGAGAGGGAGAAACAAGCGAAGTAGAAGGTGAAGGGACAACTTCAGTATCATCTGGTTGCTAATTTGATTGCTGAGGAATTACGGTGTTTTGAATGACAGAGGTCGAGAATAGCCATACTGGCAGGCCGATTGTGATTCCTGGAAGGGACAATCTAGCCATATACGGAGCACCAATATCTCCCCAAGAGGAGAAAGGACTAGGATTCCCCCCAAGGGGGATTCCTTGATTGGTGGACTCCATTATCTCAACCTAAGATCAAAAAAGGAACACGGATATTATTCCGTTTTAAATAAATTTTAAATGATGCTTTGACACAACTTGCTTTTTCAATTTTTAAGAGTCGAAAAAAAGATAAAGGCGACTCTAGTCACTTTCGATTTTTAATGAGCCTGAAGTAACAAGTGCTTAGATGGACCTTTCTTTTAAAGAGTCAAAAAGGAACGAAAGTGACTGCGTTGGAAATCTAGATAGAGGGATTACCAAACCAATCAAAAAACTGCAAAATACACCTTGGTGATAAATGATAGAGAAATTACCAACGACTTATGTACGACAGTCAATCTTCCCAAATGTTGTGTTTAGTGCATTGCGATCGATAGGGTGGTAGACATGGCTTCCTAAGGATAAAGGATATCAGCCTATTGTGGTCTCCCAATATATACTTGATGGTACAGGGAGCACAACTCCATATTGGAACTTGTCGTATCAAAGAGGAGGAATCACCCAACCTTCGATGAAAACGATAGTTACCAGGTTTTACGACGTTGGAACATGTCTCTAGCCTAGACTTCTAGATGTGTTGCATTAGGTTCCAAAGCATTTTTATGTTCATTGAGATTTATTTTAGAGTTGATATTTCTTAGAATTTTGTCTTTCAAGGTTCACCGCGTGATGTAGATGTAAAATTCATAAATATGCAATCTAAAATGATAAACAGTCGTTTATTTTGTTTTAGCAATGAAAATCCTAGCTACTAAGGAAAGAAGAGTACAATTCTTTTAGCATAGAGCAAAGAGCACACATTAAATGCACTTTTCCTAAATCATCTTTCGCACACAGTCTAAATGAAAATGCAAAAGAATGCATTTTTTTTTCATTTCCTTAATGTGAGAATGCTCAAAAGGGAAACTAAGTACAGATCTGAACTATTTTCTTCAAAGTGACATTTCAACAATTTCTTTTCAAAACGAAAGGAAGACTAAAATGACACTTTCAATTTTGAATGGAAAACTGCTTTCGACACTTCAAATATTAAAAATTAAAATCAAATACAATGACAAAAGTACAATCGACTATCTAGAGGAGGAAGACTTTACGACACTCTTCTTTTTTGACTCAAAATGACAGTTACGACACTTTTTGCATCAAAAACAACAGTTCGATTAAGCTACTTTTGACAAAGGAGGATTGTAAATGATTGACAAATACATAAAAACATTTACAAATCCTAATCAACGGAGGCTGAAATATGTGAAGGAAATAGGCTTCAACAATGAGATACTGATCATGAACAGAAAAACTACTGAATAAAGCTGAAAATCTGGAGGAAAAACCAACTTCCAAAGAGAGAAACAGTATCACTCAATCATTGCACCTGTCCTTAAGGGAAACAGGGATGCATCTCACCTACAACACACGGGAGGTGTGATGCATACAGGCTACCTTTCACAGACAGTCCGATGGTCTATGGAGTGAAACTGAGTTGGGTTTTTGCTCAAAATTTGCAGCTAAGTTCAGTGATTTAGGCTGAGTTATGATGGACAGTAAAAACAAAGTATAGGGGTATGATCTTATGAGGTTATTGAGCTACCATGAGGGCGCTTAGGATTCTTGTACATTAGATGTTTAGTTCATAAACCAACCCAGAGATTGACTGAAGCAGCGTTCATCTACTTCGCAATTGCTTAGCAAAGGCGGTTCGAAGGCTAGCTGGCTAACTTCAGGCTTCGTCTGTAGTTTATAAAGTAAACAACATTAAAAAACAAACAAACTATTCAATCCCCAGTAGAGTCGCCATTTTGTTTCTGGGAAAACTAGTGTCGATTCGAATTTCTAGTCCCACTAAGATGGGTAGCTATCTTAGAAACAAACAATCAAAGCAATTCAAGATTTCCTTTAGGTGTAATAGATAAGAGGGAAGAAAAGAGGACCAACCTGGATCTTCCACTTTGATCCTTACTTGATTTCTCTTTCCTTTGATAGATTTTTCCACTCTTCTCCTACTTGTCTTGCTTTAAAGAGTACTTGTAAAGTCAAAGTAATAGAAAACCATCAAAGCATCTCTATCTAAAACATCATAAACAATGCAGAAATAGAAACACATTGACCATACAATTGCATTCATAAACAATAAGATTCACAAACACACGATTACATGGAGGAAAACTCAAAAAAATTTATTAATAGTAGAAGAGAGGATTACAACCCAACTGTTTGATCCAACATCATCCTCCCAGCATAGAAGCCCTCTTCACCTCATGAAAATCAAGATCACCCAACAATACAATGTCTCTTCTCACATATAAACCAATAGCACTTCCTTACAAATTACAAAATTCTAGCCTCCAGATCTCTCAGATGAGGGATCCATTTATAGATGTCTTGCAAGGGTGTGAGTCAGCTCTAGGTTTTTGATTAGTGTCATTCCACTGATAGTTCTTGGTTCCACTTGGATATTTCATTGATCTCTTACTCATCCCTGGGCGAATTCAGAGAGGCAAGTGTCATAGGAGAAGTTTCTAGAAGATTCCATGATCATCCACTTAGCAAATTGTCTCTGCCATTTGTCTATTCTCACTCATCACACCCTATAGAAGGCCATTTTAGTATGCATCGCACCTGGCTAGTGTGGCAGCCAGTATGCATCACACCTTGACCATGGAGCAGTGAGTATGGTCCAGTTTTGGCCAGTTCTGAGTGGTTTTTCAGGTGGAACTTCTGGGAAATGATTTAATCAATTGACCATGATCCTTTAGGGTATGAAAAAACACTTTTAGGGACTAAAGAGCCCTTGGTTTATGGACATATGAGTTTGGGGTTGTAGTGCCCAAATATTTCTATAACACACCGTCAACATTTTGGCACTAGAAGGAGGGCTAGATGACAAGTTGTGTCCTCTCATCTTGTTTTGAATCTTCGCACATCTAACATGGATATTATCAAACTCATACCCCCATGATGTTTTTCACATGCCGAACCTCTCCACATCATGCGGGAATTTTGTGATCTCTTTTCAGATTTCACGTATGATGGTGAAGGCAAAGTAGTCTAGCCTGAGTGCTTAGAAGACTTCTATGCATTCCTTAAAAACGAGTTCTATGCAAAAGAGGCTAGCATGCTGCTTGCATACACACTTCATGAATCCCCACAACGGTGGTGCTGGAGTCTACCACCTGGCAGCGTGCACTCACTTGAGCAGTTCTGTGATCTCATTGAATCTACTTTCCATCATTTTTATCTAGAACCTCTTGACAAAAAACTATTAAAACAATAGAAGACTCCTCAAGAATCGCTTATGGATTTTTGGGACCGCTTCCGTGTGTTGCAGTTTCAGGCTCCGAAAAGTCAAATGAAATTCTAGTATCTCATGGATAGATTTGAATATTGTCCTACCAAACCTGTCAATCCCAAGAATAAGTTCAAGCTCAAACCCCACTCAGCATACTTCGGTGATGGAATTGTGCAATCATAGATGGACACAGTTGCTTTCACAAGTGATTGTCCATCGTCCCCTCATCAAAAATCTCAGCCACCACAAAGTGATGTGGGAGAACATGCACACACATCCATTCATCTGTCATATCCTCTGAACATCACTTCTCTCAATTTTCACGTAGACTTGGTTGCGAAGCCCACGGTTTTTCACATGCCTGTCTTACCTCAACCTCTGTCTTCATGTTCTGCAAACACTCCAGATTGCATTGTCTTGTGTTCTTCCATTCTGGACTCTACACCTGTTGTGAACAAGGATCAAGCTATCGACAGAGTTGGTGTTGCAAAAAAATCCTGCACTATCATTCATGGAAAGTATGAATGGGAGCCTAAACATCAACCCATGGTGAAGGATGATTCCCTTCTATCTGCGCCTCCTCCGCTTTTCCCTCATATCTTTAGTGATTTGGCCATCCTTGATTTTTCTCATGTATCTTCATCTACGGATGCACCTATTGTTGATCACTCGCAGAACACACCGATGTTAGTCCATCATTCAACAACGGAGAAGAAAAATAATTAATTGAACATTCACTTGATTCTTCATATGATTTTTCTAGAAATGCAGATGTTGAACATTCTTGCTTCTCATCTACCCCTTTGTGCGATTCATCGAATCATGAGGATGCCAACAAATATCCTGAATTTTCTGATCTTGGTTGTCGTGATCTCTCTACTTATTCATCTAATCATGATGTTGATTCAATCATTGTTAATCTATCTAAGGAACTGTTCTATGATGATCTATCTATCAATGAAGTCGAAACCCCGTAGATTGTTTTTGAACTTTAGCTCAAATTGATGGTTATGTCAGGCCCTCGCTGTCCCGAGGTTGGTTTCACTTCCGATCAGGAAATTTTTCAAACACTCGAGGCTCCTCATCACTCATCTATATGCATTGAAGATCAATCTAACACTCAGATTTTTCTTCCTCCACTCAAACTACACAATCCCATCGCTCATGAATTGGAGGAATCTTACACAGCAAGCACACTTGCGCAACATAAGTGGTCTACATTTCTCACATTTGCATGCATGTCACAGTCAAGAGAATGCGTACACTTAACATCTACACACAGTGTAGCATAGCAACTTGGTAAGTCAACGGGTTATATGTCACGTGTTTGTACTCACTTATGTTACGTGGATACATTTAAACTTGGAGTACGTTAGACTTCATTGTTATATCTTTCATGTTTTCTGGTTCGCACAGTTGTACTGTTCGTGAACCATGCCTTCACCAACATGGGTCGACCAATGCGTCGATGGCTACATTGGAAGTATCACTTTACATAATAAGACATGTGCACAGATAGCTTAGGAGTAGGAGTAGTGTTTTCTTTTGGTTTGTTTTCTTGCATGCATGTTTGTTTCTTACTTTGAATGTTTGTTTGTTTGCCTACTTGTTTTCTTCCTCAATTTTCTTATGCATTTACTTCTGATTTTGCTTTGTTTTTTGTTTGTTTGATTTTTTACGTTCATAGGTTAGTTTCGCATGAAACCGTGTGTGACTCTTGAAATAAGCTGGATAAATTACAAGAGGACTCGTGCAGTTATCAATACTTGGTTATCTATCATCCTACCTCTATATGAAGAACTTGTATCTTCAGTCTGTGATACATAAATGGAAAATGTGTATTGTTCGAAGTAAACCTTGGTGAAAACATAACACTTGCACGCTAACTAGTATCACCTACTCGAGTCGGTTGTTTTGGATTAATCCTTGTCAGCTTAGTCAAGTAGAGTAAGGTGAGGGGGAAGCCTTAACAAGCACGTCAGAGGTATATACAAGCTACTTCTCTGAAGGAACAACCTCTTCTTATCTCAATAAGTCGGGATCCCTCTTCCACCTCTGAAATGAATAAGTCCTATGCACAATTATGAAAGTGAAAAAGAAAAAATGAAAATGTGAAAAAAAATTGAAAAAATAGAAATAAATAAGGCAAAAGAAGAGAAAGGGTTCCTATGCAGAGAGGTGATACAAGTAACTCCATCGGGGCACTAACCAGGCTCACTGGTAGCGGAGCGATGCTTGTGTTCCTGCGTGACTCTGTCGAGGTGTTTTCCAGGCCTTCTCGCAGCAGAGCAACACCAAAGATGAAAACTTGAACTCTGACTATCATATGGCTTGTGCACCAAAATACCCCTCATCCCAATCGAAACAACTATGTTGGCTTGACTTGGAATATGCGTCGATCGATCAAGATGATGGCGGATGCTACATCTTATAATCAAGCGAGTGAGGAAGTCGAGACAATCAGGGAATTGAACAATGCTTTCGGAGGTGTTAGACTTGCTTTTCATGAACAAAGTCCATGCAAAGAGCTAGAGATCTACCAATGTGTCGCCAAGTGTTGTAGTGGCTACAACCACCCTCCAAATTTTTCCTTGGCTTCATTTTGGAGCCTGCCTACCAACCATCCTTAGCAGCATGTCTTGCACTATCAAGTACATAGGCTTCAGCTGAGTTTCAGTGACCTATCGATTTGTGAATTTATCAGCTTGTTTGTCTCCCTCACCCAAGCCACATTCCAGACTTAGACTACTTGCTCGCTGAGACACTCCACCAGAATAATGTGTAATTATGGAGGGAAACCATCCTTCCCTCAATAAATTACACAAATCAGCTGGGCAGACTGTTGGGCTCTAGAATTGCGTAGAACATTTAGGAAATCCTCCTTCAAAAAACTACTTAATCTGACCCAAAACTAGGATTTTTACTAGAAATTGCGCAATTTTGGGAGGCAGTGACCTGTTTAGCCCAAAAATTGTGCAATACCTCAGGGACAACCATCCCAGCTCAGCCCAAAAATTGCACAAATTTTCATCCCAGGCTCGCAGACAGATGCATTTGCCTTTAGGTTGACCGGTTCCCTCTAGCACCGAGCAAAACTGATTTGCATGCATGGGCTGCTTTTCCCAAAATAGCAAAAGGTAGCTTGCAAGAGGCATCCCTAGATTTGAGGGATCTATTTTTAGCAGATGGAGGTAACATGCAAAGATCATTTTAGAAACCTCCAGCCAAGTGTCACTTTTTCCTATATTTGTGGCATGCACATCATAACCTTGATCTTGTCAGAACTTATGAATCGAATGTTGCAGATCTCATTCCTCACATCAACCTTGCAACTCAGACATCCCACATTGCATCTAGGAGTCTTCATCACTTTCATCTTAGTTGTTTCAGGGTAAGTCTTCTTTTCACGTCTTGCACTATGTTTTTGTCGCTTTTTTTGTTTCACTTCATGTGAGTGATGTTTGTTTGATTTCAATGAGTGCTTGTTGTCATTTTAATGTATGTTAGCTTGTAGAAGCATCGTTTTAGTTTTAATTTTCATCTCACTACTAACGCATGCATGACATTGTTTTCGCATCGATGGTCGTCATTGCGGAAACCCACTTCACACATGCATGTTTTCCTATTTTATGAATCTTACACTTACTGTTTTCATGCATGATCATTCACTCTTGTTTACACTCAGTATCACCATGCATTCAGAATTCTCATGTTTTTAGTCGCCCTTCGACGGGTCTGGGCGGCCTTGGCCCAAACCTTTCCTTGCCCGGCTAGCATTGTGCATTTCTAGAAGTGAAGGCTCTACCTTCCCTCTAGAAATTGTGCAATTTCAGCCTAGCACTGACCTCTAGGCTTGCATTACACAATTCTGGGAGGCAGTGCCTGCTGGCCGCAAAAATTGTGTAATGCAGTTTATTATTTTGCATGTCACTACTGACTAAAATTGTGCATTGTGTAGTTTCAGTCCTTAGCAGGCTAGGTTGGATTGTGCATTGTGTAGTTCCAGTAGTCATTCAACCTCCCAACAACCCGAACTGTGCCTTGCGGAGTTCTGGCAGTCAATCTCCCAGCCTCTTGGTGAAAATTTTGCAATCTTCACAGACAATCACACAGGTATGTTGCATGTCAGTCCTCTAGTTTATTTTTGGTTTTCAACTAACATATTTCTTGTTATGGGTGTTTTTATGTCTCTAGGTATCACAGATGTTTGTCTGCCTCTCAGCAGCATAGGTACAATGGCTTCTAGGAGAGAAGAGTCAAAGACACCATTGAGAGCGCAACTCGGGATGCATTCTTCTCAACTAACAGATTGCTTTCCATGAGTGTTTTTATGTCTCCAGGTATCACAGATGTTTTTCTACCTCTCAGTAGCACAGGTACAATGGCTTCCAGGAGATCAGAGTCAAAGACATCATTGAGAATGCAACTGGAGATGCATTCGATCAAGTGTTTATGAACTAGCCTATCTATGAAGACATCAAGTTGTTCATGGACAAGGATATTAAGATGAAATGGTGGCTACATCACAACGAGCAACAGCAGAAGGTGGCACACCTCCATGCGACGAATGCAGAGGAAGGTTGTTGAAAGCATAGAGGTAGAGCAAAGTTGCAAGTTCAAGTAGATCCACTTGTGATGAAACAGCTTTGGAGATTGAGGCTATGAGGTGATAGTGCAACAAGAGGATCGCGTGGAGACAGAGAGAGAAATAGAGAATGAGTTATAGGTTTCGAAGTAGAAACTCAAGGAAGAATATGAGTTACAAAAATGAAAGACAGAGTTGGAGCAGGAACATGTACAGTAGGAGGCGCAACATGCATAGAATGATGAAACTACGCCCATGCAAGTTATAGACCTAGTCTAGCAGTTGGCACGAAGCAAACAGGGTGAGTAGTGTCGCCGTTCACATGCAAGTGTGTTCAGAAAAATGGATGTCATTATGTGCATGCATGCGATCCCACCCATTGGCACACTCACTGAGACGAAGACAAGAAGCAAGTCTGACTGAAGTCGAACATGTATTTCAACAAGTTGATGCGCATGGTCACCAACACACACTTGGAGATCATCACAGACACTATGCATCAGTATGATGCTGGTCTAGTTGCACTCAGGATGATGATGTGCCTGTTATCAGATGAGTTGGAGAGAGGAGCCATATCGGTGCACCCAGATGCAGCAGAGGAAAGAGTTCACTTTCAGCAGGGATGTCACCATTGAGAATGTGGACACCATCATGGACAACCAAGATTGGCATCAGTTTGTCACCATCGATTATTGCGAGGATGTCGAAGAGTTGTCTTACCACATATGTCTGAGTCTTAGTGATAGTTTTCATGGCTTTCTCAAGCCTATTTTGTCTCACATGGGTACATGTGCAGATTGTAATGTAACATCTTGTAAAAGTGAAAGACCAAGTGTTGATAGTTGAATGTAATAGTCATATAGTAGGTGAAAAGTCATGAGGGTAGGTGAAGAATCACAAAGGGGAATGTCAAGGGTCACCCCACCCTTTGCTATTTATAAAAACTCATAACTCATTGTAATGTATTTTGGTCAGCCAAGATTCCAATAGGAGTATCTTAGAGAAATCTTGGAGAGTATTGTAACAAGCCTTGGATTCTCCACAGTGCAAAGCTAGTACATCTCTTTGGAGGAGCAGATGGCAGTGACTATAACATTTCATTATCAGGACTAGTGGTTAGTCATTATTTTACTGTATGATTGGAACTTTCACTTCTTAATATAACAGAGCCAATGCATTTCATGCATATGTTGTTATTGTATTTCAGTTCACTTGTTCACTCTGATGATATATGTATCTATCTTCTTACACATGTATGTATAGACTCTTTCTATATATGTATGTATGAATCTTACTAAGATGTGATGTTGTTTTAACCATCACTTTGGATTGTTGGTTCACCTTCCTTCCAGATTGTGATGCATCTTTGCTCGCGTGTTCCCTTCTAAGCTGTGTGTTTACACAGGTTTCCAAGGGATGCACTCATTCCACCTTCCATGTGTTAGAACCATTCATGCACCTTCCTTGGCTTTCTGTGCATGTCACCCCCTTGCTACTAACAAGTACATATTACTTACTTTTGCATGCAACCATGGTCAAGGCGATATTGTACGACCCACTACTAGGACTCCTACACCAAATGGTTTGAGGTCTAGTTGGGACTTCTTACCAGGGAGATCCCCTGACATGTTGGTGGATCTAGCACCGTCAAAAAAATTACAAGCTGGT
This sequence comes from Pinus tabuliformis, assembly GCA_031772625.1. Lineage (NCBI taxonomy): Eukaryota > Viridiplantae > Streptophyta > Pinopsida > Pinales > Pinaceae > Pinus > Pinus tabuliformis. Next base: position 792,092,823 of record CM062805.1, read on the forward strand.
ACTAGAACAACACGCAGTGAATAAGGTGAACTGAAGCGAGAAGAGCACTGGTAGGGAGATGTGATTGATAGCACAAATTGGTGATTTTAACATGGATTAGATAATTCTAGACTTAGGATCTCATGCTAATGTACTGCCGATGCAAAATTCGAAACATATGGGGAAACCTAAGTTACAGTGGTCGCCAATCCAACTGCACATGGAAAAATAAAAATAAAAAGATAATTCCGATAGGTTTCCTACATCGAGCAACTGTAGACATTGGGGGAGCCAGTGTGCTCACAAATTTTGAAGTTACAGAAATAATAGATGACAATAATCCATAACCAGCATTGCTAGGGATAGATTGGTCTTTCAAGATGAATTCTATTATTAATTTGAAGAAGAGAAGCATGGTGTTTGAAAAGAATGGTCTTAAAGTGGTTGTTCCATTAGATGCAGCTAAAGGTGTGGGATACACGGAGCCATTTCATGATGACTACGATGGTGAAGACATTGATCACTTATATAAGCTCACTACGTGAGATGAAAATTGGATTAATCACACTACAAATGGATGGATCAGTTGGGAGAAGGATAGTTTGTTCCAATCAGACTCAGATGAAGAATTAGAAAACTAGAAGAATCAGTTACATGAGGTCTCTACATTATGATGCAATAAGCGTACAAAGTCTTTGTGTTGTATATCAAATGAGGTACATAAATTACCTTATTATGATGGGCTAGATGATGTCAATATTTTTCTTAACCATTTTGAAAGAGATGTGCCATAGGAGCACGTGTTTTGGGCTCTAGATTTAGCTTTAAGAGCCATGTCTGCAAGATGGTGGAGAACCCACAAGGATAATATTGTTGATTGGAAGGAATATTATAGACTGTGGAGATTAAGATTTATCTTCACAACAATGCAGCTCATCCTAAAGTATACAAGTAAGGATGACACACACGAACATATGGCTTGATGGACTAAGGCTTGGGGTGAGGTACCTCAACTGAAGTGGCTACATATCTTTATTTATACCTTAGAAATTATATCGATGAACTGGTATTTGGAGACAGAGCTATGACATGGGATTGTTGATTGGGATGAAATGAAGGATAGTTTCCTGTTGATATTTAGCTTTGAATATGGGTTCGAAAGCATTTAGGGGGTGCTTCGGGAGATTAAGGCAATGATATTTCGAACACCAATAGAACCTATAACTTGGATGCAACCTGAGTGGAGCATGTACCTAAAACATGCTTTAGAATGCTACAATGTTACTACAGAAGAAGGCGATGAGGATCCGTGAAATATCAACATTCCTGAGTTAGAGGGATTACTTGAAGTTGCGGGACCTGATGTAGAGATCCCTGATATATCACAGTCGGTAAAAGAAAAACAAGTAAATATTGGCTCAGAAGCAAAACCAAAGTTGCATGTATTGGTGACTGTTGGGATGAAGACACGATAGGCAAGGTTGTTGAATTAATGCATGAATATCAAGACTTATTTTGAAAAAAAATCTCTGAATTGAAGGGCATAGTAGGTGAATTGGGTATGATGAAGATTAATTTAAAGCTAGATGTGAAGCTGGTTAAGCAGTGCCCATATCGACTGAACCCCAAGTACAAGGAAAAGGTAAGAGAAGAGCTAGATAAGATGACCGCGACAAGTATAATTGAGCCAGTAGAAGAGTCGAAATGGGTATGTCTGATGATGGTCCAAGAAAAGAAAACAAAGGGTGATATAAGGGTTTGTGTAGATCTGTGGAAGTTAAATGATGCATGTGTGCATGACCCCTTTCCTACACCTTTTACAGATGAATTTATAGAAAACTTTGGCGAACAGGAGGTTTATTCCTTCACAAATGGATTTTGAAGATATCACCAAATTAAGATTGCACCGAAGGATAGAAGAAAGACTACCTTTGCTATAGAGTGTGGTTCATTCCAATATATAGCTATGCCTTTCAAACTAAAGAATGCTCCTGCAATATTTTCAAGGGTGGTAGTCGCAACATTTAAGGAATTTATTCACAAGTTTTTGGAGGTCTACTTCGATGACTCGACAATATTTGGGCTAGTTAAGAAACATGTTTCTAGTCTACACTTGATGTTGGATACATACAGGAAGTATCATATTTCCTTGAATTTGAAGAAAGGTATTTTATGTGTACCTTATGTAATACTATTGAGGCACAACCCATGAAGGATTGTAGTGCAAAAAATACCGAGAAGTTTATATTCAAGTATATTATGTCATAGTTTGGATGCCCAAAGATCTTGATGAGTGACTGAGGTTCACACTTCTTGAATGAAACAATTAAGGTGTTGAAATATGAATTCCAAATGCACCATCAGAAGAGTACACCATATCATCCCTAGGAGAATGGAACTGTCGAAGCTTTTAACAAAATATTGGAGAATGCCTTAACAAAGATATGCAATGTTAATAGAAATGACTAGGATGTGTGGATACCAATGGTTTTATGGGCATATAGGACAACTTTTAAGAAATTGACAGGGAAAGTACCATTTAGGTTGGTATATGGACAAGAAGCATGATGCTAATGGAGTATATCATGCCCAGCCTAAGGATCATAATAGTAACTGAGATTGAAGATCGTGACTTCATGGAGGAACGCTTAGCGCAACTATTTTGTTGGAGGAGGATTGTTTTTTGGTTGGGTTTCATCATCAGGTCCAAAAGGCTATGGAAAAGGCATGGCATGATCGCCACATTAAACAATGCACTTTTAAAAATGGAGATTTGGTCCTGATGTATGACAGCAAGTTCACAAAATTTCCTAGGAAGTTTCAGTTGCATTGGCTAGGACCTTATGTGATCAAGGATATTTCATATGGTGGTGCAATTCAGCTCACCAAGATGAATGGGAAGTTGTTTCCTAGAAGGATTAATGGAAGTAGATTGAAGTTATACAGGGATGATCCCACCCCTGCAAGGATGCAATGACTATATGACAATAGGGAGGTCTTAGTGCTTCAGGCAGTTGGAAGGAAGCGCAGGACTATAAACTACTCTACCGAGAAATGGTTTTGTCGAAGAAGGAGGGTTTCGTGATATTTCGAGAGATGGCATAGGTGGAGAAAGCTACGAAAATGTAGGTGTGCCATAAGGGGGGGCCAGTGCATCCTGCTCAAAATGTGACCGTTGGAAAAATCTATAGTTGATTTGACCACGATTTTGTTGTTAAATGGAACAAGGGAAGTGCATTTAAGGAGCATATCTATGAAAATTTTCCACCAAATTTGAATTTATGAGGAGGATTTGAAGTCATTCAATGAATTTGAAATTGAATTTGGCTATAAATATGGCATCCCGTTCTACATTCAAACACTCTTCCTCTTGAAGAAATATGGTGATCTTTTGTGCTTAAGTCTAAGCCAAGAGAAGTGTTGCATGTCTCGTGAGGATTGGCAGGACATCTACTGGGAATTTCTAGAATAGGGATTAACTAACATCATGACTACTGCTCCTCCTAGACACACCACAACTCTTAGATTACCGAGACCAAAGCCCACAACTACAAGAGCGACTGCAACATCGGTAGAAACAACAGAATCAACAGCAGTGAAGAAGCAGAAGTTCGATGAAATCAGGGCAATAATGTGTACCTTAGCACCTACTCAATGGTTCTCCAGAATCCAGGAAGGGAAATCTATTCAAACTCATATAGACGAGTTTTGTGGCAAAGCATCAATCATTTAAGCAAGAATGCATCCTTGGGTCAATGAAGTTAGTCAACTCTCTCAAGCTGTAGAGAGTAAACTGAAAGGTATGCAGCAGATGTAGAGGACCATTTGCTTAGTAATAGAGGAGCCAACAACTGAGAAGTTGGTTGAAGATGTTCGCCAGGCCACTGTGCAAATCACAATAGAGCTTAAGCATTGAAGACAAAGTTCAGCATCCTTAAAGCGCACATCTAGGACGTATTGGCAGAGTGACTCAGGATGAGTCATGTCTTTGTGTTGGTGGCCTGTTGGGATGGGGTCCCCCAAGTATAATTTTTGTCTAAGTTTTGATTCAATTTTGATGTAAGATTGTAAAGTCTCCACATTTTGAGGAGTGGAGTGCAAATAGCTAAAACATTAAGAGTCAAAGGGGCTTTTAGGTGGGTCAAATCCCCTTAATTTGTAAAGGGATGGGTTGTTTTGATTAAGTAATGAACTCTACCAATGGTTCACGAACAATGGTAATGTAATGTGAAAACTATAAAAGGAATTCATCTAGGAGTCATTAGGAAGCTTTTATTTAGTTGATGAATAAGATTTTGAGTCTGTAATTCTGCATTCTGGTGAAGGGGAAGGCTCCTACAACTGAGTGTGTGGAGACCTTGGAAAGTTCGTAGCTGAGTGTGTGGGCCCCTGTAGCTGTGTGCGCTCGGTCATAAGCGTATTCATTGAATATATGAAGTAATAAAGCATAATTGAATCAATCATGTGTGCTATTTATATATTTATATGTTTATTTGTTTATGCTTGGTTATGATTTGATTCCCTATAATATTTTTTTATTTGCATCGTGAAGATCTAGATCTACTTTTGTATGATAACGTATGCATCTTAGAACACTTAGGCGAAGCTCATAGACCTATTTAAGTCAAAATCACTTTAAGTCTGTGATTCTGAAGATAAGGGTTCACAAAGGTCGGATTGGTCCCTATATTAAAGAAACACCTCGCTGCTACATCACATAGCCTTATGGATATAGAAACTTGTCTTTAGCATTTGCCAATACTACCTCGAGTGAGACTCCAGTCTACACTAAGCAAGTTGTTGCTGAAAGGGCCGATAGTGTAGGGTTTTGTTGGTTAGCGTAGCTAACTCTGAACCTAGGTCCAAGCCCCCTCAAGCCAACAAACATGTAATCTATAGGTCATGAATGCATATATGAACATAGGGATATGAAACTTATCTGAGGTTTAACAAGAAATACCAATTCCTTCTCACAATAATTGTCATAATTCCATTTAGGTCATGCATTTATTAACCAGAAATTCATTACTTAAAATTTGAGAAGAGTCATACTTATATCTATCATATAACCATGCTTATAACCAAATAGATAAAAATGATAGAACAACCATTGAATCCACATAATAACAAGTATAATTACTCATCAAAGACCAAATAAACTTAGCTCTTATTAACCATATACAAAATCCAACCAAGTCAGGGACTTCCATGTACCACTCGACCATAGATTGGGCTAAACTGAATCTTTCTTTCAGCCAATCATCCCTGTGCCATATTCCAAGTATGAATGTGGGATATCATGGGATAAACCAGTCCATTAACAACCAAGGGAATCCATAGGTTAAACCAACACCACCCTCACTATATTGTGATCTTACCTAAATCGGTTCTGAGATCACATGACACAAAACCAAACCGATCATGGATGACACAGAATTTATTCACCATCCCTTGAAGATTTTTCCTGTCTCCACCCACCTGTTGAGGGATTCTCAAAGAAAACCATCTCCACCCACAACCCTTAGGATTTTCCAGAGACTACCTCAACCCGATCCAAACCCTTTCAACAATCCAAATCTAAACCAATATATAATCCCATCACACCATGACTATCTAGAAATTGAAAGGCAAGACTAAAACCATTGTCAAAACCCAAGAAAACCCATTCTAACGACAATAAATGAACCAAATACACACATTTCATACCATGCATGCCAAAACCAACTAGAAAATCATACATGCAACCTATTACCTGCAAGTATTCTTGTTGAAGCTACTTGATCCAACCTTTCCTTGCTTGATCCTTGATTTCCTTTGCGCTCCTTGTCCTTCCTTTGCTTGATTGACTTCCTTCTCCTCTCTCAGACTAATTCGAAAACAAAACTGACAAAAATCTTCAAAATGATGCTCTGATGTCTTTTTATTATTGATGCCTCTACTTTCTTCATTTTCCTTCAATTTTCTCCTCACATGAAACCTCTAACCTTTCGCCTCCCTTTTCTCCTATATTCCTTTATTTTCATAAATAAAGTACCAATAATGCCTTTTTTACTTTCCAAAGCCTTTTCCATTACCTTTGCCAATTTCCCCTTAGCCATAATATATAACAAGTGATGCCCACTAGTATTGTTTTCCCAACATTCAACATGGAATAAGTGTCCAATGAACTTGGTCTTATTTTTATTTTATTAACTTTATTGCATGAACTTTTAACCTGAGGTTGTTACAAACCTCCCCTTAGGAGAACATCATCCTCGTTGTTCTATGACACCTAGAACCAACAAAACCTCTGAAAACCAAAACATACCACCCATGTAACTTTATAACCAACTCGTTGCATTACTTACAATGAAAAACTTGCTCAAAAGCAAAACCATCATGACAAACATGACAACCTGACAACCATACAACTTATTGGACCTTTAAAACATAGCTCATTGTGGTATTTACAATAGAAACCATACATAAATATGTACAAATACCAAAAACTCATTTGCCTCCACTGATAAAAAAGAAGGATACATAGCCTGTATCTGATCAACCATCTCCCATGTAGAGCCAACGTGCCCAAAGTGCTTCCAGTGCACTTTAACTTGCACGGTTACTTTGTTATGGAGCATGAGTTGTTTCTACTACCATATGTGCTGAGGTTTAGCTAAAATTCTCCTTCTGGTTCCACCTGCAATACAAACTAATCAATAACATGATTAACATCCTTTACATAACTCTTAAGGAATGAAACATGGAAAACATCATGTATTTTCACTGTTGGAGGCCGTGCAAGTTTGCAGGCCATTGGTCCAATCCTCTTAAGGATCTCGAAAGGTCCGTAATACTGTGGTGCCAACTTGGCACATGATCCAATCCTCAAGGAGCTCTTCTTGGGATTGATGTTCAAATACACATTCTCCCCAACTTGAAACTCCTTAAATTCCATGTGTTGGTCGTCATAACTCTTATGTCGGTCATGTGTTGCCTTTAGATTCTTCTTTGATAAGTTGCATTTCCTGTTCCATTTCTACCAACATATTTAATCCAATAAGTACCATGTTCACTAGATGACTCTAGCTGATGGGAGCATTAAAACTCCGCTCATACAATGCTTCAAATAGACTCATCCTTGATGACTCCTTATAACAATTGTTGTAAGAAAACTCAACCAATAAAAGGGACTCCTCCCATCTCCTTTGCTAGTGCATGACGTACATCCTTAGCATATCCTAAAAAATCATGCTGACCCTCTCTGTCTGTCCATCTATCTGCGGATGATAAGCTACATTGAAGGCCAACTCTATTCCCAAACCTGCAAACAAATCCTTCCAAATTGGAAGTGAACTTAGCATCCTTGTCCGACACAATCTTCTTTGGAACACCATGAAATCTCACGATCTTCCTCATGAAGACCTGTGCCACCTCACTAGTTAAATAAGTAGTCTTCACTAGAATAAATTGAGCTACCTTGCTCAACCTATTGACCAAAACCATGATATAATCATGTTACTTCGATGTCCTTGAAAGACATGTAATGAAATCCATGGAAATGACTTCCCATTTCCATTATGGAATCAGAATAGGCTAAATTAACCCACCTATATGCTTACACTCTGATTTCACCTACTGAGAATCAAAACATCTAGCCACAAACTCTGCCACTTCCTTCTTCAAATTCAACCAATAGTAGAAATTTTTCATTGGTGTCAATGTCTTCTTATATCCTGGGTAACCTAAATATGGCTTGACATGAAACTCCCTCAAGATAAGATTCCTAATGCCATTGTCATCCGACACATATATCATGTCTTTGAATCTCACCAAACCATCTATGATGAGCTGATAGTCCACATCCTGATCACATGTACCCTGTTGTAACCTATGCCTAAGCTCCCTGTACTTGTCATCCTATTGTCATGCATGTAATATTTGATCCTGTAAATTTGTCCCATATGAGCTCACAACTACAATGTGCTTCATTTGCATGCTCCCACTGAGAGCATCTGTAACCTTGTTCTCCTTACCCTTAATGTGTCTGATCTTGAATTCAAACTCACTAATCATGGTCACCTAGCCTACCTGACATTCAAATTTGGTTGGTCAAATGGGTATCTCGACCCACTATGATCACTCATTAATACAAACCTCCTACCAAGAAGCTAATTGCTCCACATCTTCAAGGCATGAATAATAGTTTCCAACTCAACATCATGTGTAACATAATTCTGCTCATGCTCATTCATTTTCTTGGACTCATAGCACACCACATGTCCCTCCTACATCAAGGCTCCACCAAGTTCTCTTTTACAAGCATCTATACACACCACAAACTCTTTATCCAGATCTGCAATCTTAAGAACTGGAGCATTTGTTAACAATTTCTTCAACTGCTCAAAACTGGTTGCACATTCCTATGTGCATTCAAATTTCTTACAGTTTCTTTGCAATGGTGTAATAGGATATGCAATGCATGAGAAGTTCCTAATGAACCTCCTAGAGTAACCTCCTAACCCTAAGTAATGATCTGACTTCATACACATTTCTTGGAATTTCCCACTCCATGATGGCTCTTATCTTTTTTGGATCCACTGTTATGCCTTCCTTGGAAACAACATGTCCCAAGTAATGTACCTCTATCTGAAAGAAGTTGCACTTGCTAAGCTTGGCATACAATTTATGCTCTCTTAGCAACCTCAACAATGTTGCTAAGTGTTCAGCATGCTCTTCCTCATTCTTAGAATATATCAATATATCATCAATTAATACAATAAAAAACTTGTCCAGATAAGGATGCAATACACTATTCATCAAGCACATAAAAGTAGTTAGGGAATTAGTCAAACCAAAAGGAACTGAAACAAACTCATGATGCCCATACCTGGTCCTGAAATCATTCGTGTAGATGTCCTCTTCTTTGATGCATACCTAATGATATCCTGATCTCAAATCAATCCTCAAGAACACTGATGCTCCCTTCAATTGATCAAACAAGTCATCAATCCTCGACAATGGGTACCTGTTCTTAATTGTCACCTTGTTAAGTTTCCTATAATCTGTTAGTGTCGGTATTTGCATCCCTACATTAGTGATCAAATTGCTCTTTCGCATGCATGTTAGATGTCACATCTGATCAACTGCATTCCATCAGGTCATGGATCAACTGATGGTAGTGGTTTTATGTCAATTTCCCTCATGTCATTCATCTGCTGACCTGTTGTCACATTTTTTAGGTTATTTACTATCATCCACTTTCATTTCATTCATAAAAACCAGTTTTAGGGTTTTTTTTCACTAGGTCTAGGGTTTGTCATCATAGTCATCCAAAACTAAATAAAAGGTCAACAGGGACATAAGAAAGATGAATAAACTCCTAAAATCATAAATTTTACTTTTGTTAGGCTCCATAAATTTGTTTCACCTCAAAACATAGGGTTTTTTCCATTTCATGTACAAATTTCATGTAATTTCAATGTTTCTATATGTAATAAGTTCCACAGCTACTCTTGGTTACCTTGCCAAATCTAGCCACTACAAAAAACAACAAGCACCTATGCATCAATCCATCAATCGATCAAGAAGAGTCAAATTTCAAATGAAAAACAGAGTTTTTAAAGCAAAGTGACTAAGACTTTAGAAAATTGGGTTTGTTAAAAGAAAAAATTAAAGACAAGGGGATATAAAGCTCATCTATGTGTTTGAAGTCTTCATTTTTTGCAAGTGAGTGAAGCTAAAGGTACAAATCGTTTTTTTGGGAGAAAGAGGTGAAACTGAGCAAAAAACTCAAAATTTCACTAGCGTTGCACACTTGGGTTCTAGCGTTACGCACCTAGCGCAGGTTTTACACTGAGTTTTGTTCGAGCGCTACGCATACAAAATGAATTGCGCACCTCAGCGGTAGTGCTATGCACCTGTCTGTTGAGCTTCAAAACAGTTTTCATCACCCTCATCTACTTCAAATTACACAATTGACCTCTCATCAAGTAAATGAAACTTCTCTTCTTGTCTAGCAAGGAGTTTTTCATCAGTTGTGGTGATTTGTATGTCTCTAAAACTAAAACCCTAGCTATCCTCCAAATTCTCTTGTAAATTTGCATAGGGTATTGTCTTCTATTGTTTTTATTCCCTTAGATTATCTTCCTATACCCCATTCCCTTACACTAAATTTCCCTAAATTCCTTCCTCTTTCCCTTTCCCAAAATCATTAGCACTCACTACCCAAACCCTATTCCCATTTACTAAACCCTAACCCTTTACTCTATTCCCAAACCCTAACCCTTTATTCTATCCCCAGAAACTCCCATTTCCCATTTCCTCATCTACATTCATAATATCAGCTATTCCCTCATTTCACAAAATAAAATAGCAGTCACTTCCTACATACATTACTCACCCTCATACTTTAAAAATCTCTTCATACTCATCAGTTTTCACTCCAAATTTCTAAGTATGGAGACAGATTCAGACTATGGGAGGGAAGATGAAACTTTCAGTTATTCCTCCTCAGAGTTTCATGTGCCAACAAAACCACATAAGGGAGGAAAAAATATCAGAGAGGAGCCCACCACTCTCACAGAATTACTTGCTTGCCCTCTTGCTATAACTTGTTTTCAACACCAGTCTTGTTATCAGTTTTGTGAAATGGCGGAGAGGGTTAAATATCATCATGAGCTTGCTAGGTTATTTTTTCTTCATCTTCACAATGGCCAAGTGAACCTAGCTGGTGTCTCTTTCACCTTGAAACCTGAAACCATTGCAGCAGCAACAGGCATCCCTAATGTAGCTGAACAGTGGAATAAGGGACAGCTTGTGGGCAAAGAGCATTATGAGCCTTACATTAAGGCTAGTTATCACAGGAAAATCAGCAGGGTTTTTCCTTTTAAATACTTGCAAAACACTTATGCTCCACTCATGAAACTCATCATCAAGTATTTTACCTGTGAAGGGAGGTTTTCCCGTCTATATACATACCATTTCAAATTGTTGATGCATTTCACAAGAGTGAGGATGATGAACCTCCCATACTTTATTTGTAGGAATATTGAGAAGATGGCTCTATATGTGCAAAGAAAACATTTTCCTCAGCAGTTCAACAGCATTTACCATTTCTCATTGATTAAAATTGTTGTTTTGCATCATCTAAGCTTGCTGACATATCATGGGATAGCTTCATCGCACATGAGATTTTCAAAGGCCCTCTGGTGACTCCATCGGTGCTTCAAGAGGAAGGAGGACCTTCAAACCAGCCAGATGTTCATGAGACTGAAACTACAAGCATGCCAGTGTTTGTCACTTATGAGAAAGGCACCAGGAGACTTTTTGTTGTTGCCAAATGAGTATTATCTCCACTAGGGGTGGAAGGGGTCTCATTTTATTCACCGGATCACAGGAAAATGCTATCTTCACCAGGGGTGAAATGGGCTTTACCTTCTTATTCAGTTGAATAGGTACAGGGTAGAGACAAAGGAAAGAAATAGGTGCATGAGGAGGGACCTACTGAAGGGCAAGACAGGTATTTTGTCTTAGTTGAGGAAGATGACATTGATTTGGGCTCTCAAAGCTTAAGACTCAAGGATATGATCATCAAAGAAATGGAAGCTGAAATCCAAGCCTTGTCACTTGACCTCGAGAGGGTCAAATGGATCATTAGCTTTCTTGAGTAGGAAAACAAACAACTGGAGGACAAACAAACTATTATGGAGCTGCAAACGATTAGAGAAAACAGGCAAGTGGCAAAAAGAAGAAAAACCAAGATGACATCTCTTGAGCAAGAAATTGAGGCTGGCCGAGAATCATGGTTAGAGAGGGCAAACATTCATCTGGAGAAATTTCTTGAGAAAGCTAACAAAGAGAAGAAAATGTTGCGCCATATGGCCTATCACTACTTAACCCGAAACAAAATTTGCAAAACAAGGGTAAAGAGGTTAAAGGCCAAGCTAAGAAGAGTTTTGAGGAGAAAAAAATAACAAGATAAGCTCAAGATCTTGGTTGAAGCATCATTGGCCCAGAAAATCACCTAAAAAGGATCACTCATGCCAAATTTCAAGGAATTTGGAGCATTTTTTGTCATTTTTTAAATTTTTAATGCAAAAAACAGGTTTTTTTCAGCAAGTGCGTAGTGCCACCGGCGCTGTTGGGGGCATACGTTTGCAAAAAGGTTTCCATTTTTGGAATCAACATGAAAAAATATGCATGCTCAAGAATGGCTGAGATTTTTGGACAAGTTCTGTTTCTCCAAAAGGGCAAAAAACACTCAAAAAGTGCCCTCTTTGCCACTTTTTTGCCACATATGAAGCAATCTTGGGAGATTCTGTTTTTGGAGGGGCAAATGAACTCCAAATCCAAAACTTCAAGTTGTTCCAAAAAGTAGACTCGCCAAGATTTCCAACAAGCTATCTTGCACTTGATTTTGACTTCGGTAAGCCTTCCAAAAGTGGCCTATAAAAATCGCTATGCATAGGATCAGTGGCACTGTGCATAGGAGAAATTTCGCCAGTTTTACCTGTTTGTTCAGAATTTCACCCAGTTTAGCTGTCAGTTGACTTTTTCTTCTCTCTTTGGTAAATTAATGATGTAATATGATGTGATATGATGTACTATTATGTAAATATGATAAAAAATGACTCGAGGGGGTAAATACATCAGTTAGAATTGCTTGGAGGATGAATGAATCAGTTTCCATAATTTTAGAGGCAAGTTGTTCCACTACCTATTTTGTAGTTCCTAGTTTAGATGTTGCTGAAACAGCTCCTTGACTCGTGGATTTGACCCCTGATGGCTAGCATAGGTGGTTTGATTCCTATATCTTGTACTTTCTTAGTCATTTGTTAAGGTTGGACTCTTGTGGATGCATTGAGCATTATTTTAAATTACTTCTGCAGTTTGGCAAGGAAATGAACCAGGGTTTTGCAGCATTTTGTGGGATTCTTTTGGTAATGTGTCTTGGCATTGTTTTCCCTTCTGTAATTTAGTTTCTCTTATATGTATGTGTTCCAGCATCTATTTCTTTCTTCATAACTAAATGAATCAATAGAATTAGGTAGAACCCATTGATATTCAATGTTCTGCCTAGAGGATACATTTAGTTTTTAATGTTTTCCACTATTTGAAGAGGACTCATGAGCCTTGCATGCCCTCTCCAACTCCTCACCAGCCTTTAGACTCACCATCACATTCATTTCAAAGTGCTAAAACACTTGACTACATCGCCCCACAGAAACCTCTACAAATCTGAGTTGATTTCCCAAACCCAAAGCTACCTTCCTCATCTAATCCAGCAACCAACCATTAAAAGCAATCAAAATCCTCTGAGCAAATATACCTAGCCTAAAATCAATATTCATTTTAGTCATCTCAAGCCCTAATTGCCGATATCCTAATTGAGATTTACAAGGAGAGAGCCCTCTCCCGACCTGGTAGGGCTAGCTACTGGGTTAAACGTGGTTTGATGTTACCCTAGACCTTCCTTCCTTCAGCCTGAGGTAGATTTAAGCTCTAACGTAATCAATGCACAAACTTAGAGTACCATCCTTCTTATTCACAAAAAATACCGATGCACCCCAAGGTGATACATTTGGCCTAATATATCCCTTATCGAGAATCTCCTTTAGTTGTAACTTCAACTATACTAACTCTACTGTGCTCATCTTATAAGGTTCCTTTGATGCTGGTGTTTCTCTTGGTACCAACTCAATAGAAAATTCCACTTCCCCGTGGGGAGACAACTCCAGAATCTTTGTTGGAAACACATTCTAGAATTGTTGTAATACAAGGTACCTCTTGAATATCTCTGCATCCTCAACATCCTTACCCTTGTCATTGGAAATATGAACTGCAAACATTACACACCCTTTCCTATGACTGCGCTTAACTTGCATAGTTGTGACCATCCTAACTTATGTAGGATTCCTCTTTCCCTACAAGATTATATTTTCCCCATTATCATCTAGGCACTTAATGGCCTTGTCATAACAATATACTTTGGTCTTGTGAAGGTACAACCAATCAATACCTAAAATCACACTATATGATCCCAATGGTAGTACATTCAGATGTATTTCTGTAGGTATACCATTCAACTCAAATGCACAAGATCTTACCCAATGATGAACTTTCTTCTTGGTACCTATAGCCAATTGAACCAACCAAGACTTTTCATGCACTTATTTTCTCAAGCCACACTTATCCACTAGGTCAAGATTAACATAACTATAATTAGATCCAAGATCAATCAAAATAGAAACATCTCAATCACAGAGCTTCCCTTTCATCTCAATAATGGATGCCTAGTTATCTTCCTACTTGTTGTCCATAAATGCATAAATCTAAGGAATGTTATGACCAACATCCCCAACTATCTGTGCCCCCTGATCACTATAGATCTTAAGCCTACCACCCTAGTGCAATGGAAAATCCTTCTTTCTATGATCTTTGCCACATATCCAACATTGTAATAGTATGCTACCATCACCCATGTCCCTTTTCATCTGCATTAAACTTCTTTTAAGGAGAAAAAAATTCTTTCTCACCTGCATCCTGAGGTCTTCCCCTCTTTGGTGGACATGTCGCTTTACCTTTCTCATTTCCAAGGTATCAAATTAATCACCACCGGTTAATTCATTCTCCTTCAAAAATGGTCGGTTGCCATTCAGTTCCAACTAAACCCTTACCTTTATTTATTTACACTATTGATTCCTAACTTCTTCACTCATGGATCTATTGTTATGAAACCAACCCAAGAAAAGATAGAAAAGATAGATCAATGCCTTATAATTCAGCCTCTTCAAGGGGGCAACCTCCTTTACATTACATAAATGAACAATTATTGGATGATACAAATGACAAAAACTCCTTTCTATATATAGGAGTCTAAGGAGTCACAATATAACCCAGCCGTCCTAACAATAATACTATAAAGCCACAAAAATAACAATAGAGGGTTTCTATGGGGCACAATAATAACAATATGGGGGCAATAGGGGCACAACAATATTAATAAGGGATACAACTACAATAGTAATGGGGTAATCACTAGTATTATAGGGATCTAACATGCCCCTATCCTTCAAAAAAGTGTTGTCCTCAACGCTTGAGTAGTTATGGATGCTTCTGTATAAAATTCTCATCCTCCCATGTGGAATCTTTAGTGGATAAGTTCTTCCACTTGATGAGATACTTTGAAATTGATCGATTTCGTAGTTGTCTAGTTCTTGTCTCTGTGACTACTTCCAGTTCCAATATAATTTTTCCTTCCTCGTCAAGTTCTGGCAATATTGTTTGAAGTGGGAGCTTCTCGCCTATAACCTTCTTTAAACACGAAACATGGAAAACTAGGTGCACTCGAGAAGCTGCATGAAGCTCCAATTTGTATGCCATAGTACCAATCTTTTGCAACACCATGTATGGACCATAATACTTTGGTGATAATTTATTATCCTTCTTAGCTTGCTTTAGGGAAATTTGTTTATATGGTTGTAGCCGTAGGAATACCCAATCACCTACATCAAAACTTCTTTCACTGCAATGTTGATCTGCCTATTGTTTCATTCTATTCTGTGCCAACACGAGGTTATCCTTTAAAAGTTGGAGGACTTGTTGTTGATGTTCGATGTGATGTTCCATTGCCTGAACCTTAGAATTTTCTCTTAAATATGATGTGATGGATGGTGGCTGATATCCATAAAGTGCCATAAATGGGGTCATTTTTTTGTTGTATGGAAGGATGTGTTATACCACCATTCAGCTAGAGGCAACCATTTGACCCATTGTGTCTGTTTATCAGAGACAAAGAAACGAACATATCCTTCCAAACATTTGTTTACTATCTCAGTTTGCCCATCAGATTGAGGATGATAAGATGAGCTATGAGCTAACTGAGTACCAAGACAAGAAAATAATTCTGTCCAAAAATTTCCAGTAAAGATGGGATCTCTGTCACTTACAATAAGCTTTGGATTTCCATGTAGCTTTTGAATTGTTTCCATAAATGCAGTAGAAATTGTACGAGCTTTAAATGGATGTGATAATGCACAAAAGTGTGCATACTTGGTAAGTCTACCAACTACCACCATGTTGACATTCTTTCCTTCAGACTTGGGTAAACCTGTGATAAAATCCATTGAAACCTCCTCCCAATGTTGGCTTGGAATGGATAAAGGTTGTAGTAGACCCGGGGTCTTAATTGTTTCAACTTTATTTTGTTGGCAAACCAAACATTCTGCCACAAACTTTTGAATATCCGATTTAAGGCCATCCCAAAAAATTTCGTTCTTAACCCTTTGGTAAGTTTTTAAAAATCCTAAGTGCCCTCCTAAGGGAGAAGTGTGCAATTTCATAAGAATCTTTTGTTTGAGTTGGGAATTCTTACAGAGTTATAAGTGATCTTTGTACCATAACGAATCATTTTGCCAACTAAATGTATTAGATGTACTGGAATCTTGTTGTAACTTTCGAATAAGTGCCCACACTTCTTCATCATTCTTCCATTCCTCCCTTGCTTCGTTTATCCAATCGGGTTGGATAATAGAAATGGCGCACAAAAATGCTTCCACATCCTCATCCTTTCTTGAGAGTGCATCTGCCACCACATTTTGCTTCCCTTTTTTGTAGATGATTTCAAAGTCATAACCCAACATCTTTGTGACCCACTTTTGTTGCTCTTCAGAGGATAATCTTTGTTCTAAAAATTATTTAAGGCTATCATGATCCGTTTTTACCTTGAAGTGTCTTCCCATTAGGTAGGGGCGTCATTTCTTAAGTGCATGTAGTATTGCCAACATTTCCTTCTCATAAATAGCTTTGTGTAAAAACTTTCCCTTGATTGGACGACTTTCAAAAGCAATGGGTCTTTCATCTTGCATTAAAATAGCACCAATTCCATTTCCTGAAGCATCACATTCCACAATAAAGGTTTTCGTGAAGTCCGGTGTAGCTAAGACCGGTGCTTGGCACATTGCCTCTTTAAGATGTTCGAAGGCCTTTGTTGCTTCTGGAGTCCATGAAAATGCATCTTTCTTCAATAATGTTGTTAGAGGTGCTTCTATTCTCCCATAATTCTTAACAAACTTGCGATAATACCTTGTCAACCCGAGAAATCCTCACAGATGCTTTATGGATGTGGGGATTTTCTATTCCTTAATGGCTTTAATTTTGCTAAGGTCTACCTTAACTCCTTCATGAGATACAATATGACCCAGATATTCCACCTCTTGTACTCCAAAGAAACATTTGGATCTTTTTGCATACAATTGTTTCTCCTCCAATAGTTGTAGCACCCTATCAACATGTTCAACATGATCCTTCCAAGACTTGCTGTAGATTAGTATATCATCAAAAAATACTAACACAAATTTTCTAAGGAAGGGTTTGAAAATGGAATTCATCAAACCTTGAAATGTAGAAGGTGCATTAGTAAGGCCAAAAGGCATGACCAAAAATTCATAATGACCCTCATGAGTTCTAAATGTTGTTTTCGGAATGTCTTTAGTCTTCATTCTGATTTGATGATATCCTGAACGAAGATCCAACTTGGTGAAGTAAATTGATCCATGCAATTCATCCAGTAATTCATCAATGACAGGAATGGGAAACTTATCTTTAATAGTGAGCTTGTGGAGCTCCCCATAATCCGGACACATGCGCCATGATCCATCCTTCTTTTGCACCAATACTACTGAGTGGAGAAAGAACTTTGACTAGGTTGAATTATACCAGCCTCTAGCATTTCTGCGACCATACGTTCAATTTCGCTCTTTTGGGCATAGATATCTGTACGGCCTGATGTTTGGAGGAATACTTCCTGGAATTAGATGAATAGCATGATCATGATCATGAATAGGTGGGAGACCTTTGGGAGTCTCAAATACCTTGGAATGATTGTCCAAGACTTTTTGGAGATCTGGAGAAATATATGATTCTGATGTGGAAGCATCTAGCGAACATAATTGTGCAATTACACCTCTTTGTTCCTTTTTTAGAAGCTTTGTCATACCGTTAGAGCTGATTATCTTTCCTGATTTCCCTGCAATACCCCTTAATTCAACTTCCTTTCCTTCCACATAAAATTTCATGAAAAGTTCTTGAAAATTAAAATATATTGTACCCAAGGATTGTAGCCATTGGACTCCTAGTACAACATCAGCACCTCCCATTGGAATGGAAAGCATTAGGCTAGTCAATACATATTCTCCCATGGATAGCTTGATATTATGGTACTTTCCAGAGAAATTTATAGCTCCTCCATTTGCAACCATCACTTGACACTCTGGTGTTGGATATAAGAAGCAATTCAATTCTTTTGCTACCTTACAATGAATAAAATTATGGGTACTTCCTGAATCAATCAACACTATTACCTTTTTCTTCTTGATTTGTCCTTCTATCTTGATGGTTTGAGGAGTTGTAATTCCCGCCAATGCATTACAAGATATGGTCGGATTCATTTCTTCTTTATCTAGGCTTTGTTCCTGGAGTATATCCTCCTCTTTTGACCTTTCTTGCTCCTTTTCTTCTTCCTCTTCGCAATCTATGCAGAATAATTTCTTCTCAGCACACTTATGACCTCTAGTGTATTTGCTATCACAACTGTAACAAAGCCCTTTTGCTCTTTTTTCTTCCAATTATTGTGGTGTCAACCTTATAGGTTATGGAAGACTAGTGGCAACAACACTTCCATCTTTATAGTTGTGAGTGGTATGCTTCCTGGTTGCCATAATTTTTCTTTCCATTTTTCTTGCTAACTTGAATGCCTTCTCTAATGAATCAGGTTCCCAAAGGCAAACATCATGTTGGATATTATCCTTTAAATTCCCTATGAACACATCAATCCTACGCTCCTCTGGAATATTTTTTACCCTTATGTTCAATTTTTGGAACTCCTCAATGTGCTCCATTATTGAACCCTTTTGTTTGAGACTTATCAATTGGCTAAAAAAAGTCTTGCTTTTTGTATCCTCATAATGTGGTGTCAATTCTTCCGTAAAAATTTCCCAAGTGATAATTTGTTTACGAGAGAAAATCCATTGATACCATACAAACTGATTTGGTTCCAAATATAAAGTGGAAATACGTACCTTTTGTGTGTTGCACATTATTGAGATTGAAAAATTGCTCCATCTGTAATATCCATGTTGCGGGATCCTTTCCATCAAACTTCCTCTTATCGATTTTTGGAATATGGTGGGTCTTTGATCCAACATTAGAGTCTATGAAATCATGATTAAGATTTCTTTTGTTCTCATAATGAGTTTCCTTTACTACCCTTTCACCATTAGTAAGCATTTCTTGTACAAACTTTGTCAAATTTGTCTTCAAATCTTCCATGCATGTCTTCAAATCTTCCATGCTTGTCTTTAAACAATCCATCTTAGCTTCTATGCCTTTCTTTAAACCATCCATCTTAGCTTCTACATCTTTCTTTAAACCATCCATCTTAGATTCTGTTGCTTTTTGTGCAAGTGACAGTTGTTGCACTTGGTCTCGTAATTTGGATATATCATGTTGCATTTCTTCCTCTTCTTCATGAGTCATGCTAGAGCTTTCAGGTTGCCTACTAGGTGTTTGCATTTTCTTCCCTCAGGTCATCAATTACCGATAATAATGCTTTACTATGCCCTTTGAATTCCTTCAAACTAATTTTTCAAACCAAGCTTATGCAAAATTTTTAAAAAACTACACACCTTTTTTCACTTTGTAGGAGCTTGATATTGAATCTAATGTATCTTTGTAATTTCGAATCATCTAGTTCTGAAATTGCAACCTATGATAGCCCTCTATGTCCTCTTTCCAATGCCACCAGTCTGATCCAAATTGGATTCTCCACACAAGAGTTATGCGAAATCTCCCACAGTGACATGATTATAGACTAGTTCAGTAGAGTGAACTTGTATGACGTGCCACGAGTCACTGCTTCAACCTTTGGCTTTGAAAAATATATACAAGAAAACTACAGTCCTACTCTTTATGTACCTTCTTAGTAAATTTCAATCCGTTGCTCAGAGAGAAAGTTATGATGATTTTCCCCAGGTCACCTGTTTGGAATTTAATTCAGGAGTCTGCAAAAAGACCAACTTCCTCAGATCATATCTCCGCAAATATAGAGCTAAAAGCTCTGAAATTCGGACCCGAGATTCAGTGCGATATCTTCTCAAATGGGTATTTTTTTAGCTTCTGAAACGTCGCAGAATAAAAATTTATAGCAAAACTTCCACGATGACCTGTTTGGAGCAACGAAACCCTAGAATCCAAAGCTCTGATACCAAGTGTTATGAAACCAGCTCAAGAAAAGATAGATCAACGCCTTAGAATTCAGCCTCTTCGAGGGGGAAGCCTCCTTTACATTACATAAATGAAAAATTCTTGGATGATACAAATGACAAAAACTCCTTTTTATACATAGGATTCTAAGGAGTCACAATATAACCCAGCCGTCCTAACAATAATACTATAAAGCCACGAAAATAACAATAGAGGGTTTCTATGGGGCACAACAATATTAATAAGGGATAAAAATACAATAGTAATGGGGTAATCACTAGTGTTATAGGGATCTAACATCTATCTTGATGATGAACCATGGAGGATGGTTCGAAACGTCGATTCCAAAAATTTGTATGCGATGACTCCGAAAGACAACACCACACATAATATTATTGCAACCAAAAGTCCAGGGTCCACCACTATATCACAATCGGTGGTTTGCAATATTATTGCAATCAACATTTTACCATGACATCTCGTTAAGCCTTGTGATATGAAAATTCTGATACACAATATTACATTAGGGTGTTTTATAATGGAGCAATCGGGTCCGCACCTTATATTGCAATCATAGTTTTTATTGTGACATCCCTTTATGACTTGTGATATGAAGGTTCATATGGTGGGTGTGATATTGTATTAAGGTGTATTGTAATGGAACTAGCGGGTCCACAATACATATCGCAATCAGTAATTTTAGCGTGACCCTTTTTAAGACTTGCGATATGTAACTTCTGCTAGTGGTAGATACGGTATTACATTAGAGCTTGTTTTATTGGAATAGTCGGGTCCATAGCTAAAATCACATATCAGAGGTTTTGGGTAGTGGCACATAATAAAATGTTGGTAAATTCGTCGATATAAATCCGCTGATGTGTTTTATTAGATGTGTTGGGGATTTTAATGGGTTTCCATGGTTTAATACTCCCTCCGCTTATTTCTTCGATATTACTGTTAAATCCTCCGTTAACATTGTTTATGCTCCTCCACTGCGTGTTCCTCTTTGTTTCTTAGTTCTTTCCTTTTCTGATGTGTGTTCCTCTTTGCTCCTTCAGGTGAACTTCTTCCTCTTACTATTTGGCTTTCTCTTTTGATGACTTTCAATATCTTTCCTCCTCGGCTTTCCTTCTTGGATTGCTCCTTGGGTCCACTACTTCTACTCTGTCTATATATATGTATTCAATCTACTTGTCTCCTCCATCTCATCATATCATCATATATCAAACTTTCGTCACTATGATCATTATGATCAATGGGCATCAATGGGCAATCATGTATCAAAGAATTTGCCATCACAAACACTTCCACATTGACATCAATGACAGCCTAGATTAACATGACCATGTGGTAGAGGATTGTCTTGTTTTGATGGCTAAAATGTAGGAAAAGAAGGATCAACAGCCTGTGCAAAACTTGAAAATGATGAGGTATGAACCACACGAAGATGATCCAAGTGTTAACATTAGTGACACAAAGTGGCACGGCTACAGAAGAAGACAAAACAGAAGGAAATATTCTTATGGTGGATACATGGGTCAAGAAGGCTAGAGAAAAGAGTATCGAGTTAAATATGTAGAGGGAGAAAGAAACCTCCCTATAAGTGAATAAGAGTTTCATTGGCCCAGAAGCTTCGACGTCAAAGACACTGATGCAACTTGTACCACGGAAGCATAATCGTGAAGTAGTTATTGTGACAGAGAACCCTGATTCAACCGTTTTGAAGTCCTTTATGCAAAAATGTATGAAGTTGCTAAGGGATCATAAAGCATTAGAAGGATTACTAGAAATAATTGATAATTGTGCTGGAAAGGAAAAGCCACAGCCTAAACAATGCACAATAAAAAAGGTAAATAGAAATAAGAAAAGAATTTGTCGAGAGATGCGATTAACTATGCAGATAGGTGAATTTGAAATGGATCAGGTAATTCTTGACTTGGGATCTTATGAAAATCTATTACAGAAGCTGACTTGGGAGAAAATGGGGCAACCCAAGTTGCAATGGTCACCAATTTAGTTGTGCATGGCCAATCAGTAGAAGATCATCCTGATGGGTCGATTGCATGGAGTTGTTGTGGCTATTGAAGGAGCAAGCATAGTAGCAGACTTTGAAGTTATCGAGATGTGGACGAAAATAATTTGTATCCAATGTTACTTGGACTTGATTGAGCTTTCGATATGGATATGATAATCAATTTGAAGAGGAGTATGGTGTTTGAAAATAACATACTAGGGTCGTTGTTCCTTTAAATCCCCCTGAATGAGCGCGATGCACAGAACCCATCCCCAAAGAATACGATGATGAATATATTGACCACATCTATTAGTTAACTACACAAGATGAGGATTGGATCAACCCCACCGCAGATGGGAGGATAATATGGGAGAAGGATAGTTCATGTGTCTCGGATTCTAATGAGGAATTAGAGGACTCAAATAACTGGTTTCACGAAGTTTCTACTCTACGTTGTAATAGACTTACAAAATCTCTTCACTGCATCTCAACAGAGGTACGAAATTTTCCATATTATGATGGGGTAGGTGATGTTAGTGTATTTATTGATAATTTTGAAAGGGATGTACTAGAAGAACAATGATTCTAGGCCTTGGATATACCTATCAAGGCTACACCTACGTGATGGTGGGGTACACATAAAGATAACATAGGAGATTGGAGGGATTATCGTCGATTGATGAGGCTCGGGTTTGGTTATGCAAACACAAGGCTCGGTAAGAAATATAATGGTAAGGATGATCCTTGAGAACATTTGTCAGGTTGGGCTAAAGTGTGGGGCAAAGAACCTCAGCGAGAGTGGGTACACACATTTTATCATACTTTGGATGTAATACCAATGAATTGGTATCTAGATACGGAGTTGTGTCATGGAACCGCTGACTGGTATGCTATGAAGGAAAGCTTCCTACTGACTTTTAGTTTCGAAGATGGGTTTCAGTGTATAAATGATGCACTTCAGGAGATCAAAGTAGTAATTTTTCGGACATTGAAAGAGCCTACGACTTGGGTACAACTTGACTCAAATGCACAGTTGCAACATGCTCTCGAATGCTATAATATGACCGCAGAGGAGAGCAAGGAAGATCCACACAACATTAACATCCCTGAATAGAAAGGACAACACAAGGTTGTGGGACCAAATGTTGAGATACCTAACATATTGTAGCTTGTTAAGACGAAGCAATTTAATCTAAGTTTAGAATCAGAGCCCGAGTTTGCGCTCATCGGTGATTACTGGGATGAGAATACAGTGGGTAAGGTTGTTGAATTACTGCATGAGTACCATGAGCTGTTTCCGACGAAGTTCATTGAGTTAAAAGGTATTGTAGGCAATTTGGGTGTAATGAAGATCACTTTGAAGCCATATACGAAACTTGAAAAACAACGACCATGTAGGCTAAAGTAAAAATACAAGGAAATGGTGAAGAAAGAGCTTGATAAGATGATTGCAATCAGAATAATTGAACTTGTGAAATAATCTGAATGTGTGAGCCTGATGGTAGTACAGAAGAAGAATGCTAAGGGAGACATAAAGATTTGTGTCGCTTTAAGAAAGTTGAATGATGTATGCGTGCATGACCCATTCCCAACACCATTTACTGATGAATATTTGGATAATGTGGGAGGACAGGAGGCCTACTCCTTTACAGATGGATTTTTAGGGTACCATTAGATTAAGATCACGCTAGAAGATAGGAGTAAGACCACTTTTTATACGGAATCGGGATCGTTTCAATATACAGTCATGTCGTTTGGATTGAAGAATGTACCTATGATATTCTCCAAAGTTGTCATCGCAGTGTTTAAAGAATTCATTCACAAATTTCTGGAGGTTTACTTTGATGGCTAGACAGTCTTTGGATTGTTCAAGAAGCATGTTTCAAGCATGCACTTGATGTTGGATACCTATAGGAAATATCAAATCTCACTGAACATAAGAAAATGTATTTTTTTTGTACCATATGGAATATTACTGGGACATGTTGTTTTCAAGCAAGAGCTAATGGTGGATCCTACCAAAATTGTTGTTGTTATCAATTTGGATCTGCCGAAGAGATCCAAAGAATGTAAAGCAGCTATGAATGACTCTAGACTATATTGTTTATTATTAGAAGTTCATAAAGGCCTATGTGCAGATCACTGTGCCGATGGAAAAATTACTAAAGAAATATGTCACCTTTTGTTGGGACGATGAATGTCAGAAGAGCCTCAACATCTTAAAGGGAAAAATGGTCACTGCGTCGATTTTGGTGTTTCCAAACTACAAGAAGGAGTTCCACATTCATGTAGATTCATCATGCCTGGCTTTGGGAGTTGTTTTAGTGCAACCAAGAGAAGGGTATCTTGATCACCCCATCGCATTTGCAAGTTGAAAGTTATCTAAGGCAAAAAGAAATTATTCCACAATGGAACATGAGGGCTTAGCTATGGTATACGCACTATAGAAATTTAAGCATTACTTATTAGGCGCGCACTTCAAGAGGTTCACAGACCATTCTATGCTAAAGTACTTGGTCAACAAGCCTGCGTTGGGGGGGAAGATCTGCAGGTGGCTATTGTTGTTCCAAGAGTATGATTTTTAGGTAATAGTTAAGTCAATATGATTGAATGTTGGGCCGGATCATCTGTCCAGAATTGAGACCAGCGAGGAACCAACGAACATTGAAGAAGGAATGCCCGATGCGCAGCTCTTTGTAGAAATGGTTTTTGATGATAATTTCATTGAAATCATTTACTATTTGTCTACCAAAGTAGCCCCCGAGGAGTATACGATGCAATAGAAGAAAGAACTGGTATGTAAAGTTGTACAATTTTCTCTGATTGCCAGACATTTATATAAAATGGGCCCCAATGAGATATTGGCAGATATGTCCTTGAGCATGAACGACACAATATTTTGGTAGAAGAACATGGTGGTGTTGTGGGAGGACACTATGCAGGAAAATCCATTGTGCAGAAGATTTTAAGAGTGAGACTATGGTGGGCCACAATGCACAAGGATTCCAAAGAATATTGTAGTGCTTTTGATGTCTTCCAAAGGACCGATAGACCATTAAGAAGGGATGAGTTACTGTTGAATCCACAAGTCAGCTTAAAGGCATTTAATAAGTGGGCGATTAACTTTATTGGGTTGATCAATCCACCAAGAAAGAAGATTAGTGCGTTATACATTATTACTGCAACGAATTATCTGACCAGGCGGGATGAAGCACAACTGGTAAAGGATTGTAGCACAAAAACTCCTGCACACTTCATCTTTGAATATATAATGTCAAGATTTGGGTGTCTAAATATCTTGATGAGAGACCAAGGATCACACTTCTTACACAAAACTATTGAAGCATTAACGGAGGAGTTTCAGGTACATCATCAGAAAAGCAAACCTTATCATCCTCAGTCGAATAACACAGTTGAGGATTTCATCAAAATTTTGGAAAAAGCCCTTAACTAAAGTATGCAACATGAACAGGAATGATTGGGATGTGCACATACCAGCAATTTTATGGGCATACAAGACTACTTGCAAGAATTTGACAGGACAGACTCTGTTTAGACTGGTGTAAGGACAAGAAGTTGTAATGCCTATGGAATACATAATACTAGTCTTCAGATTGCAGTTGCTATAGATATGGCAGACAAATATATTATGGAGGACAGACTGGAATAATTCCTCGCGCTGGAAGAATTTCTCTTTCTTGCAGGATTTCACCAACAATTACAGAAATATTTGGAAAAGGCATGGCATGATCGACATATTAAGCAAAGAACATTTAAGAATGGAGACTTGGTTATGTTGTATGATAGTAAGTTTGTGAAGTTCCCTGGTAAGTCCAAGATGAATTGGCTAGGACCATACATTAGCATGAATATCTTAGATGGTGGAGTAGTTCATCTCATGAAGTTGAATGAAGAATTATTTGTTGGACGAGTAAATGGTAGTAGATTGAAAATATACAGGGATGATTCTGCCCCTGGGACTGTGCAATGACTATATAGATGAAGGAAATTCTTAGTGCTACAGGAAGTTGGAAGGAAGCATGGGACTATAAAGTACTCTACCAAATAAGGACTTTGTTGAAGAAGGAGGTTTGCGCGGTATTCAGGAGGATGGTGCAGGTGGAGGAAGCTGCGATGAAGAAAGGGTAGTTGCATTGCAGGGAAAGGTCTGACAAATTTTTTCAAGAATATGACTGTTGGGGTTGCTACAGTTGATTTGATAGGGAACTTAGCATTAAAAGGAGTGGGGGGAACGCATTTAAGGAACGTATCTGGGAAAATCTGCCGCCACATTCACATTTATGAGTAGGATTTGGAGGATATCGAGCAGTTTGAATTTGAAAAAGGTTATCAATATGGCACCCCACTCCACATTCAGAAACTTTTCTTGTTGACAATTCGAACTATGATTTTTTGAATAAGTGTGAGCCAAGCATTTTGCTGCATGTCTGGTTAGAATTGGGACATAATTGAGCAATATTTTCTTATATGAGGGCTAGGATCCATTATGACTACTACACTGTAAGTGCATGCCACTTCACCAAGATCATCAAGGAAAAAGCCTATTGCCGCAACAACAGCATCCAAGAAGCATAGGAAGCCACAAAAACCTCTGGTTAGGCAATCATCGAGGAAAATCCCCAAGTAACAACGAACTAAGGAGAGAATGGATAAGTTGAAGCAACAGATGGAGCCCCAAGATTTGGATGAAGAAGAAGTGGTTAGCAGAATATAGGATATCATCGTAGACGAGGTGGAACTGATCTCTAGGTTTCCACCCTATATGCCACTGCGAAAGCCAACCTCAAAGGTGAACAGGGACCCAGATGCTATAAAATTTAAGGTCTTTACACCCCTGTTACCGAAGGAGGTTCTGATTGAGGGAGACTTGTTGGCAAGGGTGCCACAACTACACATGGAGGACTAGGATCTTAACGATCGAAGAAAGTATCCCCAATTCGAGCCCAAAAAGTATCTGAAATCCATTTACTATGAGGAAGATGGAGTAATAGGGTAGAACCACTATCATGGGTAGCAAGAATTCAACGAGTTGGTTTATTGAATATGCTATATGTTCCACACTTGGGCACAGTAACATAAATACAATTTGTGTGTGCCAGTTATTGGCTTTAGTGCATGATGGGTGTCTGTGTCTCGGGATGAAGATCCCCATTGATGATATGTTAATTATAAGGATCACTACGTTGCCTTACCAAGGAGCAAACCCTGCTAATGTATTTGTCAAGAAGTCTTAGGAGAAAATGCTAGTTGATCATATGAAGAAAGACTTCAGTTTGGTAAAGAAATACTGGGGATATGCCATTATCTCTATTAGTGATCTATCTGTGCATTTTACCACACACATTTTGGCTGGTAAGATAATGAGAAATTGTCAGGTGAACGAAGTGCCATCCCTAGTTGTATCTTTGGCTCCACAGTGCAGCAAGGGGTTCCATTTGAATTGGGCAGAGTATTTATGTTAGGAATTGTTCGATGACTATCGAGAAGCACAAGAAAGCAGAAATCAATTCCACTATGTGTGGTTATTTCTCCTAATCACACTGAAAACAGGGAGAATGTTGAAAGAGTCACAGTTCCACACTGTGGACCCTGATGTTTGCAAGGCTACGTAGTATGCCTCATTGTGGGCGTCTAAGGAACCGACCCGGGTTTCAGAGAAAAAAAAAATTGGGTATTATTTGAGATGGATCTGTGCACATTGATCAGCTAGAAGCCACAGCTATCACTAGTTTTATTTCAATAATATCGTAGCATTGTCGACATTAAAGTATACTTTCATCATGTCTATATCCGTGAAAAGAAATATTTGGAGGGGTATTGTATGAGTTGTTATAATTAGTTACTAAGGAGGACATCTTGTTAATAATAAGCAAGTGGTCTATGTTATAGACATTTTTGGGCACTGCAACCCCAATCATATATGTCCATAAACCGAGGGCTCCTAAGTCCCTAAAAGTGTTGTTTCACACCCTAAAATAACAAGGTCGGTTGATTACATCATCTCCCAGAAGTTCTCCACAGAAAATTGCTCAGAACTCGTTAAAACTGGACCATACAGACTGCCCAGTATAGAAGGTGCGATGCATACCACCTGTCCAAAGTAAAACTTGTGATGCATACTGGATAGCCCTTCTGCAGGGTGCGATGAGCGAGAGGGGACAAATGGCAGAGACAGTTTGCAAGGTGGATTGACATGGAATCTTCCAGAAACTTCTCCTATGACACTTGCCTCTCTGAATTCACCCAGGGATGAGTAAGAGATCATCAATCTCCAAGTGGAATCAAGAATTATCAGAGAGAGGACACTAATCAAATCTTAGAAGCTAACTCACCTCTCTGCAATCATCTATATATGGATCCCTCATCCCAGAGATCCAGAGACTGGAATTTTGTATCTTGTAAGGAAGTGTTACTGGTTTCTTGGTGTAACATCATAGTGTTGGGTGAGCTAAGCGTTTCCTGAGGTGAAGAAGGGCTTTCTTGCTGAGAGGATGATGCTGGGTCAGAACAATTGGTTGTAATCCTATTTTCTATTCTTGATATTAATAAAGCTATTCAATTTTTCCTTCATATTCTTGTATGACTGATGATATATGCATTTATGTGGTCAATATATATCTAGTCGTATATTGTTTGTGATAGTAGATCTCTGTTCTTGGATAGTGTTATGTTGCTTTGATTCCACAGGTGCTCTTTGAAGTTGGGTAGACGAGGAAGAGAGTGGCAAAGATCTATCGGAAAGGAGAGGAATCAAGCAAGGAACCAAGCGCAAGACAGAGGTTGGTCTCCTTTGTTCCCCTCTTATCTACTTCTCATAAGGGAAAATGAAAGTAGTTTTAGTTTGTTTGTTTCTAAGATAGCTACCAGTCTTAGTGGGACTAGCAGCTCTGCATAGACACTAGATTTCCCGATAACAAAATGGCGACTCCACTAGGGTACGAATAGCTTGTTTACTTTTCTATATTTGTTCATTTTATAAACTTACAGACGGAGCCTGAAGTCAAGCCAGCAAGCCTTCGAACTGCATTTGCTATGCAAGTGCAAAGTAGATCAATGCTGCTTCAGTCTATCTCCGGGTTTTGATTATAAACTGAATAATTGATTTGTAAACATCCTAATTGCCCTTGTGGTGGCTCTAGTAACCTCCTTAGATCTACCCCTGTGATTTATTTACTGATTATCACTTGCTTGGCCTAAATCCCTGAACTGTGCTGCAAACTGTGATCAAGAACTGGATCAAAAGTCTTGCACTGTACCATTGCACCCTCTCTTCAAGGATATCAGTATGCATTGCACTTCCCGTGTGTAGTAGGTGGGATGCATACTAGAATCCCTGTGTAACAGGTGCGATGGTCAAAGAAGGCTAATTTTGCCTCCAGACTTTGGTTTTTTTTTCACTCTTTTCAACTCTATTCAGGAGTTTTGTTGTCTGTAGTCAGTATACCTTTGTGGAAACCCCCTTCCTTGCCATTATTCCGCCTCCATTGTGCAAAGAACTATAAATGTTTTTATGTATTATGAGCCATTTTCAGTTCTCTTTTACAAAGAAGTAGCGTAATTGAATTGTCGTTTCTTGATTTGGAAGTGTCGCAAGTGTCGTTTTCAATCATAGAAGAGAATCCGATTGTTCTTGATAGTCGATTACACTGTTACTCTTGTATTTTATTTGAATTAGTAGTTTTCCAAGTGTCGAAAGAAAGTTTTCAGTTCCAAATCGCAAAGTGTCGTCATTGTCTTCATTTTGTCTTGAAAAGAAGCTTGTTAGTAATGTCACTTTGAAAAATAATTCGGATTTGCGCTTAGCTTTCTTTTTATCATTTACACATTAAGAAGGCTGAAAACAAATACATGCATGTGCATTTGCATTTAGACTGTTTGTTGGTTTGATTTAGGACAGTGCATATAGTGTGTGCTCTCTGATCTATGTTGAAAGAATATCATCTCTCTCTCTTTAGTAGCTAGGATTTTCATTGCAAAAAGAAGATTAAAAGATTGTTTATCATCTTAGATTGCATTTTAGGAATTGTATATCTACATCACGCAGTGAACCTGAAAGGAAAATTTCTTAAACAAGATCAACTGTAAAATAAATTTAATGAATCTAAAAACACTTTGGAACCTAACGCACAACATTTAGAAGTCTAGGCTAGAGACGTATTTCGGCATCATAAAGCCTCATAACTGTTGTTTTCATTGCTGGTTGGGTGATTCCTCCACTTTGAGATGAAAAGTTCCAATACGGACTTGTGCTCCCACGTACCATCGAGTATATATTGGGAGACCACAATAGACTATATCCTTTATCCATAGGAAGCCGTGTCTGCCGCCCTATCGATCGCAATGCACTGAACACAACATTCGGGAAGATTGACTGTCGTATCGTAAAAAGTATTCTATAGTTTTGCGATTGGTTTGGTAATCCCTCTGTCTAGACTTCCAGAGTAGTATCTTTCATTCCTTTTTAGACTCCTTAAAGGAAAAGGTCCATCTAAGCACTTGTCACTTCAAGCTCATTAAAAATCGAAGGCGATTAGAGTCATCTTTTGTTTTTTCTCGACTCTTAAAAATTGAAAAAACAAGTTGTGTCAAAGCGTCTAAAATTTATTTTAATCGGAATAAACATCACCTTTCCTATGTTGGTCTTAGGTTGAGAAAAATGGAGTCCACCAACCAAGGATTTCCCCTTGGAGGAAATCCTAGTCCTTTCTCCTCTTGGGGAGATGTTGGTGCACCCCATATGGCCACATTGTCACTTCCAGGATTGACAATCGGCCTACCCGTATGGCTCTTCTTGACCTCTGTCATTCAGAACACCATGATTCCTGAGCAATCAAGTCAGCAACTAGACAATACCAAAGCTACCCCCCAACCTTCTACTTCGTCTGATTCTTCCTCTCCCCCTTCCTCTTCGCTTGATGGAGCTAGTAAAGCCAAAAATAAAGTAACTAAGAAGGAGAAGAAGGGGAAGGAGAAAAAAGAGAAGAAGAAGAAGGAGCCAAAGGCGAAAAGGGGCAACCAGGCATCATCTAGTGAAAATCCACACACTGCACTGTCAAAGCCTAAATCTCCATGTGTCATTTGCAAAGGAGATCACTATCATCGAGATTGACCTTGCATCGCTCAAATCTTAAGGGACTGGTCTCCTCGTTTGCACAATCTGGTGTCAACAACCTCTGATGATCATGTTGAAAGTACACCGTCAACTAGTGAAAGCGAAATGTCGAGACAGGAAAGGAAAAGTAACCCTTGTAAACTGTGTGAAGGCGATCACGCTGTCCACCATTGTCCCTTCCTAGACGAGGCTAGAAGAGTTTTGGACGACCTTCCGGTTTCACTGTTACGGCTTCCTCCTGGATATAAGAAACTCTTGCCAAGTCCATCACTAGTTGAAAATCTGACTGACACGCCATTGTGGTCGGTCTAAGCGTCTATCATTGAAGTTAAACCATCTAAATTCACACAAGATGAAATTTAAAAGGTCGAGGTGGCAGTTGACCCAGTCTTGCCTTCAGAAGGTCCATATTCGGATGATACAGTCATCGGAGAGAACAAGAACGACACCATTCAAATTCTCTTCGTAAGCACAGACTCCGATGAACATGGGGGAAATCTACCCGTTCCTTTACCACAGGAAGGAATTTCATCAGAGTCATATCCGGCCGTCTATTCGGTCCCACCTCCAAGCAACCTGGTTGTTTCCTTCGATTGGAATCTACTAGGCAGACCCCGTTTACCAGCTAGTGTACCATTTCGAATCATTTCACAAATATACAGAATGGTCATGGCCAGTACCATCATAGATGAAGGGGATTCTGTGAGTATCCTTTCCTCAACTGCTTGGAAAGCGCTTGGTTCACCATCGCTTTTGCTTGAGATGAGAAATCTAACAGGCTTTGACAAAGGAACCAGTCAACCGTTAGGGATCCTTCCCAATGTGTCGATAACATTGAGAAGGAAAACCGTTCACATGAATGTAATGGTAGTCCAAGGACCCCTAGATTATAATTTACTCCTGGGACGCGACTATATTTATTGCATGGGAGCCATTGTCTCCTCGCTCTTTAGAGTAATGTGTTTTCCGCATGAAGGAAGAGTGGTCAAGCTCATAGACCAACTTTCGTTCCCTGGCTCACACATAGCAAGTCAAATACCATCCCTGAATGGTCTTTTCACACAAGGAATGTCTCGTCAATCCCTGGTCTGTCCACCTGATGAGCACGAGTGATTCGAGAGGACATGACTGAAACCCAGGGGGCATGCACCCTGGTTTGTTTTGGCAGGAAAACCTTGGGCATAGGGTAGGTTTCCGCGAAGGATATATGACCGGTTTATGAGATTAGACTGGAATAAGAATCCTTTGTCAAAGTTATGTGAGTGGAGGCAAGTTGCGCCACTCGCCTTTGTCTATTTCGGTAGACATCGTCGAGGAAGTGTTTTGTCTGCAGTGCGGATGGAACAATCTTTGGTAACCTGGAAATTTTTCGCTATAATTGGGGGCATGCCAACCTTTTGGCATGCAATTGAAGAGCGACCATTTATTTTTTAAATTTGTAGGTCCTCTAACCCTTTAAACTCGTAGGATTGGTCGTTTCCTAACTTGCATAAAGAAAGGATGCGAGGAAAAGCTTTGTAAGGTGCAAGCTCCATAAAAAATGGCATCTTAGATGAGACATCCTTATTATACGACTGGATCGAGCAGTTTTTCTGTGGAGTTAAAGCTCATTAAAAATTAAACATAAGCAATGAGCAAATGTTTCCCCGAGAGTTTAAGCTCGTTCATTAAAAAATGAACCAATTTCCGGTAAATAACCATCTTGAATGCATTATTATCAAACTTTGAGCCTTGGTCGTGTTCTCATCATCACCTCCACTCTGTTTTGGCCGATCATTCACCTCCATTTGATTGTTTACCCTTTTTGAGGAACAACTGCGAAGAGTGATCCTGTTAGCCATCCTTGTGACACTGTCGTGATTGGAAAATTCCAAACCTTACCTGGAATCAGCTGCTACCCAAATTTATCACTTGTTCCTCGAAAAACGAGTCTCCTTTAAGCTCTTTTCATCTGACTCGTAAAATGTGAAAAGATTGCCGAGCAATTGGCCTCTCCAGCTCGTTAAAGTGACCGGAAGTGCTATCCCTCCTTTAGATTTTAATCTTTTTGGACCTAAGGGATTATTACACAAAAATATCGAGCGCTTGTTTCGTTCGACTCGTTAAAATTACCGAAAATTCATCCCTTTTGTATTATTTTATACTTTTTCGGACTTAAGGGATTATATGACGAAAAAGTATTATTGGAGTTTTCTTTACATCCCTTTCAGACTCTCTAAAATTGAAAAGGACTGAGTTATCTTTATCATTAAACTCGTTAAAACCGAATAGCAACAAACTTGTCCATACAGACAAGAACGAGTTTCACTATCGCTAGGATCATTAAAACATAGCGACGGGTTTTCCCGAAGGGAAAATTATAGAACAAGAATATGTTATCCTCCTCAAACTTGACAAAAATAAAGAGTTACTAGTCAGCAATGACTAGGGAAAAATTGGAAAGAAAACTTGAAGAAACTTTGTTGGTAGCAAGTCACTCTTGAACATGACACTTTCACTCTGCATCCGAGTCGGGTTGGGTTGTTCCGTTCACTAGTCATATCACCATTGGTCCATCACACCATCCACATTTTGGGTTAACACTACCAATCCATCATGTTAGTGTCACCAATATGTTCAAGAGAAGTCGCTCAGAGAATTCACCTGTGTCTCATCCACTACAATACATTCACGCTCCATTATTTCATGACCGCCACCCTGAACCTTATATCATCAGATCGTTTTCACCCGCATTAAAATCATTTACTTCATTCCATGTCATAGATGTGGGATTCATTAAGGCCCTCCTACGATGGATCGCTTCTTGTCGACATCAGCTCATTATCCAGGAAGTCGATCTAGGAACAACCCTTTCAATACTTTGAAGCTTGCATGCCTCAATGGCAAGTTTCTCACTTCCGGCGATAGGTTTAAATCAATGGCCTTCGACCGAAAGATTTTGCGTGGTGTTCGACACCAAGTCCCTTTTTCACACCACATGAATTGTACTGTCGTACCTTGAGGGTCATCATCATTATCGGCGATTCCTCTCGCGCCCGTTAACAGCTTACATCACTGGCTAGTAATCAGGCAATGTCTTTCCATGTTAGACTTCAGAACATCTATCACATGGATCGACTTGTACTTTGAGTGAAGATCGAACGAGATTGAAGATCCCAGATCTAGTTTCATCCATCTGGGCTGCGATATATATTCAGGAAAATAAAGACATCAAATATACATTGTTGCATAGATAATCATCCAATCTAAGGGATGATGGCTCTACCAGAATCATTAGTATTCACACATACGGTTGTCTGTCTTATGTACATGGAAATGAATTTATAAATCTGAGCATGGGAATGCCCGCCTCAGCTAGATCATGAAAATATTATGAAGATAATGTATTGTATTGTATCTTATTACAGGTTGCCTTTGAGCTCGAAAAAAACTTCGGATCCTCATGATAAAGCATTTCACCCGACATCAAAAGATTAACGACCTCATGCTTTAGGGGGCAACTGTTATAGACATTTTTGGGCACTGCAACCCCAATCATATATGTCCATAAACCGAGGG
Source organism: Pinus tabuliformis (assembly GCA_031772625.1). Classification (NCBI taxonomy): domain Eukaryota; kingdom Viridiplantae; phylum Streptophyta; class Pinopsida; order Pinales; family Pinaceae; genus Pinus; species Pinus tabuliformis. The sequence continues at coordinate 792,127,748 of CM062805.1, forward strand.
CTCCTAAGTCCCTAAAAGTGTTTTTTCACACCCTAAAAGAACAAGGTCGGCTGGTTACATCATCTCCCAGAAGTTCTCTATAGAAAACTGCTCAGAACTGGTTAAAACTGGACCATACAGACTGCCCAGTACAGAAGGTGTGATGCATCCCACCTGCCCAGAGTAAAAGGTGCGATGCATGCTGAATAGCCCTTCTATAGGGTGCAATGAGCGAGAGTGGACAAATGGCAGAGACATTTTGCAAGGTGGATCGACATGGAATCTTCCAGAAACTTCTCCTATGACACTTGCCTCTCTGAATTCACCCAGGGATGAGTAAGAGATCATCAATCTCCAAGTCGAATCAAGAACTATCAGAGAGAGGACACTAATCAAATCTCAAAAGCTGACTCACCTCCCTGCAATCATCTATATATGGATCCCTCATCCCAGAGATCCAGAGGCTAGAATTTTGTATCTTGTAAGGAAGTGCTACTGGTTTCTTGGTGTAACATCATAGTGTTGGGTGATCTAAGCTTTTCATGAGGTGAAGAAGGGCTTTCTTGCTGAGAGGATGACACTGGGTCAAAATAATTGGTTGTAACCCTTTTTTCTATTCTTGATATTAATAAATCTATTCAAGTTTTCCTCCACATTCTTGTATGATTGATGATATATGCATTTGTGTGGTCAATATATATCTGATCCTATATTGTTTATGATAGTAGATCTCTGTTCTTGGATAGTGTTATGTTGCTTTGATTCCACAGGTGCTCTTTGAAGCTGGGTAGACGAGGAAGCAAGTGGAAAAGATCTATCAGAAAGGAGAGGAATCAAGCAAGGAACCAAGTGCAAGACAGAGGTTGGTCTCCTTTGTTCCCCTCTTATCTACTTCTCATAAAGGAAAATGAAAGTAGTTTTAGTTTTTTTGTTTCTAAGATAGCTACCAGTCTTAGTAGGACTAGCAGCTCTACATAGACACTAGATTTCCCGATAACGGTCTAGTAATTGGCTGACCCCAATTGAATAAGAGGAAAAGCAGGTAGGAACAAGTAAGACAAAGCAAGCCACTAAAGGTGCGTAGCCCGAAAAGCTAGCATCAAATAAGGATAAAAAGAAGGTGCCTCAAAAAGTCACAATAGACCTTGAGAAAAACACTACGTAGGAACGAAGTGCAAAGTTGAACAGGAGGAACAAGCCACTGATGAGGGTGATCAGGGGGGTGAATACCCTTTTGTGCACACTAAGGACTTCGATTCCCCATTTATAGTTATAAGGCAGAAGAAGAAAAGTGCTAGAGGCATGTGGAAGAAGCAAAAGTCAGACAAATATCCAAGCACAGAGCTGATATTCCTCACTAAGGGGGACTTTGATGAAATTGGAGACACCGTTAGAGTTGTGACGACAGATATTTGGGGAAACATTGAAGATCATTACAAGGTGGTATTGACAGAGGTCCAAAAGTGCCTCAAAGTGCTGTAGGTTCAAGCGAGAGTGTCCTAAGAAAGCGTGGTTTAGGTGAGAGTGAGTTAAGTAAGCACAATACCTTTAACTTCAATTAGTGCGCAAACAGTACTCACAACAAAGCTCTGAGATGTGAACTTAACAAATGGATCCCTACACAGAACTTAAAGAATCTGAGTCTCAATATTGCGGTGCTCCCCCTTCATACATAGCATGACTTACATCAAGGCATTACAGATGAACTCAAGGTGCAGGAGAAGCGCACTCTGTTGGTCATAAATAAGTGAAAATCAACAACCAACATATCTTGGACGAGAAGAATAAAGTAATACAAGATTGCGACAAGGCAGTTGCGTGTAAACAACAACTAGAAGAGGCTATTACTAAAGCTTGCATTAAGCTTCTAGAGCTCCAGATCTAGATAGAGGAAACCTCAGAAAAGAAGCTTCAGAATATTGCAATAGTGGTCAAGGAATCAAAGGCAGAGGTAAACAGAGTCAAATTTGAGTTGAAGATGCAAATTATAGAATTCCAAATGAGGCTGCAGCCTACCACACCACCTGAAGTTCAAGAGTAGTGTGAAGCTACAATAAAAAATAACATGGAAAAAATAGCCACTGCAGTCAAGGACTGTGGTCATATTTTTGAGGATACATTGGAGATATGGGCCTCGCTACAGAAAGACCCATATGTTCATAAGATCAAGGTAGAAATACGAGACAAACAACTGCAGTTTGATGAGCTCAAATTAATGACGCAGACCTTAGCACCTGTGGAATGGTTTTCCCATCTACAGGAGGGAACACTTCTGCAACAAAAAATTGATGAGCTATGGAAAAAGGCACATATAATCTCCACATGGACACAACCTTGGGAAACTGAGGTCAGTCATCTCTCATAGACAATGGATAGCAAGTTGAAGAGCATGAATCAGACACAAAGAACAATTGGTCTGGTGACATGTTGAAGCCCTGGAAATCGGGTCTACAACAAGGGCGATACCCACCTAGTCCAGACCTTGAAAGCAGCTCATTTTCCATTTGCGATGGTGGGTCTAACTGGGGATAATGAGACTAGTTTCCCAATTTCCTTTCTAATAATTCCTAACTAAAATTCTTTTAATCTAAGTCTAATTTAACAATATGCAATTGTATTCTAATGAACAGAAATATCTAATTCTAAAACTAACTCGGGATTTAACTTTTCAGTTATGCGATCTAAAATAATTTCTAACAGCAATTGGTAATAAAGATCATTCAATTGCTATAAGAAAATAATTCATTAAAAATTAACCGTTTTGAATACAAAGTTAGCTGAAACAATTGTGAGAAGCATATCGCATAATAAGTCATTCATACATTAAGCATAAATAGAATAGTCATCAATGTACAAAAGTTCCAAATGATAACTTAAACATCTAAGCATTTATATATAAATAACTGAACATAAATATCACTTTAACACATAGGTAGAAATCATTAAGAGATAAAAGTACCATTGATAACAAGTTCTACTCATGAGCTTCAGCAATAATGATATATCTCCTCCTAATTCAACATCTACTAAGAGTACAAAGTGCATTTCAGTAGCAGACATTAAACACAGATATCAATAAATCTTGTTCCATTCATTCATCAAAACCTCCTCCAAGGGTGCAAAAGTGCATGTTCTGAGGAAACATTTTTGAAAATTTCAGGACCCTTCTCTAAATGCATGAGAGGGGTTGAAATACTACCAGCTAAATCCTAAAAGAAGTCTATTACAAAAATATAGGAGGAGGTTTAAATGAACGTCCTCATATAAGGAAAAAATAAATCAAAACTAAAACTAAAACTGAATCTGGAAATTAATTATCTATGTATATGTTCTTTTTGGTCGCAAGAATTCAGCATCGGCTTGAGAAGAGTTGGTTGGTTGACCTCCGATTTTAGTTGCCCTACGAAAACAGAATCGGTAAGTGCTGGCGCTATCTTCTCGGCAGAATTCATAAGGAATTTGAGAGTCATGCATTGACTATGTGGTTTAACCAAGTACTGCCAGTAAGAATCCCAATTCAACTTAGTTAACTTCTTAACAGAATCTGCTCTTTCTTCAGTCTTTTATCTCCAACTTGTCTGCAGATGCTAAATCAAATAATCAAAAATTTACATACCACCTAAAGATATCCCTGATAAATACTGTTGGTTTTGAGAGCGTGGGTTTTGCCTTTATCCTTTAGCATTTTTTTCTACAGCTTTCCGAGTTTACAGGCGATTGAGCGATCATAGGCTTTCCTTCTCCAGGGGTTTTGCCCAGCGATGTGTGATTAGCGCTAGCATCGGAAACTGCCTCCGTTTCTCGATTCGAGCTTCCCTAGTGCCAGTTTTCACCCTTTGCTCATTTTTTGTTAGATTATATATAAACCTTAAATCTTGTGGAGTGAATGACCCAATGAGTTCTTGGCTTCGAGTCTTAAATTATCTGTCTATTATATCAACACTATCTAGTACCCATTTGACCATGTCTGTGTATGGAAGAATCTTGGGTCTCGCCGCTATCCGGTGCAAGAATGAACATGCAAGTTCTGTGATCAATGCCTCAGACGACCCGCGTGAGTCTGCAGTTGCTTTAACCTCCATTACTCTGGGGTTTTATTCTTCGAGTAGATTGTACATGCTTTCCCAAGTAGTTCTGTCAGCGTCTCTGTTACAGGTGGTGTCTGTGTATAAGGGCATCATTTCTTTGTCTTCAGAATTCGGAGCTTTTCCCTTCTTTCCCATCATACTCTAAACACTGCTATGTATACATTTCTACTTTCCTCTCCTGCAATTTATAAATAAGGAAAGATTAATGATAAGAAATAAGGTGATGGGAAAGCTTTTAATGCCGAAATCATATAAAATATACCACCCTACATGAAATGACCTTTCGATCAGATCTAAACCTTATCTCATTAATGATCATCAACTAACTCATTAAATTAACATTAATGCGCATAACTTGGCATTGGATTACGAAAAAACATTTTGAACGATGAGCCCTACAGATCTATGACAAAGAGATTTTTCGATTTGCTTCGCAATATCGCTAATCCATTGTGTTTAACAATCATCAATCACCACATGTTTCTATGAGATTCGATCTGTGAGATGCGTTATCGCATATTGTTGGGTTGAGGTATTTTACCTTAAGTGATACTTGAGGCATATGAAAATTGTGACGCGCGATGAGCTTCTTCAGCGTGCGATCTCGCATCGCGATTTCACAATCTTAGTAGTTTGTTTATATGGTGTCATTCATTACCATTTTTGCGATGCGACACTTTATTATTGAGAGAACTATTTTGTTCGAACTTATCATAAAACTTAAGTCCTTTTCGATTTTGCAGGTTTTCCCCTAAGTTTATGATAGTAAGATTTATTCAAAGGGGAATATAAGTGCTAATTTATTTTTTTGAAGGGTCCCCACTTATTTAGTATTAGAAATAAAACTAAATAAGAAGGGGGGTTGTTGTTGGCCACAACAATTGGCGATTCACATGAAAGAACCAGTTGTCTTTGATTATCTTTTGAATTTTCTAAACTTCCAAAACAGAATAATTTTTTGGAAAATCAAACTTTATTATAGAAAGATAAATTACATCATGCTTTCAGTTGTTTAATGATAGTTTGTTTCTTCTGTGTTAACTCTGATTATTTACTTCCTAAAGCTAGTCATTGTATTTACATCAGCCACTACTTGGTTTATAAAGATTAAAATAAAGTCTTCTCTGTAAATCAATTTTAGTATGCTCATTTGTTGTAGGTAGAGCCTTTGTTGCCAGCAGGCGTTCATAGCCTTGATAGGGTTACCTGTTATCCAACAATGATCCTGTATCCTACTTGGAGAAATATACAATTTTCAAAGGGAAATCCATATCCACACTTATCGTTTTTATTTTCTTTTAATTCTTAAATAACAATGTCTTGGTTTGGTAGCCAAATTATGACAGTGCCACTCACTTGATTTATAACTTTGTTGAACAAGCTGGCTCGTGATGAGACCCCTTTTATTTTGATTGCAACAATCTTGAGTCATTGCCTTGTTGTGGTATGCAATTTTTGCAAAGTCAGCAAGCTATAATATCTATGATCATGATAAGTTGGCTCATGATGAGACCTCTTATTCTTTAAGTTTACAATGTATCACTGGATTATTCCTTGAAGCTCGTAATTCTCTAAGTGGGGAGGAAGTCATTGGTTCCTTAAGGATAGCTCTGGACGACAATGGTAGAGTTTTTGGAAAGAGATTTTCTACAGAGAATCTTTGTTTTTTGTTATTGATGCTTTTCATTGACTGATATAAAACAAATTCCCACTAAAGGTTGCTTTTTATCAAATTCGCAAGGTTGAAACTAGTATCATTTCTAGGCATATAGCCTTTAACTGTATCTTTCAATAATAATGACCAATTTTCCAAATCAAACCTAGTTATACAAGCGAAAAAACAAAATCTAAACGAAATACTAGTCTTTTTCTTTAATTCCAAACGTAACCATTTACAACTAGTTTTATTATCAAAATATATGAAAAAACTAATTTACAAAAATAGAAGAAGTGATCTTCTATGGAAAGTATTTTTTGAGGATTTGTCCATTAACAGGTAAAGATTCCCTGCTAAATCTTGCAACATAAAAGTGGATGGACCTATGATTTCTGAAATTTGGAATGGGCCAAGCCACATTCGTTGGAATTTTGTATGTTTTCCTTTTTCTTCATGAGCCTTATCCCATTTTAAAGCTAAATCTCCAATTTGAAATTCCTTTCTGGATACCATGCTTGAATCCAAAGAAGCCTTTACTAATGCTTGATGATAAGCGTGTGTTATTTTAGCCTGTTCTCGTTGCTCTTCTACCTTAAGGATCTGCAGTTATCTTAGTTGTAAGGATGAAGTTGGTGTTTCATCAATAAATTGAACTAAGGCCAAAGAGGGAATTTCTAGGTGAGTTGGGAGAACCACTTCTTTCCCATAAACTAAATTAAAGGGATAAGTGCCAATGGAGGCTTTCTGCTTTATTCTTTCTGCCCACAGAACATACATCAAAGATTTGTGCCAATTTTTATGATTCTGATCGATGGCTCACTTAATGATTCTAATTAAGTTTTTATTCGTTGATTCGGCCAACCCGTTCCCCCGTGGGTAATAATTGGAAAAGTATTTAAGCTTAAAACCTCTTTTGACTGCAAATTCAGTCATAACATTGCCAGAAAAATACAATGCATTGTTAAACATTAAAGTAGATAGTAAACCAGACCTGGTGATTATGAACTAATCTATGAAATCAATGATGTGTTCAGCATTAGCTATCTTGAGAGGAACTGCTTCTACCCATTTAGTAAAATAATTTGTAGCTGTAAGGATATACCTATGTTGTTTAGAAGAGTGAGGAATGATCTCACCTATTATATCCAATCCCCATTGATCAAAGGGTTGATCGATATTGACTGGTTGCAAAGGCAACGATGGTTTCTTTTGTCTTCCAGTAGTAGTTTGACAAACTTGACATTTCCTTACATAGCTATGCGCATCTTTAAATAGTGTAGGCCAATAGTACCCTGCGCGCAAGATTTTATGTGCTATAGCATCTCCAGTACAATGTCCACCTGCTGGTCCATCATGGAGTTCCTACAACACTTTTTCAGATTTAGATTTCTCAAGACATCGAAGGAGAACATAATCATAATTCATCCTAAAAATTACATCGTTTACAAGATGATATTGCTTAGCTTTCAATCTTAGGGCTCTTTTCTTTGTATAATCCAGGTTTGAAGGAGCATATCCGTTCTTTAGATAAAATATGATATCAGCATATATTGATTCAATATTGTTTAGGCTTACCTCATACATTTGTACTTCTTGATTTGAAGATGGTATTTCAGAAATAAGCGATGCTCCAGCCAGCATTTTGCAAAAGCATTGACCTTTTACAATATTTTCTAGTTTAATGTCAGCATCATATTCTCGTAAGGCAGTAACCCAATTTGCTCTTTTCTCACCCACGTCTTTCTGTACTAAGATATTTCTTACTGCTGGAAACGGTACTATGATTTTTGTATGGGTTTTAAGAAGGAAGGGTTTGAAGTGCTTGATTGCTTTGAGAATAGCATAAGATTATTTCTCGATGTCATAATAATTTAATTCGGCCCCTTGTAGATTTGAACTGAAAAAGGAAATTGGGACTTCTGCCTTGTCTTGATTTGCTTGAGTGAGTATCGCAGCATATGATCTATCAGAGGCAAATCTATATAAAATGAAAGGATCAGAAAAATTTGGAGTTGCTAAGGATGGGTAATTTACAATTGCTTTCTTAATCAGATTGAACGCTTCGTATTCATATTGGCCCCATTTGAAGAGTGATTTTTTCTTGATCATTGCTTGGAAGGGAGATACAATCCTTGAGAAGTCTGGAACAAATCTCTTGAAAAAATTAATCTGGCCAAGGAAGGATTGCATGGCTTTCTTGTTGTGAGGCAAGGGTATTTCGGAAATCTCCTTAATTCTATCAGGATCCAGATTTTGACACTATAAACCCAAGAATTTTTCCTTCACTTAATGCAAAAAAAGGACTTTTTCGGATTAAGTGAAATCCCATACCTTTGGCAACATTGGAATATTTGCTTTAATTCTCTAAGGTGATTACCACGTTTTTTAGAATATACGTTATATCATCCAAGTAAATCACTACTGATTTTTTTACTAATCCCTTAAATGCAATGTCCATGGCCCTTTGAAATGTGGCTCCAGCGTTGATCAGACCAAAAGGCATCTTTTGATATGCGTAATTAGCCCACTTGGTTCTGAACGTGGTCTTTAGTTGATCGTCAGGATGGACCAAAACTTGGTTGTAGCCAGAGAAACCATCTAAAAAGGACATTAATTCTGATCCTACAACTACTTGCAATATTTGCTCCATAGGAGGCAGGTGAAAGTTATCCTTTTGGCATACTTTGTTAAGGTTTCGAAAGTCAATACAAATTCTAATGTCTTCGTTTTTCTTTCTAACGGGAACCAAGTTGGAAACCCATCTAGAAAGTCAAAAGGGAAAAATAATTTTGGCTTTCAATAATTTGTTGAGCTCAGACTTAATTTGGCTTTCCAGATTAGGATGGATCTTCCTCAGCTTTTGTTGGACATGTTTTTCATCAGTTATCATTGGGATAGTACGCTAAGTGATAGAAGTGTCATAAGTCTTAAGATCATCGTAGTTCCAGGCAAAGACACTTTTGTATTGTTTCAGGGGACGAACATAATCTAATCTTTCTTCAAGGGTTAGGCCAAGGCCTAGGTTGATATTCGGCGGCTTGGTATCAGTTCCTAGATTTACTAATTCATAGTTCAGAGTTGAACTCTAAAGTTTTGAATTGGTAGATCTCTTGAATCGGTCTTTCAAATCATATAGGTCTTCCAACTTGACTACATATTTTGGCATAGCATTATTAGTGCTATCTTTTTGTAACTGTTTGTCATGTTGGTCCTCATCAATTATCTGATTAGTGTAAGATCACTCTGATGTGAGAAAACTTACAATATCAGGATCATCGTTGAAAATTCTCCAGTTTGTAACATTATCAGGAATCGAGGGCCTAAATATCAATTCGATTAAGAATCTGTCTGGGCTATAGTCTTCTGAGGGAATGAGCTTGGAAGCTACATTTTCCAAGAGGTCAGCACTAGCATTTTGGAGTCTGGGAATTGGTGAAATATTGAATGCTATAAAATGTTCAGTCAGATCTTGCACTAAAGATTGATAATGCTTTAAATGACCTGATAGACAATGTATAGCATTTCGTACCTGTTTAATAACAATTTCAGAATCTTCGAAGACTTGTAGATACTTGATATCTAGTTTGATTGCCCTTGTATAATCCTTGGACTAAAGCCTCGTATTCTGTAGTGTTATTGGTGCAATCGAACTTGAATAAAGAGTCAACAGAATAGTTGCCAATTATATTGTTGTTGTATGCTATAGGTTCATTTTCTTCTTCCAATCCCGTCACTATGTATTTTTGATGTCTTTCTCGTTCAACCTTTATCTGATTCGGTCTACCATTGTAAGGGAGCCACATATGTGACCAATCGGTTGCAAAGTATCCATGAAGCTTTTCAGACCAATCCCTACTAAGAATTAAGCCATAAAATTCAGAAATGTCTACAACTAAAATATCAATGACTTGACATACCTTTGGATTAGATGACAGCCTTATGGTAACCTGATTTAGTTCACCGATCAATTCAACCTACGACCGGTCCAACTGAACTATGCGTACTGCATATTTTTGAGGTTGAACATTTAACTTTGCACATATTGATTTAGGTAAGATATTAGATGAATCTCCTGAATCTACTAAACAATTATGCAAGTTTTTGTTCAAAAATTCATAAGTAAGAAGAAATGGGGAGTATGAGATCTTTCCCTACCTCCAATTAAAGCGATATCCTTTGGATCAACTTTATTAGTCACATTAGTTGGAGGTCTTCCCATCTCATTGGAAGCTTACGAGATTACAGCGGCAGGCAGAGGTGCAACAAGTATTGCATGTAACTCTTTCAAAAGTAGCTTTTCTTGATGTTTCAATTTGCTTAATTCATGAAAAGTAATGTTAGCCCTAGTCTTCTTCATGTATTCAACGATATTATACTCCATCTCGTCAGAAACAACCAATGTTTTAGATGGAGTTGGTGAATCGGATTGGACTGGGCTTGTTTGAGTCGCTTTGGGTGATGATCTCTTACCTGCGACTTTATCTTTAGATATTGAGCTTGCGCTCTTCCGTTTAGGACTAGGTTGTGGAGGATTGAGTTGATTTCTACTTCTGGTACTGACTGGTGATGCCTGTTGATCCTCTTCGTCTGAGAGGATGAAGTCCCACATTCCCTGTACTTCTACAACTTCTTCTTCATCAGCAGGTTCCTTGTTAGAAACTTCCTCTTCTTCTTCTTCTTCTGATTCTGCATTTGTGATAGCATTGGGAGGCTTTGAATCAGTTGAAGTATTTTTTCTATAAGGCTTGTAAACCTTTTTAGAAGAGGTCTCCGCCACTTGTTTCTTAATGTCAACCATTTCGTTAGACATGGTTTTCAAAACTTTCTACAATCCTTCTAAATCAAATGGGTCTTTTGATTGTTTTTTCTTTGGATCATCTCTAAAAGTGACCTTCTTATATTTTCATTCATCGACAGCATTTTTCTTTTCTAAGGCTATGATACATTTTTCTACCACTATTGCTTCCTTCATATTATCATCCAAAGTTGTTTTGGCAACCCTATCAACAAAGATCGCTATGTTTGATGGTAGATCAGATATGTACCACTCACTTCGAACTTCTTCGCTAGGCTTGGAAGCCATAGGAATTTTATTCAAAAGTTTATTGAAATGCGAGTTAAAATCTTTGATAGATTCCCTTAATTCAGTCTTAAGATTCGACAGATCATTGATCAATGTTGCAGTAGACCTATCATCATTGAACTTAGTCAAGAATTGCTCTTGGAAAATATCCTAACTAGTGATGGATCCTGATGGTAATGAAAAGTACCAGGGTCTAGCTGCTCCTTGCAAAGTGTAAGGGAAGAGCTAGACAACAGCATCTTCATTAGTAACTCCATTTAGATTTATAGATAACATAAAGTTGTTTATGTGTTCTTCTACTAGCATGCCTGCATCAGGATTAAACTTAGGCAACCATTTTTCAATATGGGCCGGTATTTGACTCAAGGGTGCAGGCATTAAGACTGCCCCTGGGTTATTCCATGGGTTTGGGCCATCATTGAACTACTAACAAAGGAAAGCACAGAAGATGTTCCTTACGGTTGGGAAGATGAGGATATTATAGTTCCAGATGATTGAGAAGTAGATGTTGAAGTTCTAGTGGTCTGGTGGACAACAATTTGAAGTGGAGGGGTGGATGGTTGACTTCGTAGTGGAGAGGTCGAGATGGATGATGATGATGAAAGAGTCTCACTATCAGACCCTTTAGGTGACTTCCTTTCTCTTCTCCTTTTAGGTAGAGGTAATTCAATTGGTTCGATACCAAACTTTTCACTCTACAATCTAGTAAGAGGATGAGAAGGATTATATTGCAAAGTCACACTACCTTGAGATATTTTAGATTTTTGGGGTAATATAGAAAATCCTTGAAGTTTATGGATCAAAGATTCAACTTCAGGAGGTTCAATAGTAGATTTCTCTAAAATGTTTAGGTTTGTGGTAGTGGTTGTTGTTTTATCAACTTCTCGCTCAAGATTTAAAGATTCCAAGTGCGATGGAGAATTCGAGGGAGATGTTGAGGGCGATTTACTCTCAGAATGGTATTTAGATTTAGATTTACTAGCCATTCATAGTTCAAGGCCCTCCTTCTAGCTCCAAATATGTTGAAGCCCTAAAAATTGGGTCTACAACAAGGGGGATACCGACCCGGTCCAACCTTGAAAGCAGCTCCTTTTCTGTTTGGGATGGTGGGTCCCACTGGGGATAATGGGACCAGTTTCCAAATTTGCTTGTGTGTGATGAGAATTGATATTTCCTTTCTAATAATTCCTAATTAAAATGATTTTAATCTAAGTCTAATTTAACAATATTCAATTATATTCTAATGAACAGAAATATCTAATTCTAAAACTAAGGCGGGATTTAACTTTTCAGTTATGCGATCTAAAATAATTTCTAACAGCAATTGGTAATAAAGATCATTCAATTGCTATAAGAAAATAATTCAATAAAAATGAACCATTTCGTATAAAAAGTTAGCCAAAAAAATTGTGAGAATCATATCGCATAATAAGTCATTCATACATTAAGCATAAATAGAATAGTCATCACCGTACAAAAGTGCCAACTGATAACTCAAACATTCAAGCATTCATATATAAATAAATGAACGTAAATATCACTTTAACACATAAGCAGAAATCATTAAGAGATAAAAGTACCATTGATAACAAGTTCTACTCATGAGCTTCAGCAATAATGATTTATCTCTTCCTAATTCAACATCTACTAAGAGTACAAAAGTTCATTTCAGTAGTAGACATTAAACACATATATCAATAAATCTTGTTCTATTCATTCATCAAAACCTCCTCCGAGCGTGAAAAAGTGCATGTTCTGAGGAAACGTTTTTGACAAATTTAAGGACCCTTCTCTAAATGCATGAGAGGGGTTGAAATACTACTAGCTAAATCCTAAAAATAGTCTATTACAAAAATATAGGAGGAGGTTTAAATGACCGTCCTCATCTAAGGCAAAAATAAATCAAAACTAAAACTAAAACTAAATCTGGAAATTAACTATCTATGTATCTATTCTCTGTGGTCGCAAGCATTCAACATCAGCTTGAGGAGAGTTGGTTGGCCGACCTCCAATTTTAGTTGCCCTGCGAAAACAGAATCGGCAAGTGTTGGCGCTATCTTCTCGGCAGAATTCGTAAGGCATTTGAGAGTCATGCATTGACTATGTGGTTTAACCAAGTACTGCTAGTAAGAATCCCAATTCAACTTGGTTAACTTCTTGATGGACTCTGCTCTTTCTTCAATCTTTTATCTCTAGCTTGTCTACAGATGCTAAATCAAATAATCAGAAATTTACATACCACCTAAAGATATCCCTGATAAATACTGCTGGTTTTGAGAGCGTGGGTTTCACCTTTAGCCTTTAGCATTTTTTTCTATAGTTTTCCGGGTTTACAGGCGACTGAGTGATCAAAGGCTTTCCTTCTCAAGAGTTTTTGCCCAGCGATGTGAGATTAGTGCTAGCATAGGAAACTGCCTCCGTTTCTCGATCTGGGCTTCCCTAGTGCCAGTTTTCGCCCTTTGCACATTTTTTGTTAGATGATATATAAACCTTCAATCTTGTGGAGTGAATGACCCAATGAGTTCTTGGCTTCGAGTCTTAAATTATCTATCTATTATATCAGCACTATCCAGTACCCATTTGACCATGTCTGTGTATGGAAGAATCCTGGGTCTCGCCACTATCCGATGCAAGACTGAACATGCAAGTTCTGTGATCGATGCCTCAGATGACTCGTGTGAGTCTGCAGTTGCTTTAACCTCCATGACTCTAGGATTTTCTTCTTCGAGTAGACTGTACATGCTTTCCCAAGTAGTTATGCCAGCATCTCTGTTATAGGTGGTGTCTGTGTATAAGGGTGTCATTTCTTTGTCTTCAAAAATCAGAGCTTTTCCCTTCTTTCCCATTATACTCTGAACACTGCTACATATACCTTTCTGCTTTCCGCTCCTGAAATTTACAATTAAGGAAAGAGTAATGATAAGAAATAAGGTGACAGGAAAGCTTTTAATGCTGAAATCATATAAAATATACCACCCTACGTGAAATGACCTCTCGATCAGATCTCAACCTTATCTCATTAATGATCATCAACTAACTCATTAAATTAACATTGATGCGCATAAATTGGCATCGGATTACGAAAAACTTTTTGAACGATGAACCCTAAAGATCTGCAATAAAGTGATTTTGCGATTTTCTTCATAATATCACAAATCGCAATATCACTAATCCGTTGTGTTTAACAATCATCAATCACCACATGTTTCTGCGAGATGCGTTATCGCATATCGCTAGGTTGAGGTATTTTACCTTAAGTGATACTTGAGGCATATGAAAACTACGACATGCGATGAGCTTCTTCACCATGCGATCTCGCATCGTGATTTTGCAATCTTATTAGTTTGCTTATATGGTGTCGTTCATTACCTTTTTGCGATGTGACACTTTATTATTGAGAGAATGATTTTGTTCGAACTTATCATAAAACTTAAGTCCTTTTGGATTTTGCAGGTTTTCTCCTATGTTTATGATAGTAAGATTTATTCAAAGGGGAATATAAGTGCTAATTTATTTTTTGAAGGGCCCCCACTTATTTAGTATTAGCAATAAAAATAAATAAGAAGGGGGGTTGTTGCTAGCCACAACATGATAGAAGGGTCAACGACAAAGAAGCTCGTAGAGGAAGTTCGACAGGCTATAGCGCAATGCGTAGAGACACTTCATCCATTGAAGTTTGCATGCAATGGCCTCAAAGAAAGCGTTCAGGACATATCAGCTGATTGACTCAAGGACAAGTCACATATTTGTGTTGGGGGCCTGCTGGGTAGGGATCCTCTACGGCCAATTTTTGTGTAAGTCATGTAAAGTCTCTGCATTTTGATGGGCGGATCAAAATTCACGTAGAGTTCCAGGAGTCAAAGGGGCTTTAGGGTGGGTCAAATCCCCTTATTTTGTAAAGGGATGGGATAAATTCGACTATTTTGAGTCTGCCCATGGTTTGTGTACCATCGTATTGTAAGGGTAAAATATATATAAAGGGATTATTAAGGGATTATTGTAAGGGAATTTCTCTTAAGGAAATTCATGTGATGAAATGATTTTGATTCTGTAATTGTGATATATATTTCTTTATTTGGGCAAAGGGGAAGGCTCCTGCAACTGTGTGCATAGATACCTTGGTAAGCCTGCAACTATGTGAGAAAGCCCCTGTAGTTGCATGTGCAGGCCCGTGCAGTTGCATGCGTAGGGTCAGAAAGATTATATCTGTGAAGATTTGAGATAATAAAGAAGAACTTGGAACAGATCTTTTTATATGTTCGCATAGTTTCTGTAGCTTTTCATAATTAGTGTTCACTTTTGTATAATTCTTCTATAATTGCATCGTGAAGGTTCAAATACTATTTTATATGATGAATAATGCATGTTAGTCTAGTTAGGCATAGCTCGCAAGTCTATTAAGTAGGAAAATTCTCCACGATTGTAACGATAAGGTTCATGGTTCACGAAGGTCAGATTAAGCCCTAAACTGGAAGAAACCCTACAGCCACACAACATAGCCCCTTTGGATGTAGAAACCTAGTTCTAACATCCCCCAATATTTCCTCGGGTGAGACTGCATTCTGCGCTAAGCAGATCGTTGTTGAAAGGGTCGATAATATAGGTTTTTGTTGGTTAGCGCAACTAAATCTGACCCTAGATCTAAGCCCCTGAAGCCAATAAGGAAACTTGAGAATTAGAATGTTTCTTTTAGAGAAATATATCCATTCGTATTTTGAGACTAGGTTGAAATCCATACCAGAGGCTAGGATAATGTCAAACTCAAGTGGGGGAGGATGTGATATCCATTGACTTAAATTTTATTTGTAAATATTCTATATGTCAGACTTGAATGGAACTGGTTATTAGTGTTTAGCTACTAATACTTACTTTATATAAATATGTTTTATATTTTCATTAATAAAAATATGGAAAATAATTTTGAGGTTGTAAATGGCTATAGAGAAATTATGGATTGCAATCTAGTGGTGGGATTTAATTACCCTTGATGATGTAAGACCTAGGCATCTAATTCAAGGATTAGATTATTAATCATGGAATAATAAATTGATCAATAAATTCCCTAACAAGGATAGGACATTTCCTTAGGAAGTTGAGGAGAGTGGAGGTTATTAATGAGCAATTAATTACCTAACACCTCCTAAGTCACCTTAAGTAAGTGGAATCGATGAAAGCACACCATACAGGCCTTCCACATCAGCAACAAGACTCCCATGAACCATCCCAAACTCCCAGGTAACCAGCCCCTGGGTCCCACTGATTTTTTAAACCATTATACTCTCGGGAGCTCCCTTGATATGGACATTCATGTGTCTGGAGAGCTTTGGACGCTCCCATAGCATGGTATGCCAGCGTCTAGGGAATTTTCTACCCAGTGTTGTACTTGCATCCCAAGGATTTGAGCCATTTTTCAAGCCCAGGTCATTGCCTAGAACTAAATGACAGCTTCAAAACAAAAACATAATAATGGAATGATGATACAAATGTAATTACTTAAACAAGGACTTGATTGGACCCCTACTATCCATGACAAGCATTTCGTCAAACATATCACAAATATGTAATATACATATTTAAACAATAGATATGAGCATAGGGGTCTCATACTCATCTAAGAATCGTTAAGAAGCATTGATTCCTCAACACATTAGCTTCCATTGCATCCACTAGGCCATAGATGCATTGTTCATTCATTTACAAGTAAACAACTAATGAGATCCATACATAGCCACTGTCATAATACATGTTCATAACCAACATAATAACAATAGAAATACAAAGCAAGAAACAACCATATAATACACATATAAACCAGTATAATACTCATGAAATATAAAGGAGAAATAACCTCATATTAATGATGCAAATGCCAACTAGTTGTGGGACTTCCACAAACCACCCGACCATAGACATGGCTGAGCTAAAACTCTCTTCAAATAGTATCCCCCTGCCATATTCAAAGCATGAATGTGGGATCTCATAAAACACATCAATCAATCCATCCAGGCTTCCAAAGGCAAAACCACCTCCACCCATCAAACAGTGATTCCACCTCACGGTCAGACATCAAAAAACCATTTCCCAATTGGTCTCTACCCAAGCCTTCTAGGGCTCTAGAGTGTTTTTTCCAACCAAGGCTTCCAGGACTAGTAACTCAACCCACAAATTAGACAGAGCTCCAAATCATTTGCCAAACCAAGGCTCCAAGACTAGTAACTCAACCCACCAAGGGTTCCAAAGCATTTGTCCAAGAAAGGCTCTAGGACTAGTAACTCAACCCAAGTTGTTATAGGGCTCCAAAGCATTTTTCCAATCAACGTTCCAAGAATAGTAACTCAACCCAAGCTAAAGGAAACATGAGAACTAAATAGAAAATAAATAAATAAACCCATAACACCATGACTATCCAGGAAATGGAAAGATTAGGAAAATCCACTGTCAATCCAGGAAATCCTCCATGCCAGTCATAGATCATGACTAATAAACCACATGCATATGCCATGCATGCCAAAACTAGTGAGGAAAACATACATCCAACTCCATACCTGCAAGTGAAACCCGATGTAGACACTGATCTTGATGCCCTCTTGTGCTTTCCTACTCTTCCTTTGCCTCTTTGCTAAAAAACTCCAAGTATGCCACACTCTCCAAGAGTGCTCCAAGAAAACTCTAAGTGTCCAAGGGTATGAGAGAGAGAGAGAGAATGGAGAGAGAGCTCCAAAACTGAACTAACAAAAGTCTGTAAACTAATCCTTAGAAGCCTTTTTATTAATGAGGCCTCTATTTTTTTCATTTTCATTATTTTCCTTCATTTTCCTCCTCACGTGAAACCTGTGACCTTTCACCTCCCTTTTCTCCTAATTTCCATTATTTTCATAAATAAATGTCCCAAAATGCCATTTTTCCTTTCCAAAGATTTTGTCATTGCCTTTGCCAATTTCCTTGGCCATTAATGAATCACAGGTGATCCCCATCACTATGTTTTTTCCCAACATTCAACTTGGAATAAGTGTCCCATCAACCATGGTTATTATTTTGCCTTTATATAATTTTACTACATGGAATTTTCACTAGGGCTATTATAAAACCCTCCCCCTAGGGGAAACACTATCCTCAGTGTTCAACAACACCTACAACCAACAAGGCAATTGTAAGCAAAACATATTTCCCATGGAGATTTATAACTTAGCTCGTTGCAGTATTTACAATGATCATCTTGCTGAGAATAAAACCAACATGACAACATAAGAAGTATAACATCATAAGGACATGACACCCATACCACTTATTGGAGATTTATAGCATATCTCATGGAAGTATTTGCATCCATGTACATATGTACATATACCAAACATCACCAAAACATGTACCAAAAACATATACCAAAGACATATACCAAAACATCCACTCAACCAGCGAATAAGGGAGGATACATAGCCCACATTTGATCTACCATATCCCATGTAGATTCATTAGGACAAAAGTGCTTCCATTGCACTTTAACCTGCTCGATTTCTTATTTTCATAGCATGAACATGTTTCTCTACAATATACACTGTGGTTTCAACTGGAATTCTCCTTCTAGATCCACCTGCAATACAGACCAGTCAATCAAATGATCAAATAATTTAACGTGCTTCTTAAGAAATGACACATGGAAAACATCATGGACTTTCATTTTCGGAGGCAATGCAATTCAATAGGCTATAGGCCCAATTCTCTTAATAATCCTAAAAGGTCCAAAAAATCGTGGTGCTAGATTGGCACATGATCCAATTTGAAAATAGCTCTTCTTCGATTTGATGTGCAAGTACACATTTTCCCCAACCTGGAACTTCTTGAACAACCTATTATGATCTGCATAGCTCTTCCACCTATCGTGTGTTGCTTTCAAATTCTTCTTGATTCCCTGCATTTCCCACTCCATGTCCACCAACATGTTTGTTGCAATCAACATCTTTTTAATTTGATCACTCCAATTGATGAGAGTGTTACAACTCCGCCCCTACAATGCCTCAAATGGAATCATCATTAGTGACTCCTAGTATCCATTATTATAAGCAAACTCTACCAGTGGAAGGTACTCTTCCCACTTCCGCTATTGATGCATCACATACATCCTCAACATGTCCTCTAATATCTTGTTGACCCTCTATGTCTATACATTTGTATTTGGATGATAAGCTATACTAAAGGCCAACTTTTTGCCCAAACCTGCAAACAACTCCTTCCAAAACTTGGAAGTGAACTTCACATCCCTATCTGACATAATCTTCTTTGGAACATCATGCAACCTAACGGCATCTCTAATTAATACTTGCACTACATCGCTAGCTGAGAATGTAGACTTAACAGGAATGAAGTGGGCAAGCTTCATCAACCTATCCACCACAACCATGATGGAATCATTTTGTCTCACTGTCCTCGGAAATCCAGTGATGAAGTCCATGGAAATGACCTCCCATTTCCATTCCAAAATCATAATCGGTTGTAGCAATCCACCTGGATTCATACACTCTTCCTTCACCTGCTAAAAATCCAAGAACCTAGCCACAAACTCTGCTACGTCTCTCTTCAAATTCAACCAATAGTAAAACTTCTTCATTGCGGTCAATGTCTTCTGATAACCCAAGTGATATAAATATGGTTTCACATGAAACTCTCTCAATATCACCTTCTTGAGCTCATTTTTATTTGACACATATATCTTGTCCCTAAATCTAAACAATCCATCTACCATGAGTCGATAGTCCACATCCTATGCACTTGCATCCGTACTTATACCTGTACATGTACCTGTCCCTATACCACTACTTATACCACTATATGTACCTATACTATGTTGCAACCTGTGCACAATCTCGATATACTTGACATCCTTCCTGCAAGATCCTATCGAGTAAGTATGTCCCATAGGAGCTCATAGCTACTATGTGATTTACCTATATCCACCTGCTAAGAGCATCTTCCACCCTATTCTCTTTACCTTTGATATACCTCATTTCAAAATCAAACTAACTTATTGAGCTTGTCTGCCATTTAGATTTGGTTGTTCAAATAGATACCGCAACCCAATGTGATCACTCATCAATACAAACTTCTTGCCAAGAAGATAGTGCATCCATATCTTCAATGCATGTATAATTTCTACCAACTCAAGATCATGTATTGGGTGGTTCTGCTCATTCTCATTCAGTATCTGTGACACATAGCATACCACATGTCCATCCTACATAAGGATTCCATCAAGTCCTCTCTTGCAAGCATATGTACATACTACAAACTCTTTGTCCAAATCTACAATCTTTAGCACTAGTGCATGTGTCAAAAACTATATAGCGACTAAAAAATGGTTGCACACTCCTCTATCCATTCAAACTTATTACCTTTCCTCTATAATGATGTGATAGGATAAGCAATCTGTGAGACGTTCCTGATGCACCTCTTGTAATAACCTACTAACCCCATGAAAGATTTCACCTCATCTACATTGGAGTTGTCCACTCCATGATAGCTCTTACCTTTTATGGATCCACTACTATGCCATCCTTGGAAACAACAAGCTGTTATCAGGAAAACTAGTGTCTATGCAGAGCTGCTAGTCCCACTAAGGCAGTAGCTACCTTAGAAACAAAAAAACTAAAAACTACTTTCGTTTTCCTTTATGAGAAATATATAAGAGAAGAATAAGGAGACGAACCTCTGTCTTGCGCTTGGCTCCTTGCTTGATTCCTCTCTCTTCTGATAGGTCTTTGCCACTCGCTTCCTTGTCTACCCAGCTTCAAAGAGTACCTGTAGAATCAAAGCAGCATAACACTATCCAAGAACATAGATCTATTATCATAACCAATATAGGACCAAATGTATATTGACCACACAAATGCATAAATCATCAATCATACAAGAACGTGGAGGAAAACTTGAATAGCTTTATTGATAATCAAGAAAGAGAAAAGAGGATTACAACCAATTGTTCTGACCCAGCATCATCCTCTCAGCAAGAAAGCCCTTCTTCACCTCATGAAAAGCTTAGATCACCCAACACTATGATATTGCACCCAGAAACCAACAGCACTTCCTTACAAGATACAAAATTCCAACCTCTGGATCTCTGGGATGAAGGATCCATATATAGATGTTTGCAAGGGGAATGAGTCAGCTTTTGAGATTTGATTAGTGTCCTCTCTCTAATAGTTCTTGATTCCACTTGGAGATTTATGATCTCTTACTCATCCCTGGTTGAATGCAGAGAGGCAAGTGTCACAAGAGAAGTTTTTGGAAGATTCCATGCTCCTCCACCTTGCGGATTGACCCTGCCATTTGTCCACTCTCACCCATCGCACCCCATAGAAGGGTTTTTCAACATGCATCACACCTATTGTGTGTATTCAGGTGGGATGCAACGCACTTTGACCATGGGGCAGGTGAAATGGTCCAGTTTTGACCAGTTCTGAGAGTTTTTCATGGAGAACTTCTGGGAGATGCTGTAATCAGTTGACCTTGTTCTTTTAGGGATTGGAACAAAACCTTTAGGGACTTAGGAGCCCTTAGTTTATGGACATTTATGATTGGCGTTGCAGTGCCCAAAAATTTCTATAACAGTTGCCCCCTAAAGCATGAGGTCGTTAATCTTTTGATGTCGGGTGAAATGCTTTATCATGAGGATCCGAAGTTTTTTCAAGCTGGAAGGCGGCCTGTAATAAGATACAACACAATACATTATTTTCATAATATTTTCATGATCTAGCTGAGGTGGGCATTCCCATGCTCAGCTTTATAAATTCATTTTCATGTACATAGGACAGACAATCGTCTGAGTGTAGACTGATGATTCTGGTAGAGCCATCATCCCTTAGATTGGATGATTATCTGTGCAGCAATGATGTACATTTGATGTCTTTATTTTCCTGAATATATATCGCAGCCCGGATGGATGAAACTAGATCCGGGGTCTTCAATCTCGTTCGATCTTCACTCAAAGTACAAGTTGATCCATGTGAGAGATGTTCTGGAGTCGAACATGGAAAGACATCGCCTGATTACCAGCCAATGATGTAAGTTGTTAACAGGCGCGAGAGGAATCACCAATAATGATGATGACCCTCAAGGTACTACAGTACAATTCACGTGGTGTGAATAAGGGACTTGGCATCGAACACCACGCAAAATCTTTCGGTCGAAGGCCATTGATGTAAACCTGTCACCAGAAGTGAGAAACTTGCCATTGAAGCATGCAAGCTTCAAAGTACTGAAAGGGTTGTTCCTAGACCAACTTCTTGGATAATGAGCTGACATCGACAAGAAGCGGTCTATCATAGGAGGGCCTTAGTGAATCCCACATCAATGACACGAAACTGAGCAAATTATTTTAATGGAGGTGAAAACGATCTGGCGATATAAGGTTCAGGGTGGCGGTCATGAAATAATGAAGCGTAAATGTGTTGCAGTGGGTGAGACACAGGTGAATTCTCTGAGCGACTTCTCTTGAACATATCGGCGACACTGACATGATGGATTGGTAGCATTAACCCCAAATTTGGATGGTGTGATGGAACCATGGTGATGTGACCAGCGAATGGAACAACCCAACCCGACACGGATGCGGAGCAAAAGTGTCACGTTCAAGAGCGACTTGCTACCAACAAAGCTTCTTCAAGTTTTCTTCCCAATTTTTCCCCAGTCATTGCTGACCAGTACCTCTTTATTTTTGTCAAGCTTGAGGAGGATAACATATGCTTGTTCTATGATTTTCCCTTCGAGAAAACCCATCGCTATGTTTTAACGAGCCTAGCGATAGTGAAACTCGTTCTTATCTGTTATGGACAAGTTTGTCACTATTCAGTTTTAACGAGTTTAACGACAAAGATAACTCAGTCCTTTTCAATTTTAGAGAGTTTGAAAAGGGACGTAAAGGAAACTCCAAAGATCCTTTTTCATCATCTAATCCCTTAAGTCCGAAAAAGTATAAAATAATACAAAAGGGATGAATTTTCGATAATTTTAACGAGCCGAACAAAACAAGCGCTCGATCTTTTTGTGTAATAATCCCTTAGGTACAAAAAAATTAAAATCTAATGGAGGGATAGCACTTTCGGTCCCTTTAACGAGCTGGAGAGGCTAATGGCTCGGCAACCTTTTCATATTTTACGAGTCAGTTGAAAAGAGCTTAAAGAAGACTCGTCTTTGAGGAACAAGTGATAGATTTGGGTAGCAGCTGATTCCAGGTAAGGGTTGGAATTTTCCAATCATGGCAGTGTCACAAGGATGGCTAATAGGATCACTCTTCGTAGCTGTTCCTCAAAAGGGTAAACAATCAAGTGGAGGTGAATGATCGGCCAATACAAAGTGGAGGTGATGATGAGAACACGACCAAGGCTTCAAAGGATGAAGTAATACATTCACGATGGTTATTTACCGAAAAATGGCTCATTTTTTTAATGAGCTTAAACGCTGGGGGAAACACTTGCTCATTGCTTATGTTTATTTTTTAACGAGCTTGAATTCCGCGTTAAAACTGCTTGATCCAGTCGTATAATAAGGATGTCTCATCTAAGATGCCATTTTTAAGAAGCTTGCACCTTACAATCTTTGCTCCGCATCCTTTCTTTATGCAAGTTAGGAAACAACCAATCCTACGAGTTTAAAGGGTTAAAGGACCTATAAATTTAAAAAATAAATGATCGCTCTTTGCTGCATGCCAAAAGGTTTGCATGCCCCTAAGTATAGAGAAAAATTTCCAGGTTACCAAAGATTGTTCCATCTGTCACAGACAAAACACTTCCTCGGCGATGTCTACCAAAATAGACAAAGGTGAGTGGCGCAGACGCCTCCACTCACATAACTTTGACGAGGGAATCTTATTCCAACCTAATCTCGTTTTCCTAAATAGACGGGTGTGTCAGACTAGTCATATATCCTCCACGGAAACCTACACTATACCCAAGGTTTTCCTGCCGAAGCAGGCCAGGGTGCATGCCCCCTGGGTTTCAGTCATGTCCTCCGAATCACTTGCACTCATCAGGAGGATGGACTAGGGATTGATGAGACATTCCTTGCATGAAAAGACCATTCAAGGTTGGCATATGACTATTTGCTATGTGTGAACCGGGGAATGAAAGCTGGTCTACGAGCTTGACCACTCTTCCTTCGTGCGGAAAACACATTACTCTAAAGGGTGAGGAGACGATGGCTCCCATGCAATAAATATAGTCTCTTCCAAGGAGTAGATTATAATCCAGGGGTCCTTGGACTACCATTACGTTCATGTGAACGGTTTTCCTTCTCAATGTTATCGGCACATCGGGAAGGATCCCTAACGGTCGACTGGTTCCTTTGCCAAAGCCTATGAGATTTCTCATCTCAGGAAAAAGTGATGGCAAACCAAGCGCTTTCCAAGCAGTTGAGGAAAGGATACTCACAGAAGCCCCTTCATCTATGATGTACCGGCCATGACCATTCTATATATTTGAGCAATGATTCGAAATGGTACACTAGCTGGTAAACGGGGTCTGCCTAGTAGATTCCAATCAAAGGAAACAACCAGGTTGCTTGGAGGTGGGACCGAATAGATGGTCGGATACGACTCTGACGAACTTCCTTCCTGCAGTAAAGGAATGGGTAGACTGCCCCCATGTTCATCGGAGTCTGTGCTTACGAAGAGAACTTGAACGGTGTCGTTCTTGTTCTCTTTGGTGACCGTATCATCTAAAGATTGATCCTCTGAAGGCACGACCGGGTCAACTGCCGCCTCGACCTTTTGACTTTCGTCTCGTGTGGATTCAGATGGTTTATCTTCAATGATAGACGCTTCGGCCAACCACAAGGGCGTGTCAGCCGGATTTTCAACTAGTGACGGACTCGGCAAGAGTTTCTTATATCCAGGAGGAAGCCGTAACGGTGAAACCGGACGGTTGTCTAAAACTCTTTTAGCTTCATCTAAAAAGGGACAACGGTGGACGGCATGATCGCCTTCACACAATTTACAAGGAAATTTATATTTTCCTTTTTTTCCAGGGGCTTCACTTTCACTAGTTGATGGTGTATGCTCAACATGATCGTCAGAGGTTGATGACACCGGATTGTGCAAACGAGGAGACCAGTCCCTTAAGATCTGAGGGATGCAAAGACAATCTTGATGATAGTGGTCTCCTTTGAAAATGACACATGGCGATTTAGGCCTGGTCGGTGCAGTGTGTGGATTTTCGCTAGACGATGCTTGGTTGCCCCTTTTCACCTTTTGCTCCTTCTTCTTCTTCTCTTTCTTCTTCTTCTCCTTCTTCTTCTCAGTTACTTGATTTTGGCCTTTACCAGCTTCATCAAGCGAAGAGGAAGGAGGAGAAGAATAATTGGACGAAGTAGAGGGTTGGCGGGTAACTCTGGTATCATTTAGTTGCTGACTTGATTGTTCAGGAATCACGGTGTTCTGAACAACAGCAGTTGAGAAGAGCCATACGGGCAAGCCGATCGTAAATCCCGGGAGAGACAATGTGGCCATATGGGGTGCACCAACATCTCCCCAAGAGGAGAAGGGACTAGGATTTCCACCAAGGGAAACTCCTTGGTTGGTGGACTCGATTTTTCTCAACCTAAGACCAACGTAGGAAAGGTGATGTTTATTCCGTTTAAAATAAATTTTAGAAGCTTTGACACAACTTGTTTTTTCAATTTTTAAGAGTCGAGAAAAAACAAAAGATGACTCTAGTCGCCTTCGATTTTTAATGAGCCTGAAGTGACAAGTGCTCAGATGGACCTTTTCTGTTAAGGAGTCTGAAAAGGAACGAAAGGGACTTCTCTAGAAATCTAGACAGAGGGATTACCAAACCAATCGCAAAACTGCAGAATACTTTTTACGGTACAGCAGTCAATCTTCCTGAATGTTGTGTTCAGTGCATTGCGATCGATAGAGCGGCAGGCACGGCTTCCTATGGATAAAGGATTAAGCCTATTGTGGTCTCCCAAAATATACTCGATGGTACATGAGAGCACAAGTCCGTACTGGCACTTATCGTCTCAAAGTGGAGGAATCACCCAACCAACAGTGAAAACAATAGTTACGAGGCTTTACGACGCTGGAATACGTCTCTAGCCTAGACTTCTAGATGTTGTGTGTTAGGTTCCAAAGCGATTTTAGATTCATTAAATTTATTTTATAGTTGATCTTGATTAAGAAATTTTCCTTTCAGGTTCACCGCGTGATGTAGATGTACAATTTCTAAAATGCAATCTAAGATGATAAACAGTCGTTTAATCTTCTTTTTGCAATGAAAATCCTAGCTACTAAGGAAAGAGAGATGATTTTCTTTCAACAAAGAGTAGAGATCACACACTATATGCACTGTCCTAAATCAAACCAACAAACAGTCTAAATGCAAATGCACATGCATGTATTTGTTTTCAGCCTTCTTAGTGTGTGAATGATAAAAAGAAAGCTAAGTGCAAATCTAAATTATTTTTCAAAGCGACAATTACTAACAAGCTTCTTTCAAAACAAAATGAGGACAATGACGACACTTTGTTATTTGGAATTGAAAACTTTCTTTCGACACTTGAAAAACTACTAATTCAAATCAAATACAAGAGTAACAGTGTAATCGACTATCAAGAACAATCAGATTCTCTTCTATGACTTAAAACGACACTTGCGACACTTTCAAATCAAGAAACGACAGTTCAATTACGCTACTTCTTTGTAAAGGAGAACTGAAAATGACTCAAAAATACATAAAAACATTTACAGTTCTTTGCACAATGGAGGCGGAATAACAGCAAGGAAAGGGGTTTCAAATAGAGGTGTACTGACTACAGGCAGCAAAACTCCTGAATAGAACTGAAAAGTATGAACACAGAAGCCAAAATCTAAGAGCAGAGGAGGTCTGATCAGTGCACCTGTAGCACAGGGAAACTGAAATGCAACTCACCTACTACACTCGGCAAGTGCGATGCATTCAGGTTTCAGAGAAGACACAATGCGATGGACCAGGGATGAGACTTTAGCTGGGTTCCAGGTCACAGTCTGTAGCTTAGTTCAGGGATTTAGGCCGAGTAAGTGGTAACCAGTAAATCAATCACAGGGGTAGATCTAAAGAGGTTACTAGAGCCACCACGAGGGCAATTAGAGAGCTTGTAAATCAATCGTTTAATTCATAAACAAAACCCAGAGATAGACTGAAGCAGCATTGATCTACTTTGCACTTGCATAGCAAATGCAGTTCGAAGGCTAGCTGGCTTGACTTCAGGCTCCATCTGTAAGTTTATAAAGTAAACAAATGTAGATAAAAAAACAATCTATTCGTTCCCCAGTGGAGTTTCCATTTTGTTATCTAGAAAACTAGTGCCTATGTAGAGTTGCTAGTCCCACTAAGGCTGGTAGCTACCTTAGAAACAAACAAACTAAAAACTACTTTCGTTTTCCTCTATGAGAAATAGATAAGAGAAGAATAAGGAGACCAACCTCTATCTTGCGCTTGGTTCCTTGCTCGATTCCTCTCTCTTCTGATAGGTCTTTGCCACTCGCTTCCTTGTCTACCTAGCTTCAAAGAGTACATGTAGAATCAAAGCAGCATAACACTATCCAAGAACATAGATCTATTATCATAACCAATATAGGACCAGATGTATATTGACCACACAAATGCATAAATCATCAAGCATACAAGAATGAGGGGGAAAATTTGAATAGCTTTATTGATAATCAAGAAAGAGCAAAGAGGATTACAACCAATTGTTCTGACCCAGCATCATCCTCTCAGCAAGAAAGCCCTTCTTCACCTCATGAAAAGCCTAGATCACCCAACACTATGATATTGCACCCAGAAACCAACAGCACTTCCTTACAAGATACAAAATTCTAGCCTCTGGATCTCTGGGATGAGGGATCCATATATAGATGTTTGCAAGGGGAATGAATCAGCTTTTGAGATTTGATTAGTGTCCTCTCTCTGATAGTTCTTGATTCCAATTGGAGATTGATGATCTCTTACTCATCCCTGGTCGAATGCAGAGAGGCAAGTGTCACAGGAGAAGTTTCTGGAAGATTCCATGCTCCTCCACCTTGCGGATTGACCCTGCCATTTGTCCACTCTCGCCCATCGCACCCCATAGAAGGGTTTTTCAACATGCATCGCACCTACTATGTGTATTCAGGTGGGATGTGACGCACTTCGACCATGGGGCAGGTGAAATGGTCTAGTTTTGACCAGTTCTGAGTAGTTTTTCATGGAGAACTTCTGGGAGATGTTGTAATCAGTTGACCTTGTTCTTTTAGGGGTTGGAACAACACCTTTAGGGACTTAGGAGCCCTTGGTTTGTGGAAATTTATGATTGGGGTTGCAGTGCCCAAAAATGTCTATAACACAAGCCCCAAGCAATGTACCTCAGTCTGAAATAAACTGCACTTGTTGAGCTTAACATACAACTAATGATCTCTCAACGATCTCAACACTTCTGCTAAATGCTCGACATGCTCTTCCTCATTTTTATAATATACCAATATATAATCAATGAACACAATAAAAAAACTTGTCCAGGTACGGACACAACACATTATGCATCAAGCACATAAAGGTATATGTAACATTAGTTAAATCAAATGGAACTACAGCAAACTCATAATGCCCATACCTAGTCTAGAAAGTTATCTCGTAAATGTAATCTTCTTTAATGTGTACCTAATGATATCTAAATCTCAGATCAATCTTCGAGAACATTACGTATCCCTTCAAATGATCAAACAAGTCATCAATCCTCAACAACAGATACCTGTTCTTGATGGTCACTTTGTTTAATTTCTTGTAGTCAATGCATAATCTGAGAGTACCATCTTTATTCTTCACAAACAATATCGGTGCGCCCCATGGTGATACACTTGGCCTAATGTATCCCTTGTCAATCATTTCCTTCAATTGTAGCTTCAACTCTACCAACTCAGGTGTACTCTTCATGTAAGGTGCCTTTGATGTCAGAGCCACCCTTGGCACCAACTCAATAGAAAATTCTACTTCCCTATGAGGTGGCAACTCTAAAATCTCCTCAGGAAATACATCCTGAAACTGTTGTAGAACTGGGTACAGTCTCAAATCATATGCATCCTCAACTTCCTTACCTTTGTGAATAAAAATATGCACTGCAAATAACACACATCATTTCTTGTGACTACGCTTGTCCTGCATAGCGGTCACCATTCTAACTGATGTTGCTTTCTTCTTACCTCACAAAACTCTTGGTTCTCCATTGTCATCCAAGAAGTCAATAGCTTTGTCATAACAATCCACCTAGGTTCTATGAAGGTACAACCAATTCATGCCCAAAAACATAATGTATGATCCCAACAGTAATAGATTGAAATGTGTTGTGGTAGGAATACCATTCGAATCAAATGCACAAGCTCTTATCGAATGATGAAATTTCTTCTTTGTATTTGTAGCCAACTGCACTAATCAAGATTTTGCATGCACTTCTTTATTCAAACCACACTTATCCACCAAGTAATGACTAACATAATTATAATTATATCCAGTGTCAATCAAAATAGAAACAACTTGATCACAAATCTTACCATCCATCTCAATGATAGATTCCTGATGGTCTGCCTTCCTATTATCGAGCATTGCATAGATCCTAGGAACACTCTTTCCAACATCTCCCACTATCTTGCCTCCTGAGCACTATAAATCTATGGCCTACCACCCTGGTATTATGGACAATATCTCCTGCGATGATCTCCTCCATAAGTCCAACACTGCACGGGTTCCTTATTCTGCTCCTCATATCAAAATCCCTATTATCTGTCAAATGCATTGAACTTCTTAGATGGTGTGGCATTCTCTTTATTACCTACATCCTAAGGTCTTGCTCACTTCTTGTCCCATTTTCCTTTGTTCATTGCATTACCCTTCCATTCTGGCTTAGTCTTAGATATGTGCTTCAATTGCTCATAGCAATGATTTAGCTTCCAGATGGCCTCCTCTAATGATCTAGGCTCATCGAACTCAATCTTGTCTTTAAATGAAATCGGTAACCCACTAGTGAATCTTTGAATCTTGGCCTTCTCCTCCTTGAGGTAAGGCACATACCTCAGTAGCTCCAAGAACCTACTAGTGTACTCCTCATTTGTCATTGATCCCATATTTATCTCATAGAATTCTTTTTCCTTATCATCAAAGTATCTCTCTAATAGATACTTTTTCTTGAATATTCTCTCGAACTCATTCCATGTCAAGTCCTCCTCGTGAATACCTCTGACATTCTTAACATCTTCCCACTAAATATTCGTTTTACCTTTGAGACTGAATGTAGCTATTTTGGCTTTCATGTTCTCTAAGTAATCATGCAACCTGAAGAACTTCCTCATACCAAGAAACCATTCTTATGCATCTTGTGATTTCTTCATCTCTCCTTCAAATGTAGGTGGATTTCCTTTCTTAACATCATCCAGTAAATATCCCATATCACTTCTCCCATAAGGATGATAATGATGACAGTCATCATGCATGTCAGAACCGAAACTATAATAGTACCTATGTCCATCACCTCTCATATCTGAAGTATCCAAAAACCTGTCATCTCTCACCCTGTCATCTCTATCTGACCTGTGACTAATGCGAGACCTACTACCATATGCCCCATTAGTTTTTCCTCCTTCTCATGGCTGATCCAAAGTGGTCCCTGTCACTGTAATTCTGACAAAATTTGGAGTATCACTGCATTTAACTCTTCTTGTTTCTCCTCTTCCTATATGATTCCATCACTGTCTTGCATACAACTCCTTGTTTCTTCCTTTAAGCTTCTCATTGTATCTGCCAAATCAGAAGAGTGCCCAACACCACGCTTCTCATCTGACCATTGGGAGAGTCTCAGGAACTGTAGTCTACCATATTTCTAGTCATCTTTGATATTCTTCCTGCAAGGTATATCATGTCAACTAAACCAAATCACAACAAACCAACGTACCTTCGCATAATTTGGGGAGGATACCTCATCTGCAAGATCAACCAATCAATGTAATACATATATAACATATCCATGACAACATATAGAAATGTAATACATAAGCATATAACCATGTAACCAATCATTCTATCTAGATTCAAGTCATCAATGCATGACCACATCAACTACACATACCATGACCTCATGCATGACAAAAACCACCACATCAATGTACACTTGACCACATGTGAATATTAATGTAAAAAAACAATGCATAATCAACCATACACTCATGACGACACAATCCACAACAACACCATCAACTTCCATGGTGATATCAATACAACCATAACCCATACCATACAAATGCAACAAGCTCAGGGTCTTACAACACAATAAACACATACACAACTGACATGAAAGCATGACCAACAAACAACCCATCCAATCCAAGGGGTGAACCATGCTCTGATACCACTCTGTAACACCCTCCTCCCACATCTACCCAATTAACTGACCAATCGAGGTAAACATGTGACAAAAAGTTACTATGATATGATTTGACCTCCTAAGTCACCTTAAGGAAGTTGAATCGATGGAAACACACCATACAAACCTTCCACATTAGCAACAAGACTCCTAGGAACCATCCCAATCTCCCAGATAACCAGCCCCTAGGTCCCATTGATTTTTTAAACCATTACTCCTAGGCGCTCCCTTGATATGGGCATGCATGCATCCAAAGGGCTCTAGATTCTCCCATAGCATGGTATGCCAGTGTCTAGGGAATTTTCTGCCCAGTGTTGTGCCTGTGTCCCCAGGATTTGAGCCACTTTTTCAGGCCCATAGCCTAGGTCACTACCCATAACTAAATGACACCTTAAGAAAAAAATGATAATAATGGAATGATGATACAAATGAAATTACTTGAACAAGGACTTGAGAAAACCCCTACTAGCCATGACAAGGATTTCTTCAAACATATCACAAATATGTAATCTACAGGCTTAAAAAATAGATATGAGGATATGGTTCTCGTACTAATTTGAGAATCACCAAGAAGCATTGATGCCTCAAAACATTAGCTACCATTGCATCCATTAGGCCATAGATACATTATTCATTCATTTACAAGTAAAAACATGATGGGATCCATACATAATTACTGTCATAATACATGTTCATAACCAGCATAATAACAACACAAATACCAAGGAAACAACAAACATATAATCCATATATAAACTAGTATAATATTCATGAAATAACAAGGATAAATAAACTCATATTAGTGATGCAAAGACCAACTAGTTGTGGGACTTCCATGAACTACCTGACCATAGACATGGTTGAGCCAAAACTCTCTTCAGCTGGTCACCCCCGTGCCATATTCCAAGCATGAATGTGGGATCTCATCACACACATCAATCAATCCATCCAAGGCTTCTAGAGGCCAAACCACCTCCACCCATCAAACAGTGATTCCACCTCACAGTTGGACATTACAAAACCATCACTAGATTGGTCTCTACCCAAGCCTTCTACAGCTCCAAAGCATTTTTTCCAACCAAGGCTTCCAGGACTAGTAACTCAACCCATAGCTTATACAAGGCTCCAGAGCATTTTTCCAACCAAGGCTCCAAGACTAGTAACCTAACACACTAAGGGTGGAATAGCCCTGGTGAAAAATCCATTTAATAAAGGTTAAAAACAATAAATATGTTTGATGGTACACTTATTCCAAGTTGAATGTTGAGCAAGACATCCTAGGGGGTGTTCATTTGACTATTTATGGCTAAGGAAATTGGAAAGGGAATTAGGTAAGGCTTTGGAAATGAAAAATGGAATTTTTGGCACATTTATTTCTGAAAATAATGGAAATTAGGAGAAAAGGAAGTTGAAAGGTCACAGGTTAAATGTGAGGAGGAAAATGAAGGAAAATAATGGAAAATGAAGAAAATAGAGGCCTCATTCATAAAAAGGCTTTCGAGGATTAGTTGGTAACATTTTTTCAGTTGAGTTTTGGAGATCTCTCATTTTTCTCTCTCTCTCTCTCTCTCTCACTTTTGGACACGCAGATTTTTCTTAGAGAAATTTTTGCATTGGAGCAAGAAAGGCAAAGAAGGCAAGAGGAAGCAAAGATCAAGCAGGGAAAGGCAAGATCAAGCAGCTACAACGGGCTTCATTGTAGGTATCAACTTGCATGTGTATTTTCCTTGCTATATTTGGCATGCATCATATTGCATGTGGTTATTTTCTATCAGGGCATGGGTTTTCCCAAGTGTAATCATGTTTTTCAGCCTAGTCTTGCCATTTTCGGATAACCATGGTGTGATGGGGTTATCATGTTTTGGTTGAGCTATATTTCTAGATGGATTTGAAGATGAGTGGGTTGGATCTCCAAATTATAAAGCACGTGGACTAGTGGTCCCTGAGCCAGACTATGGATAACGGTAAATCCATTGGCCTCGTGACCCCTAAGCCAGACTATGGGTTGTGGTAAACCCAAGATTGTGTTGACTTGGTGGGTCTAGGAATCCTTGTCAGCAATGGAAGGATATACAGTAAATACAAGAGATGGTTTTCTCTCCGTTCGGCCTAGTAATCCCGATTTTGGGATATGTGGTAAAGCCTAGAGAGTGGGTCTTGGTTTAGTGCCTAGTGATCCACGTTTGGATTACAGTAAAGCCTGAGAGACTAGGAGACGGGAAAATTCCTCATGGTGTAGGTGGAGAAATCAGGTGGTATCCATGCTTGTTTGGCCTATTGATCGGGTGGAGATCAAGGTAAAGCATGTTATGATGTATTTATTGTGTTGGCCTAGTCATCCAGGATGGATTATGGTAAAGCCTAGTTTTTATTGATAAGGGTGAGGTCGTTTAGCCTCGATATTCCCTGGTTGGTTCTTTTGGTTTCAGTCCCACATTCATGCTTGGAATATGGCACGGGGGTGAATGGCTAAAGAGAGATTTGTCTCAACCATTCTATGGTCAGGTGGAACGTGGTAGTCCCATCTCTGATTGGTGTATTACATTAATTAATGATAAATTCATTCCATTGATTTTCATGTGTAAATTTACTAATGTATATATGGATTTCATGGCTGATACGTTTAAGATATTTTTGTCTCCTATTATGCTAGTTATATGTATGTTTTATGACAACAACTATGTATGGATCTCAGCATATTTTTACTTGTATATGAATGACATGTCTATGACCTAATAAATCATAATGCAACAAATGAAATGAGGGGAAAATGGTTCATAGCTATTCTTAGATAAGTACGAGATCCCTACACTTAATTCTCTTGTTTACACCTATAGGTTAGATGTTGAGGATATGTTTGACAAAATTCCTATCATGGCTAGTAGGGGTCTGGTTAAGGTATTGTTTAACTTATTTATTTGGTATCATTGTTTCCTTGTACTTTTACTAATTTTGATCTATCACTCCATTCTAGGCAGTGACCTAGGCTCTGAGCCTGAAAAAGTGGCTTAAATATCGAGTTTGGTGGCACAAAACTAGCAATTTTAGTCTCTGGTCATTGGTAGGCAATCCTATGAGAGCAACTTTGGGTTTTTGGTCGCTCCCTTTCCTATAACATGAGAGCCACTGAGGCCTAAGATGTCCATCACATCAATGGGACCCAGGAACATGCAATTTGAGTGGCTGACATGTCTCCTGAGGATTCTAAAGCTGATGTTGGATGAATGTGTGTGATGTTTCATATGGTTCCACTTCCTTAAGGTCACATAGGAGGTCGACTCCAATCATAGTGGCCTCTCGTCTCATGTTTACCCGATTGCTAGTTACTTGGGTAGATGTGGGAGGAGTTTGTTACAAAGTGGTATCAGAGCATGGTTCATTGCTCAGACTGGATGGGAAGTGTGTGTTGGTCATGTATGCATGTCAATTTCATGTGTGTCTCTTACACTCGCATTCCATGTGCTTGTTACATTTACTGGATGATTGATTATGGTTGTAGTAATGTTGCCATGGAAAATTTCATAATGATTTTGTGGAATGCATTTGTCATGAGTATGTGACTGGTTGTATATGGTTATATGTCGCTTACATGTTGATTTTATGTCTCCTACTTAAATCCTTGTATATTAGGTTACATTCTTGAATATTTTGATTCCATGTATCAGTCTTGTAGTTTGATTATAAGAATTGATCACGTATGCTCAACTACATGTGTTTATGCATAGGTGTAGTTGATTTGGCATTGCTTATGCATGTTGATGGTTGCATGTGGCAATGTGTACAATGGAGTAATCGTTGTTGTCATGCATGAAGTCATAGCATGCATTGTTTATATGGCCTTGCATTGATGATTGGACCCTAACTAGATTGATGTTTATATATTCATACATTTATTTGTGAATGTATACATGATGTTATGTTTATGTTATACATGTATCATGCTGATTTGGTGATCTTTCAGACAAGGTATCCTCTCGAAGTTATACTAAGGTACATTGATTTATTGTGATTTGGTTCATCTAAATATTATCCATTGCAGGAAACAGATCAAATGTCTAGCAAGATGATAGAGTACAAAGACTCTCCCTATGAATCAAATGAGCAGCATGGTGTGGGGCACTCTTTTGATTTGGAAAACACATTGAGAAGTTTGAAGGAAGAGATAAGGAGTTGTAAGGTAGATAATGACTAGATCAGACAGGCACAAGAGAAGTAAGCAGAGGTTAGTGCTATACTTCTTTAGAGTTTTTCAGAATTTCAATGACAAGGGCTGCTCCGGATTAGCCATGGACATGAGGATTGAACTAATGGGTCATATGATAGTAGGTCTCGTGGTAGAAACAGGTCGGATATATCTGACACAAGTAGAGATGGCAGGTTGATGGACACTCTAGATAGGAGGGGCGATGAGTACAGGTACTATTCTAGTTCTGGTTTTGATAGACATCATGATCGTCATAGATATCATCCTTATAGGAGGAATGATATGGGATACTTGCCGAATGAATTCAAGAAATAAAAACCACCTACTTCTAATGGATATGTGAAGAAGTCGAAAGAGGCATAGGCTTGGATACTTGGGATGAACAAATTCTTTGAGTTGCATGAGTACACGGATGACATGAAGGCCAGAGTAGCTATCTTCATCTTGAAAGGTACAACAAACATCTAGTGGGAAGATGTTAGGTGGGTTTGAGACATTAAGACAGATGACTTGAGTTGGTGGGAGTTCAAGAGGCTTTCTAGGAATAAGTACTTGTCAAAGAGGTACTACGACAGTAAGGCCAAGGAATTCTATGAGCTAAATATGGGATCAATGACAGACGAAGAGTACACAACCAGGTTTCTGGAGCTATTGAGGTATGTACCATATATTATTGATGATAATGATAAAGTTCAATCATTTTTCAATGGTTTTCCATTAGCATTTAGAGATTGAATTGAGTATGATTAGCCTTGGTCACTTGAGGAAGCTATTGGGAAATTGAAGCATTGATATGAATAGTCAAAACGTAAGAATGAATCTCAGCATGGATGGAAGGAAAAATACAAAGGTAAAGGTAAATGGAATCCTAAGAGGACAAGGCCACAACATGCAAATGAAAAAGAGAATATGGAACCGCAAAATAAGTTTAATGCAACTAGACAAGGACATGAGTTGCAACAACAACATAGAGGTGTAGGTACTAGTGAGTTGGAGTGTTGGACATGTGGCAAGGAACACCTTAAGAGAGATTTTCCACATAATCAGGGTGGTAGGCCTCAGATATACAGTTTACAAGAGGCGTAGACTATTGAGGATGTTGGGCAGAGCATTCCTTGTATCTATGTAGTAGTGGATAAACAAATAGGAAGAGCATCAAACATCTACATTGAGATGGACAGTTGATGAGCACCAGTATTGCAGTAAGAATGTTGCAACTCCTGTGGCTACCAACTTTACTTTATCAACCTGGGGTTCATATAAACTTAGAGTTGATAGTGTTGTATACACAAGTAAAAGTGATAGTTTTTCCTTTTGTCACTGTTCAACTGGCGAGAGACCACTAGGGTTTTCAAGCTAGACTTCTATGGATTCAGAAGAAACTTGATTACTGATGAAAGAAAGAGAAATCTACTTCTAGGAGAAAGCTTGTCTATTGCAATAAGGAAAAGGACTAAAATCCAATGCTAAAAACACACCATTTCCCAACTAACTGCTGAGAAAATATAGTTTACAAGAATGCCAAGCTAACATTTATGAAATTCTATTGTCCTAAGCATGGAAGTTCAAAACATCGAACATCACTACTGTGCATGTAAAGGATTCAAATAAATCTATTTTTTTATTTTTATTCTTTTTATGGATAAACAAGTGTGAAAGATAATCTCTTTTGGTGGTGTGGCAAGTGTTTTAGGGATGTTGGTGGATGTTTGGAAGGTTTGGGAGACCCTTAGGTGACCTTGTGTGGCTTCCTAGAGATTTTCCCTCAATTCAACCTTAAAATAGTCCACTACATGAAAACCTACAAGATGTCCTAAAATCCTACAGGATTCCTTGTATTTCTACAAGATACAGCTGAGAGCAAAATGATGGGTGCTGAAGGTGATAGAATGATTAGGGAAGGTGGTTGGTGGATGGGATGGGGTGAGAAAATTCCTAGGATCCCTCAAAACTCAAAACCAAGGTTGGGAGATGGTTGGATTTGCTCAACATGCTTTAAGAAATTTCCTTGAAGAATGCTGACATTGGTGAGGGTCTTAGTCAAAGTGAGGAATGATCATGTATGAATGAAGTTGGAAGTATTTTTCTTGCTATGAAATATTTCTCTACTTCTGAAACACCTACACTACATCAAACAATGATATTTGCCCAAAAATCATGTAAACAAGAAGAATTTCAATGAGCTAGAAAAACATAGTCTAATGAGCTAGTTGTCTACTTCATGCATGAGGAAAATTTTTTGAATAAGATGAATTCATTGATGATATCTGCTATAAGACTGAATATGGAAGAAATGATGGCTAATTCCTACACTTGAAAACTAATCAAATGCTGGCTTAAGCATAGGAAACTATAATTTCTATGAGAAAGTAGAATTTTGTCTTTTTGGGGTTGCATGGGGGTCCTTTCCTCAAATCATGATCCCTGAAGGAATAAGTGAGGCCAAGAAACCTACTTACAAATATTTGATGCTCATTTTATCCCTTTTAACCTACTTCTAAAGTAAAGAACAAATTCAAGCAAACTAATAACCAAACTAATCAAATCTACACTACTTGCAATGAAACACTTCCAAGGGAAATTCAACCATGAATATATGAAATTAATCTAAGAATACAGATACAAGAAGAGGATACTTTGCTGCTAGGGTTTGGCCCTTACCCAAGAGATTCATCCCTCTGAGTTAACTCAGTACTGGATCATGAAAAATCTCATTCTCATTATCAAAACAAAAAATTACATAGCAATGTCTTCCACAATTCTGGAGCTCAAAATTAACTTGTATTTTTACAACAAAAATTTGAATCCTTATAAGGATCTAGGCCTATTTAATTATACAAATAAAGTCTCCAATGACTTCCTTAAATCTATGGAGGCTCGCCTCCCAAACTTGAGATGAACTAACTCTTTGACTATCACTTGCTCGACTTCCTTTTGATCTTCATGACTTGGCTTCTTGTACTCGGAGCTGGTGTGATTGATGGAGGAATATTCAAATGAGGGAGGCGTAAATGAGGAGGATTTACCACCTACAATCTCTCTTCCTTGTCCCATTTGAGTTTCAGACCTTAGTCTTGCCAAAATTTCTTGATTTTCTCTCACAAACCTACATTCAATGCACATTAGTCCACTAGGCATAATATCTCACTTTAACTCATCCCATTAAACAAAATATAATCAAAACATGTAATAAATTGTTAGAGGAGTTGATTTGACTAAGCAAGGAGGTGAATTAAGGTCCATATGGTTACCCAATGATTAGGCTCATCATCACCCCCCTATTGAAAGTGTTTCTCACCCTCTGAGAAACTCAGTCAATATCTATGTCTTTCATAGCTCTAGTGGCCTCCCTCACATCCCATGCTTCTGTCGTGGCTTCTTCTTCTTGTGCATAGAATCATGCCTTCCTTTCAACCTTCTCCCACTTCTTTCTTTCTTCCTCTTCCTTCCTTCCTTCTAACATCCCCAAGAGCAGTGGTGGACTGAGTCTCAAGCCATTCCAATTGACTTTGAGCCTTTGGATGGTTTGTTTGTACATGGGTGTCATGTTCAATGCTTCTCTCATCCTTTGAGGAGAATGGTACTCTCTAATTTTCTACCTCCAACTGAGCCTTCATTATGGCCTCTCTGTCCCTCAAGCTACTTAGTTCTCTACCCATCTCTTTTATCTTTTCCTCCATGTGACCAATGTCCTCCACTCCCTTGGACTTGTAAATCTACATCCATCTATGTGTTCTGGCTCTTTCTTTCTCAAGCTCAAAAAATAATGGGATAGAAAATTTTTGTGGAATGACCCTACCCCCTTCAATAAATCTATAGTAGGAGTCAAGGTTAGGTTGAGGACTAGGTTCCCTTAGCTCTGGGTCCTCTCTCTTTGTTTCTTGCTGCATATTTCCTGCCTTATCCAATTTTTGAGTTTCTTGTAGGTTTAGCAGAGTTTCCTGTAGGACTACCTCTACTTCATGTAGGTCCCATTGTGTATCTTGTAGGATGTATTTTCCTTTGGATGAAGTAGATCTAGTTACAAGTCTTCTCTCATAAGTGGTAGGATACTTAGGGGAGGTTTGTGCTGAGGATCCTTCTTCTTGATTTTTTGTAAGAGGAGCCATCTTATCCTACTATTTAGGTGAGTCCTAAATAACAATGGGAACCTTGGTTGGAGTTTGAGGTTTTCCCTGCCTTATCCTTGTACTTTTTCTTGTTCTGAATTATAAGGGCGTTTGCCTCTTTCTTTTGCCTTTTTTTTTTATAGGGTTGCTAAGGGTAGTGAGGGCAGTTGCTGCCCCTTTCTCAATGGGTTTTGGAGACAGCCTGGGTGAATCCTCCTTATCCTTTGCCTCCTCTTTTCCATTTCCATTTTCACCTTTGTCCTCCTCCTCTTCTTCTCCCTCTAGATCCTCATCTTGTTTACCAGTTTCCTCCTTGACATCTTCCTCTGTTTCTTCATCACTTCCCTTCTCTTTCTCTTCCTCTTCATCCCTCTCTGCTTCTTATTCATCTGTTTCAGTCTCTTCTTCATCCTTTTCACTGATAGTAGGACTTCTATCATATGTGAGGGCCTTGATATCCTCCTCTGCTGGCATGTCTCTGAAAATTTCCCAAGTGATAGGAATTCTAAGGTTTTGGAGGGCATCTTTTATGATGATCCTAATTAACCCATGGTGGGCTAGTTGTTGGTAGTTTCCTTCCTACACCTTCATTCTTGTATTTATTAGTGATTGTAGAAGGAAGTATGGTATGATGAGCCTGTGGTGAGGAGGTGTTTCTACTCCAAACCTCAATTCTTCAAGAAGCCTAAAGTGATATCCATATACCACACTATACCTACCTTCACATGATATGTATTTTATAAGGTGGTAGCTTACCTCATTCTAGGGGTATGGTAGGCTTGCTCTCCTCACTCCATTTTTGTCTTCAATGCGGTCCTCTCCCTCTAAAAAGAATTTCTTCTTTTCATTTTGGTTATTTCCCTTGTCTTCCTTTCTCCAAGGCACTCCTAACGGAAGTGTGGTAATTCTGCTTATGAGTTTAGGGATGAGCTTTATGGAGAGGCCTCTCACCACAATAGTGGCATGGGTTCTGGTCAGTGGAATGAGGGAGAGAAAAAATCCTTGGGCTACTTAATCATCATACCCCCTCAATTTCTCAAAGTACCCCATCCAATTATGCCTTGTGAATATTTCTAGCACAGGAGGGTGTTGGTGAATCCTTACAGTGTTAATAGGCTCCCTTCTATTAAACCCCCCTATCATTTTGTCTCTTGAATTTGAGGAGCAGACATGTATGATACAAAATTTTAATGAAGGAGGAAATGGACTGAAATTTTTATGGATACAATTCCTTTATACAACTATCAATTTCGATCAAACTAGGAGATTTTTCTATTCTTTTTACTTGGAAAAATGGGAGGAAATGTAGATCCTACCTCCTCATAGTGCTTGATGTAGCCAACCCATGTGTTTCTCCCTCTGAAATTTCTCTCTACCAATCCTATAGACTTCCTGACTGTATCATGTAGGATTCTTGTGTGATCCTATAGGA
This sequence comes from Pinus tabuliformis, assembly GCA_031772625.1. Lineage (NCBI taxonomy): Eukaryota > Viridiplantae > Streptophyta > Pinopsida > Pinales > Pinaceae > Pinus > Pinus tabuliformis. Next base: position 792,168,715 of record CM062805.1, read on the forward strand.
TTTCCTGTATGATCCTGTAGGAAGTCCTGCGCGGGAAAAAAAATGAATTTTTCCTCTCTTATAGGTTTCTTGGGGACAAGAGCAAATTTGCTAGAGTGAGCCTCGAGAAGATGAATGCATGAGTGCATGGGGATCATTGTTTATTTCCTCTTATGGTCGAGTTGAGTGAGGTGGTGTGCTAGCAGCCGAAGTACAAATTTCTATTTTTGGACCATTGGTCCCCGATACCACATCATCATTCCCCTCACCTCATAATCAACTCCCACTTCGGGCATCTGTAGTCTTTAACTGCTTTCGACCTCATCCTCCTTTCCTTTGACTTGACTGCTGCCACGTGTGTGAGGACTAATTATTTTGTCCTTGTTGACTGAACAAATGTGGCCAAGTTAACTGGCCACCTTTCGCTTATAAACCAACTCACTCATAACCTTTACATCTTTTGACTACATTATGCAAATGAGAGAGTGAAGCGAGATACTTACCTATGGTAACAATACCTTGCTACAGTTTGTTGAAGAAATGAGATTTTTGATGTATGTTGGTTGCATGTGATCTTCTCCTTCTTCTTCTTCATTTTTATTTTCCTTTGATGATTTCCTTGATGCATAGGTACATAGTGTTGAAGATTATGGTGTTGCTGCTACTCTAGAGATTCTTCTTCCCTTGGATCTCCATGTTGGAAACTTGCTGCAACTTATGATTTTTATTCTGTGGCATAGGCTGCTACAAGATGTCTTGTACTTGCTTCTCCCTCAACAATTTTAATCATTTCGAGGATGATGAACATGGATAGAGAGGAGGCCTAGGGCTATGTGAATGATGAGAAATAACCTTTAGGTGTTGTTCCCCTTTGCTCTCTATCCCATTTTTTTTCTCTATGTTTTTTCTTCAAGACTGTATTTTTTTTTTAACTTATTTTTTTAATGATGAATGCAGGGGTGATCAAGGTGGAGAGAGGTATGGTAATGAAGTGGTGATGTAGGGATTTTATTTTTTACATGGGAAGTTCATTTCCTTGCCCTAGGGTTACTTCCTTTAGGATTCCCAAGCCACTATAATTCCTAGAGGATCATCTTGTAGGTTTTCAGGGGATCCTGTAGAAAACACAGTACCTGTCACACGGAATTGGTCAAGGGTGCGGACACGACTGACCTTCCTAGAAGTCTAAGACGTTCTAATGACAAACAAGACAAAATGGAGTGATCTTTCTCTAAATACACCTTTTACAACATGAAAACTACAAGTGTTTAGGCTTACCTTATTCCAAAACGCTGTTGTTGAAGTCCGTTCTTGACGATCCGGATGAGCTCCTCCTTCAAGTCAATTCCTGCAACCACAAACAACCAAACAATTACCAAGCACTTGCATTTCATATAATAAAACATATATTCAACATGCAGACCAAGGAACACATGAAATAACTCATTAACACAAGCTATTGAGAAAAATAAACCAGTTTGTATTAATAACGAAACAAAGAAACTCTTACAACCTGGCCTTGGTGTTGTGCAAGTTCCTCCCAGGGTCCATCAAGGGTTTTCCTCTACTTTGACAAAGCTCACCCTCTCCCAAGTAGAATCAAGTGAAGACAATCTCTCCTCACAAAGGCTCTAATGGAAGACCTAAATCCTGCAGCATTTACCCAAAGAAAATGTATAGCTCCAACCTCTTCTCCTTCTGGCTCAATGCCTTTATTTATAGTGCTGTAAAGAGGTTATTCAGGTCCACTATCAATGGGATCATCCCCCTCTTTGGGTGGGATAGCTCCCTTATTGATGGGATAAGTTCCCCCTTAATAGAGATACATGAACCAACTGGAGGCGCATCCATTTCATCAAACCGACCTCTAGAATGTTCTAGAAGTAACCACAAGTAACTTTTTCAAGATAAAACTCGCGCATTTTGCCTTTTACAGAGGGACGCACCTGTCCCTTAACATACAGAGCGTCCATGGACGCAGATTTTGTGAACATGATCAGCGTCCCCGCAGGTAAGGCTAGAGAGAACCTGCGACCCCAGAGATAAACATAGTTTTTACAAGACTTTCTCTCTTCTTTGAGTTTGAGATGGATAACAGAGGCATAAGACTTGCCTAGGAGGGTAGCATGACTGTTGATTTGAGCCATACTAACTGTAAGTAGTCAAGGTGACATTTTTTAGTGTAACAGATTGCCCCCTAAAGTGCGAAGCCTGGAATAGAGTAGGGTTTTATAATTCTAGGAAGGGTGAAGTGCTTTATCATTTCAAGGATTGCCTTGTGGATGGCCTGGTTGGAACCTGCAATTTTCAACACAAAATACATGGATAAGATTATATCATCACTGAGGTAGGCATTCCCATACTCAGATTCAAAACTTTAACTAATGGACTAACTATTCTGATACAGGAATGATCTTGCAGTACATCATTTTTATAGACTTTTGTAGACACAGTATGGACGCAGCCATCTGTTTATGATTAGTCTACATAGATAATGAATACAAAACTCCTCGCAGCCTGGATGGTAGAAAACTAGATCCAGGGTCTTCACTTCTACTTCCCGAATTGGTACGATTCTAAGCATGTGATTAAATGATTCGATGTCGAACATGTTAGAAACCACTTGATTACCAGTTAATGATGTGAACTGTTAACAAGCGTGAGAGAAACCACCAGTAATGTCAATGGTCCTCAAAGTACCAAGCACAACCCGTGAAATGTGAATAGATGTTTTGATGTCGAACATTTCACGGAATCCTTTGATCAAAAGTCAATGATGTAAACTGACGTCAAAGGCGAGAAACCTGCCATTGATGCATGCAGACTTCAAGGTACTGTCGATTCCTAAGTCATCTTTCTAGATAATGTGTCGATGTCGATAGAAAGCGACCCGTTGCAGGCAAGCCCGCAACACGAAATCATTGTTCAAGTTGAAGAAATGTTGCTGAAAGGACTGACTCAGGGATGGTCAAATGGATGACAAGTATTTTGCAGATGAAAGTTTTTGCTTGCAGACCTCTTGAACACATAACGACACAACAGATGGCTTGGTGACGAATAACTCAAAGTTAATCCCCGGAACCCGGTTAAAGACTTTCAAAGTGATTTGGTCAACTGTGAGGTAAAAGATTTCCCAACCCAGGTGAATGAAAAGTGTCGTGTTCAAGAGTGGTAATAAAGTTTCTTCTGAGACAAAAGGTGACAAACAGGTTCATTCTTCTCTCTTTTCCCCCACCATTTCTGGCAAGTACCTCTTTATTTTTAACAAGCTTGAGGAGGATAACATATGCTTGATTATAAGCTCATCCTTCGGACGAGTCCAACCTAGTTTAAATTCGAACCCTAGGAAGGAGTGGTTCGTTCCTGTTTGTAATTGAACAGGTCCTCTACTGTAAAAGTTTAACGAGCCCAGTATAGGAGAAACTCGGCGTTTTTCAATTTTAGAGAGTCTGAAAAAACTAAAGGAGACTCCACGTTGAACTTTTTCGTATATTTGTGTCCCTCAAGCCCGAAAAAGTATAAAATAATACCTGGGGGAACCGCTTGATCTTGCGACCAAGGAGTACTTTCATAATAGTGTCGTCAACCTGAAAAGTAAAAAGCGATCAAGGACACGTCGTTTTATTTCCTTATCGAGTTTGAAACGACAAAAACCCGGCAATCTTTTCCTGATTTTGCGGTCAGAAAAGAGCTAAAAGGGGACCGTCTTTTAATTCCGTTTTAACGAGTGTAAAAGAAACACTCGGCGATCTTTTCATGTTTTAGGAGTCAGAAAAGGGCTTAAAAGATGACTCTGATATTTTTGTTTGTGAAAAATTACAATTTCCCTCGAAATCCCTTTGTCCTGCACAAAAGCGACACATTACTCATACCTGTTTAAAATAGGCAAAAATACATTTAAAAACATCTTTTCATGGTAAAAAATGAACTAATTCATCCAAAAAACCTATAAAAAGACCTTTTACCATGTCATTTTTACCGTTTCACTGTTGAGGTTGAAAAAGGAGCTTTTGACAAGAAACTTCCCGTGGTCGCTGCGGAAAATCTGACCGTTGGAATCGAACGCCGTCTCATCCAGGTATTTTACACATCCTACTCTGCATTTCTATCCATTTAGAATCAATTTTTAGGTTTTAGTTTCATTTTTTGGGGGGGTTTTGGTTTTGGAATGCGCCTCTCGGCGGACGCAGGTGCCCTTCGGGTGACCTGCGTCCCCCGACTTTTTCTCATACGGGAAAACGGTCGGAAGACGCAGCCCGCCTTCAGGTCATCTGCGTCCGGGCGCCCTGTGCTACAAAGCCGGGCGTCCTCCGAGAAACGCGCATTTCAAAAAACTCTCTCAAAAAACCACCAAAAATTCCCAAATCAATTTCTAATTGCTATTTTTGATATGCAGGGCATTAATCATGTTAGACTGGAGAGAAAGAGAGCATGTAGAGGAAGATGAAGCTGCAATAAATCATCAACCTTCCCTGGATGCCCTAAGAGCATGCGGATTATACAAATATTGGACCATACCGGGCATGAGGGGCCAGGTAAGATTCTTGGAATGGCTGGTTGAGCGATGGAACGTACAAGAACAATGCTTTTACATAGGAGGGCACCAGCTCGAGATAGAGCCCTCGGATGTATACTTTCTCACTGGCTTGCCAAACAAAGGTGAGCAACTCAGTCTTGCGGGGACTAGGCCGGGTGGCCAATCCCTTGATAGTCTCCGCGAGGATTGGTGCACACGTGGGGCTCACCATTCAAAAGGCATAGAGATAAAACACATCACTCTACCGGAACTCAAAGTCATAGCGTTCACGGTTACCAGAATTTGCGGCGCGGCCGCTTTACACATTGCTTCCGGATCCCAAATGCGGATGGCAATTGACTGTTACCAAGGCACCATTTTCAACTGGTGTGAAGCTGTGTCGGCTCATATGAAGAGCCAACTGACCAAGGCAAAGAACGGACGACTAAAGACTTTTGGATATGGGCCTATAGTCGTGAGCTTTGCCTTGGAGAGAATTCCAATGCTGATCCCTCAGCAACTCACTGTTGATATCTTGGGTCCTCGGCAGCCAAAGCTGATACGATGGGTTGCGGTGATGGCCCGGCATCCTGACGAGGGCGCGACAGTAGTTCGATTCTCAGATAGTTATTTTGACTGGTTAGAGGGCCAGCTTTTTGTGATACAGGACTTTCCGTATGCCGGAATGGATTTCAGAGGTGATCCGGACATGGTTCTTCCACAGGGAGAACAATGGGACGACAGAGGTACTTTTATTTTCACAAGTTTTCTAGTTATGTATTTTTTGTATTTTTTATATATATCGTCTCAAAACTAATAGTAAATCTTTCAAAATGCAGATGTTGGTCCACAGCGTCCAGCCAACCTCCGGCCTTATGATAGACTACATCCAGCTGCACCGGTACCGGCCCCACAGGACGCGACAGCAGAAGTACTAGCTGAGTTGGAGCATGATCTAGAGCGTCTCACGGCAGATATACCTGAGACTACTATGGACGACATTCCTATCAGGCTTCAGCGCTTCGTAGTCGCGGTCCCTGGACCGTTTAGGAGATTTTTGCGTAAGGTAGCCCGCGCAGTGGTGTCGTACAGAGAGCACCACCAGTGATTGACTAGTCACTTTTGTAGTCACATGTGACATTTTTGACTTTTTGTACTATCATTTTGCCGATCATAAGGTGTTTTAAACCTATGATCGAAGACGATGTATATATTTTTGACACACTTCTACCTATATATATATCACTATTACCGGCTTATCTTGTTTAACATGTATGATGAAATGTTTTTAAATTTACTTGCATGATTATCGTAAATGTCTGTCCAACATTCGAGAAGCAATTGCATCTGCTAATGTATTCAAAGACCTTGGAATATGTTGATATTCAATGTAATCAAATTCACGTTCCAAGAGACGCACTCTCAAAAACAACCTTAATAACACAGGATTTCTAATGGCATAAACTCTATTAAGCTGTAATACAACAAGTTCAGAATCTAACCTCACTATCAAACGTCGAATTCCAAATGAAATAGATTCGGATAATAATTCAACCACTGCACTGTATTCTGCAATGTTATTCGTTGTTTGACCGAGGCTTACCCCATGCATAGAAACTAACTCGTCAGAGGGCGAATAGATAACCCAAGCTGCGGAAGAGATATTCCGTGTATTACGACAAGCACCATCAGCAAATCCAATGTATGTTTGGAGAGGCGTCGACATCTACAATATCAAGAGTAAAACCAAGATAAGCCAGAATAATGACGAAAAACCACACTCGCTAAGCTAAGCACACTGACTAAACTAACACACTTGCTAGCTAGAAAGGAAATCTAACCTATCTAAAAATTTCTCCATACCCATCATTTTAAGCATAATACCTCTTTAGGTAAAGTCCATTTCTGGGTTTACCCAAAGAGTCCCCATCAAAATCAACTAACTCATAAGCCCCTTTTGCTAGCTTTCGCTTTACAATGTAGGGCCCATGCCACATGGGAACGAATTTTCCGGCACCTAGCTTATCGTTAGCTTGATCATATAATAGTACTAGGTCTCCTTCCGAAAAACTTCGAGGGGTTACATTTTTATCGTACTGAGCTTTCATTCGTTTCGCGTGAGTCTCGATAGCTAAAGTAGCGTCACGTCGAGTCTCATCTAATTTAGCCAAGTATAATAACCGTTTCTCCTCTTCGGAAGTAGCTGGAAGTAATTCGACAGCCATTTGAAGTGATGGGATTTCGCATTCAATAGGTAACACAGCTTCTAAGCCATAAACTAGCTGGAAAGGGGTGAAACCTGTTGAATTTTTCACTGAAGTTCGATATGCCCATAGCGCCGAAAATAACATGTTATGCCAATTCGTTCGATGGATACCAATGATCCGTCGAATCATGATGACTAGAACTTTGTTGATTGACTCAACCAAACCGTTGGCTTGCGGATAATAAGGAGTAGAGCTATCGTGGCGCAAACCAAGCTGGCTTGTAAGCTCAGTCATCATGACGTTTCGAAAATGGCTCCCATGGTCAGTAATGATTGCTTGTGGGACACCAAACCTAGTTATGATATGATTGAATACGAAAACTGCAGCTGTCTTGCCGCTTGCGTCGAATGTAGGCATCGCCTCGGCCCATTTTGTAAAATAATCAACCGCGAGGATGATATACGCATGCCCCCCGGCCGAGTGAGGGTTACAAGTAATAAAGTCAATGCCCCATTTGGCGAATGGACCAGCGGCAATTATAGGGTGGAGAGGAGCAGGTGGAGCGCGCATCTTTCGATCAAACACTTGACAGTTGTGGCATTTTCTGACGGCAAGGATACAATCTTTAAACATAGACGGCCAGAAATAGCCAGCGCGCAACACCTTCTGAGCTGTGGCATACCCAGACATATGACCGCCACATGCTCCAGAGTGACAATCATTCAAAACTCTCTCAGCCTCTTCGTGAGTTAAACAACGTCGAAAAACTAAGTCTGCCCCCCGGCGATAAAGTGTATCTCCAATAATTCTGTATTGCTGGGATCGAAACCGAATTTTTCGACGGTCTTCCTTGGAAGCTTCAGGCCGAAAGGTTTGGGTTTGGAGATAGATGATTATATCCCCATACCACGGATCTAAAGTGCTAATAAGAAACAAAGATTCGTCCGCAATGGACTCCTCTGCCACAGTCTCTGTGTCAGCACTCGGGAAATCACACATCAATTCCGCAAAAACTAAAGATTTCTTAGACTTGGACTTCTCGAACTCCAAGTCGAACTCTTGCAGGATAACAATCCATTTAGAGTACTTGCCCCCTAGCAGTTGTTTTGTCAAAATATAAATCATAGGGTTGCAATCCGAAATAACCGTAGTTTTGCGAAGAAGAATGTAGTGACGAAAACGCTGGACAGCTTGAACGGCTGCCAGGGCCAATTTCTCCACATGCGAATATTTTAACTCAGTGGGATTTAAGGTTCTACTAAGATAATATATCACATGCTCTGCTTTGAATTCATCTTCTTGAACTAACACCATTCCAATGGTGGAATGCGAAGCTGCGAGGTATAAGAAGTAGTCCTGGTTGTAGTTGGGAGGATGCAATAACGGTGCATGGGTCAACGCGTGTTTAAGTGCATCAAAAGATTGTTGGGCAATCTCGTCCCAAAAGAATTGTGCGTTCTGTTTCAACAACCGTGTAAAACCTTTAGTGACCTCGGCGTAGTTTGGGATGAATCGGCGTAAAAAGTTCGCTTTCCCTTGCAAACTTTGGAGTTGGCGCAAACTCGAAGGAGGAGGCAATTTGATGATAGCCTCGACTTTCGAGGGATCGACGCGAATGCCGGCTTTTGAAACAACAAATCCCAGCAATCGACCTGTTTCTATACAGAAAACACACTTGTGGGGATTCAACCGAATTCGATAATGCCTACACCTCATAAAGATTGCTCGTAGGTGGACAAGGTGATCAGCTCGACGTAAAGAATGAGCAGGCAAATCATCGAGATAGGGTTGCACAATGTGCTTGATATCATGAAATGCGTAGGACATCGCCCGTTGAAAAGTAGCGCCGGCGTTCTTAAGCCCAAAAGGTAATTTGCAATAAGCAAATGTCCCCCATGGACAAATGAATGCCGTTTTTGGTTGATCGGCAGGTAGAATATTGATTTGATTATAGCCTGAGAAACCATCCATGAAGGAAAACATCTCACTTCCGGCACAATCATCAATTATTTGATCGATATAAGGCGTAGGATAGTTGTCTTTTGGACAAGCTCGATTGATATCCCTATAGTCGATACAGATTCTTATTGTTCCTTGTTTTTTATTGACGGGAACAATATTCGATACCCAATCCGTTAACGGGATCGGATAAATGAAACCTGCTTTCAACAGCTTTTCGACTTCTGCTTTAATCGCAGCCGCTTTTCGAGGGTGAATCTGACGCAACCGTTGCCGAATGGGTTTAGCATCCGGGTAGGTCTTTATTTCATGAATAACAATGGCAGGATCAATTCCCGGCATTTCCTCGTAAGACCAGGCAAACACGTCGCGGAATTCTTGGAATAGGGCCTTGTAAGTTTGGATTTCTTCTTCAGTACATGCGGCACCTATATGAATGTTCTCCTCGATTCCGGGCTTCACTGAAATATCAATGGGAATAGTACGAGAAATATTCCCTAAATTCAGCTCTGAATCAGAATGTTTCGTTGGATCCTGAGCGTCTTTGACATATTCAGCGGTAAAGATAGATGAAAAATCATTTTCAAATGCATCATCCTTAGGTAAAAACGAAGATCTGTGATGGAGATCTTCCCATGGTAGATCGTCTACACTTAGGATTTCGCGAAGTTGTTCGTCAGATGACACTTCTTCGGGAAACGTTATCCGTTCTAAGGGTGAGGTGAAAAGTGACTCTTCACTGACCACATTCATTTGGTCGGTTGAATGAAAGTCGGTAAAAGACATAAGAGCTTCATAAGCAATCTCATACGGACTCAACGGCATAACATCACCGAGTGAGTCTAGCTCAGAGTCAGAGGGAACATACCAAGGATCATCATAAATAATGTTTTCTGACGTGATCATATGAATCGTTGCAAACGAAGGGTCTGCATTGAGTGGAGGGAGAGGAAAAGTTCCCAGTAAACCGGAATCCTTAACTAAACCTACACCAATGTCCCTATAAGGGATTGTCGTTTTACCAACATGCTGGATAGTTTCTGAAGAGGTTGGGTCGGATGAAAAGTATGTCAGCTGATCAATAGTCACGATCTTACCGTTATGTGGAAACTTAATGACTCTGAAGACCGATGAAACGACCGCTGTCATAGCATATGACCAACTTCGACCCAAAAGAAGGTTGTAGTCTAGAGGGGCATCAACCACTTCCACATCCAGACTAACGGTTTTACCTTCGACCCCTATAGGCAATTCTTGTAGAATACCAAACGGACGGAACCCACGGCCATCAAAGGCCTTAAGGATGGTGGGGGATTGGTTCAACGAAGGAGAACCAAGCGATCTCCAACATTGAATCGACATAATACACGTAGAAGCTCCCTCATCAATCACAGTCCGATGAATAGGCCTGTTTTTGACTATCACTGGAATTTGGAAAGCCATTTGATGGGGGAGACGCGGTGTACTATTTTCTAGATCAAAGATCATTAGGTTCGGGTCCTGAACATCGACAGCTCCGATAGCCGACAAAAGCAATTTTCGTTGCGCTGGACATGATTGCAGCACTTCGAGTGCCGACATTGCTGAAGGTGAAACAGCTAAGTCTTCAACAATGTTGTAATTCTGGGCTGCTCTCGCATGTGGATTGAAAGCAGACCTTCGAAGTACACCCTTGGCGGGCGGCTTAATCACTAAGTCTGGGTTAGGTTTTTCGATCTGTAGTGGATCGGAACCAGGAGTTGAGGTTGATGGGTTAGAGTGAGAAGATTCTGCTTCCTTACCATCAACAGGAGCCTTACTACCATAATCTTGCGATCGAGTCGCAATCCTGACATGAGACATCATCAAAATGGGTTCTTCACTGGCATTCGAAGAAGAACCTATCATCTTATTCTCCTGCTCTGGGAATGGATTTTTTAACACAGCAGGAGTGGGAGAACCTTTGACTATTTTCACTACCTCGGCCCGATGAGGGCAGTCTCTCGTAAAATGATCTTCTTCACAAATAAGACAAGGATATCGAGGTTTGCGCTTTTCGTCATTGGTTTCCGACTTTTCCGTTTTCTCCTTTGGAGCCTTGTCTGCTTTAGCCTTCTTCTTTCCTTTCTTCTTTCCACCGTTTTTTGATTTGGCCGTAGATGACTCTACAGCGTGAATGTCGGCGGTAAGTTCAGGAGGAGAAGACTCTCCTGTCGGAGAATCAGGCAAAGTGATAATTGGAGTATTGGAGGCCTTGGAAGACTTCTTCTTACTCTTCGTAGTCACGATACCAATCATACCATCAGCGGCATGAGATCCCGAAGGAGCAGCAGCGATTTGGTTTGACTTTGGAAGATCCGGAATTTTCTCATGTAACGTACCCGACTGAGTGTAAACTAAGTCAAGGTATTGTGCCTGAGCAATGACTTGCTCCTCAGTAACTACTCCGGCCTTAGCTACATCTTCAGTAATTCTTGGTAATAATGATTTGACAAACCATTCAGCTAAGATTTGGTCCGGGATAAAAACTTTCACTAATCTTCTTCGACGTCTCCACTCATGGATGTGATCAGAAATGTACGTGGATGTCGATTGTTTTAGCGAAGTTAATAATTCTGTACCATTATCGTATCTGACTGGTAACTGAAAATGAGTTAAGAACGAGGTAGCTAACTGGCTAAAGTTGTAAAAAGAGGCCCGTGGTAACTCAATGTACCACTTGGCTGCGAGACCAATGAGTGTACGCTGGAAAAGACGTAAGCGGATGGAATCATCTGAGATGGAATTTGATGCACACCAGAGGTGGTAAGTCATCACGTGATTAGACGGATCCTCTCCAGACTTACCTTCGAACTTGGGTATATCGCTGGGCAACTTATTTGGCATTGGCGGCCAGAACTGAAGATATTGAATTGGATCGTTCGTTAGGCGCGTCAAGTCGGGTAAATCTAAAGTTGCAATAAACGGTAACTGCCGGTTAGGATCTCTAAAACTCTGAGTCACAATACCAGCCCCAGGAGGAGGATATCCAGGATAACTAGGAACAGGAGTCGCATTTGGGATATTATATCCTCCTGGAAAACCAGGATTAACCGGACCGTACTGGGGTTGCTGAGGTTGTTGATAAGTGTACCCAGGATACGGTTGATACTGGTAAACCGGTTGTTGGGCAGCTTGCCCAGGTTGATACTGTCCCTGGTACGGAGGTTGAACAAATTGAGGTTGAGTAGTAACAACCGTACTTGTACCAGGTTGGCCTGCAGGCATCTGGACTGTGGTTTGAACCGTGGGTCCAGACAACGGTACAGATGTCTGAGGAGTGGTTACAGGGACAGTAGAAACCGGAGCTGCCGATACTCCAGAAGTAAGCATGGTAGATGAAGCGGTAGTTGCTGCAGCCGTGTGAGGTGGAGTACCAGGTGCAATTGGCGGCTGAGTAACTACGGAAGTTACAGGGGTCTGAACACTTGACTGGACAGGTTGCGGTTGCTGGGGTGGACCAGGAACTGCAGGTTGTCCTGCTTGAGGTACCGACTGTATACTTGGTTGCGACATCTGTTGACCCTGTGACGGATCCCATGTTAACATTCCAGGGTATTGACTCGTAACAGGTTGAGGATACTGAGATCCATAGCCGTATTGAGGATAGGGTTGATAACTGTAAGGTGTAGTCCCATATGATTGCCCTTGAGGTGGTTGATAACCTTGACCAGGGTATTGACCCGTAGGTTGATAACCTTGAGGTAAATACGAATACTGGGGTTGACCTTGACCTTGAGGTTGGTATCCTTGAGGTTGATACCCTTGGGGTTGATACCCTTGGGGTTGCCATCCTTGAGGTTGCCATCCTTGAGGTTGATATTGATACTGAGGTTGACTTTGGGGTACATATTGAGGCTGGGGTTGATACCCTTGGGGTTGATACCCTTGAGGTTGCCCCCCAGTCACGAATGAAGTACCTTGAGGTTGCCCCCCAGGCATTAACGAAGGTTGCCCCCCAGGCGGTAATTGGCCACCTTGAGGTTGGTTAATGGGAGTTGAACCTGACATCATATAAACGTCACCTATACTCAATGGTACATTACCACTGTTTCCAACTAATAACCCATGATCAATGGGTTGAGGAGATGCTCCCGCAAAGGTACCAGAAAGTGATTGATACCCAGTAGGAACAGAAGGACCGCCATGTAAAAATGATTCAGGACTTTGTGAAAACACAGATGACTGACCAGACATATTTACAGGAGAATGAATTCCTCTAGGTGGAACCGGAGTACGAGGTGTAGAAAAACCTACTGAGTTGTCTAAAAAATTGGTTAATGCAAGGTACCAAGATTCACTTCTAGGAGGACTGTAAAAGATGGATTCACGCTCCCTTAGATCAAGGGTAATTAGATCTTCAGAATCAGAAACGCCTATTTCTTCCTCTGGAACAAGTTCTTCTATAGCAATTAATCCAACAGGAAGATTTTCGGTGATAATTCTTTCTATTCTTGGTGAATCAGGAACACTAGGAGTTGGAGTAACAGGTTCGGAAATTTCAGGTTCTTCGCCTGTTTCACTGGCAGATGAAAAACTACCAGCAAGCTCGGAAACTGTAACAGCTTCGGGATTGTAACCTGTTTCTAAACTTTGGTAATCTGGATGGACTACCAAGGAAGATTCTCCTTCTTCAGGTGATCCTACTCTACTGCCACTAGGAGGAGTTACAAGGACCTTTAACCCTTCTAAATGACCCGGAATGTCTTCAGGAGATTCACCCCGCGATTTACGGAGTTTTCTTAACAAATCTATTCCGGTAACAATCTCAGGAGACTTGCCCCGAAGTCTACGGGACTGTCTCGGTAATTCCGCCACAATTAAAGATTTTAACTACAACACACGAAAACAAAGTAAAAAATTTCAAATCAAACCACCTAAAGTCTTCTAAAGAACCAAACAAATTTGAAGCACACGCCTAAATAATCTAGAGCGTCAAACCACACACAAACAGTAGTCTTCCGGACCAAAAGCGCTAGTTGGTGATTAGGCCCAACCTCGCAGGATTCAGTACAGAAATGGTGGGTGGAACAGTTACCCCGGCAACCTGCTTAATGAATAGACTGGACCAAGTTCCTCCACTTTAACCGTCTCGAAGTGAAGCGAACCCCCCAGAAAATCCAAGTGAGTATAACCGACGTCTGCTCCAGGTACAGTGGGACCTTCCCTCCACCGTCACCTTGGGTAGAATCCTAGATATTATGGCCACTAAGGTTACCAATCACAACAATTACACCTGGGGGAACAGTCTAAACTCCGACAGCACGCAAGGGCAGAGTAGCAAGCTCCAATCCCCTTACCGGCTCCTTGACAACAATCCAAGGTTTACCGATAAGTGACCCCTGGCTCCTCGACAATGGTTAATCTGAGGTTTACCGTTTGTAATACGTACTGCCTGGCGTCGTTCCCAACGAGGGAGGAATGATCCCCTCACTGGTTCGGACACGAGCTCGTGCTTCTCCTTTAAGAGGAGCTTTCCCAGAATGTAACTGAAACAATTGGATTTGTTCTACTCAAGATAGACTATCTGTTTGGTTTTGTAGTCTTGGAGAGTTAAGTACTCACCTACTCCAAGACCCTAGCCTAAGCTATGTTGGTGCTTCAGAGACCTAGAAAAATAAAGATTACTAGATTGATTTTAATTTAAGCGTTACTTTTAAGGTTGTTTCTTAAGTCAAAAGGTGATGGAAATGAAACCAGTGGTGTGTTGACTCGACTCGAAACCACTACAAAATGCACCTAGAATGATTTATCCACTACTTTACTTTTTCGATGAATTGCTTAACTAAAAAGTTGAGAGAATGCAATCTTTATAAAAACAACTTCTTAATTGAAGACAATCAAAGAAACAATTCGTTTTTCTTTTCCAAGCGTAAAAACATAACTTCTCTTTACATGCACGAAAAAACTCTTTTCTTCTTTCAAAAACAAAAAGCTACTTGAAACAAGACTTTTTAAGAAGATGTTTTTGTATTTTTCTTTTAATAAAGCAAGTAAATCTAATATAACCAAAAATCAATCTTAACAACTCTTAAAACCTATGAAAATGCACTCATAAGCAAACTAAAGGCAAATTTACTCTAAGCAATCTTAACGAGGCCAAAACTAACAATGATTATTTCTAAGGTGTTTTACTTGATCACAATCAAATCAAGGACTAGCTTATTGCAGAACCAAAAACTAGTCAAAACAAAATTCTAATCTTTTTGTTCTTTTTGTAAAATGGAAATCAATACTTTATAAACAAGCAAATCGAAATTTGACCCAAAACAACTCAAATGGCAAGTTGCTCACAAAAGGAGACTTTACGACAGGCCCGACTTCTAAGAAGGTTGACTAACCAGAGAGATCTAAGGCTGGACAACTTTCTACTATCAAAGTCACTACAAAGCCTTTCCAAAAATCAAACCCTAGGTCTAAACTTCGTTGAAAACCACTAAAACACTCAAAGCTCACAAAACAAGTTCAGGTGAAAATTCTTGACAGGGTACTAAAGGATCTGGGCAGAAAACACTAAGGAAAAACAAAATCTAAAAGCAATTTAAAGCAAAAATGGAATTTTCTTAAAGTTTACAGGAAGACGCAGGTAACCCGTTGTCACAGGTGCGGCCCCGCTCTGTGCAGACAGCAACAGCGCGTCCAAAGACGCACTGTGCAGTACTCAGAGGGTGCGTCCTTCTGGAAAAATGAAGAAAAACCAAATCTAACTAAATCTGAAGCTAAGCCACCCAAATACTAATTCTCACAGTCAAAAACCAGAAAATAAAAATGATTTTCTCAAAGCAAAGTTCATATAAAGGAAAAGACTCTCTCATTAATGGATATCCCCAGCGGAGTCGCCAATTTGTCACACGGAATTGGTCAAGGGTGCGGACACGACTGACCTTCCTAGAAGTCTAAGACGTTCTAATGACAAACAAGACAAAATGGAGTGATCTTTCTCTAAATACACCTTTTACAACATGAAAACTACAAGTGTTTAGGCTTACCTTATTCCAAAACGCTGTTGTTGAAGTCCGTTCTTGACGATCCGGATGAGCTCCTCCTTCAAGTCAATTCCTGCAACCACAAACAACCAAACAATTACCAAGCACTTGCATTTCATATAATAAAACATATATTCAACATGCAGACCAAGGAACACATGAAATAACTCATTAACACAAGCTATTGAGAAAAATAAACCAGTTTGTATTAATAACGAAACAAAGAAACTCTTACAACCTGGCCTTGGTGTTGTGCAAGTTCCTCCCAGGGTCCATCAAGGGTTTTCCTCTACTTTGACAAAGCTCACCCTCTCCCAAGTAGAATCAAGTGAAGACAATCTCTCCTCACAAAGGCTCTAATGGAAGACCTAAATCCTGCAGCATTTACCCAAAGAAAATGTATAGCTCCAACCTCTTCTCCTTCTGGCTCAATGCCTTTATTTATAGTGCTGTAAAGAGGTTATTCAGGTCCACTATCAATGGGATCATCCCCCTCTTTGGGTGGGATAGCTCCCTTATTGATGGGATAAGTTCCCCCTTAATAGAGATACATGAACCAACTGGAGGCGCATCCATTTCATCAAACCGACCTCTAGAATGTTCTAGAAGTAACCACAAGTAACTTTTTCAAGATAAAACTCGCGCATTTTGCCTTTTACAGAGGGACGCACCTGTCCCTTAACATACAGAGCGTCCATGGACGCAGATTTTGTGAACATGATCAGCGTCCCCGCAGGTAAGGCTAGAGAGAACCTGCGACCCCAGAGATAAACATAGTTTTTACAAGACTTTCTCTCTTCTTTGAGTTTGAGATGGATAACAGAGGCATAAGACTTGCCTAGGAGGGTAGCATGACTGTTGATTTGAGCCATACTAACTGTAAGTAGTCAAGGTGACATTTTTTAGTGTAACAGTACCCTTGCAAACTGAGGCAAATGAGTGAAAAAATGAAAGGAATGGTGGAATGATGAAGGATAATGGATGCAGAAATAAAAATATGTGTGGAATAGGTCCCTTTTTATTCTCCTTTGATCTCTGTCGTCCTCCTGCTGACCTGCAAATAATTTTTCATGATTTCTCTTTTCTCTTTTTTTCATTTTTTTTTTAAACAACTAGTCTGCCTCTAAGAGGTTTTCATCCTTGGGTGCCTCAAGAAAGGTGTTCACCCAAAGATCATTTTATTTCTCTCTTTTTTCAACACCATTGGGCCACCTCAATATGTTTTCAACCCAATAGTGGGACTCAGGTTGTACCTCATGGAGGTTTTCACCTGATTCTCCTTATTTTTTCTCTCTTTTTTTCAGTGACTTGATAAGGAAGGAGCTGAGACTTGCTCCACCACCATCATTGTTTTGTTGATACCATCTATGAACTCTTTCCTTGACAATTTCCTTTTGCAAACTTTCAATCTGTGCCCATTAACAAGTAAAGGAATGGCCTTTGCATCTATGGTTCTTGTTTGCACTGAACCATTATCATGACATCTCTCAATAACATAAGGCCCTAACCATCTAGTCCTTAACTTTCCCTTAAAGTCTTTATATATGGAATCATATAAAAAATCCCAATTACCTTATTGAAATTGCTTATCCCTGATGTTCTTATCATGCTAGATCTCCCTCTGAATTTAAGTTACCTTTGTGTGTAGGAGGGCCTACATTCTAAACTCATCTAAACCATTCAACTGGAGCAATCTCTCTTTTTTTGCACTGCTGAGATCTACATCTAGTTGGGCTGCCATCCTCAATGTATTATACTCAAATTCAATGGACAGTAGGGCCTTCTTCCGATAGAACAGATCATAGGGTGTGAATCCAGTGGTGGTCTTTCAGGTGGTATTATAGGCCCAGGTGGCCTCAACTATTCTATCTACCCAATCTTTTCTATTTCTCCTCACCACTTCGGTTAGAATTCCCTCCAGTGCTCTCTTGGTCACCTCCACTTGCCCATTATTTTGTGGGTGATAGGGAGTGGAGGTTCTATGCTTAATCTTGTGCTGGCTTAACAAGCCTTCAATCATGTTAGAGGTAAACTGGCTGCCTTGATCAGTGACCAGCTCTCTAGGGTACCCAAACTTGTAGAATACATTCTCCCTTAAGAACTCAACCACCTTCTCCTTTGTTGTTGCCTTGATTTCCTTGGTTTTAGGCCACTCCATCCAATAGTCAGTGCACACAATGATATACTAATTTTTCTTGGAAGGAGGATCAATAGGCCCAATGAAATCCATGCCCAACTTGTCAAATGGCTTGAAGGTCACTTGAGGTTACAGAGGAATTTCATCCTTTGGAGTAGGCTTTCCCATCCTTTGGCACCAATCGCACTCACTAGTGTAACTTGTCACATCCTGATGAAGAGTGGGACAATAATAACCAGCTTGTAACACCTTAAATGGTTTCCTCTTTGCTGCAAAGTGACCCCCACAAGGCCCATCATGATAGTTCAGAAGGATGTCAAAGACTTCCTCCTCCCTGACACATCTTCTCAGAATTTGATCCAGGCCTAGTTTGAAGTGAATGGGGCACTCTTCCTCACAATCTTGCTTTTCTCTTTGGAAGAAAAGTTCAGTGGGAACGGTGCAGATACCAAATAGTTTGATACGTCAGCAAACCAAGGAGAGAGAACTAAAATGGAAAATAAGTGTTCATCTGGTATCTGATCATCAACCATTCCTTCCTCACCTATAGGCAAATTTAATCTGGACAAAAAATTTGCAACAACATTTTCCTTGTGAGGCTTATCAACAATAGTTAGATCAAACTGTTGTAATAAAAGTAACCATCTAATAATTTGGGCATTCAAATCAAGTTTATTCATTAAATATTTGATTGCAGCATGGTTAGTATGTACAAATGTTTGATAACATGTAATGTAATGCCTAAATTTGTTCAATGAATACACAACAGCCAGGATCTCCTTTTCGTCACTATGTAGTTCAGTTCAGCCTTTGACAGATTCTTACTGAAAATGTAGATACCATAAGGAAATTTTTCATCTATCTGGCCTAGAGCTGCTCCTATGGCTTTGTGTGAGGTATCAACATGTATATGAAAAATAAGGGCCCAATTTGGGCCTCTGAGAAGCGGTGTAGTGGTTAACTTGTCCTTCAAGGTGTCCAGGGCCTCTTGACAGCTTTTTGACCATACAAACTCAGATTCCTTGGCCAACAACTAAAATAAAGGAGAAGCTAACTTGTTGAAGTCTTTTATAAACCTTCAATAGTATCTAGCTAATCCTAGGAAACTTCTGACAGTCCCTTCAATCATCAAGAACTCACATTTTTCAGGACTACGGGATAGGTTCATTTCAATGCATTTGTTCAACACCTTACCTAAGTTGAACAGAGCCTCCTAGAAATCACATCCATAAGGTGTAAGATCATCCATATATATCTCTACTGCATCATGGACTAACTCGGTAAAGATACTTAGAACTGCTCTCTGGAAAGTGGTAGCAGCGTTACATATGCCAAAAGGAATAGCCCTATAGGCTAAAGTACCCCAAGGACAAGTGAAGGTGCTCTTATCCTGGTCTTCCAGGCTGATATGGATTTGATTATACCCACTAAATCCATCTAGGAAAGAGAAAACCTTTTTCCCTGCGAGGCCATCTAGCACTTGGTCGATGAAAGGTAGATGGAAATGGTCCTTCTTTGTGGCTTTGTTTAACCCCCTGTAATCGACACAAATCCTCCACTTACTATTTTTCTTTGGAACCAACACCAAAGGAAAGACCCACTCACTGTCTAAGATAGGGTAAATGAATCCTTCATCTAGTAGCTTTTGCAGTTCTTCTTTGATTATATCTTTAAGAGCTGGATTCATTCTCCTTTGGGGTTGTTGGACTAGCTTGCAACCTTCTTTGATATAAATGTGGTGAGTACACACTAAGAGGTGCACTCCCTTCATTTCTTTGTAACTCCAAGCAAAGGCATCCAGATGTTCCTTTAGCAGGTTTCACAAATTTTATTCTTGGTAAACAAAAAGAGATGGGTTGATTTTCAAAGCTCTCTTAGGGCCGAATTCTATGGTTTTGACATGGATAGAGTTGGAATCGACTAAGAATAGATCAATTTGATGGTTGTCTTAGGTTTCCTTTACTACTTCTTCTAAGGAAAATGTACTGGGAGTTGGACTTTGGAGTATGTGTTCAATCAAATCATCTTCACCCTGTTGTCCCCTTCCCATGGTTGTTTCTAAGGTATAGAGTTGGGCAGAATAAACTTCATCTTCTTCCTCCTCTTCCAACCACAAAGGTAAGTCATGTTCTAGAGATGGCTGAGCAGGAGGGTATAGGACTAACTACTTGGGCATATGTCCATTCTTGATGGTCATATTTCCAGCCCTACAGCTAATGTAGGCATCGGTAGTGGCTAACAAAGGCCTCCCAAGGATGAGAAGGTAACCAGTAAGCTTAGCCTTAGGCTGGATAACTAGGAAATCTGTAGGGTATTCCCAAGAGTCAATGGAGACCATCACATCCTCCACAATCCCGTTAGGGATCACTGTGGAGGAGTCTGCAACTTGTAGAACTATTGTGGTCTTTCTCAGTGAACCTTGGAGGTTGAGCTTGAGCATGGTGTCCTTGGTCATCACATTAATGGAAGCCCCAAGATTGATCAAAGTGTGTGGGACAATGGTTCCATTGATGTGCACATCTACTACAGGGCTTATAGGGTCCAAATACTTTGGAAAAATTACCTGCCCCAGCATTAAGTCAGATAGTTGTCCAATGACATTAATGGTAGCAGAATCTCTTCTTCACCTCCCTGGATGCTTGAAACACTTCTCCTTGATAAACTTGTTGTAAATAGGTACATCTTTTATAGCTTGGAGAAGTGGAATTCTGACAAAGAGGTTTTTCAATTCTCCCAGAAGTTCACTCTCTTCTGGGGTAGGTTGGAGTGGTTGGGTTAATCTCTCAGGAAATGGCGGTGGGTTTACTTTAGGCATGCTTTCCTCTCTTTCTTCATCAACCTCCCTAGGTGGAGGTATAGGTTGGTTTTCCGAGAGTACCCTCCCAAATCTCAGGTTGATTTCTTGAATCTCCACAACATAAGCAGGATAGGATGTCTCTCCACTGTATAGTTGATGTGCATGTCTCTTATTCGGGTTCGGATTTGGATGGGTAGGCATCTGGGATTGTTTAGGTGGAGCAGAGTGTAACAGTTGTGGTTGAGCGGGTGGCGAAGGCAATAAAGCTGGAGCATTGTTGTATGGGGGCCTCCACCTAGGACGGTGCATTCCACTGATGTTGTGGCAAAGAATATGGTTGAAATCACTGGTTGGTTGGCTAGGAATAACACTAACGTGCAAAGGACCAAGGAAGAGGTGTAGACTAGGAAGGATGAGCAGGGGGCCCCCAAGAAGGTATGGATGTGATATGGTTGGGGTTGTAATATGCATGGGATGACCCTTGCATGCCCTGCTGATATGCCCTAGGCCCATGAGGTCTCCTTTGGTTTATGTAGCAGAGTTTTTCAGTTACCCCTTCAACTCCTTGATATACAGCTTGTAGTCTAGGGAGAGAAGGACACTTGTCTATGGAGTGATTTTCTTCATAGACTTAGTAGATTTCAATAGAGTTCAATGGACATTCATTCCTAGGGTGCCTCCTAGTGCATCTAGGGTAGAAAATGGATAAGTTTCTCTTTGCTTCCTCTTGTTTTCTCTTAATGTGCATAGTGTCCATCTGTAGGGCAAGGGTTTGCAACATCTCACTCTTGAAATCCTCCAGCATGTTTCCAATTTCACCTTTGATGGATGAATTGGAAGACGATGGACTGACCATAGGTTGACTACCCCTACCCTTTTTCCTAGCTACCCTAGAATGGTTTCTAAAGACAGTCTTGATATCATCATAGGGTCATTGGTAGATATCCCCTCCTACTAACAAGTTTAGGGTATCCAGAAGATCTTCCCTTACTCCTCTAAGCAGGACTAGCTTCAGTGACTCAGGGTCAAATGTGCACCTGGCCCTTTTGTAGCTAATCTGGAATCTTTCTTCATAAACCTCTAGGGGTTCATCATTGCCTAAGGTCATCCTAAAAATTTCCTCTTTAGTGTCTTTAGACCTACAGTAGTCTCAATACTTGTTGTTGAAGGCTTGTTGCATCTGATCCCAAGTTGTGATGCTATCTCTGGGTAAACCCATGAACCAGCACAAAGCAGCATCCTTGAGAGTGGATGGAAATAGTTTCAACTTCTGCTCATCATTAGTGTAGTCATAGGTTCGGCATATGACAGCAAATTCAAACAAGAAAGTTTTTGGATCTTCTAAGGTCAGGCCATGGAAATAAGGAATGGAAGAGCAGCTTATATTTTTCATCTTAGTATCCCCATTGGCTTCCCTGATGGGGAAGACACCCTCAACTCTTTCTCTATTTCCTCTGTCATTTCTGTTTTCAGCCTTTGGTTCAGTAGGAATGGGTTCTTCTTCTTCTTCTTCCCCTGTAGGTTCTTCAAATATTTCTGGTTGGTCACCTAAGGGTTCCTCCAGTTCATAGCCACTGAAGAAGAGGGAAGGTTGGTTGTTAGAAGTAGTGGGGGTATTTGGCAAAAATTTCCCTAAGCTATCCCTATTCCTATGAGTCATGGAAAAATGTTTTTGTTGTGTTTTGTGTTTTTTTCAAACTTTGAAAGTAATTGCAGAATTGGAATTGAAATTGTAAACTGAATGAAAACTATTGACTGAATGAAAAATTAATTGCTTGATTGAAATATTACTTGCAAAATGGAAAGGAAAGAAAAGAATGCAGAATGGAAAAGGAAACAAACTAAATTACTTTTGTAGAAATCAAACTAATAGCAGAATAACAGAAACAAGAAATGGAAGAAAGAAAGAAGTAATCACATATTACTCAGACACCTCCTCGACAATGGCGCCAAAAAGTGATGAGCACCAGTATTGCAGCAAGAATGCTGCAACTCCTGGGGCTTCCAGGTTTACTTTATCAACTTGAGGTTCGTACAAACTTGGAGGTGACAGTGTTGTATACACAAGTAAAAGTGATGTTTCTGCCTTTTGTCATTGTTCAGCTAGCAAGATACGACTAGGATTTTCAATCCAGACTTCTATGGATTCAGAAGAAGCTTGATTACTGATGAAAGAAAGAGAAATATACTTCTAGGAGAAATCTTGTCTACTGCAATAAGGAAAAGGACTGAAATCCAATGCTAAAAACACACAATTTCCTAACTAACTGCTGAGAAACTATGTTTTACAATAATTCCAAGCTAACATGTATGAAATGCTACTGTCCTAAGCATGGAAGTTCAAAACATCAAAGATCACTATTGTGCATGTAAAGGACTAAAATAAATCTATTTTTTTCTTTTTATTCTTTTTATGGAAAAACAAGTGTGAAAGCTAATCTCTTTTGGTGGTGTGGTAGGTGGCTCAGGAATGCTCGTGGATGGTTGGAAGGTTTGGGAGACCCTTAGGTGACCTTGTGTGGCTTCCTAGAGGTTTTCCCTCAATTCAGCCTCAAAACAGGCCACTACAGGAAAACCTCCATGATGTCCTAAAAACCTATAGGATTCCTTGTATTTCTATAGGATACAACCGAGAGAAAAACGATGGGTGCTGAAGGTGATGGAATTCTTAGGGAAGGTGGTTGGTGGATGGAATGGAATGAGAAAATTCCTAGGATCCCTCAGAACTCGAAACCAAGGTTGGGAGATGGTTGGATTTGCTCAACACGCTTGAAGAAGTTTCCTTAAAGAATGATGAAATTGGTGAGGGTCTTAGTTAAAGTTAGGAATGATCATGGATGCATGGAGTTGGAAGGAGGTTACTTGCTATGAAATCTTTCTCTACTTTTTAAACACATCCACTGCATCAAACAATGATATTTTCCCAAAAATCATGTAAACAAGAAGAATTTCAATGAGCTAAAAAAACAGATTTTAATGAGCTAGTTGTCTACTTCATGTATGAGGAAAATTTGCAGAATAAGATGAATTCATTGATGAGATCTACTATAAGACTAAAGATGGAAGAAATGATGGCTAATTCCTACACTTGCAAACCAATTAAATGTTGGCTTAAGCACAAGAAACTATAAATTCTATGAGAAAGCAGAATTCTGTCTTTTTGGGGTTGCATGGGGGTCCTTTCCTCAAATCATGATCCTTGAAGGAAGAAGTGAGGCCAAGACACCTACTAATAGCTTTTTTATGCTCCTTTTATCCCTTCTAACCTACTGCTAAATTAAAGCACAAATGGAAGCAAACTAATAACCAAACTAATCAAATCTACACTACTTGCAATGAAACACTTCCAAAGGCAATTCAACCATGAATCTATGAAATTAATCTAAGAATACAGATACAAGAAGAGGAGCCTTTGCTGCTAGGGTTGGGCCCTAACCCAAGAGCTTCAGCTCTCTAAGTTAACTCAGTACTGGATCATGAAAAAGCTCATTCTCATTATCAAAACAGAAAATTACATAGCAATGCCTTCCACAAGTCTGGAGCTCAAAAATAACTAGTGTTTTTAAAACAAAAATTTGAATCCTAATGAGGCTCTAGGCCTCTTTATTTATACAACTGAAGTCCCCAATGACTTCCTTAAATCTAGGTAGGCTCGGCTCCCAAACTCGAGATGAACTAACTCATTGACTATCACTTGCTCGGCTGCCTTTTTGATCTTCATGATTTGGCTGCTTGTACTCCGAGTTGGTGTGATTGATGGAGGAATATTTGAATGAGGGAGGAGTAAATGAGGAGGATTTACCTCCTACAATCTCTCTTCCTTGTCTCATTTGAGTTTCAGACCTTAATCTTTCCAAAATTCCTTGATTTTCTCTCACAAACTTGCATTCAATGCACATTAGTCCACTAGGCATAATATCTCACTTTAACTCATCTCATTAAACAAAATATAATCAAAACATGTAATAAATTGTGATAAGAGTTTATTTGACTAAGCTAGGAGGTGAATTAAGGTCCATATAGTTACCCAATGATGAGTCTCATCAACGTTGAGCTTTGTGATCATGTTATTTCTATTTTGATTGACCCTGGATCTAATTATAGCTATGTTAGTCCTAACTTGGTGGATAAGTGTGGTTTGAGTATGGAATTTCATGCAGAGTCTTGGTTAGTGCAATGGCTACAAGTACAAAGAAGTGAGTTCATCATTGGGTAAGAGCTTGTGCATTTGATTTGAATGGTATTCCTACTGCAACACATCTAAATGTATTACCGTTGGGATCATACAGTATGTTGTTGGGTATGGATTGGTTGTATCTTCATAGAACCAAGGTAGACTGCTATGATAAATCTATTAAGTGTGTTGATGATAATGGGGAACCAAGAGTCTTGCATGGTAAGAAGAAAGCCACATCAGTTAGGATGGTGACATCTATGCAAGCAAAGCGTAGCTACAAGAAAGGGTTTATGTTATTTGCAGTACACATTTCTAGTGATAAGGGTAGGGAGGTTGAGGATGCATATTTGTTCAGTAGGTACCCAATTTTGCAGTAGTTTCAGGATGTATTTCTTGAGTACATCATAGAGTTTCCACCTCATAGGGAGGTATACTTTTCTATTGAGTTAGTGCCAGGGGTAGCTCCAACATCAAAATCACCTTATAGGATGAGCACACCTAAGTTAGTTGAGTTAAAGTTGCAGTTAAAGGAAATATTGGACAAAGGATACATTAGGCCAAGAGTATCACCTTGGGGCACACCAGTATTATTCGTGAGGAAGAAAGATGGTACCCTCATATTATGCATTGATTATAGGCAGTTGAACAAAGTGACTATCAAGAATAGGTACCCTTTACTGAGGATTGATGACTTGTTCTATTAGCTGAAGGGAGCAGCAATGTTCTCCAAGATCAACTTGAGATCAGGATACCATCAGGTACACATCAAAGAGGAGGGCATTTACAAGACTACGTTCAGGACCAGGTATGGGCATTATGAGTTTTTTTTTGTTCCATTTGTCTTAACTAATGCTCCAACTGCATTCATGTGCTTGATGAATAGTGTGTTGCATTCGTATTTGGATAAGTTTGTTATTGTGTTCATTGATGATATATTGGTATATTTTAAAAATGAGGAAGAGCATGTTCAGCATTTAGCAGTAGTGTTGAGGTTGTTGAGAGAGCATCAGTTGTATTCTAAGCTCAGCAAGTGTAGTTTCTTTTAGACTGAGGTACACTACTTAGGACAAGTTGTCTCCAAGGAGGGCATTGCAATATATCCAAAGAACATAAGGGCCATCATGGAGTGGATATCTACTAAGAGTGTGGATGAGGTAAGATATTTCATGGGTCTAGCAGGATATTAGAGGAGGTTCATCGAGAACTTCTCGCAAATTTCTTATCCTATCACATCATTGCAAAGGAAAGGTAAGAAGTTCGACTAGACAAAGGAGTGTGAGGTTAGCTTTGAGCAGCTTAAGTAGTTGTTGACACACGAACCAGTGCTACAGATTGCAAATCTAGAAAAAGAGTTTGTGGTATGCACAGATGCTTGCAAGAGAGGGACTGGTGGAGTCCTTATGCAGGATGGGAAAGTGGTGTGCTATGAGTCCTGCAAACTAAATGAACATGAGCATAAATACATGATACATGATCTTGAGTTAGCAATGAACATACGTGCATTGAATATGTCGAGGTACTATATTCTTGGCAGGAGGCTTGTACTTATCAGTGATAACATTAGATTGAGGTATTTGTTTCACCAGCTGAATCTGAACACCAAGCAGGCTAGATGGTTGGCCATGATCATCGAATTTGATTTCGAGATTAGGTACATCAAAGGTAAAGAGAACAAGGTGGCAGATGCTCTTAGTAGGCGGGTACAGGTAAATCACTTCGCAACTATGAGCTCCTATGGGACATACTTATAGGATAGGATCTTGCAGGAAGGTCAGAAGGATGTCAGGTATATGCAGATTATGTACAGGTTCCAGCAAGGTGATGGTATAGGCACAGGTGTTATCACTGGTACACGTATAGGTGTAGGTACATGTACATGTAGTGGTACAGGTACTTGTGGTAGTACAAGTATAGGTGCAGGTGCACAGGGTATGGATTAAAATATTACAACAAATGGATTGGTCAAGTTCCAAGACAGGATATATGTACCGAATAACATTGATCTCAAGAAGGTGATCTTGAGGGAGTTTCATGTGAAACCTTATTCAGGTCACCCAAGTTACCAAAAGACACTGACAATGGTGAATATATTTTACTATTGGTCGAATTTGAAGAGGGGTGTAGCAAATTTTGTGGCGAGGTGTTTTGACTGTCAGCGAGTGAAAGCAGAGTGTAAACATCTAGGTGGACTGCCACAACTAGTTGCAATTCTAGAATGGAAATGTGAGGTTATTTACATGGATTTCATCACAGGGTTGCCTAAGACAGTGAAATAGCATGATTCCATCATGGTCATTATGGACAAATTAACAAAGGTTTCACACTTCATTCCAGTGAAGTCTACATTCTCAGCTAGCGATGTGGCACAGGTATTCATTAGAGATGTGGTTAGATTGCATGGCGTTCCAAAGAATATTGTGTTATGCATGGATGCAAAGTTCACTTCCAAGTTTTGAAAGGAGTTATTTTCAGGTTTGGCCACAAAGTTGGCCTTCAGTACAACTTATCATTCATAGACAGATGGACAGACAGAGAGGGTCAATAGGATATTGGAGGACATATTGAGGATGTATGTGATACATCAACAACGGAAGTGGGAAGAGTATCTCCCCTTGTTATAGTTCGCATACAACAATGGCTATGACGATTCATTGATGATGAGTTATTTTGAGGCACTGTATGGGTAAAGTTACAACACTCCTATCAATTGGAGTGATCCGGTTAGCAGGGTGTTGATTGGACAAGATATGTTGCCAGAGATGGAATAGGAAATGCAAGTGATCAATAAGAATCTAAAGGCAACACAGGATAGACAAAAGAGTTATGCAGATAGGAATAGGTTGTTCAGGGATTTCCAAGTTCGAGAACAGGTGTACTTGCACATCAAACTGAAGAAGAGATCCTTGCAGATTAGATCATGTGCCAAGATGGCACCACATTTTTGTGGACCCTTCAGTATAATTGAGAGGATTGGGCCAGTAGCCTATCAACTTTCACTGCCTGTAATAATAAAATTCCATGATGTTTTCCATGTATCTTTGCTTAAGAAGTATGTTAAGGACGTTGATCATGTGATTGATTGGTCTATATTGTAGGTGGAACCAGATGGAGAATTCCAGCCATAGCCTCAGTGTATATTGAAGAAAAATGTGCTCATGCTCAAAAATAGAGCAATCGAGCAAGTTAAAGTGCAGTGTAAGCAATTTGGGCCCGATGAAGCTACATGGGAGATGGCAGATCAGATCTAGGCTATGTACCCTTACATGTTTTTTCGTTGAGGCAAAGCAGCTTTTATATGGTGTTTTGGTATATGCTTTGATATGGTGTTCGGTATATGCTTTGATATGGTGTTTTTGTATATGCTTTGATATGGTGTTTTAGTATATGTTTTCATATGTTGTTCTAGTATATGTTTTGGTACATTCTTTTGGTATATACTTTGGTGATATTGCTATATTTACATATGTATATGGATGTAAATATTATCATGAGCTATGTTATAAATCTCCACTAAGTGGTATGGGTGTCATGTTATTATGATTATGTTATCATGTTACTATGCTATCATGTGGTTATGTTATCATGAGGTTATGATGTCATGTGGTTTGCCACTCAATAGGATGATCATTGTAAATATCGTAATGAGCTATGTTATAAACCTCCAGTATGCGATATGTTTTCATGATGTTTTTATTTTGAGCAAGTCCTTCATTATAAATACTGCATCGAGCTATGTTATAAAGCTCCATGACAAGTATGTCTTATTTCAAAAGGTTGCTGAGGTATAGGTGTAATTGAACACCGAGGACAATGTCCCCCAAGGGGGAGGGTTCTGTAACAGCCCTAGTGAAAATTCCATGTAATAAAATTTAAAAACAATAACCAGGGTTAATGGGACACTTATTCTAAGCTGAATGTTGGGAAAGACATCCTAGGGGGTGTTCATTTGATTGTTTATAGCTAAGTAAATTGGCAAAGGCAATGGCTAAGGCTTTGGAAAGGAAAAATGGCATTTTTGGCACATTTATTTATGAAAATAATGGAAATTAGGAGAAAAAGAAGGTGAAAGGTCACAGGTTGCATTTGAGGAGGAAAATGAAGGAAAATAATGGAAAATGAAGAAAATAGAAGCCTCATTCATAAAAAGGATTATGAGGATTAGTCGGTAACCTTTTGTTAGTTGAGTTTTGGATCTCTCTCTCTCTCACTCTCTCTCTCTCTCTCTTGGACACATAGAGTTTTCTTGGAGAAATTTTTGCATTGGAGAAAGAAAGGAAAAGAAGGCAAGAGGAAGCAAAGATCAAGTAGGGAAAGGCAGGATCAAGCAACTACAACAGGCTTCATTGCAGGTATCTACTTGCATCTGTATTTTCCTTGCTAGATTTGGCATGCATGGTATTTCATGTGGTTATTTTCTAATAGGGCATGGTTTTTTCCAGTTGTAACAGTGTTTTTTAGCCTAGCCTTGTCATTTATGGATAGCCATGGTGTGATGGGTTTCTCATGTTCTGGCTGAGTTGTATTGCCAGATGGATTTGAAGCTAAGTGGGGTGGATCTCCGAATGATAGAGAACATGGCCTAGTCATCCTTGAACTAGGCTATGGATCATAGTAAAGCCACTAGACTAGTGACCCCTGAGCCAGACTATGGGTTGTGGAAAAGCCAGGATTATGTTGCCTCGGTGGTCCTAGGAATCCTTGCCAATGAATGGAAGGATATATGTAAATCCAAGAGGTGGTTTTCTCTCCTTTGCGCATAATAATCACGAGTTTGGGGTATGCGGTAAAGCCTGGAGAGTGATCTCAGTTTAGGGCCTAGTGATATGGGTGTACATTAGAGAAATTTTGAGGTCTAAAATGGGCCTCCTAAGAAAAATGTACAACCAAAATAAACTTTATAAGAACTAATAGGATTAAAGATGATGATGTCAACCATGGGGGATGATTCACCATTTTTGGGGCAAAAAAGTAAAAAGATTAAAAAATAATAAAATAATAAAACTACTTTTTCAACTTGTATTTTCAACTTATCTCCCTAAGGTTTTACTCAAATTTCTAGCGGGAATACTTGTTGGATGCAAAACTTAATTCCTCATCCAAGGAGTACCCATGTTGCATACTTTCTATGGACCCTACTACATGAAAAATGAGAAATACATGAAAATATGTGATTACAATCACATTTTTCATGTATTTCTCATTTTTCGTGTAGTAGAGTCCATAGAAAGTATGAAACATGGGTACTCCTTGGATGAGGAATCAACTTTTGTATCCAATGAGTGTTCCTACTGGAAATTTGAGTAAACCCATTGGGAGATAAGTTGAAAATACAAGTTGAGAAAATAGTTTTTTCATTTTTCCCTCTAAAATTTGATGATGCAATCTAATCTTATTTTATTATTTCCACCATTATTTTATAATTTCCTTAGGAGGCCCATTTTAGACCACAATATTCCCCTAATGATCCATGCTTGTTTGGCCTAGTGATCGAGTGGAGATCATGGTAAAGCTTGTTATGATGTGTTTATTGTGTTGGCCTAGTGATCTGGGATGGATTACAGTAAAGCCTAGTTTCTATTGATGAGGGTGAGGTGGTTTAGCCTCAGTATGCCCTAGTTGGTTCTTTTGGTTTGGGTCCCACATTCATGCTTGGAATATGGCATGGGGGGTAAATGGCTAAAGAAATATTTGGCTCAGCCATTCTATGGTTGGGTGGAACGCGGTAGTCCCATCTCTAGTTGGTTTATTACATAAATTAATGAGAAATTCATTCCTTTGATTTTCATGTGTAAATGTATTGATGTATATATGGAATTTATGGCTGATATGTTTATGATATTTATGTCCCTATTATGCTAGTTATATGTATGTTTTTATGACAACAACTATGTATGGCTCTCAGCATGTTTTTACTTGTATATGAATGGATGATGTGTCTATGACCTAATAGATGGTAATGCATAAAATGACATGAGGGAACAATGGTTCATAGCGCCTCTCATATAAGTATGAGATCCCTACACTTAATTCTCTTGTTTATGCATGTAGGTTACATGTTGATGATATGTTTGACAAAATTTCTATCATGGCTAGCAGGGATCTAGTTATGGTCTTTTTCAAGTTATTCCTTTGGCATAATTGTTTCCTTTGTACTTTTATTGATTTTAAGCTATCACTCCATTATGGGCAGTGACCTGAGCTCTAGGCCTGAAAAAGTGGCTTAAATCTTAGGTTCATTGGCACAGAACTGGAAATTTTAGTCTTTGGTCGCTAGCAAACAAGCCTATAAGAGTGACTTTGGGTTTCTGGCCGCTCCCTTGCCTATAGCATGAGAGCGAATGAGGCCTAAGATGTCTAGAACATCAGTGGGACCTAGGGACATGTTGTATGAGTGGCTAACGTGTCTCCTAAGGATTCTGAAGCTAATATTGGATGAATGTGCATGATGTTTCTGTTGCTTCCACTTCCTTAAGGTCACATAGGAGGTCGAATCCAATCATAATGGCCTCTCGTCTCATGTTTACCTCGGTTGCCTAGTTACTTGGGTAGATGTGGGAGGAGGGTCTTACAAAGATCTCCAAAGAATTTTTCCAACCAAGGCTCTAGGACTATTAACTCAACCAAAGCTAAAGGAAACATGAGAACCAACTAGAAAACAAATAAATAAATCCACAACACCATGACTATATAGGAATTGGAAAGGCTAGGTAAATCCACTGCCAATCCAAGCAATCCTCCATGCCATTGAAAAATCATGTCCGATAAACCACATGCATATGCCATTAATACCAAAACTAGTGAGGAAAACATACATGCAACTTGGTACCTACAAGAAAAACCTGATGTAGTTGTTGATTCTGATGCCCTCTTACGCTTCCCTGCTCTTCCTTTGCCTTCTTTCTCCAAAACTCCAAGTATGCCACACTCTCCAAGATTTCTCCAAGAAAACTCTAAGTCTCCAAGGGTATGAGAGAGAGAAAGGATAGAGAGAGTTCCAAAACAGAACTGACAAAAGTCTGTGAATTGATCCTCAAAATCTTTTTTATTAATGAGGCCTCTATTTTCTTCATTTTCCTCCTCACATGCAACTTGTGACCTTTCACCTCAAAGAAATTATTCAATGGTTTTCTGAAATATGTTTATGAATCTTATTTATTCATAAATATATAAATTTAGGGAAAAACAAGACATGGATTTCAAAACAAGACATGAATTTCAAATAATGGATGGTTTTACGACATAAAATCATTTGAGGAAATATTTTGAGGTTTCATTTATGAAATTCATGAAAATAGAGAAATATGAATTTATAGGTTAAAAAAAATTTTGGGAAATATTTTATTAGAATATTTTCCACCCAAATATTTTACAAAAATGGCTAAGCACTTAAAAGATAATGAAGGCAAATATTATGGGAAAAAGGGTCAACATATAGTTTGGTTTAACTCCAAAATGCAAAGAATTTCTTGACCAACTAGGTGGAAAAACATAAGCAAACATGAGATTATTTTAAGATTTTGGACTTAGAAATAGCACTCAAAGGGACAGCTAGTTGATACAGGTGGCATATTTAACCAAGTTTGAAGGGAAAATAGCAGATTTTGTGAAAACAACTTCAATTGCTTCAGGTTCCAAGGTAGAGGACCAACATTAATAAAACAGTTTCATATTTAAAGGCAACATTCAGGCATCTAAATCAACATCAATGAACCAATTCCCATATTTAAAGGCAGAGGATTTTCCAGCAGTTCTAATTCTCCTGCATATTATTTAGAGATTATTTTTATTTAAGGGGCATTGTTTAGGATTTTATTTTAGAAAAATTGTAACAACTTCAAGAGTTGTAATATCTATATTTGTTTTATTTTGAATGTAAAAGGGTTGGCTTTTGATGCCAAAAACCTGTCATTTTTGTAAATAATTTTATTGTAGGATTTTTAATTGAAGGTTTATGGATCCATTTCATGACATAATTTGTTTCTTTTGTATGTTTTTCCAGTTATTTCATAATCTATTTCTGCATATGTTAAGGGTAACATAGGAGCTAGGGCAATGCTAGGTTTGAGTATCAAATTTCCATGCAATCCATTGCAAAATTATCATCATTATGGAGACTAGCTAATTGAACATTATGTTTAAAACAACTCCTCTTCATCATTTAATTGTCATATTCTATCATCTCTTGAATGTATATTTATTTGGATGTAGAATTCTTCTCCATGCATCTACTATATCTGGTTGATTAAGTATTAAGTATGAATGTATAGTTATCATATATTATCTTCTATTCCTCTACCAAACTCTCTAAAGTTATGTTATTCTTTCAAAGTTGGGCATTGACACTTTCATTAAGTTTCAGCAAGAGAGACCTTTATTTCTGAGCAGAGATTGGATACTCATTAGCAACAACTTATACAAATCATATATCTGGTCGTTGTGCTTCATACGCTACTGTCTAGTGACAGTGAAAAACGTTAAAAAAAGCCCTGTAACAATTGAGATATCCCCCTCCAGTTCGAGGGTCGGATTGAACCTAAAGTTTGATCAAGTTTGTTTCTCGGCGCAGTTTTGCACCCAAGAACTACCTTTGAGAAACATATACAATAGTGCTCATAATTTGCAGTTCACAAAGAAGTGATATATTTGAGTTTGATAATGTTTGTTTGAGCCCATTCCTGATTGATTTGATTACTATAGGATACTGATGATGAACTTGAGATATTGTGGTCTTAATCAAGGAAGAAATATATTCTTTCTAAGGTTTATATATTGAAGGATTGGATCCAATTTGAAAATTGATGAAAGTGAGGTCCACATTGTTTTTTGGGGTTAGTGCCTCTAGCTAGTTGGTACCAACAAACTGATCTAAGGGAGTGGGTGTTTCCTATTGGTGGGTGCCAATGAAATAGTGAAGGGAGTGGATGCTTTATATTGATGAGTGCTAGTGAAACAGTGAAGGGAGTGGGTGCTTCCTATTAGTGGGTGCGAGTGAAACAATGTAAGAGAGTGGGTGCTTCATACTGGTGGATGCCAACGAAAAATTGTAAAGGGAGTGGGTGTTTCCTACTGGTCAGTGACAATGAACTTATGTAAATATTGAAGAAGAGAAGAAGAAAAATGGTGCTTTTATCCCTTTATAGGTTTCCACCTTAATATATTTGCATTCATATGTCTAACGTTGATGTCCTGACAATGTGTTCCTTAATGAAATATAAATAGTGAATGTTGAATGTAAATGAAAGTGTAAATTTGTAATAATTCCTTAAATACTAATTCATAGCCATCCCCCCTCCCCTCAGTATTTCCAACAGAATATCCACAAAATATCACAGATCATAGGTATTATTTATTCAATTTTCAAAATAGAAGCATTGAATGAATGGAAAAGTTTGAAGCTTTTGTGTATTTCCAGTTTTCAAAATTAATAAATAGTGATGTCTGATTTGGTAGGGCTAGCTGCCAAGTGAAAAGTTTGGTTTGTGGTTACCTCTTTGGTTTCTTTTCTCAACCTTGGGAAACTAAGGAGCATTAACAACAAGTACATTACATGATGACTCAAATACATTAATGAAGACCAAACCTAGTTACATTTTCCAACAACGGCATCCCTACATAGCATATTGTTAGTGTTTCAAATATGTGTACTTGTTGTTAGTTCAATTTAATGATTTTTAGTTCCTTGTTGAAATTAGAATGAAATTTTAACAAAGATTCCAGTTTTTTGTTTGTCGGAATTGTAACTAGGTTCGATCTTCATGAATTCCATCATGTATCATTACTATTTTGTACCATGTTTGATCAAATGATCAAATTTATGCTCGAAAGTGGAAATTGCTCAAAACTTGTTGCAACCAATGCCAAATCAAAGTGTCTGTCTTTCTCAATCCAATGACGTTCATTTCACCTCAATCCGACACTAGGAGCTCAAGTTATAGTCCCATGACCGTTTTCCCAAACAGGAAAAAATAACAAAATTTGGATTTTGACTGTGTTTTTTGGGTTTTTGAGGACCATGCCACTTGGCCTCGACTCTCCATTGGTTAAAAATTCGCAAGTTTTCCATTAGTGGATGATGTGTATTGGGTGGACCAATAGCAAGGAGCCACGTGGGCCAATGGGAGGAAGCCACGTGGCCTCCCCACACAGGTCAAAATTTTATATGGGTCAAAAAAACACCCCATGGGAGTCTAACTCGTGACCTTCCACTAAACAACAATAGGCCCGCACCAATGCACCACAAGTATTACTTGTTAAACTATGGGAAAAGTATATTATTTAAATGTTGCATAATGTGCATATGAGGGAGGGTGTCGGGCTAAGCCCTAGCCCCTGGCCAACCCAGCACCATGTGATCATAGATGGGGGGGCCAAGGGGCTATGCCTTAGCCCAGCCCATGACCATGGCCCAAGCCAAAAAACATCTCGGTGCCAGCACAAACGATCGAACGTGGAAAGTTGGGGCCAAACCCTAAGCCGTATGACCTTTATGTGACCAAGTGCACAGAGTGCAAAGGGTTCAGCCCCTAAGGGCCTAGCCCCAAGGCACATGCAACACAATGCAACCCTGCGACAAAGGAAAAGGGGCCCAACAAGAAGGGCAGGCGGTTAGCCCAACCCTTGACCCCGTGGCCCATATGTCCACATTTTTCGACCCTAAGGTGTTAGAAGGTGAATTAATGGTCCAACAAATTTAACATGTGGAGGACGAATTTGCTGCTCAATTAGCGATTTTCAGGGCGGAATTGTAGGATCGTTAGCTAGAAGGGCGAAATTGTAGGATGGTTAACAGTCAAGTTCATGGATGAGCTTGGAGTTCATAACGTTTTGGATTTTTTCACCAATTTGAGCTCATAAAGAGGCTACCAGGGGGTTTTGGGATGTTATGAATTCATTGGTGACCTTTGCTTTATGTTTTAAGAACATCTAGATGGCCTTTCTTTAGGTTGGAGGCTAATGGATGTATGGATCAAACAAGGATTGGTAGCATTTTCTGAGGGTGTTGAGCATGAAGAAGACCTTGTAGTGGTTTCTTCACCTTTAGAATTCATTTGCAGTAGTTGATCCTTGCAAGGTTCATCTCTTGGACATTTTTCTCTCTATTTCAATATGAGGGAAGCTTGGATTATGACATTTTTTTTCATGTATGCTCCTTTTCAGATGAGGTCTAGGGTCTTTGCAGAAGACTCCTTGTATTGTTGTAGTTTACATGGTGATTGCAGGTTGTCATGTTGTTTTTATGTGAGAGTTCTTTGAAGGAGAACATTTCCTTAAAAGGGAAATAGCCACATGGTCATCAACATACTTTATGTACTTAAATTTTACACTAAAATATGAGTGGTCTAGTCATGTTGACAGACCCGGAGATGTAGCCTAAGAGGGGTGAACTCCATCATCAAACCTTGTGTTTCTCTTCTCTATGCTTACATGAATTATATGTGTTATGTTCATTATGATTAACTTGCACATGAGAACTAATTCATGCCTGAAGGGACACTAAACAAACATGTTTCTTATGAAGACCCATTTTCATGCTTGCAAAGTGTCAACATGGTCCTAATAGTTTTTGTTTCATTTGATTTTGGAAAGAGAGGCAGAAATCACCTATTCCACTTTCAGATCAGTTTGGTATCAAAGCACAAGTTGACCAAGTTGCAAGATGGGCAGCAAAAAGAGTATCCAAGAGCTTGAAGAGCGAAATTTGGCTCTTTGGATGGAGAATATAGAGTTGAGAAGGATGTTGGAGATAGCTAAAGAGGAGAAGAGGCATGTGCATTTTGTGTTGCAGCAAGTGCTTGATGAGACAGTTCCAAAAAGTGTTATTCTTGTGCCAGCAAAAGAGACATCTAAGATGAATCCAGTATGTGCTCATGGTTCAAATAGTGGTTTTAGGCCATATGTAGAAGATGCATGTGATTTTTGCAAGCATCTCCAAGAAGAACACCCTATGGCAGTGGACAAGAGTGGATGGTTAGATTCATCTACAAGTTGGTCGTCATCGTCATCATCAAAAGCAGAAAGGATGCATGACAAGTTTAAAGAGGTAATCAATATCTCAATTACTACTCCTTCCTTTCATTTGCATAATAACTTGTTTGCAACATTTGAGCAACATACCAAGGGTATAAGCATGAGGCTTCTTTTTAAGATGGGATATGAAGGTGGAGATATTGGACAAAATGGTCAAGGCATTACCAGTCCAATTATGGTTGATGAAAGACCAAAGTACAAAGGATTGGGATATAGCCGAAGGGAGTTTGGAGAATACTCCAAAAGGCTTGAGGTACATCAAACATCTGAGCATGAGATGTCACCACCTTGTGACAACCATCGAATTTGAAACTCTAAAGATATGTATAACTCTAAAGGGTGTTTTCCAATGCATGGAAATTTTGAATACTTGTGGAATCAGTACCCTTGTACATTTTGTTATGCTTCTAACCATTGTGTAGCTATGTGCGAGAAACACATAGTTATGGTTAAAAGGATGAACGAAATTCTAGGCATCAAACATAACAAATTTCTTTTGCATGAGGGAGCTTCTATGTCTGCAAACAAGAAGAAGTTTTTCTGCACTCATTGCAAAGTGCATGGACATGGCATTGAACAATGTTGGAAGTTGCATCTAGAGCTTCGTTCAAGGAAAGGTAAGGAAATTATGTTGCATAATGAAAAATGTGGAAAAGAGGATTCTCCAAAATCCTAAATGACCTTCAAAACAAGATGGTGCGAAAAGAGAACCCAAAAATGTAGGAGAGGCAATATTTGGGTAGACTTGTTGTAAAGATGTTTTGTAAATTTTTTGTAAATACTTGTTGTCATTACCTATTTAGGTACTTTTGTAAAGTGAACATCATTGTCACTATGTTCAACAAGTAGATGTTTTCATTGATGTATGTATTGGCTTTTTATAAGTCCACATGTTCAAGGACTTTTTAGTGAATGTACAAAGTTTGTCGTTCAAGTTTGTCTACAAATTGTCACATGTTCACTGATACAAGTATTCAAGATGAAACTTGTGTGAATCAAATCTTTGTTTTCAAGATTTTATAAGATGATTGTGCTTGTAGACAAGGCCGATATTTTCAACTGAAAATTTTGCAATTCGAATCAAGTTTTTGGGTATTTTTGAGTTGCAGACTCTTTATATGAACTAGGAAAGTAAACTTTTGGAGTCCAAAAGTTCCTAGTGGGGAGGTGTCATCAGGTGATCAAATTTAAGCTCGAAAATGAAAGTGCCCAAAACTTATTGCAACCAATGCCAAATCGAAGTGTCCGTCGTTTTGAATCCAACGACATTTGTTTCACCTCAATCTAACATCGGGAACTCAAGTTATAGCCAGCTTAACATTTTCCCAAACATGAAAAAAATGGCAGAATTTGGGTTTTGACAGTGTTTTTTGGGTTTTTTAGGACTAGTGACAGGTTTCCACTTGGCCTCTCTCCATTGGTTAAAAATTTGCAGGTTTTCCATTGGTGGATGGTGTGTATTGGGTGGATCAATAGTAGGGAGCCACGTGGGCTAATGGGAGGCAACCACGTGGCCTCCCCAGACAGGTAAAAATTTTATATGGGTCAAATAACCACCCCATGGGAGTCAAACTTGTGACCTCCCACTGAGAAAAATAGGCTCTCACCAATACGCCACAGGTATTACTTGTTAAACTATGGGCGAAATATCTCATTTAAATGTTGCATAATGCACATATGGGAGAGGGAGTCGAGATAAGCCCTAGCCCATGGGAAACCCAATGCCACATGATTGCACGCGGGGAGCCGAGGGACTAGGCCTTAGGCCAGCCCACAACCATGGCCCAAGCCACAAAACATGTCGGAGCCAGTACCAACGACCGGAGGTAGAAATTTGGGGGCTAGCCCCTAGGGGGCCAACCCTAGATTGTATGACCCTTTATGTGACCAAGTGGAAAAATTTGGGTTTTGACTATGTTTTTTGGGTTTTGAAGACTAGTGATAGGCTGCCACTTGGCCTCTCTCCATTGGTTAAAAATTTTCAGGTTTTCCATTAGTGGATGGTGTGTATTTGGTGGACCAATAGCAGGGAGCCATGTGGGCTAATGGGATGCAGCCACATGGCCCCAGACAGGGCAAAAATTTATATGGGTCAAACAACCACCCCATGAGAGTCAAACTCGTGACCTCCCACCGAAGAACAATAGGCTTGCACCAATATGCCGCAGTTATTACTTGTTAAACTATGGGCAAAATATCTCATTTAAATGTTGCATAATGCAAATATCGGGGAGGGAGTCGAGATAAGACCTAGCCCCTGGGAAACCCAGTGCCATGTGACCGCAGGTGGTGGGCCAAGGGACTATGCCTTAGCCTAGCCCACAACCATGGCCCAAGCCACAAAACACATCGGAGCCAGCACCAACAACCGAAGGTGGAAAGTTGGGGGCTAGCCCGTAGGGGGCCAGCCCCAGGTTGTATGACCCTTTATGTGACCAAGTGCGTGGAGCACAAAGGGAGCCAACCCTTAAGGGCCTAGCCCCAAGGCACATGCACCACAACATGACCCAACGACGAAGGAAAAGGGGCCCGGTGGGAAGGGCTGGCGGTTAGCCCAGCTCTTAACCCTGTGGCCCATATGTCCACATTTTTCGACCCTAAGGCATTAGAAGGTGAATTAGTGGTCCAACAAATTGCACCTGCAAAGGGAAAATTTGTCACTCAGTTAGTGATTTTCAGGGCTAAATTGTAGGATTGTTAGCCAGAAGGATGAAATTGTAGGATGGTTAACAGTCAAGTTTATGGATGAGCTTGGAGCTCATAACTTTTTGGATTTTTTCACCAATTTGAGTTGAGAAAGAGGCTACCTAGGGGTTTTTGGATGTTCTGAATCCATTGGTGACCCCTGTTTTATGTTTTGAGAACATCTAGATGGTATTTTTTCAGGTTGGAGGTTAAGGGATGCATGGATCAAACCAATATTGGTAGCATTTTCTGAGGGTGTTGAGCATGAAGAAGACCTTGTAGGGGTTTTCTTGACCTTCATAATTAATTTGAAGTAGCTAATACTTGCAAGGTTAAACTCTTAGACAT
Source organism: Pinus tabuliformis (assembly GCA_031772625.1). NCBI lineage: Eukaryota > Viridiplantae > Streptophyta > Pinopsida > Pinales > Pinaceae > Pinus > Pinus tabuliformis. The sequence goes on from CM062805.1 coordinate 792,208,551, forward strand.
TTTTCTATCTATGTCAAGATGAGGGAATCTTGGATTATGTCCTTTTTTTGCATGTATTCTCTTTTGCAGGTGAGGTCTAGGGTCTATGCAGAAGACTACTTGTATTGTTGTAGTTTACAAGGTGATTGCAGGTTGCCATGTTGTTTTTATGTGAGAGTTCTCTGAAAGAAAACATTTCCTTAAAAGGGAAATAGCCACATGGTCATCAACATACTTTATGTACTTCAATTTTACAATGAAATATGAGTTGTCTAGTTATGTTGACAGACCCGGAGATGTAGCCCAGGAGGGATGAACTCCATCATCAAACCTTGTGTTCATATTCTCTATGATTACATGAATTTTATGTGTTATGTTCATTATGATTAACTTTCACATTAGAACTAATTCATGCCTGAAGGGAACTAAATGAACATGTTTCTTATGAAGATCCATTTTCATGCTTGCAAAGTGTCAACATAGTCCTAATAGTTTTTGTTTCATTTGATTTTGGAAAGAGAGGCATAAATCACCTATTCCATTTTCATATCAATGTTCTTCATGCTTTATTTTGGTCAAAATAAAAACTCAAAGGGCATGTTCTTCATGACCCTATAAAAATAAGAAAAAATTAATTTTTGTAATTGACATTTGTCCCTCATTTCCAAGTCGTCTCTCTTACCCAATAGGTCGGCTCTACTATTTGAAACATCTTCTTGCATTAAAGTATATATTGGCACCTTTACTTCACTATTGGAAATTCATTTGACCATCCGTTAAGAGGATAAATATCTGAGTTTCTCTGAGGCAAAAACGATGTTGTGACATTTGAGTTTGAGGTTTGAGAGAACATTTCATAGGTATATACTGTTGAAAAGTGTGCAACAAGAAATTCTTGTTGAGAATGCAACAAGATGATGGAGATTAGTGGAAAGGAGTCGCCTTCACTAAGTGGGCCCGCAGGAAAATTATGGCGCAAAGTCTATTTTTGGATCACAGCAGGAGTGATCACAGCGGGAGTGATCACAGCGGGAGTGATCATAGCAGGAGTGATCACAGCAGGAGTGATCAGAGTCTATTTTTAGACTGCTTGTCAAAAATAGAAAAGTCAAATATTATTGTCTCATAATAATATTTAGACTATAAACTTTATCTTATCCTCTTGGAGCACTTCAGTTTGAGCTACAGATGTGGCACATGCAGCTGTCATAAGGAAATACGTTTTCTTATGAGTCAGTTGAGTTATTGCATGTAGGACATCGGTTAGAACTCATGTGGTTGAGTTCTGTGGAGTTGGATGAGCAGTGAATGGAGTTGTGTTCAGTTTGACTTAGTTGAACTATTTGTATTTAGTCTAACTGATCAATAGACTAAGTGATGAGTTGTGTGAATTAGTTATTAATTAATTTACTAATTATTAACTCATAATGCAACTGAAGAATACATCAGTTAACTCAATTGCATGTCAGTGCATGTTCAGTTCAGCATGGACAGGTGTTAGAGGATCAGATTGCTATCAGTTGTGACTATAGTTGTGCATGATGATTTGCACAATCAAAGGGATTGAGTATGCCAATGAATTGGCCAATACCAAGTGAAATATAGCTTGTTCTCACGTGATTTATAGTGTGAGTGACTTTTCACAAGGTAAATACGAGTTTGGTTGAGCCATTCTCATTCATTCTCAGCAGGTATTGTGCAGTGGAGGCAGGCAAGCAGCGGAGGAGATTTGGAGATCAGATCTGAGCTGTATTGTGTGTAACAGGTGGAGATAGTGTTGGATACTTGTGAGGAGTATTGTACTATGTTTGTTACATGTTCTCAATCAATATAATATATAGATAGTTGGGGTTTTTAGCGAGATGCTTTCCCCGGGAAAATATTGTGTTGATATGTGTGATTGATGTTTCTATGTGCACATGTTATTGTTTCTGCTTCTGCAAATTGATGATCAACGTAGAGGAGGTTATGTATTATGCATGTATTCCAAAATAGTGTATAATTGGGATAATCTATGTTGAATATGTGTTTATTATTCAAAATTTCTACATATACTGATGTGAATTTCATAGAAGCATTTATAGTAATGATGATGTGAATTTCTTGAGACACTAATGTGAGCTTCTAGGAATGATATTGTGAGTTCTCTGTGGTATTGATACAAGATTCCATGATGATTATATCTCTATAATGTTGTGAACTTCGGAGGTTGGTTTGAAGACAAACAAAGTGACATCCTTTGAACAAGACCTATGGACTATCTTATGCCAGACTTCATGTTTAGATTTTGTGGAGGGATGACTTGGAAATTGGATCTTCTAGATGTGACTTGGATTTCTCTTGTTGACGAAGAAACTATAAGGAAATGATTTATAGGTTTTCCCCTTGTGGGTTTTTCCCTAGCCTTTGGCTTAATTTATGGCGTCTCTTCTATTTTTGTGCATTTCATTTGTATAATTTCTTGATTACCTAATGAGTAAAGTAATTTCTACATGGAATAACATATATAAATAGTCACAAGTAATTATCATTTCAAGGAATTCTATTTTGTATCCAAATTTCAAAATTGTTTTCCTATGTAGGTAGGTTAGAAATCATAGTAGAATTGTTACAATGTGCTGAGAAATTTCAACAATTGATAGGGACTCTTGTAGTTGTACCTGGACAAGAAAAGTTTGACCTCATTCAAACAAATACAAATGCTAGTAACTTAAATTTATTATCATATTTCATTTTCATGCAGGCACTAACATTGTTGCTCATCAAATACTTTTGTTGGGCCTCATCCCATTTTTAGGGCTAGGATTTGGATTTGTATTTGGATCTTCATTTTCCACATGCTTATATTATTTTGTATCATGTTATCCTTTTTCTCATTATCAAATACTTTCATTGTACCTTTACTCATGACTTTTCATGAGTTCACTAGACTCAAGCCTTTAGGGTAGTTGTAACCTTTACATGAAATTTATCCAAAAAATGCTTAGCCACTAGAAAAAGAGATTTTTTGATCAAGATAACAAGCTGGCTAATTCAAGTGCTCATAAATTCTATTATGAAAAACATGACTAGGCTCCACAAGTTGTGGATCTAAAAGACTTAACCCTATGGATTGCCAAACTTGAATCACCAGCGAGAGGTGTTGACTGGGATTGCAGAGCCCAACCAAGGATTAATTATATATAATAACAATATTGACAAAAATTACAGTAAATTGACCTTCAACAAAATAAAAAATATAACAAAAATAAGCATAACAACAAAGAATTAGAGTGAACAATCCATAATCACATGATGAACACAAGAATTAGTGGTGATCCTTGATAAAAATATTTATCACTAATGTTTTCATTTTTTTTGAAATGATCTAATGACTTTTTATATTTTCATATGCAATAACTTGATTCCCAAGTCAGAAGACTAAAAAAACTATGCAAATCGGATTCTTGACTTAAGGCATACTTTAAGGTCAACAAAAAATCTTATTCAATATTTAGTCCCACATACCTTTAAGGTTTGTTTCATTGGCTAAGTGAGTTGTTAGAATTTCATGTGATTATGTCCCTCCTTTGTTATGATTTGAGTTTTCATTTTCTTTTGTGTTCTCAGCTTGATTGTTGGTTGTTCATTTTGTCAATTTTGAGCTTTGATCTATTCAGTCCATAGCAGCTTGCACCGATTATAACCCTCCTCTGTCATCTTGTTTAGAAAAATCAGATGATTATCGATTCATTATCATTCATTTGAGGTTTCCCCCACTCTTTGATTATCGTTCCTTAATGAGGTGTAATCTGTATTAAATATGTTTTATAAATGTTAATATATTTCTGGACAATATTCAGAGCTTCGAATTAGTTTCCTTCTTGTGATTCTCCTTGCTTCTTCCTTAACATTTTTGTGTAACTTTTTCTTTGGACTTTAGGTTATTGTAGTGAATGTTCCTTTGAGATTCTTTTATAATCTATTATAGGATTGGGAAATTGTGTTGGAAGAAAATTGGCATTGATGTCAAAGGGTGGATGAGCCATTGATGAATTTGGAAGTATCCCTAAGATGCTCCAAAATGAATAGTAAAATCACCTCTCTGGTTGGTCTAAAATTTGGCATAAAAGGTCATAAAATAAATGATGAATTGTGGGTAAATATCATGGGTATTGGTAGTTGGAAAAAGGGCCTCTATCTCACCTATTTCTTTGATCTAGTTGACCCTCAAAAGGAGGTTTTATTTTTGAAAATAATTTTATATCAAGTTGTACAGGTCGACCTCATTAAGGGGTTATTTTTCAAATTAAATTTTAATTTTTAGGGTAGGTCAACCCTCCTATTTGTCCACCCTTCACATCTATGTATAGGGCACTTGTATGCCCTCCAACATCATTAATTTGTGTATCATCTACTTCTGTATTCTCTCTGAAATCTTTGAGGCTAGGGAAGCACATAGATTTGAAGCATAGGGTGAGTTCCAAAGCATTTTTGGTTTTTTCATTTTATCCTTGTTTTTTTTTATAATTCAATGGGCTTAATCTGAGTTGCTGAGGCTAATTTCGGCCCTTCCTAAGCCAAATTTTGGTATGTTTTGAGGCCCCACCTTAGGCATATTTTAACTTGCTATGAGGCCCTTCCTGAGGCTTATTTGAGTTTTTGAGTCAGATCTATGTTTGAGGCAGATCCGAGTTCCTAAGGAAGATATGAGTTCTAAGGCAGATCCAAGCATAAGGTAGATATGAGTTCTTAAGCAGAATGTGAGGCCCTTTCCGAGGCATATTTAGGCCTGTCCTAAGGCACATTCTGAGGCAATTTGTTTGGCCTATTTGAGGAGTTGTCTTGAGGTAGTTTGAGGACCAATGTAGGATGGTTTTGATTGTTGAGTGAGGCTTGTGTTGAAGACTATTCAAGAAACTATTAGGGCTTGGTCAAAGGTATGAGTTAGAATATTTATTTTGTTATTGGATTATATATCTTTAAGGATCTCTGCAGAATGAAAATTAGAAGTCAGAGTTATATCAACATGCATATTGGACATATCAAAATTTAAGGGCTATATCTGGAGTTGATGATGTAGTGAAACAACAGTTGATGAGAAACAATGGTTGAGTAAGAGGACAATGACAAAATTGTATAATTGTTGAGATTGTTCAATATTGTTATAAGTGGTTCGTTATCTTTGGTACAAGAACCCACATCATTTAATATTTATTTTTATATCATTTTCTTTAGGGAGTTGTTGCTTCTTTAGGTGGTGGCCTAGAAATAAGCGGTTGGAACTCCTTCCAATAGTGGCAAGTAAATAGTTAGGAGTTGTAGCTCCTACTAGTAGTGGATGGTAAAACCAGGAGTTGTAGCTTCCTTAAAAATAAAAATACAATGTTAAGATAAATCTTTTGTATCTTTGATGTGATCTGATTAGTTAATGCTTTGATACCAATTGTTGCAAATATTGAGGGCAGTAGGTGAAATAGTGTAATCATTGGAGGGAGGATCATGAAAAAATATGGATCAAATCAAAAACATGTCTTCAATAACAATTCAAGTATTTGATGGAAATGAATATGCATTATAATGGAGTAGTAGCATGGAAACCTACTTAAAGGCTTTAGGAGTGGATGTTTGGCTCTCCATTGTTAATGGCTACAAAAATATGTCAAATCCTCCAACTGATCATGATGAAAAGAAATTGTTTAGCTATAATTCAAAGGCTCATCATGTCATCACAAGTGGATTTTTAAGCCCATTAAGACCAAAGTGTTGACGGGCACCACGCCTAAAGAGGTTTGGGATAAACTTAAAAGTATTTATGAAGGTGATGATAAATTCAACCAAGTCAAATTTCATCGACATAAATCACATTTTGAGAATATGAAAATGGATGAAACATAAAATATGGAATCCAATTTACTCAGAGTAAATGAAGTTGTCATCTCCATGAGAGGATTAGGAGAAGAAGTCAAAGAATCCTTGATCGTATAAAAGGTGCTAAGAGTGCTTTCCTTGAGATACGGTGCCAAGGTATCTATCATAGAAGAAACCAATGATTTGAACAAAATGATGATGGATGAATTACATGGCACCCTTTCGACATACAAAATGAGAACATATAAAAAAGTTGGTCACTAAAATAGAGAAGTCGATTTTAAAGCTAAAAGGAAGATAAGAAACAAAGAACTCAAAGTATAAGGAACAACGGACGATGAAGCATATGAAGAAGAAATGAATTTTGTCAGAAATCTCAAGGGAGGAACCAAAAAACATAAACGTAAGTTACCCTTTAAATGTTTTAATTGTTGAAGAATAGGTCATTATGCTAAAACATGTCCTTTTGGAGTAAAAAAGCTTCCATAAGAAAAATAATTATTCCAAAGAAGCCAAGAGTTCTTCATATGAAAGTGATACAAAAGAAGGGTGTTATAGCTCCAAATATCACTCTTATGGTTTGTGATGCTGCACTCATGGCCTAGGGCAACCCCTCCTTCCAGACCTGGTCCTAAAATTTAAAAAATAGTGTTTTATTCCCTATACACGACATTGCCCTGAGTTAAACGCGTGTACACGCGGGTCTGTGTATACCCAACCCGCGTGTATGTATTAAAACACTTAAAAAAATAAATAATTCCTCATTTTCAGGCGGAGATCGCGGGTTTTACCTGCTGATCACCTGTTAGTGCCCGTGGCCCAACTGTTCCCAACCAACTCCTAACTAAAAAACTACTTTGGAGATGGTATAAAAAGACATCAAAGGGAAGGCCTAAGGGAGGGAGAAAAGAAGAACAAGATTATTATGCTGAGATTTTCCCCTTAGACCAGGTCTGAAGTCCTTGGTGCCTTCTGCACTTCCCCCATTTTGCATAGGAAACACTTGTTTCCATGTTTATTGGTGATCATTCATCCTTTATATCACCATTGAGTAAGACTTGGAAGGAGTTCTTGTTGGAGGCTTGAGGTTGGAACGAATCCGGGAGGAAGCTTTGCTTGGAGCCTGCTGAAGGTGTTTCAGGTGAAATCTTTCCGTTATATGTACTTTACTTGCCTTTATATAAAGAAACACGTCTTGGTTCCCGAAACAATCTTTCTTTATGCTTATGAGATTCTTATCTTGAATTCTTATGCAAGTAGTTACTTAAAGATTTTTATAACTAACTTTATAGCATGAAGATGGTTTTCATATAAGTATTTGTCCATGTACTGTTGTGTTCTTTGATTTGTTTGTTTTACAGGTCAAAGAAGAAGAAGGGAACTCCAAGAAGGATTTGGACCCCAAAGGCCTTCTCGAACGTAGGACCTTAGGTACGTACCCTAAACATTAGAATTTGCTTATAGTAAAGATAATGGCTGTGTGTGTGTTTCTTTGAATAAGCAATTTTCAGTCTGGTAGAGTCTTTACCCAAAGGACCCTAGGGGTACTTTCCCCTCAACCAGAATTGGCGACTCCGCTGGGGAACAACACTCTTGTTGTTCCTAGTTTGGGTAGTCTTCAAGCCAATCAAGGCTCAGCCTCTCTGTTTGCTGGCTCTGACTGTCTGATCTGTTCTTGAACTCTAAGCTTTTCCAGTTTTTCAGTCTGTATTTTTTTTTTTCTTGAAAATCCCAGATACGTTGTTTTTCTGGATTACAGAAGCGTATATATGCAAGTTGTACTAAGTGAACCCGCGTATACGCAGGTTTCCTCAGTTACAGTCACGTGTACACGCACTCTGCACAACACTGCAGGCGCGTATATTATCTAATTTTCAAGATTTATAAATTTTCGTTTTGCTGAATGTCTGTCTGGTGGTTTGGGTCAGTTTGAAGCAGTCATTTTCCAGTAACAGTTCTCTGTTTAACAGGGGGCATCTTGTTCTGAACTCTTTCTAGTTATAAGGAGTATCAGTCTTGTTTTCGTTGATTGCAAGCGTCATTGTTTTTGACACACAAGATTTTTGGTTAAGAGTCTTGACTGCTCTGTTTTGGCAGAGTAGGAAGATTGGATTCAATCTTTGTGTTCATTTTGTTTTGGTGACCTTTTGTTTGCTTAACGAAACCATTTTTGTGACCATTTGCTCCTTCGTTTCGGGAAAGTTGTTTGTTACCATTTTCTTGAAACTTGTCTTTTGATCTTTTGGACTTTCATTGCTGCTTTTGATTGTCATGAACGATTTCAAACGCATTTATTTTTGTTGGGTTTTCATCATTTGAAAGGTGTCAATTCACAAAAGTGTTTGGTTGCCTATTCATCAATCATTAGTGTCAGTATTTTTGAGAGCATTCTTTGAAAAAAAGACTTCTTGGCTTCATTGAAAGAAAATCTTTTGAAAGTTTTGAGTTTCGCTTTGTTAAACTTGCTTTTCATTTGATTTCCTTTTTTGTGAAGTGAAAGTGCTTTGTGTTTATCTTCGAACTTGTTTTTATTGTTTGGACGAAATGATTGGTAACACATCATCTTCTATCTAAGCATTTTAGTGGCAAGACAAATTTGATAAGGCAGCAACTTTCCTTCTTTGTTTTTAGAGTAGTCTTTAAATCTTGCATCCGCATATAGTTCTTGCATTAGGATAGATTTGCATCTCTTTTTAGGCATATATAGTTTTGTTAGTTTTTGTGAGTGTGGAGTCTGAAAAGAAAAGGAAAATTTGTTTATATTAGAAGTACCTCTGAACCTCATAGAAATTACTCTTCATCGAAAACAAAAAGTGCATGTGCATGTAGCTAAGTTTTATTAATTTCTTTTGCGTCCATAAAAACACCACAAGTTTCATCTCCATTACCCTGTGACTTAAAGAACAGCCTAATAAAATCAAGCGCTAATTAAAATCCACTAGAACTTTTTGTTTTAGTCAGTTACACCAACAAGTTTAGGATTTTAGGGCCTTGGATTAGGCGAGTGGAGAGTTAACACTCCAAGGCCACATAAAACGTCAAACATAAGAGTCTGATTAGCGAGAGAAAATCCAATAGCGTTAGGAAGACCAGGAAAGCTCCGGATCTGGGAGTTAAGCACGAGGGTCTGTGAAGACAGGGAAGAGAGATACCCCCTCTCCTACTTGTCCGAACTTACCTCGCGACTGTTCCGCCTGGCTTCTGCGACGAGTTGGTACCCATAGTTGCCTCTCCTAGGGATCTACACAGGTGGCTGCGGAGGGGAATCCCGTGGCACCTGAGGTTGACGTTGTATCACTCTCGACAGTACTACTGGAGGGCACCCTTGCGAAGCTTGGATGCTTGCACCGGCGCAGGCTGTTGTTAGGAGGTCAGCGTAACTTCCTCTGATACCTTCGCTGATAGGACTGGGCCCTCATCATCCCAGACTATCTTCGGAAGGCCCCTTGATTCACTTTCTCGTATTTTGGTGTCCGGTCCTAATCACCCGGAGCGGAAATACTTGGAAGTTGTTTGACTGGCTGTATCTTTAGGGAATTTATAGTGTGTGCTCTGTGCTCCTAGTTGGCCTAGCTTTCAATTCTTTGAGTCTTTAGTTAGATCATAACAAAAAATTCAAAGTGGCTGACCGATCTCCCAGACGGTCTCGAAGACTTCGTGGTCTTTCGCCGCCAAGTTTAGAGCCTTCTCCGAGAAGGCGCAGAGGGAGTACCACCGGTGGGGTTCGTCCTACGCCGGTTGACGCATCAGAGATTGATCCTCCTAGCGGAGGCATTATTGCCCAAGCAAGGCCTGGTACTTCTGAACAAGAGAGGGATAATCCAGTCCTTTCTCGAGTTCTTTTTCAAGCGGAGAATAACGTAGAGGTAGAAGAATTCTCAGAGTCGTTAGGGGCTCCGAATTCTCCCCTACCATTTAGTCATCCAGACGTATTGCAATATGTTGGGACTCCGTCACATAGACCATCAAGTCCAGGTTACGCTACGCGCTTACCATTCATGACCACTACTGGAAGCATGGCTTCTACGAGTGCTGCGACTATGCAAACCCCTACATCGGTGCAAGGGGGAGGAACCATTTCCATCCCCTCCACTTCCTTGTTTGGATCTTTTGCGAGCACATCTCTACTTGGGTCTACCTCCATTCCGTCCACGAGTGGAAATGCCCAAACCAATTCTTTTAGTACTGGACTCTTCTCTTTTGGCACCCAATCACAGGGTATTCCATCGGTTCCGTTTAGTGCCGCTACGTCCATGATGGGCGGATCGGCTTCATTCCAGGGTTTTCCTTTCGGAAGTGGTCATATACCACATTCCAACCCGACGGTAGGATCCATGCCTTTTTCTTCTATAGGACAAAGCAGCAATCCTTTCCAAGGTTGGAATAACCCTGGGGTTAGTAGCGCAGGAACTGGGAATTCGTTTATCGGCCAACAAGGGAATAGGCCGTACACCACGGTTAGTTCGTTTCAAAGTATTCCTCCCCTTACTTCGGCTTGGAATCCATATCAGGGGTTATCAACTCCTTACCATTCTTTAGGAGGAAACTTTGCGGGTTATGGAGGTTATACGGCAGGAGTTGGTCAAACTCCGAATTTTGTTGGACCACAAGGCTTGCCTTTTGGTTCAGCCAGAGCTATAAAAAAGGGGATGTAAGTGTTACACTAAAAAATGTCACCATGACCATTTACAGTTAGGATGACTCTATCAACAGTCATGCTACCCTCTTAGGCAAGTCTTATGCCTCTGCTTTCCATGTCAAACTCCAAAAAAGAGAGAAAGTCTTTCTAAATGTATTTATCTCTAGGGACGCAGGTTCTCTCAACCTTACCTGCGGGGACGCACCCAATGTTCACAAAAACTGCGTCTTTGGACGCTATGTATGTAAAGGTGCAGGTGCGTCCCCCTGAAAAGGTTAAAATGCGCAAGTTTCATCTTTAAAAAGTCACTTGTGGTCATTTCTAGAGCATTCTAGAAGGTTGTTCGACGTGTATTGAGCGCCTCCAGATGGTTCATGCACTCCTACCAAGAGGAACTTATCCCATCAATAGGGGAGCTATCCCATCCAAAGAGGGTATTATCCCATTGATGGTGGACCTGATTAACTTCCTCTTGAGCACTATAAGTACAGGCATTGGGCCAGAAGGAGAGGAGGTTGAAAGCTATACATTTCTAAGGGTAAATGCTGCAGGAATTAGGACTCCCATTTAGAAGCTTGTGAGGAGAGATTGCCATCTTTGCTTGTTCTATTTGGAAGTGGGTGAGCTTTGTCAAAGTAAAGGAGAACTCTTGATGGACCCTGGGAGGGACGTGCACAACACCAAGGCTCAGGTTGTATTTGTTCCTTTTGTTACATATTAATGCAAATGAGTCCATTCTTCTCAATAACTTGTTATTTATGAGTTGTTTCATGTACTCCTTGGTCTATGTGTTAAATATGTTTTATTCTATGAGATTATCAAGTGCTATTTAATCGTTTGATTGTTAGTGTATGCAGGTTTCAAAGTGAAGGAGGAGCTCATCCGGATCAGCGGAGCTGGACTGCTACAACAGCGTTGGATTACAGGTAGGATCTAAACACTTGATTTCCCGTATAGTAAATGCATGTTTAGAGAAGGATTGCTCTTGTTTGTCTTGTTTGTCACTAGAGAGTCTTAGGCTCCTAGGGAGGTTGGTTGTGTCCGCACAATCGACTCTTTCCGCCTGACAAATTGGCGACTCCGCTGGGGATTCCATTGATGTGAAAAGTCTTTTCCTTTGTGTGAACTTTGCTCTGAGAAAATTGGTTTATTTTTCTGGTTTTTGGCTCTGTGACTTTGTCTGTGGGTGGGTTAGCTTAGGATTAGATTCATTTTGGTTTTTCTTGAGTTTTTCAGTAGGACGCACCCTCTGAGTGTTGCACAGTGCGTCCTAGGACGCACTGTCGCTGTGTGCACAGAGCGGGCCCGCACCTGTGCTAACGGGTCGCCTGCGTCCCCTGCTAAAATTTGAGAAAATTCCATTTTTTTGCATTTTTGCTCTTAGATTTAGTTTTTTCTTAGTTTTTACTGCCCAGATTCATTAGTCCTTTGTCAGAGATCTTCACCTGAACTTGTTTCGATAGCATTGAGTGTTTTAGTGGATTTCATGGAAGTTTAAGCCCTAGGGTTTGATTTTTGAGTAGGTCTTGTAGTGACTTTGGCGGTAGAAGTTGTCAAGCCTTAGATCTCTCTGGTTTTGTCAGCATTCTAAGAAGTCAGACCTGTCGTAAAGTCTACCTGTGTGAGCACCTTACCATTGAGTTGTCTCTTTGGGCAAATTTCGAAGTGCTTGTTGTTTAAGTCTTGAATTCCATTTTACAAAACGAACAAAAAGATTTGAGTTTTGTTTTGACTAGTCTTTTGATTCTGCATTAGCTGGTCCTTGATTTGATTTTGGTCAAGTAAAACAACCTAGAATCATCTTTGTGAGCTTTTGCCTCGTTAGGTTTTCTTAGAGTAATTTCCTTTTGATTTGCTTGTGAGTCAAGTTTTCGTAGTTTTTATAGCTTTTAAGATTGATTTTCGTTACAATAGATTTATATGCTTTATTAAAAGAGAAAATACAAAAACATCTCCTTTGAAAAGTTTTGTTTCAAGTAGCTTTGAAAAGTTTTGAAAGAAAAAGAGTTTTTTCATGCACGTAAGGAGTGGTCATGTTTGTATGCTTGAAAAGATAAAGAGAATTGTTTCTTTGATTGTCTTTATTAAGAAAGTTGTTTTCTCTAAAATTTGCATTCTCTCAACTCTCTTAGTTAAGAATTTCATTGAAAAAAGGAAAAGTAGCGTAAATCATCTTAGGTGCATCTTTGTAGTGGTTTGAGTCGAGTCTACACACCATTGGTTTCACTTCCGCTACCTTTTGTCTTTAAGAAAAACCATAAAATTAACGCTTAAAGTAAAATCGACGTAGTAATTTTTATTTTACTAGGGCTCTGAAACACCAATTTAGATCAGGCTAGTGTCTTGGAGTAGGTGAGTAGTTAACTCTCCAAGACAACAAAACCAAACAAGTAGCTTATCTTGTGATAGAACAAATCCAATTGTCTCATTTGTACTCTGGGAAAGCTCCTCTTAAAGGAGAAGCACGAGCTCGTGTCTGAACCAGTGAGGGGATCAATCCCCCCTCGTTGGGAACGACGCCAGACACGCACGTATTACAAACGGTAAACCTCGGATTAACCATTGTCGAGGAGCCAGGGGTCACTTGTCGGTAAACCTTGGATTATTGTCAAGGAGCCGGCAAGGGGATTGAGCTTGATACTCTGCCCTTGCGTGCTGTCGGAGTTTAGACTATTCCCCCAGGTGCATTTGTTGCGGTTGGTAACCTTAGTGACCATTATCTTTAGGATTCTACCGAGGTGACGGTGGAGGGAAGGTCCCACTGTACCTGGAGCAGACGTCGGCTAGACTCACTTGGATTTTCTGGGGGGTTCACTTCACTCGAGACGGTTAAAGTGGAGGAACTTGGTCCAGTCTATTCATTAAGCAGGTTGCCGGGGTAACTGTTCCACCCGCCACTTTTGTACTGAATCCAGCGATGTTGGGCTTCATCACCAACTAGCGCTTTCGGTCTGGAAGGCTACTGTTTGTGCTTGGTTTGACGCCCTAGATTCTTTAGGCGTGTGATTCAAATTTGTTTGGTTCTTTAGAGACTTTAGGTGGTTTGATTTGAATTTTTATTTTATTTTCGTGTGTAGTAGTTAAAAGTTTTTATCTGTGGTGGAATTACCGAGACAGTCCCGTAGACTTCGGGGCAAGGCACCTGAAATTGTTACCGGAACAGATTTGTTAAGAAAACTCCGTAGATCGCGGGGTGGATCTCCTGAAGACGTTCCGGGTCAGTACGAAGGGTTGAAGGTCCTTGTAACTCCTCCTAGTGGCAGTAGAGTAGGTTCACCTGAAGAAGGAGAATCTTCCTTGGTAGTCCATCCAGATTACCAAAGTTTAGAGACAGGTTATAATCCCGAAGCTGTTACAGTTTCTGAGCTTGTTGGTAGTTTTTCGTCTGCTAGTGATACAGGCGAAGAACCAGAAATATATGAACCTGTTACTCCGACTTCTAGTGTTCCTGATTCACCGAGAATAGAAAGAATTATCACCGAAAATATTCCTACTGGTTTGATTACTATTGAAGAACTTGCTCCAGAGGAAGAAATAGGCATCTCTAACCTTGAAGATCAACTTACTATTGATCTAAGGGAGCGTGAATCTATCTTTTACAGTCCTCCTAGAAGTACTACTTGGTACCTTTCGTTAACCAATTATTTAGACAACTTTGGGCTAGGTTTTTCTACACCTCGTACTCCTTTTCCACCTGGAGGTATTCATACTCCTGTAAATATGTCTGGTCAGTCATCTGTGTTTACTCAAAGTCCCGAATCTTTCTTACACGGCGGTCCTTCTGTTCCCACCGGGTATCAATCTCTTTCTGGTACTTTTGCGGGGGCATCTCCTCAACCCGTTGATCATGGGTTATTAGTTGGAAACAGTGGTAATATACCATTGGGTGTAGGAGACATTTACATGATGTTAGGTTCAGTTCCCGTTTCCCAACCTCAAGGTGGCCAATTACCGCCTGGGGGGCAGCCTCAGTTAACGCCTGGGGGGCAACCTCAAGGTACATCATTTGTGTCTGGGGGACAACCTCAAGGTCAGTACGCGCCTATGGTGCAATACATACCTCAAGGTCAACCCTAGCCTCAATATGTACCCCAGGGTCAACCTCAGTATCAATATCAACCTCAAGGATGGCAACCTCAAGGATGGCAACCTCAAGGGTATCAACCCCAAGGGTATCAACCTCAAGGTCAAGGTCAACCCCAGTATCCGTATTTACCTCAAGGTTATCAACCTCAAGGTCAATCATATGGTCAAAATGTGGGAACTACACCTTACAATTATCAATCCTATCCTCAATCCGGCTATGGATCTCAGTATCCTCAACCTGTTACGGGTCAATACCCTGGAATGTTAGTGTGGGATCCGTCACAGGGTCAACAGGTGTTGCAGCCAAGTATACAGTTGGTACCTCAAGCTGGACAACCCGTAGTTTCTGGTCCACCCCAGCAACCGCAACCTGTCCAGTCAAATGTTCAAACTTCTGTAACTTCGGTAGTTACTCAGCCGCCAATTGCACCTAGTACTCCATCTCAAACGGCTGCTGCAACTACCGCCACATCTACCATACTTACTTCTGGAGTATCGACGGCTCCGGTTTCTACTGTCTCTGTAACCACTCCTCAGACATCTTTACCGTTGTCTGGATCTACGATTCAAACCACGGTCCAGATGCCTGTAGGTCAGCCTGGTATAAGTACAGTTGTCACTACTCAACCTCAATTTGTTCACCAACCGTACCAGGGACAGTACCAACCTGGGCAGGCTGTCCAACAACCGGTTTACCAGTATCAACCGTATCCTGGGTACACTTATCAACAACCTCAACAACCCCAGTACGGTCCGGTTAATCCTGGTTTTCCAGGAGGATATAATATCCCAAATGCGACTCCTGTTCCTAGTTATCCTGGATATCCTCCTCCTGGGGCCGGTATTGTGACCCAGAGTTTTAGAGATCCTAACCGGCAGTTACCGTTTATCGCAACTTTGGATTTACCAGACTTGACGCGCCTAACGAACGATCCAATTCAATATCTTCAGTTCTGGCCGCCAATGCCAAATAAGTTGCCCAGTGATATACCCAAGTTCGAAGGTAAGTCTGGAGAGGATCCGTCCAATCACGTGATGACTTACCACCTCTGGTGTGCTTCAAATTCTATCTCGGATGATTCGATCCGCTTACGTCTTTTCCAGTGTACACTCATTGGTCTCGCGGCCAAGTGGTACATTGAGTTACCACGGGCCTCCTTTTACAATTTTAGCCAGTTAGCTACCTCGTTCTTAACTCACTTTCAGTTGCCGGTCAGATACGATAACGGCACGGAGTTATTAACTTCACTAAAACAATCAACGTCCACGTATATTTCTGATCACATTCATGAGTGGAGACGTCGAAGAAGGCTAGTGAAAGTTTTTATCCCGGACCAAATCTTAGCTGAATGGTTTGTTAAATCATTATTACCGAAGATTACTGAAGATGTAGCTAAGGCCGGAGTAGTTACTGAGGAGCAATTCATTGCTCAGGCGCAATACCTTGACTTAGTTTATACTCAGTCGGGTACGTTACACGAGAAGATTCCGGACCTTCCAAAGTCGAATCAAATCGCTGCTGCTCCTTCGGGATCTCATGCCGCTGATGGTATGACTGGTATCGTGAAAACAAAGAGCAAGAAGAAGTCTTCCAAGGCTTCAACTACTCCTATTATCACTTTGCCTGATTCCCCGACAGGAGAGTCTTCTCCTGAACTTACCGCCAATATTCACACTGTAGAGACATCTACGGCCAAATCAAAAAACGGTGGAAAGAAGAAAGGAAAGAAGAAGGCTAAAGCAGACAAGGCTCCGAAGGAGAAAACAGAAAAGTCGGAAACCAATGACGAAAAATGCAAACCTCGATATCCTTGTCTTATTTGTGAAGAGGATCATTTTACGAGAGATTGCCCTCATCGGGCCGAGGTTGTGAAAATAGTCAAAGGTTCTCCCACTCCTGCTGTGTTAAAAAATCCATTTCCGGAGCAGGAGAATAAGATGATAGGTTCTTCCTCAAATGCCAGTGAAGAACCCATTTTGATGATGTCTCATGTGCAGATTGCGACTCGATCACAAGATTATGGTAGTAAGGCTCCTGTTGATGGTAAGGAAGCAGAATCTTCTCATTCTAACCCATCAACCTCAGCTCCTGGTTCCGATCCACTACAGATCGAAAAACCTAACCCGGACTTAGTAATTAAACTGCCCGCCAAGGGTGTACTTCGAAGGTCTGCTTTCAATCCACATGCGAGAGCAGCCCAGAATTACAACATTGTTGAGGACTTAGCTGTTTCACCCTCAGCAATGTCGGCGTTAGAAGTGCTGCAATCATGCCCAGCACAACGAAAATTACTTTTGTCGGCTATCGGAGCTGTTGATGTTCAGGACCCGAACCTGATAATCTTCGATCTAGAAAATAGTACACCACGTCTCCCCCATCAAATGGCTTTCCAAATTCCAGTGATAGTCAAAAACAGGCCTATTCATCGGACTGTGATTGATGAGGGAGCCTCTACGTGTATTATGTCGATTCAATGTTGGAGATCTCTTGGTTCTCCTTCGTTGAACCAATCCCCCACCATCCTTAAGGCCTTCGATGGCCGTGGGTTCCGTCCGTTTGGTATTCTACAGGAATTGCCTATAGGGGTAGAAGGTAAAACCGTTAGTCTGGATGTGGAGGTGGTTGATGCCCCTCTAGACTACAACCTTCTTTTGGGTCGAAGTTGGTCATATGCTATGACAGCGGTCGTTTCATCGGTCTTCAGAGTAATTAAGTTTCCACTTAACGGTAAGATCGTGACTATTGATCAGCTGACATACTTTTCATCCGACCCAGCCTCTTCAGAGAGTATCCAGCATGTCGGTAAGACAACAATCCCTTATAGGGACGTTGGTGTAGGTTTAGTTAAAGATTCCGGTTTACTGGGAACTTTTCCTCTCCCTCCACTCAGCGTAGATCCTTCATTTGCAACAATTCATATGATTACATCAGAAAACATTATTTATGATGATCCTTGGATTGTCCCATCTGAATCTGAGATAGACTCATTCGGTGATGCTATGCCTTTGAGTCCATATGAAATTGCTTATGAAGCTGTCATGTCTTTTACCGACTCGCGTTCAACCGAAATCGACCAAATGAATGTGGTCAGTGAAGAATCACTTTTCACCTCAACCTTAGAACGGATAGCGTTTCCCGAAGTCGTGTCATCTGACGAACAACTTCGCGAAATCCTAAGTGTAGACGATCTACCATGGGAAGATCTCCATCACAGATCTTCGTTTTTGCCTAAGGATGATGCTTTTGAAAATGATTTTTCATCTATCTTTGCCGCTGAATATGTCAAAGACGCTCAGGATCCAACGAAACATTCTGATTCAGAGTTGAATTTAGGGAATATTTCTCGTACTATTCCCATTGATATTTCAGTGAAGCCCGGAATTAAGGAAAACATTCATATAGGTTCCGCATGTACAGAAGATGAAATCCAAACTTGCAAGGCCCTATTCCAAGAATTTCGCGATGTGTTTGCCTGGTCTTACGAGGAAATGCCGGGAATCGATCCTGCCATTGTTGTTCATGAAATAAAGACCTACCCGGATGCTAAACCCGTCCGGCAACGGTTGCGTCAGATTCACCCTCGAAAAGCGGCTGCGATTAAAGCAGAAGTCGAAAAGCTGTTGAAAGCAGGTTTCATATATCCGATCCCATTAACGGATTGGGTATCGAATATTGTTCCAGTCAACAAGAAACAAGGAACAATAAGAATCTGTATCGACTATAGGGATATAAATCGAGCTTGTCCAAAAGACAACTATCCTACGCCTTATATCGATCAAATTATTGATGATTGTGCCGGAAGTGAAATTTTTTCCTTTATGGATGGTTTTTCGGGCTATAATCAAATCAATATTCTACCTGCCAACCAACCAAAAACGGCATTCATTTGTCCATGGGGGACATTTGCTTATTGCAAATTACCTTTTGGGCTTAAGAATGCCGGCGCCACTTTTCAACGGGCGATGTCTTACGCATTTCATGACATCAAGCACATTGTGCAACCGTACCTCGATGATTTGCTTGCTCATTCTTTACATCGAGCTGATCAACTTGTCCATTTACGAGCAATCTTTATGAGGTGTAGGCATTATCGAATTAGGTTGAATCCCCACAAGTGTGTTTTTTGTATAGAAACAGGTCGATTACTGGGATTTGTTGTTTCAAGAGCCGGCATTCGCGTCGATCCCTCGAAGGTCGAAGCTATCATCAAATTGCCTTCTCCTTCGAGTTTGCGCCAACTCCAAAGTTTGCAAGGGAAAGCGAACTTTTTATGCCGATTCATCCCAAACTACGCCGAGGTCACTAAAGGTTTTACACGGTTGTTGAAACAGAACGCTCAATTCTTTTGGGACGAGATTTCCCAACAATCTTTTGATGCACTTAAACACGCGTTGACCCATGCACCATTGTTGCATCCTCCCAACTACAACCAGGACTACTTCTTATACCTCGCAGCTTCGCATTCCACCATTGGAATGGTGTTAGTTCAAGAAGATGAATTCGGAGCGGAACATGTGATATATTATCTTAGTAGGACCTTAAATCCCACTGAGTTAAAATATTCGCATGTGGAGAAATTGGCCCTGGCAGCCGTTCAAGCTGTCCAGCGTTTTCGTCACTACATTCTTCTCCGTAAAACTACAGTTATTTCGGATTGCAACCCTATGATTTATATTTTGACAAAACAACTGCTAGGGGGCAAGTACTCTAAATGGATCGTTATCCTGCAAGAGTTCGACTTGGAGTTCGAGAAGTCCAAGTCTAAGAAATCCTTAGTTTTTGCGGAATTGATGTGTGATTTCCCGTGTGCTGACACAGAAACTGTGGCAGAGGAGTCCATTGCGGACGAATCTTTGTTTCTTATCAGTACTGTAGATCCATGGTACGGAGATATAATCATCTATCTCCAAACCCAAACCTTTCGGCCTAAAGCTTCCAAAGCGAACCGTCGAAAAATTCGGTTTCAATCCCAGCTGTTATCACAAAATCATGTTCTGATGGCTGCTAACCAGTTAGACTTTATGTAACTATTTCAAACCAGACTCTTGGCTAAGGATTAGCCTCCCTAACCTGAGAGGGCTCTCTCAAAACAAACTACTGATTGTGATTAACACTAAGAGGGCTAACTCTTGAAATGCAAACTTAATAACATGCTGGTTGGACAGACAACATAAGATTTCTTCCATTGGGCTCATGGAGTCAAACACCATTCCAGTAAACTATCAACTACTCATTCATGGAAGTCAAGGCATATAATGTCTAAACACTCAAAACATTTCTCAAAGGAACCTCAACTCATAAATATGCACAGGAAATCTGAGCAACTAGGTGAATTCAGAGTGATTGCACATCTATGGAGCTGTAAAATATGAAAGATAAGACAAAACCACATACATCTTGAGCATTTGAACACAATATGAATCTTGAGAAGAAAAAGTAATCTATTATATTACTACAACAAGTCTTTTTCATAAGCAAAGGTAAAACTCTGTTTTCAATAACATCCAACCCTCATTACATCAGAGTTTTCACTATATATAGGAAAACAAACTTAACTACCTCGAGCTTCCTCCTCTAGCATGAGGGGAGCATCGAAGGTTGCTATTAACTATTCTTATCTACTGTATAACTAATTCATTAATTACATGATTGCTGAACTGTAATTACAAATGATCTTAATTTACTCAAAACCCAAAATCTGTCCTCCTCGTAACATGATTCTTTTCTTGATCTTTGACAGCTGTCTTCTGTTGGTTAGGCTGAGATGACTGAGCTACAGGTGCAAGGAACGCTATCTTTGGATACCTGAAAGTGCTGATGGATCATTTATCATTAGGATCAAAACCCCTATTTTTATGGTCCATGTCTCCTACCATCCTCCGAAAACTAAGCAACATGTCCCAGCTCCTTTAATATCCCAAAACTTACGAGCCTCACCATACTTCAAATGCGTTGGAAGCTTCATGGATAGCCAGGTGTATGAACCAAAAAGATACTCCTCGTATGCCATTCTGCTAACCCTAACTTGTCATAAAGTAGCTTTACACAAGTTTAACTTGGGACAAAAATTTTACTTTTACCAAAAGGTCCACCTGTCATTCTCTGAATAGCCAGGATAGCCTTGAGTGATATCTCTTTCATTACTTTGGCGTTTCCTCCAAAAATCTGCTGACCTCACCATTAAACTGCTCATCTTCCTTATAAAACAGCACCTACAGCAGTTTCGTAGCGCGCTACGAAACTGCTGTTTTTGCTAGAACAGAATGCATTTGCACTAAAGCTTCCTTTGCTTGAACTTTTGACTTTTCAAACTTCCTCTACAGGTGCCAAAGACTTAGATAATTTCAAAATAGTGGAACCCAAACAAAATTGACCAAAACTGAAAATATCACCTTTTCCTCAAATCAATGAGCTAGCTGACCTAGCCGCATCTTCAAATTTGAAACCTCCTTCTTTAAAGCTTTGTTCTTAGCTCTCAGGGTCAGGTTCATTTGTTTGAGGAGTTTAGCTTGCTTGAGGGCTGGGACCGTCCAGGTATATATATCAGCTACGGAATCTGTCTGACCCATTAGGTTTTTACTGCCCTTTAACACAGCTCTTTTATAATTGGCATACCTAACTGCACGTTCCTTAAACACATTTTTAGCTTTGACAATTTCTTCTTTGGTTGCTCCCACCTGATCCTTTATGGCTGTTTTCACTTGACTCTTTATGGCAATCACATTTCCTCCTTGGGTGATGATGACCTTCTTATTCTTATCTTTATGTTTGACTGCCTCCACTGTTTTTGTCAACACTTCAATTACCTCTGTTCTGGGTGACTTTACAGCTTTCTTTGCTTTATGCACTTTCTCCTTTACAGCTTCTTCTTCTTTATTCACTTTCTCAGCTTCTTTAATTTGCTTCCTTGTAACTGGCCTTCTTGGCTTGAACATAAACACCTCACTAGGCTCATCAAACCTTAATCTTTTCGAAGCTTTTGACTTCTTAGTACTCTCAGGAGAAGATTGGGTCAAATCAATATGCATGGGTTCAAGATGCACTGGTTCTCCCTGCTCAAATTCAATAGCCTCAAGTAGGTCACTTAGACTAGCCTTTGAAATTGGACTTTCTTCCACAGCTACTGATTTACCTTTCTCCTTGCTTAGTTGACCCCTAGTTTTAACTCTTGATGCTTTTTCAGATTCAGCTGATCCATGAACATCCTTCTTTTGCTTGACCTTTTCCTTTGATGATGACTGAGGTGGCTGAGGTGGCTCTTTAATAACCAAGGGTTTGACTAGTTTGTTCAAATGAGATTTAACTTTCTTTTTCTCCCTAGCCTCCTTCCTAAGCTCAGCAATAGTGGGTTCCTCCATTAATTCTTCTCTTTCCCTAAGTGGCTGTGGGGTGAGGCCTGTCTTACTCTGGAAACCGGCCATATAAATGAAAGAATCCCAATCCCTACCAATCTTCTGCAAGCCATCCATCACTAACAGTTTAACTAGGCCATGATGAAACAGTGATGACTCACAATCATCCTTCCTCAATTGAATTTTATCACACATCTTACTGAGGCTTCGAAACAAGTAGAATGGGAGATCTATAGGTGCTTTTCCCGTGACATGCAGCAACAACTTGAAATGATATGAATAAAATTTGTTATATCTGCCCTCACAAGTTAAATATTTTTGAATACAAGTAAGAAGCATAGCATAACTCTCCTTAACATAACTTCTAGGTACAGCCTTGGTCAAATCTTCATTCACATAGGCTTCCTTCAAGAATATTTTACAGGGGCTCATATCAAATTTGAAATTTTTGAACCACTCCTGCCCTCCTCTAGGAATCTCAGTTACCCTAGCTATAACCTCTGGAGATACTGGCAATTCTAACATAGACACCTTGGAACTCAAGCCTGTAAAATTCAATGCAAATTCTTTTGTTACCTGAGTGTGTCCTCCCTTCAGCTTTTCACAAAAACTCCAGCAACCAGCGTCTTTGAAGGCCTTTTTAACGCCTTCCTCCCTCAATGTCAAGTCTAATCCTTCGGGTTCTGCCCTTTGACACCTTCCTGACTGGTGCTCTTTCTTCTCCATTACGCCTTGACAACTTTTGCACACAGTAACACCAGCAGCTTCAACTCAACAAGCAACTTCAAACTTTAGAACACAGGCTCGCTTGCAATGCAGCTCTCTTGAAGAAGAAACTCGGGCTCATTACAATTCAAATAACTTAGCATATAAGCTGGCCGCTTCAAGTAATAATAATATAACATCATGACACAACCATGCATGACAAGAACATTTAAATGAACTTAATGTGCATGACTCTGAACCTATTGGTGGAATGATGCCTCGTAATTACTTGGAAGGTACATAAACTGACAACAATCCGACCAGACACAATGACTCATCCCTGGACATGACATTTCAAGAATGTGCGCTGCAAAATCCCGAATTCGCGATTTCGTAGCGCAGACATTTATAATTCAGTGACATGCGCTGCGAAATGGCTGGCGCTATGAAAAGACTAAAACATTACTAAGCTGCAGAATCAGCCAATCAAACGGTGCTGCGAAACTGCGAAAAGGTGCTGCAAAACTGCGAAAAGGACAAATGACACATACGAGACAAGACATATCTTAATCAATCATGATGGAGGATGACTCGCGGTTTTGAAAATGATTCTCAACAATATCATTGAAAAACATGACCCCTAAGTGGTACACATAGGAGAACAACCATATAACATTCATTTTTACCCATGAAATTTTGGACTTAACTTATATACATGCAACTGCAGTTCTCAGTGATAACACCAGCAATATAAAATTATTGGAGATACACTTTATCGTCGGGGGGCAGACTTAGTTTTTCGACGTTGTTTAACTCACGAAGAGGCTGAGAGGGTTTTGAATGATTGTCACTCTGGAGCATGTGGCGGTCATATGTCTGGGTATGCCACAGCTCAGAAGGTGTTGCGCGCTGGTTACTTCTGGCCATCTATGTTTAAAGATTGTATCATTGCAGTCTGGAAGTGCCACAACTGCCAAGTGTTTGATCGAAAGATGCGCGCACCACCTGCTCCTCTCCACCCTATAATTGCCGTTGGTCCATTCGCCAAATGGGGTATCGACTTTATTACTTGTAACCCTCACTCTGCCGGGGGGCATGCGTATATCATCCTCGCGGTTGATTATTTTACTAAATGGGCCGAGGCGATGCCTACATTCGACGCAAGCGGCAAAACAGCTGCAGTTTTCGTATTCAATCATATTATAACTAGGTTTGGTGTCCCACAAGCAATCATTACTGACCATGGGAGCCATTTTCGAAACATTATGATGACTGAGCTTACAAGCCAGCTTGGTTTGCGCCACGATAGCTCTACTCCTTATTATCCGCAAGCCAACGGTTTGGTTGAGTCTATCAACAAAGTTCTGGTTATCATGATCCGACGAACCATTAGTATTCATCGGTCGAATTGGCACAACATGTTATTTTCAGCGCTATGGGCATACCGAACCTCAGTGAAAAATTCAACAGGGTTCACTCCTTTCCAGCTAGTTTATAGCTTGGAAGCTGTGTTACCCATTGAATGCGAAATCCCATCACTTCAAATGGCTGTCAAATTACTCCCAGCTACTTCCGAAGAGGAGAAACGTTTATTATACTTAGCTAAATTAGATGAGACTCGACGTGACGCTACATTGGCAATCGAGACTCACGCAAAGCGAATGAAAGCTCAGTATGATAGAAATGTGACCCCTCGAAGTTTTTCGGAGGGAGACCTAGTGCTATTATATGATCAAGCTAACGATAAGCTAGGTGCTGGAAAATTCGTTCCTATGTGGCATGGACCCTACATTGTAAAGTGAAAGCTAGCAAAAGGGGCTTATGAGTTGGTTGATTTTGATGGGGACTCTTTGGGTAAACCCAGAAATGGACTTTACCTAAAGAGGTATTATGCTTAAATGGTGGGTATGGAGAATTTTTTAGTTAGGTTAGGTTCTCTTTCTAGCTAGTATGCTTGTTAGTTAGTCAGTGTGTTTAGCTTAAAAAGTGTGTTTTTCGTCGTTATTCTGGCTTATCTTGGTTTTACTCTTGATATTGCAGATGTCAACGCCTCTCCAAACATACATTGGATTTGTTGATGGTGCTTGTCGTAGTACACGGAATATCTCTTCCGCAGCTTGGGTTATCTATTCACCCTCTGACGAGTTAGTTTCTATGCATGGGGTAAGCCTCGGTCAAACAACGAACAACATTGCAGAATACAGTGCAGTGGTTGAATTATTATCCGACTCTATTTCATTTGGAATTCGACGTTTGATAGTGAGGTTAGATTCTGAACTTGTTGTATTACAGCTTAATAGAGTTTATGCCATTAGAAATCCTGTGTTATTAAGGTTGTTTTTTGAGAGTGCGTCTCTTGGAACGTGAATTTGATTACATTGAATATCAGCATATTCCAAGGTCTTTAAATACATTAGCAGATGCAATTGCTTCTCGAATGTTGGACAAACATTTACGATAATCATGCAAGTAAATTTAAAAACATTTCATCACATATGTTAAACAAGATAAGCCTGTAATAGTGATATATATATAGATAGGAGTGTGTCAAAAAATATACATCGTCTTCGATCATAGGTTGAAAAACACCTTATGATCGGCAAAAATGATAGAGTACAAAAAAGTCAAAAATGTCACATGTGTCTACAAAGTGACTAGCCAATCACTGGTGGTGCTCCCTATACGACACCACTGCACGGGCTACCTTGCGCAAAAATCTCCTAAACGGTCCAGGGACCACGACTACATAGCGCTGAAGCCTGATAGGAATATCATCCATGGTAGTCTCAGGCATATCCGCCGTCAGACGCTCTAGATCATGCTCCAACTCAGCCAGTACCTCTGCAGCCGCCGCGTCCTGTGGGGCCGGTACCGGTGCAACTGGATGTCTCCTCTCAAAAGGCTGGAGGTTGGCTGGGCGCTGTGGACCAACATCTGCATTTTGAAAATTTTTACTGTCAGTTTTGAGACGATATATATAAAAACAAAAAAAAATACATAATTTGAAAACTTGTGAAAAATAAGGTACCTCTGTCATCCCATTGTTCTCCCTGTGGAAGAACCATGTCCGGATCATGTCGAAAATCTACTCCGGCATACGAAAAGTCCTGGATCGAGAAAACCTGGTCCTCCAACCAGTGAAAGTAACTATCAGAAAATCGAACAACTGCCGCGCCCTCGTCAGGATGCCGGGCCATCACCGCAACCCATCGTACCAGCTTTGGCTCCCGAGGATCCAAGATATCAACAGTGAGTTGCTGAGGGATCAGCATCGGAACTCTCTCTAAGGCAAAGCTCATGACTAAAGGCCCATATCCAAAAGTTTTCAGTCGTCCGTTCTTTGCCTTAGTCAGTTGGCTCTTCACATTAGCCGACACAGCATCACACCAGTTGAAAATGGTGCCTTGGTAACAGTCAATTGCCATCCGCATTTGGGACCCGAAAGCAATGTGTAAAGCGGCTGCGCCGCAAATTCTGGTAACCGTGAACGCTATAACTTTGAGCTCACGCAGAGAGATGTGTTTAATCTCCACGCCTTTCGAATGGTGTGCACCAGGTGTGCACCAATCTTCCCGGAGACTAACAAGGGATTGGCCACCCGGCCTAGTCCCGGCTAGATTGAGTTGCTCGCCTCTATTTGGCAAGCCAGTGAGAAAGTATATATCAGAGGGCTCTATCTCGAGCTGGTGCCCTCCGATGTAAAAGCATTGTTCTTGAACGTTCCATCTCTCAACCAGCCATTCCAAGAATCTTACCTGAGCCCTCATGCCCGGTATGGCCCAGTATTTATATAACCCGCACGCTTTTAGGGCATCTAGGGAAGGTTGATGTTCGATTGCAGCTTCATCAACCTCCTCGTGCTCTCTTTCTCTCCAATCCAGCATGGTAAGTGCCCTACACATCAATAAATAGGCATTAGAATTAATTTTGGGAAATTTGAATGGTTGATTTTGGAGTTTGGGGTTTCAAAATCCGCGTTTTACGGAGGACGCACCCTGCGTTTAGAACACAGGGCGTCAGGACGCAGCTGGCCTGAAGGTGGGCTGCGTCCCCCGACCTTTTTTCTGTATAGGAAAAAGTCGGGGGACGCAGGTCACCCGAAGGGCACCTGCGTCCACCGCAGAGCGCATTTTGAAACCTAAAACCCCCCAAAAATCAAAACTAAAACCTAAAATACAATTTTAATTGGATGAAATTGAAGAGTAGGATGTTGTAAAATACCTGGAAGAGACGGCGTTCGATTCTGACGGTCGGATTTTCCGCAGCAACCACGGGAAGTTTCTTGCCAAAAGCCCTTTTTTCAACCTCAACAGTGAAATGGTAAAAATGACATGGTAAAAAGTCTTTTTATAGGTTTTTTGGATGAATTTGTTCATTTTTCACCACGGAAAGATGTTTTTCGATGTATTTTTGCCTATCTTAAACAAGTATGAGTAATGTGTTGCTTTTGTGCAGGACAAAGGGACTTAGAGGGAAAATTGTTATTTTTCACGAACCAAAATATCAGAGTCATCTTTTAAGCCCTTTTCTGACTCCTAAAAAATGAAAAGATTGCCGAGCGTTTCTTTTACACTCGTTAAAACGGAATTAAAAGATGGTCCCCTTGTAGCTCTTTTCTGACCGTAAAATCAGGAAAAGATTGCCGGGTTTTTGTCGTTTCAAACTCGATAAGGAAATAAAACGACGTGTCCTTGATCGCTTTTTACTTTTCAGGTCAGTGGCACTAATTATGAAAGTACTCCTTGGTCGCAAGATCAAGCGGTTCCCCCAGGTATTATTTTATACTTTTTCGGGCTTGAGGGACACAAATCTACGAAAAAGTTCAACTTGGAGTCTTCTTAAGTTTTTCAGACTCTCTAAAATTGAAAAACGCCGAGTTTCTCCTATACTGGGCTCGTTAAACATTTCACAGTAAAGGACCTGTTCAATTACAAACAGGAACGAACCACTCCTTCCTAGGGTTCGAATTAAAACTAGGTTGGACTCATCCGAAGGATGAGCTTATAATCAAGCATATGTTATCCTCCTCAAGCTTGTTAAAAATAAAGAGGTACTTGCCAGAAATGGTGGGGGAAAAGAGAGAAGAATGAGCCTATTTGTTACCTTTTGTCTCAGAAGAAACTTTATTACCACTCTTGAACACGACACTTTTTCATTCACCTGGGTTGGGAAATCCTTACCTCACAGTTGATCAAACCACTTTGAAAGTCTTTAACCGGGTTCCGGGAATTAACTTTGAATTATTCATCACCAAGCCATCTGTCATGTCGTTATGTGTTCAAGAGGTCTGCAAGTAAAACTTTCATCTGCAAAATACTTGTCATCCGTTTGACCATCCCTGAGTCAGTCCTTACAGAAACATTTCTTCAACTTGAACAATGATTTCGTGTTGCAGGCTTGCCTGCAACGAGTCGCTTTCTATCGACATCAACACATTATCTAGAGAGATGACTTAGAGATCGTCAGTACCTTGAAGTCTGCATGCATCAATGGCAGGTTTCTCGCCTTTGACGTCAGTTTACATCATGGACTTTCGATCAAAGGATTCCGTGGAATGTTCGACATCAACTCATTCATTCACATCTCATGGATTGTAATGGGTACTTTGAGAACCATTGACATTACTGGTGGTCTCTCTCACACTTGTTAACAGTTTACATCATCGACTGGTAATCAAGTGGTTTCTACCATGTTCGACATCAACTCATTTATTCGCATGGCTAGAATCGTACCAATTCGAGAAGTAGAAATGAAGACCCTGGATCTAGTTTCTACCATCCAGGCTGCGAGGAGTTTTGTATTCATTATCTAAGTAGACTAATCACAAACAGATGGTTGCACCCATACTGTGTCTACAAAAGTCTATGATTATGATGTACTGCAAGATCATTCCTGTATCAGAGTAGTTAGTCTGTTAGTTAAAGTTTTAATCTGAGTATGGGAATGCCTACCTCAGTGATGATATAATCTTATACATGTATTTTGTGTTGAAAATTGTAGGTTCTGACCAGGCTCTCCACGAGATAATCCTTGAAATGATAAAGTGCTTCACCCTTCCTAGATAATACAAAACCCTAATCTATTTCAGGCTTTGCACTTTAGGGGGCAATCTGTTACACTAAAAAATGTCACCATGACCATTTACAGTTAGGATGACTCTATCAACATTCATGCTACCCTCTTAGGCAAGTCTTATGCCTCTGCTTTCCATGTCAAACTCCAAAAAAGAGAGAAAGTCTTTCTAAATGTATTTATCTCTGGGGACGCAGGTTCTCTCAACCTTACCTGCGGGGACGCACCCAATGTTCACAAAAACTGCGTCTTTGGACGCTCTGTATGTAAAGGTGCAGGTGCGTCCCCCTGAAAAGGTTAAAATGCGCAAGTTTCATCTTTAAAAAGTCACTTGTGGTCATTTCTAGAGCATTCTAGAAGGTTGTTCGACGTGTATTGAGCGCCTCCAGATGGTTCATGCACTCCTACCAAAGAGGAACTTATCCCATCAATAGGGGAGCTATCCCATCCAAAGAGGGGATTATCCCATTGATGGTGGACCTGATTAACTTCCTCTTGAGCACTATAAGTACAGGCATTGGGCCAGAAGGAGAGGAGGTTGAAAGCTATACATTTCTAAGGGTAAATGCTGCAGGAATTAGGACTCCCATTTAGAAGCTTGTGAGGAGAGATTGCCATCTTTGCTTGTTCTATTTGGAAGTGGGTGAGCTTTGTCAAAGTAAAGGAGAACTCTTGATGGACCCTGGGAGGGACTTGCACAACACCAAGGCTCAGGTTGTATTTGTTCCTTTTGTTACCTATTAATGCAAATGAGTCCATTCTTCTCAATAACTTGTTATTTATGAGTTGTTTCATGTACTCCTTGGTCTATGTGTTAAATATGTTTTATTCTATGAGATTATCAAGTGTTATTTAATCGTTTGATTGTTAGTGTATGCAGGTTTCAAAGTGAAGGAGGAGTTCATCCGGATCAGCGGAGCTGGACTGCTACAACAGCGTTGGATTACAGGTAGGATCTAAACACTTGATTTCCCGTATAGTAAATGCATGTTTAGAGAAGGATTGCTCTTGTTTGTCTTGTTTGTCACTAGAGAGTCTTAGGCTCCTAGGGAGGTTGGTTGTGTCCGCACAATCGACTCTTTCCGCCTGACAGTAAGAGAATTTCTCTTCATAACCCAAGAAACCAAAAATAATGATCATGATGAATAGGTCATTAATTTAGATGAAGAAACAAAAGAACCAAACATGAAAATAGATTCTTTTTGGGTACCCATAAATGATTTAGAAATCGAACAAGAAGATGAAGATCTTAATGGAAAATCGAAGAATAATGAAAAGGAAAATGGAAAGATCATAAACAAAAATAGAGAATTGAAAATCTTACTTGAAAAACATGGTGAAAAAAATATCTCTTTAAAGGTGCAACTTGAAGAAGCAAAAGAGTTGAGGAAGTAATGAATATCATGATGAAGAAAAAAGAAGAAGATTGTAAGAAGCTTGAAGATGAAGATGTGTCATTGAGGGTTGAAGTTGATAAGCTCAATAAGAACTTGAATAGAATGCTATTGTTGGATGACATTCTTAGTTTTCAAAGATCATCAGGTGATAAAACGTGTCTTGGCTATGCAAGTGCATCTTAAGCAAATAGGACACAAGCCCCAAGCCTCTGAAGGAAGAAACTAAAAAGGAGTTATGAAATTATGATGATGTTTCCAAGAACACCCACCACAAAAAAGACAACAATGAAATCAAGGATCAACAATGGATTGAACCACCTCCAAGGCATAACAACTTCAAAATACCATCCTACTTTCCTAGGTATGAAAATATTTTTCTTGTTCATTGTTACCCTTTCGGAAATTTCAGGCATAAAGCAATTCATTGTAAAATCAATACAAGATGAAATTATGCAAGAAGCATAAATTATTATGGATTTTCAAGAAATGACCATATATCAAGAAATGTTCATGGTTCTACTAACATAAACTACAATCCATTTTAACATGTTGTAGTGGCTACAACCACCCTCCAAAATTTTGGCTTGCACCCAATTTCGGAGCCTCCCTTGAGAGTTTCAATTGATGATTGCACACACTCGGGTTCACCCCGTGAGCTCTTGCGAGTCTTCGCACCCACCTTGCTTGATCATTTCACCCAAGTTTTGGCATGTTGATGTCAAAGTCATGCTTGCGACCATGTTCTGGTTATACCCAAAGTCTTCGCTTTGTGTGTACTTGTTGTGTTCACTATGAAAACATATGTCGCACTCACACAGAGTCAAATTCACTTTCGCACAAGCGTCGTCATGGTCGACCAATAATCAATTACAAGTTTCACGCTTGTCTCTTACACCATCAGTCAGTCATGTTGAGTATGTGTGTCTGGATGGTTTGAGTCGTATCATCATCAAGTCATTTAAGTGTGTGTTTGCAAGATCACATATGCATCTTTCGCTCGTTCACACACTTAATTGCTTTGTTGTAGTTCTGATGACCGTATTCCCCTCTGACAACCAGACCAGCACCTTGCCATCGACTCAATCGCATGTCACCCAGAATAGCACAGAAGCACCAAACAAGCCATTTCAAGTTGCAATGCCTGCAAGAAAATCGATCAACTTTCAAGTTGGTCAACTAGAGAGTTCTACCCGGTAGCCACACTAGGACTGACTCCCCTAAAAAATTGCGCAGAGATTGCAGACCGTGCCCACTCCGCTGACTAAGAAAGTTGCACAGACAGGTCGAATAGACACCAAGTTCCTATGCCTATCTCCCTCAGAAAATTGTGCAGTCTTTCCAACCAACACTCCAGAGAGTCAATCGGCTGTTCACCAAGAAAATTGTGCAGTTTTCATGGGCAACTCCTTTGTTGCCCAGCATTCTGCTCAGCTCGAAAACTCCGAAGAGGTTACCAGTAAGCCAGCCTCCCATATTCAGTGTAGTTTTTCCTACCAACGGCTCATGGTAGCCGAATGACAGTTCCCCTTAGGAATTGCGCAATTTTTTTTGTCAAGCTCTAGCAGTTGACTACCGGTTTCCTCGAGGAATTGCACAGTTTTTATTGCCAAACTCCCAACAGCTGATTGTCAGTTCCCCTCAAGAATTGCATAGTTTTTTTTGTTAGTGACCCAGCAGCTGACTTCCAGTTCCCCTTAGGAATTGCACAGTTTTGCTGCTAAGCTCCCACTGCCCGCTGGTTTTGGAAACTATGCAGATTTTGCATGCCCAGCGTTCCCGAAGCCCAAACTATTCCTCCCAAAAACTACACATTTTTGTCCATCAACTGAGCCAGAACTAGCAGACAATCACTGTCAATCCGGATTTCCCATATTCATCACCCAGTGATTCCTACGCATTTTTCATCACCAGTGCCCAGAGCTTCCAGCCCACCTCGCAACCTTGTCACCTCTTCCGATCACCAACATTTGAAATGATCATGTATCATGGTATACTAGGAGGTTTATGGATTTTATGTCATCTCGTCATGAGTGACTACAGACACAGGTACACAAACAAACATGGTGCGATAACAGATGGGATGAATAAAGGGAGCACATGCAGAAGAACAGGTTCGCCAATGGAAAAATAGACGATGCATGCAAAGAGATGTGTTCACGAACGAATGATCATGCAAAGATGTGTTCATAGACGGATGGATAAGAAAACATGCAAGATGTGTTCACGGACGGACAGTCGGATGAACATGCACCTTTCGCAAACGGATGAACCTGTCAAGCTTACCAACATACAAGCAAGGAGAAATGTGTGAATGAAACATCAAGCAACCCAACGACCATCGAATACTTTCGTGCACTTTGCCATGCGGAGGTGAAGCTGTGACACACCATGAGGACATCCATCACCCGGCATCTCGCCATGCACACCAACAGCAGCACGAATGTACCAGCACTGCAATGTCGAGTCATGTCATCCACATCTCTACTGTGGGCCATACTGTCAATCATTGTAATGTAACGTGGAATTCCAAGAGAC
Source organism: Pinus tabuliformis (assembly GCA_031772625.1). Taxonomy (NCBI): domain Eukaryota; kingdom Viridiplantae; phylum Streptophyta; class Pinopsida; order Pinales; family Pinaceae; genus Pinus; species Pinus tabuliformis. The sequence goes on from CM062805.1 coordinate 792,241,167, forward strand.
CCACTTGTTGTATGAAGAGTCATGTAAAGTCGAAAAGTCATGGAAGTCAAACAGTCATGAGGGTAGTCGAATAGCCACAAGGGTCAGTTTCACCCTTGGCTATAAATACCCCCTCATTTGTACATGCAAAGGACTTTTCACCTCAGCTCCTCCCACATAGACTTGAGAGTCTGTAATCTTTTCTTTGAGGAGTAAGTAGTGACTCCAATGCTCCACACGCGAGGTTAGTGATGTATGGTGTAACGATGTGTCTTGGAACTTTCACTTAATTCAGAAGGTTTCTCAAGGGGCCAACACATTTTCACACATGTATTGTAACTGTTGCAAGACTAATATTTAACACTTGGAATACATGTTTCTTTAACCTGTGTTTAAAAATTGAACTAATTCACTTGTTGTAATACATATATGGTAATGAAAATGTGTTGTATATGTTGTTAACATTGTCTCGCCCATGTAGACTACTCTCTCGGACATCAGAAGACCTTTCACATAAAACTTTCTATAAAAATTGTTGTACTCGCGCGGACTAATCCATTGAGTGTTATATGTGTTATCTTCCCTTATCTATTGTGATAACCACATCCATGTGGACTGTTATGCTGAAAGTTGTGGACGTCCTGTTGTGTTGTGTGTTCCTAGCAAAGTTGGGACTTCTCCCAACCGACTTGGGACTCACTACCACCCTCTCCCTCTATGATGAAAGAACCATTGACACAAGAGAAACTTACAATCACCAGGCACGCGAACCTCAATTATTGTAAGACAAAGCAGACCACTCTCATGTGCTGACAAGCAAGAGTTGAGGAAAAGCTTTAAGATAATGGCAACCAGGCCATTGTACCGGATGGGACTCTCACACCAAATAGTGTGAGGTCTGGTTGTGACTTTATACCGGGGTGATCCCCTAATGTTGGCGAGTCCAGCACCTTCAACAGAACCACTAGTGAATAAGAAAATTTTATGCTCCAAGTGAAATAATATTGGTAACAAGGCACATGATTGTAGGCTTATAAAAGAAAATGCTCCAATCATAAAGACAAAGAAGCCAACTATGATATGGAAAAAAAAGGAAGATTGCAATCTAGCATTGATCACTGAAGATAAAGAAGATGAATGGTACATAGACAATGGGTGTTGGACACATAAGACAAGAGATCAAAACAAATTTTCCAGCCTAAAAGGAAAAAGCGATAGTGTCACATTTGGAGATAACTCCTCTGTCAATATAATTTTAAAAGGTGTAGTAAATCTTGGAAGAGAACATGTAAAAGAAAAAGGTGTTTTTCTAGTTGAGGATTTGAAGAAAAATATTCTCAGTGTTGGAAAAATGTGTGATCAAGGGTATAATATCTTGTTTAATTCCCGAAAATGAAAAAGCATAGACGAAAGCGCAGGAATATTGGTTGCAACAACTAAAAGAAGATCAAACAACATATACATCTTAGACCAAGCAGAGCGAAATAAAATTGCAACCAAGAAAAAAATCCTTATGGAAAACAAAGAAGGGAAGGGTAAGAAGATAGAATTCATGTTGAGTGCCATATGGTTAAGGAGGCAACCCCAAAGAAACAAGTCACCTTTTTCCATGATGTCAAAGGGGGGGTGAAATGAAGCACAACATGGAGACAGGGGTGTTGAAAATGTTACTAGTATCAGTGTTCATAATTTATGTCTAACTCATGATACGATGTAATTATTATGTACTTGTAAAAAGGAAAATTATTGTAAAAGAAAATAAAACTACTATTTTATAAGCATGGGTTTCATGCCAAATTTAGGTCAAAGAACCCATTGTGTGCTTCTAGGTTTTGTATCATGATTCAATGTCCTTTTCATCTTGTATTAGAACCTTCTTGGACTTATTGCATCAAAGAAGAAATTTATTTTTGTCTTAAAAATGTAATCTGAGCCTCCTCCACCAAGTTGGCCTCAAGAAACTGTCAAGTCAGCCTCGTTGAATTGAAGGGAGCCGACCTCACACAAACCACTATAAATAATTCATGCAATTTGACCTATTGTGGCATCAATCCAAGGAAGTTTGACCTACAATTAAAAGGAAGTGCGAAGGCTAAAGAAGGAGTGTATAAGACTTGAAGAAGCAAGAAAAACACTAGAAAAGAAAGGAGGAACTCTAGCGAAGGAAATAAGATTGTATTTCTCTTGCTCTAGTTCACATGTGTAATATTCTAAGTTGCAGGAGGGGCCAAAAACTATAGGTCTATAGTTGAGGCCGAAAAATTTGATGTAGGAAGCCAAAAAAATTTATTGAAGCAAGATCGAAGAGGTTTGACTTGTTGACTAGAAGTTGATTGTTGTTATATTGAAAGGATTTTGTTGGAGGTTGACTTGGTGGATTGGAGGAAGTCTTTTCCTTGCTAAAAGGGTCTTGATTGTCTCTTTTGATTTGGTTCTTGAAGAAGAGAAGAGAATTTTTGGGTTTTCCCTTATGAGAGGGGTTTTTCCCTGGCTGAGAGCCTACATCCTGTGTCCTTTTTGTTTTGTTCTTCACACATTTATGTTTTGGTAGTTGCTTGATGATAAGAAGATAAAAGAAGACATAAAAGAATATAATAAGAATACACATAAATCACAAGTAATTATCAAGATAAGAAAATATTGTTGCCTTTCGGATTTTGTAACATGGTATTAGCTAAGGTGAAGAGAAGAAAAAGGAAGCTTGAATATCATTTGCTCTCTAAGGGTTCAAGAAAGGATTCAAGGAGAAATAATAAAGTCTTGGAAGTTTTGGAAGAAGTCTTGTGACCTCCCTTGAAAAAGGTATTGGTATAGTAAGAAACCTCTTGGAAGTTCAATAGAAAACCTCATCAAAAGTGACATTATCAAATATACCTATAGCCTTATCAATGAAATCCGAGAATAAGCTTCAAGAGCTTCTAACTTTAGAGCATGGAAGACAAGGATGGACCTCATTCTCGCAAGAAAGAAAGTATATGACTTATTACAAGGAAAATTCAAAGAACCAACTAATGATATTGGAAAGGAGAAGTACAAATAAAATGATAGCCATGAGCCTAATTGTGGATGGATTTAAAGACAACTTGATTCCCTACATATCCACACTATATATTTCAAATAAAATGTATGCTTCTTCTCCAAGTTATTTACAATAAAGCATATTGGACAAGTGGCAAGTCTAAAGAATGAACTTCGAGCTGTCAAAATGACCAAGGATGATACAATATCCTCTTACTTTGTAAGGATTGCTCATATAAGATATGAACTACAAGCAATTGATGAAATAATCCCATATAAGGAACTTGTGATTGCTTCCCTACTAGGACTACCAAAGTCTTGGAATGCTTTTGCAACAAAAATAAGTAGTTAGAAAAATTATCCCTCCTTTGAGGAGATGTGGTCTGTCTATACTCAAGAAGAAGCTCATATTTCCTTGATAGGAGGTAAGCAAGAAGATGAATAAAATACCACCTCAAATTCCTATTCTACCCATTTCAAGAAGGAAGGAGGAAATAAAAAATATAAAGGGTCAAAGAAAAAACATGGGAAGATTGACCTTTCTAAAATAGAATGTTATCATTGACACAAGATGGGACATTATAAGGATCAATTCCCCAATAATCCTAATAATAAGAAGAGAGAGAGACCAAGCTACAATTTCCACCAATTATAATCCTCCAAACAAGACCAAAACTGAGGATTTTGAAGTCAAAGACTTATTATATTAAGTCTTTAGGGATATTAACCCTTGCATATCCTTTGTTTATAATATAGGCTATTAATTTAGGTCTCATAGAGTTTTTGATTCTAGGATTAATCTTTCTTTTGATTCCTAGAGTTTATATAGATCTAATATGTTTTGATAAGATAATTCTTTATTTGTTTTGGAAGTTGAAGAAATCCCTCATAATGTCTGGATTGAGGCAAAGTTAAGAGGGAGCCGCTATTTCTCTCAAAAGATAAGTATCTTGTTATTTATTTCCTTTATACTATTATTGATTTCCTCTATATATCTTGCTTTATTTTTTCTTGATTATAATCATTTCCCTTCTATTTTCCTTGGAAGTAAAGTTTGCATGTATATTCACAAGAATGGTTGTAATAAGGATTATGGCTAGATTAGAAGGGAGAGTCGAAAGGAAGACTTGAATTATGAAAGAATTTTTGGTGCAAAGGGAGCTCTTCAATAGGAAGCCCTACAAGGTTTGTAAAGGAAGAAACACAAGGTATGTTTAAGATTACAAGATTTGTAGGAAGTCCTCATCATATAAGAAGGTACGATCATTTTGTCTCTAAATTGCTTTATATTAATGACACTCTCATTTCTAGGTTTTTTCTATAAAATCATGAAGATTCTTATATTGTTAGGGTGATTGATTTCTAAGATTAAATCAAGCCTTGTAATTATATTTTGATATTTGTTCACTCTGATAAAACCATAGCCTTTTGATTTTTAGGGTTTGTTGATGGTATCTAGTGCATATGATAAAACCCTATATTTATAGGGTTTGATGATAATATTTAGGGTTTATGAAAATACCCATGTAAAGATTGATATAAGATCCTAGGACATGAAAATGAAACCCTAGGTGTAAATGCTTCAACTATGGTTGAAACCCTAACATGATTTATTTTTTGAATATCTAAGGTTTAATATGAAGGATTTGATAACCCTAGATACTCTCCTTGTGATAACATGAAAACCCTAGATCGAGAAAGATAATTTCATGCTCTTGTATATTTGTGCTTGGTTTTTCTTGTTGAGATTTGCAGGCACATAGTTTGCAAGAGGTCATAAAGAAGTATACCTACCTCATTCTTGATGATGACTTTATGATGATGTTGAGCATGATGGAAAGAGGGAGCAGAACACTAATGACATTAAAATTTACATTGATGTTTTTGTTGCCATATGAAGATAAAAGGAATGATGTTTTGGAAGGTTGAAATTATTCGATGATATGCAAAAAAAAAAAAAAAAATCCTGTGTAGCTAGAAGAATAAAGTTGTTATCTCCTTAAGTTGATAGAGAGCTTGGATGAAGGAAAGTGTATTTCTTCCATAGTTGAGAGAGAGAACATGATGTTGGAAGCTGGAAGAATATCAATAAGAATGAGATCAAGGAATCGCTAAAGCACTATTGATGATTATTCGTGTTTGATGAGTTATGAACAAGACTTGGTTGTTTTGACAAGTGCTAAGGCTAAGTTTGGTGCTACTTGAGAAGTTGGAAAAAGGAAGCTTTTGTTGAGATTTGTTTGGATATTATGATAACCTAAACAACCTCAGAATGGTTGAAGACCCCAGATTTTATGCTAGCATATTGATAGTGAAAACCAATATATTGAAAGTTTCATACTATTTGGGGTTGTGCAACTACAATATGTTATAATGGATGAACAAGTAGCTGATGTGTTTATCTCTCCTTGATAAGTTTGAATATTTGATAAGCATGCTTGGATTGATTAAAGGGAGAAATGAGTACCTTAGGTTGCATGCTTCTATGCTAGTATTTGGGAGGACATCCTAGCCTGGTTGGTATTGAGATCTCAGTGATAGTTTGGCATTAATGATTTTTAGATCCCGGTGTGTGAGGGTATCTTTATCTTATGGAGCTCTGTTTTAGTGTTTACCTTGATGATACCTAGATCCATATAAAGGTTGGTGTCTTAGCATGGAGACCTAGATGGTATCTATATCCTGTTATATTGATACCATGGTTGTAGGTTAACGATACCTATAGTGGCAAGTTGCCTTGATGACACCTTAGTCCCTGTTGAGTTAGTAGATCCTTGAATTAATGTCTTGGAAATAACACTTGGATCCTTGAATTGGGGTCTTGGTGATGACACGTGGATCCTTGAAATAATGTCTTGAAACTTGGATATTTGATACCTTGGCAGTTTTAGTCTTGATGGTATCTATCATTGCATATGTTGTTGTACTCTTCTTGGAACACTTCAAATTGAGGTCAACCTTGTATCAATTGAACAATTATGAATACCTCCTAGATGTATTTGTAAAAAAGAAAATTATTGTAAAAGAAAAGAAAACTATTATTTTATAATCATGGGTTTCATTCTCAATTTAAGTCAAATCATCCATTGTATGCTTCTAGGTTTTGTGTCATGATTCATTGTCCTTATCATCTTGTATTAGACCCTTCTTGGGCTTATTGTATCAAAGAAGAAATTTATTTTTGTGTCAAAAATGTAATTTGAGCCTCCTCCACCAAGTCAGCCTCATTGAAGGGAATAGACCTCACACAAACCACTCTAAATAAGCAATGCAATTTGACCTATTGTGGCATCAATCCAAATAAATTTGACTTGCAATTAAAAGGAACTATGAAGACTCAAAGGAGTGTAGAAGACTTGAAGAAGTAGAAAAAACCATGGCAAAGAAAGGAGGAACCCTAATGAAGGAAAGAAGCTTGTCTTTCTCTTCTTTTGGCTCACACGTGTGAGACTCTGAATTGCAATAAGAGTCGAAAATCACAGGTCTGTATTAGAGGCCAAACAATTTGATGCAGGAAGCTGAAATATATGATTGAAGTAGGATCGAGGAAGTTTGAATCTTGTTGACTAGAAGTTGATTGTTGTTATCTTGAAAGGACTTCGTTGGAGGTTGTCTTGGTGGATTGGAGGAGGTATTTGTCTTAGTCAAAGGGTCTTGGTTGTCTCTTTTCATTTGGTTCTTGAAGAAGAGAAGATAATTTTTGGGCTTTCCACTAGGAGAGGGGTTTTTCCCTGGCTAAGAGCCTACATCCTGTGTCCTTGTTGTTTTGATCATCATGCATTTATGTTTTGGTAGTTGCTCGATGATAAGAAGATAAAATAAGAGATAAAATAAGATAATAATAATTCAAATATCTCACAAGTAATTATCAAGATAAGAAAATATTTTTTCCTTTTTGATTTTCTAACAAGGGGTAACATGACGACAAGGGGAAAATGAGTATCGACATCAATGACAATGGGGAGATAGTTGGAAGAAAATTGTCATTGATGTCAAAGGGTGAATGGTTCATTGGTGAATTTGAAAGTATCCCTAGATATCCCAAAATGAATGGTAAAAGAAACTCTATGATTGGTCCAAAATTTGGCATAAAAAGTCATAAAAATAAATGATGAATTGTGGGTAAATATCATGGGTCTTGGCAAGTGCAAAAAGGGCTTCTATCTCACCCTTTTCTTTAACCTAGTTGGCCCTAAAAAGGAGGTTTTATTTTTGAAAATAATTTTATAGCAAGTTATTCAAGTCAGCCTCATTAAGGGATTTTTTTCAAATTAAATTTGAACTTTTAGGGCAGGTCAGCCCTAATATTTACCCCCCCCCTTCACATCTATATATAGGGCACTCATATGCCCTCCGACATAGTCAGTTTGTGTATCATCTACTCGTGTATTCTCTATGAAATATCTGAGGGCGGGGCAACCCACAGATTTGAAGCAGAGGCTGAGTTCTAAAGGGTTTTTGAATTTCCACTTTTTCTTGGCTTTTCATGGTAAGTCACTAGGCTTAATCCAAGTTATTGAGGCTAATTTCGGCCCTTCCTAAGACACAATTTTAGAATTTTCCGAGGCCCCAACTAAAGAAAATTTCAGCCTGCTCTAAGGCCCTTCATGAGGCAAATCCGAATTTCTGAGGCAAATCCAAGTCTAAGGATAATCCACATCCCTGAGGCAAATTCGAGTTCCTTGTTGGGAAATATAAGGCATAGCAATTAGGTGATTTCTCTTTTGTTAATAACTGCTTGTGAATTTTTTTTACTTCTTTCGGTTAGAATCTTCTCTTTCTTTATATTATTACAGTGTTATTCTTCATCAAATAACTACCAATGCAAAAAAAACAAAGAGACGAGACACAGAATATAGGCTATCATCCAGGGCCAAAAACCTCTCCCACTTGAGAGGAAAACCCAAACAAATTCTTCTTCTTATAGAGACTTCAATTGATGAATACCAAGACTGTTAATTTTAGATAACAATGGTATGTTCTATGCTTAAGAGCAATTTACTTCAATTTTCTTATTAGCCCAATATCAATTTCTAGATTAACAATCACATTAACATGACAGTAAATGCAAATAAAACATAAATAAAAACAGTGGAAGACAAGTCAAGACAAGAGGACACAAGATGTGGCGCATGCCAGGGACAAAACCCAATGTGGGGAAACCCTTTGATCAAGTCTCATTATTATTCTTCAAAAGTTCAGCAAAGAGAGAGAGAGAGTACAATATACAAAATTCACTTTCCCAATCAAAGTCAAATATGTCCAGTCAAACATCATCCAGAGGAAGCCCTAACCAGAAATTCAATGTTGGTCAACAGGGCAAAATTTATCCTTCAAATCAGTTCATTCAAACCTAGTCAACTCGGCCTCCAATAGTCATCTGAATCTGCCCAAAATAGTACCGAAAATGACAATCAAACTTGTTCAACGCAAAGGTCAAAATTGTGGTCAATTATTGTGGTCAACATTGGTCAAACATCTTTGTTTGCCTCGATTTTTGTGCACAAAAATGCAGCCTGCCCAAACAAAAAATTCCACAAGAAAAATGTTGTCAAACTCGATCAATTATAGCTGGATCAATGTTGGTCAAACCCTTCTTTCAATTCGATCATCGCCCAAAACAAAAAAACGCAATCTTTCCTTCGCACGTGTGGAAAGAGAGAAGCCTGATATTGTACGACCCAATCAGATGAGGAGAGAGAGATATGCGTGAGAATGAATGATATCCAAATGAGGTAGATGCACCTTCTATTTATATGCAACATTGAGGATGAAGAGACATGACTTTTGGACATTTGAGCCTACATTAGATTGCTGGCGAACCTTGACAAATTGTCCATAAACAAAATAAATTCATAATTACATTTGTACATGTCAGAATGAGATGATATTTAGATCAATCCTACACCTCTCGGAAAGAAGAATCTAATAAACATATCAATTGCATCATATGATAAGTCCAAGGTGGAGTTTGGCCCTAGTTTCCAAATTTAACACTCCCTCTCAACTAGGAAGAACTCCACCTACCAAACCATCTGACAATCTATACCATCGCAGCTTTGCTGAACCATGAAGAAATAATGAAGAAGAAATGATCGATAATATATCATACCATTCTCCACTAACCCGAAGTCAGTCTCCAATAATCGAGAGTGTCATACCATTCTCCACTAACCCGAAGTCAGTCCCCAATAATCGAGAGTGTATCATACTACTCTCCACCAACCCAAAGTCAGTCTCCATTGATCCCAAATCAATATCAAACATCCTATCATAGGGAGTACAGTAGTACACAATGCGTCCATCGGTAGTACTATGGTCCCTATCCTTATTTTCCTACTCATTGGCCATATGAGAGGTACTTCCCATGAGTCCTAGACTGCATGGGTAGGATGTATCGACAGGAGAAGGTGAACTGCTCATCCTACTCATATGCCATAGGAGAAGGTGAACTACTCATCCTATGCATATCTCAACCATCATGGGGTATCACAAGGGAAGGTGAACCACTCACCCTGTACATCGCGCACCACTAGGCGAAGGTGAACCACTCACCCTATGGTTGTTCATCGCTCCAAGAAGTACCCCAAGCCCCCCGAAGCTCCCAGAGCTCAATATCCAAATCAAATGGGGCCTCATAAGAGGGTCTCTCCACGACTCCAAGTTGTTCGTGGAAGGTTAATAATTTTACCTTCCCCGGGGGCTTTGTAAGAATATCTGCGACCTGATCAGCAGTCCTAATATGATGGAGCCTTATTGATCCCCGTTGTACCATATCCTAGATAAAGTGGTACCTGATATCAATATGCTTGGAGCGGTCATGAAACACGAGATTCTCAGAAAGGCGAATCCCACTTTAGGTGTCACAATAGATCACGGTGGTATCCATCACATGTCTAAATAACTCACTAAATAGCTTCCTCAACCAAACAACTTTACAAGAGGCCATACTAGCAGCAATATATTCGGCCTCAGTGGTGCTCAAAGCAACCAACTTTTGCTTCATGCTCATCCAGGATATCGAAGAAGAACCTCGATAGAAGCAACATTCAGATGTGCTTTTAAGATCCATCATATTTCCAACCCAATCAGCATTAGAATAACCATGGAGCCTCACATTCTTGACAATGTATCTCAATCCATAGGTGATTGTGCCTAGAGATATCTCAAGAAATTCTTGGCAACAATCTAGTGTATGTGATGAGGCTCGACCATAAACTAACTCAATGTATTCACTTCAAAACATATGTCTGGATGGGATTTCACCAAGAACACCAGGATCGGACGGGAGTTCACCAAGAACATCAAGGCCCCACGAGTTGACGATATTCATAAGGATTTCCCAAATCGGGCCCAACATCACTTCCGCATAATTTCTTGAAGTTAAGTTCCATCAGAGTAGTCACAAACTTGCAATCCACCATCCCAAATCTTTCAAGTAGCTTCACAATGTATTTTCCTTGAGAAAGGAAAATCTCACCTAGCTTTTGCCAGACCTCCAACCCTAGGAAATAATGCATTAGTGTTCCCTCTTGCATTGATGAACTAGAGGGTATGCACCTATCAAAAAGAGATCGTCCACATAAAGTAGCAAGATGAAAGGTCTATCATTCTCAACCTTAAAGTAAAGGTTCAAATCAACTTCACTTCTTGTAAAACCCAGCTTCACCAAATAGTTGTCGATCCTCTCATACCAAGCTCGAGGAACTTGCTTCAACCCATAGAGGGCTTTCTTCAACCTGCATACATGTGTCTGACGATCTTGAACTTCAAATCCTTCGGGTTGTTTTACATAGACTTCCTCCTTAATTGAACCATGCAACAAGGCGGTCTTGACATCCATTTGGTGTAGATTCCATCCTTACAAGGTAGAAAGGGCTATAATCGAACGGATGGTGGTATATCGGGAAATAGGTGCAAATATCTCATTGTAGTCCACACCTTCCTTTTGAGAGAAGCCTTGAGCAACAAATCTATCCCTAAACTTTTTAGCACTTCCATCAGCTCCATGCTTGATCTTGTAGAGCCATTTCGAGGTGACAATGGATTTGTCCTTGGGTCTAGGGACCACATCCCAAATATCGTTCTTCATAATTGACTCATACTCTTTGTTCATAGCATCCTTCCAAACTTGGTGCTTCACAACTTTTTCGAATGTGCAAGGTTCATATTGAACAATGGTGCTCATGGCAGTTAAGTACCCTTGGTACCTATTCAGCTTCTTACTTTCATGAAATGTTCCCCTTGGAGCAACATGTCTCTCGACATCTTCGAGAGTTTCCCTAAGCCATGAGGGTCTCCTTTTTTAGGAGGAGGGCTTATGAGGAGGTGGATCAATGAGATCCATTGGTCCTTCAACATCGGGCATCAACTCATCATGTGGCTCTCCCTGCTTTCCTGAATCTACTTCTTTGCCCTTCCTTGGAATAGGAAGGTTGCTAATCTTTCCAAGGGAGGCATCTTCATCAAAGATGACATCATGACTTATCTCCACTTCTCTTTGACTAGGCACATAGATTCAATATGCCTTAGAAGTTTCACTCAAATGTTCTTTTCTTCCTAGACGCATCTAATTTTCTTCTCTTTTCTTTTGGCGCGTGAAAATATATGGGGCTACCAAAAATTCTAAAATGAGAAACATCAGGTTTCTTACCAGTGAAAACTTCTTCGGGAGTTTTGGAGTCCGGAGCTTGATGAGGGCATCTATTTTAATAATACACAGTAGTGTTGGTAGCTTCAGCCCATAAGAACTTCAGAAGGCTTTGATCATGAAGCATGGTACAAGTGGCTCCTATAATAGAACGGTTATTCCTTTCAGAAACACCATTTTTCTCAGGAGTATATGCGGTAGTAGTCTCCCTCTTAATGACAGCTTATCTACAATAGTCATTGAACTCATTTGATTCATATTCGGTTCCATTATCGGTCCTCAATATTTTGATCTTCTTCCCGGTTTGATTTTCAACCAAAGCTTTAAAAAAACGGAAACATGAGAATACTTCCCCCTCTTCTTCAAGAAATATATCCAAGTTTTGCGAGAGAAATCATCCACAAAGATAGCATAATATAATATCCTCCCAAATATTTCACGGACATTATACCAGATAGATCAAAATGAACCAATTGCAAAATGTATGTTTTCCTTCAGCACATCCCTGACAAACACCTTCATGTTCTATTTTAAATTCGGCCATACCTGTCACCATCTTCCTCACATCGGGTAGAGCCTTATAATGTAGATGAGAAAACCTTCGGTGCCATAATTCGGAATGGAGAGATGTGTCGCAAGACATAGCTCCCAATGGGCTTCCTCCAACCTAATATAGGCTATCAACCCTAAATCCGAGAGTATATGCATTTTTGAAATTCCTTTTCCAAACACGTACCTTTCCATTGATGAATGCCACCTTGAATCCTTTGTCCTCCATCGCCGAGATAGATACCAGGTTCTTCTTTAGATTAGGTATAGATAGTACTTCTTGTAGATGAATGGTGTTACCTTGATTCAATTGAAGAGTAACATTCCCAACTCCCTTCACGGGATAGGTGGCATTGTCCCCAAAAATGGTTTTCCAAATTTGTGTCATTTTCTATCAGATTTGAAAGAGCTTCATTATACCCAATGAAGTGCCTTGAGGCACCACTATCAATCAACCAATTTCCCAAGGTATCCAGAGGAGAGGCAATAGAGAGGGAAGATATAAGATAAAACTATGTTTTCTTGTTATTGACAACATTAGATTCATCATAACTGGAGTTTCTTGATATTTTGGGAGGTCGACCATTTCCATGTTGAGTAGCGGGTTCATTCTTTTTTCCTTTGTTGTTGAATCTACCATTCCTTTGATTGTTGTCGCCCCTAAAATTGTTGTGGTTGTCATCATCATGAGGTGTATCCCTTCTATTATGACACTCCCTAGCATAGTGGCCAAAGTTGTTACAAATGAAGCATATTCCCTTCCTTCCATGTTTGGATCCCGATCTTCTTTGACATTGCTTCTTTCAACCTGCATTTTTCTTCTTTCTAGCATGAGCAGAGAATGTAGTAGGATCAGTCTTATTTGAAGGCATGTCCATTTCCATCATCCTTGTCTCTTCTTGAGAACATCTAGTCAACAATTCTTCAAAACTTGGAATCATGTCGTTGTTGAGGATAGTAGTGTTGAACACGTGCCATTCACGAGGGAATCCTCCAAGGGAAATAAGAGTGATTTCCCTGTCAGTAATAACTTCTCCTAGTAAAAGTAGATCATTTTTTTCATCTTGGTAATTCTCATGAAGTAGGATTGAATATCTTCACCTCTTCCCTTCTTTATGTCCCTCAATTTTTTCTTGAGAAAGAGGACTTGGTTTGCATTGCTATCTTTGAACATGCCAACCAACCTGTCATATATCTCCTTTGATGTGTTCAAATCGGAGACGTAAGCAACTAAATGCTTATGAATAGAATCCTTGATGATCTTCTTGACTTTGGATTCACCTTTATTGTACTTTGTCTTAGCAGCAACCGGTGCATTTGAAGGAGGTTCAATAATATTTCCCTTCCCATAGTCCATAACATCTTGCTCTTCTAAAGTCAAATCAAAAGACATCTTCCATGCATGATAATCAAACTTATCATGAAGCTTGTCATCATATTTGAAGTAGGATGTGGAGGCCATTGACTCTTGTCCTTGTCCAACAAATCTCAGTGATTGTTTTTTTCACTCTTGCTTGGGCTTTGTCTTCACCTCACCTCTGATACCATGTTAGTTTTAGATAACAATGGTATGTTCTATTCTTAAGAGCAATTTAATTCAATTTTCTTATTAGCCCAATATCAATTTCCAAATTAGAAATCACATAAACATGACAATAAATGCAAATAGAACATAGATAAAAACAGTAGAAGACAAGCCAAGACAAGAGAACACAAGATGTGGCGCATGCCAGGAACAAACTCCAATGTGGGGAAACCCTTTGATCAAGTCTTCTTATTATTCTTCAAAAGTTCAGCAGAGAGAGAGAGAGTACAATATACAAAATTCACTTGCCCAATAAAAGTCAAATATGTCTAGTCAAACAATAGCCATAGGAAGCCCTAACCAGAAAGTCAATGTTAGTCAACAGGTCATAATTTCTCCTTCAAATCAGCTCGGTCAAACCCAGTCAACTTAGCCTCCGAAGGTCATTCGAATCAGTGCAAAACAGCCCCGAAAATGACATTCAAACTTGGTCAATGCAGAGGTCAAACCTACGATCAACGCTTGTCAAACTACTATGTTTGCCTCAATTTTTGTGCTCAGAAATGCATCCTGCCCAAACTGAAAATTCCACAAGAAAAACGTAGTCAAACTCAATCAACTGCAGCTCGGTCAACGTTGGTCAAACCCTTCCTGCAATTTGGTCAATGCCCAAAATAGAAAACGCAGTATGTCCTTCGCATGTGTGGAGAGAGAGAAGGTTGCCCTAAAGTTGTACGACCCAATCAGATGAGGAGAGAGAGATCTGTGTGAGAATGAATGATGTCCAAATGAGGTAGATGCACCTTCTATTTATATGCAATGTTGAGGATGAATATACTTGACTTTTGGGCTTCTAAGCCTACATCAGGTTGTTGGCTGACCTTGACAATTTGTCCATAAACGAAATAAATTCATAATTCCATCTATACATGTCAGAATGAGATGATCTTTAGATCAATCCTACACCTCTTAGAAAGAGGAATCCAATAAAAATATCAGTTGCATCATATGAGTTGTCTAAGGTGGATTTTGGCCCTAGCTGCAAAATTTAACAAAGACCAAGACCCTTGACCTATTTGCCACTCCTAGACCAAGACACAAGTTCCCATTCATTGCTTCTCTTTCATGTCCAAGTTAACACTTGGTCTAACTGCTTGCCTTCCTTTGTACCTCAGTTATACTTCAGATCTCAGCTCTCCTTTTCTCTTCTTCAAACCTATAACTTCTCGGCTTCCTTCAAAAACCCTAGCACGTTTAAATTATCAACTATGGAACCTTGACTCCCTTCGCTTTAGATGGAGGTAGCTTCCTTGGCAACTCGGCTTGATATTGAACTTGTTCCCTTCCTTAATATGTCCTTCAAAGAAGATTGTGATACCTCGACTTCTGCTATAGTGGACAACACCCTTTCTTCGCATGCTTGACAAAATACAACCCTAAAACAAACCTAAAAATACCTCTGCTCTTCCTTCTTTCTTCTCGCGGGCTATGAGACTCCTTTCTGGGTGAATCTCACACTTCTTATTGCAGACCAAAAATATGTCTCTGAAATGAGGCTGAGCTGCCCTATTTATAGTGGTTGGAGCATCCATAATAGGTCGACTTGAACAAAGGGTGAGCCGACATGTCTTTTGGAGAAAATTCATTATTAAATTAAGGCCGACTTGAAGGAGATGCTTGAGCTTGGTCTTGGAGGGCTATTTGACTCTTTCATTGACTCATATACAAATGCAACATGCCCAAGAAGGGTCCTTCATACATGACATTGACTCAATTTGATTTTGTGACCAATCATAAGGCTCACAATGTGAGTCATTACTAAAAATAAAATTCCTTACCCATGGGACAAGCATTACAATAATAATTTTATTTTCTACGTTACATCTATTACATAAAATCACAATTACACATATCATTATGAACACTGAAACTAGTTACACTTTTCAACACTCCCTCTTAACTAGGGAGGTATTCATAATAGTACTTGGTCATTCTCAATCTGAACAATTCTGATAAGAAGAGTCGGATTGGTAACCCATCTGTATAGCATCATATCAACCAACATTGTCACATAGAAAGGCCTTGACTAATAGCTCTATCTCTCCACGAGATCTGAGCTCAATGCCGACGAGACCAATGATGTATAGAAACCCTCATCATTGTCTCTCTCGGAACATACCCCACGCAGGTTCTCAAGGTGTGTTCCACCAGGATTATTCTTATTTTGGATTCTCAGTCCTCAAAGAATATCGGTCCTCTACGACTACTCTTATCTTGTATTGCTAACTCATCCTCAAAGAGCATCATACGCCAGATGTTTACCCAATCCTCCATTTTGTCTTCCCAAGTGAAGACAAGAATGGTGTGTCTATATCTCACCTCGTGGCCTTCACTAAGACTTACGGCTATTAGTCTTGGTCTAGTGCATGACACATGAGACAGAGAACCACAATTGTCACTCCCTCTTAACTAGGGATGACCAACCCATTCCATAAAAGAATGTACTCAAAGTCCCTCTTAAATAAGGACTTGACCAAGCTCCCTCTTGACTAGGGACTTGCTTCTAGCAGCTCTCTAGGTGGAGATCATAGGATAACCAACTGCTTGTAGAACTCCTTCCTTTGATGTCATGAATTCCTTCTTTGTCATAGAGTCTACATCTTTTGGGACTTCTTCATAGGGCACAAACCATCCATCACTTTCATCCACGAGTCAGTGATGTCATCAACAGAAAGTGATCCATCGATCCATATCAGGCCTTCCTTCATGCCATGTTGCATTCTTTCATGCCATGTTTCCTGAAGGAACTTCCTTCCTACTACATGGTCAACAATGGTGGAAGACATCCATAGCTCTTCCCTCGACAACCCTGCATAAGCCCATCCAAATATTTGTTCAAAAATAAGAAATGAACACTTAAATCAAAATTACTTTTGTGATGGTCTTTCATCATGACATCTCCTAGTTTGCATCAACATCCTGTATATGCGTTGAAACATCCCCAAAAGATATATACTATCAAGGGTATCTTTCTTTTTCATACTTCATCAAAGTTTTCATATTTTTCATGGAGATATCCTAGTCAAATATTCTAGTCCTTGGATGTTGATTGCCTTTTCCATGGTTGCATATTCTACGATCTCTTCCTTCCTTTCTTCACACATTTCATTCCCAAGAACTTCCAATCTAAGTTCCTCCAATTATTGTCAACCACCTCATACTACATATGAGGACATATTATGTTGATTCCATCTAGTGAATGTGTGACCCATGCCTTCTTGCATCCTTTCGAAGGAGGATATTGTTTCTTTTGATCATGCTCTTGAGATAGAGCATTTCTTCATGATACCTACAACCATATGACATGACTCTAACATATCGAATACAAACATACATACCTTATTTTCCTTTAGGTCATCTTGGACTTTCTTTCAACAACTTCCTTGATTGAAAGAAATTCAATCCCTTGAACTGCTTCACCTCCTATGATATCATACCATCATCCCAGGAATTCCACAAGTTGGAATTCCTGATGAATCACTTACTTCGCCTTTAGATCGGTGAATCCTTCGATGAAGATTCCATCAAAGAATCTTGAGGATCTTGAGCATCCCTATCCAACAAATGTTTCCTTTTTGATTGATGAATGATGAGCTTTGTCCTGAATGACTTTTTCCTTTCCATAAGTGCCACTTATGCTTCTAATGAGGTTACCAAGAGCTATATCCTTCCAAAGGTGACTGCTATAGTCTTTAATTTCAACCACCTTACATGCTTCTCTATTATGATGTCACGAGCTCTTGCTTTCAATGCTTCTATGTTGCCATGATGCATCCCATCATTGTTCTTAGTGAATCATGATAGCCATATCTTACAACAGAAGACTTAAGAGCAAGAAATTGAAAAGAACTTAGGTGAGGAAGACTATCTCAGTCATAGTAGAGATCTCTTACTTCCTATTTCTTGGACTTCTTCTTTTCAGCTTCCTCCACTTCTTCAGTGATATGGGCTTCTTCTCTACCTCTTTTATTATTGTCCTTCTTGAGCTTAGAACAATTTTTCTTGTAATGCCCATATTCTTGACATCCATAGCATTGAATCTATTTTCTTGAAAACTATGCTTCCTGAACTTCCCTTTCATTTTAGTAAATGTTTGACCCCTTTCACTTGGTCCTTCATCACTTTTTTCCTTCAACCTATATTCTTCTGTCTTGCATAGAAACCACGAGTTGTTGAATGGGATAACTTTCTTCTCCTTACAAGCATTTGATACGAGGTTAACTTGTTCATTAGTTAATGCATTTAGAACAAAGGACACAATTTCATTATCGGATATCATCTATCCTAGATCTTGCAATTGAGTTCTTATTTGAGATGCTTTTGAGAGACATGAAGATATCCCTTCATCCTTTGATACCTTCAATTTGTATAGATCAAATCTAAGTGATATGACCTTTCTTATCGCACTTTTAGATAATAGTTCTACCAGCTCGTCATATATCTCTTTTGATGTCTCCAACTCTTGTATATCGGGAATGAGGGGATCTTTGACAGACTCCATAGAAATCTCTTGAGCCCTTAGATCCCTTTCCATGTATTCAGATAGTGCTTGTCCTTCGGATGGTTTGGAGACTTTTCCGTTGACATGATCAATAACTTCATTTTCTTCAAGGACTATGTCTATCCTCCTTTTCCATGCAAGGAAGTTCGATGAACCAACCCACTTATAGATCTCCTTGCAAAATGAAGTCATTTTACTAGATTAGATTATAGAAGAAAAGGTACTTACTTGCCAAGTGAAGATAAAATCTTCAACTTGATCCCTTCATTCATGATGATTGATGAAGATGTCTTAATGCTTTTTGGATGATCTTCATCTAAATGAAATCCTTGCTTCAATAAATAAATAAATAAAAATTGACTTTTTGATGATGACAACGCCTTTTGATCTAGCTTCCTTTAGATGAGTAGTCTTTTAAGATACTTGCGGATCCCAAGAATGCTTCTTTGATTGAAATAGGGTTTTTCTTCAAGATAATAATGTGATCTTTGTTCTTGAAGTGCTTCTCTTGGATGAATAGATTTCAAGTTACTTGAATTTGTAGATTTCGTTAACTTGAGTAGTTGTAGGGTCTTGGCCTTCTTTTGATGATGATCCAAGACTACTTCTTCGATCTTAGATTTTTTTACTTTGCTTTGAAGTCCTTCAAGGTTAGATCCTTGAGTGCTTAAGTATCCCTTGATAAGATGTCCTTCCTGGAGATTGTCACCTTAGCTCAGATACCATGTTGAGAAATCTAGGGCATAGCAATTAGGTTATTTCTCTTTTGTTGATAACTACTTGTGAATGCTTTTTACTTCTTTAGAATAGGATCTTCTCTTTCTTTAGATTATTATAGTGTTCTTCTTCATCAAACAACTACTAATGCATAAAAAACAAAGAGGCAAGAGACACATAATATAAGATATCAACCAGGGCCAAAACCTCTCCCACTTGAGAGGAAAACCCAAACAAATTATTCTTCTTATAGAGACTTCAATTGATGAATACCAAGACCAAGACCCTTGACCTATTTGCCACTCCAAGACCAAGACACAAGTTCCCTTTCACTGCTTCTCTTTCGTGCCCAAGTCAACACTTGGTCTAACTACTTGCCTTCCTTTGTACCTCAGCTATACTTCAGATCTCGGCTTCCCTTTTCTCTGCTTCAGACCTGCAACTTCTTGGCTTCCTTCAAAAACCCTAACATGTGTAAATTATCAACTATAGAACATTGATTCCCTTCACTTTAGGTGGAGGCAGCTTCCTTGGAAACTTGGCTTGATACTGAACTTTTCCCTTCCTTAGTCTATCCTTCAAAGAAGGTTGTGATACCTTGGCTTCTACTGCAGTGGACAACACCCTATCTTCGCACGTGTGACAAAAGAACAACCCTCAAATAGACCCAAAAACGCCTTTGATCTTCCTTCTTTCTTCTCGTTGGCTATGAGACTCTTTTCTGGGTGAATCTTGCACTTCTTATTGCAAACCGAAAATATGTCTCTGAAATGAGGCCGAGTTGCCCTATTTATAGTGGTTGGAGCATCCATAATAGGCCAACTTGAATTGAGGGTGAGCCAACATGTCTTTTGGAGCAAATTCATTATTTCATTTAAGGCCAACTTGAAGGAGATGCTTGAGCTTGGTCTTGGAGGGTTATTTGACTCTTTCATTGACTCATATACAAATGTAACATGCCCAAGAAGGGTCATTCATACATGACATTGACTCAATTTGACTTTATGACCAATCCTAAGGGCTCACAATGAGAGCCATTACTAAAAATAAAATTCCTTGCCCATAAGATTACATAATAATTTTATTTTCTTCTTTACATCAATTACATAAAATCACAAGTACACATCATTATGAAGACCGAACCTAGTTACACTTTTCAACATTCCTAAGGTAGATTTTGAGTCCCTTTTCGAGGCAAACTTACGCATGCTCTAAGGCATATCCTGAGGCAGTTTGTTCAACATGTTTGAGGCGCTACGTTGAGGTACCTTGAGGCGCGAGTTAGGGATGTTCTTGTTGCTGAGTGAGGCTCGTGTAAAGGATTGTTCAAGTAGTTATTAGGGCTTGGTCAAAGGTACGAGTTAGAATCTTTCTTTTGTTATTGGACTATATATCTTTAAGGATCTCTACAACAAATTAGAAGTGAGAGTTACAACAACATGCATATTGGACATATCAAAATTTAAGGGGAAAACCTAAAGTTGATGATGCAATGAAACAACAGTGGATGAGCAACAATGGTTGAGTAAGAGGACAATGATAAGAAATTATAATTGTTGAGATTGTTCAATATTGTTGTAAGTGGGTCATTATCTCTTAGTACAGGAACCCACATAATTTAATCTTTATCTCTATATCATTTTCTTTAGGGAGTTGTTGCACCTTCAGGTGGTGGCCTGGAGATAGGGGGTTGTAGCTCCTTCCAGTAGTGGCTGGTAAATAATCAGGAATTGTAGCTCCTACCAGTAGTGGCTAGTAAAACCAAAAGTTGTAGCTTCCTTTAAAATCAAAATAAATTGTTAAGATAAATCTTGTGTGTCTTTGATGTGATGTGATTGGTTAATGCTCTGTGATACTAAATTGTAAGAAAATGTGAAATACTGATTCACCCCCCTCTCCATATTTCCAACAAATCACTTTGTAAATGGCCATGTTTAGGGCATGTTTGGCATTTAAACTTAAAGGGTATGCTTTCATAATCTACTTGTTGCTTCCATTCATATCATTCATGTTGCGGGATTATCGATTTCAGTAAGGATTTAGATAGAACCAAATAAGTACAGAAACATGCATAAAGGATGAAATTTCTCTGTGGTTACCTCTGAAGATATTTAAATGTTTTCCCATTAGGATTGTTACAGTTTCCACACAAAATAATTGAAGAATTCTAAGGGTTAGTAAATCATGACCCAAATTCGCACCTTAAAGAAATCTTTAAGCTAGGGATCAAAACCCACACCCCATTGTCACATTTTAAGCTAGGGATCAAAACCCACACCCCAGTGTCACATATAAAGCTCCAGCGTGGTCAGGAAATATGGCCCTCCCTAAAAAATTCTCAGCCCTCTTTGATTGAGAAGAATGAATAATACTTTTGCACATGCATTAATAGGAATTTCCAAGTCACCAATACCCACCAACAAAGACATTCTGAGCACCAGAGGTCCAGAAAACACGCCATAGCTCTCTTGCTGAGGAAGTTTACATTCTCTTTAAATTTGTCAGAGAGAATCTCCACATGTAATGATGCCTCTATTTTTCTCCAGCATCCTGCCACCGCTATAGGAAGCACTTGTTCTTTGCTTAAGCCTTGACTTTGTTTGTTTGCATGGGAAAATCCTCTCCTCTCATTTCACTGTATATTGATCCACCCAGCATTAGTACCTCTGCCCAACAAAACACCTCCAAAGAAGGGATCGGTGGGTTCCCTTCCTCTCATTCTCCTCTGATCAAGAACAGCAGCTGGAGTTAAGGTTAAAAAAAGGCTAATCTTAGAAGCAAAAACCTTCAAGGAACACTGCAAATATTAGTCAGATCTGTCCTTCTCAATTGCAAATATGATCTTAGCTGCAAAATACTGAAAATGGGATCTACAGATCTCAATGCTGATGCAAGCAGAAACAGAAGTCACAAACAATCAACACCAAGTAGATCACACAAAATGGGAAAATTTAGAGAGTGAAATGCAGGTCATAGATTGAGATTACCCATTTCTTCTTATAGTATACCAGGGTGTTCACACTAGAGTTAGCACTGTTCAGGGCGCTGTTCAATTCCATTCTTCTTCCTACCATCAAATTGAAGTTTCAAAAAGACAGAGTAACTTGGTGGCAATCAGCTGAGAGAAAATTCGCATACATTCTGTGGCTTAAACCTTCCTCTGAATTCAAATTGACCATGAACCAGGATCGTACAGCATGAAGTCATTCTTTATCACACTTTTTTCCAGAATTGATGCTGATAAAACATGTATCCAGGTTTCAATCATTTCAAATTAGTGGAATGCAGCCACAGAATTTGCAATGCCTAATCTTCGTGAGCCGCACTTCATGTCGCAGATGATCAAACACAATCCCATTAGGTGTCCTGTGATGTTATAAGATACAGTTCACAATTTCTGGCCTATAATAGCTTTTCAAAATATGATTGACTTAATTTAGGCCAATATATATCACCGCTTGCATTACCAATTTTTATGCCCTGGATTCCAGAACCCTCTGCTATAAGGGGAGAATATGTTACCATAAAAAGGTAAAATGAACACCTGCGCCCAGATTGTGCTCTCAATGCTAAAGCATTGAGAATCTGTAGCCATATTGTTCGTTTTGTTCAGCATCACCAGTAATCCCCACAAGAACAAAATCCATCTCTGAAATGATGAAAACGATTTGCATCTCTCATAATTATCTCTCGCTTTACTATCTTGGAGATGAATTTAGTGGCGTTGTGACAGTCACCACATACACGAAGGTTTTTTATGATCCTGACAGGAGTTCCAGGGCTTGTGTTAATAAGCCCAAAAACAATGGCCAGTTTCTCACTATGACTAGAGAGCATATGCTCCTTCATCTCCTCCTCGACATCATGCAGTGCAAATTTTGTGTCAGGAACATACCCTGCAGCCTCCATCTGCTTAGCCAAAGTCTCCCATGTTGCATAAATTTCCTTTGATTGAGGATGTGATTTGTCTCCTACAACAAACGTGTGAACCCTGTTATTTAACTCAATAAAGCTGCATCCCGGTGTCTTTTTCAGGTGTCTATCCTTGATCATTGCTCTCACTTTTACTACACCATCCCATCGGCCCGCTGCAGCATACATGTTTGACAATAGCACAAAACGTCCAGAGTTCATAGGGTCTAAATAAAAAAGGCGTTCTGCTACACGTTCTCCCAGCTCAATATTGCCATGGATTCTACAGCCACCAAGCAAAGCTCCCCATACATCAATAGAAGGTTCCAATGGCATCTTTTCAATGAAATCTTGTGCTTCATCTAGATGTCCGGCACGACCAAGAAGATCAACCATGCAGGTATAGTGCTCTGTTCTGGGCGTAATGCAATAATCTTGAACCATGCTATTAAAATATTGCCGACCCTCGTTTACAAGGCCACAATGACTGCACGCAGACAATAGAGTCACAAAAGTTATATGGTCTGGCTTTACACCAGCCTGCTGCATCTCATAAAAAAGCATAACAACATCCTTGCCACGGCCGTGTATACCATACCCGTCAATCATTGCACTCCATGAGACCACATTTCTTTCAGACATATTGTCAAACACTCGGCGGGCAATTTCCAGACTTCCACATTTAGCATACATATCTATGAGAGCAGTAGTCACAAAAGAATCTACCTTCAGTTCATTTCTAATAATCCGGCCATGGATTACTTTACCTTGTTGCAGAGCTGCTAAATGAGCACATGCCCTGAGCACACTTGACATGGTGATCAAGTCTGGCATAAATCCTTCCCACAGCATCTCATTGAAGAACGTCAAAGCCTCATGGGCATAATCTCCACTCTGGGCATAACCGGCAATCATGGCACTCCACAAAACCAAATCTCTTTTAGGCATTTTGTCAAACAGTCTGCGCGCAATCTCCATACTATTGCATTTCGCATACATGTCCACTAATGCAGTTCCAACCACTAAATCCAACTCAAATCCGCTCTCAATTATGTCCTGTTGGATCTCTTTCGCTTGTTGCGTACTCTCCACTAAATCAGCACAGGCTGGAAGAACACTGAGGAAGGTATTCCTGTTGGGTTTCACGTTTTGCATTTTCATTTGGTGAAATACCTCCATGGCCTCTTTAGCACGTCCATTGCCAACATATGCGGCAATCATTGCATTCCATGAAATCACGTTTCTTTCAGACATTTTCTCAAACACTTGGCATGCATCCTTTATCTGCCCACACTTTGCGTACATGGAGATCAGAGAATTTCCCACACAAACATCCAACTCGTACCGACTTTTCACTATGTCATCGTAAATTTCCCTCCCCTTTTGTATAGCTGATAGAGAAGCACAGGCCTTGAGTACAAAAGGGAAGGTATACTTGTTCGGTTCTACAAGTGCTTTTCGCATTTGGTAATAGAGATTAAGTGATTCTTCATAGAAACCGTGGGTGGCATATCCTTTAATCATTGCATTCCACAACACAACATCTCGTTTGTTTGTTATTCTGTCAAACAGTTGGTGTGCATTGTCCATTGAGACACTGTGCTTGGCATACATATCCACAAGTTTGGTTTCCAAGAAATGGAAATTGTGTTGATGAAGTCCAGTAATGAAGATTTGGGCATGGAGCTGCTTCACTGATTTCAGGTTACTGCAATTTTGCAGAAGAGAAGCATATGTCTCGGGTTTGGGTTGGACAGATATGCCAACTGCTGCTGATGACTGGATCAATGCACACTCTTCTCCTACTTGTATGGATTTAAGAGTAACAACTACTCCATTCGGAAACCTCGAAGCCTTATGTCGCGTTACTGATTTCATCTGCTAAAACTTGTCTGTGAATCATTTCAAAATATAGAATATAATTTTGACTACAATGTTTTAAAAAGTTGAACTAAGTCAAAGAATCTTCATTCTAAAACCCTGTAATTCCATGTCGTGACGTTGCATAGCTCTTACAGGCAAAACATGGAACATCTTGAAGTATTTCCACGTTTACCATCGAAATAACCACTCTTAATATGAGATCGAAAAGCCATTGCAAACTAAGCGCAAGCCTACAAACTAAGTGGAGCAAGCCTGTAATATTGGGTGGAAGCCCAGAGCCGTTCCCAATGTTGGGTAGAATCGTACTTTTGCATAATTGTCATCAGATTGATGGCGAGCTTGCTGTTTATTTTCATGGTGCCATTATATATGGTTTCTACTTAATAATTGTTTTCGGTAATCTTCTCAATGTGGTTTAAATATATTATGCAGCAGTCTAAACATTCATTGATACTTTTTTCTCTCGTATAGAATCCATTCTAAAATTTTAGAATGGGTGGAATTTGAAATTTCAATAACAAGTGTTTTTTAAGGTATTGGATTAATTTAGGTATTTAAAATTGTAATTTAAGTAATGGAAAAATGGAATTTCAAAGATGGTTATTAAAAAAAGTCTAAAAAGTAGAATGTTTGGCCCATATATTATTTAAAGATGGTTATTAAAAAAAGTCTAAAAAGTAGAATGTTTGGCCCATATATTATTTAATCAAGGTTGAAGAAGGTTATGATTTAAAAAAAATTGAGGAATAACCTTATGGAGCTAAAGTTTATGGATGCTAATAGCATTAAGCCATGCAGTAGTGTGTATCAAGTCATTAACAACCTATTATAATTGCCATTACTCCTTCACTAATAGCCTTCTTGTGAAATGGCCTTAGGGGGCCTTTCCTTCTTGCCAAAAGGTCTAAGGGAACCTTAATATGGCCACCCCTCAACTTGAGGTTGAGTTTATTGGACTTGGTAGCTTTAGTTATTTGAGAAAGCAATGACAACCATATTTCCACTAAATGTATTGGGGAAGTTTACTCAAAGTCTATGTGGTAATGATAAATGAATCTCTTATAAACATTGGTTTTGATGAAAATGTTATTGTTTATGACTAGTTCAAATGAGACACACTACTTTGATATTTCATTTATTGGATTCCACTTGATTTTATTACAAATGTCTGAGTTAAGAAAGTTTTGGGATGCTTGTTTATGTACAACTCCTTGTGACCGAAAAAAATGAGATTTTTTATTTGTTTTCAGAGAAGACTCTCACTGTACTATATTTGTTTGTGGCCTTTAGATTTGTTGTAAACCCATGTAGTGCTATCTCCTAAGGGGAGAGTTTATTCATTGACCAAGTTTCTTAGAAGTTTGTTGCCATATTCAGGCTGAATTCCCAAAGGCCCTTGCAATTTTGGTATTTTTTGGAGAACAAATCATTCACCATTAAGCTTCATATGTCATGAGACACCTAAGTTCTTCAACCCTCGCCCATAGGTTTGTCTTTGGGTTAACCTAGTGATTCACGGGCTTGAAAAGTTTTGTCCACATCCAAGTTAGGGGTAAAGTGTGAAATTAACTCATGGGGCACATAAATATTTCAAACTCATGTTTTTGATGTTAAATCCCTAATCACATAATGATGGTTAAGATTGAGTCCTCATCACCTCTAGACATTATTGCTTTGTAGGCATGTAAATCCTCATTTGATTTTAATAATGATGATTGGGTTCAAATTATTCTTAAGTATTCTCACAATAATAAGGTCACCCCTGCTTTAAAGGTGATGTCATCTAACCTCAAGGGATTCCAGGGATGACCTCAAATAGGCTCGTGGCATTGATTGCATGGAATTAAGGATGTTTTAGGTCATCTTAAACTACCTTCTCTAAGGGGGTTGAGGGTGATGGGGCCAATTTCCACCCATGTTACTACATTCTTAGTTAAAATGGGAGGTCAAAGATAACCTTAAGCACTCTAAGTGTTGTTGCTTCATTTTCTAGTGGGTGAGTCAAAATCACCCAATGTATCTACACCACATATATCATGAACAAAATGTCCACAATGTCTAATAAATATTATAACTTAAATTATTTCTTATTTTATTAAGCATTAAACAACATCATCAACAAACAATCAATCTAATAACATTCATCCCACATTAGACAAATATTTTTAAGGAGGATTCTCACGAGGACTCCATTGCTTAGGAAATCTTAGAGAATGTTGATGAATGAGAAGTTAGAATTGCAAGCGTTTACAACCTTTGGGGTTTCATATCTATAAATTTGTGTCCTACAGTGTTCAACAATCCTAGTAGCAAAGTTGAGGTTTGTCCTTTCCACAAGGAACTTCAATTATACTATGAAAAATACAACAACTTCCTAAGCTAGTTATGATCCTTCAATTGACTTCTATAGTCAAATTGTTTAATCTTATGTCTATTCATCTCTCTAATCCCTCTCAACTTGTAGGCCTCTTTCTTATGGTCCATATCAGAGAGTCAGTTAGATCAATTGGGTTATATTTTCTATC
Organism: Pinus tabuliformis; assembly: GCA_031772625.1. Taxonomy (NCBI): domain Eukaryota; kingdom Viridiplantae; phylum Streptophyta; class Pinopsida; order Pinales; family Pinaceae; genus Pinus; species Pinus tabuliformis. The sequence continues at coordinate 792,268,487 of CM062805.1, forward strand.
CTTTAATTATGAAAATGGTTTAGCTTCCCTTTTGGTAATTGACACCACTATCCAATCAACACATGTCGACCATCAAATACCATGTAAAAATTCCTTTCTCACTTACATCTATCTAATTTACTTAATACTACTGACAAGGATTTCATAAGCCTTTAACCCATGCATTCATTGAATATTAACACAAATATACTTGGTTTTCCATTAACATATGTTCATTAGTTGGTTCAATTGATTCATTATGATATTCAACTTCATTGTTAATTTTCATTTAAGTTAATTATTTTGTACTAGTCAGTTGATTTGGTTCAATAAGCTTTCTCAATAAATTAGACTTCAAGTCCTTAGATTTCTCTCTAGTTGATCGAATTTTGGATCAAAGCTCCCGTTTCTGGGAGTTATTTGGTCCCAAAAAACTTATTATCTCTAAAGAAGATGAGGAAAATTGTTCTTCACCTCCTCTAACAAACACCATTTGCATTTTGTAGGAACTTGGCCCTTTAGACCAATTTTTAACAATTTTTTATTTATGCGAGTTTCATGATTTAGCATATTTTTCGAACTCCATTTATACATTTGGAACCAAGTCTTCAACTTCTAGCAACATTGGCAATTCTCCCTCCCCCTCATGAAGCATGGAAGATTCAAAAATATTCAAATTCTATGCATTGATAATAGAGTGGATTCTTATATATGAGGACAACTACAATGAAAATTTTAAAGCATCCCCCCACAAACCCCCACCTACTATGTAATTCAAAGGAACAATACTAATGGGTTTTAGCTTCTTACCTAAGCTTCGTATCTATTGCTTACTAAGGTGTAATCACACCATATCGCCCAGTTGGAATAGTTCAAATACTCTATGTCCATCATGCCTCTCCTTATACCTCTATTGTGCTCTTTACAAATTCTCTTCCATTTACTTATGCATATCTTGAATTCTTTTAGCGAACCTTATGGATTTCTATTGATCATCATCTTGCTCCAATGACTTCTTTAGTGATTTGATCAAATGAAATTTCAATTGGTGTCCAAGGGAAAAATGCCAAAAATATTTGAAATAGTTACTTACCACTAGAACTATGAACTATGCGATTATAATAATGTTGTAAATAAGATAATATCTCACCCCAAATCTTTGGTTGCCTTCTATTAAACCCCCTCATGAAATGAACAACAATATTGTTGATCACGTCCATGTGTCCGCTAGTTTGTAGATGGAAGGTTGTACTTTTTTCAACTTAGTGTACAATATATACCATAACACTTTCTAAATTAAACTTAAAACTTATAATCTTTGTTTGAAATAATGCATTTAGGAAAATCCAAAATGCACCTGTATTACATGTAAAAACAATTTCAGTACTTTTCTTATCACAAATGTTACCATGCCAATTCACAACTCTTAAGTGATTGACATCAAAGATATTAAAAATCAACATTAACCACCCATAAATGCAAAAATTATGGAGAAAACGCTAGTTATTCATGGAGGATAGATCAACCTTTCAATTGAACAAAATGGAGAATCGTGTGGGATTAGCTCTATTCATGTGGCACAAGGTTATGCCATTTCCCAATACTTGGTTGCTCCTTCCTAACATTACCAAATATGTGTCCATTACCATGCCCAACATTGAAAAGGAGGCAATCTTGAAAGCACAACAATTTCACCCCATTTATGCCCAATATACATATTGGGCATAAATGGGATCAAATTGTTGTGCTTTCAAGAATGCATCCTTTTCAATTTTGGGGCATGGTAATGGACACATATTTGGTAATGTTAGGAAGGAGAAACCAAGTCTTGGGCGATGGCATAGCCTTGTGCCACATGAATAGAGATAACCCCACACGATTCTCCCTTTTGTTCAATTGAAAGGTTGATATATCCTCCATGAATTTTGCATTTATGTGGTGGTTAATGTTGATTTTTAATGTCTTTGATGTCAATCACTTAAGAGTTGTGATTGGCATGGTAACATTTGTAATAACGAAAGCAATGAAATTATTTTTACACATAATATGGGTGCATTTTGGATTGCCTAAATGCATTATTTCAAACACACACACACACATAATTCTAAGTGCACATCAACATCCTTCTCATGAGCCCCCTAGGTCACGGACATCTCATGTTGCTCATAATAGTATATGGTCACTCAAGCAACAAATAAATTTGGTAATCTATCCTTGTCCTTTAGAGCTAGTCCTTATTTCAGTCATTACAAAGGAGCTAGCACATCTTATGGGGAACCCACTACACCATATGGTAGCCCTAATCTTTCTTATGGAAAATCTCATACTTCCTATAAAGTAGCCAACACCTCTTATGTGGGGTCAGCTACTTCTTAGGAAGGTCCATCATCTCCTGACCCATACCTACCTCCCCTTCGATGAAGGTTCCCCATAAGCATGCCCATCCTATCAAGGATCCTTTTCCCTCCTAACCGTTGTCTTCCCCTTCCCCAAACATGAATTAAGTTCAACCTCTTTCTTCTTAACTTGATCACTTGATCAATTTTTTCTCAAAAAAATCCTTCCAACTCAATTAATCAACCACAACAAAAGAAAGGAAAAAGGAAGAAGGGAAACAACAACACCAATAACAACAATAAAAGTGAGAACCAAAGCCAAGCATGTAATCAACTAAATATCCCTCACAGGGTTGGGTGAAACAATAATACCAATAAACATGATAAGGATTATCCCAACAATAATTCCACAAATGGGGAAAACAATCAAGTTAAGATTCATTATCCTTATGCCATTTATGAGACTTATATACCTTATAAACATCATTGTCTAGATATACCCAAAATTCAACACATGCAAGGATGAAGGGTAATTAGAATATCAATCCCCCACTTAGAAATGATAACCCCCAAAAGCGAACCCTAAACCTCAACCACCCATGGTCTTGCATAATCCCTTCACTTGACAAAACCTAGTGGCCAATGATCAATATGCCACCACATCCTCATCTTCTTCCATCCCACCTAAAGTTGGAAAGTTTCCTTTCAAGGTCATATACATGCTCACTTGCAATGTAACATTCATCTTCAAATACAATTGTACGTGTAATGTCCTTGGCCCTCAACCAGGAAACTCTACAAACCACACAACCCAAGTACCACAACTTTTTTCCAGTAGAAGCATCAATCCCTTGTATAATTTCAAACCCTAGCTCATCTTTGGAGCCCTTGTGGCCACACCAAATCACAACTGGTCCTCTGAGTCCATTTAATACAGTTGTTCACCTCTAACTAATTACGCCATAGCTTCCATGGTCCATTCATATACTTGGCATCAATTTGCAAATTTATGCAATGCAATTCTACATGCCCAATGCATGCAATACCCAACACACATATATTAAATTAGCCATTAACCACATTTAATGAGTCAGTTACATTCATTTAATGAATTATGCACAACATAATTAACACACATAAATACCTAACCCTGACTATGGTTTTTAAGCAAAATAGAGTATAAATATAACAAAACACATAAATGCAATAAAATTCCACAGTGAACACTTATATGAAGGAAAACCAACTAGCTATGGACTCTCCATGTTCCAACCAACCATAGACAAGTGGTTCATAAATCTCAACCATGGGTCACCCTCAAGCTAGGACTACAACTCCATAGGCAACAATTTATACACTAAAAACGAATAAGAAACATTGGCCTAGGCACCAACTATAATAGCCCTAGTCTCCAGCCACAAGCTCATTTTCCCCCAACCTACACCTAAGTGGTGCACCCTGAGTCCCTTAGTGGTTCCCACCATCCAGGGTGCCTTACAACCAACCATAAATGGCCTCAAACTACAACTCTAGGAGTTTTGTTGCTCTGTAGGTGTCCAAGTGCCCTACTAACCAAACCAAATAATCCCTAGATAGTAGCACAGTCCAATCCCATGACTCATTGACTATCTTTGAACCGAGTTCCACTAGAATTTCATGGCGACCAAGGCTCACTAAAACCAAGATGCATCCAATTTGATATGATTATCTGAATAACCATGCCTTCGTCAATTTTAGAGTCCAAGCCCAAGACTCACTACCTAACTCCACCATCCAACCATGAATGGTTGAATGAGTAAATGACCCCCCTCATAGGAAAAACATCACCTTTTATATGCACGGATTTATCTCGCAGTGTGGCACCTTCTAGATACATGTGGGTCCTGGGTTCCTTTTCACCAAAACACCACACAACTATTGCCCCTGTCCATGGAGTTGCGCCCCCCATACTGTATACTATGGAGTGGGATCCACATAGTTTTTATTTTATTAATATATGTATATGTACAATATTTACATCACAAATACATTTACAAGCTCTTCGGCCTCACAGCCATTAAATTCATATCTACATGGAAACACTTGCCCTAAAACATGTATACATAAATGCATGGCCATGCAAGCCCCGAAAATAACCTTGGCTCACCAACCTAGTAGTCACATACAACTAGATCACCAACGTAATATCATATGTATACATAGTTACATTATCATAAATGGGCAGAGGTATTACATTCCTCCCCCCTTATTTAGGCATTGTCCTCAGTGCATCCTATATACATGTATATGCAACATAACAGTAAAAAAGATGAGGGTATTCCTCCCTCATTACATCTTCCTGCTCCCAAGTTGCATCCTCAGGACCACGCATGGTTCACTGCACCTTTACCATATTGAATCATATGTGAATCAATAACATGATTAGTGTTAGCTGTGTGTTATATTCTTTCTATGACTAGCCCCAGTAATGAAGCGGGGGGGTGGCCAGTCCCCCCTTCATTGCGCTTGGGGGGGGTGTCACAAGAGGGGCGGAAACCCACCATGTTGGGGGGTTGGAGGGGGGTGGTAGCCCCCCTCTATGGGGTCTAGGGCAGTGCCCAGGGGAATTTTTTTTTGGACCCTATATTAGGTGGGTGGACCTACCTATGATTTTGTGCATAGTTTTCACACATGGTTTTAGGCATGAAGGTTTTCTACCCATGGTATTTTGTAGATCGGTCAAGGGAACTATGGTTATGTTCTAATCCAGGTTTATGGATTAGAGTATATGGATGCTTTAGCATGTATATATATGTATTGTAACATTGAAATGAATATAATGAAAAATCAATTTGGTAGTCCTAGTTTTGGGATCCAGGGGAAAATCTCTATGTATATATGTTTTATGTTTTATGCTCTCGCCATTGTTTATTTTTTGCTTTTTAGAATTTGTATGTAGGTAATTTATGTACGGGGTTAAAACCTACATTTGGTATCAAAACTACTTTGGCTTCAAGGGGACGCCTTTGCTGCTAAGGGGTTTTGCTCGGGCCTGTGGTAGACCATGTTCAGTGGGAGATATTTGGGATTGATTCTTGTGGTGAAAAAAGATGGTGAGCAGTGGAAAGATAGAGATCGAGAAATTTAATGGTCAAATTTTTGAGTTGGGGAAACTCGAGATGGAGGATCTGGTGGTGGATAAAGATCAGTAGACCATGGTAGATCCAGGTACTAAACCAACGACAATGTTAGCTGAAGACTGGGCAAAGTTGGATCGAAAGGCAAAGAGCACAATACATTTGTGTTTCTTAAATTTAGTATTGTTGAATGTATTGGGGGAAGCTTCGGCGAATGCTTTGTGGGACAAGTTAGAGACTTTGTACCAATCTAAGTCTCTGGTGAATAAACTGTTCCTATGGAAAAAGTTGTATAAGAATGAAGGATGGAGACCCAGTGACAGAGCATATGAACGCCTTTAATATTGTGGTAATCCAGTTGTTATCTATTGATATAAAAAAATTCAGATGAAGATAAGTACATCAGTTTGTTTTGTTCTCTACCAAATTCATGGGATAGTTTGGTTGTTGCAATAGGTAGCAATGCAACTGCCTTGCAGTTTGATGAAATAGTCTCATCCTTACTGTCAGAAGAGATGAGACAAAAAAATATGGAGGGCCAGAATGGTGTGCCTTGTATGTACGAGGATGGTCCTAGAACAAAAACAAAAATAAATCCTTGAGTGGGAGATCTAAATCTAGAGGGAGATCTAAATCTTGAGGAAAACATGTAAAGGTGTGTTAGAAATGCGAGAAGGAATGGCACTTCAAAAAAGACTGTAGATATAAAGATCCTGAGAAAGAGAAGGTATCTGATGATGCTCCCTGTGCAGAGGCAAAAACCACCTTAGATGAAGGTGGGGATGTATACTTGGCTTCTTCTTCAAGTACATATGTAGATCATGAGGCATGGTTGATTGACGCAGGTGCATCCTTTCACTTCACTCCCCATAGGGAGTGGTTCTGTGAGTATGATAAATATGATGTTGGTGATGTCTTCTTAGGGGATGATAGGAAGGCTAGAATCGTTGGTCGTAGAAAAGTCAAGTTGAAGTTGCAAGGTGGAAGGATTAGAACACTTCTAGGTGTTCCACATATTCCTGCATTGGCCAAAAATCTGATTTCTGTAAGCAAGCTGGATGATGCAGGTGTAATAACAATGTTCGAGAAAGATTCTTGCAAGATGGTTCAAGGAGCACTGTTATTGATGCCGGGATTTTGGATTGGAACTCTGTGCAAGCTTAAGAGTAGCATTGTTATTGATGGGTGCAACAATTCTTTGGTTCCTGAAAGTGGAGCAGAAAATCTAGTGGTCTCTGGAGAAAATAACATGCTATGGCATCAAAGGCTTGGACATATTGGAGAGAAGGGCCTTCAAATACTTCATGGTAATGGTATGGTAGAAGGTATGTCTAATTGCTCTCTGGATTTTGATTTCTATGAAAATTGTGTATATGGGAAGTAGAATTAGGTGAGTTTCCCCTCTAGTGTTAAGAGGGCGAAACATATATTAGAGCTTGTGCACAATGATGTGTTTGGACCTGTGTTGGTTCCATCACTGGGTAAGTCTGTGTACTATGTATCATTTATAGATGGATTCTAAAATAATACATGGATATATTTCCTCATGAATAAATATGAAGTCTTTGACAGGTTTAAAAAATTTAAGACTCTAGAGGAAAACCAGACAGAGAAGAAGATAAGTGTGTTGAGGACAGATAATGGTGGAGAGTTTTGCAAGAAGGAATTTGAAGAGTTCTGTAAGAAGTGTGGTATAGCACGAAAAAAGACTACTCCATACACACCTCATAAATATGGAGTTGTAGAAAGAATGAACATGATGTTGATGGAAAAGTGATCCATAAATTGTCATGGATATTCCATTGGACAGTTCGTCACAACAGATCTGATAATATTATATTAAAAAACTAAGATTCTACACTATTACAGTTTTATTTAATTTCTAGATCTGTAAAATTAGTTGTAATTAGTTCTTGCATGTAAAAGTAAATCAAGCAGAAAAGTAGAGAAAGAAAAAATAAGCTCACACACACATAATACACAAGATATGCTCTCTGGGAAACCCTTTCAGGAGAAAAACCCAGCTAGAAGGTGAGGTTGCTTCACTCTCTTTCTCTGTCTGAAAATATGGTTGCAGATACAAAGAAGTAATGTATGTGGCCCATGGGATACTACAATGCACATATCCTCTCTATGTTCTCTACTTCTATCTCTCCTGGCTATATTTTCTCAACTATGGAACAAAATTATCTCGAAAGAATGGAATGCCTCTTCCTCCTAGTGGCCTGATTATAACACAACCCGATAGCTTACTAATGGTTAAGTTTGACTACATCAAATCTTAACTAAAGTTACAAAATAGACTCTTATAGAGTCTTTTACATCACAAACACGTGGCTAGCCCCTTTTCCATGAATAATGGGGGCTGATGCGGCATCCTTCCAAACTACAAGTGTGAAAACAGGAAAGTCAACTTCTGAGTGGCATAACTTTTGCATACGGACTTCGATTGATGTGATTCTTGCACCGTTGGAAATATCTCTATGTGTAAATAGCATGAAAATGTGCAAAACTTGAGCGACAAATTTGTACCCCAAAAAAATTCGTTTGATGCCTCAAAACGTTGTTGAAAGGTTTTAGACCCCATTTCGCCAAACTGGGTCCCACTGGTAAAAACGGTCCCATGAGCTTATTCCTCCACCTTTTCCACTCCAAATGCATTGATATGGATGAAAAAAAATATAATGATCCAATTCAGATCACACCTCCCCATTTTTGGAGGCTTTTGGTCCCCAAAAGATTTTACTGAATGAGGTGAGGAAATTTTTCCTCCACCTTCTCTTTGGTGTACCATTTAGCTTTGCCTGGAAGTTGTCCCTTCAACCCAATCTACCAAAGGTCTTGTTGCCCTTGTCTTGTAGTTCTGGACCTCTTCTACAAAATTGTATCTTCTTTCAACTCTACCTGAGCGTCTGGTGCCAAATCCTCCACAGAAGGTAGGACATGTTCCTCTTCCTAATCTAGCATGGAAGGCTCATAGAGTTTCAAATTCTCTACATTTACAATTGAGTAAATGCGCATATATGGTGGTAAACTAAGTCGATAGGAATTATCACCCACCTTTTCCAGTATCTCAAAGGGACCATACCATAGAGCCTTGATTTTCATACCAGGCCCCTACGGGCTCTCCTTGTTCAACTATAGCCATACTCTGTCTCCCACCTTGAATGATTTCTCTGTTCTGTGTTGATCATGATTGGCCTTATACTTCACCTGTGACTTCTGCAGTGTTTCCTGTACATGTAGATGGATCTATGTGACCTTCTCTATAAATTTTTCAACCCTCAAAGCATCTCTTGTAATGTCTTCCTTCACTCCTCCTTGCTGCCCATATAAAATATCCAAAGGTGAAGGTGGAAAATATCCAAAAAGAAGTTTCGAATGGGGACTTTCCTGTAGAAGTGTGGACTGCTTTGTTATAAGAATGTTGTATATATACCATATTTTCATCCCAGGTCTTCGGATGCTTCTGGTTGTAACCCCTCAGAAGTTGCACCAAAGTCTTGTTGACTACTTATGTATGCCCATCTGTCTATGGATGGAATGTTGTGGATCTCTTCAACTTCGTTTCCATCTTCTCCCACAATGTAGTCTAGAATGCACTAAGAAATATTGTATCCCTATCTGAAATGATGCTCCTTGGTATCCTAAAGTGTAATGAGACCTGTCCAAAGAACAATTTTATTTCTTCTTGTCCACTGATGGTCTTTTTACATGGCATCAAAACACACATCTTGCTGAACCAATCAACTATCAAGAACAGGTAGTCATGTCCCTTCCTGGTTGTCGGTAAATCTCCTACAAATTCCATCAAAATGTTTTCTCAAGGATGAGTAGGTATAGGTAACGGATGATACAGACCATGTTTCATGTTGCTAGGCTTGTTGGTACAGCAAAGCATGCATCCTCTTATGAACCCAGCTACTTGTTCTTGCATCTTAAGCAAATACACATATCTCTACAAGTTAACCATGGTCTTCCCTACACCAAAGTGCCCTGCAACCTTGGAGGCGTGAGCCTCTCTAATCAGTTGCAAATTCTCACCTTTAGCAACACATAGGTTATCCAGCCTATAGAGTAACCAATCCTAGAGATGGTAGTCAATGGTGTTGTCACCATCGTGCACATGACTCTAACTCTACAACTACTGATACACCTCCTTGAAGTCCTCATCTTCTAAATATTCCTCTCTGTATGCATCATGGGTGAATGGCTCCATGTGCATAAGAGTCCCCAAAGTTATAATATTTGATGTGGGTGGCCTTGAAAGCATATCAGCCAATTTGTTTGTGTTGCCCTTCTTATACTTGATCACCAAATGAAATTGTTGTTAAAACCCCATCCACTTGTAATGCCTTGTTTGTTGTAGCTTATTCTGGTCCTGCAAGTATTGTAATGGCTGGTGATTTGTGTGGATTATTGTCTCCTTTCCCATCAAATAGTTCTTCCACTTCTTCATAGCTTGCACCATGGGATAAATCTCCTTATCATAGGTAGGGTAGTTAATAACTGCCACATGAAATACTTCAGAATGGTAGAAAATAGGTTGTCCTCCTTACATCAAGACAACTCCCATAGCATACCCACTCACATTTGTCTCCACTTCAAAGGGTCATTGCAAGTTTAGTAATGCCAGAACTAATGCTTCACTGATCTTCTTCTTTAACTCATCAAAAGCCTTTTGCTGCCCTTTTCCCCACTAGAAACTCTTGCCACTTGTTGTTATGGTGTGGAGTAGTGCTGCTACCACTGAAAATGAGGCTATGACTTTCCTTAGGTATTGTGTTGCTCCAATGAAAATCCTAACCTCAGTAACATGAGTAGGCACTGGCCATTTCATGATGGCCTCCATCTTGGAAGGATATATCTTCAATTCTCCTCCACCAATCACATATCCCAAATACACTAAGGATTGTTGTGCAAACTCACACTTCTTGAGATTTGCTAGCAGTTGGTGCTTCTTCAATGTTTCCAACACCTGCGTCAAATGTGAAATATGTTCCTCCCAGGTAGCACTATATACCAGTATATCATCCAAATAGACAATAACAAATGAATCTATAAAAGGGTGCAGTACATCATTCATTAATCTCATAAATGTAGCCGGTCATTACATGGGCCAAATGGAATAAGTAACCACTCATACAAACCTTGACTGGTTTTGAAGGCGGTCTTCCATGTATCTTCTTCTTTGACTCAAACCTGGTGATGTCTAGAATTCAAGTCCAACTTGGTGAAATACTTTTCTTGCTACAACTGATCTAGCAGATCATCTATCCTGGGCAGGGGTATTTGTTCTTGAGCGTGATTTTATTCAACACCATGTAATCTATACACATCCACCAAGTCCCATCCTTCTTTGGTGCAATGATTATGGGTGACCCACATGGTGATGTACTCGGTCGAATGACACCCTGTTCCAGTAGCTGCTGCAAATCTTTCTTCACCTCACTTGCTTCAATAACAGACTTCATGTACAGTCTAATATTTGGCAATGGGGAGTCTGGAAATAGTCATATCCTGTGCTCCACTTCTCTCTTAGGGGGTATCCCTTTAGGCTCTGGAAACACATCCTTGTATGCCTATAACAACTCCTCCAATTGTTGTTTTTGTTTCTTAGTACACCCCTCTAGGGATGCCTTGCCTCTTATTGACTCCTCTACAGACTGTGTTTCTCTTAAAAACAATAAAACATACTTCTTGCCAGAGCTAATCAATTCCTTGGCTTGGTTGGAACTTACTAGTGAAATTTTTGACTTTCCTTTGTGCACGTTGATGATGAACGATTTTTCATCCTTGATGAGTCGGTATTGGTTAGCTCTCCTCATGAATATTACATCACGCATGTACATGTATGGACTCCCAAACATGACTACACATGCATCAAGGGGAACCAAATCCATATCTACTTCATCAATAAAATAAACACTAATAGCAAATCTTATTTTACATTGTTTTGTTACCTTTAGCTTTGTATCCTTATGTACCCATCCCAGTGGATATGGGTTTGGATGATCACAAAATTTCAACCCCAACTTCTTGACTAGATTTACATGTGATCCTGAGCCAAATAGAGCATCAATCTTCATCTTCTTGACCCGTATCTTTAAATGGAAAAGTTTGGTCATTTCTTTATCTTCCTGTTGTTGAAGGTTACTCAGGTTCACCTCCTTCTTCACTGACGTACAGACTATCTTCTCATCCACATCTGAGTTGCTTTCAACTTGGTTGCTCGAATTAGTGACCATGAGATTCTTCTTCTTATTATCTTTCTTCTTGTTCTTCAAGTTTAGCTCTAGATGCAATTTTCAACACTTCTCCTTTATATGGCCATCAATGTTGCAGTGGTGACAAGATATTTGCATTGGTGTGCTATGGCTGTCATCTTTTTATCTTTTTCCCCTTTTTGCTTCTTCTTCCCATCCTTAGAAGCATCTTGTCGCTCCTTTTGCTTCGATCCACTTGATTGTGCTCTTTTCAAGCCTATGTGCTCCAAGTATTGTGCTTGTACACAAGCCTCGTCCACCATTTTGGGCTTGAACAACATCACTTTCTCACATAAATTGTGGTGCATACCCCCCAAATACTTGAGGAGTACATTTGGGTTCTTTGGACAGATACCCAACATTATAGCCATCTTTCTGAATTCTGTGGCATACTCCTGCACGCTTTGGCCCGACTTTTGCCTGAAATAATGCCACCAGATCCACTGGTCTTCCACATACCCAATGGGATAAAAATGTGACTTAATGAGGGTTTTGAAATCCTCCCACTTAGTCACTCGACGTTCTCCCTCCAACCTTAGGGTTTCTATGTGGCTCTCCCACCAATTCAGCGCATGGCCCTCCAATTTTAGCTGTGCGAATGAGATCTTCTGTCATTCCTCAATCTGATGGACACTGAAATAAACTTCCAGTTGTTGCAACTAGTGGTTTAGCTTCAGATTGTCGATCTCACCATGGTATAGATTGATATTAACTTTTTCTTACAATTTAAACATGGATTGGTTCATGGCACTTCAACTGGGTTTATCTTTTCTGGGTTCTTTCTTCAGCTGGTTATTTGTGTCTTCTCGATCTCCCAATCCCACTTATGATTTGTCCTCTGCATTCAAACCCCCTTCTTCTCCAAATATCCCCAACTTATTTCTTAGGGGCATCATGAGGAGGTTTACATTGTGGTTTATGTCTGCGACTTGTTCTTCGAGCCATGAAAACCTCACCTCTGCAAGATCACGAGGTTTGTTTACAGATTTGTCATCCATGATTAGGGTTTTACGATTTTCAGCCATGCCAATCTAGATCTCTACAATATCCACAAAATACCCAAAGAAACATGCTCTGATACGAAATGATCTGTAAGCTGCCATGGATATTCCACTGGATAGTTCGTCACAACATATCTGATAATATTATATTAAAAATATGTATTTTACACTATTACAATTTTATTTAATTTCTAGATCTGTAAAATTAACTGTAATTAGTGCATGCATGTAAACATAAATCAAGCAGAAAATAAGAGAACAACAAAATAAATTCACACACGCATAATACACAAGATATGCTCTCTGGGAAACCCTTTTGGGAGAAAAACCCAACTGGAAGGTGAGGTCGCTTCACTCTCTTTCTCTGTCTGGAAATATGGTTGCAGATATAAAGAAGTAATGTATGTGGCTCGTGGGCTGATACAGTGCACAGATCCTCTCTATGTGTTGTACCTCCTATCTCTCCTTGTTATCTTTGCTAACCTATGGAACAAAATTCTCTCGAAAGAATGGAATGCCTCTTCCTCCTAGTGGTCCAGTTATAACACAGCCTGATAGCCTACTAGTGGTTAAGTTTGACTACATGAAATCTTAACCAGAGTTACAAACTAGACTCTTCTAGAGTCTTTTACATAAAAAACATGTGGCTAGGCCCTTTTCCATGAATAATGGGGGCTGATGCGGCATCCTCCCAAACTATAGGTGTGAAAACAGGAAGGCCAACTTCTGAGTGGCATAACTTTTGCATACAGACTCTGATTGACCCGATTCTTGCGTCATTGGAAATCTCTTTGTGTGTAGAATAAAAAAAAAGGTGTGGCACTTGGGACAAAAAAATTTAGCCCAAAAAAGGTCGTTTGATACCTCAAAATGCTCACAAAAGGTTTCAAACCCCATTTCGTGAAACTGGGTCCCGCCAGTAAAAACAGTCCTGTGAGTTGATTCATCCACTTTTTCCACTCCAAATGCATCGAGATGGATGAAAAAGAATATAATGATCAAATTTGGAACAAAAAGGCAAGAATAAAGCTCATTGGTGTCAGTTTAGGACATGAATTTTGGGCAGAGGAGGTGGAGATTGCATGTTACCTGGTCAATAGATCACCTTCATCAGAATTGGAAGATAAGAATCCACAACAGGTATGTACTGGTTAAAACCATCTCTTTCTTATCTGAGGGTATTTGGATTTCATGCATATGTACATGTTCCAAAGGAGAAAAGAACCAAGTTGGATAGTAAATTTGAAATGTGCATCTTTATTGGGTATAAGGATGGCTTAAAGGTTATAAGCTTTGGAATCCAGAAAAAAGGAAGGTTGTGTACATCCGTGATGTGGTATTTAGAGAGGTGAAAGTTGTTATTAAACATGAAGTCCTACCAAAGGAACCTGAGATGATAGAGTTTGAGCTAAAGGAGGAGGAATCAGACTCTACAACAAAAGAGGAATCAGAAGATGAAGAGCCACAAACTCAAGTTGTGAGAAGATCAGTTCGAGAAAGAAGCAACCAGAAAGGTATAGTCCAACTTCTTTCTGTTTAAATTTTGTTTTATCTATTATTGATGATGATCCTAGAACTATTAGGGAAGCAATAGATTCAGCAGATGGAAAACTATAGAAAGAGGCCATGGTTGATGAAATGACATCTTTGCACAAAAATGAGGCCTAGGATCTGGTAGAGTTGTCGGCTAGAAGGAAACCCATTGGCACCAAATGGGTGTTTAAGAAGAAGATGAATGGAGAAGGAAAGGTGGAGAAATACAAATCTCGGTTGGTAGAAAAAGGTTATTTCCAGGTGTCGGGAACTGATTTTGGTGATATTTTTCTCCTGTTGCCAAGGTAGCTTCTATTAGATTACTTTTATCTATTGTTGTTGCTTTTGATTTTGAGGTAGAACGGATGGATATGAAGACAACATTTATTCATGGGGATTTGGAAGAAGAGACCTACATGAAGCAACCTGAAGGCTTTGTGGTGAAGGGTAAGAAATAACCTGTATGCATGTTAAAAAAGTCTTTGTGTGGGTTAAAACAATCACCAAGGATGTGGCACCAGAAATTTGATATATATATATATATATATATATATATATATACAGGGACTTGGCTTCACTAGAAGCAAAGAAGATCATTGCATGTATTTTAAATTAATTGGTGACCATGTTATTTATTTGGTCTTGTATGTGGATGATATTTTGAAAATGCAACAAGATGATGGAGCTTAGTGGAAAGGAGTCACCTTCAATAAGTGGGCCCACAGGCTATTTTTGGCTCAAAGTCTATTTTTAGACTATGTCTATTTTTAGGCATATGGATCATGGTCTATGAGTTGCAGGATGCTATTTGTGGATGATTGGTCATGTTGGTAAAAACAGATGGACTTCTATTTTTATACATATGGGCGGAGTCTATTTTTAGACTGCTAGGCTAAGAATAGAACAGTCGAATATTATTAGCTCTTAATAATATTTGGAATATAAACATTATCTTATCCTCTTGGAGCACTTCAGTTCGAGCTACGGATGTGGAAAATGCGACTACCAGAAGGAAATATCTTTTCTTATGGGTCAGTCGAGCTATTGCATGATGGACTTTAGTTAGAACTCAAGTGGTTGAGTTTGGTGGAGTCGATTGAGGAGTTGATGGAGTTGTGTTTAGTTTGACTTGGTTAAACTAGTTGTATTTACTCTAACTGCAGAATACACTAGTGATGAGTGATGTGAATTAATTGTTAAATTAATTCACTAATTATTAACTCATAAAGCAACTAAAGAATACATCAGTTAACTCAATGCATGGACAGTTCAGTGGAGGCAGGTGTTAGAGGTTGAGATTGCTATCAGTTGTGACTATAGTTGTGCATGAGATTTGCACAATCAATGGATTGAGTAATGCCAATGAGGATTGCGTGGTTCAGCCAAGGAAATACGAGTTTGCTTCAGCCATTCTCATCTATTCTCATGCAGGATTGCGCAGTGGAGGCAGGCAAGCAGCGGAGGAGATTTGAACTTGTGATTGATTCAGATCTGAGCTAGTTTGTGTGTAACAGGTGGAGATAGTACTGAGTACTTGTGA
This sequence comes from Pinus tabuliformis, assembly GCA_031772625.1. Taxonomy (NCBI): domain Eukaryota; kingdom Viridiplantae; phylum Streptophyta; class Pinopsida; order Pinales; family Pinaceae; genus Pinus; species Pinus tabuliformis. The sequence continues at coordinate 792,284,258 of CM062805.1, forward strand.
GGAGTATTGTACTATGTATTGTTACATGTTCTCAATAATTATAATATACAGATAGTGTGGGGTTTTTAGCTGTATGATTTTTCCAGGTTACATATTGTGTTAATGTGCACATGCGATTGATGTTTCATTGTTTTTAATTCCGCAAAATTGATGATCAACATAGAGGAGGTTATGTATTATGCATGCATTCTGCAATAGTGTATAATCGGGATAATCTCTGTGAATAAGTGTCATATTATTCAAAATTTCTACATGGTATCGGAGCAGAGTTGATCATCATATCTATTATTCAAAAAGTGATTACATTTTATTTTTTCAGGCAGAGTCTGTAATCGGGCCAGGTAGCCTCTGGATTCATCCTTCTTTTGGAAGGTGAGATATCTGGTAAAAGCCCATATAGTCAATCTCTGTACTAGAAATACTTTGTTCTCACGAATTTTAGATCAGAAGCAGTTGAGTTTTGAGCTGGTGGAATTCGAATTTGCAGCAGTGTTTTCTTGGTGTCAAAGTTGAAATGTCTTTCAACGGATTGCGGTTAGAGTATGCTATTGAAGGTAGCTCGAATTATATTGCATGGAAAGACAGGATGGAGGCAGTGTTAGATGACAATGGGTTGAAGGAGTTCATAGAGGCTGAGGACCCAAAGCCTACTGATGTTGCTCACGTTGAGGTTTGGAAAAAGAAGACAACAAAGTGTCGAAGGATTCTGTTGGAGGGCGTGAAGGATCACATTGTATCCAACCTGCATGGAAAGGCTTCTCCATACTTGATGTGGAAAGCGTTGATAGATTTGTTCCAAAGCAAGAGCGACTAGAGGAATTTGGCGCTCAAGGATAAACTCAGAAACATTAAGTGTGAGAATGGAGACAGTATGCCCAAGTATCTCACGAAGTTCACCCAATGCCAGGATGAGCTGGGAAGTGTGGGGGTGACTGTCGATGATGAGGACTTGGTGAGCTTAGCTCTTCTTGGTCTTCCGAAGAGTTGGCATTCCTATCAGGACTCTGTCAATGGTCGGGAGAAATTGCCAGGATGGGAGAGACTTTGGTCGGATCTTGTGCAAGAGGAGATCAGGCGGAATACCAGGGACGGATCTTCATCAAAGGCATCTAATGAAGAAAATTGCGCTTTAGCTGCCAAAGCAAAGAAGGGGAAGGAGAAGGGTTCTCTTTCTGAATCCAGTTCTTCCAATGATGGGAAGAAGGTTGACAAATCGAAAGTGAGAAGCTTTCATTGTCATGAGTTGGGCCATTATGCTACTATTGCCCAAAGCAGAAATCCAAGAAGGGATCCAGGGAAGGATCTGAAGGTGAGGCACTTGCTTCACAGTTTGAGTTGGATTTCACACTCTTCGCATGCATGGTTTCATCCATGGTGGGAGGTGGTTGGTTTCTTGATAGTGGAGCTTCTTTCCACATGACCGGTGACAAGAGTTTATTCAGTACTTTGGAGGAGAAAGATCTCCAGATACTCATAGTGATGGGTAATGATGAGAAGTATAGTGTCTCAGGTGTAGGCACGGTTTTTTTTCAGAGGGAGCATGGAGCTCGCCTTACCTTGACTGATGTCAAGTATGTACCAGGACTGGAGAGAAACTTGGTGTCGATCGCGATGCTGGAAGACAGAGGCTATGATGTAGTCTTCAGCAAGGGAAAGGTTTTCCTTAGACACATCATCACTAGACAGGTGAAGCAGATTGGTTCACGGGTCAAGAACCTGTATGCTCTTGAGCTTCAAGATGCATGAAAAGCCTTGAGCAGCGAGGTAACTGATGGAGACATGGTGGTTGAGAGGGAGTGTATATTACCTCTCAACATGCAGAGCCAAAAGAAGTCTCAGACGATTGTGGAGGAGCCACGATTGGTGCAGCAGCTTCAGGAGGTTGTGGAGTAGCCACAACAAGGGAAGCTGAGAGGAGATTGAGTAGAGACATCTACTCATGCAGAGACCTCCAGTAGGGGGAAACTTCGAGCCAAGGGGGCAGAGGGATCGCATGCAGCCATACCTCTAGGTAGGAGGTGGGGTGATGTGGATTGATCATCCCAAGGAGGAGGGGCAGGATCCTTGAGGTACCCAACCTCTTGGATGAGACCTTGCTATGGGAGCCCCGATGTGGAGTAGCAGGAATTGACTGATTAGGTAGAGACAGATGCGGATGGAGCGGCAAAGAGAGCGACAGTGTAGGGAATCCCAGGACAGCGCATAGCTAGCAGGCTGCAACAATGCGAGAGGCACAAGTGTTTTGCACAGTGCTAGGTGGCATGGAGAAGTGTGCAATGGTGCAATATGCATGGAGATGTTGCAGTATTGCAGATGTCAGAGAGGGAGCACTTGTCAGCAGCAGGTAGAGCATCAGCATCAGAGCATGTGGAGTGCTTCTGTTCCAAGTGTTGTTGGAGCAAGTGGACCGGGCAAATGTGTTGCATGCAGAACATTCCAGAGTTGTAGGATAAGGGGTTGCAGATAATCCATATCTTGTTGAGATGGAGTGTTGAAAATGCAACAAGATGATGGAGCTTAGTGGAAAGGAGTCGCCTTCACTAAGTGGGCCCGCAGGCTATTTTTGGCGCAAAGTCTATTTTTAGACTGTCTGTTTTTAGACATATGGATCATGGTCTATGAGTTGCAGGATGCTATTTGTGGATGATTGGTCATGTTGGTAAAAATAGATGGACTTCTATTTTTAGACATATGGGCGGAGTCTATTTTTAGACTGCCGGGCTAAAAATAGAACAGTCGAATATTATTAGCTCTTAATAATATTTGGACTATAAGCATTATCTTATCCTCTTGGAGCACTTCAGTTCGAGCTACGGATGTGGCACATGCAACTGCCAGAAGGAAATATGCTTTTCTTATGGGTCAGTTGAGCTATTGCATGATGGACTTCAATTAGAACTCAAGTGGTTGAGTTTGGTGGAGTTGATTGAGGAGTTGATGGAGTTGTGTTCAGTTTGACTTGGTTAAACTAGTTGTATTTAGTCTAATTGCAGAATACACTAGTGATGAGTGATGTGAATTAATTGTTAAATTAATCCACTAATTATTAACTCATAAAGCAACTAAAGAATACATCAGTTAACTCAGTGCATGGACAGTTCAGTGGAGACAGGTGTTAGAGGTTGAGATTGCTATCAATTGTGACTATAGTTGTGCATGAGATTTGCACAATCAATGGATTGAGTAATGCCTGTCATGCGGAAAGAGTCGATAATGCGGACAAAACTGACCTCCCTAGAAGCAAAGGCTTTCTAGTGACAAACAAGACAAATAAACACTACCTTTCTCTAAACATGCATTTAGAATACAATTAATCAGGTGATTTTAACATACCTTTAGTCCAACGCTTTGTAGTAGTCCAGCCTCGCCGATCCGGATGAGCTCCTCCTTCTCTTCGAAACCTGCATTCACTAACAAGCCAAAAGATTAAATAGCACTGATAAACTTATAGAATAACACATATCCATCATACAGACCAAGGAGTATATGAAACAAATCATGAATAACAATCTGTTGAGAAAAATGAGTTCATTTGTATTAAGTGGAAACAAAAGAAACCATTACAACCTGAGCCTTGGTGTTGTGCAGGTCCCTCCTAGGGTCCAGCAAGAGTTTTCCTTTACTTTGATCAGCTCACCCACTTCCAAATAAGGCTAGGAAAGGATGGGAATCTCTCCTCTCAAGCTTTACAAGGGAGTCCTAATTCCAGCAGCATCTACCCTTAGGAATGTTCAGCTTTCAACCTCCCCTCCCTCTGGCCCAATGCCTGTATTTATAGTGCTCTAGAGGAAGTTATTTAGGTCCACCATCAATGGGATAAGCCCCTATTTGGATGGGATAGCTCCCCTCTTGATGGGATAAGTTCCTCTTTGATAGGGATACATGAACCATCTGGAGGCGCTCCATACACGTCAAACAAGCTTCTAGAATGCTCTATAAATGACCACAAGTAACTTTTTTAGAGTGAAACTTGCGCCTTTTGACCTTTACAGGAGTACGCACCCTCCCCTTTACTAACAGAGCGTACAAGTACGTAGGTATTGTGAACTTGGGGTGCGTACACGCAGGTAAAGCTAAGAGAAACTGCGTACCCAGAGATATATAGATTTTTAAAGACTTTCTCTCTTTCTTGGAGTTTGACATGGAGAGCAGAGGTATGAGACTTGCCAAGGAGGATAGTATGACAGTTGATGGAGCCATACTAACTGCAAATAGTCATGGTGACAAATTTTAGTGTAACAGATTGCCCCCTAAAGTGCGAAGCCTATAATAGATAAGGGTTTCATATCATCTAGGAAGGGTGAAGTACTTTATCATTTCGAGGATTATCTTGTGGAGAGCCCAGCCGGAACCTGCAAGTATTCAACACAAAATACATATATAAGATCATATCATCGCTGAGGTAGGCATTCCCATACTCAGATTGAAAACTTTAACTAACACACTATCTACTGCTCTGATACAGGAATGATTTTGCAGTACATCATAATCATAGACTTTTTGTAGACACAGTATGGACGCAGCCATCTGTTTATAGTTGGTCTACTATATAATGAATACAAAACTCCTCGCAGCCTGGATGGGGGAAATTAGATCCAGGGTCTTCATTTCTACTTCCCGAACAGGTACGATTCTCTCCATGCGAATAAATGAGTTGATGTCGAACATGGTAGAAACCACTTGATTACCAGTCAGTGATGTAAACTGTTAACAAGTGTGAGAGAGACCACCAGTGATTTCAATGGTTCTCAAAGTACCCAGTACAATCCATGAGATGTGAATGAATGAGTTGATGTCGAACATTTCACAAAATCCTTCGATCGAAAGTCAATGATGTAAACTGTCGTCAAAGGCGAGAAACCTGCCATTGATGCATGCAGACTTCAAGGTACTGACGATTTCTGGGTCATCTTTCTAGATAATGTGCTGATGTCGATAGAAAGTGACCCGTTGCAGGCAAGTCCACAACACGAAATCATAGATCAAGTTGAAGAAATGTAGCTGTAAGGACTGACTCAGGGATGGTCAAGATGGACGACGGGTATTTTGCAGATGAATGGTTTATATGAAGAGACCTCTTGAACACATAACGACACAACAGATGGCTTGGTGACATTTGACCCAAAGTTAATACCCGGCTGAAGACTTTCAATGTGGTTTGATCAACTGTGAGGCAAAGGATTTCCCAACCCAGGTGAATGCAAAGTGTCGTGTTCAAGAGTGGTAATAAGTCTTCTTCTGAGACAAAGGATAACAAATAGGCTCATTTTTCTCTCTTTTCCCCCACCATTTCTGGCAAGTACCTCTTTATTTTTTACAAGCTTGAGGAGGATAACATATGCTTGATTATAAGCTCATCCTTTGGATGAGTCCAACTTAGTTTTGATTCGAACCCTAAGAAGGAGTGGTCCATTCCTGTTTGTAATCGAACAGGTCCTTTACTGTGAAATTTTAACGAGTCCAGTATAGGAGAAACTCGGCGTTTTTCATTTTTAGAGAGTCTGAAAAAACTTAAGAAGACTCCAGGTTGAAATTTTTCGTAAAGTTGTGTCTCCCAAGCCCAAAAAAGTATAAAATAATACTTGAGAGAACCGCTTGATCTTGCGACCAAGGAGTACTTTCATGATTAGTGTCTTTGACCTGAAAAGTAAAAAGCGATCAAGGACACGTCGTTTTATTTCCAATATCGAATTTGAAACGACAAAAACCCGGCAATCTTTTCCTATTTTTACGGTCAGAAAAGGGCTATAAGGGGACCGTCTTTTAATTCCGTTTTAACGAGTGTAAAAGAAACGCTCGGCAACCTTTTCATGTTTTAGGAGTCAGAAAAGGGCTTAAAAGATGACTCTAATGTTTTTGTATGTGAAAAATGACAATTTTCCCTGAAAATCCTTTTATCCTGCACAAAAACCAACACATTATTCATACCTGTTTAATATAGATAAAAATACTTTGAAAAATACCTTTTCATGGTGGAAAATAAACAAATTTAACATTCATTTACTCAAAAAACCTATAAAAAGGGATTTTACCATTTCACTGTTGAGGAGAGAAAAAGGGCTTTTGGCAAGAAACTTCCCGTGGTCGTTGCGGAGAATCCGACCGTCGAAACCGAACGTCGTCTCATCAGGTATTCTACAACATCCTCCCTTGCATTTCCATCCGTTTAGAATTTGTTTTTAGGCTTTAGATTTATTTTTTGGAGGCCTTGGGGGTTTCAAGGTCCGCTTTTCGGGGTACGCAGATGCCCAATGGGTGACCTGCATACCCCGACATTTTCTCCATTGGGAAAATGCTGGGCGTACGCAGCTTGCCTTAAGAGAAGGTGCGTACATACGCCCTGTCTCTAAAGGGCTGGCTGCGTACACCGCGGAGTGGATTTTTAAACTCCAAATTCTCCAAAATGAACCAAAAACTTTCAATTTTATGGACTCTAACAGATGTTTTATGGTGTGTAGATTGCCCACCATGCTTGATTGGCACGAGAGGGAGCACGAAGATGTTGATTTGGCCGCGATTAATCATCAACCTTCCATTGATGCTTTGAAGGCATGCGGTCTTTACAAATACTGGGCCATACCTGGCATGAGGGCCCAGGCGCGCTTTCTAGAGTGGCTGGTCGAAAGGTGGAACATTCAGGATCAGTGCTTTTACATTGGAGGGCACCAGCTCGAGATAGAGCCCTCTGATATTTACTTCCTCACTGGTTTGCCCAAGAGGGGCGAACAACTGACTCTGTCCGGGACTAGGCCGGGTGGCCAGTCCATTGCTAGCCTCCGGCTAGAGTGGTGTAACAACCAAAACCAGGATAAGGGGATAGAAATCAAAAAGATATCCCTACCTGAACTTATGGTAATTGCCTTTACAGTTACCAGACTTTGCGGCGCTGCCGCTTTGCACATTCCCACCGGGTCCCAAATGCGGATGGCGATTGACTGCTATCGAGGCACCATTTTCAACTGGTGCGATGCTGTGTTGGCCAATTTAAAGGGCCAACTGACTAGGGCAAAAAACGGGCAACTGAAGACTTTTGGTTATGGGCCTTTAGTTGTGAGTTTTGCCCTAGAGAGGGTTCTGATGTTGATCCCGCAGCAGCTCACTGTTGAGGTTGGACTTCCCCGAGAGCCTAAGTTGATGCGATGGGTTGGGGTGATGGCCCGTCATCCTGACGAGGGCACGGAGGTTGTCCGATTTAGACCAGAGTATTTTCACTGGTTAGAGAACCAGGTCTTCTCGATTCAGGATTTTCCGTATGCTGGAGTTGATTTTCGCGGAGATCCGGACATGATTCTTCCAGCGGGATAACAGTGGGACGACACAGGTACTTCATTTTGCACAAGTTTTTTTAAATTATTTACTTTTTTTGTTTTTATATCGTCTCAAAACTGACAGTGACAATTTTCAAAATGCAGATGTAGGCCCACAGCATCCGGCCAATCTCCGGCCTTTCGAGAGGAGAGTACCAGTTGCACCAGCACCGGCCCCACAGGATGCGGCCGCAGAGACCTTAGCCGAGTTGGAACAGGACCTAGAGTGTCTTACGGCAGACATACCAGAGACGACTATAGATGATATCCCTATCAGACTTCAGCGCTATGTGGTCGCAGTCCCAGGACCTTTTAGGAGGTTCTTGTGTAGGGTAGCGCGTGCAGTGGTGTCGTATAGAGAGCACCACCAGTGATTGGCTAGTCACTCCTTGTAGACACATGTGACATTTTGGTTTTTTGTACTTATCATTTTTGCCGATCATAAGGTGTTTTTCAACCTATGATCGAAGACGATGTATTTTTTGACACACTCCTATCTATATATATCATTATTACCGGCTTATCTTGTTAAACATGTGTGATGAAATATTTTTAAATTTACATGCATGATTATCGCAAATGTCTGTCTAACATTCGAGAAGCAATTGCATCTTCTAATGTATTTAATGACCTTGGAATATGCTGATATTCAATGTAATCAAATTCACGTTCCAAGAGGCGCACTCTCAAAAATAACCTTAATAACACTGGATTTCTAATGTACACTCTATTAAGCTGTAATACAACGAGTTCAGAATCTAACCTCACTATCAAACTCTGAATCCCAAACGAAATAGATTCAGACAATAACTCAATCACTGCACTGTATTCTGCAATGTTGTTTGTTGTTTGACCGAGGCTCACCCCATGCATAGAAACTAACTCGTCAGAGGGCGAATAGATAACCCAAGCTGCGGAAGAGATATTCCGTGTACTACGACAAGCACCATCAGCGAATCCAATGTACGTTTGGAGAGGCGTCGACATCTGCAATATCAAGAGTAAAACCAAGATAAGCCAGAATAACGACGAAAAGCACACTCTCTAAGCTAAGCACACTGTCTATACTAACAAACACACCAGCTAGAAAGAAAAACTAACCTAACTAAATCTCCATACCCATCATTTAAGCATAATACCTCTTTAGGTAAAGTCCATTTCTGGGCTTACCCAAAGAGTCCCCATCAAAATCTACCAGCTCATAGGCCCCTTTTGCTAGCTTTCGCTTGACAATGTAGGGCCCATGCCACATAGGAATGAATTTTCCAGCACCTAATTTATCGTTAGCTTGATCATATAATAGCACTAGGTCTCCTTCCGAAAAATTTCGAGGGGTCACGTTGCGATCATACTGAGCTTTCATCCGTTTTGCGTGAGTCTCGATTGCCAATGCAGCGTCACGTCGAGTCTCATCTAATTGAGCTAAGTATAATAGACGCTTCTCCTCTTCAGAAGTAGCTGGAAGTAATCCGACATCCATTTGAAGTGACGGGATTTCGCATTCAATGGGCAACACTGCTTCCAAACCATAAACTAGTTGGAAAGGAGTGAACCCTGTTGATGTTTTCACTGAGGTTCGGTACGCCCAAAGCGCGGAAAATAACATGTTGTGCCAATTCGACCGATGAATACCAATGATTCGTCGGATCATGATAACTAAAACTTTTTTGATAGACTCAACCAGGCCATTGGCTTGTGGATAATAAGGAGTTGAGCTATCGTGACGCAAACCAAGCTGGCCTGTAAGTTCTGTCATCATAATGTTTCGAAAATGGCACCCATGGTCAGTGATTATCACTTGTGGGACACCAAACCTAGCAATAATGTGATTGAATACGAAAATCGCAGCTGTCTTGCCGTCTGCCTCGAATGTAGGCATCGCCTCGGCCCACTTAGTAAAATAATCAATCGCAAGGATGATATACGCATGCCCCCCGATCGAGTGAGGGTTACATGTAGTAAAATCGATACCCCATTTAGAAAAAGGACCAACGGCAATTATAGGGTGGAGAGGAGCAGGTGGTGCGCGCATCTTACAATCAAACAATTGTGGCATTTCCGGACCGCAATAATACAGTCTTTAAACAAAGACGGCCAGAAGTAGCCAGCGCGCAATATCTTTTGGGTTGTGGCATACCCAGACATATGACCGCCACACGCTCCAGAGTGACAGTCATCCAAAACCCTTTCAGCTTCTTCATGTGTTAAGCAACGACGAAAAACCAAGTCCGCCCCACGGCGATAAAGAGTATCTCCAATGATTTTGTACTGTTGGGACTGGAATTGAATTTTCCGACGTTCTGACTTTGAAAGTTCGGGCCGAAAGGATTGGGTTTGGAGATAGAAAATTATATCCCCATACCACGGATCTAAAGTACTGATGAGAAACAGAGATTCGTCCGCAATGGGTTCCTCTGCCACAGTTTCCGTGTCAGCACGCGGGAAATCACACATCAACTCCGCAAAAACTAAAGATTTCTTAGACTTAGACTTTTCAAATTCCAAGTCGAACTCCTGCAGGATAATGATCCATTTAGAGTACTTTCCCCCTAGCAATTGTTTAGTCAAAATGTAGATCATAGGGTTGCAATCCGAAATGACTGTAGTTTTACGGAGAAGAATGTAGTGACGAAAACATTGGACAGCTTGAACAGCTGCCAAGGCCAATTTCTCCACATGTGAATATTTGAGCCCAGTGGGATTTAACGTCCGAATAAGATAATAGATCACATGTTCCGTTCCGAATTCATCTTCCTAGACTAAGACCATTCCAATGGTGGAATGAGCGGCGACGAGGTACAAAAAGTAATCCTGGTTGTAGTTGGGAGGATGAAGCAACGGTGCATGGGTCAACGCGTGCTTTAGTGCATCAAAAGATTTCTGAGCTATCTCATCCCAAGAGAATTGAGCATTTTGTTTCAACAACCGGGTAAAACCCTTGGTAATCTTGGCGTAGTTAGGAATGAATCGGCGTAAAAAGTTTTCTTTCCCCTGCAAACTTTGGAGTTGGCGAAGACTCGAAGGAGGAGGCAATTTGATGATAGCTTCTACCTTCGAGGGATCGACGCGAATGCCAGCTTTTGAAACTACAAATCCCAGCAATCGTCCTACTTCTATGCAGAAGACACATTTGTGTGGGTTCAACCGTATACGATAATGCCTACACCTCATAAAAATTGCTCGTAAATGGACAAGGTGATCAGCTCGATGTAAAGAGTGAGCAGGAAAATCGTCGAGATACGGTTGCACAATGTGCTTGATGTCATGAAAGGCGTAAGACATCACCCTTTGAAAAGTGGCTCCGGCATTCTTAAGCCCAAAAGGTAATTTGCAATAAGCAAATGTCCCCCATGGACAAATGAAAGCCGTTTTTGGTTGATCGGCAGGTAGAATATTGATTTGGTTGTAACCGGAAAAACCGTCCATAAAGGAAAATATTTCACTGCCGGCACAATCATCAATTATTTGATCAATATAGGGTGTTGGATAGTTGTCCTTGGGACAAGCACGATTGATATCCCTATAGTCGATACATATTCTTATTGTTCCTTGTTTTTTGTTAACCGGAACAATATTCGATACCCAATCCGTTAACGGGATCGGATAAATGAAGCCTGCTTTCAACAGCTTCTCAACTTCAGCTTTAATCGCAGCCGCTTTTCGTGGGTGAATCTGACGCAGACGTTGTCGGATGGGTTTAGCGTCCGGGTAAGTCTTGATCTCATGGAAAACAATGGCGGGATCAATTCCTGGCATTTCCTCGTAAGACCAGGCAAACACATCGCGGAATTCTTGAAATAGGGCCTTGTATGTTTGAATTTCATCATCTGAACACGAGGCACCTATATGAATGTGCTCAACAATTCGGGGCTTGACTGAAATGTCAATGGGAATAGTGCGAGAAATGTTTCCCAAATTCAGCTCTGAATCAGAATGTTTCATTGGACTCTGAGCTTCTTTGACATATTCAGCTGTAATGATTGATGAGAAATCGTTTTCAAAACAATCATACTCAGGTAAAAACGAAGATCTATGATGGAGATCTTCCCATGGTAAATCATCTACACATAGGACTTCACAAAGTTGTTCGTCAGATGACACAACTTCGAGAAACGTTATTAACTCCGAGGTTGATGCGAAAAGGGATTCCTCACGGACCACATTCATTTGGTCGATTTGGGTTGAACTCGTGTCGGTAAAAGACTGCACGGCTTCATAGGCGATTTCATATGGACTCAAAGGCATTGCATCACCAAATGAGTCTATCTCAGATTCAGAAGGAATGATCCAAGGATCGTCATAAATAATAGTGTCTGAAGTAATCATATGAATAGATGCAAACAAAGACACGGCGTTGATTGGAGGAAAAGGAAAAGTTCCCAGTAAACCGACATCTTTAACTAATCCTACGCCAACATCCTTGTAAGGGATAGTCGTTTTACCGACATGCTGGATACTCTCTGAAGAGGCTGGGTCGGATGAAAAATAAGCCAGCTGGTCTATGGTTACGATCTTGCCATTGTGTGGAAACTTTATTACTCTGAAGACCGATGAAACGACCGCTGTCATAGCGTAAGACCAACTTCGACCCAAAAGAAGGTTGTAGTCTAGAGGGGCATCAACCACCTCCACATCTAGACTAACGGTTTTTCCTTCAACCCCTATAGGCAAATCTTGTAGAATGCCAAATGGATGGAACCCACAGCCATCAAAGGCCTTAAGAATTGTCGGGGATTGATTTAGTGAAGGAGAACCAAGCGATCTCCAACACTGTATCGACATAATACACGTGGAAGCTCCCTCATCAATTACAGTCCGATGAATAGGCCTGTTTTTTACTATCACTGGGATCTGGAAAGCCATCTGATGAGGTAAACACGGTGTACTATTTTCTAGATCAAAGATTATTAGGTTCGGGTCCTGAACATCAACAGCTCCTATAGCCGACAAAAGTAATTTTCGTTGTGCTGGGCATGATTGCATAACTTCTAAAGCCGACATTGTTGAGGGTGAAACAGCTAAATCCTCAACAATGTTGTAATTCTGGGCCGCTCTCGCATGTGGATTGAAAGCAGACCTTCGAAGTACACCCTTGGCGGGCAGTTTCATTACTAAGTCAGGGTTAGGTTTCTCGATCTGTAGTGGATCGGAACCGGGAGCTGAGGTTGATGGATTTGAATGAGAAGATTCTACTTCTTTCGATCCATCAACAGGACTCTTACTACCATAATCTTGCGATCGAGTCGCAATCCTTACATGAGACATCATCAATATGGGTTCTTCATTAGCACCCGAGGAAGAACCTATCATCTTACTCTCCTGCTTTGGAAATGGATCTTTCGAAACAGCAGGAGTTGGGGAACCTTTGACGATTTTCACAACCTCGGCCCGATGAGGGCAATCTCTTGTAAAATGATCCTCTTCACAAATAAGACAAGGATATCGAGGTTTGCGCTTTTCTTCATTGGTTTCCGACTTTTCTGTTTTCTCCTTTGGAGTCTTGTCTGCTTTACTCTTCTTTTTACCTTTCTTCTTCCCACCGTTTTTTTATTTAGCCGTAGATGACTCTACAGCGTGAATATCAGCGGAAATTTCAGGAGAAGATTCTCCTGTCGGGGAATCTGGTAAGGTTATAATGGGCAAAGAATTCTTTGAAGATTTCTTCTTGCTTTTAGTATTGACCGTACCAATCATGCCATCAGCAGCATGAGATCCCGAAGGAGCAGCAACGATTTGATTTGACTTTGGAAGATCTGGGATCTTTTCGTGTAACGTACCTGACTGAGTGTAAACTAAGTCAAGGTACTGCGCTTGAGCAATTACTTGCTCTTCAGTAACTACTCCAGCCTTAGCTACGTCTTCAGTAATCTTCGGTAGTAATGATTTAACAAACCATTCAGCTAAGATTTGGTCCGAGATAAAAACTTTCACTAATCGCCTTCGACGTCTCCATTCATGTATATGATCGGAAATATAAGTGGACGTCGACTGTTTTAGTGAAGTTAGTAGCTCCGTGCCATTATCATATCTGACCGACAACTGAAAATGAGTTAGGAACGAGGTAGCTAACTGACTAAAATTGTAAAAAGAGGCCCGTGGTAACTCAATGTACCACTTGGCCGCGAGACCAATGAGCGTACGCTGAAAAAGACGTAAGCGGATCGAATCATCCGAGATGGAATTTGAAGCACACCAGAGGTGGTAAGTCATCACATGATTGGACGGATCCTCTCCAGACTTACCTTCAAACTTGGGTATATCACTGGGCAACTTATTCGGCATTGACGGCCAGAACGGAAGATAATTTATTGGATCGTTCGTTAGGCGCGACAAGTCTGGTAAATCCAAAGTTGCGATAAATGGTAACTGCTGATTAGGATCCCTAAAACTCTGGGTCACAAGACCAGTCCCAGGAGGAGGATATCCAGGATAACTTGGAATAGGTATCGCATTCAGGATATTGTATCCTCCTGGAAAACCAAGATTAACCGGACCGTACTGGGGTTGCTGAGGTTGTTGATAAGTGTACCCAGGATACGGTTGATACTGGTAAACTAGCTGTTGGACAGCAGGCCCGTATTGGTACTATCCCTGGTACGGTTGATAAGTGAATTGTGGTTGACTAGTAACAACCGTACTTAAAACAGGTTGTCCTACAGGCATCTGAACCGTAGTTTGAATTGTAGATCCAGACAATGGTAAAGATGTCTGAGGAGTAGTTGCAGAGACAGTAGAAACCGGAGCTGTCGATACTCCAGAAGCAAGTGTGGTGGAAGGAACAGATGTTGCGGTAGTTGCAGCAGTCGTTTGAGATGGAGTACTAGGTGCAATTGGCGACTGAGTAACTACCGAAGGTACAGAAGTTTGAACATTATACTGGACTGGTTGCTGGGATGAACCAGCAACTAAGGGTTGTCCAGCTTGAGATGACAACTGTACGCTTGGCTGCAATACCTGTTGAACTTGCGATGGATCCCACACTATGTTCATTCCGGGGTATTGACCCATGACAGGTTGAGGATATTGAGATCCATAACCGGATTGAGGGTAGGATTGATAATTGAAAGGTACATTTCCCGTACTTTGAATATAAGATTGACCTTGAGGTGGTTGATAACCTTGACTCAAGTATTGACCTTGAGGTAGATACCCTTGAGGTAAATACTGATACTGGGGTTGACCTTGAGCTATGAATTGATATTGAGGTTGACCTTGGGGTACATATTGAGGCTGGGGTTGACCTTGAGGAATGTATTGTACTATGGGTACATACTGTCCTTGAGGTTTCCCCCCAGACGCAATTTGTGTACCTTGAGGTTGCCCCCCAGGCGTTAATTGAGGCTGCCCCCCAGGCGGTAATTGGCCACCTTGAGGTTGAGAACCGGGAACTGAACCTGACATCATGTAAATGTCTCCTACACCCAACGGTTTATTACCATTGTTTCCAGCTAATAACCCATGTTCAATGGGTTGAGGAGATGCTCCCGAAAAAGTACCAGAAAGTGACTGATACCCTGAGGGAACGGAAGGACCGCCGTACAAGAAAGATTCAGGAGATTGAGTGAACACGGACGACTGACCAGACATATTTACAGGAGTGTAAATACCTCCAGGTGGAAAAGGAGTACGAGGTGGAGAAAAACTTATCCCTGAGTTGTCTAAATAATTAGTTAACGAAAGATACCAAGTAGTACTTCTAGGAGGACTGTAAAAGATGGATTCACGCTCCCTTAGATCAATAGTAGGTTGATCTTCAAGGATAGAGACACCAAATTCTTCCTCTGGAGCAAGTTCTTCAATAGCGATCAAACCAGCAGGAAGATTTTCGGTGATGACTCTTTCTACCCTAGGTGAATCAGGTGCACTAGAAGTTGGAGTAACAGGTTCAGATATTTCAGGTTCTTCGCCTATATCACTAGTAGATGAAAAACAACCAGCAAGCTCGGAAATTGCAAGAGCTTCGGGATTATAACCTGTTTCTAGACCTTGGTAATCTGGATGGACTACCAACGACGACTCTCCTTCTTCAGGTGAACCTAATTTACTGCCACTAGGCGTTACAAGGACTTTCAAACCTTCGTAATGACCCGGGACCTCTTCAGGAGGTTCGCCCCGAAGTCTACGAGACTTCCTCAACAAATCGGCCACGGTAACAATCTCAGGAGACTTGCCCCGAAGTCTACGGGACTGTCTCAGTAATTCAGCCACAGTTAAAAAATTTTAACTACTGCACACGCAAACAAATTAAAATCTCAAATCAAACCACCTAAAGTCTCTAAAGAACCAAACAAATTCGAATCACACGCCTAAAGAATCTAGGGCGTCAAACCATACACAAACAGTAGCCTTCCGAACCGAAAACACTAGTTGGAGATGAAACCCAACATCGCCGAATTCAGTACAGAGGTGGTGGGTGGAACAGTTACCTCGACAACCTGCTTAATGAATAGACCGGCACAAGTTCCTCCACTTTAACCGTCTCGAGTGAAGTGAACCCCCCGGAAAATCCAAGTGAGTCTAGCCGACGTCTGCTCCAGGTACAGTGGGATCTTCCCTCCACCGTCACCTCGGTAGAATCCTAAAGATAATGGTCACTAAGGTTACCAACAGCAACAAATATACCTGGGGGAACAGTCTACGACCCGATAGCATGCAAGGGCAGAGTAACAAGCTCAATCCCCTTGCCGGCTCCTTGACAATAATCCAAGGTTTACCGAAAAGTGACCCCAGGCTCCTCGACAATAATCCGAGGTTTACCGTTTGTAATACGTGTGTATCTGGCATCTTTCCCAATGAAGGAGGATTGATCCACTCACTGGTTCGGACACGGTCTCGTGCTTCTCCTTTAAGAGGAGCTTTCCCAGAGTACAAATGAAACAGTTGGATTTATCCTACCACAAGATGAGCTACTTTTTTGGTTTTACTGTCTTGGAGAGTTAATTACTCTCCTACTCCAAGACACTAGCCTGATCTAAATTGGTGTTTCAGAGCCCTAGTAAATAAAAAGTTACTAAGTTGATTTTACTTTAAGCATTAATTTTTATGGCTTTTCTTTAAGACAAAAGGTAGTGGAGATGAAACTAATGGTGTGTAGACTCGACTCAAATCCACTAAAAAGATGCACTTAGGATGATTTATACTAATTTTCTTTTTCAATGAATTCCCTAGCTAAGAGAGTTGGAGAATGCAAAAATTGATATAAAGACAACTTTCTTGGCAATGAAAATCAAAGAAACAAACTCTTTATCTTTTCAAAACATACAACACATGACCACTAATTACTTCACAAAAATTCCTTTTTCTTTCAAAGACTCAAATGCTACCAAAGCAAACTTTCCTTCAAAAGATATTTTTTATATTTTTTCCTAATTAACAAAGCATATAAAACTTACTTTAAGAGAAATCAAAGTTAAAAAAGCTATGGCAATCAAATCAACTCAATTCCACTCAAAAGCAAATCCAAGAGAAATGGACCTAAAAACTAAATCTAATGAGGCAAAAGCCTACCAAGTATGATTCTCGGATGTTTTACTCAGTCAAAATTTAACTAAGGACCAGTTAATGCAGAACCAAAAACCAGTCAAAAACAAAAATCAAAATCTTTTGTTCTTTTTCTCAAGAATAAAATTCAAAGTTCAATCAACAAACTTTTTCGAGATTCGGCAAAGAGAGGACACAAAGGTAGGTTTCTCACAAGGGTGGATTCTATGACAGGCCCGACTCCTAAGAAGACTGAACAAAACCAGGGAGATCCAAGGTTTGATGACTTCTAAAGCCAAAGTCACTACAGGACCAGTGCAAAAATCAAACCCTAGGGCAAAATCTCTATGAATTTCACTAAAACTCTCGACACTGACGAAACAAGATTAGGTGAAGATTGATGGCAAATAACCAGTGGATCTGGGCAGAAAAAACAAATTAAAACCAAAATCTAAAAGGCAAAAAGAAGAAAATTGAAATTTTCTTAATTTTGACAGGGTACGCAGGCGACCTGTTTGCACAGGTGCGTGTATGCTCTGTGCACAAAGCTGCAGTGCGTACAGGTACGCACAGTGCTCAACGCAGAGGCTGCGTACTTCTAGCAAAACAAAGAAAAACTAAAATGTAATTTAACCCTAAGCTAGCCCACCCAAAAACACAGTCAGACAGCCAAAAACCAGAAAACAAACGACTTTTCTCAGATCAAAATTTCATACAAAGGAAAAATCATTCACATTAATGGATTCCCCAACGGAGTCGCCATTTTGTCATGCGGAAAGAGTCGATAATGCAGACAAAACCGACCTCCCTAGAAGCAAAGGCTTTCTAGTGACAAACAAGACAAATAAACACTACCTTTCTCTAAACATGCATTTAGAATACAAGTAATCAGGTGATTTTAACATACCTTTAGTCCAACGCTTTGTAGTAGTCCAGCCTCGCCGATCCGGATGAGCTCCTCCTTCTCTTCGAAACCTGCATTCACTAACAAGCCAAAAGATTAAATAGCACCTGATAAACTTATAGAATAACACATATCCATCATACAGACCAAGGAGTATATGAAACAAATCATGAATAACAATCTGTTGAGAAAAATGAGTTCATTTGTATTAAGTGGAAACAAAAGAAACCATTACAACCTGAGCCTTGGTGTTGTGCAGGTCCCTCCTAGGGTCCAGCAAGAGTTTTCCTTTACTTTGATCAGCTCACCCACTTCCAAATAAGGCTAGGAAAGGATGGGAATCTCTCCTCTCAAGCTTTACAAGGGAGTCCTAATTCTAGCAGCATCTACCCTTAGGAATGTTCAGCTTTCAACCTCCCCTCCCTTTGACCCAATGCCTATATTTATAGTTCTCTAGAGGAAGTTATTCAGGTCCACCATCAATGGGATAAACCCCTCTTTGGATGGGATAGCTCCCCTCTTGATGGGATAAGTTCCTCTTTGATAGGGATACATGAACCATCTGGAGGCGCTCCATACACGTCAAACAAGCTTCTAGAATGCTCTAGAAATGACCACAAGTAACATTTTTAGAGTGAAACTTGCGCCTTTTGACCTTTACAGGAGTACGCACCCTCCCCTTTACTGACAGAGCGTACAAGTACGCAGGTATTGTGAACTTGGGGTGCGTACACGCAGGTAAAGCTAAGAGAAACTGCGTACCCAGAGATATATAGATTTTTAAAGACTTTCTCTCTTTCTTGGAGTTTGACATGGAGAGCAGAGGTATGAGACTTGCCAAGGAGGATAGTATGACAGTTGATGGAGCCATACTAACTGCAAATAGTCATGGTGACAAATTTTAGTGTAACAGATTTCCCCCTAAAGTGCGAAGCCTGTAGTAGATAAGGGTTTCATATCATCTAGGAAGGGTGAAGTACTTTATCATTTCAAGGATTATCTTGTGGAGAGCCCAGTCGGAACCTGTAAGTATTCAACACAAAATACATATATAAGATCATATCATCGCTGAGGTAGGCATTCCCATACTCAGATTGAAAACTTTAACTAACACACTATCTACTGCTCTGATACAGGAATGATTTTGCAGTACATCATAATCATAGACTTTTTGTAGACACAGTATGGACGCAGGCATCTGTTTATAGTTGGTCTACTATATAATGAATACAAAACTCCTCGCAGCCTGGATGGTGGAAACTAGATCCAGGGTCTTCATTTCCACTTCCCGAACAGGTACGATTCTATCCATGCGAATAAATGAGTTGATGTCAAACATGGTAGAAACCACTTGATTACCAGTCAGTGATGTAAACTGTTAACAAGTGTGAGAGAGACCACCAGTGATTTCAATGGTTCTCAAAGTACCCAGTACAATCCATGAGATGTGAATGAATGAGTTGATGTCGAACATTTGACGGAATCCTTCGATCGAAAGTCAATGATGTAAACTGTCGTCAAAGGCGAGAAACCTGCCATTGATGCATGCAGACTTCAAGGTACTGACGATTTCTGGGTCATCTTTCTAGATAATGTGCTGATGTTGATAGAAAGCGACCCGTTGCAGGCAAGCCCACAACACGAAATCATAGATCAAGTTGAAGAAATGTAGCTGTAAGGATTGACTTAGGGATGGTCAAGATGGACGACGGGTATTTTGCAGATGAATGGTTTATATGCAGAGACCTCTTGAACACATAACGACACAACAGATGGCTTGGTGACATTTGACCCAAAGTTAATACCCGGCTGAAGACTTTCAATGTGGTTTGATCAACTGTGAGGCAAAGGATTTCCCAACCCAGGTGAATGCAAAGTGTCGTGTTCAAGAGTGGTAATAAGTCTTCTTCTAAGACAAAGGATAACAAATAGGCTCATTTTTCTCTCTTTTCCCCCACCATTTTTGGCAAGTACCTCTTTATTTTTTACAAGCTTGAGGAGGATAACATATGCTTGATTATAAGCTCATCCTTTGGATGAGTCCAACTTAGTTTTGATTCAAACCCTAAGAAGGAGTGGTCTGTTCCTGTTTGTAATCGAACAGGTCCTTTACTGTGAAATTTTAACGAGTCCAGTATAGGAGAAACTCGGTGTTTTTCATTTTTAGAGAGTCTGAAAAAACTTAATAAGACTACAAGTTGAACTTTTTCGTAAAGTTGTGTCTCCCAAGCCCGAAAAAGTATAAAATAATACTTGAGAGAACCGCTTGATCTTGCAACCAAGGAGTACTTTCATGATTAGTGTCTTTGACCTGAAAAGTAAAAAGCGATCAAGGACATGTCGTTTTATTTCCAATATCGAATTTGAAACGACAAAAATCCGGCAATCTTTTCCTGTTTTTACAGTTAGAAAATGGCTATAAGGGGACCGTCTTTTAATTCCGTTTTAATGAGTGTAAATGAAACGCTCGGCAATCTTTTCATGTTTTAGGAGTCAGAAAAGGGCTTAAAAGATGACTCTGATGTTTTTGTATGTGAAAAATGACAATTTTCCCTGAAAATCCTTTTATCCTGCACAAAAACCAACACATTACTCATACCTGTTTAATATAGATAAAAATACTTTGAAAAATACCTTTTCATGGTGGAAAATAAACAAATTTAACATTCATTTACTCAAAAAACCTATAAAAAGGGGTTTTACCATTTCATTTTTACCATTTCACTGTTGAGGAGAGAAAAAGGGCTTTTGGCAAGAAACTTCCCGTGGTCGTTGCGGAGAATCCGACCGTCGAAACCGAACGTCGTCTCATCAGGTATTCTACAACATCCTCCCTTGCATTTCCATCTATTTAGAATTTGTTTTTAGGCTTTAGATTTATTTTTTGGAGGCCTTGGGGGTTTCAAGGTCCGCTTTTCGGGGTACGCAGGTGCCCCATGGGTGACCTGCGTACCCCGACATTTTCTCCATTGGGAAAATGCCGGGCGTACGCAGCTTGCCTTAAGAGAAGGTGCGTACATACGCCATATCTCTAAAGGGCTGGCTGCGTACACCGCGGAGTGGATTTTTAAACTCCAAATTCTCCAAAATGAACCAAAAACTTTCAATTTTATGGACTCTAACAGATGTTTTATGGTGTGTAGATTGCCCACCATGCTTGATTGGCGCGAGAGGGAGCACGAAGATGTTGATTTGGCCGCGATTAATCATCAACCTTCCATTGATGCTTTGAAGGCATGCGGTCTTTACAAATACTGGGCCATACCTGGCATGAGGGCCCAGGCGCGCTTTCTAGAGTGGTTGGTCAAAAGGTGGAACATTCAGGATCAATGCTTTTACATTGGAGGGCACCAGCTCGAGATAGAGCCCTCTGATATTTACTTCCTCACTGGTTTGCCCAAGAGGGGCGAACAACTGACTCTGTCCGGGACTAGGCCGGGTGGCCAGTCCATTGCTAGCCTCCGGCTAGAGTGGTGTAACAACCAAAACCAGGATAAGGGGATAGAAATCAAAAAGATATCCCTACCTGAACTTATGGTAATTGCCTTTACAGTTACCAGACTTTGCAGCGCTGCCGCTTTGCACATTGCCACCGCGTCCCAAATGCGGATGGCGATTGACTGCTATCGACGCACCATTTTCAACTGGTGCGATGCTGTGTTGGCCAATTTAAAGGGCCAACTGACTAGGACGAAAAACGGGCAACTGAAGAATTTTGGTTATGGGCCTTTAGTTGTGAGTTTTGCCCTAGAGAGGGTTCTGATGTTGATCCCGCAGCAGCTCACTGTTGAGGCTGGGCTTCCCCAAGAGCCTAAGTTGATGCGATGGGTTGCGGTGATGGCCCATCATCCTGACAAGGGCACGGAGGTTGTCCGATTTAGACCGGAGTATTTTCACTGGTTAGAGAACCAGGTCTTCTCGATTCAGGATTTTCCGTATGCCGGAGTTGATTTTCGCGGAGATCCGGACATGATTCTTCCAGCAGGATAACAGTGGGACGACACAGGTACTTCATTTTCCACAAGTTTTTTAAAATTATTTACTTTTTTTGTTTTTATATCGTCTCAAAACTGACAGTGACAATTTTCAAAATGCAGATGTAGGCCCACAGCGTCCGGTCAATCTCCGGCCTTTCGAGAGGAGAGTACCAGTTGCACCAGCACCGGCCCCACAGGATGCGGCCGCAGAGACCTTAGCCGAGTTGGAACAGGACCTAGAGCGTCTTACGGCAGACATACCAGAGACGACTATAGATGATATCCCTATCAGACTTCAGCGCTATGTGGTCGCAGTCCCAGGACCTTTTAGGAGGTTCTTGTGTAGGGTAGCGCGTGCAGTGGTGTCGTATAGAGAGCACCACCAGTGATTGGCTAGTCACTTCTTGTAGACACATGTGACATTTTGGTTTTTTGTACTTATCATTTTTGCCGATCATAAGGTGTTTTTCAACCTATGATCGAAGACGATGTATTTTTTGACACACTCCTATCTATATATATCATTATTACTGGCTTATCTTGTTAAACATGTGTGATGAAATGTTTTTAAATTTACATGCATGATTATCGCAAATGTCTGTCTAACATTTGAGAAGCAATTGCATCTGCTAATGTATTTAATGTCCTTGGAATATGCTAATATTCAATGTAATCAAATCCACGTTCCAAGAGGCGCACTGTCAAAAATAACCTTAATAACACTGGATTTCTAATGGCATACACTCTATTAAGCTGTAATACAACGAGTTCAAAATCTAACCTCACTATCAAACTCCGAATCCCAAACGAAATAGATTCAGACAATAACTCAATCACTGCACTGTATTCTGCAATGTTGTTTGTTGTTTGACCGAGGCTCACCCCATGCATAGAAACTAACTCGTTAGAGGGCGAATAGATAACCCAAGCTGCGGAAGAGATATTCCGTGTACTACGACAAGCACCATCAGCAAATCCAATGTACGTTTGGAGAGGCGTCGACATCTGCAATATCAAGAGTAAAACCAAGATAAGCCAGAATAACGACGAAAAGCACACTCTCTAAGCTAAGCACACTGTCTATACTAACAAACACACCAGCTAGAAAGAAAAACTAACCTAACTAAATCTCCATACCCATCATTTAAGCATAATACCTCTTTAGGTAAAGTCCATTTCTGGGCTTACCCAAAGAGTCCCCATCAAAATCTACCAGCTCATAGGCCCCTTTTGCTAGCTTTCGCTTGACAATGTAGGGCCCATGCCACATAGGAATGAATTTTCCAGCACCTAATTTATCGTTAGCTTGATCATATAATAGAACTAGGTCTCCTTCCGAAAAATTTCGAGGGGTCACGTTGCGATCATACTGAGCTTTCATCCGTTTTGCGTGAGTCTCGATTGCCAATGCAGCGTCACGTCGAGTCTCATCTAATTGAGCTAAGTATAATAGACGCTTCTCCTCTTCGGAAGTAGCTGGAAGTAATCCGACAGCCATTTGAAGTGACGGGATTTCGCATTCAATGGGCAACACTGCTTTCAAACCATAAACTAGTTGGAAAGGAGTGAACCCTGTTGATGTTTTCACTGAGGTTCGGTACGCCCAAAGCACGGAAAATAACATGTTGTGCCAATTCAACCGATGAATACCAATGATTCGTCGAATCATGATAACTAAAACTTTGTTGATAGACTCAACCAGGCCATTGGCTTGTGGATAATAAGGAGTTGAGCTATCGTGACGCAAACCAAGCTGGCCTGTAAGTTCTGTCATCATAATGTTTCGAAAATGGCGCCCATGGTCAGTGATTATCACTTGTGGGACACCAAACCTAGCAATAATGTGATTGAATACAAAAATCGCAGTTGTCTTGCCGTCTGCCTCAAATGTAGGCATCGCCTTGGCACACTTAGTAAAATAATCAACCGCAAGGATGATATACGCATGCCCCCGGCCGAGTGAGGGCTACATGTAATAAAATCGATACCCCATTTATCAAAAGGACCAACGGCAATTATAGGGTGGAGAGGAGCAGGTGGTGCGCGCATCTTACGATCAAACAATTGTGGCATTTCCGGACCGCAATAATACAGTCTTTAAACAAAGACGGCCAGAAGTAGCCAGCGCGCAATATCTTTTGGGCTGTGGCATACCCAGACATATGACCGCCACACGCTCCAGAGTGACAGTCATCCAAAACCCTTTCAGCTTCCTCATGTGTTAAGCAACGACGAAAAACCAAGTCCGCCCCACGGCGATAAAGAGTATCTCCAATGATTTTGTACTGTTGGGACTGGAATCGAATTTTCCAACGTTCCGACTTTGAAATTTCGGGCCGAAAGGATTGGGTTTGGAGATAGACAATTATATCCCCATACCACAGATCTAAAGTACTGATGAGAAACAGAGATTCATCCGCAATGGGTTCCTCTGCCACAGTTTCCGTGTCAGCACGCGGGAAATCACACATCAACTCCGCAAAAACTAAAGATTTCTTAGACTTAGACTTTTCAAATTCCAAGTCGAACTCCTGCAGGATAACGATCCATTTAGAGTACTTGCCCCCTAGCAATTGCTTAGTCAAAATGTAGATCATAGGGTTGCAATCCGAAATGACTGTAGTTTTACGGAGAAGAATGTAGTGACGAAAACATTGGATAGCTTGAACAGCTGCCAAGGCCAATTTCTCCACATGTGAATATTTGATCTCAGTGGGATTTAACGTCCGACTATGATAATAGATCACATGTTCCGTTCCGAATTCATCTTCCTGGACTAAGACCATTCCAATGGTGGAATGAGCGGTGGCGAGGTACAAAAAGTAATCCTGGTTGTAGTTGGGAGGATGCAGCAACGGTGCATGGGTCAACGCGTGCTTTAGCGCATCAAAAGATTTCTGAGCTATCTCATCCCAAGAGAATTGAGCATTTTGTTTCAACAACCGGGTAAAACCCTTGGTAATCTCGGCGTAGTTAGGAATGAATCGGCGTAAAAAGTTTGCTTTCCCCTGCAAACTTTGGAGTTGGCGAAGACCCGAAGGAGGAGGCAATTTGATGATAGCTTCTACCTTCGAGGGATCGACGCGAATGCCGGCTTTTGAAACTAAAAATCCCAGAAATCGTCCTACTTCTATGCAGAAGACACATTTGTGTGGGTTCAACCGTATACGATAATGCCTACACCTCATAAAAATTGCTCGTAAATGGACAAGGTGATCAACTCGATGTAAAGAGTGAGCAGGCAAATCGTCGAGATACGGTTGCACAATGTGCTTGATGTCATGAAAGGCGTAAGACATCGCCCTTTGAAAAGTGGCTCCGGCATTCTTAAGCGCAAAAGGTAATTTGCAATAAGCAAATGTCCCCCATGGACAAATGAAAGCCGTTTTTGGTTGATCGGCAGGTAGAATATTGATTTGGTTGTAATCGGAAAAACCGTCCATAAAAGAAAATATTTCACTGCCGGCACAATCATCAATTATTTGATCGATATAGGGTGTTGGATAGTTGTCCTTAGGACAAGCACGATTGATATCCCTATAGTCGATACATATTCTTATTGTTCCTTGTTTTTTGTTAACCGGAACAATATTCGATACCCAATCCGTTAACGAGATCGGATAAATGAAACCTGCTTTCAACAGCTTCTCAACTTCAGCTTTAATCGCAGCCGCTTTTTGTGGGTGAATCTGACGCAGACGTTGCCGGACGGGTTTAGCGTCCGGGTAAGTCTTGACCTCATGGACAACAATGGCGGGATCAATTCCTGGCATTTCCTCGTAAGACCAGGCAAACACGTCGCGGAATTCTTGAAATAGGGCCTTGTATGTTTGAATTTAGTCATCTGAACACAAGGCACCTATATGAATGTGCTCAACAATTCCGGGCTTGAATGAAATGTCAATGGGAATAGTGCGAGAAATGTTTCCCAAATTCATCTCTGAATCAGGATGTTTCATTGGACTTTGAGCTTCTTTGACATATTCAGCTGTAAAGATTGATGATAAATCATTTTCAAAATGATCATCCTCAGGTAAAAACGAAGATCTATGATGGAGATCTTCCCATGGTAAATCATCTACACATAGGACTTCACAAAGTTGTTCGTCAGATGACACAACTTCGGGAAACGTTATTAACTCCGAGGTTGACGCGAAAAGGGATTCCTCACAGACCACATTCATTTGGTCGATTTGGGTTGAACTCGTGTCGGTAAAACACTGCACGGCTTCATAGGCGATTTCATATGGACTCAAAGGCATTGCATCACCAAATGAGTCTATCTCAGATTTAGAAGGAACGATCCAAGGATCGTCATAAATAATAGTGTCTGAAGTAATCATATGAATAGATGCAAACGAAGACACGACGTTGATTGGAGGAAAAGGAAAAGTTCCCAGTAAACCGGCATCTTTAACTAATCCTACGCCAACATCCTTGTAAGGGATAGTCATTTTACCGACATGCTGGATACTCTCTGAAGAGGCTGGGTCGGATGAAAAATAATGTTGCTGGTAAAGGTGGACACTTTGAAGAATATTGTAGATGCATTGACAGATTTTGTGAGAACTGAGAAGTTATCTTGGTGTAGAGAAATAATGGGAGTTGCAAGGATGGACCAATGACTAAGCTCTCATGTGGCCCCTTGTGGAAAGAAAACAACAAGTGGGAGAATGTTAGGGGTGTGTTATATTCTTTCTACGACTAGCTCTAGAAGTGAAGTTGGGGGTTTGATGGGGGGCTGTGAACCCCCTTCTTTGCATCAGGCGCATTGGGGGGGGGTCACAGGGGGGGTGATAGCCCCCCCTATCGGGGGGTGGTAACCCCCCTCTATGGGGTCTGGGGCAGTACCCCGAGGAATTTTTTTTGGATCCTATATTAGGTGGGTGGACCTACCTATGATTTTGTTCATGGTTTTCACACATGGTTTTGGGCATGATGGTTTTCTTCCCATGGTATTTTATAGATCTAGTCAAGGGAACTACAGTTATATTCTAATCCAGATTCAATGGATTGGGGTTTATGGATGCTTCAACATGTATATATATGTATTGTAACATTGAAAGGAACATAGTGGAAAATCAATCTAGTAGTCCCAGTTTTGGGATCCAGGGGAAAATCTTTGTGTATATATGTTTTATGTGTTATGTTGTTGCCATCGTTTATTTTCTGTCTTTTAGAATTCGTATGCATGTAATTTTTGTATGAGGTTAAAACCTACAATTAGTACCAGGAGCATACTTTTTAAGCAAAGAAACATGAAACACATCATGAACATGCATAGATGCAAGAAATGCAAGCCTATATGCAACTGGGTCAACCCTCTCTAGGATCTTGAATAGACCATAATATCTCACTACCAAATTGGCACAATTCCCCAATCTCACTAAGCTCTTATTTTCTTTCACTTTTAAGAATGCATGTTCACTGATATTAAATTCCCTACTAATTTTGTTTCTGTTCATATAATTCTTTTTCCTGTCCTGGGAAGCATTCAAATTTTGCTTATTTTTCACCACTTTCTCTTCCATATCCCTGGGAAATTACAGACCAACCATTATCCTGTCCACTGGATTACTCCAACTCACCGGAGTATTACCTCTGTCCATTCAAGGCTTCAAACGGGCTCATCATCAATGATGTATAATATCCGTTGTTATACACAAACTCTACCAAATGTAAGTAGTTCTCCCATCTTGATGGCTTGTACACCACATACATTCATAACATATCCTCAATTATTTGATTAACCTGCTCTATCTATCCATTAGATTTTGGGTGGTATGCTTTGCTAAAATTCATATTCGTACCTAGTCATTTAAATAACCCCATCCAGAAATTGGATGTGAACTTTGAATCTCTGTCTGAAATAATTGCCTTAGGCACTCCATGAAGCATGGAATTTTTTCGCATATAGATTCCAAATATATTAGATTCCTTGTACACTAACTTTACTAGAATAAAATGGGAAACTTTAGTGATTTTATCCACCACCACCATTGTAAAATCATGCCCTTTTGTTGTTTTGGGGAAACTGGTAATAAATTCAATGGATACCACATCCCATTTCCACTCAGGAATTAGGATTGGTTGTAGAAAGCCAATTGGGTGCTTCTGCTCAAGCTTAACCCTCTAACATTCTAAGCATTTGACTATATAATTAGCCACTTCCTTCTTTAAACCTAGCCAAAAATACTGCTTTTTTATTGTTGTAAGAGTTTTTTGGTTACATGGGTGACCGACATAAGGTATATTATGCACTTCTTTTAAAATTAATTCTTTCACCGCTGGTACATCTGGAACATAAACTCAAATTTTATAGAGAAGGATCCCATCTTCAACATGGTGTGCACTCTCCAACTAAGTGTATCAACTTGTATTTTCTTTTCCCTTAATATACTTAATTTCAAGGTCATATTCAACCAACAATTTCAAACATCTAATTTGTCGGCCATTTAAATTTTTCCGCTCAAATAAATTTCATAACCCATAATGATTAGTATGCAACCCAAACCTTCTACCCATGAGGTAATGTCTCCACATTTTAAGTACATGAATTATAGTCTCTAGCTCCAAATCATGAGCAACATAATTCCTCTCATGTTCTTTTATTTTTCTAGACCCAGTGTAGATTACTTTCCCATTTTGTATGAGCACTCCTCTCATTCCTTCCCTACTTTCATTTGTGCATATGAGGAAATCCTCATTTGGATCTCCAATTTTTAATATTGGAACTCTATTCAACAAAGCCTTTAAATGTTGAAAAGCTTTTTCACACTGAGGTGATCATTCAAATTTTACAACCTTTCTCTACAACGAAGTGATGGTATGGACTAGTTTGGAAAATCCTTTAATAAATATCTTGTAATAACCAACTAGGTCCATGAAAGAACTCGCCTTTTTTACATTTCTAGTTGTTGGCCATTCGTTCATGGCCTTAATTCTTTTTGGATCCATAGCTATATCATCCTCAGAAATAACATGACCCTAGTAATGTATCTGCCTCTGGTAAAATGAGTATTTACTCAACTTAGAATATAGTTGATGCACCATGAGTACCTATAGAACCAACCTCAAATGTTGCTCATGCTCTTCCTCAGACTTGGAGTAAACCAAAATATCGTTCAAGAAAACATTGACAAATTTTTCTAAATATTTTCTGAAGATGTTATTCATCAAGCACATAAAAACTCCCAATGCATTGGATAATCCAAAAGGCATCACTACGAACTCATAATTCCCATAATGAGTTTGAAAAGCTATTTTTCTAATATCCTCCTCTTTGATACTCAACTGGTGATTCCCTAACCTCAAGTCAATTTTGGAAAATACTTTAGTTCCCCAAAGTTGATCAAATAAACCATCTATCCTTAGCAAAGGATATTTATTCTTAATTGTAAATTTATTCAATTATCATAAGTCTACACACAACTGTAATGTTCCATATTTATTTTTGACAAACAAAATTGGAGTACCCCACAATGATACACATAGATGTATGTATCCCTTCTTTAATAACTCCTCCAGCTGCATATGCAATTCCTTTAGCTCTAGATTACTCATTTTGTAAGCTGCTTTTGATATATGAGCAGCTCTAGGTACCAAATCAATGAGAAGTCTACATCTCTCCTTGGAGGTAATCTTGGGATCTCAACAAATACATTTGCAATTTTTTTCAATACTGGGTTAATTTTCTAAATTTAATTGTTGATCCACATTTGTCTCTTCCAAGTGAGCTACAAGTATTTGGCATCCCCTAAACTTGTTTTTGTTTTCCTTCCTCATCAAAACCAACAAAATATTTATTGTAACAGTACAAAACCTCATGATGCTTTTCCACCCAGTCCCTACCAATTAGGAAATCATAAGGAATAATGTTCAGTTCTTCCCTTGTACTCATCCCATTCATGTTGATAGGACATTCCTTTACTAGCTTTGTAATTTTCCTCTTTGTATATATGGCTAGTTGTACTAACCATGCTTTGTAATGCTTAGTTTTCTAGGCCAACCTGGCAGTCGAATAGGACCATATGGTCAACTCTGTACATCATTAATGTATTAGCTTAACACACAAGGCCTATATTCCCTTCATAAACTTGAGAATTACACAAATACATACAACATCTCATTGTAGACAAACATGAAAAACATATTCCTACATTAACAATGCTAATACATGTATGAATCATCATAGCAACAATATTCATCCTCTCAATATGTCAAGTACATAAGAAAGTAACTTATCTTATTATGTTCAAGTGGTCAAAAACTGAGAGTGGGAGTTAAACTCTACACCCACCCTTAGATTGGCTTGCACTATAGTCTTTCTTGCAACCAATCACCCCCGAGCCAAATTCCATAGTTTGAGGAGGATTGCTCAAAGGATGAAACAATATTGTTAGTTGAAACAAGAACTCCAGAGGTAAACCACCTCCACCCGACAACTACTCAATGTGACCAACTAAAACAGGAATCCAGAGGTAAACCACATCCACCCACCAACTACTCAATGCAACCATCTAAAACAAGGAATCTATAGGTAAACCACCTCCACCCACTAGCCACTCAATGCAACTAACTGAAACAAGGAATCCAGAGGTAAACTACCTCCACCCACCAACTAATCAATGCAACCAGATGAAATAGAGAATCTACCCACCAGCTTCTTAATGCATACACAGTGGTTCCACCCAAGCCTGGGAATCCATAACACACTTCAAGAACCATAAAACAAGCAAGGAAAATTCAAAACTCTCCTCACTAGGAATCCAAGAGACAGGCCTCCATCCCAGTTGTTAAGGGAATCTAGAGATCATCCATCTCCACCCTCCAACTATCCAAGGAATCCAAAGACTAATGCCCTCACCTAATGATCTTGAATTATGCAAGAATGCAAACAAAATACAAAAATACACATATACAAAGAGATGCAACAAAAATAAAACTTCATTTCATTAATATCAAAGAATTTAAATATGCTTACATACAGAAATGTAAATAAACTAGTTCAGGAAATGGTAGCTTATCTCTAAGGAGAGATGTGGCTGCTACACGACTCTGAATTGTGTTACAATGAGGCCCGAAGGCCTATTTATTATTGAGAAACAATGGAAAACCCTAAACATCCAAAAACCTAACCCTAGGAGATGAAGCGCTAAAACTATGGGCCCTGTTTGGGTAAATTGGTACATCAACTTCTCGAGGTCGTAACTTTTGCATACAATCTCCGTTTGACGCGCACAATACCTCGCTAGAAATATCTATCTGATGGCTACAACTTTTGATTGAAAACATATTTTAAAACCTATGTTTTCATATTTTCCAAAAACATGTCGTTTAGGGCCTCAAAACAACTCCAGAAGTTCAGGACCCGAAAAACTTCCAAAAATAGTAAATTGTGCTACAATTAAGGAAACCGAAAAATCGAAAGAAATAGTGATGGGGGTCCATGTGGAATAGGTGGGTGGCCACCAATATCCACCTGGATCAGTGCCCCCCCCCCCCTAGGAAGCAATGGTCCCCATTGCATTGAGTGCCTCCATGAGATGGGGAAACTTTTGTTGAACTTGGTCCCTAGTGAGCCACTTGCCTTGGTGCAGGAGTTGGCCATCTTTGCCAACTTGATATAGTTAGATTTTTTGTTGGCGAGTATTCTTGATCTGTGTGTCCATAATCTAATTAGTTGTGGCATGTTCCATGCATTCTGGGTTGAACTCTGTTGGTGTGAGTTGTTCTGCAATGTTTGATGTGTCCAATAATGGTGGAAAGTATGCTCGAAGGCAGTCCACATTGAACACTGGGTGTAGGCCAAGGTATGGTGGAATTATAAGATCAAAATCATTTTCCCCTACAACCTTAGTGATGGATTACGGCCCATATCAGAGTGAGTGAAGCTTGTGGTAGGGGTCCAGCAAGGCACTTCTTCTGCAAATGTAACCAAACTTTGCCGCCCCCTTAGAACTTGTGTGGCACCCAATGTTGATCATGATGCTACTTGTACTTCGCATTGACTCTATCCAATATTTGGTGGACCTACTAGCAGATGTGTTGAATGAACTCAATGAAGTTGTTACCCTGTTAGCTTCAGACTGGACATGAGTCGAATCTGTCAGAGTAGCTGCAAATGGTATGGCCACATCAATGGGACATAGTGGCTAGAATCCTAATCCCACCTGAAAAGGGTTGTGGCCATTTGAGATATGGATAGCTCTGTTGTAGCTATGCTAGAAATAGGGGTGGCTTTCATCCCATGTGCATGGATGCTTCGAGTTGTACATGTGCATAATGTGTACGATCATCCTATTGGCGAACTCTGTTTGGCCATTAGTTTGGGGGTGGAAATCCGCGGACTTAGTGAGCTTGGTATCCAGCATCGACAAGAGATTTGACCAAAATGTACTTAGGAATATTTTGTCCCGATCTGAGAAAATCAACTATGGGTTACCAAAGTGTACCCATACCCATTAAAAGAGAGTTTAGCAGTTGCTTCTACTATGCTACTCTTCTTGCAGGTTGTCAGAATGGCCATCTTAGAGAATTTGTTAATGACCACGAAAATGCAGTCATTGCCATGCATATTAGAAGGAAGGCTTGACATGTAATCCATGGATATGGATTCCCAAGGTTGACTAGGAGTATTTAGAGGAGTATATAGGCCTTACTTCTTGATGGTTAGTTTGGCAATGGCACAGACAATGTACGATCTGATGTACTTCCCAACATCCCGTCGAAGGTTGGACCAATAAAAATACTTCTGCAGCACTGCCATTATTTTATCTACCCTAAAATGTCCAGCAACCCAACTGTAGTGCACCTCCCAAATCATCTTGGCACACTCACTTGAAGGAAAATAGAGGTGTCCTACGTGGCATAACAGTGCATCTCGGAGGTGAAAATTTGGGACTTGCTTGCCTTCTAGGAGCATCTAGTATGTGTTTCTGAATTTTGGATCACTCTTGTAAAGATGCAGCCACCCCACAGTCTCGTGCCCATAAGAGCTTAGCACAGTGGTTAGTGCCATGACCAACGGTCGACTGAGGCAGTCTGCAACATTGTTGGTGGTTCTCTTCTTGTATTTAATGTTCAAATGGAACTGTTGCAAGTACGTGGACCATTTCTGATGGCGATCGTTCTACAATTTCCCTTGTGTTTGTATTAACTGCAGGGGTCGGTGGTATGTGTGGAAGATTGTTTCCTTCCCCATAATGTAATGCTTTCATTGTTGGCAGGCTTGTATAATGGAATGCATCTCTTTGTCATAGGTGGGATACTTTCAAATTGTGTCTGAAAGTGTCTCACTGTGATATGCCACTGGATTCCCCTACTGAGTAAGAACTACACAAATAGTATAGTTGGATGCATCTATCTCGATATCAAATGGTTGGTGACTTGACTCAAGGGCCAAGTGATATGAGAGAACCCCAACACGAACCTATGGTAGAAGTTGGCAAGGCCTAGAAAGTCTCGGAGCTCTGTTAGAGTGGTTGGGGTTGGCTAATCCCAAATTACTTGTATCTTGGCTAGGTCCACATGCACACCCCACTCATTAATGATGTACCCTAGATATTGAACCTGGGTCATACCAAAAGTGCATTTCTCCAAATTGGCACACAACTTATGTTTCCACAGGGTTTGGAGGACCTGTTGAATATGGTGGAGGTGCTCTTCCCAACTTTGGCTGAATATCATAATGTCATCCAAATACACCACCACGAATGAGTTGGTGAAGGGTCACAAGATGTATTCCATCAGCCTCATGAAAGTTGTGAGGGCATTTGTCAACCCGAAAGGCATGACCAGCCATTTGAAAATGCCCTCCTTAGATTTGAAGGTAGTCTTCCACACATTGAAGGATTCGATCGGTACCTGGTGACAATCGAACTTCAAGTCAATCTTGCTAAAATATTTTCCCCCCTTAAGCTAGTCCAAAAGGTCATCAATATGTGGGAATAGATACCTGTTCTGGATGATGATCTTGTTCAGTTCCCGATAGTCAATACAGACTCTCCAGGTCCCATCATTCTTTAGTACCAACACGATCGGGCTCCCGTAGGGTCATGAACTTGGCTTGATGTGCCCTTTCTACAACAGCTCTTGAATCTGTCTCTTGATTTCATTGTTCTTCAAAAAAGAGCGTCAATAGATTAGTCCATTGGGTAGCAAAGCGCCCAGGGTCAGATTGATGAAGTGCTTGACTTGACAGTGTAGAGGTATCCCTGTGGGTGAGGTGAAGATGTCCCTGTACTCCTCCACAAACTTGTCCATCTATTTTTGTCATGTGGAGGAGCCATGTCTGGAGGTCGTGGCGACGATATTTTTCTTGCCCTAAGGGTGAATCATAAGGAGAACAAATTTCTTGCTCTAGGAAATGATCTTACTGCATTTCTTCACATCGATCAATGAAATGGCGGTAGGAGGTGATACCTCCAGTATCCTGTATAACTTATCACCCAAAGCAATAATAATAGTGCAAGGCCTAAACTCATACACAACACTCCGCTTCCACAAGTATAGTTGGCCTAATAATACAACACAAAATTTAAGAGGAGCAACATCACACAGTACCTTATCTATGAAGGGCTTGATGCTATTGGGAAGGCGACGTTATTAGCTGACGTGAAGATGTCGTCATTGGTGAAGCCACCCGATTGTGTACGACTGTGGTTATGGTGTGGTCAGTAGGCCCAACTGCTTCATGAACTCTATTGAAATGAGGTTCTTTTGGATCCCACTGTCGATAATGAACTACAATGGGGAACCCTTCACCCACATCTCTGAGTGGAAGAACCGCTCCCCCTCCTCTAGATCTTCAAGCTCATCCTTCTGGATCTTGGTGGTGGCAACGATGACACTAGGCTCTGTATCGATAATCTACTTCCCTTCGTCATTCCCCTTGTCGGTTTCTGACTCAAATTCAAAACATGCATATGATTTGGAAGCCTTTAGCTCAGCTATCAGTGATTGCTTGGCTCGACACTCACTTATGTTGTGAGTGGGGTTCTTATGGAACTCACACCATTTCCCTGTGTCCTTCTTTGTCTTCATGGTGTTGTTGTTCGCTTATGGCTTCGGTGGTTTTTCCTTGATCGCCCCATGTTGGCTTTCTCCTTTGTTCTACAGCTCAGGGGCGCCTTTCCCTTGATTCAGATTCACATATCCAAAGTCTCGTTGCATCTATTTAAATTTCTACTCGACCTTGATAGTGTATCAATATACAGTGCCAAGCAAGGAGATGTCCAAGAACTCCATCTCGTCCTATATGTACTTGTGTAGACAGTTGTGGTACTTGAGTACCCAATGCCACTTAGAATCCTTGATGCCTAGCCTCATGCAAAGGTTATGGAAAACATTTGTGAACTCTGGTGCATCTTGGTCCCTTCCTTGCCACAACATGGTCCACTTTATGTATTTATCTTCATAGCTCCCGACAGGGTAATATTGCTCCTTGATGGCATATCAAAAAAAATTCCAACTGGGTGTGGCTGAAAATAATGAGGATTCCCTCTTGTCCTTTTCTTCACAGTAGTTTTCCCACCAGTCCTTGACATGTGGGGAAACTTTTAGAAGTGAAAAAGTAATATTTTCCTTAATGGAAACGTCATGAACTGAAAAATATCCTTCCAGTAGATTTAACCATCTATCTATGGCATCTGCATATATCTGGCCTTCAAATATGTGAATATCAAAGTTAACTTGTATCTTAAAAGGAGTGGTGCCTCCAGAGTGGTTGTTCGATAATGATGCATCACCTATGGGTAGCTGCCGAAGTATCTAAGAAAAGTTATCCATCATCATGTTCCTTTGTCGCTCAAGGGCTTCCTCGAGCAATATTTTGAAAGGATCTCCTACCCCCTCATCTTTCTTTTCTTCCACCATGGGAGGTCATGGGGGTTTGCGACCTTGGTCTTGCAAAGGTTCAATCAATTTGAGCACTAACTCCTTATACCCTGACCTCGTTGGGGACATGCAAACAAAAACAGAGAAAGAGAAGACCACTCTGATACCACTAATCCGGACGTATGCAAGAACAAAACAAAATACAGAAATACACATATACATAAAGATGCAATGGAAATAAAACTTCATTTCATTAATATCAAAGAACTAAAATATGCTTACATACATAAATGGAAATAAACTAGCTCGGGCGATGGTAGCTTATCGCTGAGGAGAGATGTGGTGGCTACATGCCTCTGAATGGGTTACAATGAGGCTAAAAGGCATATTTATTATTGAGAAACAATGGAAAACCCTAAACATCAAAAAACCTAACCCTATGAGATGAAGCACCAAAAATATGGGTCTCGTTTGTGTAAATTGGTACATCAACTTCTCGGGGTCATAACTTTGGCATATGATCTCTGTTTGGCACGCACAATACCTCGTTGGAAAGATTTATCCGAGGACTACAACTTTCAACTACAAGTATTAGTGAAATAGTCATGTGTATCAGTTTTCCAAAAAAACATCGTTTAGGGCCTCCAAATGGCTCCGAAGGTTCAGGACCTGAAAAACTACCAAAAATAGTAAATTGTGCTACAATTAAGGAAACTAAAAAACTAAAAGAAATAGTGGTGGGGGTCCAAGTGGAATAGGCGGGTGGCCACCAATATCCACCTAGATCTCCTGAGAGATGTTCTTCCAACATTTCCATGCTTAACCAAATGACTTCTTTCTCCTCAACTCCTGTAGCAACACCAAGCTTTGATTTCCCTTCTCTGTTGCGTTGAGAGATCTTTTCCTTATTGCTCTTGCACCGACTTTATGTATCTTCTCACGGTTCTCATTTTTCCATTATCCTTCATGACTAAATGTTTCGACTCCTTTATGTGCTTTGTTGCAATGGTCTCTAAGTCCCCCCTTTAATCATTTCAACTGCCTCTCCTCCTTTCCTAGTTGTCGTCATTGTCTTTCGGGTTATTGTGGGGATTCCTTATGTCAGCTTTCCAAACCATGCTCTTATTGCTTGACTTGTCCTATCATACCTACCAACGTGGCCCATCCTCTTCTTTAATTTTTTCGTGTTATGCCTTGCAAAATCATCCAAATAATTATGGACTCCCTCTCCTCTTTCCTACCCCATTAATTTCTATAACAAATCTCATTTAATGGCACCTCTGCTAGCCTTCCTTGGTTGTAAGAAAAAAACAAAATTTCCTTAAATCCCAAGCATTCTGCTTCCTCAAACTCTATAATCCATGTCCCAATACTCAGGCTCATTTTCATTCAGATTACATAATTACAAGATTTATAATGAGGGGGTATTACCTATGGGCTATCACAACCCCCCCTAGAGGAACATTGTCTTCGGTGTTCTGTAACCGAACAAAAAACCAAAATATGCTTTAAAATCAAGCACAATTGATTTGGAGCTTTATATAAGTTTGTTTACATTTGCTTCAACCAAGAAACAAAAAAGGATATGTTGTCTACATATGATCAACCATTTCCCATGTGGCTTCCTTGGGCCCAAAGTTCCTCCACTACACTTTGACTTGCTTGATTTCTTGATTCTGGAGCATGAGATTCCTTCGGTCTAGGATGAAAAGAGGTTTCGAATCAAACTCTCACTCTGGTTCCACCTGTAACATAAACCAATCAATTACATTATTAGTATCGTGTTCATATCTCTTAAGTAAGGAAACATAGAGAAGATCATGAAATTTAATTGTTGGTGGTAAGGCAAGCCTATAAGCCATGGGCCCTGTTATCACTTCAGGAAACTCTCCTAGGTTGCAGCTTGGAGATGCCTGGTAACATATAATCTTCAATATTGTTCTCACAACTATTGGAATGAATGATGGTTTGGATCAAGTCAGATAACCATTTCAGCTCTATTCTCACTCAAGACATGATTGAACACTCTCACCAATACAAGGCTTTAGACCACTAATGCTCAATAAGTTATAAATTCAATGGATAGATGGAGAATACTAACTATACCAGCAGCTTGCATACATAAACATAAATGAATGGCTAGCTATAGGCAGCAAAAGAGAATACTGATTGTACTGACAAACGCATATATGACCACATATGGAAGGCTAGCTACAGGCAGCAAAGAAGATTGCAAATCTACTTTATCAAAGCATAGATAAGATGATAATTATCTGGCCTTAGACACAAAGAAAACATGAACAAACTGTTCAAGTGCAAGCATAGAATAGCAAAGAGACTGGACATTGAACATATAATGGCAAAAGAAGCTTATATTGCTAGAATGAAGATGAGAAGCTTGAAGGAATAGAGGAGGAATAATCTCCAAAAGTTGAACCTCTATTACATCTTACTAATAGCTATTTATACCATGTTTACAATGATGCTGAGCCTTTTGAGGCTTTAGGGGTCTTGACCTATCCCTCTATCTTGTTAACTGTTTGATTCCATCAATAGGCAAGCATGGCTCAGAGGTTTTCCTCTTCTGACAGAGGAATAACCGCATTCAGATATTTTGGGTAGTTGTTGCGCTGTCTGGGAGCTCTCTCATGCCAGAGATGCTCCATAATGTTTGTTGGTCTGGCTTTTGCGTTGTCTGAGCTCCGTGAACTTTCTGTTTTGGGTTACAGCGTGTTGTGGCCCTTCTCTTTCCCTTTCTGGGCTTTGTTTCCTAGCAAACTGTCTCCTGGGTGCTGTTATATGGTGAAATAGGTATTGGGGTCTTTGTGTTTCCCTTTAAACTGAAAATAGTGACTGTTTTGGTTATAAACAACGAAAAGGTTGCAACACTGATAAATCTCGCCCATCACTGTCCTTTCAGACTTCAAAGGTCTTCAAAAATGGTTTATTCTTCTCTCAAGTCTGCCCTCATCACCATTGCAATTCACAAAAACCTGCTCCTGTGTGTTTTCCTTGTATTTGGAAATCCGCGAAAAACACTGAAAAACACGTGAAATCGGATTTAGTGAAAACCCATCGGGTCCGGCCTTGTTGCTATCGCAATTCGCATTTGACCTGTTCCCTTTGTATTTCGTTGAAATAATGAAAATACATAAAACATTGAAATATGGCTTTCCCCGAACCTGAAATATTATATAATATCATTCCTGAAGCGCTATCATGTGTTCCTTTGTTATACGATGAAATACATTAAAATACATTAAAAATAGGCCTTCACGCGGATTTGAAAATTTATCAAATGTTGCATTTAATTCCATCGGGTCTGGCCCATCGGGTCACACACATGCCTATGCCTAGGCCCCGCCCGTGGTATATTGCTGATGCGACATAGCGATGCGATAAATCACAATCGCTATTTGCTCAACGCCTGAGCCTTGATATAACATAACATATGTTCTCCACCGCCGCGACTACTGATGCAACCCGCCGATCTGATCATCGGTGATCGTTGATTGGAGGCGTAATGCGCCCATGTTTAAACTATCCCTTACTGCTTGGCCGATTGTGATTAGCTAGTTAGATCCAGGCCATTGATCGACTAGATCTAACGACAGTTGTGCGTTGCCATGTTAATGCTTGCAATATTCTATTTTTTCATTGTTTTGGAGTGTTTTAGCATCCCGATAGTGTATTTCTGCCCTTCCAAGGGCTCTCCTCTTGCGCCGATTTTGACCCTTGGATGATTTTTGAGCAAGTACTGAAGATTTAAAGAGCATATATGGATCAAATTTGGGCCTTTTGCTAGCAAGGCTAATAGGCCCTATTCTTTCAATCACTTCAAATGGTCCACAAAACCGTGGTGCCAACTTGGGAAATGACACAATTTTCAAAGAGCTCTCTTGGGCCTAATCTGAATAGCTCTTATGCCACCTTTAAATTATTTCTAATATTCATCATTTCCTATTCCATTTCTCTTAACATATCAGGTCCGATGAGGACCCTATTCACCGGATCACTCCTACTGATATGAGTATTGCAACTCCTCTCATACAGTGCTTCAAATGGGCTCATTTTTAGTGACCCTTGGTACTTGTTGTAGCTGCTACAACCACCCTCAAATTTCTTTCCCATGCTTAGATTTTGGAGCCTCCTTTCTGCCCATAAGAGCTCATCATTCATTGTCATCATGTATTCATGCTATGTTAAATACTTATCCTTCCATGCAGTGCTTGTGATGTCTTGTTCTGACCTCGATTTGAAATTTTTCAAACACAATCCATCTCCTACCTTGACCTTCTAGCATTGACACTCTTCCTTTTTGAAACTACACAATCCTGAGAGGAAGGCCAACCTTGAGCTAAGAAACTATGCAATATTGAGAGGCAAGCCAACCTTGAGCTTAGAAATTGCACAATCCTGAGAGGCAAGCCAACCTTGAGCTCAAAAACTGTGCAAAAGCTTCTCTTACCCTCAAAAACTACACAATTCACTGAACTAAGAAATTTCCCATTACCTTGTGGCTGAGAATTGTACAATTCTTCTTGGCAACATGAATAGCGAGT
Source organism: Pinus tabuliformis (assembly GCA_031772625.1). NCBI lineage: Eukaryota > Viridiplantae > Streptophyta > Pinopsida > Pinales > Pinaceae > Pinus > Pinus tabuliformis. Next base: position 792,324,324 of record CM062805.1, read on the forward strand.
TTCTATAAAAATAAATAAAAAAAAAAAGTAAAAAAAACAATCCTTATAAAATAGGGAGTGGACAATTAGTTTCTCGAAGAGTGGCACTTGTTGTTATTTTTGACTATCCACAAAGTGTCACTTTTTCCTTGGTTTTAGGCATGTGTGTCATAAACCCTAGCCTAGCATAGATCTGTATAATAGACACCCCTAGGGCCCATTTTCACTTTCAATCTTATATCTATAGCCTTCCCAAGGAGATCAAGGATCCTTCATTGAAGTTTGTGGCACTTTCTCGAGTGAGTTTTTCCTTATGTCATATTTTGTCACTTTTTCTCTCGCTTTTTGTCATTTTTCTTTTGTGAGTGTTGTTTTGCTTGTTTCTTTTCATGGTAGCTTGTGTTTTAAATTATATTAGCTTGTACAAGTTTTGGTTCAGTTCGTCATTCACTTTTTACAAGTGTTGCATCAACTTCTTATTTTTTGCCCACCAATAGTCAATGTTACATTGCCTCCATATGGACGGTTGTTTTTCCTTTTGCATGTTGATTTTCTTCACCTAATTCTCACTAATATATCTTACCCTTAGTCAGATCTACACTCTTTCTTGCACTATCACTCATATCTGTCACTTTTCCATATCTCCCGAGTAGATCTTCTCTTACATGGCCAGCAATTGCCATCTTCAACTACGCATTTTGCAGTCTTAGAGGCCAAGCCTTGTGCTTGGCCTCTAAGACTGCACAATGCGAAGTCCCTAGCTTGCCCAACTATGGATTATGTAGTTAGAGACTCAAGCCTCACCCTTGGCGACTGAGACTGTGCAATGCATATTCTCTCCCTCACTCTGCCCAAGATGAGTCTGTACACTGCGCAGTCTCAAGCCTCAAGCTTTTACTGTACCTGCTAAGACTTCGTAATGCATAGTTCCTAAGCTTAGCCTCTCCCATTCAGTCCAGGAATTTCACAATTATTCCTCTCATACTTGTGGTTGCTACCTTGATCTTGCTTTGTGGGTTGTTTTGCTTGAGCTAACTTATGTTTGCCATGAGTACATTTTTCTCCTACAAGTACTGTAGTCTTTGAGCACTTCTCTTTGTCAGTTACTATTACTATGGCTCCCAAGAGATCTGTCTCAAAGGACACTACAAAAATAAACACTAGGGAGGAAGTTGAGAGTACTCTAGTAAACTTGCAATTTTTCTCAAAAACTTAGTTGTTTATGGAGAAAGATTCATACATTACATGGAATAAGGTGAATGAGGTATTCTCATCAAGAAGTTTCAAAGCATATCTTGAACATAGGCAGGTTTACATCAATGTGCAAAGGTCAGGATTACACAAGATTGCATGCAGGTATCCAACTTTTCCATGTGTAAACATTGTCAACTCGATTCTATCATATACAGATACAAAGGCTATGACTCTCAACAATTCCAATGGATGAAGGCTTGCATCTTTTATGGCATGTGATTCTTAGAGTATGTATCATTTGTTGCTATGAGAATCTTACATTGATTCCCACTTCTATGCAGTCACCAAATACTTGAGCACGAAAGATGTCATCAAAGGTTGGGTAAAAGAGTCTTCCAAATTCCATCAGACACCCAAAAACACTTACAATACCAAATATCTCAGGAAGGATTTTCAATACTTGATAGTCCTATTTTTATGGATCTATGGTCAAAGTAGTACTAAGACCTTTCTAAAAGGTCGGGCATTCTTGTTAAATCAGTTTGTGAATAAAGGAAAATCACTCAACTAATGGGATTTTTTGGCTCAACAATTGAGGACCCATGTAAATAATTCTAAAAACCCTTCCAAGGGTAATCAATCCAAGTTATACATGTCTACTTACTTGTGGGATGAAATCTGTGCTCAGAACTCTTTTCCTGGGAAGAGTTGGACCTGGTCATCAAGAGAAACTGTTGTTCACATTTACTGCAAGTTGATTTTAGAGTGCAACTATAAGGGAGTACTTGAAAATATGATTGATCACTTCCTCATTCCATTGTACAAGTTAATCTTTGAGGAAGAGACGCCTTTCATGTCCCATGAGGCGATGGAAGCAGTGTCAGAATTCGCGGATTAGTTTGCCTCTTCAGATGGCACTTATCTCAGAGTGTTTGGTGGTTAGAAGCCTCCACATCTGCCACCGAGGTATGTCACCGATAAGTTGGTCATGCAAGAAGTAGCCTATCATCTTTCCATAGTTTTATCAGGAGTGTTGCAGAGGAAGAAGAAAGTGTTGAAAAATGTGTAACTAGGTTCGATCTTCATAAGTATGAAATGTATTTTTTATTCTTGTAAATTATGAAATGGAAGAAAATTATTATTATTATTATTTGGAGCATGGTTTTCATGCTCAAGGTCTTTTATTTTATAGGTGAAACACCCATTGAGTGCTTCTATGGTTTGTCCTAGGTCAATAAGTCAAAAGAGTCATTGTCATAAGTTGAAGACCCCACTGAGAACACTGTAACTTGTAAAGAAAATTATTTTTTTCTTTAAAAGTGTCGAAATACCCTCCAAGACCAAGTCGGCCTAAAGGAAGAACTACATCCTCCCTTGAAGAAGCCTATAAATAGAAGAGGACTTTTCCTCCTTGAAGCACACTCACTCACCACTCATTCTAGCGAAGGAAGAGGAAGGAAGAGGCAGCAAAGAAGAAAACTGACAAAGGAGATTTATTAAGGAATTTAGACTTCTGTGATCCATAACATTGTATAGATAATCTTCGGCAAAATCACATAACCAATCTTTTGTCGACGCGTTTCGAACCAACCAGTGTGGTTCATCGTCAGGACAAGTTGAAGAACCAATCCGGATTAGCTGATTAAATAGAGTGTGCAGAGACTCCAACGGCTATATTGCCAACGGCTAATTTGACCTAAGGATCCCGGTCAAACCACTAATTTAACTATTAACATTTCTATAAATAGCTAAAACAGTTAAATTTGTTAATTATATCTAAGATTAAAATCATTTAATCATATGAGTATTAAATATAATGGTCATATATTTATTAGATGATCTATAATTATTATTATTCTACTATTATTTAAGTATAAATAAACGATACTCTTAGAATTTAGTTATCTTAGGTAAAATTATACTATTTTAATATTTATTATTTACATATAATGGTCCTATATAATAGCTAAAACAGGTAATTATAAACATAAAAATAGCTGTAATAATATCTAAGATTAAACTTATTGAAAAATATAATATCCATGTTTATTATTTTCTTTTATTTTTTAAGTATAATAATCTATAAATATTATCATTCTAATATTATTTAAATATAAATAAATGTTAATCTTAGAATTTAGTTATCTTCGGTAAAAAAATTTACCATTCAATTATTTATTCAATAATCACCTATGTTTATTAATGAATCCATATTTATTTAATAATTCATAATATCAATAATAAATAGAGTTCTTATTAAAATTTTTTTTTTTTTTTTTTTATTTTATTATTATTAGAATAAAGTAATATTCACGTTTATTAATACTAGAATAACAATATTATTGTTATATCATATATATATTTATTTATACTACTATCTAATTCTCTTTTAAACCTAATGGTCATTGGTAAACAATGTCTCCTTTAATATATAAATAACCGAATTATATTTATTAATTACTCAATATATACTCAATATTCTATTATTAAAGTTAAATGTGCCATTAGGTAAATATAATATTACTTATAAGGTTTAAAAGGGTTTTTTAGACATTAGTAAAGGAAGCATATTTAATCAAAATAATGGAACCAAAAAATCTAATCTAATAAATCCAATATTATCATAAACGGGACAAGGTTAATACCCTAAAACTAGGACTAATCCGCCAAAAACGAAACTAAAGGAGGGGGAAGACGGAAACACAAGGGGAATGAGGAGGCTAGGAAGACAAGGCTGGGACCCAGCAGCTGCTAATCTTCCAGCCATCATCCCTATTAAGATTATTCGGCCTTTTTTCAATCTCCAGGGCCTCTCTAAATTTGCGATGGTGAAACTGCGCAACTTTGGCAATGACTTGAGCCTCTTCTATACATACATGATGCATAGTCTTCCTTGCATGTTCAGCCAGGGCTGAGGACTTGGTCCTACCATGTCTCAAGTCAGCCGAATGCTCACTAATCCGTTGAGTGATAGAGCGACCAGTCTCACCAATATAAGGGGTCCCACAGGAACAGGGAATGATATAGACGCCCTTCATGTCCTTAGGGTCAATCGGGTCTTTTACAGACCTGAGGGAGCCACGGATAGTGTTGAGAGGTCTAAAAGTAGCGGGAACATCGTACTTCCTCAGAATTCTCGCAATCCTATCCGTGGTCCCCTGGATGTAAGGAAGGTTCACACCCATGATATGATCTTTAGGAACCTTTCGGATTGAAGGCTCCTTCTTGGCCCTCAGGAAGGCTCTACGACCGAGGTGCCTATTGTAACCATTCTTCTCAAAGACATCAAGGAGATGAGCTTTCTCTGTTTCTAGGCTCTCATCATCCGAAATTCTAACAGCACGGGTGGCGAGCGTGCTAAGAACCCCTAACTTCTGAGCGGGGAAATGATGCGAAGAAGCATGCAAGTATTGCTCAGTATGCGTCTTCTTTCTAAACACCCGATGAGAAAAGGAACCATCCTCCTTCTTAGAGATGAGAACATCCAAGAACGGAAGACAGCCATTATCTTCTTTTTCCATCGTGAATTTAATGGCGGCGGATTGGTTATTGAGGTGACTAAAGAAACGATCCAGCTCGTCGGGACCATGGGACCAGACAACACCAGTGTCATCAACGAATCTTTTCCAAAGCTTTGGTAAGAGACGAGAGGAGGCCAAAGCCTTAGCCTCAAAATCCTCCATGAAGAGATAAGTATCTCTTCATGGAGGATTTTGAGGCTAAGGCTTTGGCCTCCTCTCGTCTCTTACCAAAGCTTTGGAAAAGATTCGTTGATGACACTGGTGTTGTCTGGTCCCATGGTCCCGACGAGCTGGATCGTTTCTTTAGTCACCTCAATAACCAATCCGCCGCCATTAAATTCACGATGGAAAAAGAAGATAATGGCTGTCTTCCGTTCTTGGATGTTCTCATCTCTAAGAAGGAGGATGGTTCCTTTTCTCATCGGGTGTTTAGAAAGAAGACGCATACTGAGCAATACTTGCATGCTTCTTCGCATCATTTCCCCGCTCAGAAGTTAGGGGTTCTTAGCACGCTCGCCACCCGTGCTGTTAGAATTTCGGATGATGAGAGCCTAGAAACAGAGAAAGCTCATCTCCTTGATGTCTTTGAGAAGAATGGTTACAATAGGCACCTCGGTCGTAGAGCCTTCCTGAGGGCCAAGAAGGAGCCTTCAATCCGAAAGGTTCCTAAAGATCATATCATGGGTGTGAACCTTCCTTACATCCAGGGGACCACGGATAGGATTGCGAGAATTCTGAGGAAGTACGATGTTCCCGCTACTTTTAGACCTCTCAACACTATCCGTGGCTCCCTCAGGTCTGTAAAAGACCCGATTGACCCTAAGGACATGAAGGGCGTCTATATCATTCCCTGTTCCTGTGGGACCCCTTATATTGGTGAGACTGGTCGCTCTATCACTCAACGGATTAGTGAGCATTCGGCTGACTTGAGACATGGTAGGACCAAGTCCTCAGCCCTGGCTGAACATGCAAGGAAGACTATGCATCATGTATGTATAGAAGAGGCTCAAGTCATTGCCAAAGTTGCGCAGTTTCACCATCGCAAATTTAGAGAGGCCCTGGAGATTGAAAAAAGGCCGAATAATCTTAATAGGGATGATGGCTGGAAGATTAGCAGCTGCTGGGTCCCAGCCTTGTCTTCCTAGCCTCCTCATTCCCCTTGTGTTTCCGTCTTCCCCCTCCTTTAGTTTCGTTTTTGGCGGATTAGTCCTAGTTTTAGGGTATTAACCTTGTCCCGTTTATGATAATATTGGATTTATTAGATTAGATTTTTTGGTTCCATTATTTTGATTAAATATGCTTCCTTTACTAATGTCTAAAAAACCCTTTTAAACCTTATAAGTAATATTATATTTACCTAATGGCACATTTAACTTTAATAATAGAATATTGAGTATATATTGAGTAATTAATAAATATAATTCGGTTATTTATATATTAAAGGAGACATTGTTTACCAATGACCATTAGGTTTAAAAGAGAATTAGATAGTAGTATAAATAAATATATATATGATATAACAATAATATTGTTATTCTAGTATTAATAAACGTGAATATTACTTTATTCTAATAATAATAAAAAAAAAAAAAAAAAAAAAAAAAAAAAAATTTTAATAAGAACTCTATTTATTATTGATATTATGAATTATTAAATAAATATGGATTCATTAATAAACATAGGTGATTATTGAATAAATAATTGAATGGTAAATTTTTTTACCGAAGATAACTAAATTCTAAGATTAACATTTATTTATATTTAAATAATATTAGAATGATAATATTTATAGATTATTATACTTAAAAAATAAAAGAAAATAATAAACATGGATATTATATTTTTCAATAAGTTTAATCTTAGATATTATTACAGCTATTTTTATGTTTATAATTACCTGTTTTAGCTATTATATAGGACCATTATATGTAAATAATAAATATTAAAATAGTATAATTTTACCTAAGATAACTAAATTCTAAGAGTATCGTTTATTTATACTTAAATAATAGTAGAATAATAATAATTATAGATCATCTAATAAATATATGACCATTATATTTAATACTCATATGATTAAATGATTTTAATCTTAGATATAATTAACAAATTTAACTGTTTTAGCTATTTATAGAAATGTTAATAGTTAAATTAGTGGTTTGACCGGGATCCTTAGGTCAAATTAGCCGTTGGCAATATAGCCGTTGGAGTCTCTGCACACTCTATTTAATCAGCTAATCCGGATTGGTTCTTCAACTTGTCCTGACGATGAACCACACTGGTTGGTTCGAAACGCGTCGACAAAAGATTGGTTATGTGATTTTGCCGAAGATTATCTATACAAAGGAGATTTATGTTTGGGATCTTTCTCTCTCACTTGATAAAGAGGACTAAGGTTTCTTCCGCAAACCTAGTGCATCCATCTTCAAATTTGATCTTGGAGAAAAGGAGGAAAAGAGGTCAAGATAAGGTCACCAAGGGTCACTGTCAATCTTTAGAAGTCAGATAAAGGAAAACAAAGGTTAATGGAAAAAACTAGAAGCAAATTGAAGTTACCACATGTGGAAACAACAGTTGCTGGGAGGTTGAAATTTTACATCTGCAGAAGGCCAAAAATATTGCAGCAAGAGGTCGAAAAGGTTCTAATGGAAGAGATTTGACTGGGTTTGACTAGATCTAAGTTGGCACATCATCCAAAGATGTTGGTCTTGGTATTGGAGGGTATTGGTCTCAGTCTTAAGGTGGTGGAATCCATCATTTCAAGAATCTATAAGGAAGAAAAGATATTTAAGGGTTTTCCTCTCAAGAGGAGAGGTTTTGGCCTTGGCTTGTAACCTATATATTGTGTCATTGTTATTCTTATTTTTGGTATCTATTTGATGCTTCACACATATAATAATAAGGAACAAAGCTAATAAGTAAAAAGGAATCACAAGAATTTATCAAGTAAAGAGAATTAATCATAATCATTGCCCTATTGAATTCTCAACATGGTATTAGAGCTAAGGTTATCTAAGGGCATCATGAAGGTCTCCACTACATTGAAGAATTTCATCAAGAAGTGTTCAAAGGTAGCAAGCTATCTTAAAATATCAAGGAAGCATGGGGTCTCTTACTCTCTACAAAGAAAGAAGCAATCAAGGAAAATGATGAAGGTCTCTTCTTGGCACTTATAGGCACATTCCAAGATGAGAGCATTTGGGTAATTGATAGTGGTGCATATAGGCACATGACAGGTCAACACAAATAATTGAAGAATTTATCAAAGGTAAAATATTTTTATTCAGTGGAACTTGGAGATAACAAAATCTGTCATGTAAGAGGTATTAGATCAACCTCTATCGAGTTGGAGAATGGAAGCAACATTCACCTCAAAAACATCCTATTTGTTCTAGGTTTGCATAAGAACTTACTTTCCATTCCAAGTCTATACAATAAGGGGGATAGCATAGCTTTCATTTATGGAAAGGTTGTTGTATATAGTAAAAACTTAAGCATAAAAAATTCTATTGTGATTGGTATTCGAGAAGGAAGCTTTACACGTTGATATCTCCTCTAGCTCAAGCCTTGGTTCACATTGAAATTAACCAATGTGAACTATGGAATAGAAGATTTGGTCATCTCCATTTCAAGATCCTCCCAAATCTAAGTTCCATAGTAGATGGAATACTTGAACTGAAAGAAGACCATGAAGGAGTACGTAAGGGATGTTCATTGGGTAAGAATACCAAGAGACCATTTGGAAGCAGTGCTTCACGCTCAAAATAAATCTTGGATCTCATTCACTATGATATATGTGTTCCTATGAATCTTAAAATATCTTGGAGGTCATATATGTTATGTCACATTTATAGATGATCATTCAAGAAAGACTTGGGTTTACTTAATGAAAACCAAGGACGAAGTATTTACAAAATTTCAAGAATTCAATGTTGAAGTGAAGAACATTATAGAAAGAAGAATCAAGATACTAAGATTCGATAATGGAGGAGAGTATACATCAAAGGAGATTATAGCATTATGTAAGGAGTCTAGGATTAAGAGGGAGTTGATAGTCCCATATAATCTCGAACAAAATGGAGTTGTAGAATGAAAGAACCGATCCATTGAAGAAAGTTTAAAGGCGATGTTACACGATCAAGATCTACCAAAATTTTTGTGTGGAGAATCCACAAAGAATGTAGTATATATTCAAAATAGAAGTTCTCACAAGTCGCTGAACAATAGGACTCCCAAAGAAGTACTCAATGGGAAGAAACCTACTGTAGATCATCTCCGTATCTTTGGGTGTCCCGTATATATTCATATACCAAAGGGAAAAAGGAAGAAGCTGGATCCATCAGGCATGAGAGGAATATTTGTTGGCTACAACAACTCCTCTAAGGTTTATAGAATATACATAAAGGAAGGACACCATATAGAAGTAAGTAGAGATGTCATATTTGACGAAAGTATTGCATTCAAGAAATCTAAGGAACTTCCCATGGACTCTGATGATGACGAACTTCCAGTATTTGAAGAAGAAGTTAATAGGGAAGAAGAAGAATCACATCATGAAGATGAGGGTCCCAGTGACCCCATTCAACTTGTGGTTCTCCTCGAATCAGGAAAGGGATCAAATTGGTTGAAATATACACTACTTAATGCATAAGGTCGTGGGGCAGCGAAAGGCTCATTTAGAAAAAGCAAGAAACCCAAGAGATATTTTGGATATGTTGCAGACATGACAAAACTAATAGAAGAAGAACCATACACTTTTGAAGAGGTTGTCAATCACCAGGAATGGAAGGATGCCATGAATGAAGAGTATCAATCTATAATGAAAAATGGAGTTTGTGAGATCATGCGTAGGCCCGAAGACAAATCTGTGGTGACTTCCAAGTGGATCTATAAGATCAAACATGCGACAGAGGGAAGTATTACTAAGTATACTAAAATATTTGTGGCTAGGGGCTTCTCTAAACAATAAGGCATTGACTATGAAGATACATTTGCTCCCATAATAAGGTATACAACGATTCACTCATTAGTTCCTTTGGCAGCATCGATGGGATGGAACATCCATCAAATGGATGCCAAGGCTACGTCTATGAATGGCACAATTGATGAGAAATTATATAGAGAGAAACCCTTAGGATTTGAAGTTAAAGAATGGGAGGAATATGCTTGCAGATTGAAGAAAATATTATATGGCCTCAAGCAAGCTCCAAGGGCATGGTATGCTAGAATGGCTGCATACCTACAGAGAATAGGTTTCACAAAAAATTCTTCTGATGCAAACCTTTATATCAATATTGTAGATGGAGAACCTATAATCATTATTATATATGTAGATGATCTTCTCTTAACAATTTTAGAAGGTTGAATTGAAGAATGTAAGAAGTAACTAGTAGCAAAATGTGACATGAAGGGTCTAGGGTTGATGCATTACTATTTGGGACTAGAAGTCTGGAAAGGACCTAATGAAATTTATCTAGGTGAATGAAAGTATGTGATCAAGATGTTGAAGAGGTTTGAAATTATGGATTGCAAAACTATGACCACTCCAATGATCAAAAACTTGAAGAGACTAAGTAGTTTTGAATCAAGCCTCGTGGATCGTTCTAGGTATAAGAAACTGATTAGATCACTGATGTACTTGTTGAACACTTGATCATATATATGTTTTTCATTAAACATTCTCATTCAATTCCAAGTGGAGCCAAAGCATGATCATTGGATAGAAAAAATACATATACTGAGATATTTGTGAGGAACTATCCACTACTTCCTGAAATATGATAGGAGGAATGATGTCCACCTGATTGGATATATAGATTCTGACTGGGGAGGAAGTGAGCATGATGGAAGAAGCACTATAGGAGGATGTTTTAGTTTGGGATACTCTATGATCTCATGGATGAGAAGAAAGCAAGACACAGTTTCTTCGAGTAGTGTTGAGGTTGAGTATCTTGTAGCATGTGAAGTAAGTAGAGAAGAAGTCTAGTTAGGGAAGTTGTTATTCGATCTATTCAAAGGACTGATGGACCCTACAGTGATACATTGTGAAAACACCAGTTGTATACATTTTTTTGAGGACCTGGTATTTCATGGAAAGACAAAGCATATAAACAATAAGTATAATTATGTTCAGGAGCTAGTACAAAATGGTGTGTTGCAGCTACAATATATCTCCATTGATGAGTAGGTAGCTGACATATTGATGAAATATCTTCCTAATAAGAAGCTTGTGTACTTGAGAGACAAGCTTGGCTTGGTTGATATATCCTCCCTAGTTGAGAGGAAGAGATAGGCACATCATTCTTGTCTTCACGTGGGAAGACAAAATGGAGGATTGGGTAACCATATAGAATCTGATATTCTTTGAGGATGAGGTAGAGAATCCAAGATAAGAGTAGTCATGGACCAATATTCTTTGAGAGCTAGCTATCCAAGACAAGAATAGTCCAAATAAGGTCATACTAAGTGAACACTCAAGTGGAGTATGTACCTTGAGAGACAATGATGATGGTGTCTATAAATCATTGGTCTCGCCAACATTGTGCTCTGACCTCATGGAGAGACAGAGCTTTTAGTGAAGGCCTTGCTATGTAACAATGTTGGTTGATATGATGCTAGACAGACTGGTTACCAATCCGACTCTTCTTATAAGATATCTTCAGATTGAGAATGTCCATGTACCTCTTATGAATACCTCCCTAGTTAAGAGGGAGTGTTGAAAAATGTGTAACTAGGTTCGGTCTTCATAAGTATGAAATGTATTTTTTATTCTTGTAAATTATGAAATGAAAGAAAATTATTATTATTATTTAGAGCATCGGTTTCATGCTCAAGGTGTTGTATTTTATAGGTCAAGCACCCATTGATTGCTTCTAGGGTTTTTCCTAGTTTAAGAAGTCAAAAGAGTCATTGCCATAAGTTGAAGACCCCACTAGGCACATTGTAACTTGTAAAGAAAAAAAAAAATTCTTTAAAAGTTTCAAAATACCCTTTAAGGCGAAGTCAGCTGGCAAGTTGGCCTAAAGGAAGAGCCACATCCTCCCTTGAAGAAGCCTATAAATAGAAGAGGACTCGTCCTCCTTGAAGCACACTCACTCACCACTCATTCTAGAGAAGGAAGAGGAAGGAAGAGGAGACAAAGAAGAAGAAGGACGAAGGATATTTATGTTTGGGCTATCTTTCTCTCTCACATGCTAAAGAGGAATAGTGTTTCTGCCACAAACCTAGGGCATCCATCTTCAAGTTCAATATTGGAGACAAGGAGGAAAAGAGGTCACCAAGTGTCACACCCAAGCTCTAGAAGTCAGGGAAAGGCAACAGAAGGTCAAAGGAGAGCTCTAGAAGAAGATCAAAGTTCCCACGTGTGGCAACAACAGTTAATGGGAGGCCGAAAATCTTGCAAGAATAGGTCGAAAAGGTGTTACTAGAAGAGATTTGACTGGGTTTTACGAGATCGAAGTTGAAACATCATCCAAAGAGGTTGGTATTGGTACTGGAGGGTATTTGTCTCAATCTTAAGGTCATGAAATTTTTTAATTGAAGAATCTATAAGGAAGAGAAGGTATTTAAGGGTTTTCCTCTCAAGAGGAGAGGTTTTTGCCCTGGCTTGCAGCCTATATATTGTCATTGTTCTTCTTGTTTTTAGTAGTTGTTTGATGCCTCACATATATAATAATAAGGAACAAATATAATAAGTAAAAAGTAATCACAAGAATTTATTAAGTAAAGAGAATTAATCATAATCATTTCCCTATTGAATTCTCAGCATAAAGCACCTTGGCCCACTCTTCCTTTGCAAGTTGGATTGTATGAGATCAAGAATGTAAAGGTTGTGGAGACCAAAGGCAAAGATATAGAGAAGTTCGCATTCAGTCACTTGGAATTTAATTTGTATGATCCCGGGAATCTTTGCAAAGAAAAATGTGCAAAGATTCATTTCCAATGGTGAAGAGGGACTTTTTTTAGGCCCGAGGAGGAAAGGATAAAGAATTGTTACAATGCCTCTAATCCTTGCCAACTAATCAACTTTGTAGGTACATCATAGGTTACTCCTTAGCCGAAAGAAATTATGGAATAAAAACCATCGGTAAGGCGCAACCCAGTGTGCGAAAAGGAGAAGCAAAAAGTTGCGCACAGTGAAACAGAAGAACAGAGTCACAAATGGAAAGCAGATCCAATCATCATGAAAGAAGCAATAACAACAGGGAGAAAGAGAGAACGTAAGAAGAAAGAGGAGGAATTGAAGCAAAAGGAAGAAAAATAATAGAAGCAATGAGAATAAAGGAAAAGGAAAGAACAAAAAGAAAGACAAAAGAAAGAAGAAGAATAAGCAATACTGAAGAAAGTCAAGGAAGAGGTACAGAGTCAGGTGCTGGAAGAAGAGAGAAAGAAATTACAGGATAAGGAACTTCAATAAATTGGAGATCTAATAGTAATACAAGACATGGAGGTGGAACCAAAGAAACATAAACAATATGTTTATCTCATGTCAAGCACACAGCAGATCATCATTCGGTCTCCCCCTCCTTCGACAGTTGATCAAGCTATGAGTGAAGAAGAGGAAATTGTTCCTATTGATGATGGTCTAGTCATGGATACATACAATCTATCTTCTGATGAGATTAAAAAGAATATGGTACAAGCAAGAAAGAAACACTTTCTGGATGATCTCACATCTCCTACATTCATTAGAGAAAGGGTGATTGTGATGGATTCCAAGAGGAATCCATAAGCCATTGTTTGTGCTAACTCGGCCTTCATAGGTGCTACCAAGTCAAACACAAAGTATCTCATGGAAAATAATAGGCAGATGGCAAAGAACTTACATGCAACAAGGAAAAAAGGGGAAAAACTCCAAGAAGAGGTCCAGAAAGCATCTCCCACATAGGTGTATGAAGAATAGCTTAAGGCAGTCATACTCACTGAGGTATCGACATTGGGATAAACAATGAGAAGCCTCTACAAGGAACTTGTCACCCTGGACAAGGCAGTTTTCTCCTTGCACAACATGCAATAGAAGTGAAAGGATAATGCTAAATCTCTTAAGGTTTTCTATACATCCATTACTTTCATGCATGAGTGATCTGAAATGTTGGGCAAACTTGTTAATGCTATGCAATTTCCCTCATCAGTATTAAAAAATGTGTTTAGGATCATCTCAAATTAACTAAATTGCGAAGGATTGTGTGTCAAGTATTGAGTGTCTTTTATGAGCAATTCATGAGATTAATTAGTTGTTTAAAACACATCTACGACAAGTAAATTGCAGAGAAATAAAACACATCAAACTCATAATGCAAAGTTGATAAAGGCATTCACCCCTCGTGGGCTACATCTCCTTGGACCTGCTTCAATGGTTAGGCCCCCTTTGGATTAATGGTCAATTATCTGATTACATGAATCTTTGGTGCTCCAATGGCTTTGAAACCTGCTCCATTGGATTCAAAAGACCCAAAAACCCCAAAAATGACTCTTTGAGCTCTGCAATTGGACTTCAACTAATATAGGCCTGACCTCCTCTCCTAGTGGCCCTAAGCTTCCTTAAAATTCAATGTAGAAAAATCACGTATAGAAGTGTCTTTCTGCCTCTACAACCTAATTCATTGTGTTCATAACATCCAAACCATCTAGGAATAACTCTTTTTGAGCCAAAATTGGTCGAAATGTGAAGAAGTTATGGCCTCTTCAGTTTCTCCTAGGAAATCTCCACTAAAATTGGAGAAACTCCAATTAACTCCGCTAAAAATGGAGGAATTCAGGATTTAGCGGAGCCACCAAAACTACCACCAACCTAATCCACCATTAATTAAATGATAATCATGGTTTAATTAGCATTAACCTCCACTTAATGCGTTTAATGGTGCGGTTAACACTAAATGTTAGCGATTTCGGCAGTGTTGGTCACATGCTAGCTGTTAATGCTAGTGGTTTACCTCCCAACTTCAATGCATTAACATTTAAATAAGCACTATGCCCATTGATTGCTAAGTCCAATGGTTGTGGTGTAGTGGTAATGCATTGTGCTTGTATGGGTGAGGTCACGAGTTCAACTCCCCGTCTGCAAATAAACTTTTATATGACCTTTGAGAGGGCACGTGGCGACCTCTGGGTTTTCCATGTGTCACCCTCTCATTGGTCCACCCAATGTCATTGACCAATAACGCGTCGCCACTTGTCAAAATATGGTTAAGCCACCTATGGAAATATTCTCTGGAATATTATTTTTGCTAACTGGGTTGTACGGACACCTAGTCAACATCCTAGTCACAAAATTTTACATGTTTAACAAAATGGACAGTAGGCTCTAACTTTCTCAAACGAACTTCGTTTTTAGTGAAACGAGTTGCATTGGTATCGTATCACCGAGATGGAAGCTTTCGTTCAGGTTTTGATCAATTCTGAGCACTTTGATTTTTTCCCCTAATCTAGATTTCGATCACTCCTTCCCACTGACAGGATTTTGGACCCACAAAAGTTGGTTATCTGATGAGAGCTGAATACTTTTCTCCTTCCCAAGTTCTATCAATTCATTCTAATTGGTAAAATCTCCATGACAACCACTTGGGTTCACTAACATGCCTTGCCTTGTAAATGGCTTGGCACTTCAACCAATGTTCTCCTTTTGTTGTTGACCCAATCCAACACTTGTTGGTTGCTTGCTAATTAAACACCCGGTTGTACTAAATTGATCCTTCGGTGCTTGGAAATCTGACTGATGGCCTTCCCACTGAGAATCGTGTTCCTGCCTTTCAACACATGCATTTGATGCAATTTTCTCCTTCGAAACCACTTTTCCAAGTTAAGCCCATCTGAGTGAACTGCAGCAATGAGTTCCAATATCAGTAATAACAAGAAAAGAAATGACCATTCTTTTACATCCACAGTTCCAAATTCCACATCCGGAAGAATGCATTCATCGTCTTTTTCACTTCTTGGCATCAACACATCAAATCACATTGTAGACCATTTGATATTTTACAAGGGCTACAATTTTTTTTGGCATTTTTGTCCACTTTCGCTTCTTGATTCCATCGTCCTCCAGTATTAACATGTTGTTCATGTCATGATTTGAGAATGAAGGCTAATCATAAGCCTCTTGCTTAAGTGTGGACCTTCCAAAATCTTGCGACATCTTGTCACAAGAAACACCATTAACCTTGAAAAACACTCCTGCAACAATATAACTTGATGACCTCTTCCTTTTGCTTCTTCAAAGCAACAAATGTCACATCATGTGAAAATCGCCATGTACTCTTACATCTTGGTGTATAAACCATCTTGGTGTTTAAACAGTGGAATCTGGATTAGGAGAAAAAATTTGCTCAAAAATCAAAGTGCTCAGAATTGATCAATGAGTGGGCAATACATCACAAAGGCACACTTCCTGAGTTGGTGAAGAAAAGAAGGAAATAGGATGAGTTGGAGAAGATAGGGGTTTTAATGCTTATCCAAAGTAAAAAATATCTTGCCTCATTCATCACCAACATTCAGACCTCGTATGCATGATTGTACAACAACGTGGATTTCATGGTGAAATCACACAAGATCCCTTTAGTTGAATCACTCACCGAAGCCAAAGGCAGGAAGCAAATCAGGTAGGAAGTTGAAGAATAATTGGACTAGCTCAAGAAGATCACCACCAAGGAATATCTAGAGGTGAAAAAGAATAATATGCAGAAATACATTGGTGGCCTTATCCAAATCAATACCATGTTTCTCTTGCTAAAGTAGGAAACTCAGATTAGTTCCAAGTCAATGTACCCAGATGTAATGGAGGCTAGAGTCTGCTTCCAACCTGACACCATAACATAGTTTTGGGAAGTCATCGCATAGTACAAAGCTTGGTACCACTATGTGACCAAGAAACTACAAATTGAAGTGGTTGAGCTAGAGTTTCCCCAAACTCAAGCTTGACTTGTTTTGTCTTATTAGGTTGTCTAGTTGACTCTACCCAATTTTTTCCTATATGGGTATGAGAAATATTGTAATATTCTTTTGTAATTAATTGTAAGTGAAATTCCAAGTGTTAATTGTGGAATGTGAAGAGTCATTTTGTAATGAATTCCAAAGGTCATGGTTGAAGGAAGTCAAAGAGTCATGAGGGAAGTCCAAGAGTCACAAAGGGGAGATGATTAGTCATCTCATTTGTTATAAATATACCCTCATAACTTATGTAAAGGGATTTTGGCTTAGGATCAGAAGTTTAGGAGTTTTTTTTAGAGCCTTAGTTTCTCCTTAGCATAGGGGGGTATCTTTCTTCGAGGAGCAGGTGTTGGCTTCATGTTCTACTACTGGGACTAGTGGTTTGGCAATTTTTTGATTGACAAAAATGGCCTAATCAACATTTTAAGGATACCACATGGTCAAGATTTGTAACTATAGATCTAAATCCATTGAATGGTGGTTCCAATTGGCTCTATTGGGTCCAGTTACCCTTTCTCTATATCTTTGTTGGCTTATAATATCTTTATTCTCTCACCAACAAAGAGAGAAATCAAGATGACTCTCTTGCTACTATCTTGGCAAGATCCTATTCCTTATGTTGTGCAAGGCTTAGAAGGGAAAGAGAGGTTGGAAAGTGGGACTATTGTAGAAATAATGGGTGATCAAGAGGTAAATTCCAGGTTTGTAATAATTAGAAGTTGGGTTAAGTGAGGTAAACCATAGCGATAGCCAATAAATTGAACCTTGTCGTTTGATTTCTTAACATGACGATGACATCTACATGAGTAGATGTCTATGGTTGAGCAGAAAAATGCTCCCACGAAGCTATTTTCCAGAAGTGCAAATCCAATAATAGATGAGTAATTTGATATTTATTTTATATATTGATGACTAATGTTGTGCTATTTTAAATGAGAAATATGTATTTATTTTTGTGAAGATTCAAGGCTAAACTTTAACATTGGCTTAGGAATGCAACTCCAAGGTGTTTGATCATTATTCTTATGTAGATTTTGATTTTGTTACAACCATATTTGTCATGTAGAGAGCATAATTTTGTGTTTGATATGTAGATTAATTTCCAACCATATAAATCCGTTGCCAATGGCCTTGTGTGTATCCTAGAAGGGACCATAATCAAGAAGAAATTGTAAAATATGTATGGGAAATAATTATGTAAGTAGGATGTTGTAAATGCATAATAATTCTATCATAATTCCTCATGTATAAGCTATATTATTGAATGTATGAACATAAAGTGGGTTATGTGTTGAAGCGGCCAATTGCATTCATGGATATTCAGTGAAATGTACACTAGCAATGTTATTTCACTAAAAATTTATAATTTTCCATAATTCCAAGTAGTAATGTTGTTTTCATCTTTAATATGCAAGTGGGTATGTTATAGGGATGAAGCTACTACATGAGGAATAGAAGAAGGAATCTCAGACATGCATGAAATATATTTGCCACAAAGATACATTTGCCAAATTGAACCATAGAGGATGGCAATGTTGTTGATCATAAGTGTGTTGTTGGTCACATGTTTTTTCAATAGATTCCCTCTATATCCCTCCTTTTATGTTGGGTTTGAGGCATGTTTTGATTTTGAACAGTCTCTGGTAAAATATCCATATTGATGACAGATTTTGTATTTAGGTGGGAGTTTCTCATAATCTAATTTCTAAAGGTGGCTTAAGTTGTTTAAGGAAAGTTAACTTACTTTAGGTAGTCCTTTCTCCTAGTTTACCTCTACACATATTTGGTTATAGGAAAACATACAAGCCTTTTCCTCTGATCTATTAGTGTAAGTTCCTAGGGCTTTTCCCATAGATTTGATAGAATCATAGGTCCAATGATGCAAGGGAAGATGAGGAAGGTGGATCCAAATTCGTAATGAATAACAAAAATAAACATATGGGTCAAACTCAATGGTCGATTTATTGAGGCACATTCCTCTTGTGTCCATGAAGTAAGGGTTGTTCATGAAAATTAATTTAGAACCCTCCTTGAGGTTGAATAGGAAAGTCTAAAACCCATGGTCATGGAAGTAGTCTGGAAATACTACTTTTATCTCATCTAGTGATTTTGCATCTAGAAATCCATTGATTTCATGGAATACCATGACCCAGTGAATTTCCTTATCAATCCTCTTTCTGCTAGCACAAAAGTTTTAAGCCAAGAAGATGTAGTAGGCATAATGACATCTAGGATCAACTCCATTTTCTTAACAAGTTTAGATAGATGTGGTGATCAAAAAAATTTAGAATTGACTATTTGCACAATTTAATCAAATATTAACCAAGGTTGCTTTTTAAGTGAATTAATAGGAGAAATTGATATGTAAGTTCCTTTAACTTGAAAACTTGAAATCTGAAAACAACCATGAACAATAGAAATAAGAAGAAAACACAGAAAATTTGATGATGGAGTTCGTCCCTCCTGGACTACATCTCCAGTTCCGCTTCCAATGGGCATCTGATGTATTGAAAATTCTCATAAAGTATCATTACATGCAAATTAACCATACTGGAATATGCTCACAAGCTTCAATGGCTAAATTCAGTTAAAAAGTTTGTGCCTCAACTTTCCAACGCAACTTTCAGATTACAAAAAGGCCCAATATTGGCCAAGATATGCCTCAAAAGGAATTTACATACACCATGAAATAATATCAAAATTAGAACCTTATATCTATTTAGTTGATGATGCATTGGTTGAAGCTATTATAGACCCCATGGGAGGTCCCGAGGTCAAACTCGCGGGCCTCGCGAGATTTGTTTGGCAACACATATCTGTATATATGGTAAACGACTGTTTGTATTAACTTATCCCCGCCATATTTTATGTATGGTTATTATCAAAGGTTTAACATTAGGATGGGCGATATTATATGAATCTCCCCGTGTTGTATTTGGAGGTGGTGTTAACATGTTTGGGGGCATCGTAAAAACAACCTAAGAGTTGGTGGGCCTACCAGATATGGCGGGCTTTGCCAATCCTTTTTCCACCATACCATTGTTTTTTTTTTAATCTAGGAGAATCAGTAACTGGTGAGAGTTATCCTGAACAGACCCAGGATCAAATCTAACTGGCTGCCACTATATACCTAGGCTAGGTGCAACCACCTGCAAGTCGCACAATAGCAGGAAACTTATGCCTCAACAAGAGCCGAGACATCTGCTATGGGGTCACCTACTCTTTTAGCCCAGACACAACAGGTCATATATATACTCAATGAGATTTGAACCCTCATATCGTGGGTTACACCCCGAAAAATTACCGTTGAACCTCATACCATTGTTACCAACACTTAAATATATCCTCCAATAGCTATGTTGTAAATGCAAGCCCGTGGTCTATCAGTTAAAATTTTGGGCCGATAACTCGGAGGTCATAAGTTCGACCCATGATTTCTCATTGATGGTTTGAATTGTGGATGTGCCAACCTGCTTCCAAATGTTGACATGGGATTGGACCCTATACTGCCACGTGCCCTACTATGGTGCTACCATTTGTCCTACTCTGGCACTGCCACTTGTCCTACACTGGTGCTGCCATGTGGCCGTTGCGTAGCCACATTTTTTCCACGTCAACACATGTGGGTCCCACACTACTGACCTGTGGGTCTCACACTACTAACTGTGCAACCCTTTTTCCCTATTTTGACAAAACTTTAGAACGCCTTATCTTCCTCATACAAAGGCCATTTTGAAAACCAAGCATACCACTGGAATCAGCCCAATGAGCTCTTCGACTTGGCATTGGTTTCATGATCATCTGAGGGTGTTGAATGTTGAGCATTTTGAGGATCCTCCTAGATCATGTGGTTTGGGAGTTGGCTTACCTAGTGATCTAATTATAGAACAAAGACTAAGGCCTTGAAAGAGGGAGGAGAAAGGCCACCTTCTAGAGTTAAGTTTGGGAGGGCCATAAAATATGTTAGAAGCGAGGTAATAGAGGAACTCAATGAGGGTTTCTAATAGCCATAGCACATAAAACTCATGAATGTATTGTTGAAATTTGAGAGACATCGGAATGGGCATTGATCCACATATGTGTGGATGGGTCATGAGATCATTTAATATAATATCTTTAGATGTAACCATCTATTTGACCACTACCTCGAGCTGATCCCATGGCTCCATGGAAAGCCCTAATGAGAATTAAACTTTGCCCACTAGTGAGAAAATCCTCTCTCCTCAATAATGGATCCAACTCCATAAAAAAAATGAATCTAACCCCATTTGGAAGTTTATTTTATTGTCGT
This sequence comes from Pinus tabuliformis, assembly GCA_031772625.1. NCBI lineage: Eukaryota > Viridiplantae > Streptophyta > Pinopsida > Pinales > Pinaceae > Pinus > Pinus tabuliformis. The sequence continues at coordinate 792,345,231 of CM062805.1, forward strand.
GGTTGAAAATTTTAAGAATCTATTCTTATTATTTAGTATACGTTTGTATTTTCACTTCTTTAGTACAAACCTCAAATTTTCTTTCATTTTAGTATATTAACCTTATGTTATTCTACACATATCATACACATAACACTATAAAGTCACTATCTTGGAATGAGTTTCATACAAAGAACACTATGAAGTCACTATCTCGTAATGATTTTTATGACCATAAAATATTTTGTGTAATCATATTACTAAATCCTATCCTCCATAAAACGTTAATATTTCTTTAACATTACTCTAAATCAACCATGTTTAAAGGTACTAAATTGTCATTGTTCTAGCCCAACCATCTTAAATGGCTTTAAAAGATTCATCTTAAACCTGGATCTATTAAACTCTACGAGGGATCAAATTTCTCAAGGTGTAAAGTTTTTTATCTTTGAGTCAAGCTGTACATTTTTATTTTTTATCATTGAGCTAAGAGGCACTCTACACGCTATTATAAGGGAGATGTTGTCAAGATAATGCCAAATTTAAAAATAAATAAAAAAATAAATACTTACATTAAAAAAATCAAAAGAGATATAAGTGGGTTTTAAAGTAAATCTCACCTAATCCATTAGGGTTGGTGTGGAGGAATGCCAACAATCAAAGAAGTCCAAGAGACCTCTTGGAATATAAAACCAAGGGTCATAAAAATTTATTTATATGTACATATTCTGAAGAATATGGAATCACATCAGTTATCTAACTCTTGCTATCACTTTTTATGTGTGTTTAACATGGTATCAGAGCAAGCATATTCCTGCCCTGCCTAATTCTTGGTGAGCCACGAGTTTTGTAGCCTTCGAGTTCGTGAAGCACAATTTTTTTAGCCTTCATAGACATGGGTTCTTTTCCTATGAAGCTTAGGAATTGGTTGTGTGGAATCCTACATCCAAATTTCTCTCTATGAACTTGAGGAACTAATTATTGCCTCTGTGTGTAGAAGTTTTGAAAGTTTCAACATTTAGTCAAATGCAACATTTCCTATGCAACTGAAGCCAATTGCCCCTTCATTTGTAAGTTTTTGGCCATTTTTTCCTAAATATATCCATGAACAATCTCCCATCAAAATAAACATAAGCTTTGTTGATATTAAGGTTCAAATTCGACAATGCTTGAACAACCTCCAACAAAATTCCATGCTTGTTTGTGTTGTTTATGACAACCCTTTGGGAAAATTCCCCCTCTTACAAACATTGCTATATATATATATAAGGTTGAGATATGGGACATGGATTTCAAATCTTAGGGGGGAGGTTTGTTGGGAATTTAGAGATGTAGTTAGTAATATCTTTCATGGGTTGATTGATGGCCTTAATGGCGCTAACTACATGCATTAATTTTGTATGAGAGAAGGATAGGGACCATACTCTCCTTGGAAGAAGGCACAAGCAAGTAAGGATAATAATTAAAAGAGGAGTGATGGTCGACCGCATGCATGGAGAGATGGAAGTTGTCACTGCAAAAAATCACAATGCATGAGATCACGAGGAAGACAAGGAAGCTAGGTGGTATTGCAATACTAGCCACAAGAATTTTGGTGAAACAAGCAAACCACCTACATAGACAAGAGGCACATGCCCACATGAAACCAAGAATATGGTTGCAAAAAAGATAGTGGGGGGTTTTATGAAAGGACACCACTCTTCACAAGGGAAGAGAAGAGAAGACACCCCAGGGGAAGCACACACAAAAGGAAAAAAAAAAGGAGAGGTGTGGAGTTTTTAGGAAGGGGGTTCCTGAAGAAAATGACAACAGAGACTACGTATCATTTGGAAGTCGTGCAAAGGGAAGGAACTTGAGCACAGTAAGAATAAAATGTTGAAGCAACATATACGAGAGATATACATTTGAGACTACATAATCAAAACGTATCAGTGACCTCAGGGTGCCAATTTTTGGGTGGAGGAACTGGGGTGTTAAGTCACCTGATTTGCTGGGTGGAGACAAGAGGAACTCTAGATTCCCATTGGTATTGAAGTTTTTAGAAGCTCCCTTCCTCAATATTTGAAATTTGGCTTGGGGTGATAGTTGCAAGTAAGCTTCGTTGTAGCTCATCTAAGGTTGGGTAGAGATTAGATTCCCAATCTCAATTGCCAAGTTCTTCATCATAAGTGTTGGTTCACTCTAGGTGCAAGTGGATTTTATATGTGTGCTTGTTTTGATATTTAAATTCCATTATGAATATGTGGAACTTAGTTTCTTGTATGATTATAAAGTGCAAATATCTAGTGTATTTATTAAGTAATGGTAGATGCACGTGTTAAAGTTAAGGAACATAAATTCCTCTAATGTTAATCTCTAGTGTGATCTCTAAGAAGTGTTTTAAACTTATGTGTCTATCTAATGTTTGTAATAACATCGAGGAACATTTTTTATAGTCAACTAAGTTTTTAAAGTGTGTGAATTCCATTGGCTGGTGTGCCATAGATATTGAGGTTCCTAACATGTTCGAGATGAAGGTTTATCCTTCCACGTTAGGGCTAAGTATGGTGTCCAAATGGTATATTAGTTGGATCTCGTCAATCGACATCTAGTTGTCGAGAAGGCAAGGGCAACGCTCCGTCGAGAGGGTGATTGTTACCGTGTCGGACATTTAATGGAAAGAGGCTAAGGCACAAGTCGACTGGTTTGGGTCACATCAACTGGTCTTGTCTAGTCATAGTAGACTGGATTAAATTTGATGTGTCTATACAATAATGCTTAATATGTTTGAAGTGCCAATGATTTATATGCACATTGGACATGAGGTTTAATTATCATCATAGATGTGAGAGATATGTACTCCTAGTATGAAAGGAATATGAATTATAAAATCGATACAAGAATGTATAACTCTTGTGTAATGTAAAATGTTATTGCTACTCAATGATCCTACATGTTCAATGTTCACATTATGATGAGAGTTCCTATAACTCTTGAATAGCTGGTCAAATTTCCATAACCTTTGGCAGGATGGAATTATCATAACGAAGGCACGTAAATCTTCATAACACTTTGAGTCAACAACTAATTTAGGTCACTCGAGTATGAAAAAGACAGACATATCTTTGTTAATCGCTTCATATATGTGATAAAATGGTTGGTTATCAGGTTGGGGTTGAGGCCTACTCAAGATCAAAATAGGTGGCATATATTCAAGGTAAATGTTGAGAAATAGTTTTCAAAGGCATGGCTCATTCTTATGCAAAAACAGGAAGAAACTTAGAAATTATTTAAGTGAAAATCCACCTTCAAACAAACCAAAGGTTACCATGGGACCCACTAGGTTGGGGTAGGCTAGTTGGCCAAAGGATGAAGTCTTGGAAGGTGAGGTTAGGACCGAGTAGAAGGAATATTTATCCGAGTGATCGAGACCAATCCCAGGTTGGTTCGATTAGAATTTGGGGTGAGGTTGATCGTCAAGCAAAGTCGACTAGGATGAGTCGGTTGGTTCATTCATCGAGCAGAGTTGATTAGGATGAGTCGGCAGGTTGGTTGTTGAGTAAAGTCAACCAGGATGAGTCAAACGTGTTGGTCATCCAGCGATGTTGAATAGGATGATTCAAAAAGTAAATCATTGAGCAAAGTTGACTAGGATGAGTTGGTGGGGTTAGTCGTCGAGTGAAATCAATTAGGATGAGTTGACATGGTCAAAGTTCGGGCTCTTGAAGGTACCGTACCTCAGTGCTTCATCATTAAAGTTAACTATGCAACCACATGACCAAGAAAGGATTGTCTTCCACGTGGACTCGTCCACAATGTAAGGGTGACCATGTGGGTGACACATGGTGTACCATGAGGTTGCCATGTGAGAGAGACTGATGTTGAGGAAAGGGTTGTTAAATGGCCTAATATTAATTGGTCATGTCTCCTGATCCGTGAGTTGGATTGGGGTGAATTTTACATCGCCAGAAAGGTCTCAACAAGATGAACACGATGGCGATGTATACCTTGGGGTTTGAGAAGTTTGAGAAATTTAGACTTCTGTGATCCATAGCATTGTTTAGATAATCTTCGGAAAAATCACATAACCAATCTTTTGTCAATCTGAGCAATACTTGCATGCTTCTTCGCATCATTTCCCCGCTCAGAAGTTAGGGGTTCTTAGCACGCTTGCCACCCGTGCTGTAAGAATTTCTGATGAGGAGAGCCTGGAAACGGAGAAGGCTCATCTCCTAGATGTCTTTGAGAAGAATGGTTACAATAGGCACCTCCGTCAAAAAGCCTTCCTCAAGGCCAAGAAGGAGCCTTCAATCCGAAAGGTTCCTAAAGATCATATCATGGGTGTGAACCTTCCTTACATCCAAGGGACCACGGACAGGATTGCGAGGATTCTGAGGAAGTACGATGTGCCTGCAACTTTTAGACCTCTCAACACTATCCGTGGCTCCCTCAGGTCTGTAAAAGACCCTATTGACCCTAAGGACATGAAGGGCGTCTATGGCATTCCCTGTTCCTGTGGGACCCCTTATATTGGTGAGACTGGTCGCTCTATCAATCAAAGGATTAGCGAGCACTCGGCTGACTTAAGACATGGTAGGACCAAGTCCTCAGCCCTGGCTGAGCATGCGGGGAAGACTATGCATCATGTTTGTATAGAAGAGGCTCAAGTCATTGCCAAAGTTGCGCAGTTTCACCATCGCAAATTTAGAGAGGCCCTGGAAATTGAGAAAAGGCCGAACAATCTTAATAGGGATGATGGCTGGAAGATTAGCAGTTGCTGGGTCCCAGCATTGTCTTCCTAGCCTCCTCATTCCCCTTTTTAAGTCTTAGGGTTTCTGTCTTCCCCCTCCTTAAGATTTGTTTTAGGCGGTTGGTCCCCCTTTTTCCCGGGTTTTCTCCCCGTTAATCCTTGCCTCCTATAGTATTAGTACGGTTTAGTCCTATTATTATGGGGTGTTAATTAATTTCGGGATAATTATTGTATTAACCTTATCTAGTTTATGGTACTATTGGGTAGATTATAATTAGATTAGATTTTTGTTTCCATGTTTTCATTTATTTAGGCATTACCTTTAGAATTGAAATTCCCTTTAACTAATTTCTTATATAGTAAAAACCCCTTTTTAAACCTTATAAGTAATAATATATTTACCTAATTACATAGTTAATTTTAAATATTTTAATTAAAAAACTTGAGAGGAGATCTAATTTACTTATGGACCTTTAGACTTAAATGATTAATAAGATATTATTATTAATAAATATATGATATACCAATAGTATTTTAACATGTATTTACCTAATGTAACTAAATTCTAAGAATAATAATGTTTTAACAAGAATACTATGTGTTTGTTGTTTAATAATATTGGGATTATAAATTATTAAGTAAATATAGATTTTTAAATATAACTTATTGATTTAATTTCGAATGGGCCATTATATTTAAATAATAAATAATAATGATATGCATATTCATATAGTAGAGTTTACCAATGGACCATTGGATTTAAATAATTATTATTAAATAAATATACAATTACCTAATGTAACTAAATTCTAAGAATAATAGTAATACTATTTGTTTGTATTTAAATAATAATAAGTATACTAGTATAATTTATTAATTTAATGATCATTATAAATAATAAATATGGATTATATAAATATTTATATTAGTCAAATAAATTCTTTTAATTTATAAGTTACTTGATTTAGCTAATTTTTAAAATAATAAATTATATATTATTGGAATTAACAAATGAATCCTTTTAATATATTATTTACCTGTTTTAGCTATTTTCTAAAAATAATATTGGTTTGACTAGGATCATTAGGTCTAATTAGCCGTTGGCAATACAACCGTTGGAGTCTCTGCACACTCTATTTAAACAAGCTAAGCCGGATTGGTTCTTCAACTTGTCCTGACGATGAACCACACTGGTTGGTTCGAAACGCGTCGACAAAAGATTGGTTATGTGATTTTGCCGAAGATTATCTAAACAAGTTTGAGAAAGGTCAAAAATTTTAGACCCCATTTCCATAATTGGACATTGGAGTTCGGGTCATCATAGAAATTTCCTCCTTCTACCCTTAGTAGGGGCTAGGGATAGTAGGGAGTATGTTACATTGTCCACCTTCACCAATGTTGTATTTCCACACACAGCATTATCAATCACAACTTTGGGTGTATTCAATCATATAATGAGCTTCTCATATTCATTGTACATGTCCAAAGATGAACTTTGGTCCATTTCTCTGAATATTTGATAATTTTGTTTCCTAAAATTGTGTGTCGTGTCATTACTTTGAATATTTTTCATTATTCTCACTAAGGAATGTCTCCACTATTATTTTCCTACCAGTTCAACACCCTTGGCATGTCACCTTTGTATCTCTGCACCTCTTCCTAAAGACTCAGTGGGTCTAAAAATGTTACATTGTCTCCTTTTGTGTCGAGTGTACAAACTCTACGTATTCTATGCCTCTCAAACCTATGATTTGTTGGGCATATAATTGTTTTTGTCAATCTCCATTATTTGTCTCACTAATTATTTTGATGTGCCTGAATTATTTTCATTTTTCATCATATGTCCTTCCACTAATGCATACCCCAATTTCTAATATGTCTATTTGATGGTAGACAGTTGAATCGATTATTCATCGATTATATTAGAGTTAATGAAACGTTCATCGGTCAAAGACCACAACACACATTTTTTTAAGAAGGCATTATAGGGGTTGTAGGAGGAATCATAGCTTTTGATGTGTGATCAATTTCTTCATATTTTTGAGAGATTCCCTATGAAAAAAAAATTCCCATGTTGTTCATCCGTCAAGAACCGATCAACAAAAGTTGGTTGACCCTCACCGAGCTACTGGTGCAAGGAACCGTGATCTTGTTGAAGCTAATGATGCATTGATATTCCCCCCAAACAAACAAATGTTTGGTTGGTTCATGGCACATCCTCAATGTATAATGGATCAAGCATTCACATGATAATTTACCATAGATTTCTAATAGAGACCAGAAGCACCCTTGGAAGTAGCCTTTGTTGCTAGCACCGTCATCCAACCACTATAGGCATTGAGGCAAGAAGAGATGATGTGCTATTTTTTTGGAGGTCTTATGTCAAAACTATTTTTTTCATCATGGAATTCATTCAGGTGGAATTTTGTGATTATCAGCCAATGGTCAAATTTCTCCTTTGTTGCAGAGGTTGAAGTATAGAAAATTTTGGGGTTGAAACACAACAGATACACTCTCCATGTCTCTTTCTTTTATCTATTTTGTATGTTTCTAGGCATGCTAAGAGTTATACCTAAAATATTTTGAGTGCACTTGTGAATGAATTTTTTTAGTGTGGCATGATGGGGAAAGTTGAGTCAATGTTAAAATCCAAGGGACATCACGTGGCTTCTCTTCAATTTAAGCACACAAGATGAATAGATGCAAGATAACAATAACAAAGGCTAGTATTTTGACTCGCATGGGTAATTTCTCCATGTTTTTCAAATGCATTGCCTACACTTCAAATGCACCAACTAAAATGAATATCATGCCCATTTGGAATCAAGAAAAAATCAAAGGCACATTTATTCCAGTTGAGATATACCTTTTCAATTGAAGTTGAGTAAAACTCTATGCATTGTTGGGGCCATGCACTGAAGTTTGTAAGATTGGTTTTCTTTAACACTGGTTTCTTTTTAAAATTCTTATGATGTATTAGTGTACATTTGTATTATAAATGGGTGCATTTTTCAGTTGAAATCGACACCCTTCATCCTTCATTTCATGATCCTATGCTGTTGAGAAAATAGACTAAAATTATTGAGTTATTAGAGTTACTAAACACTCTAAGAGACTCTATTGTTGACGGTACAGTTAAGATTGGCAAAGCCACTCTCACTGATATGAAAATCTTTTTAGCACAAGTAAAGATTGAGTTTCTACATCTCAAATATTATCTCCAATAAGATGAACTACAAGAGTGGAATCAACATTATGAATTAGTGTATGTTCAAAATAGCTCCCTTTTTAGTCTAAAGTTGACTCCAATCAATAACTAAAAAATGATGAGATTAGTGAGACCACTTTAGGAGCATATTTACATGAAGATTCAAAGTTCAACTTGCACTTCCCAAGCTGATCATTAGGTATTGGGAAGAATTTATTAGCAACAAGAACAAAGACCTAGTAAACCCTAAAGACATGAAAGGGGTTTACTCAATCCCTTTCTCCTATGGGATTCCCTACATTGGAGAGACTAGATGCTCCATTAATCAAAGAATTCAAGAGCATGCAACATACATTAAGCACGATCATTCCTACTCCTAATCTTTAGCTGAATATGCGAAGAAAACTAAACACCATGTCTACATTGAAGATTCTCGGGTCATCGCAAGGATTGATCACTTCCATCATAGGAAGCTAAGGGAGGCCATTGAAATTGAGAAGCATGCAAATAATATCAACAAGGATGATGGTTGGAAATTAAGTAGGAGTTGGATTCTTTCCTTATCTTCTTGATTGTCCCTTGTCACTCTCCCTCCCTCCACTTTTTATTTATTTATTTATTCATTTTCTCTAAGACTATATTTTATTCTAACAATAGCATAAGTTTTAATATAAGATATAAATATTTATATATATTATACCATTATAATCATAATCTTTTCCTTCAAGGTTGATGGAGGCAATTGGTTGGTAAATTCAAACACATAATGATGGTTAGGTCTTGTGCTCAAACTCGAGTGAGGGTGGTGCATAGTCACGGGAAAGCTTAACATGTGTCAATCTCGCTCACCTTTTGATAGTCATGGCAATGAGGGCAAGCAAGGTATCAGAGAGTGAAATGGACAAGGTTAGAGGTGTGGGGGTAGGCCAAGAGGCAAACCCAGAGCGGACACACAGGGAGTGGGTTCTAGCAAACGGTCGCACATGGAGTCGATGCTGAGGGCAACAACTAATAGTTATCATGCCACTATGCCACAGAAAGGCAAAGAGAGCAAAGAAGTTTGGGAGAATGAGGTGCGAAGGCAGCAAAACGTTGTCCCAAATAGCATAATAGAGGAAGAAGTGGATTGGATTATTGATACTGGGGAATATAGGACTTGAACAACCATGTACCACAAAACCTTGGAGACTACATGGCACGTTAAGACTTTGGTGGGAAAGCTATAAGTAGAGGAAGCAGCCAAAAGGAAGTTGGAGAGTGAAATTCATCTAAAAGCTATAAACCAATTCCTGAGTGGTATTGAAGCATTCTTGAAGGGTTGATGAACATAGAAAAATTGCAAGATGGACGTATCGGGGAAATGAATACCATGTTTTCAATTTATCTCAAGTACATTCACAATGCTGATATTATGTTGGAGGACGTGAAAGGTGAACCTGCCCGCCTGAGGAAATACAAAGCTTGAGAGGTAACAGGTGCAAGAGCTCAACCAACAGCTAATCTAGAGGACCCAACAGAGGTACCTGATGCAAGTCTATTGGTGGCTTCAACCCCTGTGAAATGAGGTCTAAGCATGGGGAAACTCTCCTTCAATTTGTCATGGCAATGACTAGGTCTATAGTTAATATACTTTTAAGCTTAATTAGGCAGTATATTGGTTTTTTTGTTAAGTTCAAGTCCATAGATTATAGTTGGCAAGATTTTCAGATAGGCAGACCTGTGAAAAGTACTGTTAGGAAAGGTCAGTTTTTTAAGTTGTTCAAGAGGTATCAAAGACAAAAAAAAAAAAAAATGATGGTTTACCTATACAAGATTGTGATTAAGACAATATTTTTCTATAACTAGTCTGGTTTCCAATCTGGCATACCAACTCCCATATTTGTACTTTCTATTTACTTAGTAATTTTAATTCTCTGTACTGACTTACAAAAAAAAATCATATTATTTTCCTTCTTTTCTTTACTATAAAATTATTTCTAATCATTTTTTAACTTCTCTTTATCCTAATAAAATATACTCAAATATTTTAATATTATATAATAAAATAGAAAATTAATGGGAAATAATATTGAGACTTATTGGGAAATAATATTGAGACTTATTTTATGGAAGGGGAATAAACAAGGAAATCTCTTCGCCTGGGTAAAATGGGACACCATAGCTAGACCAAAAAAATGGGGAGGCTGGGGAATAAAGAGACTGGACTTATTTGCAAATGCTCTGGCAGCTAAGTTGGGATGGCAACTCCTCACATCACATAGTCTCTGGAAGAAGGTAGTCATGGATAAATACATCGCCCCAGAAAGTATATATAGCTGGGTATGCAGGGAACATAGAGGTAGTGGAAGACATTCAATCATATGGAAAGCAGTTCTCAACTCTCTCCCCCTAATTCGAGAGGGCCTCACTTGGAGAATTAAGCAAGGAAACTATGTCCGTGTTGGTATTGATCCCTAGATTGGATGTGGAAACATGCACAGTCTACCTGAACAGCTTCTAATTCATCTCAGGGATCAGGGAGCCACGCATATAGCCCACATTGCAGACCAGGAAAATTCCAGTTTTCTCCATCAGGCTTGGAGGACATCACAAGACCTTCAAATTCCGGATCACTGGAGACAAGTATGGGAGTCATACACGGAGGCGCTCACTCAAGCACATATCAGAATATCGGAGGAGGAGGACGAGATTGTCTGGGCACTAGCTAAGAATGGTTCATACACCCCAAAGGAGGGATATCTGCAGCTCATGCATACATCTCAGCCAGAAAATACACAGCAATGGTGGAGATCAATCTGGCATCTTAAAGCAGCCCCCAGAACGCGCCTTCTCATGTGGGCTATTCTCTTCAACAAAATACCTACTGGAGCAAACTTAAAAAAGCGATCCTTCTATGGACCATTCTGGTGCCATTTATGCAAAAGAAATGACGAAGATACAGAACACCTCTTCCTCTCCTGTCCGGTTATCAAAGAACAATGGTCTTTTCTCTCCTCATGCTCCCCCTCTCTCCATCAATGGCATGGGCTATCCATAAGCGAAGCCTGGGAAAATTGGCAGCAACAACACTCTGGAAAAGACAAGAATATCCCTCTCCTAATGTGCTGGTCCATCTGGACAGCAAGGAATCATGCAATCTTTGACCAAAAACCTCCTCATTGGCCTGTTCTTATTGCACACCTTCTTGCGGACTTTGCTCTCATTCCTGATGATCCTCCATCTGCTCCCCCTAGGACCATTACCCCAGAGCTCATAGATAAATCCTTTCCCTGGGCCTATTTTGATGGCTCAGCCCAAGAGGAAGGTTGTGGGGGGGGAGCCCTCCTCTACCCGAGAGAAAACCACTATTTCAAGCTGCAAATACACCTGGGAAGAGGCACAAACAACTATGTTGAGCTCACCACTGCAAAACACCTCATTTCTTTTGCACATGAGAAAGGCTGCACAAAACTACAATTGTTTGGAGATTCAAAGATTGTCTGCAATTGGCTCACCAGAAAATCATCATGCACTGCTTTCTCTTTGAGACACATTCTAGATGAGGCACTCAGACTAACAGATGCTTTTGAAAAATTTGAATGTCGACATATCTACAGGGAGCGCAACACTCGGGCGGACTACCTATCCAAGCAAGAAGCGCAGAGGCAAGAAGCGGACTGGCTAATACAAGAAGACCTGGATGGAACCTTCTTTTAGCACTATCACAGACCCTTTGATGACTATCAGGCTCAAAGGGACACTCAGAACTGAAAGGGGTCCCAACATGCACAAATTGCTGATTTTGTTTTTTATTTTCATGCTTATTATATATAACTGTTATAATGGACAGCATCGACTATGGCAATCGTAGTCATCTCTCTTATTTTGTTTTTTTTAGGGCAGCACCTACAGCTGCACAGCAAACAACAGTCAAACACAGTTTATACATGTTACTTGCTCTATTTCACAGACAGTCTCTTGGATTGATACCTCTCCGAACTCCCTGCGTGGACAAACAGTTCGGGGAGAGGATGGTTTTTTTATGATAGTATATCTGTTTCAGTTTTTTTTGGAACATTGGACAGTCTCCTTTAGAAGTTTTGAGAGGCATCTTGCCTCAGTACGCATATGCTCTGCATCTACAGAATGTAATTTATTTTGACTTAATAGAAATTACGACTTTTTCCACGGGAAAAAAAAAATAGTATAATATTAATTTAATCACTTTTTTCCTCCTTTTACCTTTTGTCTCTCAAATTTCTTTCCCCTTTACCATGTTATTTTATTTTTATTTTCATTTTTTTTTTATTTTTACTTTTACCAATATATTTTTTATTGGTATTTTTTTAATAGTTAGTTTCCTTAATTAATTGATTGTTTTTTGTTTTTTATTTTTTATAATATAATATATTAACCAAGACTTTATCCTAACGTTCAAGTTTAATTAAATTATTTTGTTTTCCTAACAGTTATTTCTTGAACTAGATGCATCTCTATTATTTAAGCATGATGATAGATTTATTTTTTTCACCTTTGTCCTAACAATGAACCACATTAGATGGTTCGAAATGTCGACCAACAACTAGTGATGTGATTAATCTAAAAGACAATCTCAAAAACAATAGAATAACTAGTCTTAGGTATCACAAGGATGTGTTCTTTCACATTCTAAACTAGTCTAAACCCATCAAGTTTTAAAGTGTTACGTTTCTTCAAGTTGGTTCAACTCCACCTGTTTCACATCCTTCTCCTTTTCCACAACCACTTAAAATTGTCATATGCCAACATTGTGATTGAATGTGGAATGAGTTGGTCATATGAAATATTAATGTTTTTATCTTTGCCCTTGTGAGCATTGTGGCAAACATAGTTATCATTCAGAAAGATGTTCCACAACCAAGATATCCTGCAAGAATGAAGATTCAGCTTATATGGATCGCTTCTTGCAATGGTCTTCAATAACTAAGAAAATTTGTTGGTCATACCTCAAAGTTCATTCTCAAGTATCGACACATATTGCAGTGGAGATATCTTCATCTTCTCACCTTGTATTTGAGAGGGGGATTGATTATCAACTACCAACTTCAAATAAATATCAAGCAAGCCTAAGCCACAACCTGAACCAAAGCTAGTTGCCAAAGCCTAGAGCCAGGGTCAGCCAATGCCAGAGTCAAAGATGTAGCCAGAGATAAAGTCATGTTCCATGAATATGACTTGGTTGGTTTCCAACCTTAAACCACCACCGAAAAAAGAGTTTAGTTTTTGCTACATTAGTTTGTGTTCATCTTTAAACCATCATTAGGGATCACATCCACTTAGTAGAAGACTTCAACTTCTAGCCAGATTCAAAATTGTTCTAGGAACTACTCCGAGCCTAGTTCTAGAGTTGGCGTTCAACCTTACAACAACATCGATAGAAACTCTGGGTTCTTCTACCTCATTTGGTTTGTGTTCTTCCTTAAACCACCATTTCATATATTACATCTAGCCATTGGCTACCATGCACTTTTGTATTTCAACTCTCTTCTTGGACTTACATACACCCCTTCAAATTAAGGGGGGGATGTTGGACACCTAATCTGTTAGGGTTGGTGTGGAGTAATGCCAACAACCATAGAAGTCCAAGAGACCTCTTGGAATATGAAACCAATGGTTAGACAAATGTATTTATATGTACATCTAGTGAATAATATGGAATTACACGAGTTGTATAAATCTTGTTTATCACTTTTTGTTCGTGTTTAACAATTATTATTATTTGCATATGGTAAAAGAAACATATTTTTTTATTTGTAATTCTAATTTTGTTAGTGTATATGAGTAACCAGTGATCAAATGTAATCTTTCCATGTGGTTGATAGGGTTATTAAGACAAATTGTTATATTTTCAAACAAAATTTAATCATTGGTCAATGTCCAGGTCATTACTACTCCCTCCATAGTCAAGGGCATAAAATGTTGTCATGGTCTTGTCATCACTCCTTGTGATGGGTCACCAGAAGAGTGTCTTGGTCATCATTGAAGGTCATCGTATCACTGCAAGGTTTCAAAGGTCCTTAATCATGGTTTTAGGTATTCATTTTGTGTCATTATTAAATCATATCATCAGAACCATTTAGGAGTCATGTCACCACCATAATCACCATCAAGGGATTTAGTAATTAGGGAAAGGTGTTTTTGTTGATATTTAAATTCCATACGCGCGCTTGTTGAAGGAGTTGTACAACCATAGCCAACGAAAGCAGCAAGAAGCATGCAGCAGCACACAACTGCCCCCCAGCGGCCTCCTGCTGCTAGGGCTTGAGCTCCATGGATGCATTAGAGGACGAAGAGCTTCCTTCATATTAGCAGCAAGAAAATGAAGGAACAAAAAAAGCTTTTGCCCCTCTCATTTCTGCAATGGGCCCGGTAAAGAACAAATCATCAGTCACCAAGTTTGTTAAAAGACCGGTAGATATTCCTGAAATCTCACTCCCTCCTGCCCTCCCCCACAAAGCAACACTTTCTCTGGTGGAGCATGGATTAGTGGGGTAGTTCACTGGGTTATGGCCATCACTCAAAACTGTGCAAAAATGGGTAAAAAGGAACTGGACTGTGTCAATAGATGGGAAAATCTCAATAAGGTTTTGTGGAAGAGGTTACTTCAGCTTCCACTTTGAAACCAAGGAGGATCGAGATTTGATATTTAGGAATGGACCTTATTTTATGGATACTAGGGGTTTGTATCTAAACATATGGATGCCAGATTTCGACGCAGAAATGGATGTTCCCAATGTCATCCCCATTTGGGTCAGACTGCCACACCTTCCCCTTCACTGTTGGGGGGACAATTCAGTCAAAGCAATAGGAAACGTAGTTGGGAAATATATAGACAGGTGCGAGCCAAAGGAAAATATGCATGCATGCGCCAGAATATGTGTAGAAGTGGATCTTGGGAAAGGGCTACCAGAAGCCATCAAAATCAAAGTGGACCAATGGATGCACATACAACAGTTGGATTATGAACAAATCCCCTTCAAATGCAAGGTATGTCACGAATACGGTCATTTTGCAAATAGATGTACAAAAAAAAAGAAAATGAAAATGAAAAGAGTGAAGATCCGAAAAACAAATGGGAACAGGTAAAAAGAAAGAAGACAATCCACAAACAACCAAATCTCTCTTCCTCACAACCCTCCACATCCTCTGACCCCCATCCTCCATCACCAAAAGTTAATAACCTTCTTGCTAGCCCTAACCCTTTTGAGCCTCTGGATCCTTCATCCCCCCCCATCCCATAGACCAAGATCCAGATCCAGATCCCCACAACACACCCCTAATCCCCCCTCATCCCCTTTGGTTTCAAACACTCATACCTCCCCCCCCCCCCAAGTAGATAGAATCCTAACCAGAAAGCAGTCAAAGGAAGTACCCCCAAATGTAGAATACCAAAAAAAATAAGGAAGAAAGACAAACAAAGAAATCAGGGATGATGCAGCAGCAAAGGAAATGGCATTAGGAACACAACAACTTATGGAAACCTTCTTAGGAAGGAGTTCAGGAAACAACAAAAAAGTCAGCCAAGAGGGAAAGGAGCCATACACCACCCAACAATCAAATAATGATAGTGGTCTCCTGGAATTGTAGAGGAATGGGATCGCCCATCAAGGAAAATGCCACAAGAGACATTTTGGAAAAATAAAACCCAGACATCCTTATGATTCAGGAGACAAAAATAAATAGCCAAGAAACTAAAAATATCAACAAAAAAAATCATAAATTATGAAGGGGAAGCAATACAGGCAACAGGAGCGTCAAGAGGCATATGCACAATATGGAAAAAAGGAACTTGGGAATTAATAAAATACAAAAAATATCAGCACTGGATCCAAACGGATCTAATGCAAATCAATACAAAAGAGAAGTACAGTGTCATAAATATATATGCCCCAAATCATTACAAGGAAAAAGAGCAATGTTGGGACACCTTAAAAGAAGCACTAAAAGAAGTGCAAGATGGGAAAATAATACTAGGAGGAGATTTAAATTTGGTAAGAAGCATAGAAGAAAAGTTTGGAGGAACATATCACACAGACCCATCCAGGGATACTCTAGAAGAATTAATGGAACAACACAACTTGATAGATATCCTACCAAACAATGGGAAATACACTTGGAGCAATAAAAGAGTGGGCAAAAGTAACATAAAAGAAAGGCTGGATAGAATTATGATACAAGAAAATATAGCAGCAGTGCACAGCTCCATAAAATAAAAAAATTTACATACCACAACATCTGATCATAAACCAGTGATAATAGTCATGGGCAAAATGGAAAATCAGGGTCCGCTCCCATTTAGATACAGCTCAATTTGGGACAACAACGGAGAAATCAGCGAATTAGTCAAGGAAGCATGGGAGACAAGAGTAATAGGATCACCACAGTATATTTGGGAAACAAAATTAAAAACTGCAAGAAACAAATTAAAGGAATGGGCAAGAGAAAATGAATTTAAAAAAAAAAAAAAAGAGTTACAGCAGAAAATGGACAGCATGCAAACTGAAAAAGAAAACAAAGAAGAAAGCAAGCAAGATTATCTAAGAGAGAAGGAAATCTTTTGGGAAATATATAGGGAAAATAGGAAAGAAGAAGAAGAAGCAAGATTGAAATCAAGAAGTTTGTGGCTCAAGGCAGGGGACAAAAACACATCATTTTTCCATAACACAATGAAGATAAGAAGAGCAAGAAACCAAATAGAAAAAATTCAAGTTGAAAGCCAAGATGTCAAAGGAGTGAAGGAACTAAAAAAATCAGCCTATCAGCACTTTAAAAACCTACTTTCAGCCAACAAATAAATGGTTGAAAGTGAATACTTCTTAAAGCACACAAAAAGAAAAATAAAAAAAGAACAAAATGCAGCAATGTGCAAGGATCCCACAGAAGAAGAGGTAGTGATGGCCATATGGAGCCTACATCCAGACAAAGCCCCAGAGCCAAATGGCTTCACAATAGCATTCTACAGATTTCATTGGTATACCATCAGAAAGGATTTCTTAATAATGGTGAAGAATGTTTTCAAAAAAAAAAAAAATAGGATGCAACACCAAATCCTCCTATCTTACTCTTATCCCAAAAGAAGCAAACCCCTCAACTTTTAACAAGTTTCACCCTATCTCTCTCTGCAATTCATTGTATAAGATAATAACAAAAATAATTGCAAATAGAATCAAGGAAGTACTTCCAATAATCATATATGAAATCAAGGAGGATTCGTACCCAGCTAGGAAATCATAGATAATGTAATTATTGTACAGGAAGCGATTCACTCCAGTATACTAAAGCAAGAAAAAGGCCTCATAATCAAACTAGATATGGCAAATGAATTTGACAGGGTTAGTCATCCATATCTAATGGCTTTCCTCCAGAAACTTGGATTCTCAATAGAAATAGTGGAAGTCATACAGGGATGCATCTCTACTCCATGGATTGCCCCCCTCATAAATGGAAGGCCCAGTGATTTCTTTCAAAGCACAAGAGGCCTTAGGCAAGGTTGTCCTCTCTCCCCCTTCATATACATTATAATGGTGGAAACATTAAGCAGGGCTCTGGAAAATCAAAGAAAGGAAAGAAATATCACAGGGATCAAAATAGCAAAAGGAGTAAAAACAATAAACCACTCACTCTTTGTTGATGACACACTGCTGCTGGGAGGGGCATCAACAATAATAGCAAGGAGGTTCAAAAAAGTTCTGGATGACTTTTTACAGGTTTCAGGTGGGCTATTAAACAATACAAAATGCAGGATATATGGATGGAATACCCCTCCCAGAACTATGCAAAGGATCTCACAAATATTAGACATCCCTGTAAAGGAAAAATGGACACACTTCTTTTATGTGGGACTTCCAATCTCAAAATAGAACATGAAGACAGAAATATGGACTAAGCAAATTGAAAAAGTGAAAAAAAAAAATACAAAGTTGGGGTATGATGTGGCTTAATATGGCAGGAAGGGTAATTCTAATCAAAGCACTCCTTGCAGCACTACCTATCTACCAATATGCCATAATCATGGCCCCAGCAAGTGCCCACAAACAAATGGAGCTTATCTTAAGAAGCTTTCTGTGGCAAGGGTGGAAGCAAGAGAACAAAAAATTTAGCTTGGTCAAGTGGGAGCAAGTAGTACTACCTTATAAACAAGGAGGCTTATCAATACGGATACCTGGGCTCGTGAATGCAACACTGGGAATGAAAATAGTATGGAGACTAATTACAGGAAAAGAGAGCTGGTGGAAAAAGACTTTTATAACAAAATATATGGATGGCACCAGGAAAAGACTGCTCAATGGAAATATCCCAATAAGACCATGTACCCAAGTATGGAAGCTGGTTAAAACAAAAATTCCATTGATGAGTAGATATATTTCTAAAATCCCAGGCAATGGAAAAACAATTTCAATTTGGGAGGACAGAATCATGGGAAAAGAACCATTACAGACTCATCTAGAAACTGAAGACATACAAGAGTGGATGAAAGATAAAGGTTTCAACACCTTACACTCTATATCTCTTTGGAATCAAAAGGAGTGGCAAGATTGGAAAAGCTTAGCAATCTCGACAAATCTGGAAGGGCAATGGAGCAAAATTAGGCAGCTCTTAAAAGGGGCAGCGCCAATCCACTTTGATGAGGAAGATGCTTATCTTTGGGACCCAAGCGGTGGACACTACACAGTTAGGACTAGATATAAAATCCTTCAGGAACAACCAAATCAACAAGACTAGGATTCTTGGAAAATAGCTTGGAAATCAGAAAGTCTGCCTAAGATCAAAATGTTCATATGGACTCTACTAAAAGGGAGAATATTGACCAACGACAACCTACAAAAAAGGGCTTTCAAGGCCCAACACAATGCCCATTATGCATGCAGGCTAAATAAAATATTCAGCACTTATTCCAAGAATGCACCTTTGCCAAAGAATGTTGGCAGCAGCTGATAAGTCCTTTGGAAATAAGAATAAATTTTGAACAATCCTTGCTGGATTTTCTTCAGACCCTCAAGAAGGCCTATCCATACACAACAAAGAAGAAAGTCACAATTCAGAGAATATGGAAGTGCATCCCAGTAGTTCTATGTTGGCAAATTTGGTTGACACAAAATAAGTGCATATTCAAAAATCAAATTCCAAGGATAGGGAAGACCCTCTCAAAAAAGTGGGGTTTAACTTCTGAAATCCTCAATGTCAAAGGAACAGCACCAACAAATTATAACACTCTTCAGCAGGAAGAGCGAGATTGGCTCAACAAAGCCATAATAAACAATAATGTAAAAAAAGGAAACATGAAGATAAACTCATGAAATATTTGGAAAATAAGAATGAGTGAAGAGGAACTGACAAACTGGAGGAAAAATCAGAACATATACTATCTATACTTTGATGGGGCCTTAAAGCATAACCCGGGAAAGGCAGGGGCAAGGGGAATAATCCTAGATCCTGATGGGAAAGAAAATGTCACATATGAATGGGGATTGGGACAAATATCAAATAATAAGGCAGAAGCATACAACTTGCTGATGGGAACAAGAATAATAAAAAAAAGAGAAATTCAAAATCCTATCATAATAGGTGACTTAGCCATAATAATAGAGGCAATGGCAAGAAACAAAAACCCAAGCAATGAGTTCATGAAAAAAATTCTTAGAAGAATAAGGAAGAAATTGGAAGGCTCTGGCAATGTAATCTTCAGACATGTCTTGAGAATTCACAATCAACAGGCGGATTATTTTGCAAACCAAGCAGTGGAAAAAAATGAAGGGCATGTTCGTGAAAACTAGGAAGAATATCATAACTTTGTTCCTTAATGAGCAGCAAAAAGCACAAGTATAAAGATCACCAAAATCAAGGAAAAACCACAAGGATAAAAGCAATAAATCAAAAAACAACAGTCAAAAAGCAACAAAGGACTCATCACTGCAGTAACAACCAGGAAGTCACGGAAATGCATAAGAAAATCCATGAAACTTTAGACTCTAGCATGAGAAACAACAGGAAGGAAGATTGCAACCATGGTCACAAGAACCATGTTGCAAACTATTTCATCAAAGGCAGGGATCGGGCGGCGTTAAAGCACTATAAGAACAGAGGGTGCAATCATCGCAGAAGCAATCTCAGTGAAGAAATATTCACCTTCCAGGTCAGTATAGTGCTTCTTTGGCTTCAAAGCCCCTTCCTGCCTTATATAATAGCCCTCAGCGTTACCTCTACTAAGCGAGCAGACTTCATATTAAGCCCTCTCCCCTCTTCTTACCCAGCTCGTTCACCCCATATTCCCCCATCCCCTCCACTCCCTCCACCCAGTGCCCCATTGCAGCGTAAAGCCTTTGTTATGTCTAGATTTTGGTCCTCTCTCTGGGACCTCATTATTACCAAAATACAATGGAAAATCATGACTAAGTGCTTAATTCAGACTTCAAATAAGCTTTCATTTGCTTCTAAATGTATCGCCGGGTCTGCCCCCCAAGCCTTCACCACATCGCTTTCCTCTACTCTCTCTGATCTCCGATCAAAGCTGGATCGTTGATCTGGTGCCTAATCCGACGATTGGCGATCAACCTGCCCATCCAAACTTGTGTGACTTTCTCCCACCGTTGATCTTTCCCCATTGGATCTGATGGTTCTTATCGATATTGGGCCAACAACATGCTCAGATATTACCCACCCAAAAAGTGTTTTTCTCTCTCTCCTTCGCTGCTACGTCTCACCCGGTCAATGGAATCAGGCATCCTCCCCTTTTTACCACTCACGGTTTCTTATCTGCCCAAAATACCACCTTCGCCTTTAAAAACACCTTTTTCATTGATTATCATTCGAACCTTTTCGTGCTTGATGACTATTGATATGATTCATCGACGACAGCAACGGTTCCTATAGAATGCAACACCTCTATATAATCTTTATCGTCCATCCCACAATTCCGAGCTTTGCGACTTAATTTGGGCAGTTATTAAACTAAAAACCCCGTTCGTTGATTCCAATGGCCCTCGTGCCCAACAAAATGAAAGTGGTCAACACCAAAAGAAGAAAAAGAACCTCAAGCATTACAAATCCAAGGAAGCACAAAAAACGAGGAGCAGAATGCAAAGCCAAAGGAAGAACATGAAATAAACTCAAATGGAACCACAGTGGCACATTACAAAATCAGCAGCACAAGTAATGAAGGAGGGAACTCAGTCAAATATGAAAAGAAGAAACAGCCAATTCAAGAGAAAACAGTCTATAAGCCTTGAAAAACTGTCAGAGAATCCATGGCATGTAAATTTCACTTTCTAGTAGGTCAGTTTGTTAGGCAGTACACTAGAATACCCATAAAAATACATGAAGTCTTTAACACTAGCCTAGGAGAAGAGACTACGTTCCTATCTCCTGGCTTAGATGTTTATATTTTTGTAGTCATTTGTAATAGGAGCTTTCTCCAACAAAGATTTTGATAATATATCAACTACCCGACCTTGTTAAAAAAAAAAAAATTAGGGAAAGGTGTTTTAAATGATTTCAAAGCCACATGTACCACTCAATAAACATGTAATATTTTCTAATTAAGTTACAAAGTTGTGTTGGCATTATGTTTCTGGTATGGCTATATGTTACAGATGTTGTACTTGATGGAAACTCCTGTGGCAAGGCTCTCAATTTGTTGAAAATTAAGAAGGACGCAGGAAAGCAGTTCAGAAGGTGCGTACCCGCAGGTACACCATGCAGGGACTGCGTCCGGATACACAGGGCAGCCGTTTAGGAGGTGCGTCCCCCCAGTGCACACATTTCAAGGCAGAGAAAAGCACACATGGGGTTTCTTATGTTTTACTCTTGGTATTTAGCCGACGGTATTGGGTTATTATGGTGTCAGCTCGTGGTATTGATCCATGTTTTAAGGAAGAGCTTTCCTATATAAAGCAAAGGAGATCATTTGGCTTGAGCATGTTTTTGGGTTGAATATCTTATGAGGGCTAGATCTGGTCTAGATCTAAACAAGGGGAATCTACTGATGGACCAAGATCTCTTCGGCGCATGTTCAGATCTGTAGAGCTGACTGTCTGGGTTACTTCTGAAGTCTTGAAATCATCTATGCCCAGAGGTACGCAGGTGCAGTAAGGGTTCAGGTGCGTCGGTACGCAGGCGCAGAAGGGTTCAGGTGCGCCGGGACGCAGGTGCAGAAGGGTTCAGGTGCGTCCGGGACGCAGTGCAGTAACAGGAGATCTACGTGGGGACGCAAAGCGACTAAGGTTCAAGTGCGTCCCTGGAGCAAAAGGACGCGGCACGATAACATTTATGGGTGCGTCCCTGCAGCAAAGTACGCGGCGCGATAGTGTTTCTGGGTGCGTCCCTGCAGCAACAGGACGCAGTGCAGTTCAAGGAACAGTGCGTGGGCACGCAGTGCAGCAGAAGGATACCTGCGGGTGTATGCAGGAAAGCAGAAGGTGAATTGCGTCGCGACGCAGGCCACAAAAGGGAAAATTGCGTCTCTGTCTTAAGATGTTTTGTTGATTGAATTTCTCTGTTGATAAGGCGTTATGGGTTAGTTCTGTTATTGCTGATCTGATAACTGTAGTGGACTGTAACTGTTATATTCTTGATGATCATTTGATGCTTTATGAAAAGAAGTAGGGGGTTGTAGCTCCCTTCTAGGAGAGACTGGAAAACGAGAGAGAGTTGTAGCTCTCTGCAGGTTGCAGCCTGCGTACTGGTAAAGGACTGCACCAGTACAAAACCATTGTAAAAGGAGTTTCTAATTTGAAAGAAGATAGAGACATATTGCAGCAGGTGGTTTTCACCCACATTGGGTTTCCACCTTACATCTTGTGTTCTTTGGTGTGACTATCAGTTTTCTTTTGTTCATGCTCATTATTTTATGGTACTAACATGCAAAGATAATTCAAAGAACAAATAAAGAAGATTTATTAAAAGAATTATATAATACTGATTCACCCCCCCCTCTCAGTATTATTTCCAACAATTGGTATCAGAGCAGGTCTTTCAGAGAAGCTTGATCGCTTGAAGGTAGATCGTTCATCATGAGCAACTACGAGAGAGAAGCATCAATCAGGCCACCGGTTTTTGATGGGACAAACTTCAATTATTGGAAGGTAAGAGTTACTGCCTATCTTGAATCTCTTGGTACAGAAGTTTGGGACATCGTAGAGACAGGCTACGCTTTTCCTTCAGCTACTCCTACAGATGCAGCCGAGAAAAAGAAGTATGAAACAAATGCGAAAGCAGTCAGTACTCTATTAGGATGTATATCTCAATCAGAATTCATGAAGGTAATGCACTATAAATCCGCAAAAGAAATATGGGACAAAATTGTCACGAGCTATGAAGGAGATGAACAGGTAAAACGTGCTAAACTTCAAACTCTCAGAATTCAGTATGAGACTCTCAAAATGTATAATGATGAAAGTGTGGCTAACTATTTTCTTCGGGTAGATGAGGTTGTTAACTGTATGAAAAATTTGGGTGAAGAAATAAAAGAGGTTGTTGTGGTTGAAAAGGTTCTAAGATCATTGTCCCCCAAGTTTGAATCTAAAGTATCTGCAATAGAAGAAAAGGAAAATCTACGAATTCTTACTATGTCTCAGCTACATGGAATTCTAACTGCTTATGAAATGAGAAAGGGAGGTCCATCAGACAGAAGAGAAGCTGCTTTCAAGGCATCAGGCAAAGGAGATTATTATGAAGTGAGCCACGTCCCAGAAGAAGAGGAAGAAGAATCAAATTTTGTCAAAAATCTTCAAAGGGGTTCTGGAAGGTTCAGAGGTAAGTTACCTTTTAAATGCTTTGCTTGTGGAAGAGTAGGTCATTATGCTGCAAAATGTCCTTATAAGGATAAAGGAAAGGAACCTGCTAGATGGAACAAGAAACAGAATGCAAATAAGAAAAGATACTACACTCATGAAGATAGTGATGGTCTATCAAACAGTGATGAAGATGAACAAGGTAATGAATATAAGTTGTTAATGGCATTTGAAGATGATGATTATATGGATGCTATAGATGTGGATAACCTTTATGATGAAATTACTAGACTCAAGAGATGTATAGAAGAAAAGAACATGATCATTGATACTCTACAATTTCAAATTGATGAAAAGGAAAAACATCTTGAAAAATTAGAAGGTGAAATTGTTGGTCTTAGAAAAGAGATTGAGAAAACAAAAGCTATTAATCTCAAGTTTGTCAAAGGATCTGAAACTTTGGATGAGAATATCAATGTGCAGCGGTCTCCTCTAAACAAGACAGGTCTGGGCTATAATGGAGAAACCTCTCAAGCATCCACCTCAAAAAGTTATCTTGATGCAGCAAGAAGAAATGAGCAAAAGCACAATGAAGATCATCAGGTAAAGCAGGGACAAATTACAAACAGAAACTATCAAGGGCAATCCATCTTAAGGGTGAACAAAAGCTACAACCAGCCACAGGTAAAATCTTCTCAATTTGGTTCAAGAATAGATGACAATAGAAATTACAATCAATTGGCTGGTAGATTCGATAACCGCAGAAGTTTCTTCAATGGACAATGCTTTTCTTGCCATAACTTTGGTCACAAAGCAGCTCAATGTGTTGCATATAAAACGATCATGACTAGGGAAGCTCAAAAACAAAGAAGTATGACGGGGATTACAAAAAGGACCTATAACAACTTTTCGGTTCTTGAAAATGAAGTTGAATGTTCTATTTGCAATAACTTTGGTCATGAAGACTCTGAATGCAGGAGCAGGTTTCAGCAGAAAAAGGAACAAGCCTCAAGCACCAAAACATGGAGAATAAAGGAACCTCAAACAGAAAGATGTGGGATAGCATTTTATGCAGAGGGACAGGAAAATCTATGGTACATTGACAGTGGATGTTCGAAGCATATGACAGGTGATAAAGAAAAACTTGAGTCTTATTCTACTCTAGAAAAGGGAAAGAAAGTCTCTTTTGGAAATGATACTCCTGCAACTATAAAAGGAAAAGGCATTGCTCAGTTAAAAGAAAAGGTCAAGGCTGGAAATGTTTTGTATGTTGATGGATTGAAGCATAATCTTCTAAGTGTCAGCCAGATGTGTGATCAAAGAACCAAGGTTATATTCAGATCAAATGGATGTCTTGTTCGTGATCTTGATACAGGTAAAACAGTGATCAAAGGCAAAAGAACTCCAAATAATCTGTACATATTTGAAGAAGGACAACAACAATGCTATCTGAGCAAGGATGATGAGCACTGGTTATGGCATCGGAGATTGGGACATATAAGCTTTTCACAAATAAGGAAAGCATGCAAATATCAGGCAGTTCGTGATCTTCCAGATATCAAAATTCCTGACAACACCATATGCAAATCATGTCAGTTTGGAAAACAAACCAGAACTAACTTTCCAGAGAAAGAAGGATCAGCTAGCATGCCTCTTGAGCTAGTACATACAGATACATGCAGTCCTTTCAGGAAAAGAACACCTCGAGGAGAAGAATACTTGATATTATTCATTGACGATTTCTCCAGGTTTGTCTGGTTAGGACTTATGAAGCACAAAGATGAAGCATTCGAAAAATTCAAATCCTTCAAAGCCTTGGTTGAAAATCAATCAGGTCACAAAATTAAGTGCCTCAGATCTGATAGAGGTGGGGAATTTACTTCAAATGAATTTTTCGATTTCTGTGAAGAACATGGGATAAGAAGAGAATTCTCTACAGCAAGAACTCCTCAGCAAAATGGAGTTGTGGAAAGGATGAACAGAACAATCCAACAAATGGCTCGTGCTATGCTTGATGAGTCAGGAACTCCCGCAACCTTCTGGGGTGAAGCTGCACATGCTGCGGTTGTTATTCTCAACAAAACAAATGTCCGGGTGAACAGCACTCAAACTCCTCATGAGCTCTGGAGTGGTAGGACTCCTTCGGTAAAGCACTTCAAAATCTTTGGGAGCAAATGCTATATCAAGAATACGGATGAGCAGCTTGGCAAACTTGAACCTAGAGCAGATGAAGGCATTCTTCTTGGTTACTCTCCACATAGCAAAGCATACAAATGCTACAATAAAAGACTTGGCAGAATTGTTGACAGCATTGATGTAGTGGTTGATGAAAAGGGATACATTCCTAGGCAAGTACATCATGAAGACATCGAAGAAGATGAAGGCTACCCCCAACGACAGAATGATGAAGAAGAAGAACCAGAGGAGCAAACAAGAATAGAAGAAAAGACTCCATCCAGATATGTTCAGAAGAATCATCCAGAATCTCAGATTATGGGGCAGAAAGAAGCAGGTGTACAAACAAGAAGAACAGTCGCAGAAGCTTCAAGCTATTTGGCATTACTCTCCTCTACTGAACCACAAAATGTGAAAGAGGCATGCAAAGATGAATGTTGGGTGAAAGCAATGGATGAAGAACTTGAGCAGATCGAAAAGAACAACACTTGGGAGCTGGTTCCTAGACCAAAAGATAAGAATGTTATCGGAACAAAACGGGTCTTCAAAAATAAATTGAATGAAAATGGAGAAGTAATTAGAAACAAAGCCAGACTTGTTTGTAAAGGGTATGCGCAGCAAGAAGGAATAGACTTTGAAGAAACCTTTGCTCCTGTTGCAAGACTTGAGGCCATCCGGATGTTCCTTGCTCTCTCAAGTTTTCAAAACTTCAAAGTATTTCAAATGGACGTGAAATCAGCCTTTCTGAATGGAGACTTGGAAGAAGAAGTGTACATTGAACAGCCAGATGGGTTCATTCTTGGAAATGATCCAAATCTTGTATGCAGATTGAAAAAGGCTCTCTATGGTCTCAAACAAGCTCCAAGGGCTTGGTACTACCGTTTGGACAAATATCTTCATCAACAAGGCTTTTCAAAAGGATCAGCAGATAGCAATCTTTATATAAAAGTTGAAAATGACAAATTGCTAATACTTGTTGTATATGTAGATGACATTATTTTTGGGAGCAATGAAGAAGCTATGAGCCAAAAATTTGCCTCGATCATGCAGAAAGAATTTGAAATGTCCTTGCTAGGAGAACTGACATATTTCCTTGGTTTGCAAATCCAACAAAAAGGAGGAATCTTTTTATCTCAAACCAAGTATCTCAAACAGATTTTGAAGAAATATGGTATGGAAGATGCAAAACCAGTATGTACACCCATGGTCACAGGATGTAGCCTTAGTGCAAATGATGAATCTGCAGCAGTACATCAACCAACCTATAGATCTATGATTGGAAGTTTACTTTATTTGACAGGTACCCGACCGGACATCATGCATGCAGTTGGAATAGTTGGAAGATTTCAGGCAAATCCGAAGGAGACTCATCTTCAGGCAGTGAAGAGAATTTTCAAATATCTTCAAGGGACTCAACATTATGGCTTATGGTATCCTAGAGATACAGATCTTACACTTCATGCTTATACAGATGCAGATTGGGCCGGAAGCGTGGATGACAGGAAAAGCACAAGTGGTGGTGCGTTCTTTATGGGTTCCAGACTGGTATCTTGGTTCAGCAAGAAACAAAGTTCAATTGCCTTGTCTACAGCTGAAGCGGAATATGTTGCTGTTGCATCTTGTTGCACCCAACTCCTTTGGATGATGCAGACTTTGCAGGATTTTCAAATCACTTGTACACCACCAATCCCCATCTTATGTGACAACACAAGTGCAATCAACATCTCAAAGAATCCTGTTATGCATTCAAAAACCAAGCACATACCAATCAAGTATCATTTTCTCCGGGAACAAGTATTTGAACAGAAGGTCAAGTTGGAGTATGTTCCTTCTAAGGAACAAGTTTCTGATATTCTCACCAAACCATTGCCCAGGGACACTTTTGAATACCTCAGGCAAAAGCTGGGGGTTGTTGATGCATCATCTTATTGTTGAACCTTTTCTGATTGATGGCACAGGTTCAGGGGGAGCATATAATGCATTGTTGGCATTATGGAGGATGGTCAGAAGGAGATCTTGGAAATAGCTGCAATATGTCTCTATCTCTTTCATTGTGGATTATGGTTCTTTGCTGCAGATCTGGTTCATTTTCAGGAGGAGCATGATCTTAGGGGGAGCATACCCCTTTGCCCTTGATGTCAAAGGGGGAGAATGAAGCTGAAGTTTGTGAGGTTGCCATCAAGTCCAAAGGGGGAGATTGTTGGCATTATGTTTCTGGTATGGCTATATGTTACAGATGTTGTACTTGATGGCAACTCCCGTGGCAAGGCTCTCAATTTGTTGAAAATTAAGAAGGACGCAGGAAAGCAGTTCAGAAGGTGCGTACCCGCAGGTACACCATGCAGGGACTGCGTCCGGATACGCAGGGCAGCCGTTCAGGAGGTGCGTCCCCCCAGTGCACACATTTCAAGGCAGATAAAAGTACACATGGGGTTTCTTATGTTTTACTCTTGGTATTTAGCCGACGGTATTGGGTTATTATGGTGTCAGCTCGTGGTATTGATCCATGTTTTAAGGAAGAGCTTTCCTATATAAAGCAAAGGAGATCATTTGGCTTGAGCATGTTTTTGGGTTGAATATCTTATGAGGGCTAGATCTGGTCTAGATCTAAACAAGGGGAATCTACTGATGGACCAAGATCTCTTCGGCGCATGTTCAGATCTGTAGAGCTGACTGTCTGGGTTACTTCTGAAGTCTTGAAATCATCTATGCCCGGAGGTACGCAGGTGCAGTAAGGGTTCAGGTGCGTCGGTACGCAGGCGCAGAAGGGTTCAGGTGCGCCGGGACGCAGGCGCAGAAGGGTTCAGGTGCGTCCGGGACGCAGTGCAGTAACAGGAGATCTGCGTGGGGACGCAGAGCGACTAAGGTTCAGGTGCGTCCCTGGAGCAAAAGGACGCGGCACGATAACATTTCTGGGTGCGTCCCTGCAGCAAAGTACGCGGCGCAATAGTGTTTCTGGGTGCGTCCCTGCAGCAACAGGACGCAGTGCAGTTCAAGGAACAGTGCGTGGGCACGCAGTGCAGCAGAAGGATACCTGCGGGTGTACGCAGGAAAGCAGAAGGTGAATTGCGTCGCGACGCAGGCCACAGAAGGGAAAACTGCGTCTCTGTCTTAAGATGTTCTGTTGATTGAATTTCTCTGTTGATAAGGTGTTCTGGGTTAGTTCTGTTATTGCTGATCTGATAACTGTAGTGGACTGTAACTGTTATATTCTTGATGATCATTTGATGCTTTATGAAAAGAAGTAGGGGGTTGTAGCTCCCTTCTAGGAGAGACTGGAAAACGAGAGAGAGTTGTAGCTCTCTGCAGGTTGCAGCCTGCATACTGGTAAAGGACTGCACCAGTACAAAACCATTGTAAAAGGAGTTTCTAATTTGAAAGAAGATAGAGACATATTGCAGCAGGTGGTTTTCACCCACATTGGGTTTCCACCTTACATCTTGTGTTCTTTGGTGTGACTATCAGTTTTCTTTTGTTCATGCTCATTATTTTATGGTACTAACATGCAAAAATAATTCAAAGAACAAATAAAGAAGATTTATTAAAAGAATTATATAATACTGATTCACCCCCCCCTCTCAGTATTATTTCCAACAAGTTGCAGTACACTATCCTATCATTTCATTTCTCAAAAAGACATGTGATGTCACTCAATGAACAAAGCAAAAAATCAAATTTTGACCTATAAAAAGGCCATCCAAGCATTTTAATTCCTCATTTCATCTTCATTTAGCACCTCTCCATCATTGATCTTCATTCCAGCCACCAAAGCATCATAATTTCTCATTAAAACCCTTGCTTACCTAGCTTCATTGCGCTTCTGGCACCTTTGTTGTGCTTTTGGAAAAGGAGGTAAATCAAAGCATTAAAAGTGTCAAATCAACATCAAACATGTTCCAGAGATTCCCAATGAAGTAAGTGGCCTCTCATAAGCCCTTATTCAGTTAATAATCTTCAGTAAATGGCGAAAATCCCTCTCCAAGGGTTTTCGCTATGTTTTTGGTGTCCTTTGGTGTTTGGTTGGTTTTAGTGAGAAAACCCTAGATTTTCTACTTTATAACCCCCATACATACCTTATCTACCTCTCCCAACTATTTTGCATACCCATTCCCTTAATTTCCCATCATCTTTCCTAAAACCCTAACCCTACATTGCACTTTTGTAGAAATCCTAGGCTAGGATTGTGTTTTGTCCTTTTTCCCTACTTCCCCTCACTCTTTTCAAGAAATTTCACTTCCCTAGCCTCCCTAACAGCTATCCCCACCCCCTAGAATTTTCCCACAAATTTCACTAA
The DNA here is from genome assembly GCA_031772625.1 of Pinus tabuliformis. NCBI lineage: Eukaryota > Viridiplantae > Streptophyta > Pinopsida > Pinales > Pinaceae > Pinus > Pinus tabuliformis. The sequence goes on from CM062805.1 coordinate 792,375,362, forward strand.
TCCCTATCCCCTCCATTCCCTTTCCTAAACTAGCTGTCCCATTTTCCCTTGTTTTCCCAATACTACCCTACCCTTTCCTCCTACCAAACCTAGGGTTTCTATCATGCAAACTGAAACCATGGATAGTGAGAAAAAGAAATACAATAAGGGAGATCCTATATCTAGATTTGAGCCATCCAACATCAAAGAGATCAATGTTTCGTCATACATCAATAAATCATTTGAGATGTTGGCTGCCTAGGGTTTTGTGAAAGAATTTAGGAGGTAGGTTTCCATGCCAAATTGACAATCCTCTTTGCGAATAATTTTAGGAGGGATAAGGCCACCATAAAATGGGTTGACTTCACCATCTCAGCAGATGCCATAGCCTCAACCACAAGTATCCCTAACCATGGAGAAATCTTATTTAAAGGGATGGATTTGGACATTGAGAATTACAAAGTTTTCCTAAAGCTACACTACAAAGATGCTCCTACACACATCTTTCCCTTCAGAAAATTTCTTGATAGGTATGATCCTTTAATGAACATGATCATGAGGTACTTTACCTAAGAAGGTAGGTTTTCAAGACTATATTAGTACCACATAAGACTACTGATGCATTTCACAGCAATCAAACCTCTAAACCTACCTCACTACTTATACAGAAGCCTTTTCAAGGTGACAGAGAAGGTAAAAAGAAAAGTGAAAGATCACAAGGAAAACTTGTTTATCATGGTTTGTTCAAGGTCATTGTTCTTCATCATATTTCATAGGTTAATATCTCATGGGAGAAATTCTTGCAATCAGATGCCTTTATTCCTACCACTAGTCAACCTACCAGTCATAGCATTCCATCAACACCACCAAGGCCACAGGAGGTTGGTCATCCAGTAAATTTTTTAGTCAGAAAAACACCTAGGGCAAAGATCACATAGATGTACAAGAAGGCAAAAATATTGGTTTTTTCCCCTGATATCACTAAAGAGGTGTCTACACCTAGACCTCTGACTAGGTTACAAACTAAATAGTTGCATAAGAATGCTACAGTTGACAAAGTTCAAAGAGAAATGGATCAATCATCTAGGCATGAGACTGGGTCACCCTTGCAGCAAGATGAGGAGGATATTCCTGATGAACAAGAAATATTGGACAATTAAGAGAAGTTAGATGCAAATATTATCAAGGAACAACAAGCACAAATCCAAGCACTCAAAGATGACTTGGAAAAGGAAAACTACATGGTGGCCTTTTTGAGACAATAAAACAGGCTTTTGAAGGTGAGCTGGATGTAGCACAATACCTCAAAAGTTCCTCCATCATTCATCCAGGCAAAGGACAAAAGTAAAACTGTGATTGTTTTAGAAGAGCAGGAAAAAGACAAGGAGTCATTCCCTTCATTCGTACAAAAAGACCTTGTTGACACTCTTGCAGCTGAGTTTGAGAAAGACAAAGAATATTTTTTTGAGAAGGTAAATGAGAACTTGGATAAGCTCCTGAGGAAGGAAAACAGAGCCACAAACCTTTAGAGACACATGGAAAGGCACTACTTCACCAGGAATCAAATTTTCAAAATTAGGGTTAAGAATATGAAAAAGAAGCTAAAGAAAACCCCAATCAAGCTAAAGAAGAAGGATAACTTGGATTTGCTTGCTGAGGCATCTCTTTTTGTCTAGGCTACTAATCAAAGATGTTAAGGATGAATTTTCAGACAATTTTGAGAAATTTTGGTCAATTTTCAAATTTTTGGTGAATTTTGGCAATTCAGTTGCACAGAAGCGTTGCATGGCCACACTGCCCTCAGGGCATCCAAATCACAAATGGATCACATGGGTGGATAGATCTTGACCCCTATATCACTATCATGTACTTTATTTTCCATATAAGCTCATAATTTTGGAGAAAAGGCCAAAAATAAGTCATTTTTCATGTTTCTTCCTCCTTTTTGGACCCCACGCTACGCTTCTGGAGTAGCGTTGGGAAGATTGATTTTTAGGTGCCTTGGAGAAGTATTTTTTCAGGTTTAATTCTTCTGAGGGCTAATAGACATCCTAAGCTATCTTCTTCAGCCTTTAGGTTAGGAAAAAGATCAAGGAAAACCCCTCAAAAATCCCCCACAAGCAGCACATTCAGCTTCTTTCTCTCACATTTGCGCTTCTGAGAAATTTCGTTGCTCTTTTGCCAGGAGGTCAAATTTTCGATTTTTATCAATCCAGGAAAAATTTTCATGATGTATTTTGTCTTCTTGGGTTTTCACATGATGTAATTAATTGTAATAGCGCTGGTAAATGTCAAAATGAGGTAACTTCATGCTCATTATTCTTGTAAAGTCAAAGTGAATCAGTTAGGGCTAAATTGGGAGTTAATTTCTAACCTCCCTAGTTTTAGGTTTGGTTAGAGAGAGAGATTGATGTAAAAAGTTCCTATCATAATGGATTCAACCCCTGAGAGGGGGAAATTTTGTTTTTGATCTATATGTAGCTAGATCTAAGTAAAATCAAAGGTTGGACATTAGAGAGTGAGAGGCTTGGAGCTAGTGTACACTTTACAGGAATAATACAAGAAATTGAAACTATTATCTTGGGATTCTTGTGGTATGCTTTTGTGATAGTGTTTTTTATTTGTTTTATCATCTAATTGTGATCAGGTGCTTAGTATTTAGCTCAAAATCAAAGTTTTCATAATCGCTCGAAACCTGAACAACCGCTTCCATCTCGGTGAAACAATCCCAATGCAACTCGTTTAACTGAAAGCCGAGTTCATATGAGGAAGATATCGCGTTCTGTACGCTTTTCCAAACAGTGGAATTTTGCAAAAAAAATATAGTCACTACACAGTCAGCAGTCCATACTACTAACGTTGCAGGTGACTGGGCAGGTCAATGGGATGGTCAACGTCAAATTATGTTTCACCAAGTGTCATGCTATTGTTGGTCTACAAGAGTGGTGACATGGTTTGATTTTATTGGTTCAGGAATGGACCAATGAGGAGGGGACAAGTGGAAAGCCCGAAGGCCATCATGTGTCCCACCACAAAGGACTGGTGGGAAATTGGTGTGCAGTATAAAATTTTGGGCAGGTCGATGGAGTCGAAATAGCGACCTCACCCCAACAAACCACACACCATACCCTTCTACCACCGCGTCAGGACTTAACATGTAATGGTCGCAAATAGTATTTAAAGTTTAATGCTATGGTGATTGGGGGTTAGGAGGGAGCCAGCCCTCTCCCATGTGAACACACCATAGCATCTAACAGCTATGGTTAACGGTTAACAGAAACTTCCAGCATAAACCATAGCATTTACTGCCCATGTAACCTCTTCCACCAAGACCACCAGGGTTAACGGTTAGTAGAACCACAGATTTGTGCTAATCACAGTTAGTGATTAATTAAAATCTGCTTAATATTAATTAAAATCATAGCTAATTTAGCAGCATGTTTGGTGGTCCCTCCAATTTCGGCGCTAACTCCATTTTTAGCGAGACCAACTGGAGTTCCTCCTGTTTTAGTGGAGGTTTACTAGGAGAAACTGTTTTGACCATAACTTTGGCAAAATTCAAACAAATTGAGATCAGGAAAAGGTGTTCCTAGCTGATTTGGAGGTTCTGAGCACATTGAAGTAGGTTTTAGGAGCAGTAGAGAATTGTAAACAACACTTGTTTCCATTATTGAGCTAATACAAAGGCCCACGCCATGGAAGTTGGACCAAGGAGATGTAGCCCAGGAGGGGTGAACTCCTTCATCAAAATATTGTGTTAAGTGTTCATTTTGATGGTTTGTTGTACATTTGATTGTTGTTGTTCAACACTTGTTTTTCATGCTATTTTTCTCATGAATTTAACATAAAACTTGATAAATTTACCTGTTATCATTCACATACACCATAGGGGAACCTATGCACATGAAACAAAAGATAAGCATTTGTTTTAAAATCTAAAGTTGAAATTAGAACCAAAAAACTAACATTCAACAATAGATCAAGTTGGTATTAGATCAAAGGTTATTTGCTTGATTTCTTGAATTTTGTGCAAGTAGGGTTTTAATGGTTACAAATTTGTGATGCTTACAAGGTTAAAGTTGCAGAGAGGAGAAGGGAAACTATTGGTTGCAACTCTTGAGGTAATTCCCAGAAGAAGGAGAGCCACAAGGCCACAATCTCCACCCAAAGTTCCAATCCATTTGCACTTGAAGCACCTCAATTTTTACCTTCAATTGAGATTGAGGAGGTACAAGCAGTACCAAAAGTTGAGCTTGAATCCAAAGCCATCATGTCTATAACAAGAGAGACTAAAGGTATTTTAGAAGAGGAAGCATTCAAGAAATATTTCTATGACTTAACTAACATGGTTAAAGTTCTCTATGAAGAGAGGAATACTAGAATGGTTGGAGAGAGTTCTAAGCCCCCACATGGAGAGGGAAGCTCAGGAGATAAAAAAAGGTGAAAAGAATGATTCAAAGGGTAATGGAGGAAATCCTCCTCCATCTCCACCATCTTCATCTTCCTCGTCATCTTCATCATCCTCAACATCTCAAACAACATCATCTTCCACTTCCACCACAAAAATTGTTCATACTGATTCAAAAACTCCAAAGGAAAAAACTCCCTTACTCAAATTGGACATTAAGTTTGAACATACCATGTACAATGGTGAGGTGAATGCATAAAAGTTAGACAATTGGATTCATCAATTGGAGGTTTATTGCATAATTTAGAACCTTCAAGAAGATGACATAAAGATACAGTTGACTTCATTGAGGCTAGAAGGAGCAGAATTAGTCTGGTGGGAAGCAAAGACTCAAGAGGAAATGTGAATTCATGGTAAGATATCAATTTCTTGGGTTGAATTTGTTTCAGCAATTAAAATATAGTTTTATCCTTTAGCCTATATGCAAAAAGCCATTATGAGTTGGAAAAAATTTAGGCAACTCAAGGGCCAAACAGTTCAAGATTATACCCAGGAGTTTAGAAATAGGGCTTTGTTGTTATGAGTAAATTTGAATTCTTGAGATACATTGTTGAAATTTATTGGGGGTTTACATTCCTACTTAAAACATGTTATCCTTATGTTCAATCCAAGTAATTTGGATGAGGTATGTGTGCAAGCCACCACCTTGAAGCAAGGGGAAAGAACATTTAGGAAGAGGGTAGTAAGAAGAATCCATTCAAGGGTAAGGAGAAAGAGAAGGGAGGAAAATGGAATGGAAGGAAGAATGCAAGTGTGAAGAAAGAAGGGGAGAAAACTATATTCCAAAATTTTTCCAAATTTGGGCATGATGAAACCCATTGTTGGAAATTACATCCCGAACTAAGGCATACGAAACCAAACAATAAGGGAAAACAAAAGACAACCACTAGCACACAACATGGTCTTGGATTCGATTCTGGTGATGAGACCAAGATTTCAGCCATGGATACAAAAGGAAAAGAAGTTGTTGCAAGCACTAGTTCCTCACATAGTCACAACAACACTCCAAATGAAGAATGAAGAATAGAATTGTTCCATGTAAGGTTAATTTCAAATCATACAAAGATTGATGCATTATTTGACAGTGGATTATAGTCGAACTTAATTTCAGAGGACTTGGTCAAAAATATTAACCTTCAAATTGTACCTCATCATAAGCCATATTCATTGGGTTGGATAGTCAATAATCCAAATTTACAGGTTACAAGGAAGTGCTTATTCATGTTTTCCATTACTGAAAAATTCATTGATGAAGTTGAGTTAGATGTAGTTCCACTTGACATCTCAGGAATCATTTTGGGAAGTCCTTATTTGTATGATAGGAAAGTAGTATTTTATCGCCATGATAATAAACACCTATTGCTCAAGGATGGAGTAGAGTATATTGTGAGAGCCCATCGCAAAAAACTAAACATTTCTCTGGTTAATGCAGGGCTATGAAGAGACTAGTAAATGCAAGTAAAAATTTTGTGCTTCTCATGATCAAGAAAAAGAATGATATTGATTATGAATCTTTTGAAGGTTGTGATGATAAGTTGAAATTTGATTTGTTTGATGTGGTAAGAAATCATGGTGAGAAGTTTTAGGAACCAAAGGGGTTACCTCCCTAGAGGGGAATTCAACATGAGATACAGCTGCAGTAAGATGTTCCACTTCCAAACATTGGCATGTATCGCATGTAGATTATGGAGAGCATGGAAATCAAGAAGAAAATTCAAGAATTGTTGAAAAAAGGTATAATAGCCCCATCTACTTCACCATGTGGTTCGCCCATTGTCTTGGTTCCAAAGAAGGAAGGGACTTGGCACATGTGTGTGGATTTCCATGCACTTAACAAAATAACGGTAAAGAATCATTATACACTCCCAAGAATTGATGATTTGCTTGATCAGTTGAGGTATGAAAATTATTTCACTAAGTTAGACTTACGAAGTGGTTATCATCAAGTTAGAATAGCTGAAGAGGACATTTGGAAAACCACATTTAAAACTAAACAAGGATTGTTTGAATGGCTTGTTATGCCTTTCAGATTTACGAATGCTCCAGCTGCTTTCATGAGAGTTATGAATGATGTATTGAGACCATTTCTAGATGACTTTGTCATTGTTTACTTAGATGATATTCTCATATTCAGCAAATCTAGAGATGAACATGTCATGCATGTGAACAAAGTACTTGATGTCTTGAGAAAATAACAGTTGTTTTTAAAGATGTCGAAGTGTGAATTTGGGAAGACTTCTTTAGTGTATTTGGGACACATTGTTGGAGGAGGTGAGTTGAAGATAAACACCTCTAAGGTTGAGGTCATTCTGAATTGGCCCAAACCCAATACAGTTACAAAGGTAAGAAGCTTTCTTGGCACAACACAATATTGGAGGAAATTTATTGCTAATGTTTCTTCCATTACAGCACCACTACATGCATTGACTAGTGTCAAGAAAGTCTTCCATTGGGGATATGTACAACATAAATAATTTGATGCTTTAAAGCAAAAGATCAGTTCAACGTCGGTATTGGCTCTTCCAAATCTTAGACAGCCAATTGAGATTCAAACGGATGCTAGTGATTACGCCATGGGAGTAGTTCTTATGCAACATGGTAAGCCCATTTCATTTCATTCTGAAATTTTTGATGGAGATGTGACTAACTATCACACTTATGACAAAGAACTTTACGCATTGGTACAAAGTGTCAAAAAATGGAAACACTACTTGATGGGGAAGGAGACCATTATCCATACCGACCATCAACCATTGCAGTACTTACATTCACATTCAAAGTTGCAGCAATCACGACACTTCATATGGATGGGTTTTCTACAACAGTTTCATTTGGTTATCAAATACAAAAAGGGAATCTACAATAAGGTAGTTAATATGCTTTCTAGGCCTATTGTAAATTCATCTATTATACTCAAGAAAAATTATGTTTTACATTAAAGTTACATTGAGCAATATGCATATGATAATGACTTTCGAAATGTGTATGCAAGCTTGAGGCAAGGAAACCAAATTGAAGAGTTAGATTACCATGTACATAACAGTTTGTTGTATCACTTGGGCAAGTTATATATTCCATGGGGAGAAAGAAACAGTATCATAAGGGAGGCACACACTTCATTGATTGTTAGACACTTTGATAATGTATCTCATTTCATTAGAGGATGTTCTTTGTGTGCAACAAGTAAGCCTAGCAATAGGAAACTAGGATTGTACACTCCACTTCCAGTACCTTCATGTCCCTAGGAGAGTATCTCAATGGATTTTGTAGGAGGTCTTCCATTGTCAAGGAAAGGTCATGATTACTTGTATGTAGTTGTGGACAGGTTCAGCAATATGTGTATTCTAACACCATGTAAAAAGAAAATTACAGTTGAACAAACATCTCATCTTTTCTTTCAAAATATTTGGGTTCATTTTGGTCTTCCTACTTCCATTGTAAGTGATCGAGATTCTCGATTTGTTGGGAATTTTTGGTCAAATTTGTGGAACATGATGGACACTAAGTTGAAGAAGAGTACAACCTTTCATACACAAATAGATGGACAAACTAAGGTGGTCAACATGATAGTCATTCATCTTCTTAAAGAATATTGCACCAAACACCCCAATTTGTGGGATGAACAGTTGCTTTGCATACAGCATGCATACAACAGGGCAAATCATTCTTCCACAAACACGTCGCCATTTGAGGCATGTTTTGGGTACTTGCCAAGATCACCATTGGAATTCATCTTTGAGAAATATGTTTCCATCGATGGTCATAGTGAAATCGATAAGGCAAGGAAGTTCATTGAGAAAAATCAGTTGATACATCACACAATGCAGGAACAGCTTGAAAAAAGTCAAAGCAGCTATAAGGCAAAGCATGACAAACACCGTGTCGATCATAAATTTCAAGTTGGAGATGAAGTTTGGCTATATATTAGCAAAGAGATAATTCAAGGGGAAGGTAAAAATCTTAAGCCAATCCATTATGGTCCTTTTGAAATTCTGGAAAAGACTGGTAATAATGAATTTAAGCTAGATTTGCCTCCTTATATGCAAATATACTTTGTTGTTAATGTTGATAATTTGAGATTGTTTGAGCCTCCTTTGATTGATGATCAAGGAGAGCATGTTCAGCTGCCATCAATAGATGATTTCTCGCCAAAATATCTTGATGAGCTTCAACAAGATCTCATACTTGACAGAAGAACCAGAAGTTCGAAGAGAGGGAATGTCGAATACCTTAGAGTGGGACTCAAGGGACAAAATCCTTCTAAGGCCAAATGGTGTCATATCGATAAGGTGAGGGAGTTGTACCCTCACCTTCTGAATAATTGATAGTATATTTTGGGGTCCAAAAGGCTTCAAGTGGGGAGGAATGATTAGGTGCTCAGTATTTAGCTCAAAAATCAAAGTTCTCATAATCACTCAAAACTTAAACGACCACGTCCATCTCAGCGAAACAATACCAACACAATTTGTTTCACTGAAAACCTACTTCGTATGAGGAAGATATTGAATTATGTTCGCTTTGCCAAACAGTGGAATTTTGCAAAAAAAGGTACAGTCACTGCACAGTCATCATTCCGTATTTTTGATGTGGCAGGTGACTGGGAAAGTCAATGGGATGGTCAATGTCCAATTTTTTTTTGCCAAGTGTCATGTTTTTATTGCTCTGCGGGAGTGGTGATGTGGTTTGATTTTATTGGTTCAAGAATGGACCAATGAGGAGGTGACAAGTGGCAAACTCGAAGGCCACCATGTGTTCCTCCCCAAAGGACCAGTGGGAAATTGGCATGTAGTACAAAATTTTGGGCAGGTCGGTGGAGTTAAACCTATGACCTCGCCCCAACAAACCACACGACATATCGTTCTACCACCACATCAGAACTTAACATGTAATGGTCGCAAATAGTATTTAAAGTTTAATGCTATGGTGGTTGGGGGTTAGGAGGGAACTATCCCCATCCCATGTGAACACACCATAACATCTAATTGCTACAGTTAATAGTTAACAGAAACTGTCAGTGTAAACCACGACATTTACTGCCCATGTAACCTCTTCCACCAAGACCGTCAGGGTTAACAGTTAGCAGAACCACAGATTTGCACTAATCACAGTTAGTGATTAATTAAACTCCACTTAACATTAATTAAACTCACAGTTAATTCAACAACATGTTTGGAGGTCCCTCCAATTTCGGCGCTAACTCCATTTTTAGCGGGACTAACTAGAGTTCCTCCATTTTTAGTGGAGGTTTACTAGGAGAAATTGTTTTAACCATAACTTTGGCAAAATTCAACCAAATTAAGATCAAAAAAAGTTGTTCCTAGATGATTTGGAGGTTTTAAGCACATTGAAGAAGGTTTCTGGAGAATTAGAGCATTGTAAACAACAAATTTTCCATTAATGATCTAATACAGAGTCCCGCACCATGGAAGCTGGACCAAGGAGATGAAGCCCAAGAAGCATGAACTCCTTCATCAAAATATTGTGTTAAGTGTTCATTTTGATGGTTTGTTGTACATTTTATTGTTTTTGTTCAACACTTGTTTTTCATGTTATTTTTCTCATGAATTTAACATAAAGCTTGATAAATTTACCTATTATCATTCACATACACCATAAGGGAACCTATGCAAATGAAGCAAAATATAAGATTTTATTTTTAAATCTGAAGTTAAAATTAGCACAGCAAAACTAACTTTCAACAACAAATCAGATTGAATATATATTTCTCCTTATTACCATGTCTATGCTTTCTTGTGATCATCTCATAGGTGTTTAACATAATTCATAAGTCTTATGCTCTGTTCTAATGAGATTTTCATGTTATGCATTCTTTCTTCTGATAAATGAATTCATAAGTTTATGCTCATTTTGATCCCTCCCTATTCCAACCCTATACCACAATGAAAACTCCAATATGTCACTGAGCATACCTACCTTATCCAATTGTATCTCTACAACTGATCTTTAGAAACCATGACCTAGTTCCTATACCCATGACCCTGGTCCAGCAAACCCTAAAATCAAACCCTAGTGAGCTAAATATCTAGCCTAAGATCTATTTTACTTACAAGCCATTTTATTGGTTGTGATATTCTTGAGAGAGCCCTCTCTGATTTGGTAGGGCTAGCTATCAAATCTAAAGATTGGTTTGAGGTTACCTCCTTTGGTCTCCTTTCTCAGTCTTGGGACACTGAGGAGTGCTAACATTTTTGGCAACCATACTGGGGACACGAACAATTTCATATTCCCCAGCTAAGATTATCAAAGTTTAGATCTGATTTGTTGATGGTGGACGGAGGTCAGTCACATATGAAGGTTGAACCATTCACCTAGAGACCCCAACTTGATACAAATACTCCAATGGCAACAGGATCCAGAAATCGATATGAGTTCTATATCCAGAAGGTATGCTCCTTTAAAATGAGATCACATTCCAGGTTTTCTGAATTGCATGCCTTGTGTAGATTTCCAGACTTATTTTCCGAAGTTCAAAGACGAGAAAGGAGATGATGTTTCTCTTCACTTGGTTAAATTTCACATGCATGTGCATAAGCTAAAGGTTCAATTTCATGAAGATTGTCTCATGAAAATGCTCATGGAAACCTTGGAAGGAAAATCATGATCTTGGTATGAATGTCTTCCATCTTCTAGTATTTATTCTCCTAAATATTTTCATTTAGCATCTTTTGAAAAATATAGAGAGTCTCATCCTTCTTTGTCATTGGTTGAGGATTGTTGTGAACATTTTGAGGTTTTCATCCAAAATCTAGAGAATTCTTATGGTGATGAAGAGTTCATGGATGAAGAGATCCTAGAGGCTTTGTATGAGAACCCTTTCCATCACCAAGAAGAACAGATGTCTTCTCCCTTGGATGAAAGTAAAACTGAGCAGGATCTCAATGATGACATTAAACAACCTGTAGAAATTTCAGAAGAACAAGGGAACATTCAGCCCTATTTTAATGAATATTTGGTGCTTGTGTATGATATTAATGTTCCATCCTATGAGTTTTATGAATCTTTGCAATAGACTTGTCAGTATTTTGATGAGAGGTATGAGGATAGCGTATCAAATTGTTCTTTCTCTGGTTTTTTATTTCAAGATCAAGTTTGTGAAGACCAAGATGAGGTTTCTGATGAAATGTATGAACAAGGATCTCTAGACATTCACCACTCATATATATCTCCATCTCATCCATTTTCTGAAGCACTATTTCAAGGGAAGATTCGTGCAACTCATAATTTTGAATTGGCATGTGTGGAGGTTCCAGATAATGTAATTATGGTAGAGAATAATCATCAAAAATTGCAAGCAGATTATGAATAGGATAGCAGCGATAAAGAAGAGGTTGTTTTAGATCCTCTTCCACATGATGATCTTCCTCCAAGATCAGAAAATGACGATTTTGTTGAAGAAGAGAAGTTTTTCCTGGATCCTATGGATGTGCACATTTTTGCTATTGATAATATGGTTGCGTCAAACGCAGATTTTCAAGAACAAACTTCCCTTTTTCCTAATATTACTAAAGACCCTATTGCAAATTTGTTACAGCCACCTGGGAAGATGAATTTTCTTATATTTATGGATCATGAGAAAATGTTCAATGGACGCTTGGAGTTTCCTATCTTTAGTTTTTTCTGCCTACTCAAGGAAAGTACGAGCATATTTCAAGTAAGTTGCCATTTGTTGGATTGGTTACACTGGAGGGATCATATCGCATGATTGTATATATATCTTCAGTAGGTGGTGGTTATCATCAGGATTTGAAGCCCGAGGTGAAGACCCTAAGATCCCGATGGTCTACTGCTAGGTGTAAGTAAAGTCATTTTTTATGTCCAGTCAAGTTAGTTTTTGTTTTTCTCAATTTAGTCAGTTAGTCATTTGAGTGTCAAGTGTTTTATTTTGACTCCACTGCCCAATGGATAAGGCTACCTTGTCTATGGTTTTCTTGACACCTTCTAAAGGAGTAGTCATCCCCTGTTGGAGTTGATGTTAGTGTCTATGAGTGACAGTAATCAAATTTACTCTTTCCATGTGGTTGATAGGGTTATTAGGTCAAATTGTTATATTTTCAAATAAAATTTGATTATTTTTCAGTGTCAGGTCATTACTGCTCCCTCCATAGTTAAGGGCATAAAATCTTGTCATGGTCTTGTCATCACTCCTTGTGATGGGTCACCAAAAGATTGTCTTGGTCATCATTGGAGGTCATCATATCACTGCAAGGTTTCAAAGGTCCTTAATCATGGTTTTAGGTATTCATTTGGTGTCATTATTAAGTCATATCATCAAAAAAAATTAGGAGTCATGTCACCACCATAGTCACCATCAAGGGATTTAGTAATTAGGGAAAGGTGTTTTAAAGGATTTAAAAGCCACATGTACCAGTCAATAATATTTAACTATGCTTAATTAAGTTACAAAGTTGCAGTACACTATCCTATCATTTCATTTCTCAAAAAGACATGTGATGTCACTCCATGACCTAAGAAAAAAAATCAACTTTTGAGCTATAAGAAGACCATCCAAGCATTCTAATTCCTCATTTCATCTTCATTGAGCACCTCTCCATCATCAAGCTTCATCCCAGCCACCAGAGCATCGAAATTCCTCATTAAAATCCTTGCTTACCTAGTTTCATTGCGCTTTTGGAACCTTCGTCGTGCTTTTGGAAAAGGAGGCAAATCAAAGAATTGAAAGGGTCAAATCAACATCAAATAGGTTCCAGATATTCCCAATGAAGTAAGTGGCCTCTCATCAACTCTTATTCAATTAATTATCTTCATTAAATGGTGAAAATCCCTCTCCAAGGGTTTTCGATGCATTTTTGGTTTCCTTTGGTGTTTGGTTGGTTTCAGTGAGAAAACCCTATATTTTCTACTTTATCACCCCCATACATACCTTATCTACATCTCCCAACTATTTCCCATACCCATTCCCTTCATTTCCCCTCATTTTCCCTAAAACCCTAAGCCTACGCTACGCTTTTATAGAAATCCTAGGTTAGGACTGTGTTTTGTCCTTTTTCCCTACTTCCCCTCTCTCTTTTGAAGAAATTTCATTTCTCTAGCCTCCCTAATAGTTATCACTGCCCCCTAGAATTTTCCCACAAATTTTACTAATCCCTATCCCCTCCATTCCCTTTCCTAAACTAGTTGTCCCATTTTCCCCTGTTTTCCCAATACTACCCTACCCTTTCCTCCTACCAAACCTAAGGTTTCTATCATGCAAACTGAAACCATGGATAGTGAGAAAAATAAATACCATAAGGGAGGTCATGTGTCCAAATTCAAGCCATCCAACATCAAAGAGATCAATGTTTCATCATACATCAAGAAATCATTTCAAGATGTTAGCTATCTAGGGTTTTGTGAAAGAATTCATCAGGTAAGTTTCCATGCCAAATTGAAAAGACTCTTTGCCACCAATTTTAGGAGGGATAAGGCCAGCATAGCAGGGGTTGACTTCACCATCTCAGTATATTCCATAGCCTCAACCATAGGTATCCCTAACCATGGAGAAATCTGGTTTAAAGGGATGGATTTGGACATTGAGAATTACAATTTTTTCCTAAAGCCACACTACAAAGATGCTCCTACACACATACTTCCCTTAAGAAAATTGTTTGACACGTATGCTCCTTTAATGAATATGATCATGAGGTACTTTACCTATGAAGGGAGGTTTTCAAGACTATATCAGTATCACATAAGACTACTGATGCATTTCACAGCAATAAAACCTCTAAACCTACCTCACTACTTATACAGAAGCCTTGTCAAGATGACAGAGAAGGTACAAAGCAAAGGGAAAGATCACAAGGAAAACTTGTTTCATCATGGTTTGGTCAAGGTCATTGTTCTTCATCAGCTTTCACAGGTTAATATCTCATGGGAGACATTCTTTCAATTAGATGCCTTTATGCCTACCACTAGTCAACCTACCAGTCATAGCACTCCATCAACACCACCAAGGCCACAGGAGGAGGGAGCATCAAGCAAGTTTTCAGTCAGAAAACAAACTAGGCAGGAGATCACACAGACCTACAAGAAGGGGAAAGGATTCTTTTTTCCCCTGAGATCACTAAAGAGGTGTCTACACCTAGACCTTTGACTAGGTTACAAACTAAATAGTTGCATAAGAAAGCTACAGTTAAATAAGTTCAAGGATAAATGGAGCAATCACCTAGGCATGAGACTGAGTCACCCTTGCAGCAAGATGAGGAGGATAGGCCTAATGAAAAATAAATGTTGGACCATGAATAGAAGTCAGATGCAAATATTATCAAGGAAAAACAAGCACAAATCCAAGCACTCAAAGGAGACTTGGCAAAGGAAAACGACATGGTGGCCTTTTTGAGACAAGAAAATAGACTTTTGAAGGTGAGATTGATGCATCACAATACCTCACAAGGTCCTCCATCATCCAAAAAGGAAAAGGACAAAGGTAAAATTGTGATTTTTTTAGAAGAGCAGGAAAAAGACAAGGAACCATCCCCTTCATTTGTACAAAAAGACCTTGTTGACACTCTTGCAGCTAAGTTTGAGAAAGACAAGGAATATTTTATTGAGAAGGTAAATGAGCAATTGGATAAGCTCTTGAGGAAGGAAAACAGAACCATAAACCTTCAAAGACACATGGCAAGGCACTACTTCACCAGGTATCAAATTTGCAAAATTAGGGTTAAGAATATGAAAAAGAAGCTAAAGAAAACCCTAATTAAGCTAAAGAAGAAGGATAACTTAGGATTTCTAGCTGGGGCTTCTCTAGTTATCTAGGCCACAAAGCAGAGATTTTAAAGATGAATTTTCAGCCAATTTTGAGAAATTTTGTTCACTTTTTGAATTTTTGGTGAATTCTGGAAATTTGGTTGCATAGAAGCAGAGTGTGGCCACGCTTTGCTTTTTCTCAAGGCATCCAAATCACAAATGGATTACACGGATGGATAGCCCTTGACCCCTATATCATAGTGATGTACTTGTTTTGCCATTTCAACTCATAATTTTGGAGAAAAGGTCATAAAATAGGTCATTTTTCATGTTTCTGCCTCCTTTTTGGACCCCACGTTGCGCTTATGGAGTAACGTTGGGAATTTTTATTTTTAGGTGCTTGGAGAAGGATTTTTATAGGCTGAAGACTTCAAAGGGCTAGTAGACATCCTAAGTTATTTTCATCAGCCTTCAAGTCAAGAAAAATATCAAGGAAAACCCCTCAAAAATCCCCCACAAGCAGCATGCTACGCTTCTATCTCTCATGTTGCGCTTCTGAGAAATTTCAATGCGCTTTTTCCAGGAGGTCAAATTTTCGAGTTTTATCAGTCCAGGTCAAATTTTCATGCTTTATTTTGTCTTCTTGGGTTTTCACATGATGTAATTAATTTTAATAGAGTTGGTAAATGTTAAAATGATGTAAATCCATGCTCATTATGCTTGTAAAGCCAAAGTGAATCAGTTAGGGCTAAATTGGGAGTTAGTTTCTAACCTCCCTAGTTTTATGTTTGGTTAGAGAGATTGATGTAAATAGTTCCTATCATGATGGATTCGACCTCTGAGAGGGGGAAATGTTGTTTTTGATCTATATGTAGCTAGATCTAAGTAAAATCAAAGGTTGGACATTAGAGAGTGAGAGGCTTGGAGCTAGTGTACAATTTGTAGAAATAATACAAGCAGTTGCAACTATTGTCTTGGGATTCTTGTGGTATTTTTGTGATAGTGTTTTCCCTCTTTTTTATCATCAAATTGAATATATATTTCTCCTTATTACCATATCTATGCTTTCTTGTGATTATCTCATAGGTGTTTAACAGAATTCATAAGCCTTATGCTCTGTTCTGATAAGATTTTCATGTTACGTGTACTTTCTTCTGATAAATGTATTCATAATTTTATGCACATTTTGATCCCTCCCTATTCCAAACCTATAACACAATGACAACTCCAATATGTCATTGATCATACCTACCTTGCCCCATTTTATCTCTACAAATGATCTTTAGAAACGTTGACCTAGTTCGTAGACCCATGATCCTAGTCCAACAATGTTACACAGCATTTTGTCACTATCCCTGTAATCCCCATTCCTTGATACTAGAGGACCTCTAGAGTGAACCCTACATGCTTTCCCTTCATGAAGACACCCCCATTGTGTCCCTCTTCATGAGTAGATCAATTCCCTTTTGCATCATTTCCCCTGAAACTTCTGTTTTGCCAAGTTTACAAGACGGACGCTAATGTGCAAAGATTAGCACTACCCCTAGCGCCGACCGGAGTGACTAAGCTATGTTCCAATCATGTTGCTCCTGTTATGGAAATTTTTTTAAATTAAGAGCTAAAGCTTCCAGCTTTAGAAGTTTCATAACGGAAGTCTGGTAAATGGTTTGGCCAGATGGGGTCGAGGATGTCAATTTGGGTTCCTTTCCCCTATAATGATGGAACTACCTCAAGGGATAAGACCTTCTCCCATGAGAAGAGGGTCCATCTCCCATCCATTCATCCTATATAAACCTCCCTTCTTCCCAAGCACAAGCTAGTGTTAATGCTGGTGTGCTAGTGTTATTTTGGTTTGGAGTAAAACAACAAGCTATTCATAGTTGTAGCTATCTAGTTGTGTGAGGGAGAAACATGATTTGGTTTGGAGTGAAGCCTAAAGGGAAGAGCCTTAAAACTATTGTTTATTGAGGCAATCATGGAATGCTAGCAGAAGTGTGTGGTAACCTGGTCTTATCAAAGGAGAAAGGAAACGTCAAGACAATGGTTGTAATCTCTCCTTGATTCAATATATATGTAACTATCAATTGATTTCCTACATGTTTTGTCATCTTACATATTAATGGCTTAATGTTTCTTGACTTGTTAAGTAGGTTGAAATACAATTTGTCTATTATCACAGTTGTTGTTTGTTGTTGTTTACTTGTTTCAAGTGGTTGAAGAAGGAAGCGAGAGATAGTTGGAGTGATCAAGAAAGGACATCATCAAACGGGATAAGCGTACTAAGAGGTAGGCCCTCTTAATTGGTTCTAACCTAAGGAAATATTCCATAGAATGTATTTGTTGTGGCTAGACCCATCATCGGGCTAGAGGAATTTTTTTGTGTCTGCACTTATAATTTTACTTCACCACAAATTGGCAACTCCGTTGGGGACCCAATCCTTTTGTTTGTCTTGGATTTCATGATTTCGTGTGAACTTTCCTAGTTCCACTTTTTCCCTTTGGTTATCTGTCTTTTCTCCTGCTTAATAGCTTGAGTCAGAAATTCATAGTCGCAGATCTGGTCCCTGTTTCAAATTTTTTTATTTTTCTCTTGGCTCCCTCGATCAGCGTGCTTAATCTACTGACAGTCACACCGATCAACACGAGTTGCTGAGAAACAGTCGCGTCGACCAGCCTCTGGCGCTCATTGTCAGTTAGGCAGTCATGTCGATTCCTATAAGTGAAGATTAGGGTCTGACCCCAATCTTGGCCAGCATTTTTTTCTCTTATGATTTTGATCCCATAAGCCTTTTAGACTATTTTCTCCCTGACTAGAAAGATTCTTTTCATTTGGTTTTGTTTGCTTGTTGGCTTATCATATTTCTGCTTGATTTCTTGAGTCATTTAGTGGTCAGTCATACTAGGGCATCCAGATTGTCATCCATTCAATTATTTTTGAACTCAAAAAGTCTGGTTGTAGGTGTGTTTACTTCTTGCACTTCGTTTGCGGTCCTTTTATGACTTTGACCTCTATTACACAAGTTTGAAAAGTTTTTGTTTTCTTGTCTAAATGTTTCTTTTCCGGCATGGATTACATTACTTGTCGTGTTGTTGGTAAATTCGGTACTTCATTAGTCTGAATAAGCCTCTATTTTTCATGTTTTCATTTGCTTGAAGAGTTGATTATCTCGGAAAAAAAAATCATTGAAGTGTTGTGTTATCACTTAAGAATTCTAATGCCCAAATTTCTCACATTAGTTTGATGGTAAAGGTCAGTGCTAGTCTAAGTTTGATTTTTGTTTGCCTTATAGTCTGAGTCTTAGGAGTCTTGAGTCAACTATGCATTCTCATTCATCACCGGTCATTCTCATTCATCACAGGTCTCATAAACATGTGTCAGTTTTGTTCAAAGGTTACTATGTGCCACAAAGCTCTTTAGGTGATTTCGTAGCGCATAAATCATTTTGAAGTGTTTTCGCAGTGCATAAATCCTTTTTAGCAGTTTCGCAGTGCAACATGTTTTAGGTGATTTCGTAGCGCATAATTCAAAATTTACACTGACTACGCTACGAAATCGGAGATTCGTGCAATCCGTAGCAGATCTTTCCTAACTGTCAAATCTGTCAAGTTCAGTTATGGTTGCATCATTCATTGTCAGCTTATACACTCCACATATCATGTCCAACCACTTATCTCCATCATTACAGCCGCTAGGTACCTTGGTACACATGGATTGCAAGTTCCAAGAAAAGCCAGGTATTCATAATCTTAATGATGATTGTATTCGTTGCATGGGGAACAAGTCTCCAAGTTTTCAATTTGAAGGCATTGTTATCAAGCGAGGCAGAGATTGAAGTTTGAGCAGCACTAGCATTTCAAACCTCCATTATGTTGAAGTCTCATGGAGGGATCAGCAGAAAGAAAAGACCACAGATCGGGTAGATGCTTGAGAAATTAACCTGAAGGTGTAGACATTGTCTTAAGAAACAAAGGAGTTGAGCATGCATTCAAGCAGGTTGGATGTTGGAATTTTTGTAAGAAACTCCAGGGAGGTCATGCACGAATCACAAGGAATTTGCTTTGAATTTCACAGGGCTAAATTCGAAGGTTGGGATGCTCGAATTACAAGTCTCACCAAAGGTAATATCCACAGTTACTGAGATTCCAAGGGGACAAGAAACTTGGTTTAAGAATTTCAAATTTGATATGACCCCCTGCAAAGAATTTTTGAAGCCGGAGTACATTGACTCAAATTTAAACAAGTCTGTGCCTAGAAATTATGTCAAGGAATCATATGCCTATGTACTTACCTATATACAAAGGTACCTTACCTGTGAAGGGAGATATAATAAGGTGTATTCATACCATTTCAAGCTTCTACTACATTTTACAGGAAAGATATCCATTGATTTACCTTTTTACTTATTTCGTAGCTTAAGCAAAATGTGTGATAAGGTGCAGCTAAGGAAAGAAGCCTGTGAGACCTCATTGTTTCACCACGGTTTAATTAAGTTGATTGTTCTGCATGAACTCCAGAGAGTAGGTAGGGACTGGCCCACATTCATATTCATGTCTGGTTTCAAGAACGAGACCGGTCTCAGTCCTCAAGCTGCAAAAGATCTTCCAACAACAACTGGTCATCAGGCAGAAACAAGATCCAGGAGGTTTTCAAAGTTGAAGGCTAGGAAACAAGTAAGAGAATTCACCAAGCCACTGACTATCTAGGATACACCCCAGCAGTCCCTTAAAGAGAAAGCTCGGGTCAAAGAAGGTGCACATGAATCAAGCACAGGTGGAGGAGTTCAAAGAAGAAGGACTAAGAGCCAGTAGCTAAAGAAAAAGGCAAACCAATGATTATTGAAGAAATCCCTGTTTCAAAGGGAGACTTAAATGAATTACTACAAGCCATTGACATTGAAGATTCTCCCCTAGTTCAAGCAAATTTGATAGAGTTAGGAAACGACAAGGCTAAGAGAGTCAAAGCCTCGAAAAAACTCAAGTTTGATGATCAGGTTGATCAATTTGTATTTAAACCAAGGAGACCCATAACGAGGAATTTTAAACAAGTACAGGAGGTACTGCCAAGAGCATATGAAACAGGGGAGGTAACACAGCCTCATGAAAGAAAGGATAAAGGCAAGGCAGTTACCATCCAAGAAGAAGATAGTGTGGAAGACTTGAAAAGGAGGTTGGAATTGGCAAACTTTGAAATTGCTAGACTGAAGAAAGCCTCCAGGAAATTTGCAATTAAGGAGGCTTACTTTAACCAAATGCAAGCTCGGTGGGAGGACAAAACATTTTAAATACCTAAGGTGGTGGATTGTAATGTTCAATTCCGTAGCTGGACTGTCCCTGCAATAAAAGAAGCACAGTTTATCAGAAAGGTCAATACAAACCTGAGAGCTGGGATCAGAGTCATGAAGAAACAAATTGAAGACTTAAAGATACAGTTAAGCCAGCAGAAAGAATTTCCTTAAGGCAGTCACACATCAAGTAAGGTTATGTTTCAAATTTTGATGGTTTTCCTTGCTATAATCCTTCTTGAAGAATCATACCTTTCCATTCAGTTTTGAAAGGCTTTGGAGCAATTGAAAAGGATGTTTAAATATCAAGAGGCCCAAAATAGCAAAATTTTGGTTGAAACTGTGTTTTTTGGAATTACACAGCAGTTTTGTAGCGCGCTACGAAACCGCTGAAGATGATGACTAACGCACAGCAGTTTCGTAGCACGCTACGAAACTGCTGAAGCTACATAATCAAAACTCAGTCAACTAATTTTGAAATACAAAGGGAAATTTATAAGTAAAAGCTCTGATATTTGGCTTATGTAAAGACTCTGTTTTTTGGTAATATAGTACTAGCTTATGCTTCTCAAGAATCATAAAGATTTCAATGTAATGAGTTTCTTTGTTGTCTTTTCATGTTATCTACAGTGTTATGAGTATCTGATTACTTAGAAATCGCTTACAGTGCTCTAATTTCCTTCATATACTCATAAACTGCCTTCTATGTGTTTGGTGTGTTGAAATCTGAATGCCTTGACTTCTATGCAAAGCCAACCCTGTTGTTAATACTAAATCATATATGACTCCATAAGCCCAATGGATACTTGTTAGTTGTGTTTCCACCATTTTCATTTCTTAGTTGTTTCACAAGAGTTAGCCATCTTGATCATAATCAAAAACCTTTAATCCTTTGAGAGAGCCCTCTCAGGTTGGGGAGGCTAAACCTCAGCCTAAAGTAGGTTTGAAATAGTTACTTGAAGTCTTCCTGGTCTGCAGCCTTCCAGGGCCTGATTTTGAGATAACATTTTGGTGCGTCTATCGGGAGTCTGAAGATTATTCATTCCCGAAATCAAGAGACTGAACTTCTGAAGGTAGCAGGAGCTCAAAAGATTTTTCGAGGCTGCAATCTACCTTGGTGACTCCATACATTTTCAAAGTTTGAAAGGTGGCTTCGAGAGGGAGATATACATGAAGCAATCCTGACCCAGATCCACCTACTCCTGTGGACAATCCAAACACCATTTCAAGGAGCAGACAAAGATTTACTGAAACACCAGGTACTCCATCTTTTTCAAAATATTTGCTCTCTGAATTTTCAAGAAGTCCTGAGGATAAAATTGTTGATGATAAGATTCATGAGGTGTTGTTGAGGTCTAAAAATGAAGAACTTATTGGAATTATTCTATATTTACAAAAAAGAGGTATTGATACTTTGTCCTTAGTGTCACAAAAAGATAAGGAGGAATTTTGGGAGGTTGTTACTTATGAATTGTTATTAGAAGAGGAAGATTTAAATAAACTCAAAGAGCTTGATCCTTTTGAAGTCTTACTCAAATCCAAAACTAGTCTACCCCTTCCAAATTGGAGTACATTTGTCAGTGGTTTGCAAAGTCCAAATAGTCCTTTTCGTATCAGCACATTATCCTCTGCCTCTGCTAGTCCTAGTAGCTCTTAGATAGTAGGAAATCCACCTCATATCAGTTCTGGTTCCTCTGTGCCTACAGTACCTGTCATCACTACTCCTCCATTAATTATGGTTGTACCTGCTAGGTATGCTCCGCTAGCCCTTCCTGTTGTTTTACATGACCTTCCCAGCAAATATGCTGCTAGAATTCCAACATGGGGTGGAGATGAAGAAATCACAGCAGAAGAACATGTAGACAGATTTAATGATTTTGTTGATAAAGAGGAAGTTGATGATGAGGATGTGAAGCTAAGATTGTTTGCACAAACATTCATTAGAGAGGTTAGGAAATGGTTTAAGGCTCTTATAGCTGGAAGTATTCATAGTTGGGCAGAGTTTGAAGATAGTTTTCTAAGGAAATGGGAAAATAGAACTAACCCCGTCCAAGCTCTTACTGAATACAACAATCTTAGAAGAGCTCCTGATGAAACCGTCCAAAACTTCTCCAAGAGGTTTAATAAAATATACAATTCCATCCCATCCCATTTGAAACCTCCTAGGGCCTTGGCACAACTGAGATATGCCGAAGCATTTGATTCTGACTTCTCCCTGTTACTCAGAGAAAGGGATTCTGCTACTCTTGCTGACATGCAAAACGATGCAATTAAAGTGGAAGTAAACATGATTGCTGCTAAGAAATCAAAGATGGCAAAAGCTAAACTGAAAGAAGAAGAGAAACCTTCCACTTCAGCTCCAGAAGATAAGTTTGACTCAATGATGAAGACCATGGAAAAATTGATGGATCGGTTGGCTCTTGGGAATACCTCTACTTCCCCAGCACAGCAGGAACCTCAATT
This sequence comes from Pinus tabuliformis, assembly GCA_031772625.1. Lineage (NCBI taxonomy): Eukaryota > Viridiplantae > Streptophyta > Pinopsida > Pinales > Pinaceae > Pinus > Pinus tabuliformis. The sequence goes on from CM062805.1 coordinate 792,398,264, forward strand.
TAGGAATCCTCAGTTCAGAAGACCTCAAAATCAGCAAAGGCCAAGAGAAAACAGAAATCAACAGCCAGACCCTTCAGTAAGACCTCCTTTCCAGCAAAATTTGGTGGATGAAGAAGATGAACCTGAAATTCCTTAGGAGTCCATCCATTATCTTGATGAATAAGTGTCAGGGATTTTCTTGACTAAGGAAGAACATGATGAATCCAGTATGACCAAACTAGGAGAAGAACCTTCAGACTATTTAAAGGGCTATCAGCATGCTATCTTTGAGATGCAAAAGCAGTACAATCTCAGGAATAGAAACGTGCCCATTACAGCAAGCAAAGAATAGCCCAAGAAGGATGCATCAAAGTCTGTTGAAGATAAGAAGGAAAACTCAAAGGTTGTTGAAGGTAAAGATGATTCTCCACCTGGAAAAAAGGATATTCAAGATCCATCACCTACTAAAGAAATTGAGAAGATTGTTTCTGTTTTTAACCTTGGGAATGAGATTGCAAAAATCAAGATATTAGTCCCCTTTAGTGAAATCCTCAAGGTAGACAAATACAGAAGTAATATTGTTGAAATGCTCAATTCACAACCAGGAGTAGCTGATATCTTAAATGTACAAGAAGATAATCCTATTATTTACTTGGGTCCAAGACTTGAAGATGAACAGAATGAAGAGTTTCCTCCTTTCTACATAAGCATTAGCATTCATGATATGACTTTACATAATGCTATGTTAGATTCAGGGGCATCTCATAATCTTATGCCCAAGGTGATCATGGAAATATTGGGATTAGAGGTAACTAGACCATATAAGGATTTATTTTCCTTTGATTCAAAAAGAGTTCAATGCATTGGTTTGATTAAAGATGTTGTTGTGGGTCTCACACAAATTCCAGCGAAAACAATTGTCATGGACATTGTTGTGGCTGACATTCCACCTAAGTTTGGGATGCTTCTTTCAAGATCGTGGGCAGCAAAAATCAAGGGCACGATGCAAATGGACCTTACCTATGCTACTATCCCTGTTTTTGGTGAGCAAAGGAGGCTGTATCGGGAGACCAGAATGGCTTATATGGTAAGCAGCAAAGATAAACCTCAAAACTTTCCCATTTATTCATTTGACACTGGTCTCAGATCAGCCATCCTTTTCAATGAGTCAGTTGGAGAAGAATCAGAGGATAAACTTTCAGGAAACCAGTGCCAAGGAGATCAGCAAAAAGATGAAAATGAGACAACAAGTTGGTGGTCATTATATTTTGATGGATCAGCAGGAAGAGAGGGGGCAGGAGCTAGGATTTGGATCACAAGTCCTGATAAAGAAAGTAAGTTTCTCTCCTACAAGCTAAATTTTGATTGCACTAACAATATGGCCGAGTATGAATCTCTGATTTTGGGTTTAGAAGCTTTGTTAAAGTTGAAGGCTAGAAACATTGCTGTTTGTGGAGATTTTGAATTGATAATAAAACAAGTGGAAGGTGCTTATCAAACGAAGGATGTAAGAATAAGGGCATATAGAAACTTAGTGTTGGCTATGTTGGAAAAGTTTCAGGCTCATACTTTTAGTATCAAAACCAGAGACCAAAACTCTATTGCAGACTCTCTTGCTGTTTCTGCCAGTCTTTTTATTATTCCTATGCACTCTTATGAAAAGTATGAGGTGGAGGTTCGTCACTGACCAGTTATACCAGATAACATCACTAATTGGTAGGTTTTTGAGGATGATCAGCAGGTAAGGAATTTCATTGAGTTAAAGGAAGAATTTGTGAGCACTCAAATGGATCAGCAAAACATGTTTGTGGAATCAAAGGAAAAGTCTGAAGTCTTACAATTAAAAAACAACTTGATTCCAAAGGGTCTCATTCCCCTTGAGAAATTGTTTGATCAAAACGATGTATTCAAAGCCCCAAAATTACAAGCTGATGAAGAAGAGGTGGAAAGATGCAATTTAGGAGATTCAGTTGTACCCAAGATGGTCAAGATTTCGAAATTTCTTTCAGTTGATATGAAGACTAAATATGTTGAGATGATGAAAAGGTTCATTGATGTTTTTGCATGGAGCTATGTTAACTTGAAACAATATGATTCCTCAATTATACAGCATAACATTCCTATTAAGGAGAATGAAAAACCTTTCAAGCAGAAGTTAAGAATAATTAATCCTCTTCTTATGCCATTGATTGAAAAGGAAGTGAAAAAACTTTTTGATGCTAAGATTATTGTTCCAATTATATTCTCAAATTGGCTTGCTAATTTGGTCCCAGTTAGGAAAAAGAATGGAGAGATCAGGATTTGTATAGACTTTAGAAATCTGAATAAAGCTTCATTGAAAGATAATTATCCTCTTCCCAAGATGGATCTGATTCTGCAAAACATTGTTGGTTCACAAAGGATGTCTATTCTTGATGGTTTCTCAGGGTACAATCAGATTCTTGTTCATCCAGATGATCAAGAGAAAAAAGCCTTCACAACGCCATGGGGAACATTCATGTACGCCAAGATGCCTTTTCGTCTCATGAATGCACGAGCCACTTTCAAGAGAGCAATGGATATTGCTTTTGCTGAAGAAAAGGATAAATCAATGGTGGTTTATCTTGATGATATCACAGTTTTTTCAAAGAGAGAAGAAGATCGTTTGAAGCACCTTGAAAGAGTTTTGTTGAAATGTAGAAGGTTTGGTATTTCTCTTAATCCAACCAAAAGTATTTTTGCTTTAACCTCTGATAAACTTCTTGGTCATGTCATTTCTAAAGAAGGAAATATAATTGATCCTAATAGAGTTAGTGCAATTCAAAAGTTAGACTTGCCAAGAATTAGGAAAGAGATTCAATCCTTCCTTGGAAAAGTCAACTTCATTAGACGATTCATTCCTAACTTTGCTGAAGTTGTCAAGAGTATAACAAAGATGTTGAAAAAGGGAGATTGTGGAGGACATCATTATTGGAAAGCTACTGCAAACAAGATCTTGAGGGCTGGATATTTTTGGCCAACTATGTTCAGAGATATCTATAAAAAGGTAGCTACATGTCATGAATGTCAAGTGTTTGAAGGAAAGAGGAAGCTTGTGCCATTGCCTTTGGTTCATATATATGTTGAAGCACCCTTCCAACAATGGGGATTGGATTTTATAGGGGAAATTCATCCTCCTTCATCAGGTTAGCATCGCTGGATTCTCACAGCCACTGATTACTTTACCAAATGGATAGAAGTTGTCCCAACAAGGCAAGCAAATGATCCAGTGATTATCTCTTTCTTAGAAAATAATATATTATCAAGATTTGGTTACCCAATGAAGATTATAACTGACAATGCTCAAGCTTTTAAGTCCAAAAAGATGATTAACTTTTGCCATCAGTATCACATTTCTCTTGGACACTCTACTGCTTATTATCTACAAGGAAATGGCCTTGCTGAATCATCAAACAAAAGCCTTGTGAGGATCATCAAGAAGCTGCTGCAGGAAAATAAGAAAGCTTGGCATTTGAAATTAAAATATGCTTTGCGGGTTGATAGGATTTGTACGAAGAGATCCATTGGGACATCGCCATATGAGTTAGTATACGGTGATGAAGCCATATTTCCAACATCCCTTGGAGTACCTGTAATGAAGTTGATTCAAGGATTAGAGGAGGAACCATACACTGTACAAAGAAGGATCAATCAGCTGATAGCCTTGCTGGAGAAAAGAAATGAGGTGTATGACAGTCATCAACAAAGTCAGAACAGAATCAAGAGAACATTTGATAAGAAGATCAAAGAAGTTACTTTTCAGATCCATGATAGAGTGTTGAAATGGGAAGCTAGAATTGAGGAAAAAGGTAAGCATGGTAAATTTGAAAATTTGTGGAAAGGGCCATATAAAATTTCTGCTTTTCATGGAAACAACACTTACATTCTGCAAGAGATTTATGGAAAACCATATGTTGGAGGACCTGTCAATGGCAGGTTGCTAAAGCATTATTATTGATCAAAATTCTGCCAGTTTCTCACATCATTGTATATACCCGTTTTATCAGTTTTTCTTTTGTTGCAAATAATGATAAGCTGAACAAAAATCTTAAGCCCGAGGTGAAGGCCCAAGAAGCTGGAAAAAGATGCTCGTCAAGCAAATCTATGTTTATCATAAAATGGATAAAGCACTGGACCTGCGAGTTCTTAGTGTACTACAGGAGCACACTATCCCAAGTGGAGCCACTGTTATCACTTAAGAATTCTAATGCCAAAATTTCTCACATTAGTTTGATGGTAAAGGTCGGTGCTAGTCTAAGTTTGATTTTTGTTTGCCTTAGAGTCTGAGTCTTAGGAGTCTTGAGTCAATTATTCATTCTCATTCATCACCAGTCATTTTCATTCATCACAGGTCTCATAAACATGTGTCAGTTTTGTTCAAAGGTTACTATGTGCCACAAAGCTCTTTAGGTGATTTCGTAGCACATAAATCATTTTGAAGTGTTTTTGCAGCGCATAAATCCTTTTTAACAGTTTCGCAGTGCAACATGTTTTAGGTGATTTTGTAGCACATAATTCAAAATTTACACTGACTACGCTACGAAATCGGAGATTCGTGCAATCCGTAGCAGATCTTTCCTAACTGTCAAATCTGTCAAGTTCAGTTATGGTTGCATCATTCATTGTCAGCTTATACACTCCACATATCATGTCCAACCACTTATCTCCATCATTACAGTCGCTAGGTACCTTGGTACACACGGATTGCAAGTTCCAAGAAAAGCCAGGTATTCACAGTCTTAATGATGATTGTATTCTTTGCATGGGGAACAAGTCTCCAAGTTTTCAATTTGAAGGCATTGTTATCAAGCGAGGCAGCCATTCAAGCGAGGCAGAGATTGAAGTTGGAGTAGCACTAGCATTTCAAACCTCCATTACCCTGATGTCTCATGGAGGGATCAGCAGAAAGAAAAGACCACAGATCAGGCAGATGCTTGAGAAACGAACCTGAAGGTGTAGACATTGTCTTAAAAAACAAAGAAGTTGAGCATGCATTCAAGCAGGTTGGATGTTGGAATTTTTGTAAGAAACTCCAGGGAGGTCATGCACAAATCACCAAGGAATTTGCTTTGAATTTCACAGGGCTGAATTCGAAGGTTGGGATGCTCGAATTGCAAGTCTCGCCAAAGGTAATATCCACAGTTACTGAGATTCCAAGGGGACAAGAAACTTGGTTTAAGAATTTCAAATTTGATATGACCCCCTGCAAAGAATTTCTGAAGCCGGAGTACATTGACTCAAATTTAAACAAGTCTGTGCCTAGAAATTATGTCAAGGAATCATATGCCAATCTGATTACCTGTATACAAAGGTACCTTACCTGTGAAGGGAGATATAATAAGGTGTATTCATACCATTTCAAACTTCTGCTACATTTTACACGAAAGAGATCCATTGATTTACCTTTTTACTTATTTCGTAGCTTAAGAAAAATGTGTGATAAGGTGCAGCTAAGGAAAGAAGCATGTGAGACCTCATTGTTTCACCACGGTTTAATTAAGATGATTGTTCTGCATGAACTCCAGAGAGTAGGTAGGGACTGGCCCACATTCATATTCATTTCTGGTTTCAAGAACGAGACCAGTCTCAGTCCTCAAGCTGCAAAAGATCTTCCAACAACAACTGGTCATCAGGCAGAAACAAGATCCAGGAGGTTTTCAAAGTTGAAGGCTAGGAAACAAGTAAGAGAATTCACCAAGCCACTGACTATCCAAGATACACCCCAGTAGTCCTGATCCAGGTGGATCTTGGTGGCCACCTGCCAAGTCCACCTGGACCCCCACCATTGTTTCTCTCAGCATTTTCAGTTTCCTTAATTGTAGCACAACTTACTATTTTTAGCAGTTTTTCGGGTCCTGAACTTCCAGAGCCATTTTGAGGCCCTAAACGACGTTTTTTGGGAAATCTACCGTCAGCGATTTTTCTAATAAAAATCGTCTTTTCTGTCGTAGTCCTCGGAGAGATCTTTCCAACGGGCTATCATGCGCGTCAAACGGAGATAATACGACCAATTCGCGACCCCGGGAAGTTGGCTGTCCAACTCACCCCAAAACGGGGCCCACAATTTGGCGTTTCATCTTCTAGGGTTAGGTTTTGGAATGTGAAGGGTTTTCCATTGTTTCTCAATAATAAATAGGCCTTCGAGCCTCATTGTAAATGGAATTCAGAACAGTTCAGAGGCATGTAGCCGACACATCTCTTCTTAGAGATAAGCTACCATCGCCCTAGCTGGGTTATTTCTATTTCTATTTGTAAGCATATTTCAGTATTTTCCATTAATGAAATGAAGTATTATTTCCGCTGCATATCTGTCTTTATGGTTATCTCTATATTTTATTGCATTCCTATTTAAATCCGGATCAAGTCCCTTAAAGAGAAAGCTCAGGTCAAAGAAGGTGCACATGAATCAAGCACAGGTGAAGGAGTTCAAAGAAGAAGGACCAGGAGCCAGGTAGCTAAAGAAAAAGGCAAATCAGTGATTATTGAAGAAAGCCTTGTTTCAAAGGGAGACTTAAATGACTTACTGCAAGCCATTGACATTGAAGAATCTCCCCTGGTTCAAGCAGATTTGATAGAGTTAGGAAAAGACGAGGCTAAGAGAGTCAAAGCCTTGAAAAAACTCAATTTTGATGATCAGGTTGATCAATTTGTATTTAAACCAAGGAGACCCATAACGAGGAATTTTAAACAAGTAGAGGAGGTACTGCCAAGAGCAGATGAAACAGGGGAGGTAACACAGCCTCATGAAAGAAAGGATAAAGGCAAAGCAGTTACCATTCAAGAAGAAGATAGTGTGGAAGACTTGAAAAGGAGGTTGGAATTGGCAAAATTTGAAATTGCTAGACTGAAGAAAGCCTCCAGGAAATTTTCAATTAAGGAGGCTTACTTTAACCAAATGCAAGCTCGGTGGGAGGACAAAACATTTCAAATACCCGAGGTGGTGGATTGTAATGTTCAATTCCGTAGCTGGACTGTCCCTGCAATAAAAGAAGCACAGTTTATCAGAAAGGTCAATACAAACTTGAGAGCTGGGATCAGAGTCATGAAGAAACAAATTGAAGACTTAAAGATATAGTTAAGCCAGCAAAAAGAATTTCCTTAAGGCAGTCACACATCAAGTAAGGTTATGTTTCAAATTTTGATGGTTTTCCTTGCTGTAATCCTTCTTGAAGAATCATACCTTTCCATTCAATTTTGAAAGGCTTTGGAGCAATTGAAAAGGATGTTTAAATATCAAGAGGCCCAAAATAGCAAAATTTTGGTTGAAACTGTGTTTTTTGGAATTACACAGCAGTTTCGTAGTGCGCTACGAAATTGCTGAAGATGATGACTAACGCACAGCAGTTTTGTAGCGCTCTATGACACTGTTGAAGCTGTTGAAAAGTGTGCAACAAGAAATGCTTGTTGAGAATGCAACAAGATGATGGAGCTTAGTGAAAAGAGTCGCCTTCACTAAGTGGGCCCGCAGGAAAATTATGGCGCGAGTTCTATTTTTGGATCCCAGCAGGAGTGACCACAGCAGGGATTATCACAGTAGGAGTGACCACAGCAGGAGTGATCATAGTAGGATTGATCACAGTAGGAGTGATCACAGCAGGAGTGATCAAAGTCTATTTTTAGACTAGCTGTCAAAAATAGAAAAGTCAAATATTATTGTCTCATAATAATATTTGGACTATAAACTTGATCTTATTCTCTTGGAGCACTTCAATTTGAGCTACAGATGTGGCACATGCAACTGTCAGAAGGAAGTACACTTTATTTGTGGGTCAGTTGATTTGTTGCATGCATGACTTGAGTTAGAACTCAATTAGTTGAGTTTGGTGGAGTTGATTGTAGAGTTGATGGAGTTGTGTTCAGTTTGACTTGGTTAAACTAGTTGTAATTAGTCTAACTGCAAATAGACTAATGATGAGTTGTTAAACTAATTACTAACTCATAATGCAACTATAAAATACATCAGTTAACTCAGTTGCATGTCAGTGCATGTTCAGTTCAGGATGGACAAGTGTTAGAGGATCAGATTGCTATCAGTTGTGACTATAGTTGTGCATGATGATTTGCACAATCAGAGGGATTGAGTATGCCAATGAATTGGCCAATACCAAGAATTGTAGCCTGTGCTCACGTCCAACACAGTGTGAGTGATTATTTGCAGGTCAAATACGATTTTGGTAAACCATTCTCATCAATTCTTGAGCAGGTATTGAGTTGTGGAGGCAGGCAAGCAGCGGGGGAGATTTGGAGATCAAATCTGAGTTGTATTGTGTGTAGCATGAGGAGATAGTACTGAGTACTTGGGATGAGTATTGTACTATGTATTGTGATTCAATCAATATAATATACAGATATTTGGGGTTTTTAGCGAGATGCTTTCCCCGGGAAAATATTGTGTTGATATGTGTGATTGATGCTTCTATGTGCGCATGTTATTGTTTCCGCTTCTGTAAATTGATGATCAATGTAGAGGAGGTTATGTATTATGCATTTTCTGCTTATAAGTGTATAATAAGGATAATTTCTGTGAATATGTGTCATATTATTCAAAATTTCTACAGAAGCTACATAATCAAAACTCAGTCAACTGATTTTGAAATACAAAGGGAAATTTATAAGTAAAAGCTTTGATATTTGGCTTATGTAAAGACTCTGTTTTTTGGTAATACAGTACTGGCTTATGCTTCTCAAGAATCATAAATACTTCAATGTAATGAGTTTCTTTGTTGTCTTTTCATGTTATCTACAGTGTTATGAGTATTTGATTACTTATAAATCGCTTACAGTGCTCTAATTTCCTTCATATACTCATAAATTGCCTTCTATGTGTTTGCTGTGTTGAAATCTGAATGCCTTGACTTCTATGCAAAGCCAACCCTGCTGTTAATACTGAATCATATATGACTCCATAAGCCCAATGGATACTTGTTAGTTTTGTTTCCACCATTTTCATTTCTTAGTTGTTTCGCAAGAGTTATCCTTCTTGATCATAATCAAAAACCTTTAATCCTTTGAGAGAGCCCTCTCAGGTTGGGGAGGCTAAACCTCAGCCTAAAGTAGGTTTGATATAGTTACTTGAAGTCTTCCTGGTCTGCAGCCTTCCAGGGCCTGATTTTGAGATAACATGTTGTATGCGAAAAGTTTATTTTGTTGTTTCATGAAAAAGTATAAAATTCTAGTTTGTTGCATTATTGTGCTACAATAGCTTGCATCACTAAAAGTCTAGAATTGCATTGGCATTTGAAAAAGGAAAAGAACTCTTTTGCTTTCGAAAGTACTGTTAGATATGTGCTTGTCAGGAAATTATGAATTGGAATGCATTTTTCATTAGTTTATTTTTCCAAAAAGGTAGTGAAAGATCATTTCACTTTCATTTGCTTGGTTGTTTGCATTTGATTGTGTAGTTTCTACCCTCTCTAGTGTAGGCATTTCATCGAATTGAAAGGTTCTTGTCCCATTTAGTTGCATTTTAGGTTTTTCGAGTCGCATCACTAAGCCCTAAAAACTGAAACATAACTCAAGATCAACTTTAAAATGAATTCAATTAACCTAAGGCACATTTGACACTTAATAATCATATCTAGATGGTCTAGGCTAGAGACGTGTTCCACCATCTTTCAACCCAGCAGTTGTTGTTAGCTTTGGCATTAGACAGTGCTAGTATGGATTTGTGCTCCCCATACTATCGAGTATATAACGGGAGACCCCTCTAGGCTGCAATCCTTTATCCTTAGGAAGCTGAGTCAGACGCCTTGCGAATGTGATACACCGAACACAGCATTTAGGGAGATTGCATGCTCGTACTTCTCGGTTCACCGGGAGGTATTCTACAGTTCACGGTTGCCTGGTAATATTGTTTAATAGATCATCCAGAGAAGTCATTTGGTCTTTTTGACTCATTAAACTTAAAATATCATTCGAGCACTTGTCCTTTCGAGCTCATTTCCAATGGAAAGCAATAGATTCATCTTTGTTTCTTTATCGAATCTAAAAAAATGAAAGAGCACCAGTCTTTTATGTGTCTTAATAATTGATTTCCCACGATCCAATAACACCCTATTAGTCTTTTATGAGACCAAATCGTGAGTTTCCCTTAAAGAACATTTTAAAGCCTTGAAGTTAATTTTTCTGTTGACTAAGACAAGGTCACCATGGTTGAACCATCTAGTTCACCCAATTCCTCTTCCTCTCCTCCATCTGAGAGATTGTATGAGGGGTTGTTTCCTGAGTTATCAAAGTCACTTGAGGACTAAGGTGTTGGACTCGGAATTGTTCTGAGCATTCAACTTTTGTCATCTCGTCCTCTGCCTACTTTCGATATTGGGTCATCTGCTAATCTTGGCCCAAAATCTTCGGACAATCCCGTTCAAACTCCTGAGGACTCGCCGACCATTGATGGTCAACTTGGACTAGTTATCTACCCTCTAAATCCTCTATTTGACCATGTTGTGATATCACTGCAGCGTCCTTACAGTCTGTATGACCAGTGGGTTTTCCTTTGGAACTATCCTCCCATACTTCTTCGGTCATTCGTCCTCGTTTGTTCCCAGATATGGAACCTGAGGGCAATGCTCCAATCACATCTCCAGAAGAGTCTAAAGTTTCCACTCCACACACTATTAAGGAGGAAGAGAAGCCTTTTCCTCCTGAGGGTTTCCCCTATACCGGGGGTATTCCCGCCAGTTTGCCACCCAATTATGTGTCTTTGGCACAGTTGGTTTCAGGTACACCTAATGCTTCATCACTCTACCATAACCATGTTTGGGGGTCAGGCGCCATACCTACTTCAAGTCCGTTTATTACAAACACGACTTCCCAATAGACTTTTACCTCAATCCCGATGCAACCCACCATTCCAAATACCCTTGTATTATAAATTCTAGTTACACGTCAAGCACAACTAGCAGTTTCAAAGAATGGCTATGTTAGTTCCTCCATCCCTCTAGTCAATGGCCAAGTTGTGCCACCGCCTGGGGGGAAAAACCTGAATGTTTTTGTGGTGTTAGGTGCCACCAACATGAGTAGCTCACAAGCTCACATGGTTGGTATGAACCAGCCTTCTTCCGGTGTCATTCATAACCCTGCTGATCCTACTGGATCGAGCAATGTCCAGTACCAACAGGTTCAGAATCCTGTTGTTCTGTCTGGATTGAGCAATGTTCAATATCAGTAGCCCTATGGGGCTCAGGTCCAATACCAAACTCCTTAGGTTCCATATGGTTCTCAAGGAATGGTTAATCAACCTTACACCCTTCAGTCTGGGCAATACATTCAACCTGGCTTATCCACCTTCCAAGGTGGCTATGGCCAGATTCAATTTGGTAATTTCCTGGGCACCATTCAAGTACCCTTGCAATAGTAAGGACATCCTCTACAACAACAAGGGCAGCCTTCATTACCGCAAGGGCAACCTTTGTTGCAGCAAGGGCTATGCACACAACCACAAGGGAAAATGATCCTACAGCAAGGTCAACTGCAACAACCGCAAGGTCAACCCTTGCAATTGTTGCAGCAAACCATGCAGCAGCAGATGCAATATGATCCGCACACCACCCAGCCCATGTCCTCGCAAGGACAACCTCTACAACCCCAGGGACAAATTTTGCAACCACAGGGTCAACCCCTGCAACAGAAAAACCAACCAGGGCAGTAGCAACCCTTGTATACATATCAGAAGGGGCAACCTTTGCAAGGGCAGGGCCAAGGTCAAGTCCTGCAACAATAGGCCCAAAATCCTAATGTCTAAGGTCAACAAGTCCAGAATCCTTCTAGACAAGGGCATCAGGTACAAAACCCTAACGCCCTAGGTCAACAGGTTCAAAATCCTTTTGGTCAAGGGCAGCAGGTACAGAATCCCTATGTCCAAGAGCAACAAGTGTATCAACCTTATGCCCAAGAACATGAGGTCCAAAATCCTCTTATTCAGGGACAACAGGTTCATCACCTGTATGTTCAAGGACAACAAGTCCAATATCCATATGTCTAAGGTCAGTAGGCTCAACAACCTTTTAACCCGTATATTTCTTATCAACAACCTATGACTGGACAGTTCCAAGGTATTCAACGTCAAAATCCTCCCTATGGTCAAGGTAATCCACAATGGGGGCAGCGTCAGATGCCATATGGCCAAAACCCCCATTGTGGGGCGAAAATCCTTACTAGCAGGGATGGGCTCCTCCATTCGGACTCGCTTACCGACCTCCTATGACTTTTAACACCCAATTTCCATTCTTAGCCACACTCGAGTTGCCAGATGTATCTCGCCTTATGAATGATCCAATCCTTCATTCGCCATACTGGCCTCTAGTGTCGTCCAAGATACCAAGCGATTGCCCAAAGTTCGATGGGAATGCAAAAGAGGATCCTAGGCCCATGTGATGAAATATCACCTCTAGTGCTCGTCGAACTCACATCTTGACGATTCCATTCGTCACCGTCTTTTCCAATGAACCCTCACGAACACTGCAACCAAACGGTACATCGAGCTGCCTCGAAGTACTTACCATGACTTTAACTCTTTAGCCATGTCTTTTCTCATGCATTTTCAGCTACCGGTTCGCTATGAAACTGGCACCTATTTTCTCACATCACTTAAGCAAGATACTGCAACACACATCTCTGATCATTTCCATGAATGGAGACGTAGATTTCGCCTGATCAAATTTGATATTGTTGATCAGTTGCTCACTGAATGGTTCACCAAATCATTCGTGGCCCCAATTTCTCGTGATATAGCTATGGGTGGATGCATCACTGAAGAGCAAGCCATCACTTGTGCCCAGTACTTGGATTTAGTTTACTCTCAATCCGGCACTTTGTATGAGTTATTACCCGATGTGCCACAACCATCATCTGATCTTGCAATGTCAAAGTCATAAGTTGTACCTCCTGTCAATGGAGTTATTGGTTCAGTATCCCAGACCCCTGCTAAATCTTCTTCCAAATAGAGGTTGGTTCAAATGTTGTTCCTAACAGTTCTTCCCAAAATCCACCTAGCCCTGGTAAAACCTCAGAGGTCCACACTGTCTAGTCTACCACAGCAGACAAATCCTCAAAAGGTAAGAAGAAAGGCAAAGGCAAGGGTAAAGTCGATGCCCAAAAACATGGTCCTCCCAAATCGTCTGTTGGCGAATCTTCGCAACGGAAACCTAATTATCCCTGCCTCATTTACGAGGAAGATCACTACACTAAGGATTGTCCCCGACGGTTTAGAGTCAGTCCCTTGCTCCTAGGGGTGCCCCCTGTCCTCAAAGAGCCATTTCCGTCTCAACAGACCCAAATGGTAGACCAACCCCAATCATCTGCTTCCTTAGGATCTCAAGTGTTCATGATGAGTACGCTTATTAATGTGGCTACTAGATCGAAAGATTATCAAACTCCTACTTTGGCAGCTGGGAAAGAGAAAGAAGCTACACCTTCTTCTTCTACCTCGAGTTCTGGCCCTCTTCATATTGAGCACCCTAACCCTGATTCCGCTATATGGCCACCCTCTCGAGGTGTGCTACAGAAATCCTCGTACAATCCTAATGCCCGAGCCGCTCAACACTATAATATTGTTGAGGATTTGGCTCAGGCACCGTCAGCTATGTCAACTCTCGAGGTGCTCCAAAGCTGCCCATTACAGCGGAAATATTTGTTGTCAGCTATCGGTGGCATCGATCCCACCGATTCCAATTTGATATGTTTTGATCTAGAGAAGCATGTTCTATGCCTCCCTCATCAGATTTCTTTTCTCATTCAGGTAATCATCAATGAGAAGACCATCCACCGTACTTTCATCGATGAAGGTGCTTCCACCTGCATCATGTCAACCGCATGCTGGAAGGATATTGGTTCTCCCACTTTGAACCAATCTCTAAACACTTTGGAAGATTTCGATGGGTGCAATTCGTGACCCTTTGGTGTCCTACCTAACCTTGCCATTACTCTGGAAGGAAAGACAGTGCAAGTCGAAGTAGAGATTGTTGATGCAAATCTCAATTATAATCTTCTACTCAGCTGGAGCTGGACCCATGCTATGCATGCCGTAGCATCCTCTCTATTTCACATGATTCATTTTCCCCATCAAGGTAAGATTGTCACTGTCAACCAGTTGTCTTTCTTTGCCTCTTCCTCATCGGATGGAAATGTTTCTTCCGTCAAGCACACTAGTGCTCCCTACGAGAGTATGGAGGCAGGTCTTTTTAAAGATTCTGCCTTAATGGGGATTTTTCCACTCCCACCTCCTCATGTTTCCTCTGTCAACATGGTCTCAGTTAAATCTGATCATTGGGTCATACCTTCACCAGATGTTGTTGATATCTGGGTTGAGGTTATGTCGCTTAGTCCCACCGAAGTCAATTACGTGGAAATTGTCTCGGCTTCAAGTTCCACATCCTCTGATTCTTCTATTTTGAAGACCTCTCTCGATACATACTCTCAATCCCCTTGGCTTGGCACTTTGGAATCGCCTAATCCCTTAGTCGAGACTTTCCTTGCTGATGAAGGCATCACGTAAGTCATGTCTCTCGAGGAACCACCTTGGATCGATACTCATCATTGCTCCTCATTCCTGCCTCGTCCGACGGTTATGTCTATAGCTTTCTAAGAGTCCTCCTCTCCATTTCCACCACTGATCATGACTCATGAAGTATGGTCGGAAGTAAATTTGGGTAATATTACCCAAACAATGTCGATTGATATTTCTATCAAACCTGGTATCATTGAACATGTTCATATTGGGGTATCTTGTTCTCCGGATGAGATCAAGACTTATACTCATCTTTTTCAGGAATTCCGTGATGTGTTTGCGTGGTCCTATGAAGAAATGCCCACCATTGATCCTAACGTTGTAGTGCATGAAATACCAACTTATTTGCACGCAAAGCCCCTTCGTCAACAAGTTCGCCCGGTGCACCCTAGGAAGGTCGCCGATATCAAGGGTGAAGTTGAAAAACTTCTCAAAGCTAGGTTCATCTATCACATCCCTCTTATAGATTGGGTGTCCAATATTGTCCCAGTGACTTAAAAAATAGGTACGATCTGCATTTGCGTTGATTATCGAGATCTCAATCGTGCTTGTCCTAAAGATAACTATCCTACTCCCTTCATTGATCAAATCATTGATGAATGCGCCGGGAGCGAGATCTTTTCTTTTATGGAAGGTTTTTCTGGTTATAACCAGATCAACGTTGCACTGGCTGATCAAGAAAAGATAGCTTTCATCTGTCCGTGGGGTACGTTCACGTACAAAAGGCTCCCTTTCGGCCTCAAAAATGTGGGGCTACATTACAGTGGGCAATGTCCTATGCGTTTCACGATATTTGCAACATTGTCCAGCCTTACTTGGATGACCTTCCTGCTCATTCTCATAAGCGCCGAGATCACTCGGACCATCTTGGGTAGATTTTTATGCACTTTAGACACTATAACATTTGGTTAAACCCGCACAAGTGTGTTTTCTGCATAGAGTCTAGACGACTCCTCAGCTTCATCATTTCCAAGGATAGTATTCGCCTTGATCCACTGAAAGTCAAGGCCATTGTAAATTTACCCCCTCCATCTTCACTACACCAACTCCAAAGCGAGCAAGGAAAGGCCAATTTTCTTCGTCATTTTATACCCAATTATGTTGGGCTGGCTACAAGATTTACCCGCTTACTAAAACAAGGAACGCCCTTTGTAAGGGATGAGGTGGCCCAAAAATATTTTGATGATCTCAAGATCATCCTCGTTATTGCTCCTGTGTTACACCCATCGGATTATTAGCAAAATTACTTCCTTTACCTAGCTGCGGCCCCTAGCACTATCACTATGGTCTTAGTCCAAGACGATGACAAAGGCAATGAACATGTGATCTACTACCTTAGTCGTAATCTCCTCGACACTGAAACACGTTATGCACATGTCGAGAAGTTGGCTTTGGATGCTATCCAGGCTATTCAACGCTTTTGGCACTACATCCTTTTGAGTACGACTACAGTGATTTCTAAATGCAACCCCATGACCTATATCCTAACTCATCAGTTACTAGGGGGGGAATATTATAAATGGATCATGATCCTGCAAGAATTTGATTTGGTATTTACTACTGCCAAATCTAAGAAGTCTCGTTTTCGCCTAATTGATTTGTTCCCTTCCCTCTAAGTCTCTTCCTGCTAGTGCAAATGAACAACTTCCAAATGAGACTCTTTTCCTAATTAGCACCCTTAGTCCATGGTACGATGATACCATCGTGTATCTCCAGACTTCCACATTCCATTCTGTGTTGACTAAGGATGATCACCAAAGGATTCAGCATCACTCACAACCGTACCATATTATTGGTGATAATTTATACCGTGTCAGTGTCGATTCAGTTCTTCATCGATGCCTTACGATCGAGGAAGCTGAAAGAGTTCTCAATGGTTGCCACTCTGGGGCATGTGGTGGTCATATGTATGGTTACGCTACCGTTCAAAAAATCCTTCGCACTGGCTATTTCTAGCCGTCTGTTTTTAAGGACTGCATCCTTGCTGTTCGCAAGTTTCATGAATGCCAAATTTTCCAACGCAAGATGCGTGCCCCACTCACTCACCTACACCCTGTCATTACCGTTGGTCCCTTTGCCAAATGGGGCATTGATTATATGACCTGTAACCCTCGTTCGGTCGGGGGGCATGGCTATATTATTGTCATTGTGGACTATTTCACCAAATGGGCCAAAGCGATGCCTACATACTCTGCAGACGGTAAGACGGCAGCTCAATTCCTTTTTAACCATGTTATTTCCAGGTTCGGTGTACCTCAAGCCATTGTCACAACCCATGGCTCCCATTTTAGAGATTACCTGATGGATGAGCTGACATTCGCATTGGGCTTGCGCCATGATGGCTCAACCCCATATTACCCTCAGTTCAATGGCCAAGTTGAAGCCGTGAACAAGGTTTTGGTTACAATGCTTCAGTGTACTATTTGGATGCACAAGTCAAATGGGCATCTCATTCTCTTTTCAGCTTTGTGGGCTTACCGAACCTCAACCAAAGACGCAACTAGTTTCACACCATCCCAGTTGGTCTATGGTCTGGAAGCAACATTGTCGATCGAATGTGAGATTCCTTCACTCAAGTTAGTTGTTTAACTTCTCCCCGAAACATCACCTCGGGAGGAACGCCTCTTATATTTAGAACGACTAGACGAGACTCGTCGTCTCGCTGCCTTAGTCATTGAAGCACAAAAGAAACGGGTAAAATCCCATTTTTGATCAGTCGGTCTCTCCTCGTGCATTCTCTGAGGGTGATTTGGTCTTATTATATGACCAAGCTAATGACAAGCTGGGGGCAGGCAAGTTCGAACCCATGTGACATGAGCCCTACATTGTGAAATGTGTTTTGCAAAAAGGAGCCTATAAGCTTATTGATTATGAAGGAAATCCTTTGGATAAGCCCCGAAATAGGATTTACCTCGAGATGTATTATTCTTAGGTAATCTTGCATGGTCACTTATGTACATTAGTGTGTCATTCATTTTTGTGCAGTGTGGTTTTTTGTGTTAGTTTTCAAACAACTTTCTCGTTTACTATGTTTTTCTTGCTTTGCAGATGTCTGCGACTCCTCACATGGGTTTCGCTAATGGTGTTTGTCATAGTAACCAGAACCTATCATCCACAACATGGGCTATTTATGACCCTAATGGTGATTTGATTGACCTTCAAGGTATTTGTCTAGGTCGCACAACTAACAACATTGTTGAATACAGTGCAGTCATCGAACTGTTGTCAGAAGACATTGATCTTGATATTAGAGAGTTGGTTGTCAACCTGGATTGACAGCTTGTCCTCCTTCAACTCAGTGGGCAACATTCCATTAGAAACCATCAAATATTGAGAATGTATCTCTGTATTCATCTACTGAAAAGACATTTTGATTACATTACATATCATCATATTCCTAGACACATGAATACATTGACAGTTGCATTAGCTAATTATGTGTTGGATAGACATTTACGAAACATGTGAAAAGATAAAACAAACCATTTGTATCATAGTAGACAAGAAAATATAACATATATACATATATATATATATATATATATATATATATATATATATATATATATATATATATATATATATATATATATATATATATATGTATGTATGTATGTATGTATCGTGATAATGTTTGAAATATCAGAACCCCAAAAAATAATATGTGTCTGAAATAACATTGGCGGCTCGCAAGCCTCATATATCCATGGCACGCAGGCCTCAAAAAATATAGGTGTTGGACCTAGGAACTAATCAGCATGGTGATCGTGGTAGCATGATACGACTTGTGCAACATGTGTCAGCAGTCGGTGGATCTGATCTGAGACTCCCACAGTGTGTCTCTGGTATTGACGTGGAATGTCTCCTACCCTAGCATACTCCGAGATACCACGAGTCAACCCCTCAAGTTTCCTCGCAATCTCCTCCTTTTTGTGACTCCCTTCCTGATAAGGAGCGACAACATCAATCGGGTGGGGGACGCACCTAGCTAGTAGGGACATCCCAGCAGGCCACTCTGGTCCAACGTCTGCATAAAAAATAGAAATGTTATAAGCACATATATACCAAAAACATTTAAAAAAAACTCAAAATTAAAAAGTTGATTTTTTTACCTTCATTGTCAAAATCCTCCCCATCTAGTAAGGGCATATCCAGATCTCCACAAAAGTCGATGCCACTGTATGGCCAATCCTCCAGGATAATCTTTTGTCATCGTAGCCATGAAAAGAATGCAGGTTGGTATGACATGTGTTGACCCCCCAGTGATCATGGGCATCAAATGACTCTAGCAGGCCATATGTGGATCGCGTGGCATAGGAGGATCCACCTCAATCAATTGATATTGGAACAGTGGCTCACGTTCCAAGAAAAAGGTCACGAGCATAGATCCAAAGAAAAATAGCTTCAAATTCCCCACCTTAGCATTTGAAAACTGGCACTTTATGTTGGTCTTCATGGCCTCAGCCCAGTTGAAGATCGTAGGAGTTGTACAGTCAATAGCATACAAGAACTTCAACTTGTTGGTCTCATGTTCTGCCTGGGACCCCACCACTCTGTTGATGGTCAACATAAGCACTCTCAGTGTCAAATCCCGAACACTAGAAATCCCTATCTTCCCATTCTTGGATTTCAAGGCCGCAGATCAGTGTTCAGCAAGCAATGAAGATATGCTTGCCCCAATTGGTCGTGACCCATACAGGTTCACTGCTTCCCCTCTTCGGGACAATCCAATGATGAAGTATATATCTAAAGTTTCCAACTCTAGCTCCTGGTCACCTATGACTAATATTTCCCAATTAATTTCCCAAAGACTAATCAGGTACCAAAGCAAGTCGAGCTGGGCCCGCATCCCTGGCGTAAGAAATAATTTGAGGAGCCCGCAAGCCCTCAAAGCTTCCAGGCAATTTGGATCATTCATTGCATAGGTGTCAACATCCTCATGTTCCTGTTCTTTCCAGCCCACCATTTTCGGCGATTAATTCCTACAAAAGCCATTAATTTGAGTCAACAATCATGCTTGGCCCATAAATTTTGAGTTTTAACAGTAATTTTTGAGGAAATAGGGTTTTTCCCCATTCACGGCGTTGGCACGCCTATTTTAAAAACAGTTGTGCCAATGGCATGACTAGCTTTGTTAATCATCCTCGGCCAGTGCAATTCTGTGCCCGGAAGTCGCACCGATCAAGGGCAAAAAAAATTTCAAAACCCCCTCAAAAAACCAAAACAATGGTTAAAAATAAGGAAAAAGGACATGAAAATGGAGCTCGGGGCTTTAGCTCTTACCTATAACTGATGGCTCGGCGAATGACCTCCCGGGTCTCCCGCTATCTGCTACAGAACAATTAGGGCAAAAATGAGTAAAAGTTTTCACAGCAAGGTAAAATGGTAAATGGTAAAAATATATTTACTTTTCTCCTTTTTATTCATTTTTTCATGAAAATATCAGGTTTTTGTAAATATTTTAACCTATTTTGCCTCAAGAATTGGATAATACACTTTACCTTTTTGCACCACGACGAGTGATGGATGTTCAATGATGATGATGAGCCACGTTTCAACTATTTTCTTGACTCGTTAATCTCATATGAAAATATTGCCGAGTATTTTCCCTTTTGACTCGTAAAAGAGAATAAAATGGGGGGTCCGCTTTCAAGCTCTTTTTCGACCTTTTAAAAGCAAAAAGATGGCTGAGCCCTTGTCATTTCAAACTCATTAATAGATTCAAAATGTCATGCACCCAGTATAAGTTTACCCCTTTCTCAGGCTGGGAGGCACTGTTTACAAAAAGGGTACTCCTTGACTAAAATGGTCAAGTGGTTCTCTCAAGTATCGTTTTCTACCATTTTGGGCTCGAGAGACACAAACATATGAAAAGGGACCATGTGGAGTTTTCTTTTCCGTGTCTTTTTCAAACTCTCTAAACATGAAAACGATACCAAGTTACACCTTTGTCAGACTCGTTAAACTATTAAACGATATCAGATTCGTCATCATGACGAACATGAGCTTCTCCTTCCTAGGGCTTGTTAAACTTACTAGGTTGGATTCGTCCAAAGGATGAACTTACAGTGCAGGCATATGTTATCCCCTTCAAGCTTATGATTAAAAAATAATTGGGGTACCTTCCATAAATGGTGGGGGGAAATTTGGAAATCTATCAGTTGTGTCGGCAGCTCACTCTTGAACATGACACTTCTGCTTCATGTGGGGTTGGGATATCTTCCTCTATATCGTTGACCTTCCTGGTTTGGGCCATTCATTTCTGCCTTCCATCTGATCTTTGCCATGTCATCATGACCACCAATCATATGGATCCAAAAGTTGCCAAACTTCCAGTTGTGTCGCCGATATGTTCAAGAGTTTTCCTTCTGCAGTTATGTTTACCTTTGATTCTTTGTATCTTCCAAAATCATTTTGCATCCTTTCTTCTCGTTTCAATGATGTGGGAAACATTATGGCCCTCCTTCGACACGGTCACTTTCCGTTGACTTCAACTCATTATCTGGGAAATTGACCAAGAGACTCCCTTCCACTACCTTAGAGCTTGCAAGCCCTGATGGCAAGTTCTTCACACTCGACGACAAGTTCACATCATTGGCTTTCAATCGAGTGATTTCGCAGGTGTTTGACTTCAGTTCCTTTCTTCACATTTCATGGATTGTGTTGATAGTACCTTGAGGACCATTGTCATTATTGGTGGTTTCTCTCGCACTTGTTAATAGTTTACATCATTGAATGGTAATCAAGCGACTTTCTAGCATGTTCGACGTCAACACATCTATTCACATGTTAGAACTTGTACTTTTATCCATTCGTGTTGGAGCGCAAGACCCTGGACTCAGATCACAAAATTCCAAGTTGCGAAGTGATATGACATGGTTATGATGATATGCGTGTCTCTTTCATATGGATGGTTGTGACTAGACCATGAGTTATCACATGTGATCCTTCTCATTATTGGATGGTTGCGACCATACCTTGGTTTCATTATGATCCTCTTTGATGGATGGTTGCACCCATACCTGGATCCAGTTACATGATCATTCTCTAGATGGCTGCGTCCATGCCATGACTCATGTATCATTTGATAGAGTTCTCAGTTATGTATATGTATCTATACTTTCTTGCAGGTTTTTTGACGACAAACTACGGTTCCCCACACTAATTGATAAAGCATTTCATCCCTCACTATAGTTTGGCCTTCACACTTTAGGGGGCATCTGTTACACAGCATTTTGTCACTATCCCTGTACTCCCCTTTCCTTGATCTTGGAGGACTTCTACAGTGAACCCTACATGCTTTCCCTTCATGAAGACACCCTCCTTATGTCCCTCTTCATGAGCAGATCAATTCCCTTTTGCACCATTTCCCCTTAAACTTTTGTTTTTCCAAGTTTACAAGACCGGTGCTAATGACCCTTGTCTTCCCTACACCGATGTGCAGAGATTAGAACTGCCCCTAGAACTAACTGGAGCGACTGAGTTGTGTTCCAGTCACGTCGATCCTGCTATGGAAAGTTTTTTACAATTAAGAGTCGAAGCTTCCAGCTCTAGAAGCTTCGTAATGGAAATCTGGTAAATGGTTTGGCCGGATGGGGTCAAGGATGTTAGTTTAGGCACCTTTCCCCTATAATGATGGAACTACCTCAAGGGATAAGACCTTCTCCCATCCATTCATCCTATATAAACCTCCCTTCTTCCCGAGCAAAAGCTAGTGTTAATGTTGGTGTGCTAGTGCTATTTTGGTTTGGAGTAAAACAGCAAGCTATTCATAGTTGTAGCTATCTAGTTGTGTGAGGGAGAAGTGTGATTTGGTTTGGAGTGAAGCCTAAAAGGAAGAGCCTTAAAACTATCATTGATTGAGGCCATCATGGAATGCTAGCAGAAGTGTGTGGGAACCTGGTCTTGTCAAAGGAGAACGGAAACGTCAAGACAATGGTTGTAATCTCTCTTTGATTCAATATATATGCAACTATCGATTGATTTCCTACATGTTTTTTCATCTTACATATTCATGGCTTAATGTTTCTTGACTTGTTAAGTAGGTTGAATTACAATTTTTCTATTATCACGGTTGTTGTTTGTTGTTGTTTACTTGTTTTAGGTGCTTGAAGAAGGAAGCGAGAGATAGCTGGAGCGAGAAAGCAAGGGCATCATCAAACGGGATAATCATACTAAGAGGTAGGCCCTCTTAATTGGTTCTAACCTAAGGAAATATTCCATAGAATGTATATGTTGTGGCTAGACCCATCATTGGGCTAGAGGAATTTTTTGTGTCCGCACTTATAATTTTACTTCACCACAAATTGGCAACTCTGTTGGGGACCCAATCCTTTTGTTTGTCTTGGATTTCATGATTTCATGTGAACTTTCCTAGTTCCACTTTTTCCCTTTGGTTCTATGTCTTTTCTCCTGCTTACTGGCTTGAGTATGAAATTCATAGTAGCAGATTTGGTCCCTGTTTCAATTTTTTTTATTTTTTCTGGACTCCCTCGATCAGCGTGCTTAATCTGCTGACAGTCGCGTCGATCAGCGCGAGTTGCTGAGAAACAATTGGGCTGACCAGCCACTGGTGCTTGTTTTCAGTTAGGCATTCACGCCGATGCTTGTAAGTGAAGATTAGGGTCTATCCCCATTCTTGGCCAGCGTGTTTTTCTCTTATGATTTTGATCCCGTAATCCTTTTAGATCGTTTTCTACCTGACTAGAAAGCTGCTTTTCATTTGGTTTTCTTTGCTTGTTGGCTTATCATCTTTCTACTTGATTTCTTGAGTCATTGGGTTGTCAGTGACACTAGGACATCTTGATTGTCGTCCATTCGGCTGTTTTTGAACTCAGAAAGTCAAGTTGTAGGTGTGTTTACTTCTTTCACTTCGTTTGCTGTCCTTTTACCACTTTGACCTCTATTACACAGGTTTGAAAAGTTTTTGTTTGCTTATCTAAACCTTTCTTTTTCGGCATGGATTATGTTTCTTATCTTGTTGTTGGTAAAGTTGATACTTCATTAGTCTGAATGATCCTCTCTTTTTCATGTTTTCATTTTCTTGAAGAGCTGATTGTCTCGAAAAAAAAATCATTGAAGTGTTGTATGCGAAAAGTTTATTTCGTTGTTTCATGAAAAAGTATGAAATTCTAGTTTGTTGCATTATTGTGCTACAATAGCTTGCATCATTAAAAGTCTAGAATTGCATTGGCATTTGAAAAATGAAAAGGACTCTTTTGCTTTCAAAAGGACTGTTAGATATGTGCTTGTCAGGAAATTAGGAATTGGAATGCATTTTTCATTAGTTTATGTTTCCAAAAATTAAGGTAGTGAAAGATCATTTCGCTTTCATTTGCTTGGTTGTTTTCCTTTGATTGTGTAGTTCCTACCCTCTCTAGTGTAGGCATTTCATCGAATTGAAAG
The DNA here is from genome assembly GCA_031772625.1 of Pinus tabuliformis. Classification (NCBI taxonomy): domain Eukaryota; kingdom Viridiplantae; phylum Streptophyta; class Pinopsida; order Pinales; family Pinaceae; genus Pinus; species Pinus tabuliformis. The sequence continues at coordinate 792,422,172 of CM062805.1, forward strand.
GGTCTTGTCCCATTTAGTTGCATTTTAGGTTTTTTGAGTCGCATCGCTAAGACCTGAAAACTGAAACATAACTCAAGATCAACTTTAAAATGAATTCAGTTAACCTAAGGCACACTTGATGCTTAATGATCATATCTAGAAGGTCTAGGCTAGAGACTTATTCTGGCGTCTCTAAACCTAGCAGTTGTCATTAGCTTCGGCATTACATAGTGCTAGTACGGATTTGTGCTCCGTGTACCATCAAGTATATAATGGGAGACCACTCTAGGCTGCAATCCTTTATCCTTAGAAAGCCGAGTCGATCGCCTTGCGAACATGATACACTGAACATAGCATTCAGGGAGATTATCCGCTCCTACTTCTCGGTTCACCGGGAGGTATTCTGTAGTTCACAGTTCCCTAGTAATCCTGTTTACCTAGATCATCCAGAGTATTCCTTTGATCTTTCTGACTCATTAAACTTAAAATATCATTTGAGCACTTGTCCTTTTGAGCTTGTTTCCAATCAAAAGCGATAGAGTGATCTTTGTTTCTTTCTCGACTCTTTAAAAATGAAAGAGCACTAGTCTTTTATGCATCTTAATAATTGATTGCCCACAATTCGATAACACCTTGTTAGTATTTTCTGAGACCAAATCGTGAGTTTCCCTTAAAGAACATTTTAAAGCCTTGAAGTTAATTTTTCTGTTGACTAAGTCAAGGTCACCGTGGCTGAACCATCGGGTTCACCCAGTTCCTCTTCCTCTCCTCCGTCTGAAAGATTGTCTGAGGAGTCATTTCCTGAGTTACCAGAGTCAATTGAGGGCCAAGGTGTTGAACTCGCAATTGTTCTAAGAATTCAAACTTTGTCATCTCATCCTCCGCCTACTTTCGATACTGGGTCATCTGTTGATCTTGGCCCGGAATCTCTGGACAATCCCTTTCAAGCTCCTGAGGACACGCCGACCACTGACGGTCAACTTTCGCGGACCTTGAACAGGCTAATCTACTACTTACTTGCCTCAAAGATTACTCTTAACCCAGCAATTACTCAGATCGATCTAAGTGTTCGATAACTTTAACATACAACAAGATAATCTTCACGTAAATAGTCAACATCAATTGTGTTCATATAACAACATAAATCGTGTAGAGTTGTGCATCAATACATCATTATTTCACAAACCCATCACAACATAATGCGCATTCATATAAACAGAAGTAAAGAGATAAACACAGGTATTTCTGCAACAATCTTCTTTATTAATATTCAGTCCAGCTTACAGAATCAAACTTCCCTACACACTCTGCTATAAGGATCCACGCACTCAGTTGTGGACTCTACTCTGGGCCTCTGCGCACACAGTTAAAGAGCCTTTCTTCCTGCTCTTCTCTACTAACTCTCTAGACTTCTCCCATAGACAAAACTTCATTACTTGCCTTAGACATCCTAAGTACACCTATTTATACAATCTCATGGTCTGTGGACCATGGGTAGATCCTCAAAAAGCCGACTCAACTTACATAAAGAATGGTAAAACCGTTTATGATTCTTTAACTAACTATGCGCTCCATGACCACAATTTGTGGAGAATTTACATCTTTATACAACAAAACTTGGTCTTTTTCCCCAAAACTTGGGATTTTTCCCCATAATTGATCGTAGGGGACCCCATCCCAACAGGCCCCCAACACAAAGATCATGACTCACCCTCGATTCACTCATTTTGTGTGGAGATCTTACTGCAAAGGTCCCCCAGCTTCACTTATGCAACTACTACTTCAGTTGTGCTCTGCGTGGCTGCCTGCTTGATCTCTTCCACCAGCTGGTCTGTGGCTGGTCCTGCACTGCCTTGCTTGATTTTCTGATGCGTACTCTACAAGTTCGTCAATTTCTCTTGAATATTGGTGGAGACGATGTAGGCCTCATCCAACCAGGGCCCCAATCTAGCCTTAAGAATGGCCTATTTCTTCTTTGTTGCTTCCACCTGTGTAACCAGCTGCTTTGCCTCTTGCAGCTTGGCAAGGTGTTGTATTGTAGCAACAATGCACATCATCACCCTCACTTCATTATATTGTTGCTAGAGCTCACATACTTCTGTATTTAAGACCTGCAGGGTGGGATCTTCCTGTAGGGCAGTGACTACCTCCATAGCTTGCTCAAATAGCATGGTCCAGTCCACCACCACAGCATCCACTGTCGCAACTCCATCTTTCACAGTGGCTTTGCAATGTTCCCTTCCCTTTAGTAGGGTTGAAGGCTGTGACTTGAGCTCCAGTAAGGTTATCTTCAGGTTCAACTCAAACGGGACTCTAGCCACCTCTTCCTTGGTGTCACGCATGCTCGTAGCAAGTTTTCTAATCTTTGTCTCCAATGGTGCATCCTCCAAGATATGCAGTTTCGGCATCGTTCTGCATGCTTTTGCCACTGCGACTGCGAGTTGGGCACTCTACACCTAAATTTTCTCCTTGGCCTGCAACGCCTCTGACTTCTTAGCTAACATATGTTCGTTGTTCACTCTATATTCACTTATGAGATTGAGTGCACGCTGCTCCCGAGCTCTGAACTCTGTTGTCACACCTACCTATAGCGTGCGAAGGTACTCATTAGGGAGTGCGGCTAGGTTGAGGCTAATATTCTTCAAAGAACTTACGATTCATTAGCCACCTCTGCACTCAAGGATACATATGGCAGCGCGACTGCCCATAGATCCAATGATCGAACCATCTATGCTGCTTGAGTGGTCCCTGGTGCCAAACTCGTTGATGTAGCGCTGATCTTCCCTGCACCTACCTGGATCCTACTCATCTAAATCTACAACTCGCGCATATCCTTCTAAATGGTACTCAACATCTATTAATGCTACTGTTCGAACATCTGGAATAGTTCTATCATGGTGTCACGCACCTTGTTGCCTATTTCGTCCAAGTCACCATTCGTCAGAGTAATCAGATCCAGTGACGGCTTTGTCGCTTTTTATTTCTTTTGCAACCTTTCTTTTCCTTGTTCCATGTACCTTTTGATATGGAAGGGAGTGCTCTACTCATCCTAACCATCGTCGTGCTGCTCTGACTGCTCCTCCTCCTCTGTTTGGGGTGAAGGAGACTTACCACTACGCTCGAAGCCATGCTCTTCTTGTTCGGCCTGCTGCTTCGTGGTGCACTCCGCTTCCACCCAGGCCTTCTCCTCGACCTCTTTTCTCCACTTCTCAACCAACTGTTGGACCTTCTTCTTTGTTGCTTCCTTCTTCTTCTTTTCTATGGATTTGCTGGTGCCCACAGCCAGATCGGATGGAGTATGCCAATCTGTTGGCCAGTGCTTGATGACCTCCTGAATAGCATCTTCTATAGCGAGGTAAGGTAGGTCAAACCATTTTTGCTTCAGATCCTTCCGCGCCTAAATGTATACGCGGTGGAAGTCAACTTTAAACTTCACGTACTATGAAAGTTGCTCAAACAAGGTTGGTGACAATCGTGGCTTCTGGTTGATGGCCATGCAAATGCTCGCCTCCATCAGAACCCAGAAGACTTTAGTCTTTGTGATGCATGCAACGTCCTTTGTTTCCGAGAGGGATGTAAACTATGTAGCCTCTAGCAAATCCTTATCCACGGGAGGAAACTAACTATCCTCCGGCAAATCCCAAGCGACGAGCACAATGGAGAGCAACAACCACAAATAGTGGAATGTTTTATTTTCATCTTGTGCCTCTCAATAGTTTGCAAGGAACTCACTACAAAAGTAGCACGACCAATTTAACTACACGCCCTCCGTGCACTCTGAAACTAGTGAAATAACTGGCATCGGAACCTCGTCCGTGCGGAATTTTCTCACGATTTTTCTAGCAAGGATCTACGTAGCAATTTTAATAGCGGGGTCGGTGATTGAGGTAATAGATTACTCGCCCAGCTTCTTCATGAGCTTGAATTTGTCCTTCATTTTCTCTGTGAGGTCGTGCTCGCTCATCTTTCTGCTAAACTCCTTGGTCGGATTCAACCCCGAGTGTAGCAACGATGTGATCCAATGGATTAGCATATCAATGATAGGGATCTGCATGCTTAGCCATAAGCATCTGTCACGTACCAAGGTCAACAACTTCTTGATAACAATAAGGATTATGTTGGAGCAGTGGTATTGGGGTACCCGTAACAGGTTCAGCAACCCTAACTGATTCACTCTGTGAATCCACTCCACAGGCTCCATCGCGGTGACACCTGATTCTTTGTAAAAGACCCTCTTCATATAGTTTTTTTTCGCCAAGTGGGGGAACCTCTCGTGGTCTTCCAAATCCCAATCTTCTAGCTTGAGATGGGGAATCTTCACCAAGCGCGGACCTTCAAAAGTGATGTTCTCCTGTAACAGGGGTGTATTGAGGAGGAATTTCCCTACATATGGGTCCTCAGGGACCTTCATTTTTCCCTTGCGTGGAGGGATATAATCCAGCAACTTGGATATAGGATCCACCCCCTCGTTGTTTATGTCCTCCACACCCTCTTCAACCTTCAAATCCACCACTTTCCCCTTATCCTTAGCGCTTGATTTTTCTTTCTTCTGGGCCTGGGTAGCAGCATGCTTCCTTGATGACTCGCGCACTAGCATGGGCTTATTCTACTTATCTTTCTTAGGTTTGGGGACTTCTCTTATTAGTGTAGGCTTCAACCTAGGCGACCTCGGTGTCGTAATCACAGTCGCTGGAGCCTCCATGCTCATTACCTCTAGAGAAACTCCCTTAGAGGCGACAACTCCTCCAGCACTAACAGTCTCTCTTGATCTATACATCGTGCTAAGAATAAACCGCTAGGTATCCTCGGGTAACTTATCAAATACAGAACTAGCGACTAAATCAGCGAAAACCTGAAGATTCATAAAGAATCGACAGGTCAACATAGAAATTCTAAGGATGCAAAGTGTTTTTAGCTGGACGCCCACGCTTAATTTATAGGCGAATTCAAATTCAAATTCGACCATTCCCCCCAAAATCCGTCCATAAATACTGAATTGGCAGCAGATTTCCAAAGATTTCACTCTTAAATTCAGCCTTACATGTCACCCCCCCTACTCCTCTTAACCGTCTCCTCACTGTCAAATCATGAACAATGAATGTAACAGTCACTTTCTGGTTGTGTTGTGTGGTCTCTCCCCCTATAGCATTGCTCCCTTCGTGCTTCTTCTGGTACTATGACATCATCTTGTTTCGTGCAGCCCCCATGTCACATAGTTCTACAAACCGAGTAGTGTAGTTTATAGTCCCATGCTCCCTTGCAGTTGCCTAGAATGCTAATATTGTGTTATCGTCATGCAATCATTGGGTTGGATCCCCAGTGTATGGCTTCAATCAGCTTCCATTTACCCTTCCCAGAAATGGGTCTCCATTCAACTTCGCGAGCTGAACTGCTCCACCCTCTATAATTGCTTTGCTAACATATGGCCCCAACCAGTGCATCTGAAATTTTCCTATAAACTTATCAAACTTACTGTCATATAATAAAACCAAATCATTTACCTTGAAGGTGCGTAGTTTGATGTGTCGATCAGGCCAAGATTTTTCACGTTCCTTCTAAACCTGTTGATGGAATCCAGCCAAAAATCTATTTTCCTCGAGCTCCATTAGTTGCACGAGCCTTTCCTCTAAGGCTATGTGGTCTTCCATTCCTGTGAAAGTTTCGATGCATAGACTAGGCATGATATACTCCATAGGCATGACAGCTTCCACGCCATAGACCAACCTAAAAGGTGTCTAACAAGTAAGCTTTTTACAAGTGGTTCTGTAAGCCCATAACATTGCTGGTACGCGCATGTCCCAATCATTTTGTTGTGCATTGCAAACCTTCGTCATTTCATTCTCTAATATCTTATTAAAAACCTCAACCGTTCCAATTTCCTGAGGGTGATATGGCATACTCTTATGATGGTAAACCTGGAACTCATATGTTAGCACATTTATCGTTTCATTGAGAAAATGTGTACCGCGATCACTCATCAGTACCTTTGGGAAACCAAACCTAGTCAACACATATTCGAATAGAAATTTTGTTTTCATTGCCCCTATACATTCCTTCACAGGCTTGGCCTCTACCCATCTGGTCAAATATTTGGTCGTGGTGATCATATACCGCGCACCTGTTTTCTTGCCTAGAGGTTGAATCAGTCCTACAAAATTAATTGCCCATTTCTCAAACGGCTGCAATGACACCTGCGAATTCAAAGGCAACTCATCCCTCTGCGATGGCCTACCTGTTCTTTGACATGCATTGCATGCCCTACAATAGGCTTTAGAATCCTTATGCAGCGTCGGCCACCACAACCCAGAGCGCAAAATCTTCTACGATGTTGCTTTTCCTGCATAATTCCCTCCCGTAGCTCCTCCATGAGCTTCAGTGAGGATATTGTTCCATTCAAAATCAGGCACATAACGTCGAAGTATCTCATTCGATCCCATCTTATACAAATGCCCCACAATTACAAAGAAATATGTCGCGCGCACCACCAATTCTTTCTTTTTATGACTGGTATATCATTCTGGAGTTGTTCTTGTAGTCAAGAAATGGATAATATCCATCAAGTGATTATCCACTACATGCACCGTGAAGAGCTGCATGTCAGGCAATCCTTCCTCCAAATTAGTAGGCTCCTCTCCTATTTCAATGCGCGATAGATGGTCTGGCCCTGCATTCAATTTCCCTGGCTTCACAATTACCTCAAAATCATATTCTTGAAACAATAGCAGCCATCTGCATATTTCCCCCCCAACACAGGCTTATTAACTAGATATTTTAATGCAGAATGGTTTGTGTACATCTTGAAATGTCTACCTAGTAGGTAATGTCTGAACTTCTGGAGCACATACACCATAGCCAAGCCTTCGCGCTCTATCGTCGAATAATTATTTTCAGCCTTAGACAACTTCCTACTTGCAAACGCTATAGGATGATTGAGTTCTCCTTCGCCATCCTATGTTAGCACTGCCCCCAACACAATACGTGAGGCATCCACATGCACATGGAATTCCTTCTTCCAATCTAGGAAGACTACGATTGGCGCGGTGACCATTTTCTCCTTCAGTACATCTAGGTTGCATTGACATTCTTCATCCCAATAGAATGTAGCATCCTTCTTCAGTAGCTTTTTCATAAGCACGGTAATCTGAGCATAACTATTGATGAACTTCCGATAGTACCTAGTGTGGCCCAGTGTTGCACACAACTGTTTAACACTTCTTGGTGCCTCCAAATTAATTATTACCACGATCTTAGCAGGGTCCACCATAAGTCCTTGCCTGCATACCACATGACCCAGCAAGATTCTGAAAGGGACACAGAACAAGCATTTCTTCAATTTTAGCGCAATCTGGTACCTTAAGTATGTATCCAACGTCAATCACAAACTGGCTACATGGCGCTTTACTAGCCCAAACATTGTCCAATCATCAAAATATACCTCTAAGAACTTGTGAATAAATTATTTGAACACCGCAATGACTACAAGTGAGAAGATCGTTGATGCATTCTTAAGACCAAAAGGCATCACTATATACTGGAAACATCCCCATTCTATCGTGAAGGTGGTCTTACTCTTGTCTTCTAGTGCGATCGTAATCTGGTGGTATCTAGAGAACCCTTTAGTGAATGAGTAGGCCTCCTTCCCTCCAACATTATCCAGTACTTCATCTGTGAACGGAGTTGGAAAAGGATCATGAACGCAAGCATCGTTAAGCTTCCTGAGATCTACGCAAATCCTTATTTCATCCTTCTGCTTCTTTTCTTGAACGACCATTGGACTCACCCAATCAAATTCCTCCACCGGTTCAATAATACCTGCTACAAGCATCTTGTCCAACTCCAAGCGGACCTTTTCCTTGTATTTGGGATTAAGGCAATATGGCCTTTTCTTAACGGGCTTCGTGTCCAGTTTCAAAGTTATTTTCATCACTCCCAAATCGCCTATGATGCCTTTTAAGTCCGAAAATTTGGTAGGAAATAAGTCCTGATATTCACGGAGCAACTCAACGACTTTATCTATTGTAGCATCATCCCAGTAATCTCCAATATTTGCAAACTTCGGCTCCACCTCTATGCCAATGTTCACTTGTCTAGTCTTCAATGGTGCAGTGATTTCTAGATTTTCTATCTGTGGTCCCTAAACTTCGCGGTGGCCTTTGGCCTTTACGATGTTAATATTCCTTGGATCCTCATTATCTTCTTCAATGGTCACATTATAGCACTCCAGCACATGGCGCAGTTGGGTGCTCCAATCTGGTTGAATCAATTCTAAAGGATCCTATGGTATTCTGGAGATCGTTGCCTTAACTTCCTGTAGCACTTCGTCAATGCTTTCAAACCCATCCTCAAAGTTGAAGGTCATAAAAAATCCTTCTCTTAAGATGTCCCACTCCACGGTACCATGGTGGAGCTCTATTTCCAGGTACCAATTCATAGGAATGATGTCCAAAGTGTGACAGAAAATATGCACCCACTCTGGCTGCGGCTCCGTTCCATAAACCTTAGTCCATTTTTCCAAATGATCACGTGGATAATTTTTTCCATCATATTTTTCAATTATCCAAACTTTCTGACGACCAAACCATCGCATCATTCTTCTGTACTCGCGCCACTCACCAAAATTTTCTTTATGCGTACCCCACCACTGGGCAGGCGTAGCGCATAGTGCCAAATCCAACGCTTGGAAGCGATGCTTCTCAGGTACTTCCCTTTCAAATGCATCCAAAAATTTATCTACATCAGTCAAACCATCATAATAAGGTAAATTTCTTACCTCTGATGACACATAACACTACGATTTAGTCATCATATTACAGCACAGCGTAGATACTTCGTGCAATCTATTATGCCAATGTTCTAACTCTTCATCTGAATCTGATGTACAAGAACTTTCGTGGTCCCATGCAATTTGTTCATCAGCTATCGAATTAACCCAATCTTGTTCTCGCGTTGTTATTTTATAGATCTAGTCCAAATCATCATCGCTTTCCTCATAGTCGAGGACCGATCCAGTAAAGCACGGTCTTTCTGCAGGGTCCAATGGAACTATAATGTGGAGCAAATTTCTTTCAAACGACATAGTCCGCTTCTTCAAATTGATGACCCCATTCATGTAGATAGCCCAATCAATTCCCCGAAGCGCGAGGTATAGATTGTTGTCATCAACAATCTCTATCACTTCAAAATCAGCCAACGCGCTCACACCTTCTATATCTACGGTCACTCCATGCAATCTCCCCATAGGGATAATCTTTTGTTGATTTTCCATTCATAACTTAATCGAAGACCCCTACAATTCTGGTCTCCCCATTCTTTCCCATGCCTGTTTAGGCAAAACATTCGCATCAAACCCCAGATCCAAAATAACTTGATCCATCTCATAGTCTCTTGTTTGCGCGGTAAGCCTCATCTCGTGCCCTGTTATCGTCTTGTGTTTGCCTATCTTTCTGACTGCATGGTGTCCTTTAGAGCACCTTCCTTACCAGCACACTTATTTATCAGTTCTTGTAGCCCTTTCACGGCCTTGTTGTCGCACAACAGCTTCATACAAGTCTCCAAGAAAGTGGTAAGCATGGAGGGGTCAACTTCTTTAGATAGCTTGTCTTGACTTCCTGAGGTAGAGGCCTTAGCGAAGATTTTCTTTCCTTCCATTAACATTTCCTTTGCACGCTCTAGATCAAACCCAACCTCCTTTCTCGAGCCTTGCGAACCCACTCACTTTCTTCAGGTTGCTTTCCTTTATCATCACCAGTCATCATTCCACTTCACAGCACAACATTCACATTGGGATCCTCCTGGTGAGGCTCAGCCCTCATCATCTGTAAATTCTGGGTAGGTTGTTGAGGCTACACCTTCTTCTCCTGCAAATTATCTATTATTATAGGTCATTCTTCTATCGTGTGGTCAAACTAGGTGCAATATCAGAACGACGGTCACATCTGGCTTGTACACTCCTGCGCATAGTGTCCTGGCACTCTACAATTGTAGCATATAGCTTTTCCTCGACCTCTACCAGGTCCTCCTCCTCCTCGGCCTCGTCCACGCCCCTGATATCCTTTGTACACTCCCCCAGTTCCTTGATCTATAGGCCAAGTTTCTAGTTGCATTCGATATGTGGGTGTTCTTTCCATCATCAATTCATCGCTACGGAAGTTACGCTTATTGTGGCCCACCGATTTACAGAAATTGCAGAATAACTATTGTGGCGTTTGTATAAATTTCTGCAGCAAATGACAATTATCTGTAACTTGTTTTCGAGCTACTTGATAGATAATGCACCATAGCTTGGGCCCTGTACTTGGTCCTAGGAAAGCCTCCTGTCTGAGGGGCATTGGCCCTCCCCCTGTAATATAATTCACGAAAATAGGGCAGTGATATTTATCATGCCCCTGCCTTTTACATTTTAGGCACCAAACTTCTTCGCACACCTCCAGCCGAGCGGATTTTTCCTTCTTCAAGCTCTGCAACTCCAAGCAGAGGTTCTATAACCCTGCATGAATCTGTTGAACTCCCAAATCAGTGTCCTGGATAGGTGTCTCATGTAATCTCATCACAATCTCCATTGCTTCCACCTAAGTCCCTATATTTTGTTGCGATAAAGCAACCCTTAGGTGGGGTTGGAGTGAGGCTACAAACCATTCGTGGTGTTGGCTATCTGTGAGATTCATGTTAGCTTCGTGGATGTAGCACATTAGTCTTTGATCTAGCTCCCAAGGTGTTTCACCAAGCCTCATCATGATTTCCTTGAATCCAACGACTAATTGCGATTCAAACTTGGGCCTACCAAATTCCTTATTCTAAGCAGTCTGTCCTTATTCTAAGCAGTCTGAGTGTCTGCTAACGATGTCAATGGGTTATCGATGCAGTACTTAATGTACCATGTCAACGCGCGATCTTGTAGAGCAGTAACTAACTGTGCCTTCTTTATATGATCATCTGTAATATTATGTGTCGTCCATATAGCCTTCACAACGAACCAAAACTGATTCAAGTCCTCACTTCCCAAGCCCTTGAAAACAGGCAACTTCATGGTATTCGACATATTGAACGGTGGCGGAGGTGGTGGTGGTGTGGGAGAAGGTGTATGTTGTGGAGGTGAAGGTGGAGGTGGTGTGGGCAGATGAGGTATTCACGGAAAACCCTATTTTATCAAATGTATAGCGCTTCGTGATGAGGCCTATACCGCTCCCTCGTCGTCACTCAAAGGAGGTTCTATCAATGGACTTTATTCAATACCTGCTCTTTCCTGATTTCTAAAGATTCATCCACTTCGTGTAGATCCAAACATCAAGGCATTAACATAACCCGCTTTTCACACAAGAGAATTTTAATCCAAGTCTTCAAAGATTTCAAATAATTACCTCGCGGTCCCTTGAAAAAATGTCGTTCTGCTTCACTCTAGCTAACTGAGGTATCAACCACGAATTCTATCACAAATCCTCCTATGACTTGATCAAGATGGTGATCGACAGTGCGCATGATCTTATCTTCAGAAGCTTCCAACCTTCGCACTAGCTCTGAGGTCCACACTATTGGACTGTCAAGCCTCCACCTTCATTAGTCGTCTGCCAATTTAGCGATCCACTCGTACAGTTTGATCGGGAAGGTGCGGAAGAAGATTTCGTGTATTTCTATGTATAGATACCTGTCCAACCATAGTTCTTTTGTCAAGCATGGATTTTTGTTCTCTTGCGCCGCAAATTTGTGGATCTTTCTATCCAACCACTTCTCAATTTCTTTCTTTGTCAGACCCAAATGATGTGACATCACACATCTCTTTATGTAGATCATGGTCTCGGCAACGGAACCATTTTTTGGCTTAGTGGGTCCTGACCCAAGTTGAGAGTTAGTTGCACCAAACAAATCCCTACACTACTGGCCCTCTTGGCATCAATACATGGAGAGCGGACTGAAGTCTCACCCAAAGCAGTATGGGGGGATGCTGGAACCCAATTTCCGCACCCAGAGATCAGTGTGATGTCGTTTTATGCCCTAAATCCGCCTTCACACAGATCTATAATCCTTTATGGCTTATCGGTATAACTCCCTTTAATCAGCCTCTAGACCTCCAGAAGGTCTATGACTATCTTTCGCAAACCTTGAACAGGCTAATCTGCTACTTACACGCCTCAAAGATTACTCTTAACCCAGCAATTACTCAGATCGGCCTAAGTGTTCGATAACTTTAACATGCAACAAGATAATCTTCGCATAAATAGTCAACATCAATTGTGTTCATATAACAATATAAATCATGTAAAGTCGTGCATCAATACATAATTATTTCATAAACCCATCATAACATAAAGTACATTCATATAAACAGAAGTAAAGAGATAAACACGGGTATTTCTGCAACAATATTCTTTATTAATATTCAGTTCAGCTTACAGACTCAAACTTCCTTGCATACTCAACTGCAGGGGTCCACGCACTCAGTTGCAGACTCTACTCTAGGCCTCTATGCACACAGCTGCAGAGCCTTTCTTCCTACTCTTCTCTACTAACTCTCTAGACTTCTCCCATAGACAAAACTTCATTACTTGCCTTAGACATCCTAAGACACACCTATTTATACAATCCCATGGTCCGCAAGCCATGGGTAGTTCCTCAAAAAGCCAACTCAACTTACACACAGAAGGGTACAAAAAAACTTGGGCTTTTTCCCCAAAATTGACCCTAGGGGACCCCATCCCAACAATAAACTAGGTAAACATTTTTAAAAAATATATTCTAAATAAAATTTTGCCCTTTCAATTATTTAAAATTTTAAAAATATAAAGAATTGAGCTTTGTGATTCGTTTAGGGCCAACGAAATTCGCTTGCAGTAACCTGTTGTACTGTTCAACATCCCCCCATTTTAATATATTATAAATTTCCTATGAAATTTATTATATTAAAATAGGGACCTTTCAATTTTAGAAAAATCCTATAATCAAAGTTTAATACTTATGCTTTCTAATTAAAACCCAAGTATTAAACCTTGATTATCCCAAAAAACCAAATTAAATAACCCACGGAACCAAGAATTATTCTTAGGCTTTAAAAAACCTTAAGTAATAAATAATATCGGTTATTTGATTAAAAAAACAAAATAAATCAGAGTTTTTGATCTCCTAAGGTTTAAATCCTCGCAAATTTTGACACTTCGCTATACCCCGCATCGCAAATAATACGAAGTTTCAAAGGCTCAAGACCCCTCCACCAAAATCCATTACGATAGCGATTAGACTGGACCCATGGGAAAATATACAATACAATCCATAAGTCCTCGCATGCATGACTAACGCAAAAAATTACAAAGAACTTAAGTTTTAAGCCTTAATCGATAGCGATTGCGATTAACCTCGAACTCGATGGGATTCGAAAATTCAATCCATAAAATCACGCGTTCGCAAACTATCGCAAAATTTTAAAAGCTTAAGTCCATACTCCTACTGAACACCGATTGTGATATGGGATTAATCCTGGACCCGACAAGATTATAAAATCCATTCCATAAATCCCCGCGTCCAGAGCTATAGTAGTTTCCAAAAGTCCATGCCCCGCTACATACGGCCGATTGCGATATGTGATATACTGAACTCGTTGGGATTATACAATGCAATTAAAATAAATATCACCTTCGCATAATCGAAAAGTTCCAAGATTCATGCCTCATTTGAATTGCAATTATGATATCCTTCCACATCCTGATTGCAATATGATGTCAAGAATGACGTCAAATCCACGTCATCCTTCACGACAGCTACCACTTCACCCGCCATGTCATCTGCCACGTCACATCATGACATCATTTGTGACATCACTGCCACATCACCCCGAGACCCCGCAATCGCAAGTTTCAAAGGGAAGTGGCTTATAAAAAATCCTTCACCCCAACCAATTTGCAATTTCGATTAGGCCACCCAAACCCAATCGAATTATTCACACCAACTCATAAATCCCCCGCGGTCATGCAATCGCAAGAATCACAATCTCAATCCTTTCGATTATGATTTGCGATAAGCCCTAGACCCTATAATAATTACATGTCAATTCATAAAAATCTCGCGCCCGCGGCTATCACAAAAGCCATGAAACTTAAGCCATTCCTCCTCTACCCATTCCGACTGTGATTTTGTCTTATTCGAATTTTCGTCTATTTCAATAAGGATTCTCCTTGCTTGAAATATGACGATAATTCAACTCCTGGCCTAAAAAACAATTGCGGTTTTGCGATAAGACTGTAAAGTCCGACTTGTCTTACCACAAACCTCACTCTGCATTACTTTCCATGATGGTTGTATTTAGAATTTATTGTGCGCTACATTTTTCCTAATTTCCTGCAAAACGTGATTTGTTTCAAATAAAACTTGCTTATTAGTTTCATTGATTTCCAATGTATCGATTCCTATTTTTCTTGTTCATGTTCATGACAGAAGAGGATAGTTGTGCTGACAAGCAGCAGTTCAACTAAAACAGACAGACAAGCATCCATATAATCTGATGGAACAAACAAAGTTGATGAAGACAGTAAATCACATTTAGAAATTTCCACCAAAAACTGTTTTTCTTTAAGCGTTGTTGAAGGGATCTGTTTAAATGCCTGAACACTCTACACAATAGATTCAGTTGTTTTATGTTATTTAAGCTTACTTATTGTATCAAATAAGGGTCCTGAATTTTATGAATAAAAGCTTACGAAAGCTCGCACTACTTTACTTTCATCATTTTCTCAATAGAACGACTGGAACATTGTTTAGGAATTTTCATAAAGAATTTTGAGAAGTTGCATTATTGTATTCCTGGAATCATCTTTGTGGGAAGGAATAAATTGTTGCTATTTATTTTATGACTTGAGCGAACTGTATCTGTTATTTCTATCATTATACCTCTATTTTATTCATAGGTAAATAGTAAATTTATCTTTTCAAATTGCTTATTACTTAATATTTAAAGAACAATGTTACATGTATTCACTACTGATCATGTTGCCATTAATATTTTTATACATGTTAAGAAATTTGCTTTGATATTCTAAATGTGATATGAGTTTACACATTATTTTGATTAACTATTTAATCAAACTAATCATATTGAAATAGTTTAATTTCCATTAGTGTTTGAGCAATCTATATTTTCATTTACTGAGGAAAATCATCATAGATCGCATCTAGATAAAAGTTAAGCAATCCCAGGTTATAAAGTAGATTAATGCATATATGTTTCCATTTAATTCATTGCTGCAAATCCATATATTTCACTTCATTATAAGCATTACACACTCATTCAATCACCTTTCATTGGGAAAATGGTCCCATACAATCCAGTCGGAGCCACTACCTAAACAGAAAAGGAGTTGTCTTAAGGTCCGGACCGGGTGGTTTTCCCCCAATGTTGAAGAAGCAATTTTTGAGGCCTCAACATAAACCTAAGTTTTGCAGCCTTGGGCCACGTGTTGGCCTCGAAAGAAGTTTGTTAGAGAAAAGTGTTAATGATTGTGATGAATTTGAGCAAGGACGAGTCAATCACAACACTCTTAAGCGTCGTCTCCTTAGCCTGTCTTTGGGATTTGCCAACTCAGTTCTCATTGGTAGATTATTTTTTCCTGTGAAGGTAAGTTCCTTTGGTTGTTTTGTTTTTTTCTTCTGGTCAGGATACCCATCGTGGTTGGTCTTTCCCGGGATTCTCAGCTATATCATGAGGTCGTAACATTCAATAATCTGGTCACAAATGGCCCTAAATTTCAAAAGGCTCCTCCTTCAAAATTCGTCAATAATCTTGATGATATCCCATTTAATTCATTACTGCATTACACACTCATTCAATCACCTTTCATTGGGAAATTGATCACATACAATTCAGTCAGAGCCACTACCTAAATGGAAAAGGAGTTGTCTTAAGGTCTCGATCGGGTGGTTTCCCCCCTATGTTGAAGCAGTGATTTTCTAGGCCTCAACATAACCCTAAGATTTGCAGCCTTGGGCCACATATTGGCCTCAAAAAAATTTTGTTAGAGAAAATTGATAACAATTGTGATGAATCTGAGAAAGGATGAGTCAATCACAACACTCATAAGTGTCGCCTCCTTAGCTTGTCTTTGGGATTTGCCAACTCGGTTCTCATTGGTAGATTAATTTTTCCTGCAAAGGTAATTTCCTTTCGTTGTTTGGTTTTTTTTCTTGTGGTCAAGAAACCCATTATGTTTGGTCTTGCCCAGGACTCTCAGTTATATCATGAGATCACAACATTCAATAACCTGGTCATAAATGGCCCTAAATTTCAAAAGGCTCCTCCTTCAAAATTCATCAAGAATATTGATGATATCCCAAAAATAGTGATTTCAGCACCAAAAATAGTGATTTGAGCTTAAAGAGCATCAGGATCTAATATTAATAAGTGGGCAATATTTCATAGGGTCTCAAGGGCTTTATCTGGATCACTAGAACCATAACTTCCCTATTGTTGTTCCAGTCTGGGTTAAGTTATCGATTTCAACCACTACCACTATAACCTGTTGGAAATAATACTGAGAGGGGGGGTGAATCAGTATTATCAGATCAATAATACTTTTTCAATGCTCAGAAACATATACGCTACTTCAGTTAAGCGAACCAGCGTGTACACGCTACTGTGTCTAAAGAAAACAGCGTATAACCAGAAAACTTATAATTCAGTTAGTTTATCTTCAGTTAAGTGCATCAGGTCATTATTCACCATATTAAGAGTAAAAAGATGCAGTATAATAGAACAGATCATCACACAAAAGCCACACACATGAACACCATGATGTAAGGTGGAAACCCAATGTGGGTGAAAACCACCTGCTGCAAGTCGTCTCTATCTTTCTTTAATAAGAACTTCAATTTACAATCTTTTGTACTGGTGCAGCCTTATACCAGTACGCAGGCTACAACCTGCAGAAGGCTTCAACCTTATCTCGTTCTCCAAACTTCCTTGGAAGGGAGCTCCAACCCCCTTTGCTCTTGTACTAGCTAAGATACTAGTACATAGGTGCTGGGCTACAATCTTCTTTCCTTCAGGTACCACTTTTCATCAATTTTCAGATTGGATATTCCTGAAGCACAACATTACAATCTGAAGACTATGATTCATTCACAAATCATTGAAGCATAAAACAACCAATACTAGCATCATCAATCTTTGAATCACTGAACCACTGAAACCCTGTCAACACCTGTCACCAGAACACAGAGCAGACTACAGAACTCTGTAATATCAGTCAGACCCAACTGCAAACCCAAAAATCATGCTTCAAAAGATATACGCTACTTCAATGAAGGCAACCCGCGTATACACGCGGTTTTACCGAAGACAACCTGCGTACAGATCTAAAAATAACTTTTCATAACTTGCAGCTGTACCAGATATCAGTTATACCCAGAATATAACATTGCGTCAATATGCAGATCTAGAAATACGCATAATCAACCATATAAAGATAGTTCATTTTAAACCATTTGATCCCGATCTCTCCTTAGATCTTGTTCTCCATCAACCGATGAGATCTCTCCTTAGCTCAGATCAAGCAATACATCATCAACCAATAACCTGCACACTGGATCTAATACTTCATCAGATATTCAAGACTTTTCAGATACACTTGCCTAATGATTTCCTTCTCCTTATATAGCCTTAGGCCTTGTTCAATACCAAGAGCCAAAACCATAGAAATCCAATACCATCATCCTTAAAACTAGGGATCAACACGTCCGTCGAGACACCAAGGTCCAAAACCATAGGCACAACTTCCAAGGAATAACCGCCATGGACCAAAGATAAGTTTTCCACATACACGCGCTTTTACTGAAGCCAACCAGCGTGTACACGCGACTTGGTATATAGCGAACCTGCGTATACGCGACTTGGTATATAGTGAACCTGCTTGTATACACGACTTGGTATATAGTGAACCAGCGTGTATATATTTTTCTTCATACTTGTAGACTAATCATCAATTCCTTGCTGCTATCCTTCTGCACTATGATTTGTTGTCAGTGTGATTTGCCATCAAGGACAATACTTGTCTCATAATGCCAACAATCTCCCCCTTTGGACTTGATGGCAACAACACCAAATCAAATCACTCTCCCCCTTTGTCATCAAGGACAATACTTGTCTCATAATGCCAACAATCTCCCCCTTTGGACTTGATGGCAACAACACCAAATCAAATCACTCTCCCCCTTTGTCATCAAGGGCAAAGGGCTGTGCTCCCCCTGAGTACATGCTGATATCTTGGCTTGGCTGTGCTGAAACATGCTCCCCCTGACTGTAGGCAAGATCTGCAAAAGATGTTCTTCAAAAGAACCACGACTTATACACCATAAGGGACCTTCCTATGACCAAAAGACTCAATACATACATCCATACTCCCAACCAAGAGGGGATACATCAGAAACAACCAATTATATTACATCATTCATCCCAGGCATAGTAGGGAAACCAACATAGGCCGTTACATGTCCTTGACACCATAAAAGAGATATCACAGAAGAGATACATGACATAGAGACAACAAATCTAGACCAAGACTTATGAAAGTCACAAGCAGCATCTGATACACATCTTTTAGATCAGCAACCAAGATTTCCTTCTGAGCTCCTTCTCCTGAAACCAACAACAGTTGTGTACTAGAACCAAAAGCATCTAAATGCCAACAATGCTTTATGAGACTTTAATCTGCTCCCCCTGAACCTGTGCCTGCTGCTCCCCCTGAACCTGTGCCTGAAGAATTCTGGCATACCCATCTCAGACTTTCTCCGACCGGAGTCTGCCCTTGTTGTTCAGAACTCCATATACGCGACTTCTCCTGCAGAAAACGGCGTATGCACGCGGATATTCTTTCTGCAACACGCGTACACCATACACGCGACTTTCCCAGCATAAATCGGCGTATATACGCGGATATCCCTTACGTAACTTGCGTATACCAAATTTTCTGTAGAACAGACAAGCTTCAACAGCAGGATGAAGCATCAACTACTCCCAGCTTTTGTCTGAGATATTCAAAAGTTTCCCTGGGCAGTGGTTTTGTGAGAATATCAGCAACTTGTTCCTTAGAAGGAACATACTCCAACTTGACCTTCTGCTCAAGCACTTGTTCCCGAAGAAAATGGTACTTGATTGGTATGTGCTTGGTCTTTGAGTGCATGACTGGATTCTTTGAAATGCTGATTGCACTTGTATTATCACATAAGATAGAGACTGGTGAAGTGCAAGTGATTTGAAAATCCTGCAAGGTCTGCATCATCCAAAGAAGTTGTGTGCAACAAGATGCCGCAGCCACATATTCTGCTTCAGCTGTAGATAAGGCAATTGAACTCTGTTTCTTGTTGAACCAAGATACTAATCTGGAGCCCATAAAGAATGCACCACCACTTGTGCTCTTCCTGTCATCCACGCTTCCGGCCCAATCTGCATCTGTATAAGCATGAAGTGTGAGATCTGTATCTCTAGGATACCATAATCCATAATTTTGTGTCCCTTGAAGATATTTGAAGATTCTCTTCACTGCCTGAAGATGAGTCTCCTTTGGATTTGCCTGAAATCTCCCAACTATTCCGACTACATGCATGATGTCTGGTCGGGTACCTGTCAAATAAAGCAAACTCCCAATCATGGATCTATAAGTTGGTTGATGAACTGCTGTTGATTCATCATTTGCACTGAGGCTGCATCCTGTAACCATGGGTGTACATACTGGCTTTGAATCTTCCATGCCATACTTCTTCAAGATCTGCTTGAGGTACTTGGTTTGAGACAAGAAGATGCCTCCTTCATTTTGTTGGATTTGCAATCCAAGAAAGTATGTCAATTCTCCAAGTAGTGACATTTCGAATTCTTTCTGCATAACCAAGGCAAAGTTTTGACTCATAGTCTCTTCATTGCTGCCAAAGATAATATCATCTACATAAACAACAAGTATTAGCAGTTTGTTATTTTCAATTTTTATATAGAGATTGCTATCTGCTGATCCTTTTGAAAAGCCTTGTTGATGAAGATATTTGTCCAACCGATAGTACCAAGCCCTTGGAGCTTGTTTGAGACCATAGAGAGCCTTTTTCGATCTTCATACAAGGTTTGGATCATTCCCAAGAATGAAACCATGTGGTTGTTCAATATATACTTCTTCTTCTAAGTCTCCATTCAAAAAGGCTGATTTCATGTCCATTTGAAATACCTTGAAGTTTTGAAAGCTTGAGAGAGCAAGGAACATTCGGATGGCCTCAAGTCTTGCTACAGGAGCAAAGGTCTCTTCAAAATCTATCCCTTCTTGCTGCGCATACCCTTTACAAACAAGCCTGGCCTTGTTTCTAATTACTTCTCCATTTTCATTCAATTTATTCTTGAAGACCCATTTTGTCCCTATGACATTCTTATCTTTTGGTCTAGGAACTAGTTCCCAAGTGTTGTTCTTTTCGATCTGCTCAAGTTCTTCATCCATTGCTTTGACCCAACATTCATCTTTGCATGCCTCTTTCACATTTTGTGGTTCAGTGGAAGAGAGTAACGCCAAATAGCTTGAAGCTTCTGCAATTCTTCTTCTTGTTTGTATTCCTGCTTCTTTCTGCCCCACAATCTGAGATTCTGGATGATTCTTTTGAACATATCTGGATGGAGTCTTCTCTTCTATTCTTGTCTGCTCCTCTGGTTCTTCTTGAGGTTCTTCTTCTTCTTGAGGTTCTTCTTCTTCATCATTCTGCCCTTGAGGGTAGCCTTCATCTTCTTCAATGTCTTCATGATGAACTTGCCTAGGAATATATCCCTTCTCATCAACCACTACATCAATGTTGTCAACAATTCTGCCAAGTCTTTTGTTGTAGCACTTGTATGCTTTGCTATGTGGAGAATAACCAAGAAGAATGCCTTCATCTGCTCTTGGTTCAATTTTTCCAAGTTGCTCATCAGTATTCTTAATATAACATTTGCTCCCAAATATTTTGAAGTGCTTCACCGAAGGAGTCTCACCACTCCAGAGCTCATGAGGTGTTTGAGTGCTGTTTACTCGGACATTTGTTTTGTTAAGAATAATAACCGCAGCATGTGCAGCTTCACCCCAGAAAGTTGCGGGAGTACCTGATTCATCAAGCATAGCACGAGCCATTTGTTGGATTGTTCTGTTCATTCTTTCCACCACCCCATTTTGCTGAGGAGTTCTAGCTGTAGAGAATTCTCTTCTTATCCCATGTTCTTCACAGAAATCGAAAAATTCGTTTGAGGTAAATTCCCCACCTCTGTCAGATCTGAGGCACTTAATTTTGTGTCCTGATTCATTTTCAACCAAGGCTTTGAAGGATTTGAATTTTTTCGAATGCTTCATCTTTGTGCTTCATAAGTCCTAACCAGACAAACCTGGAGAAATCGTCAATGAATAATATCAAGTATTCTTCTCCTCTAGGTGTTCTTTTTCTGAATGGACCACATGTATCTGAATGTACTAGCTCAAGAGGCATGCTAGCTGATCCTTCCTTCTCTAGAAAGTTAGTTCTGGTTTGCTTTCCAAACTGACAAGATTTGCATATAGTGTTGTCTGGAATTTTGATATCTGGAAGACCACGAACTGCCTGATATTTGCATGCTTTCCTTATTTGTGAAAAGCTTAGATGCCCCAACCTTCGATGCCATAGCCAGTGTTCATCATCCTTGCTCAAATAGCATTGTTGTGGTCCTTCTTCAAATATGTATAGATTATTTGGAGTCCTTCTTCCTTTGATCACTGTTTTACCTGTATCAAGATCACGAACACAACATCCATTTGATCTAAATATTACCTCTGTTCCTTGATCGCACATCTGACTGACACTCAGAAGATTATGCTTCAATCCATCAACATACAAAACATTTCCATCTTTGACCTTCTCTTTCAATGGAGCCACACCTTTTCCTTTTATGGCTGCAGAGATATCGTTTCCAAAAGAAACTTTCTTCCCCTTTTCTAATGCGGTATATGACTCAAGCTTTTCTTTGTCCCCTGTCATATGCTTCGAACATCCGCTGTCAATGTACCATAGACTTTCTTGACCTTCTGCATAAAAGGCTATCCCACATCTTTCTGGTTGTGGTTCCTTTATTCTCCATGTTCTGACATTTGAGTTTTGCTCCTTCTGAATTGTCTTCCGGAACCTGCTCCTGCATTCAGAGTCTTCATGACCAAAGTTATTACAAATAGAGCATTCAACTTCATTTTCAAGAACCGAAAAGTTGTTATAAGTCCTTTTCATGGTTTCAGTCATTCTCCCTTGCTTTTGAGCTTCTCTAGTCATGATTGTCTTGTATGCAACACATTGAGCTGCTTTGTGACCGAAGTTATGGCAAGAAAAGCATTGGCCATTAAAGAAACTTCTGCGATAATCAGATCTATCATCCAACCGATTGTAGCTTCTATTTATTCTTGGAGCAAATTGGGAAGATTTTACCTGTGGCTGATTGTAGCTTCTGTTTGTCCTTAAGGCAGTTTGTCCCCAAATTTCTTGATGGTCTTTATTTGTTCTTGAGGTAAACTGTCCCTGATTCACCTGATTACTTTTATTTGGCCTTTGCTCGCTTTTCCTTGCTGCATCAAGATAACTTTTAGAGGTAGAGGCTTGAGATGTTTCTCCATTATATCCAAGACCTGTCTTGATCAGAGGAGATCGCTGCACATTGATAATCTCATCCAAGGTTTCAGATCCTTTAACAAATTTAAGATTAATAGCTTTTGTTTTCTCAATCTCTTTTCTAAGACCAACAATTTCACCTTCTAGTTTTTCAAGATGTTTTTCCTTTTCATCAATTTGAAATTGTAGAGTATCAATGATCATATTCTTTTCTTCTATACATCTCTTGAGTCTAGTAATTTCATCATAAAGGTTATCCACATCTATAGCATCCATATAATCATCATCTTCAAATGCCATTAACAACTTATATTCATTACCTCGTTCATCTTCATCACTATTCGATAGACCATCACTATCTTCATGAGTGTAGTAGCTTTTCTTATTTGCACTCTGTTTCTTGTTCCATCTAGCAGGTTCCTTTCCTTTATCCTTATAAGGACATTTTGCAGCATAATGACCTACTCTTCCACAAGCAAAGCATTTAAAAGGTAACTTACCTCTGAACCTTCCAGAACCCCTTTGAAGATTTCTGACAAAATTTGATTCTTCTTCCTCGTGGTTTGCTTCATAATAATCTTCTTTGCCTGATGCCTTGAAAGCAGCTTCTCTTCTGTCTGATGGACCTCCCTTTCTCATTTCATAAGCAGTTAGAATTCCATGTAGCTGAGACATAGTAAGAATTCGTAGATTTTCTTTTTCTTCTATTGCAGATACTTTAGATTCAAACTTGGGGGAAAATGATCTTAGAACCTTTTCAACCACTATAGCCTCTTTTATTTCTTCACCCAAATTTTTCATACAATTAACAATCTCATCTACCCGAAGAAAATAGTTAGCCACACTTTCATCATTATACATCTTGAGAGTCTCATACTGAATCCTGAGAGTTTGAAGTTTAGCACTCTTTACCTGTTCATCTCCTTCATAGCTCGTGAAAATTTTGTCCCATATCTCTTTTGCGGATTTGTAGTGCATTACCTTCATGAATTCCGTTTGGGATATACATCCTAATAGGGTATTGACTGCTTTCGCATTTGTTTCATACTTCTTTTTCTCAGCTGCATCTGTAGGAGTAGCTGAAGGAAAAGCGTAGCCTGTTTCTACGATGTCCCAAACTTCTGTACCAAGAGATTGAAGATAGGCAATAACTCTTACCTTCCAATAATTGAAGTTTGTCCCATCAAAAACCGGTGGCCTGATTGATGCTTCTCTCTCGTAGTTGCTCATGATGAACGATCTACCTTCAAGCGATCAAGCTTCTCTGAAGGACCTGCTCTGATACCAATTGTTGGAAATAATACTGAGAGGGGGGGTGAATCAGTATTATCAGATCAATAATACTTTTTCAATGCTCAGAAACATATACGCTACTTCAGTTAAGCGAACCAGCGTGTACACGCTACTGTGTCTAAAGAAAACAGCGTATAACCAGAAAACTTATAATTCAGTTAGTTTATCTTCAGTTAAGTGCATCAGGTCATTATTCACCATATTAAGAGTAAACAGATGTAGTATAACAGAACAGATCATCACACAAAAGCCACACACATGAACACCATGATATAAGGTGGAAACCCAATGTGGGTGAAAACCACCTGCTGCAAGTCGTCTCTATCTTTCTTTAATAAGAACTTCAATTTACAATCTTTTGTACTGGTGCAGTCTTATACCAGTACGCAGGCTACAACCTGCAGAAGGCTTCAACCTTCTCTCGTTCTCCAAACTTCCTTGGAAGGGAGCTCCAACCCCCTTTGCTCTTGTACTAGCTAAGATACTAGTACGTAGGTGCTGGCCTACAATCTTCTTTCCTTCAGGTACCACTTTTCATCAATTTTCAGACTGGATATTCCTGAAGCACAACATTACAATCTGAAGACTATGATTCATTCACAAATCATTGAAGCATAAAACAACCAATACTAGCATCATCAATCTTTGAATCACTGAACCACTGAAACCCTGTCAACACCTGTCACCAGAACACAGAGCAGACTACAGAACTCTGTAATATCAGTCAGACCCAACTGCAAACCCAAAAATCATGCTTCAAAAGATATACGCTACTTCAATGAAGGAAACCCGCGTATACACGCAGTTTTACCGAAGACAACCTGCGTACAGATCTAAAAATAACTTTTCATAACTTGCAGCTGTACCAGATATCAGTTATACCCAGAATATAACATTGCGTCAATATGCAGATCTAGAAATACGCATAATCAACCATATAAAGATAGTTCATTTCAAACCATTTGATCCCGATCTCTCCTTAGATCTTGTTCTCCATCAACCGATAAGATCTCTCCTTAGCTCAGATCAAGCAATACATCATCAACCAATAACCTGCATACTGGATCTAATACTTCATCAGATATTCAAGACTTTTCAGATACACTTGCCTAATGATTTCCTTTTCCTTATATAGCCTTAGGCCTTGTTCAATACCAAGAGCCAAAACCATAGAAATCCAATACCATCATCCTTAAAACTAGGGATCAACACGTCCGTCGAGACACCAAGGTCCAAAACCATAGGCACAACTTCCAAGGAATAACCGCCATGGACCAAAGATAAGTTTTCCACATACACGCGCTTTTACTGAAGCCAACCAGCGTGTACACGCGACTTGGTATATAGCGAACCTGCGTATACGCGACTTGGTATATAGTGAACCTGCTTGTATACGCGACTTGGTATATAGTGAACCAGCGTGTATATATTTTTCTTCATACTTGTAGACTAATCATCAATTCCTTGCTGCTATCCTTCTGCACTATGATTTGTTGTCAGTGTGATTTGCCATCAAGGACAATCACACACCATGGGTAGACAACTAGGGATTTGAAAATGGAACCTTATACTCATATTTACTTTACATTTTTAGGAGATTGCCAAGTGATATTCTAGACGAGCTAACCTAAATCTAAATTCATTTTACTATAGACTTATGTCTTTTTTTAATTTACTGTAAGAAAAAAATTTAAACGATTTTTATTTTTTTTAATTTAACATTATCCAATGTTACTGATCCAGATATAACCAGAAATACAGAGATGTAGTAGAAATAATACTTCAGTTCATTAATGAAAAATATTGAAATATGCTTACAAACAGAAATGGAAATAAACCAGCTAGGGCGATGGTAGCTTATCTCTGAGAAGAGATGTGGCGGCTACATGCCTCTGAACTGTCTTACAATGAGGCTCAAAGGCCTATTTATTGTTGAGAAACAATGGAAAACCATAAACATCCAAAAACCTAACCCTAGGAGATGAAGCGCCAAACTGTGGGCCGCATTTTGGGTAAATTGGTACATCAACTTCCTGGGGTCATAACTTTGGCATACGATCTCTGTTTGACGCGCACAATACCTCGTTAGAAAGATATATCTAAGGACTACAACTTTCTGATGAGAAATATTGTTCCATATGTCGTTTAGGGCCTCAAAATGGATCCAAAAGTTCAGGACCCAAAAAACTGCTAAAAATAGTAAATTGTGCTACAATTAAGGAAACTGAAAAAACTGAAAGAGATAGTTGTGGGGGTCCAAGTGGGATAGGTGGGTGGCCACCAACATCCACTTGGATCATTCCTCCCCCCTTAGGAAGCAATGGTCACCATTGCGTTGAGTTCCTCCATGATATGAGGAAACTTCTGCTGAACTTGGTCCCTAGTGAGATGTTCTCCAACCTCTGATGTGTCTAGTAATGGTGGGAAGCATGGTCAAGGGCAGTCCACATTGAAAACTCGGTGAAATCCAGGGAATGGGGGAATGTTGTGTTCCAAAGTATTGTTTCCCACAGCCTTGGTAATGGTGTAAGGACCATATCGGAGTGGTTTGAGCTTCTAATCGGCTCTTGTAAGGCGTTCTTGCTGCAAATGCAACCAAACTTTGTCGCCCACCTAAAACTTGTGTGGCACCTGAAGCTGATCACGTCGCGGCTTGTAATTTGCATTTTTTACACTAGAATAGTGATATATCAGCCTGTTGGATAAAGGTGCTCCAGGAGTCAAATCGAATGAATGCTTGACCTAACAGTGCAACGGTACCCCTGTGGGTGAGGAGAAGATGTTCATGTATTCTCTCATGACCGTATCCATCTGTTGTTGTTGTTGCGTAGAGGAACCCTTTGGGAGGTTCATGGATGTGGTGATGATATTCCCCTTACTTTCGGAGAAAACCAGATATAAAATGAATTTCCTAGTCTTAGAGATGAGTTTGTTGCATTTCTTAGCAGTGATCAAAGAAGTGGATGTAGGTGGGGCTACCTCCGGTATCCTGTATAATGTATTACACAAAGAAATAATAACAACGCAAGGCCTTGACTCATACATAGCATGTTGCCTCCACAAGTATGGTTAGTCTAATAATACATCACAAACATCAAGCGGTGCAACATCACACAATACCTCATTGGTGAAGGGCTTGATGTTGTATGGAAGGCAACACTGCTGGCGGACTCGGAGATTTCATCCTTGGTAAATCCACTCGATGTTGTATGGTTTTTGGTGTGGTATGGTTGGTAGTCCTAGCCACTTCACGACCTCTGCTAAAATGAGGTTTTGTTAGCTGCCACTGTCGACAATGAATTGAAGCGGTGAACCCTTCACCCACATCTGTGAGTGGAAAAGACGCTCCCCCTCCTCTGGATCTTCAGGTTCATTCTTCTGGACCTTGGTGGTGGAAACAGTGGCACTAGGCTTTGCATCTTTGATTTTATTCCCTTTGTCATTCCCCTTGTCGGGTTCTGACTCAGGGTCGTAACATGCATCTGATTCTAAAGCCTTCAACTCGGCCACCAGTGACTATTTGGTCCAACAATCACTTGTGTTATGAGTGGGACTCTTATGGAACTCACACCACTTTCCTGTGTCCTTCTTTGACTTCGTGGTGTTGTTATTTTCTTGCAGCTTCGATGGGTTGTCTTGGGCCACCCCGCCTTGGCTTTGTCCTTTGTTCTTCGAATTCGCAGATCCAAAGTCTCACTTCTTTTGTTTAAACTTCTGCTCGATCTTGACAGCTTATCGGTACACCTTGCCGAGCAAGGAGATGTCCAGGAACTCCATCTCATCTTGGATGTACCTATATAGGAAGCCGCGGTATTTGAGTACCAAATGAAGCTCAGAATCCTTGATACCCAACTTTGTGCGAAGGGTATGAAAAATATTTGTGAACTTAGGCACATCTTGGTCCCTTCCTTGCCGAAGCGTGGTCCACTTTATGTATTTATCCTCATAGCTTTTAACAGGGTAGTACTGCTCCTTGATGGCATCCTGGAATGAATTCCAAGTGGGTGTGGCTGAAAATAGTGAGCCCATACTTTCATCCTTCTGGTCACAGTAGGTTTCCCACCAGTCCTTGACATGGGGGGCTTCTTTGAGAAGAGCGAAAGTAATCTTTTCCCAGTTGGAAAAATCATGAATAGAAAATACCCTTCTAGCAGATTAACCATTTATCTATGACATATGCATCTATATAACCCTCGAATATGGGGATTTCAAAGTTAACTTGTACCTTAAAAGGTGTGGCGTTTCTAGAGTAGCAGCTGGAAGTAGATGTGTTGCCCATGGGTAGCCGCTGAAGGATCTAGCCAAAGTTGTCCATCATGGCGTTCCTCTATCGCATAGGATCTCCTACCCCCTTGTCTTTCTTTTCATCTGCCATGGGAGGCCATCGGGATTTGCGAAGCTGGTCTTGCAAAGGTTCAACCAGATCGAGCCTTAGCTCCTTATATCCTGACCTCGCTAAGGACACGCAAAGAAAAACAGAGAAAGAGCAGGCCGCTTTGATACCACTGATCTGGATTTAAATGGGAGCGCAACAAATTATAGATATAACCAGAAATACAGGGATGCGGAAAAAATAATACTTTAGTTCATTAATTTAAAATACTGAAATATGCTTACAAACAGAAATGGAAATAAACCAGCTAGGGCGATGGTAGCTTATCTCTGAGAAGAGATGTGGCCGCTACATGACTCTGAATTGTCTTACAATGAGGCTCAAAGGCCTATTTATTGTTGAGAAACAATGGACAACCCTAAACATCCAAAAACCTAACCCTAGGAGATGAAGCGCCAAACTGTGGGCCCCGTTTTGGGTAAATTGGTACATCAACTTCCCGGGGTCGTAACTTTGGCATACGATCTCCATTTGACGTGCACAACACCTTGTTAGAAAGATTTATTCGAGAACTACAACTTTGCAATGAGAAACATTAGATCATGGACCCATGTTGCTCCCAATTTTCCCAAAAAAACGTTGTTTAGGGCCTCAAAACAGCTCTAGAAGTTCAAAACCCGAAAAACTGCGAAAAATAGTAAATTGTGATATAATTAAGGAAACTGAAAAAACGGAAAGAGACAATTGTGGGGGTCCAAGTGGGATAGGTGGGTGGACGCCAACATCCACCTAGATCAGTTACATGTCAACATCTCTTCTAGTGATGAAATTTGAAGGGTTATAGTTAATTTCAAGTTGAAGGGAATATATTTAATCGAACCTTCCATGATGAAAAGTTCAAAAAATAGGTGTATTTTAATTGACAACAATAAACTACATACACATTTAAAATATATATATATATATATATATATATATTCTAAATAAAATGTTTCCCTTTCAATTCTTTAAAATTTTAAAAATATAAAGAATTGAGATTTGTGATTCGTTCAGGACCAACGAAATTCGCTTGCAGCAACCCTAAGCTTTGCAACCTTAGGCCACGCGTTGGCCTCGAAATAAGTTTGTCAGAAAAAAATGATAACGATTGTGCTGAATTTGAGCAAGGATGAGTCGATAACAACACTCTTAAGTGTCACCTCCTTGGCCTATCTTTTAGATCTGCCAACTCGATTCTCATTGGTAGATTAATTTTTCCTACGAAGGCAAGTTCCTTTGGTTGTTTGGTTTTTTTCTTCTGGTCAGGCGACCCATCGTGTTCGGTCTGGCCCAGGGCTCCCAGCGATATCATGAGGTCGCAACATCAATAACCTATGTTGATTTTTAATGTACCATGGACAAGTGGTTTCCCATGGATTAGTCTCTACCTAGGGAAAAGTGTCCAAAATAATTATTTTCCTAAGTGTGACTTTATAAAGTGAAAGTGACTTTATAAGTAGTAAAGTCAATGTTAAATTATAAAATGAAAAGTGATTTTAGACATAAAGTACAATGTGGGTATTTTATTTAATGGGTGAGATAAAAAAATAGAAATTGAGAATTAAATGCACATTTATTCTCACCCCTTGATCTAAATGAATCTTAGCCATTAGATCTTAGGGTTGCCTAAAAGTCATTTAGGGAAACAAAATGGGGAAAACAAAAGAGAGACTGCATTCATTCTTCATGAGCAGATTGGAGAAAGGAGACTGAGACTTGGAGAAAAGTTTTGAAGGAGAAATTTGGTGTATCAGGCCGAAGGAGTGATTTCTAGACAACGCTGGGCACTAAAATCAAGGCATCGAAGACAGCATAATGTATAGTACGAACAACATTTAATGTTGTGAACTGCACGCCATTCGAGAGAAGTTTTTGAAAAAATGCATAGTCTGTACAGCGGTATAGAAATCCATACATTTTGTATAGAATCCATACCATGTAGTCTATATATGTACAGTACATATTTTCAGCTTCAAGTGGACGCGAAAATAGAGGCAAAGTGGGCACAATTTTCAAGTAGTTTTGGGATGTAGAGACAAGTTGTATTTTGTTGTTTTGTTTTGTCTACAAATGTATTTTTCCCGAACTTGAATGATAAGTAAATTTTAAGAGCTCTCTAATAGGTTTTCCCCGAAGAAGAATGAATGGGTTTTGCCTATGTCTAAGTTGACCAAAAATCTGTGTATTTTTATGTGTGTTGCTAGTCCATTTATGTCCATATTTATTTTTAGCATGTGCTAGCAGTCCCATGTGTTTTAATCTAAAAATTTCATTTCCAGAATTCTATATGTTGAATGTATGTTTATGCGAAAGGGAATTTAACTGAATGGGAGTGATAAGGTGAAATTAAAATCGGGTTGGGATTGCAGGAAAAATTTTAGTCATGAAATTTCAACATGGTATTAGAGCTACAGGCTAAAAATTGCAGTTTGAATAGCAGACAGTAGTTTGGGAAAACAAACAGTGGTTTGGACAGCAAACTCAGTTTGGACAACAAACTCAGTTTGGACAACAAAGTAATATTTTGGGACAAGATGAAATTTCACACAGAATGAACTTTTGGGACAACAAGGTGTGCTAGAAAGTTAATTTCTCCATTTTCTTGGTTTTGTAAATTTTGGACAGCATTCATGGCCATGTTCTTAAGGATAGAGGATAGACTGGATGGGATATCCACTATGTCATTTGGAAGGATAGAATTCAAACAGTATTTAAGGAGGCAACAGTTTGGGACATAGTGCAGCAAGTGGTTGTACCTCCTAATGTTGCAGATGAACTTACTGGATTCACAAAAAATAATGCAAAGGAAAGAAGGATTTTGATGGATAGTCTGAAGGATCATGTGGTTCCTCAGGTGAGAGGAAACACATATGCATATCAAATGTGGACAACTCTAACTACTCCCTATCAGAGTACCAATGAGAGCGAGAAGATGGTACTCAAAGAACAATTGAAGAACATCAGGATGACAAAGGCTGAAAGTGTACTTCATTATCTTGGCAGGGTCAAACAGGTGCGTGATAACTTGACTGCTATTTGTGAGGCAGTTGCACCCACAAAGTTAGTTAGGATAGTTGTAGTTGGACTTCCTAAGTCTTGGGAGGTCTTTGGAGATGTTGTTACTACTAGGGAGAATCTTCCTAGTTGGGACAGAGATGATTGTGTGCAGCATGAGATACAAAAGATTGTCAGTGGTGGGGTGAATATAGCAGATGAGGAAGATGTAGCCTTGACAGCCATGGGGAAGAACAAAGGGAAGGCCAAGAAAGGGGACTCATCAGATGGGGCTAAGGGAAAAGAGAATAAGAAGAATAAATATACAGATATGTCCAAAGTCAAATGTTGGGAATGTCAAAAGATGGTTTTATCATTCTGTATTTTTGATGTTGTGAGATTAAATACATTGGACAACATCAAACCACTTTTGAATGTTGGGATCTAGCCCTACCAGCTTCAGATAGAGCTCTCTCTTTATAATTTAACTTGGTTTTTAGGTTGATTTTAAGCTATTTATGATTATGCTTGGTTGTTTGTTTGAATTTGGTTGATTGGTTGGTTGATATGATCAAATCACTTTCTTTCCATTGGGATATGGAGTCAAATAAAACTGGAATGCTACACCAAAATTGCAAAGGAGTAATCATAGGGTAAGCTAGCTAGATTTACTGGATCTTTTAAATTAAAATATGGAATGGAGAAAAGGTGTGATTTAGCAGGGATTGAGAAGAATTTAAGAATTTCTCAATCAGACTTTCAGAAGAAAACATACGGATTGTAAACGCAATCCAAATAAGGTGTTCAAAAACATATCCTATTTTTCACATCTCCTGTTTTACAATTATATTTCAAATGAATAACATAAGAAGAATAACGATGAAAACACAATTACAGTAGGAAAAACATCACCAATATTTCGTAACACAAGTATCCTATGAAAATTCTTTTCATTAATGGTGCTCCAGCAACGTGAAAAAGGTACAGTGCTTGATAGAAAGAGTTACAATGTTCAGGGACCAACCCTCAATACTTCGACAGAATGAAGTATTTAAACAAAATTTACAAAAAGATTACAATTAATGCCTCAGTGACATGGCATTATATTATTGACTTCAAACTAACATAAATGAAATAATGTGAACAAAACGAATGAATCGGGTGAAGTGATCTGGACATCTGGCACTACTTTGGAGGAAAATAGTTGATGAGTGGCCACTATTCGATTGTTGCGCTAGTAAAGTTGACCTATCTTTTTAATCCTAAAATTCACAAAACTTATTCCACCACTCCTCATCTAGAATGGAAATTTTTGTTACCTTGCGGTAGATCTCATCTACCTCAATATACCGAGCAAAAGTGGGTTTTACTGCAAAAATGTGTTTTATCTCATGTTGGATAGAACTCATGTTGTTGATAGCTTCATAAAAATCTCTCCATGTCATAGTACCTTTGATGTGGGAATACTTGGTTGTATCCTTTGCAATGTCTTGAAGCTTCTTCTTGTAATCTTCCCTGGTCATCAATTTGTCATTGATCATAAATAAAGAAGGTAGAACTTTCTTGTTCAATGCATCTATTCTAGTGAAAAACTTGTTAACTACTACCTCCAAAGTGTGACATTTCTCTCTCAGTTGCACAACCAAGTTATTTTTTGTTAGAAATTTCATTACTTGCGGGATCATTTCTATTATGTCATCTACTCCTAGATCATCTAGCTCATATCTATTTTTGGAATTAAGGAACTTTATGATGTTGCTGGTTGTGGCAGGCATTTCTCCCAATTTAGCTTTGATAGTGGAAATGGTTTGCTTGGCTTTCTCCATCAATTCCTTCTGCTTGAATATAATCTGGATACATGGCCAGATTTCATCTATTTTTTCAATGATATTGTTCCATATAATTTCTTTAACCTGGGCCAGTGTGTGACCAATAGATAACTCAGTTGTTGACTTCTTCCATACCTCTACCTGATTTTAAGCTCTTTGTAGCTCTGTTGCATGAAAAATCTCAGTCTTTGTCTGATGATCTTGTAGAATATTGACTTGAGCCTGCAATCTTTTGATCTCTTCAGTCTGGAGAGACATGTTCTACACTGCATTTTCCAATTGATCTGCAGTAGCCCTTGTGCTTGTTGTAGAAGATGTGGTTGTAGGAATGGTTGTGATAGGGAGTGATTCCAAAGGGACAAAAACTATTTTGGCAGCTTGTTCCTTTTCTTTAATCATTTTTTCCATCTCTGTTCCATTTGCTTCAACTGTGCACTTTGCTCTGTGATGAGCTTCATCATGTATGCCTTTTATGTCTATGTTTCTTCAATATCCTTGGCCAGATGATCTTCTGTAGCTAGTAATTTCAACTGCTTCCTTAATGTTGCTATGTCTAAATTCTTTTTCCTTACAAGCTCTTCTGTAGCATTGATGTTTACAAGGTCATAACCCACTTTGATCACCAAGTCCTCCAAAGCTTTGATCCTGGTGTCCTTGGCAAGTGCAAAAACCTTCTCCATCTTCAATTGTGATTGAACATTGGCTAATGTAACCTGCAATTTGGATAAACTCATAGCATTGTTAGTGACAGTGGAAAAAATCATTTGCCCAGTATGCTTGTTCATCTTCGTTTGGTCAATGGGATGTATGTATTTTACATCAAACTCAAATGTTGTCTTCTTGTAGTCTGATGCTACCATGAGATGGGGAACCTGTGGTTGGAGAAATGTCATCTGCATTTTACCTTTCTCTGAAGCAAAGGTTGACAGCAGCCTGCTTTTAGAACTAGAAGTTTGCTTCCAAAACTGATTGTAGGTGTTGATCCTCAAGGCCTCATTCTTCACTTTAATCTCCTTAAAAATATAAAATACACTTTTCTCTGTCTCCCCTATAGCAGATGTGTTGGTCTACATAATCTTTTGTTGATCTTGTGAAGCCGTGGAGGTAGTGGGAGCAAGTGTGGTCTGATCACCCACTAATGAGGAAACAAATGGCTCATTAGTGGTGATAATGTTCTCCTGCTCTGAATTCTTGCTGAGGCTTAGTTTTGAACTAAGTTTGGCCTTCTTCCTATACATGATTTTGAAACCTTCACTGAAAATTTCAGTCCCTGAAGGGGACTCTTCTTCTCTGCTTCTCTTTATTTTTTCTCCTGCATGGTAGGAGTCTGTACTGTGGAGGATGACACTAGTTGCTCCTATGCCTCTTGTAAGGTGTTCTCAATCCATTCTAGCTAGTTTTTATACTTTTCTATCTTTGGTCTGGTTGTGTGAAAATAAGCAGTGGATTTGTTTTCCACCCTTAACTTAAAAATGACCCCTAATGCATCATATGACCAGGTGAAACTAAGGGTGAACTACACTTCTTTTAGTATCTTATCTGCTTCTTCCCCTATTGCCCTGTTGTTGCAAATGAAAGGCCCTATCTGTGTTTTAACTTTGAATTGGGACTTCTTCTTGGCAACTACAAAGTGGATCTCATCCATATTGAGCATTTGCCCTATGTACTCTAGAGCAAAAATCCTCATTGGGAGGAATTTAGGCAGCTTGTAAGGTGCAAGCTCACACCCAAATATTCTCAATTCTGTATAATTCTGATACAGGTACCAATCTCCTGTCTGGACTTGGTCTAATAGTTGCAAAACCTTTCTAATTTCTTCATTGATCCTTGGTGCTATTCTACTGCCTAATAGACTGATTTTTGGATGCACAAACAGCTCTATGAACTATTTGTATGTGTATTATTTTTGTTCCTTCATTGCCAAAGTAGTCTGGAAGATGACTGGCTGTTGATTTCCTTCTTCATCCATCTTTTGTAGAGGAAGCTTGATGTTGTCTCCCTTAAAATATAAGAACATACAAACTAATACAGAAGCATACTTGAACACCTCCTTTGTCTGGAATTTGATAATCTGCTCATGAATTGAATTTGCAAGAAATTGGCTAAATTTGAACATGATGGAGGACTTAGAATTAGCAGAGAAAATGGAAAGAAATCCTATGATGGCCTCATGTACCCACTGATCTGATTAATAGCCAAGGAGGTAAGAGATGACTGTGATAATTTTCTTGGCTCTCTCAGGGAAAATAGAGGAGGGATAGGGAGGATTTTTCTTTGGCAATGGGGCATATTTTGTCAAGAAAAGCTCAAGGGTTTTGGACCTCTTAGCAAAATCCAATCTTTGGTACAATTTAACAAGTGCTTCATAAGGGTTTTGGCCCTCTTAGCAAAATCCAATTTCTGGTACAATTCAACAAGTGCTTCATAGGAAAAGGGGGTGGCATTCTCTATTGTAGGGGCTTGCATCATTTGATCTATAGGTTGAGGAGTGATAGTGAACATAATTTCTCTAGTGGGGGCAATGATGGCTCTTTGGCTTGGCAAATAACATGCATGACACTTCCTAACAAATTATGGGGTGTTGTGGGTACGGGGAAAAATATAGTGGGGCTAATTGGATCAGTTGAATGTCATCGGATTTATCTATATATTTGTCCTCAAGCCAACAATACATCTCAAAAAGGTCAAATTCGCAGAGAGTTTCATGGATCTTATAGTCTCTGTCTGCCAAAGGGATGTGGTGGAAATCAATGGGAGGGTGGATCAGAGGACTCACAGGTTCCTGTGGTCCCTTGTCTTTTGGAGGCGTCTTCGAATAAGGCTATGGACAGTGGTGAAAACTAGATTACAAGTTTAAGTACACAGAGAGGACTTAGGATTGGTGGACAAAAACAGAGGTAATAGCCTGGAACTAAGTGAGCGGGCAATGTTCCCAGCCTGGTGAAGTGTTTGTAATTTGGAATGGTACAGTTGTAATAGAGTGATAGCAATGGCAACGTAAAAACTCAGTAACTGGTTTAATGAACAAGGGGAGGGATTATATAACACTCTGGTTTTCCCATTGATGGTGGCGTGGTTCCGTTGAATTAATTGTTAAGCGAATTGATTGCGTAACGACTTAATTTTGGAGGGAGCGGATGTGATTGGCAGAGTCAACAGCAAGTGATGTGGCGGAAGGTGAGTGGCAAGAGCGAAACGAATAGAGGAGTGGTTTCGAGAGGTGGAGAAACTACTTTTCGGAGGGGGGGGGGGGGGAGGTAGTTAATGGTTTCGCCTGAGGGGGGTGCGAAATAATGTAGTGCTGACGCGTAGCAGCGGGAGCGATTTTGAATATCGCCCATTTTGGACCCTGCCCAACCCCCCGATGGTAAAGTTTGGATGGTGAGGGGGGGGGGGGGGGGGCGGCGAAATACACTATGGGTCGTCGAATCTTGGGAGGTGGGTGTAGATGAGGGGAGAGGTGGCGGAGTTTTAATGTGATGTGACGGGGCACTTTGTGGGGTCAGGATAAATTAATTCAATGCATAGTGGGTAATAGTTGGAGTGTATGGAGGGGTAATAAAACTTAGGAATATGTGGGTGGATGAAAATATGAGCGGAGGGGTGACTTTGTGGTATTAAAACTTAGGAATAGGGGATCAATACATCAAAAATTAATTGATATATTAACCTTTAGAGTAAAACTTTAATCCTTTGTCTTTTTCTTCTACACATGAAAATAATACTTGACATTTGACTTTAGGATAAAATCTTCATGTTTTTCCTCTAACCACCATAGTGCTTCTACCTACCCTTTTGCATTCCATTCTTTTTCTAAGCTAACATTTTCTCTTCTTGCTTTTCAGGGTGCACTTAAGCTAGTAGAACCAAATCATTTTTCTTTTATGAAAACCTACCTTATCCTATCACTTATTTCACCATTGGCTCAAATTAAACTGCTGAGTCAATTTTATTTCTACCTAGCTACTGATTTACCAAGTTTAATATATTTGGTAAACCTTCATTCACTAATCTATTTAACAGAATTTTAAATGTGTTCAGTCATAATTAAACTGTATGACCTGAACAAAATTTTAATCATTGTGGCATTCAAGAACAATTTGCACACAATCCTTATTTGAAAATGGAATAAAAGATCTAACTTATCAGTAGTGGCACTTGGACTTGCAGCACTTTTAGTGTTATTTTCTATTTTTCTTTTGTGGGGTTTATATTTTCTTTTTCTTTCTTTTTTTCTTTTTTTCTAACATACCCTCTTTTCATTTTCTTTTCTATTTTTCTGAAAATCATTTGAATATTGAAATTTATGTACAATATAAAAAGTACATATACAAAATACTCAATCACCTTGAGATCCTATAATTTATAGGACCCTAACAGTGGCTCCAGGTGGGGATGGCACTTCTCCAAGTGAAGTGTCAAGAACATAAGATCAGTAGCCTTGAGTACTCCATTTCTGTAATGTCTTCATCTGATTTCTTTGTTATTTAGGATACTATTGGTAGCTCATCAAACTAGGCTTAGGGCCTTCACTGTGGGCTTCAACCTTTGTTAATAAGTTACCTAATAAATACCATAAATACTATGATATTTACAATGATGAAAGGAAAATCTATAGTCTAGGAAACGTAGTGCTTCAGCATCCTTCCATTGGCAGGACCTCTAGGTATATCTACTCCATCTAGGTCTTTAAGGTAGAATGCATTATTTCCCCTGAAAGCGTGAACAACATATGGCCCATTCCAAAGATTATCAAACTTTCCATGTTTTCCCTTGTCTTCTCTCCTTGAATCCCATCTCAAAACTTGGTCCACAATGTTAAAGTCATCAGCTTTTGTTCTTTTCTCAAAAATATTTTTAACATTTTCTTGAATAATTTGGGTCCTGTGGTATACTTCCTCCCTGGACTGCTGCAACTGGATAGTTTGATTAATCCGTCTCTGTACATCATTGGGTTCAGCTTGCACTTCTCTAATGATATTCATGACTAGAACTCCTAAGGAGGATGGAAAAACTACATCCATCCTATAAACCAATTGGTATGGTGACATGCCAATTGATTTTTTAGTAGTAAGCCTATCAACCCAAAGTGCATTTACCAACTTGTTGTGCCAAGACTTTTTGTTGTCCTCTAACAACTTTTTGATGATGTTTACCAAGCTTTTGTTTGAGGACTCGGCCAACCCATTACCCTGAGGGTAATCAGTTATTGAATGTCCCAAAGTGATGTGGCATTTATGGCAAAATTCAACCATATTTTTAGATTTGAAAGTTGTAGCATTATCAATGATGAGTTTTCTAGGACAGGAAAATTTGGAGGGTATTAGTCTCAAGGAATTTAATAATGATAGCATCAGTGGCATTTTTGGAAGGGGTGGCCTCTATCCACATGGTAAAGTAATCATTGGCTGTAAGAATCCAATTATGTTGGGCAGAGGAAGAGGGATGAATTTCACCAATGAAATATAATCCCCATTGTTGGAAGGGGCTTTCAGCAGAGATAGGCTTTAATGGCAGGGGAAACAATTTCCTTTTTCCCTCAAAAATCTAGCATTTATGGCATGAGGTGACTTGTTTTTGAATGTCAGGGAAAAGGGTAGGCCAGTAGAATCCATCTCTAAGGATTTTATTGGAAGTGGTTTTCCAATAAAGATGTCCACCACAATCACCTTCATGGAATTCCTGCATAACTTTATCTACATCATCCTTCAACAAGAATTTAAGTAAAATACCCCTAGCATCTTTCCAATATAAGAAATTGTCTATAATGCAGAATTTAACTGCTTTTAATTTAAGAAATATTGCCTTTGTTTTTGTCAAGCCAGGAGGAGCATTTAAATTAAATAAAACATAAAGAAGTCTGCATACTAGTGTGAGTTCAGAAATGCCTCATCAATTTGTGGAGTCGCATGTTCCTCTTTATTATCTAATGAATCAATAAAGTTAATGTCTAATGCACAGAAATTTGACTCACCCATCAATTTGGCTAGTCCCTGACCTTTAATTAACTTGGTGGGCTTGATTTCTAAGTCATATTCCAGAATGAGAGCAATCCATTTTCCTCACTTTCCATCACATCCATTATGTGTCAAAATGTCCTTAACCACTGTATTAGGTACATAAGCAATAATATGGGAATGCAAAATATATACTCTAAAATATTTTAATGCTTTAACTAATGCAAAGGCCTAATTTTCCATAATATTGTATTTCAAAGATGCATCTCTTAAAGCTTTGCTAAAGAATGCAATAGGTTGTTCAAAGCCTTCATAGTTTTTCTGCAGTAAAACAGTTGCAATGGTGTGTTCGAAAGAAAAAGAGAAGATTATGAAATCTTTGGTAAAATTTTGGTTGATCCACATTGGTTCCTTGGTCAATGCCTGTTTAACTGAGTCAAAGAATTGTTTAGCCTCAATACTCCACTTGATTTCAAAGTCCTTTTTAAGAATGTTTGTTATGTTTCTTAGAAGTTCTGCCAGGTTAGGAATGAATCTCCTTAGGACGGATGTGATTGGCGGAGTCAATGGGCAAGTGATGTGGCGGGAGCGCAATGGATAAAGGAGTGGTTTCGGTGGTGGAGAAACTTCTTTTTCGGAGGGGGGGGGGGGGGGGGGGGGGGGGGACGGTTAACATTTCGCTTGAGGGGGGTGCGAAATAATGTAGTACTGACACGTAGCGGCGGGAGTAGTACTGCCCATTTCGGAAACCCCCCCCCCCGATGTTAAAGTTTGGATGGTGGGGGGGCGGGGCAAAATACATTTTGGGCCATCGGATCTTGGGAGGTGGGTGCAGATGAGGGGAGAGGTGGAGGAGTTTTAATGTGACATGACGGGGCACTTGGTGGGGTCGACAGAAATTAATTCAATGCATAGTGGGTAATAGTTTGAGTGTATGGTGGGGTAATAAAACTTAGGAATAGGTGGGTGGACGAAAATATGAGCGAAGGGGTGACTATGAGGTATTAAAACTTAGGAATAGGGGATCAATACACCAAAAATTAATTGATATATTAACCTTTAGAGTAAAACTTTAATCCTTTGTCTTTTTCTTCTGCACTTGAAAATAATACTTGACATTTGACTTTAGGATAAAATCTTCATGTTTCTCCTCTAACCACCATAGTGCTTCTACCTACCCTTGTGCATTCCATTCTTTTTCTAAGCTAACATTTTATCTTCTTGCTTTGCGGGGTGCACTTAAGCTAGTAGACCCAAATCATTTTTCTTTTATTTAAACCTACCTTACCCTATCACTTATTTCACCATTGGCTCGGATTAAACTATTGAGTCAATTTTATTTTTACCTAGCTACTGATTTACCAAGTTTAAGTTGTTTGGTAAACCTTCATTCACTAATCTATTTAACATAAATTTAAATGTGTTCAGTCATAATTAAATTGTATGACCTGAACAGAATTTTAATCATTGTGGCATTCAATAACAATTTGCACACAATCTTTATTTGAAAATGGAATAAAGGATCTAAATTATCAATAGTGGCACTTGGACTTGCAGCACTTTCAGTCTTATTTTCTATTTTTCTTTTGTGGGGTTCATATATATATATATATATATATATATATATATATATATATATATATATATATATATATATATTATTTTTATTTTTTTAACATACCCTCTTTTCATTTTCTTTTCTATTTTTCTAGAAATCATTTGGATATTTAAATTTATGTACAATATAAAAAGTACAAATACAAAATACTCAAACACCTTGAGATCCTATAATTTATAGGACCCTAAGGGATGGGACACTATGCTGCTACATGTCCTGAGAGGAAGAACAAGGGGAAGAAGGGTATTGCAGCTTCAGCAAAGGTGGAGAAGTTTGCTTCACAGTTTGATAAGGACTTTTCATTTATTACTTCTACATCTAGTACGAGTACATCATCTGATATGTGGTACATAGATAGCGGGGCTTCCTGCCATATGACAGGTTCACAGAAGTTCTTTTCAGAGCTTTCAGAGAGGGCACTTGCTATTGAGATCGTACTAGGACATGATTGCACTGTTAGAGTTGCTCGTGTGGGGACTGTGACCTTTTAGAGGGATTCTTTGCCTCCTTTGAAGGTCATGGATGTTTTTTATATTATGGGGATGAAGAAGAACTTGATTTCATATTCTGTTATGGAGGAAAAGGGGTTTGACATCACTTTCTCAGGAGGGCAGGTATTGATGCATACCAAGGGATCTTCCATCACTTCAGCCAAATTTATTGGAGTCTGCTCTAGGAAACTATACAGGTTCATTTTTCAATCGGCATGATCATTGGTGAGTAGCATGTCTGGTAGTACTCACACTAGTACCACCAACACTAGAGACTTGTGCGAGTTATGGCACCGGAGGGTAGCACATATGCATCATGGAGATTTGAGAGTACTGAGGGAGATCACTACTAGAGTTCCTAATTTCAGTGTCAAGCATTATGAGGTCTACAGAGGGTGTGCTTTGGGAAAGTGCACCAAGTTACCATTCCCAACGAGCAACAGCAGATGTACAAGTATACTAGACTTGATTCATACTAACGTTAGTGGTTGTATGTCTCATGTGCCTTTGGGTGGTTATGAGTATTATGTTATATTCATTGATGACTACTCTAGGAGGACTTGGATATATTTCCTTAATACCAAGGGTGAGGTCTTCAGTCGCTTTAAAGAGTTCAAAGCTCTTGTGGAAAAGCAGACAGGTAGGAATATTCAGGTGTTGAGGTCAGACAATGTTGGTGAGTACATTGATGGTGGGTTTTCTGACTTCTGTGCACATAAGAGAATTAGAAGAGAGTTCATGGTTCCTTACAACCCCCAGCAAAATGGGGTGTCTGAAAGGAAGAACAGACCTATTGTTGGGGCTGCTAGAGTGATGATTCGTGATCAAGGGTTGCCCTTTGTTTTTGTGGGCTGAGGCCTGCAATACTGATGTTTATCTTCAGAACAAGAGTCCTCACAGAGTATTGGGGAATATGACTCTGGAGGAGGCTTTCACCGGAGAGAAGCCTCATGTGGGACATCTTCGTATCTTTGGATGTCTCATATATTCTTATATCCCGAAGGAGCATAGGACGAAGTTGGAACCCATCACAGAGAAGGGTATATTTATGGGTTATAGTGAGACTTCGAAGGCCTATCGGATCTTCATTCCTTCTAAATGAAGAGTGGTGATTGGTGGGCTCCAGTATTGCAACAATAATGCTGCAACTCCTGGGACTCCCTTCTTTACTCTTATCAACCTGGTAGGTCGTAGCAAACTTGGAAGCGACGGTGCTGTATGAACAAGTACTAGCTCTTGCTGCGGCTGTCACTTGGTCAGCTGGCACAAGTCCGCTAGGAACTTAAGCCAACTTCTATGAGATCTTAGAAGAAGATTTTTAATTGATGGACAAAAGATAACTCAAAGAAGGCTAATCTACTTGCAGAAAGAAACTGGAAAGCTGAAAGGAAACGCAAACCCTAGCAAACCCTAATTTTACCAGCTAGCCTACTGATGCAAGAAAGAGGATGCAAGCTACTGAAAGAGATGCCATTGACTTCTAAGAAGGTAAAATGCATCTGTCTAAGCTACTTCTATAGTAACATCTGGAAAAAACAAAAAACAAAAAAACAAAACAAAAAACAAAAAAACAAAACAACAACAACAACAACAACAACAACAACAAAACAACAACAACAACAACAACAACAAAACAAACAAAACAAAACAAAAAACAAACAAACAAAAAAACAAAACAAAAAACCAAAAACAAAAAACCAAAAAAACAAAAAAACAAAAAAAAACAAAACAAACAAAACAAACAAACAAAAAACAAAAAAACAAAAAACAAAAAACAAAAAAAAACAAAAACAAAAACAAAAAAAAACAAAAACAAAAAACAAAAAAACATAAAAAACATAAAAAAAAAACATAAAAACAAAAAACAAACATCTTTTTGTATTTTTGAATAAGTTGTCAGAATTAGCATGCATGTGCTTTGACTATTTTGACTGTGCAGAGGTGATTGGCAAGAGGAAATTCTTGCAAACGGTTGGGAAGGTTCAAAGAGGGCCTAAGGGGTCCCTAGCACCCTTCCAGAGAGTTTCACAAAGTTTGGCTATCAAGAAACCGCGTTCGTGAGCTTCTACAGGAAGTCTACAGGGGTTCTACAGGATGTTCTGTATTTTCTACAGGATGTTCAGAAATGGGATTTTGGAGGGTGGATGGAGGGGGAAAGGTGGAGAAGTGATTATGGAGGTAGGATAAGGGTGTGAGGGGGTCCAAGACTTGGTGGTGGAGCTGAGAAGAGATGAAGATGGTTGGATTTGTTCAAGGAGGAGTAAAGCAATGTTGCACAAAAATTAGGGTTATGTGAGCGAATGTGGCAAACATGAGGCAAGAATCCAAGTAGGGTTGGAGCAGATGGGATTGATGGAGTATGGGCAAATAGAGAAGTGGTACGGGTGCTCTGCAAGTTGTTTCTCCAACTGAACCAACGAAGACTTGGAAAATCAGAGACCTAGTTATGTTAACCTAATCTGATCTAGCTAACAGTAAAGAGAATGAATAGAAGTTTATTTGCAATGAGACCATGTATAATAACTATGCAACGAAGTAATCAAGAATCTGAACATGTAACCAACTTCTGCAAATAAAATCGAACACTAATGATTGCATGGTGAGGCAATGACAGTGTTTTTGTTGGCAGCAAGGTTACCTTTGTCCCAGCTCATGATCCCACTGAGGGAGAGGTGAGATCAGAGGTAATTGATGGCCTTTTTCTGGATATCTTCCCTGTTAATAACCTATCAACTCAATCTAAACATAAAGAAGCCTTTCTAACCATCAACAATGACCTAGATAACCAGCAAGATTTTAATCTACTTAACAGAAATTATTTTGCAAAGGCATAAGAAGCAAATAACAGTACATAAAGGAAGCCTTGGCACTTGGGTTGGGCCCAACCCCAAGAGCTACAGGCTCCTAAAGAAAACTCAGAACTAATGCCAAGTAAAGATGCTCTTCATTCCTCAAAAATAATCATGTCACAAGAAATTTATACAGCAGTAGCTACAAAAATGAGCTGAAACAATGATAGCACTATAGTGCGAAACCCAACAGTTCCAAAAGTAAAATACGAAGGTTGAGGCCTTCCTATTTATGCACTACAAGGGTCTTAGCAGCCCTCCTTAACTCAAGGGACTCGGTTTTTCAAACTGCCA
Source organism: Pinus tabuliformis (assembly GCA_031772625.1). Taxonomy (NCBI): domain Eukaryota; kingdom Viridiplantae; phylum Streptophyta; class Pinopsida; order Pinales; family Pinaceae; genus Pinus; species Pinus tabuliformis. The sequence continues at coordinate 792,466,447 of CM062805.1, forward strand.
GTGAACAGTCACTCTTCACAAAGCTGCTCGACTGCCTTTAGGATTCATTTTGGTGGCCTACTGAGCTCCGAGTTGAGGGTGGAGATTTCGAGGAAGGGCCATTTAATGCAAGAGACAACCTCCCTACGAATCCTCACCCCTGTTCCTTCATGTCTGGCTGTCATCTGGCTCATAATTGCTTGGCTTTGTTCCAAAATTTGTCCAAAAAACCTCAAATAACCACGTATTAGCCATCTTGGTAAAGTGACCACCCTCATTCGTTCAACTAACATAAACATACTCAAAAAACATGCATAAACTATGAAAAATGGTGGATTGATCAAGAACAATTAGGCAAAATGAGCCCAATAAGTTACCCAATTCGTGGCTCATCATCACCCCCCTGCTAAATGGGTTGCTCATCCTCTGAGCAACTAGTCCAGCTCTTCATCCTTGATTGCCTTGATTGCCTTTCTCACATCCCAGGCCTCCGCGGTGATATCTTCTTCCCGGTCATGAATTCCTGCTTTCCTTTCCACTTCCTCCCACTGTCTATTTTCCTCCTCTTCCTTAACTCCTTCTAGCAATCCCAAAATCAAGGGAGGACTGAACTTCAGGCCGATCCAATTGGCCTGCAGATTTTGCATCAACTGTTTGTAGAGAGGTACCCTTTCCAAGGCCTCCCTCATCCTAGTGGGAGAGTGGTATTCCCTTATCTTCAAGCTGTGAGGCAGTGTATTCCACTGCCTTGTGCAGGCATGAAGGCAGTTATCCCCCAACAGTTTCTCCATGTCCTCAAAGTGAGCAATAGATTGAGCCTGTTGCTCAATGTATTCTGGTAAATCCTGAGGGTTGTTGGCCAAGTGCTGGTGGGCGCTTATCACTACTGAGGGGTCATCCGGCTCTGCTCTGATCATTAGTGGCTCACTGAGTTCTCTGCCTATGATACTGCGGACCTCTGCTGCTCTTTTTTCCTCATGATTCATCCAAGAGGCCATGGCCATAAGTTGGACATCTCCTATCACAGTGTTGGGATCCCATGCATTCATGTTTGGAAGGGCTAAGTTGTGCAAATAAAACTCTGCTAATTTAGCCTTGTCCTCTGATGAACTACTGTCACATAAAGCCACAAATTGATGATAATTTTGAAATGGAGTGATGCCCCTTTGGGCCAAGGTGTTAATCTGAAACTGCAACCACTAATCCTTAAGGTATAGGGCGTATGATTTGGTAGGCTACCTACACTGCAGAGCTTCCATCACCCAGCTGGCCATGCAGGCCAGTTGGGCCTCCTTTTCTTGTACCTGTTGTTTCAGAGACTGTATCTCTTGTCCTGCTTGCAAGTCCTTCTCCTGTAGTTGTCTAGTTAGTGTTTCAATTTCAGCCTGCATCCCTTCTCTTCTCTGTTGTTGATCAGGGGTTTCTTTGTCTATTATGGGCTCCTCTGTTGTTGTTGTTCTCCCAAGATGTGAGGCCTGTCTTCCTTCTTCTGTCCCTATAGCTGTAGCTGCTGTTTAAGCAACTCATTTTCTTCCTGTAGCCTGGCCCGCTGGCTACTCTCCACATGCCGTACCATAGCCAATTCCTTTCTCGCCTCTTTGAGTTGTTCCTCCACGGGACCTATATCTGCCACAGCCTTGGACTTAGCGATCTTCATCCAAGTGTGGGTCCTCACTCTCTCTTCTTCTAGTGCAAGGAAAAGTGGCACTGCGAATTTTTGGGGAATGATCTTTTCGGCCTCTAAGAAGTTATAGTAGGAGCCCAAGCTGGGCTGGGGGCTAGGTTCCACAATCTTCTCCACCTTTTCTTTCTCCTGTGGTGATTTAGATGCTTCTCCTTCCATTTCTTCGGTCTCCTTTAGCCTAGCCAGTGTTTCCTATAGAACAGTCTCAGCATCCTGTAGAGAGGCCTTTGTGTCCGACATTTTCATTCTTTCTCTCCAAGTGGATGTCTTCGGGCTTCCTCGTTCATAGGTGATGGATTCGCTTGAGGGAGACCTCTCCTTTTTTGTAGTTGGGGTGTCTACAATCGTGATTGGCTCTTTTAACAATGGCTAGGGTCTGCCAGTTTTTATCCACATGCTCCTTCTTGCCTTAAAATACATGGAAGGCTCCCTCTTTCGCTTCCCTTTTTGCTTTGGAGATGTGCTTAGGGTAGCCAGCACAGCTGTTGCCTCCCTGGCTAAAATCTCAGGCGATTTTTCCTTTTGTTTCCCCGTTTGCATGCTTCCTGTAGAAATTCCTGTGTCGACTGTTTTCTGGCTTCCTGTAGAAACTGTTTTTTGGCTTCCTATAGAAACTGTTTTCTGGCTTCCTGTAGAAACTGTCTTCACTGTTTCGATCTGCTTGGCTGGGGGTGTCTTCCCTTTTAATTCTGGTGTGGTTGCCTTGGTTGTGTCCTCCTTGGTTTGGACTTTTTCAGTCCTCTCTGCTCTACTCTGCAATCGTTTCTCCCTTGGTGTTTGTGCCTTTGTTCCACCCACAGTTTTGGCCTCAGCAACTTGGCCTTTCCCCTGTTTCTCTTCTTGTTCTTTCTGTGGTGGTATGTCCTGTGTTTCTTTACCCCTGACTTTCTCTTCTACCTCAGTGTGTTCTCTTTCTTCACTATTGGATGAAGTGAGTTCCTCGGCCAGAATTCGAATATCATCATCCTTGGACATGTTGCGGAAAATATCCCAGGAGAGAGGGACAGCATAGGTATGGAGGGCATCTTCCACTAGAAGCTTGATAAGCCCATGATGGGATAGCTGATCCGATGTCCCTTCCTTCAATTTTGTGCCACACTCAATTAATTATTGTAGGAGGAAATAGGGGATGCTTAACTTCTGTTCTGGAGGTAAATCCATCCCATGTCTGAGTTCACTTAGCAACCGGAAGTGATAGCCGTAGACAATATTGAACCGCCCCTCAAAGGTAATGTATTTCATGATCTGAAGACTAACCTCGCTCCAAAAAGGATGTAAGATGGCTCTCCGGACCCCGTTCTTATCTTTTGAAAACTGTTCCTTTGGTAGGAAGAATTCTTTCTTGGCTTTTTGGCCCAATGCCCTCTCCTCTTTGCTCCAGGGTATCCCTAATAGCAAATCAATAACTCAACTAAGGAGTTGTGGGGTAAGCTTTAGGGTCAACCCTCTGAAATTTATAGTGGCCAGTGTCTTCGATTTAGGCTACAGGGACATTAAGAACTCCTCTATTATCTCATTGTCATGACCTTGAATTTTGTCACAAAAGGTCATCCAATTGGCACGGGTGAATAGGATCACCACCTTGGGAGTTTCACACAATTTTTTGGAATCTGAGGGTTCCTTTCTGATAAACCCTCCTGGCATGGTGAGAGTGATCTGTTTTGGTTTGTGCTCTGACCAGAAAGGGGAATTCTGTTTATGGTTTCCTCCCTTGAACTTCAAGGAAAGATCTCTCAGGCGTTTAAATTTTTAACCTGCACCAATCCCCTTCTAAAAATTTTGATGCCCAAAACTCGCTTGTCCATATGTAAAAGGAAGAATTAGGTTTTCACAGACAGGGCACAGAGCTCAATTTTCATCCTTAGCATACGTACAATTATGAAAATTCAAATACTTCCTACGTAAGTTAGCCCTCACGGTGCTTCATCTCTTTTCAGGAGAAAAATTTTATCAGGGACCATGGAGGAGAGTTTTGACACAGAACCGACTGAGTAATTCCGAGCAAAACACATGCAAACCACTATTTTCGACTCATAGGCAGACTTATCTCTTACTTCCTTATTCAATATAGTTCAATTCATCACCTTTCGAACACACCATGCATGGAAGAGTGTTTTTCGAGCCTACCTCTTTCGGGACTCCAAACTTGTCGAAGAAAAATCCATTTTCTCTGCTCCGGAAGGCTATGCTGTATTTCCTGTAGAACACTTTGCCGGCTTCTGTAGGATTTCATGGTGCTTCTGAACGAGCCGAGGACACGGGAGGATTTTGAACAAGCCAAAAAGCTCGGGCTAACAGACTACGGAGGAGGAGGACGCGTACTTCGCTGAGAACGGTTGCAAATGTAAATGAACAGCGGTTAGCATGAGTTCTTCGGCCGAGCATTTTTTAATTACGGTGCAATTCATGGCGAGGGGGTGAGGTGACTAGGCCGATCCGTTAGCCAACATCACGGCCATCATTCCTCTGAATGTCTCTGACTGCCCTTACCTTTCCTTTGCCATTAACCACCGCCATCACTGCCAATCTGCCGATTTTCCCCGACTGGACACTCCACACGTGTCGGCTGCACATTTCATTGGCAAGTTTGAACGTAACTGGGCATGTTCGGATCCCACAAAGCTATCTGACTGGATGTGAGTGGCCAGTTGACTGGCCACCAAATTCATTCAATCCAAACCATTTTCACAGACATGCAGTTTTCGAAATATTGTTTATGCAATTGACGAGTGAGGTTAGACACTTACCTGCGTGGCCATGGATGCGTTATTCAGACTTCGGGACCTGGAATCACTGCTTCGCTTGTTGTTGCCTCATGCACGGGTGCTAGAACCCATTATTTCATTCGTTGATGTTGTATGCATGGCTTTGGAACCCGAACCTTTGGTTGTGAACGCTGCATGCACGGGTTCTGTCTGGTTTCAGCTGTCGAGGATGTGTTCACGTCTAAGCAGAGCCTTTTTACATGTCCCCTATGTCGATTTCAGCTACCACTGACTCCAGAGTATGTGCTCCAGACGGATCAGCTGCTACAGGATTCCTGTAGGATATCCTGTAGCTGCTTCTCCTCTTGGGATGTAGGCTAAACGAGAATGGTTTTATTCGCTGATGAAGATTCATGATGGAGCTTTGACAGGTAGAGTGTGCGAGCCTTTGTGTGCTTGATTTGTCACTTGGAAAAAAATTTCAATCTGAGGAAAACAGGGCTCTTTGTATGACTATGCAAGAATACATAACCAGATGGTTGCAATGGCGGTGGAAAGAGATGAAACAGGTGATGGATGGAAGAGAGGGGTGGCTACAGGCCTAATCAATAGACTCCAAGCTTCAAATCCCCTTCCAAAATCGAATTTGGCCTGCCCGAAGGCTCTACGGGATGTTTCTTGTAGAAATGCAGAACTTCCTGTAGAAAGACCCAAAACTTCCTGTAGAAAGCCTAGAACTTCCTGTAGGAGGTGGAATCTCGACCCGAATGTGATCAACTCCTGGGAAAAGTGAGTGGCTATGGAGGGATTGTCTATAAGGATGTCCTGTAGCCTGGTATGGACCCCTGTCCTCGTTTTGCGCAACCTTCTTTATCTGCAATGTATTCCCTGCAACCTACAATAATTTTACAGAGATTAGACCTATTTCTTTTTCTTTTTTTCTTTCTTTTTTATTTTTTCTCTTTTTTCTTCTTTTTTTTCTTGAGAGACGGCAGGGGCGCCTCCATGAGGTTTTCACCCCCACTATCTGCCCTGGGCACCTCAAATAGGTTTTCACCCAAGGATCTTTTTTATTCCATTTCTTTATTTCCTGAGAGACAACTGGGGTGCCTCCATGAGGTTTTCACCCTCACTGTCTGCCCTGGGCGCCTCAGAGAGGTTTTCACCCAGGGATCTTTTTATTCCCTTTTTTTTTATGATCAAGGTGTGGGTGGAATAGAGGCAGAGCCCTACTCCACTACCAGCACTAATTTTTCCAAAGTTTCAATGAACTCCTGCCTCGAAAGGGGTTTCCTGTAGATTTTCAATCGATGCCCATTGACAAGCATGGGGATGGCCTCTTCATCAATGGTCCTGATAAGGACTGAACCATTGTCATTGAATTTATCCACTGTATATGGTCCTAACCATCTTGTCCTTAGCTTCCCTTTGAAATCCTTGTATCTTGAGTCATACAGCAACGCCCAATCTCTCGGTTGGAATTGCTTTTCACTAAGGTGCCGGTCATGCCATATCTTCTTCTGGAGTTGAACTACCTCTGAGTGGAGGAGGGCCTACATTTTGTGTTCATCTAATCCATTCAGCTACAGTAATCTTTCACATTGAGCATGGCTGAGATCTAAGTCCAGCTGAGCTGCCACCCTCAATGTGTTGTACTCGAACTCTATGGACAGCAAAGCTTTCTTCCCGTAGACCAGCTCATAAGGTGTGAAACCTATTGTAGTCTTCTAAGTGGTGTTGTAGGCCCAGGTGGCCTCAACTAGGCGATCTTCCCAATCCTTTCTGCTGCTGCTCACCACCTTAGTCAAAATCCCTTCCAATGCTCTACTAGTGACTTCCACCTACCCATTTTCTTGAGGATGATATGGGGTGGAATTCATGTGCTTGATCTTGTGATGAGTGAGCAAGTCTTCAATCAGGTTGGAGGTGAACTGGCTTCATTGATCGGTGACTAACTCTCTTGGGTAGCAAAACTTGTAGAATATATTTTCCCTTAAAAACTCAGCCACCTTTTATTCTATCGCTGCTTTGATTGCCTTTGCTTTTGCCAACTTTTTCAGGTAGTCGGTGCACACAATGATGTAAGACCTTTGCTTTGAAGGAGGGTTGATAGGACCCACAAAATCCATGCCCCGCTTCTCAAATGGCTCGAAGGTCACTTGAGGTTGGAGAGGAATTTCATCCCTTGGAATCGGTTTCCCCATCCTCTGACATCGGTCACACTGGCTGATGTATCTTTTGACATCTTGGTGAAGAGTAGGCCAATAGTATCCTACTTGTAGAATTTTGAAGGCAGTCCTTTTTGCTGCAAAGTGGCCTCCACAGGACCCATCGTGATAGGTTAGGATGATGTCAAAGACTTCCTCCTCCCTAATACAACGCCTCAAGATTTGATCTGGGCCAAGTTTGAACAGGTTGCCCCCAATCCAAGTGAATGAGGCACTCTTCCTCACAATTCTGCTCTTCTCCTTTGAGGATAGATGCGGAGGGAACTGTGCTGAGACCAAGTAATTTGCTATATCATCAAACAATGGAGAGAGTAATGAGATAGCAAACAGATGTTCATCTGGCATTTGGTCATCCACTGTCCCTTCTTCACCTGCAGGCAAATCGAATCTAGACAAGAAGTCAGCAACAACATTTTCCTTACCTGGCTTGTCGACAATAGTCAAATCAAATTACTGCAACAAAAGTAGCCATCTAACGATACGAGCATTTACATCAGGCTTATTCATTAAATATCTAATCGCAGCATGAACAGTGTGTACAAATGTTTGATAACCAGTGATGTAGTGTCTAAACTTGTTTAGGGAATGGACTACAGCCAAGAATTCTTTCTCAGTTACAGTATAGTTCATTTCTGCCTTGGACAAGTTTTTGCTGACAAAGTATATGGCATATGGTAGTTTCTCCTCAACTTGTCCTAAGGCTGCCCCTATGGCTCTGTTCGAGGCATCAGTGTGGATGTGGAAAGGTAGGGCCCAGTTTGGACCTCTCAAGATCGGGGCGGACACCAGCATATCTTTCAACTCATCCAAAGTCCCTTGACAGTCGTCAGTCCATTTAAACTCAACATCTTTCCCTAAGAGGCCAAACAATGGCGAGGCTAGCTTACTGAAATCTTTAATGAATCTGCGGTAATATCCTGCTAAGCCTAGGAAACTTCGAACGTCTCTTACCTTTTGAGGAGGTGGGACCTTTTGTATGATAGCAATCTTGTTAGGATCCACTTGTAATCCTTGCCGAGAAATGGTATGACCTAGCACGGTCCCTACAGTCATCAGGAATTCACATTTTTCGGGACTGAGGGACAGGTTCATCTTAATGCACTTGGTTAGAACTTTTCCCAGGTTAGTCAATGCTTCTTGGAAGTTGGACCCATAAGGAGTAAAGTCATCCATATAGATTTCTACCGAATCGTGGACCAACTCAGAAAATATGCTCAATACTGCTCTCTGGAAAGTGGCAGGAGCGTTGCATAGCCCAAAGGGAAGGACTCGATAGGCAAAGGTACCCCATGGACAAGTGAAGGTGGTCTTATCTTGGTCCTTCGGGCTGATTTGGATCTGATTATACCTGCTGAACCCATCTAGGAAAGAGAAGAACTTCTTCCCTACCAGTCCATCCAACACTTGATCTATGAAAGGCAAAGGGAAATGGTCTTTCTTGGTGGCTTTGTTAAGTTCTCGGTAATCTACATAGATTCTCCACTTCCCATTCTTCTTGGGCACAAGCACTAGAGGTGAGACCCACTCACTATCGGAGATGGGGTAGATGAATCCTGCATCCAACAATTTTTGCAATTCTTCTTTGACAATGTCTTTAAGGGCTAGATTCATTCTCCTCTGAGGCTGTCAGACTGGTTTACAATATTCTTTAATGTAAATGTGAATGGCACAGACCGAAGGGTGGACTCCTTTCATCTCCTTATAGCTCCAAGCGAAAGCATCCAGATGATTGTTCAATAAGCTACACAGCGCCTTCTCCTGGGAGGGAGATAGGGAGGAGCTGATATTTAAGGTTCTTTCGGGGCTAAATTCTACATTCTTAACTCTGGGAGAGGTTTGATCGGTCACACAGAGGTCCACTAAAGCACTAGCTTGGGTATCTTCCACCAACTCCTCTAAGGACAGTGCACTGGGGGGTGGATTTTGAATCAAAATCTCAATCAAGTCATCCTCGGTTTGAGGGCCTCCCCTGGTGGTTTCTACTGTGCACAATGGTGCAGATTAGACCTCATCCTCATCTCCCTCTTCCAACCAAAGTGGTAGGTCATGTTCTAGCAGAGGTTGGGCAGGAGGGTATAGGACTAGCTTTTTGGACATAGGCCTATCTTGATGGTCATGCTTCTAGCTCGACAATTGATGTAAGCATCCACAGTGGCTAACCAGGGCCTTCCCAAAATGAGGGGGCATCCAGTGAGTTTTGCCTTTGGTTGAAGGACCAAGAAGTCCGCAGGGTACTCCCAAGAGTCAACAGATACCAAGACATCTTCCACAATCCCTTCGGGAGTCATGGTGGAGCGATCTGCTAACTGCAGGACTGTCGAGGTCTTCCTTAAGGAACTCTAAAGGTTGAGTTTGAGCATGGTGTCCCTGGTCATCACATTAATGGCATCCCTTAGATCAATCAAGGTATGGGGCATTATGGTGCCATTGATGTGGACATCAACTACAGGACTCCTAGGGTCCAAATACTTTGGACAGATTGCTTGCCCCAACATTAGATCGGACAGTTTTCCTATGACATTGATAGTCAAGGCATCTCTCTTTCGCCTGCCTGGGTGCCTGAAACACTTCTCCTTAATCAATTTGTTGTATATTGGTACATATTTTATGGCCTGGAGAAGTGGTATTTTCACACACAACTGTTTAAGTTCTCCCAGAAGTTCAGTCTCCTTTGGGTTTGGTTGCGTGGTTACTGTTAGTCACTCAGGAAAGGGTGGAATGGCTTTGGGTTCACTTTCCTGTTTCTCTTCCTCGTCCTCCAGGGGAGGAGGTTGGCGATCTGGAAGGGTCTTCCCAGATCGCAGGTTGATCTCCTAGATCTCCACAGCATAGGTAGGGCATGTTGTCTCCCTAGTGTATACCTGCTGGGCCTATCGGTTGTTGAGGTTCGGGTTCGGTTGAGCAGGCATCTGGGGTTGTCTTGGAGGAGTGAGAGGTAATGGTTGTGGCTGAGCCGGTGGTGGAGGCAAAATGGCAGGAGGAGAGTTGTATTAGGGCCTCCACCCCGGTTGAGGTGCATTCCACTGAGGTTGTGGCTGGACATGTGAGTGAAACAAATGAGCAGTGGGTTGAGCATGGTATTGAGATGGATAAGACCACGGAGGAGGTTCGGACCAGGAAGTATGAGCAGGGGGGGCCCAAGAAGGTATGTGAGCAGATTGGTTGGGGCTATAATAAGCTTGGGATGTCCCTTTCATCCCCTGCTGGTAAGGTCTGGGCCCATGCGGCCTCCTTTGGTTGAGGAAGTAGAGAGGTTCAGTGGTTGCCTCAGTCCCTTGGTACATGGCTTTAAATCCGGGCAAGGTTGGGCATTGGTTTGTGGGGTGGTTTTCCTCAAAAACGAAACATACCTCTACTGAGTGTAATGGACACTCGTTCTTAGGGTGCTTCCTCATACATCTAGGACAAAAAATGGCCAAAGCCGCCTCAGCTTCCTCTTTCTTCTGTTGGATCCGGAAAGTATCAAGTTGCATGGCAATGGTCTGTCTCATCTTACTTTTGAGGTCTTCCATCTGATTAGCAAATCCATGCTTGGAGAAGGTGGTACTAGCTGAAAGTGGGTTCCCCCTACCTTTTTTCCGGGCTGCCCTAGAATGGTTTCTAAACATAGTCTTTATGTCTTCATAAGGTATTTGGTAGATGTCCCCTCCAGCTAGCAAATGGAGGGTATCTAGAAGGTCTTCAGGGACTCCTCGGAGCAGAACCAGCTTTATAGATTTAGGGTCAAGTGTGCACTTGGCCCATTTATAGCTGAGTTGGAACCTTTCCTTGTAGTCTTCTAAAGACTCATCATTTCCCATGGTCATCCGAAAGATTTCTCCCTTTGTTTCCTTTGACCTACAGTAGTCCTGGTATTTGTTGTTAAAGGCTTGCTGCATTTGAGCCAAAGTGGCGATACTGTTTCCAGGTAACCCCATGAACCAGCGTAATGCTGCATCCTTGAGGGTAGAGGGAAAGAGTTTCAACTTTTGCTCATCTTCTGCATAGTCATAAGCTCGACAAAGGATAGAAACTCAAAGAGGAAGGTATCAGGGTCTTCAGTGGTCAATCCATGGAAATGAGGTAAGACTGAGGGACTTATGTTTTTCATCTTCATGTCCCCGTTGGTCTCTCAGATGGGGAAGGTACCTTCTATTCTTTCATCATCTTCTCTACCATTTCTGTTTTCAGCCATGGTCTCAAGAGGAATGTTTTCTTGCTCTTCTTCTGTAATAGTATCTTCGTATATCTCAAGAGGTTCACCTATAGGTTTTTCTGGGTCACTGCCACCAAAGAAGAGAGAAGGGTGACTGAGTGAAGTGGTGGGGGTGTTGGGTAGGAATTTTCCGGTATTATCTCTGTTCCTACGAGGCATGAAAAGATTTTTGGTTGCTTTTGCTTTTGCTTTTTTCTACTTGTACCTGCAAAATTGAAATAGATGGAATTGCAACTAACTAAAATCTATCTTGCAGAAATGAAAATGCGGAATTGAAATGAAAGCAAGAAAGGACTAATCTATCTTGCTGAAATCAAATTGCAGGAATGAAATGCTAGACTACGCTTGCAGAATTGAAACGCTATTCTACGCTTGCAAAATTGAAATTGCGGAATTGAAAGGCTAATCTATGAAAGCAGGAAATGTCTAATCTACTTTTGCAGAAATGAAATTGCAGAATGGAACTGAAATAAACTACTTAGCGGAAGGTTGGAGTAGAAAAGTATAAGAAAAGCAGCAATCACAACTACTCTGACGCTTCCCCAGCAACGACGCCAAAAAGATGGTGGGCTCCAGTATTGCAGCAATAATGCTAGAACTCTTGGGACTCCCTTCTTTACTCTTATCAACCCGGTAGTTCATAACAAACTTGGAAGCGACAGTGTTATATGCACAAGTACTAGCTCTTGCCACGGCTGTCACTTGGTCAGCTGGCACAAGTCTGCTAGGAGCTTAAGCCAACTTCTATGAGCTCTTAGAAAAAGCTTTTTAACTGATGGACGAAAGCTAACTCAAAGAAGGCTAATCTACTTGCAGAAAGAAACTGGAAGGCTGAAAGGAAACGCAAACCCTAGCAAACCCTAATTTTACCAACTAGCCCTACTGATGCAAGAAAGAGGATGCAAGCTACTGAAAGAGATGCCATTGACTTTTAGGAAGGTAAAATGCATGTGTCTAAGCTACTTCTACAATAACATCAAAAAAAAAAACATCTTTTTGTATTTTTGAATAAGTTGTCAGAATTATCATGCATGTGCTTTGCACAGTTGACTGTGCAGAGATGATTGGCGAGAGGAAATGCTTGCAGACGGTTGGGAAGGTTCAAAGAGGGCCTAAGGGGTCCCTAACACCCTTCCAAAGAGTTTCATAAAGTTTGGCTATCAAGAAACCACGTTCGTGAGCTTCTACAGGAAGTCTGCAGGGGTTCTACAAGATGTTCTGTATTTTCTACAGGATGTTCAGAAATGGGATTTTGGAGGGTAGATGGAGGGGGAAAGGTGGAGAAGTGAGTATGGAGGTAGGATAAGGGTGTGAGTGTTGTGGGGAAAAATCCTATGCAGGATGATCCTATCCACCTAAGGTGTGACAGTGCCTTAGCAACAAACAGAGACAGCTATTCTAGTATTCTTCCTTTATGAATTAAGAATGAAGAGAGATAGATGGACTAACCGGTGTCTTCCGTTTGTCCCTTGATCCGGTCTCTCTTCTCTTTGAGGGTTCCCAGCTACTTTCCTTCTCGCTCGCCCAGCTTCAAGAGGTTTCTGCAAGATCACAAGAAGAGAACACTACACAAGACATGGATTCATATTCATAACTAGTTCAGGATTAGAAATAAACTAAACATACTAATGCAATCATACATCAAAGATACATCAGTATATAGGAGAAACCAAGATAGCTTTATTGATGAATAACAAGGTTCAGGAAGAGATACAACCCAGAGGGCTCCAATCCAGCATCTCCTTCCCAGCAAATGGAATTCCTATCTTCACCCCCTTCAAAGCATTAAGCACCCAATGATTCCAATCTCAAACCAACAGCAATTCTTTGCAATCACAAAATTCCAGCCTCTAGATCTCATGGAGGAGAGATCCATATATAGATGTTTGGAGAGAGGATGAGTCAGCTTGAGATCTGACTAGTGTCCTCTCCCTCTGTTAGTTCTTGATTCCACTTGGAGGTTCTTGCTTCCACTTGGAGATTGGGAACCTCTTACTCATCACCAGTGGAATTCACTGAGGCAAGTGTCATTGAGGAAGATTCTGGAAGCTTCCTGGGTCTTGACACCTCTTGGAATGAACTTGCCATTTGTCAACTCTCGCTCAGCGCACCCTGGTAGTGCTTCTACCTGCGTTGCAGTGCAGGTAGCCAGTTTTGGCTTTGACATTCAACGCAGACAGCTAGTGGAGCCACTGAATTGATCCTGAATTGACTTGTTTTTGAGCAGTTTCTGGTGGAGAACTTCTGTGAATTGCTGTGGTTTGTTAGCCTTGTTCCTCTAGGGGTAGGAACAACATGTTTAGGGACTTTGGATCCCTTAGATTATGGACATTTCATGCTCAATGTTGTAAGGCACAAAAATGTCTATAACAGTTGCCCCCTAAAGTATGAGGCCGTTTATCGGGTGAAATGCTTTATCAGGGGGATCCGAAGTTCATCCAATGCTGGGAGGAGACCTGTAATAAGATACAATACAATACATTATTTTTCATACTGCTTTCATGATCTAGCTGAGGCGGGCATCCCCATGCTCAGCTTTATAAATTCATTTTCCTGTACATAGAACAGACAGTCGTCTAATGGTAGACTGATAATTTTGATGAAATTATCATCCTTTGGGTAGGATGATTATCTGCTGCAATGATGTACATGTCAATGTCTTTATCTTTCCTGAATATATATCGCAGCCCGGATGGATGAAACTAGATCCGGGGTCTTCAAACTCGTTCGATCTTCACTCTAAGTACAAGTTGATCCATGTGAGAAATGTTCTGAAGTCGAACATGGAAAGACATCGCTTGATTACCGTTCAATGAGGTAAACCGTTAACAAGCGCGAGAGGAATCACCGATAATGATAATGACCCTCAAGGTACTGCAGTACAATTCACGTGGTGTGAATAAAGGACTTGGCGTCGAACACCACGCAAAATCTTTCGGTCAAAGGTCATTGATGTATATCTGTCGCCGGAAGTGAGAAACTTGCCATTGAGGCATGCAAGCTTCAAAGTACTGAAGGGGTTGTTCCTAGATCAACTTCTTGGATAATGAGCTGATGTCGACAAGAAGCAATCCGTCAAAGGAGGGCCTTAATGAATCCCACATCAATGACACGGAACGGAGCTAATGATTTTGATGGAGGTGAAAACGATCTGTGACATATGATTCAGGGTGGCGGTCATGAAAGGATGAAGGATAATGTACGGCAGTGGATGGGACACGGTTGACTTTTCTGAACGACTTCTATTGAACATATGGCGACACTGATGCGATGGATCGGTAGCATTACCCCAAATATGGATGGTATGGCGAGACCATGGTGATGTGACCGGTGAATGAAACAACCCAACCCGATTGTGGTACGGAGGAAAAGTGTCATGTTCAAGAGCGACTTGCTACCATCAAAGTTTTCTTGTGTTTCTCCCAATTTTTCCCCAGTCATTGCTGACCAGTACCTCTTTATTTTTGTCAAGCTTGAGGAGGATAACATATGCTTGTTCTATAACTTGCCCTTCGGGCAATCCCATCGCTATGTTTTAACGAGCCTAGCGATAGTGAAACTCATTCTCGTCTAAAGACAAGTTTGTCGCTATTTAATGATTTTAACGAGTCTAACGACAAAGATAACTCGGTCCTTTTCATTTTTAGAGAGTCTGAAAAGGTACATAAAGTTAACTCCAAAAGTCCTTTTTCATCATCTAATCCCTTAGGTCCGAAAAAGTATAAAACACTACAGAATGGATGAGTTTTCGATAGTTTTAACGAGCCGAATAAAACAAGCGCTCGATCTTTTTGTGCAATAATCCCTCAGGTCCAAAAAGATTAAAATCTAGAGGAGGGATAGCACTTCTTGTCCCTTTAACGAGCTGGAAGGCCAAGGACTCGGCAATCTTTTCATATTTTACGAGTCAGATGAAAAGAGCTTAAAGAAGACTCGTCTTTTGAGGAACGAGTGATAAAAGGGGCTAGTAGCTGATTCCAGGTACAGGTTGGAATTTTCCAATCACGGCAGTGTCACAAGGATGGCTAGTGAAATCACTCTTCGCAGCTGTTCCTCAAAATGGGTAAACAATCATATGGAGGTGAACGATCGGCCAATGGAAAAGTGGAGGTGACGGTGCAAACACGACCAAGGCTTTAACAGCTGATGATATTACATTCACTGTGGTTATTTACCGGGATAGTTCATTTTTAACGAGCTTAAACGCGGGTGGAAACATTTGCTCGATCTTATGTTTATTTTTTAACGAGCATGAACTATGCGCTAAAACTGCTCGGATCTTGCGTTTATTTTTTAACGAGCATGAACTGTGTGCTAAAACTGCTCGATAATCCAGTCATATGATAAGAGTGTCTCATCAAGATTCTATTTTTTATGGAGCTTCATCTCACGAAGCTTTGCTCTGGATCCTTTCGTTATGCAAGTTTGGAAACGACTAATCCTACGAGTTTAAAGGGTTAGAGGTCCTAAAAATTTAAAAAATAAATAGCCGCCCCTTGCTTGCACTCAAAAGGGTTTGCATGCCCCCAGGTATGAAGTATGATTTCAAGGTTACCCCTACTTCACTTCCGCCAAAACATTTGTTTCACCGAGAGAGGCCTACCTCTTTCAGGTTACCCAAAGATTGTCTCGTTCGCGGCCACGAATAAAACACTTCCTCGGCGATGTCTATCAAAATAGACAATGGTGAGCGATGATGCCCACCAACTCACATAACTTTGACAAACGAATCTTATTCTAGAATAACCCCTCTTCCTAGATAGACGGGGTACAGACTAGTCATATTCTCCCACGGAAACCTACCTTATACCCAAAGTTTTCCTGCCGAAGCAGACCAGGACGCATGCCCCCTGGGTTCCAGTCATATCCTCTCGGATTACTCGCGCTCATCAAGAGGACGAACCGTGGGTTGAGACATTTCTTGCGTGAAGAGACCATTTAGGGATGGTATATGACTATTTGCGATGCGTGATCCGGGAAATGAAAGCTGGTCCACGAGCTTGACCACTCTTCCTTCATGCGGAAAACACATTACTCTAAAGAGTGAGGAGACGACGGCTCCCATGCAATATATATAGTCTCGTCCAAGGAGTAGGTTATAATCCAAGGGTCCTTGAACGACCATCACGTTCATTTGAACGGTCTTCCCTTTCAATGTTATGGGCACATTGGGGAGGATCCCTAAAGGTCGACTGGTTCCTTTATCAAAGCCTGATAGATTTCTCATTTCAGGCAAAAGCGCTGGCGAACCAAGCGCTTTCCAAGCAATAGAGGAAAGGATACTCACAGATGCCCCCTCATCAATGATAGTGCCAGCCATTACTATTCTGTATATTTGAACGATAATTCTGAATGGTATGCTTGCTGGCAAACGGGGTCTGCCTAGTTGGTTCCAGTCGAACGAGACAACTAGGTTGCTTGGTGGTGGGACCGAATAGACAGCTGGGTACGACTCTGACGAAGTTCCTTCCTGCGATAAAGGAGTGGGCAAATTGCCCCCTTGTTCGTCAGAGTCTGTGTTGATGAAGAGAATTTGGACGGTGTCATCTTTATTCTCCTCTGTGATGGTATCATTCGAAGATAGAGCCTCTGAAGGCAAAACCGGGTCAACTGCCACCTCAACCTTTTGACTTTCATCAGGTATGGATCCAGACGTTTCATCTTCAATGATAGGTGCTTCGGCTGACCACCTGAGCGGGCCAGCCGGGTTCTCAACTAGTGAAGGACTTGGCAGGAGTTTTTGATATCCAGGAGGAAGTTGCGCTCGTAAGATTGGGCGATCTTCAAAAACTCTTTTAGCCTCGTCTAAGAAGGGACAACGGTGGATGGCATGGTCGCCTTCACACAGTTTGCAGGGAAATCTAGCTTTCCCTCTCTGTCCTGTGGCTTCACTTTCACTAGTTGACGGTGAGCAGTCAACATGGCTATCAGAGGTTGACACTACCGAATTGTGCAAACGGGGAGACCAATCCCTTAGTATCCGAGGGATGCAGGGACAATCTCTGTGGAAGTGGTCTCCCTTGCATATGACACATGGCGATTTAGGCCTAGTCAGTGTTGTGTGTGGATTTTTGTCAGACGACACTTGTTTGCCCCCAGTCGCTTTTGGCTCCTTCTTCTTCTTCTCTTTCTTCTTCTTTTCCTTCTTCTCCTTAGGAACTTGGTTTCTTGTTCTACCAATTCCGTCAAGCGAAGAGGAAGGGGGAGAGGAAGAATTAGATGAAGTAGAAGGCTGGTGAGCAACTCTGGTCTGGTCTAACTGTTGACTCGACTGTTCAGGAATAGTGGTGTTCTGAACGACATTGGTTGAAAAGAGCCAGACCGGCAAGCCAATTGTCAGTCCTGGAAGTGACAATGTGGCCATATGGGGCGCACCAACATCTCCCCAAGAGGAGAAGGGACTAGGATTTCCACCAAGGGGAATTCCTTGGTTGGTGTGCTCCATTTTTTCAACCTAAAGATCAACGCAGGAATAGGGGTGATTGTTCCGTTTAAGATAAATTTTAACGACGCTTTAGACATAACTTGCTTTTTCAATTTTAAAGAGTCGAGAAAAAGCTAAAGATGACTCTAGTCTCCTTCGATGTTTTAACGAGCCCGAAGTGACAAATGCTCGGATGGACTTTTTTCGTTATAGAGTCTGAAAAAGGCCAAAAGGAACTGCTGTGGAGTTCTAGGCAGA
The DNA here is from genome assembly GCA_031772625.1 of Pinus tabuliformis. Lineage (NCBI taxonomy): Eukaryota > Viridiplantae > Streptophyta > Pinopsida > Pinales > Pinaceae > Pinus > Pinus tabuliformis. The sequence continues at coordinate 792,483,920 of CM062805.1, forward strand.
GGGTGTGCCAAACTTCTCGCAAAACCGCAGAATACTTTTTAGGGTACGGGCGGTCGATCTTCCTGAATGCTGTGTTCAGTGCATTGCGATCAGTAGGGCGGCCGACACGGCTTCCTAAGGATAAAGGTTTTATGCCTATAGGGGTCTCCCAATATATACGCGATGGTACGTGGGAGCACAATCCGTACTGGCGCTATCGTCCCTTAGGAGGAATCACCCACCATCAACGAGATCGACAGTCACCAGGCTTTACGACGCCGAAACACGTCTCTAGCCTAGACCTCTATGTTGTGCGTTATGTTGCAAAGTGTTGTTAAGTTCATTCAATTTATTTTAGGTTGATCTTTTTAGAAGTTTGCCTTTCTGGATCACCACGAGATGTATGATACAATTCCTAAATGCAGTCTAAAGATGATAAGCAAGCTTTATATCTTTTCAACTTATGAAAATCCTAGCTACAAAGGGAAAAGAAAGACACCATCTTTTCTCAAAGAGCAATCAGCACACTCTAATGCACTTTTCCTAAATCAAACATGCAAACTATCAAAATGCAAATGCACAATGCAGGTGTTTGTTTTCCGCTTTCTTAGTATTGATGCCTACAAAGAAAGCTTTTTGTACAACTTTGAATTTGCTTTTAAATGACAAATACAAACAAGTTTACTTTTTCCGAAATCAGAGAGGGTAGAAGAGATTACAACACTTAACAATTTTCGAAATGAATACTTGTTTCGACACTTAAAAGAGACAAACTCAAACCAAAAGCAAAAGTAAATGTATAATCAACTGTAAACAGCCAATGAACTCTCTCCTAAGATCATAATCAACAGATCTAAATCAAGGGCTACAGGATGACTATTTCACTCTTGCAAAGGAAAACTGTAAATGACGCCAAAAACACATAAAAACACTCATAGTATTTTTGTACAAAAGGAGGCAGAATTTAAGCAGAGAAAAGGAGTTATCAGACTGGTACCTATGCTAGTTACAGGCTGCAAAAATCAGAGATCAAAGCAAGGCAAAACAGAGCAGAGAACCCCAGCTGCACAAGGCCAAACTGGATCAGCGCAACCTCAACACAGGGGTTTTGACATTCAGCGCAGGTAGCCTTCACGGGACCTGCGTTGAAATGCAGAACCTCTTCACAGGGTCTGCGCTGAAGGAGAAATGAGAGTTTCTCACTGGGTTCTGGGTCACAGATTGCTGATTAATCTATTGTTTCAGGCCAAATAAAATCAACAAGCAAGGTACAATCAAAGGGGTGCTTTGAGGGAGTACTAAGATCTATCACAAAGGATCATCAAATCATTTGTGAGTCCATTGTTCAGATCATAGACAAATCCAGTGATTGGATCAAAGCAGCAACTGTCTACTTTGCATCTGAGAATAGCAGATGCAGTTCGATTGTTGCTGTTGAGTCTACGAAACAAACAATGATAGAGACACAAATAAAATGACTAAACAGATCTACCCAGCGGATTCGCCAATTTGTTGTGGGGAAAAATGCCTATGCAGGACGATCCTATCCACCTAAGGTGTGACAATGCCTTAGCAACAAACAGAGACAGCTATTCTAGTATTCTTCCTTTATGAATTAAGAATGAAGAGAGATAGATGGACTAACCGGTGTCTTCCGTTTGTCCCTCGATCCGGTCTCTCTTCTCTTTGAGGGTTCCCAGCTACTTGCCTTCTCGCTCGCCCAGCTTCAAGAGGTTTCTGCAAGATCACAAGAAGAGAACACTACACAAGACATGGATTCATATTCATAACTAGTTCAGGATTAGAAATAAACTAAACATACTAATGCAATCATACATCAAAGATACATCAGTATATAGGAGAAACCAAGATAGCTTTATTGATGAATAACAAGGTTCAGGAAGAGATACAACCCAGAGGGCTCCAATCCAGCATCTCCTTCCCAGCAAATGGAATTCCTATCTTCACCCCCTTCAAAGCATTAAGCACCCAATGATTCCAATCTCAAACCAACAGCAATTCTTTGCAATCACAAAATTCCAGCCTCTAGATCTCATGGAGGAGAGATCCATATATAGATGTTTGGAGAGAGGATGAGTCAGCTTGAGATCTGACTAGTGTCCTCTCCCTCTGTCAGTTCTTGATTCCACTTGGAGGTTCTTGCTTCCACTTGGAGATTGGGAACCTCTTACTCATCACCAGTCGAATTCACTGAGGCAAGTGTCATTGAGGAAGATTCTGGAAGCTTCCTGGGTCTTGACACCTCTTGGAATGAACTTTCCATTTTTCAACTCTCACTCAGCGCACCCTGGTAGTGCTTCTACCTGCGTTGCAGTGCAGGTAGCCAGTGTTGGCATTGACATTCAGCGCAGACAGCTAGTGGAGCCACTGAATTGATCCTGAATTGACTTGTTTTTGAGCAGTTTCTGGTGGAGAACTTCTGTGAATTGCTATGGTTTGTTAGCCTTGTTCCTCTAGGGGTAGGAACAACATGTTTAGGGACTTTGGATCCCTTAGATTATGGACATTTCATGCTCAATGCTATAAGGCACAAAAATGTCTATAACATTGAGGGGGTCCAGGACTTGGTGGATGGAGCTGAGGAGAGATGAAGATGGCTGGATTTGTTCAAGGAGGAGTAAAGCAATGTTGCACAAAAATTAGGGTTACGTGAGCGAATGTGGCAAACGTGAGGCAAGAATCTGAGTAGGGTTGGAGCAGATGGGATTGATGGAGTATGGGCAAATAGAGAAGTGGTACGGGTGCTCTGCAAGTTGTTTCTCCAACTGAACCAACGAAGACTTGGAAAATCAGAGACCTAGTTACGTTAACCTAATCTGATCTAGCTAACAGTAAAGAGAATGAACAGAAGTTTATTTGCAATGAGACCATGTATAATAACTATGCAACGAAGCAATCAAGAATCTGAACATGTAACCAACTTCTGCAAATAAAAATCGAACACTAATGATTGCATGGTGAGGCAATGACAGTGTTTTTGTTGGCAGCAAGGTTACCTTTGTCCTAGCTCATGATCCCACTGAGGGAGAGGTGAGATCAGAGGTCCTTGATGGCCTTTTTCTGGATATCTTCCCTGTTAATAACCTATCAACTCAATCTGAACATAAAAAGCCTTTCTAACCATCAACAATGACCTAGATAACCAGCAAGATTTTAATCTACTTAACAGATATTATTTTACAAAGGCATAAGAAGAAAATAACAGTACATAAAGGAAGCCTTGGCACTTGGGTTGGGCCCAACCCCAAGAGCTACAGGCTCCTAAAGAAAACTCAGAACTGATGCCAAGTAAAGCTGCTCTTCATTCCTCAAAAATAATCATGTCACAAGAAATTTATACAGCAGTAGCTACAAAAATGAGTTGAAACAATGATAGCACTATAGTGCAAAACCCAACAGTTCCAAAAGTAAACTACGAAGGTTGAGGCCTTCCTATTTATGCACTACGAGGGTCCTAGCAGCCCTCTTTAACTCAAGGGACTCGGCTATTCAAACTGCCAGTGAAAAGTCACTCTTCACAAAGTTGCTCGACTGCCTTTAGGATTCGTTTTGGTGGCCTGCTGAGCTCCGAGTTGAGGGTGGAGATTTCGAGGAAGGGCCATTTAATGCAAGAGACAACCTCCCTATGAATCCTCACCCCTGTTCCTTCATTCCTGGCTGTCATCTGGCTTATAATTGCTTGGATCTGTTCCAAAATTTGTCCAAAAAACCTGAAATAATCACGTATTAGCCATCTTGGTAAAGTGACCACCCTCATTCATTCAACTAACATAAACATACTCAAAAAACATGCATAAACTATGAAAAATGGTGGATTGATCAAGAACAATTAGGCAAATGAGCCCAATAAGTTAACCAATTTGGGGCTCATCAGTGATTATCAGGGTTGTGAAGTTCGAGGAGGAGAGGGCGTTTCGGCGATCACCTGAGTATGATGAGAGAGAGTCATAGACTTCTCCTCACTAGGGAGGTCAGGTACAGGGAGTAGGACCTCAGGGTTCTGGATCAACTAGTATAGGAGGTACTTTAGTGTCAGTGACATCTGGGGCACCAATCGCTAGTTCACCGAGCACTTCTTAGGGAGTCCACTAGTACAATGTTCACATGGAACTTCAACTAACACAGGCATAGGTGCCAGTATAATTTCTTCGAGGATAGGTGTTGGTATAAGCACGCCAGGGTTAGTTGGCAGACCTTCAGGTTCACAAGACTAAGGGGGCATAGGATGAGGTTCCCTATGGGGAAGCTTCTTCGGGGAAGAGGAGGCCCAAGTGGCTTCAAGACACCTTGAACGAAGCAAAGTTCGTTGGTCCTTCGAAGAGGATGAACAAGGAGAATGTGCCAACTGAGTAGTTTTGCAGTTATGTAACCAAGGCTGCCAACATTGTTGACTCTGAGCCTACTAGTTATGAGGAGGTTACCAGCCAGGAGGAACGAAGAGAGGCTATGGTGGATGAGTATGCCTTTATCATTAAGAACAATGTCTGGGAAGTGGTTCCTAGGCCTAAGGTAAAGTCAGATACCACTTCCAAGTGGCTCTACAAGATCAAGCATGTTGCGAATGTCAGCATTGATTAGTTCAAGGTGAGGTTAATGGCTAAAGGGTTATCACAGATAGAGGGAGTTGACTATGATGAGACCTTCACTCCTGTAGCTTGGAACACTTCTATCCAGTCCCTTATTTCTATTTCTACAAAAATGGGTTGGAAAATCCATCATATGGGTGTGAAGACCGCATTTCTGAACAGAGTTATAAAGGAGGAGGTGTATGTTGAGAAGCCAAAGGGCTTTGAGGTACTTGGGCAGCATACCCATGTATGTTGGTTGAGTTGAGCACTCTACAGACTTAAGGAAGCTCTGAGAGCTTGGTATTCAAGGACTGATACTTGTAGCAAATGGGCTTCATGAAGAGTGATGCAGATCCGAACCTATACTACATTATTGTAGGGGATGATCCACTCATTTTTGTTTTGTATGTTGATCACTTGTTCATTATTAGGGCAGAGAGTCTGATTAGTGTTTTCAAGGAGGATCTTGCTATGGGGTTTGAGATGAAGGACATTGGGTGGATGCATTAATTTTTGGGGCTTGAGGTGTGACAGAAGGAGGGGAATGTCCTTTTGGGGCAGGGGCAGTATGTTGTGGATGTGTTGAGAAGATTTCACATGGTAGACTGTAGACCCATGTCTACACCTATGATCACCAGCTGAAAAAAGCTTCATGCTTCAGATTCTAGTTTGAAGGATCCCACATTGTATAAGAAACTTATTGGGTCCTTGATGTATCTAGTCAACACTAGGCCATATATATGCTTTGCAGTGAACATACTTAGCCAGTTCATGGTTGAGCCCAGGAGGATGCACTGGGTAGTTGCAAAGCACATTCTTAACTACGTGCAGGGGAATGTTGATTATGGTCTGGACTATAGGTGGGGAGATGGAGTGAGGTTGGCAGGTTACACATGAAGATTGGGTAGGTTGTGCTTCTAATAGGAAAATCGCTTCAGGGTGTTACTTCGAATTAGGTTCGGCAGTTGTGTCGTGGTTTAGTCGAAAGAAAAATTCAGTTGCTTTGATCTCTTTTGAGGCCCAGTATATGGTTGTTAGTCAAGCTAGCTGTGAGGCCATTTGGCTTCGCAAGTTGTTGTATGGCCTATTTGATCAGGAGTTGAGACTAACGTTATTCACTGTGATAATCAGAGTTGCATTAAACTCACGGAGAATCCAGTGTTTCATGAACGGTCAAAAAACATTGACATTAGATATCATTTCATCAAGGACTATGTTTAGGAGGGGGCAGTGAAGCTGGAGTATATATCAACATATGAGCAGGTGGTCGATGTTCTCATGAAATCCTTGCCAAGAGGCAAGCATGTCCATTTCAGGGACAAGATGGGTGCGGTGAGAAACACTTTCCTCGGTAAGAGGTAGTGTTGATTTTTAATGTACCTTAGACAAGTGGTTTCCCATGGGTTAGTCTCTACATAGGGAAAAGTGTCCAAAATAATTATTTTTCTAAGTGTGACTTTATAAAGTGAAAGTGACTTTATAAGTGGTAAAGTCAATGTTAAATTATAAAATGAAAAGTGACTTTAGACATAAATTACAATGTGGGTATTTTATTTAATGGGTAAGTTAAAAAATAGAAAGTGAGAATTAAATTCACATTTATTCTCATCCCTTGACCTAAATGAATATAAGCCATTAGATATTAGGGTTTCCCAAAAGTCATTTAGGGAAACAAAAGGGGGAAAGAAAAGAGAGACTGCATTCATTCTTCATGAGCAGATTAGAGAAAGGAGGATGAGTGTTGGAGAAAAGTTCTGAAGGAGAAATTTGTTGTAGCAAGCTGAAGGAGTGATTTCTGGGCAAAGTTGGCAGGGAAATCAAGACATAGAAGACAACATAAGGTACAGTATGAACAAAATTTAATGTTGTGAGTTGCATGTTGTTCCAGAGAAGTTTTGAAAAAAAAAAAAAAAAAAATTGGAAAAAAATACGTATAGTCCGTACAATGGTACGAAAATCTGTACAGTCTATATGGAATCTGTACAATAGAGTTTGTATGCATACATTACATATTTTTAACTTCAAGTGGCAACAGAAATCGAGGCAAAGTGGGCATGGTTTTCAAGGAGCTTTGGGCTAAAGAGATAAGTTGTATTTTGTTGTTTTGTTTTGTCTGCAAATGTATTTTTCCTAAACTTGAAAGATAAAGAAATTTGAAGAGCTCTCTAACAGATTTTCCCTAGAGAAGATTGAAAGGGTTTTACCTGGGTCTAAGTTGACCAAAAATCTGTGTGTATATTTATGTGTGTTTTTGGTATGTTTATGTCCAGAAGAAAATAAAATTATTTTTGTAATATTTGAATCATGGGTTTCATGATCAAGGAATTTTATTTTATAGTTAAGGTTACCATTGTGAGCCGCTAGGGTTGGTCATCATGTCATCAAGTCTATTGAGTCAACGTCAAAGTATGAAGACCCATTTAGGCATATTAACATTGTAAAATGAAAATTTAAATGTGTCACAACCCCTCCAAGACCTTTTCACAAGCTCTCCCTCACATCAGCCTTCAAAAGAGACGAAAATGTTTCCAGAATGACAAATAGGCCTACCCCATGGCACAAGTTGGCCTATTTCAAGCATCAATATTTCCATATATAGGACAGTTCGACCTTCATTTTAGAACACAATTCGAACAAGCAAGAAAGTGAGTAATACAAGTGTGAATATCTCAAGAAAGGTATTATCACCAAGTGAAGAAAGAAGGAGCATCACCGAGTTCATTTTCTAATTTGTTTGTGGGATAACACTAATCCGGGTGGATATTGGTGGCCACCTGCCTATTCCCCCTAGACCCCCCAGCCAATTTCATCTATTTCCTTAATCGTAGCACATTTTAATATTTTTTCTAGTTTTTCGAGTCTTGAACTTCCAGCGCCGTTTTGAGGCCCTAAACGATGTATTTTTGGAAAAATTTCCTGGTGATTACTACGAAAATTGCATCAGCAGTCATGGTCCTTGGAGAGATCTTTCTAACGAGGTATCATATGCATCAATTAAGACCCCGTGAAGTTGGCCGCCCAACTAACCCAAACGGGGCCCATAAACTCTTGGTGTTACTTCTCCTTGGGTTAGGGTTTTGGTTGTTTAGGGTTTTCTCTTATTGTTTAATAATTAAAAATCCCTTGAGCCCCATTGTAACTCAGTTCAGAGGCATGTAGCTGCCACATCTCTTCTCAGAGATAAGCTACCATCGCCCGAGCTATATTATTTCCATTCTTTTTGTAAGCATAGTTCAGTATTTTTCTATTAATGAAATGAAGTGTTTTTCTATTGCATCTCTGAGTTTATGATTATATCTATAAGTTTTTGCATTCTTGTTTAAGTTTGGATTAGTGATATCATAGTGGTCTGCTCTTTCTCAGTTTTTCTTTGCATGTCACCAATGAGGTTAGGGTATAAGGAGTTAGGGCTTGATCTAGTTGAACCATTGCAGGATCAGCCTCGCAAAACCTGATGACATCCCATGGCAGAAGAAAAGAAAGACGAGGGGGCACGAGATCCTCTCAAAATGTTTTTCGAGGAAGCCCTTGAGTGACAGATGGACGCAATGATAGATAACGTTTCCCAAACCCTTAGACGGCTACCCATGGGTGATGCATCCTCATCCAGCAGCCACTCCTTTTAAGGTACAAGTTAACTTCGATATTCCCATATTCGAAGGCCTGATAGATGCAGACGTCGTAGATAAATGGTTAAATCTATTGGGAGGATATTTTTTGGTTCATGACTTTTCCAATCGGGAAAAGATTACATTTTAACTTCTCAAAGTTTCCCCACACGTCAAGGACTAGTGGGAAACCTATTGTGAACAAAAGGACAAGAGTGAACCCTCGCTATTTTCAGTTGCACCCACTTGGAATTCTTTCCGAGACGCCATCAAGGAACAGTATTACATTGTCGGTAGCTATGAAGATAAATACATAAATTGGACCATGCTACGGCGGGGAAGGGACCAAGATGTGCCCAAGTTCACAAATACTTTCCATACCCTTCGTACGAAGTTGGGTATCAAGGATAATGAGCAAAATTTGGTGCTCAAGTATAGCGGTTGTCTACACAAATACATCCAGGACGAGACGGAGTTCCTAGACATTTCCTCGCTCAGCACGGCGTATCAGTACGCTATAAAGATTGAGCAGAAGTTTAAACAAAAGAAGCAAGACCTTGGATATGTGAATCCAAAGAAAGGAAAAGGCACCCCCAAACCATATAACAAGGGACAAGGCCAAGGCGGGGCTACCCAGGACAGCCCATTGAAGCTGCAAGCAAAGAACAACACCATGAAGATGAAGAAGGACATGGGAAAATGGTGTGAGTTCCATACGAACTACACTCACAATACAAGTGAGTGTCCAGCCAAGCAGGCACTGGTGGCTGAGCTGAAGGCTTCCGAATTAGAGGTAGGTTCTAACTCTGAATCAGAACGCGATAAGGGAACTGACAAAGGGAATCAAATCATTGATGTATATCCCAGTGCCACCGTGGCCACCACAAAGATCCAAAAAATTGAGGGTGAAGATACAGAGGAGGGGGAACACCTCTTCCACTCATAGATGTGGGTGAAGGGTTCTCCACTGCAGTTCATTATCGATAGCAGGAGCCAAAAGAACCTCATTTCAGCATAAGTCGTGAAGTGGTTGGGCCTAAAGATTACAACACATCCACAGTCGTACACCATCAGGTGGCTTCACCAAGGATGAGATCTTCGCGTCAGCCAGCACTGTCGCCTTCCCTACAGCATCAAGCCCTTCACAGATGAGGTATTGTGTGATGTTTCTCCTCTTGAAGTTTCTAATGTATTATTAGAACAACCATACTTGTGGAAGTGACATGTCGTATATGATTCTAGACCTCTCTCTATGATTATTACTTTGGTTAATAAGTTGTACAGGATACCAGAGGTAGCCCCGCCTATAGCCATCTCTTTGATCACTGCAAAGAAATGCAGTAAGATCATTTCCCATGCCAGTAAATTTGTTTTCCTTATGATTCGCCCCCAAGGCAAGAAGAAGGTTGTGGCCATGTCTTCCAGGCAAGGCTCCTCTGCACAGCAGCAGCATATGGACAAGGTCGTGGAGGAGTACAGGGATATTTTCACCTCACCCACATGGGTACCTCTGCACTATTAGGTCAAGCAATCCATCAATCTAACCACATGCACGCCGCTACCCAATGGATCAATCTATCAATGCTATGTTCTGGAGAACAATGAGATCAAAAGGTAGATTCATGAACTACTACAAAAAGGGCACATCAGGCCAAGCTCATCACCCTGTGGGAGCCCAATTGTATTGGTACAGAAGAAGGATGGGACATGGAGGCTCTATATTGACTATCAGACACTGAACAAGATCATTGTCCGAAATAGGTACCTAATACCGTGGATTGATTACCTTCTGGACCAGCTTAAGGGGGCCAAATATTTCAGCAAGATTGACTTGAAGTCAGGTTATCACCAGGTGCCTATTGAACCATCCAATGTGCGGAAGACTACCTTCAAATCCAAGGAGGGCCTTTTCAAATGGTTGGTCATGTCGTTCAGATTGACGAATGCCCTTGCAACCTTCATGAGACCAATGGACAACATCTTACGGCCCTTCACCAATGCATTCGTGGTGGTGTATTTAGATGACATCTTGATCTTCAGCCAAAGTTGGGAAGAGCACCTCCACCATATTCGACAGCTCCTTCAAACCCTTCGACAACACAAGTTGTGTTCTAACTTGGAGAAATTCACCTTTGGCCTCACCCAGGTTCAATATATATGGTACAACATTGATGAGTAGGGTGTACATGTGGACCCTTCCAAGATACAAGTCATTCGGGATTGGCTAGCCCCAACCACTCTAATAGAGCTCTGCAACTTTTTAGGTCTTACCAATTTCTACCATAGGTTCGTGTTGGGGTTCTCTAATATCACTTGGCCTTTAAGTCAAGTCACCAAAGTCGAAGTGAAAGCAAAGTTCTTTTGGTCGGAAACCACAGCGAGAATTCTCCGAGTTGAAGAATCGCCTTTGTTCTGCACCAGTTCTCACATTACCATACCTGCAACAACCATTTGAGATTGAGACAGATGCCTATGATTATGTTATTGGTGTGGTTCTTACTCAACATGGGCATCCAGTGGCTTACCATGGTGAGACACTTTCAAACATAGTCTGAAAGTACCCCACTTACTACAAAGAAATGTATTCCATTGTGCAGGTCTACCATCAATGGAAGCATTACATTATGGGGAAGGAAATGGTAAACCTGTATAGTTCATACAGATGCAAGGGAAGTTGCAGAACGATCACCATCAGAAATGGTCCACCTATTTGCAACAATTCCATTTGAACATTAAGTATAAGAAGGGAAGCACCGGTAATGTCGTTATTTGCCTCAGCCAACCATCGGTCATGGCGCTAATCACTGTTCTCGACTCCTGTGGGCACGAGACATTGAGGTGGCCACATCTTCACAAGAGCAATCCAGAATTTAGCAACATATACCAGCCACTCCTGGAATGGAAGCAAGTTCCAAATTTTCACCTTCAGGATGCACTGTTATGCCACTTGGGACACATATTTGTTCCTTCAAGTGAGCGTGCCAAGATGATTCGGGAGGTGCACTATAGTCAGATCACTGGACATTTCGAAGTAGATAAAACAATGGCAGTATTTCAGAAGTATTTTTATTGGCCGAAACTTCGTCAGGATGTTGGGAAGTACATTAGATCATGCACTGCCTGTGCCATTTCCATACCAACCATCAAGAATCAAGGCTTTTATACTCCTCTACCTACTCCTAGTCAACCTTGGGAATCTGTTTCCATGGATTATATGTCGGGCCTTCCTTCTACTAAGCACATAAATGATTACATTTTCGTGGTCGTCGACAAATTCTCGAAGCATCCACGCACATGGGATGAAATTCTCCCCTATGTCCAACACATCTACAACAGAGCTCTCCACAGATCAACAAGCCACAGCCCCTTTCAGGTATGGCTGGGATTTCAGCCATTATGCCCCATTGATGTGGCCATACCATTTGCAGCCACTCAGGTAGATTCATCCCACATGCAGTCTGAAGCTGAAAGGGCTAACAAATTCATTGAGTTCATTCAACACATCCTCTAATAGGTCCATCATATATTGGACAGATTCAATGCTAAGTACAAGCAACACCATGATCAACATTGATTGTCGTACAAGTTCGAGGTGGGTGACTGTTGGGCATGGAATCCCCCCCAAGGCATGTTTTGGGGCTCAAAGCCCAAGTTTTGACCTAATCTTGTTGTAAATCTCTGCGAATTGCGGGCGCAAAGCGCGAAAAGTATGATAAAGTCACAGGGTTGTCCGTCCTAGTTTTGTAATGTAATGTTGGCTGGATAGACCTACCCATGGTCCGCGGACCATGGGATTGTATAAATAGAGCGAGGCTCTAAGTGTAAAGAGTAGTAGAGAGATAGGAAGAGAGTCTAAGTGACTGAGTGAAGTGTGTATTTGAGTTGTAGAGTAGGAGAAGGCTCTGCAGCTGAGTGCGCAGAGGCACAGTAGTCCGCAGTTGAGTGCGTGGAACCCTGCAGCTGAGTGCGCAAGGCGGAGTCGAGTATGTAACCAAGGAAGGAATTAATAAAGAGAAGTTTTATCATAATTATGTGTATCTGTTCTTGGGTTAATGCGTGTTTGATATAATTTGCAAATATATTATTTATTTACTGCGCACACCTGTATGAATGGTTTATGTTGTTTAGTATAACTTAAAACACGCAAGTAGGTTAAAATAATCAACTAATATTGGAATACCAGTAAGTTCTTGGGTAATAATGCAGAATCGTAGTGTTCGGCCCTTGAGTAAGGTTGCGCGAAGGCAGTATATCAGGCTGCGAGGTATGGGAAAGTGCGAAAAGCGACCTATGCACAGGGTCAAACAACGGACCACTTGAACTCATCAGACATCTCCAGGGTGCAGAAACCTGGTTCTAGCACCCTCCCATACTACTTCGAGTGAGACCTCAATCTGTGCTTCGCAGACTGTTGCCAAAAGGGCCAGTAATACTGGGATTTGTTTGGCTAACTCAACTATGAACTTGGATCGGGCCCCAATAAGCCAACAAATGGTTCTGTTTCCGAGACTGGGATCTACATAAGAAGATGTCTGATGTCTGGAATCCGACAAAGAAAGGAATTGAAGAGTGGTCGGACAGAAAGATTCACGAGTTCGCGGCACAGGAAAATAGGAATCCATGGTTATCAAAGGAAGAGTGGTTAGATTGCTACTTATATATGGAGATCTACAAAATTTTCTTTGCATCCTTCCCCTCTGGGTTGTACGAGTGGATCGCGAAGCTAGCAGACAGTCAAGGAAGGTGTAGGCTCAACAAACCTATTGTGTGGACTCTAGAGTTGGTGCGCAGACTGGAAGCATCGAAAGGTAAGATCGCGCGCTCTATGGACCATTGGCTCGATCAAATTATAGGAGGGTTTATCACCGAGTTCACGGTAGATACTTCAGTCAGCTATAGTGAGGCGGAACGACACTTCCTCAAAGGACCGCAAGGTAAATATGTTAAATCTTTGAACACTTGGATTAAAATGCTACTATTGTAGGTTTTAACCCCGTACAAAAAATACCTGCATACGAATTCTAAAACACAGAAAATAAACAATGCGAGAGCATAACACATAAAATACATATACACAGAGATTTCCCCTGGATCCCAAAACCAGGACTACCAGCTTGATTTTTCATTATGTTCCTTTCAATGTTAAAATACATATTTATACATGCCAAAGCATCGAATACCATGGACTGAAAACCATTGCGTCCAAAACCATGGACCGAAAACCATCGCATCCAAAACAATGTGCAAAAATCATGCACAAAACCATAGGTAGGTCTGCCCAACCTAATATAGGGTCCAAAAAACAAAACTTACTGGGGTGCTGCCCCAGACCCCATAGAGGGGGGTTACCTGCACCCCTCAAACCCCCTGTGACCCCCCCGCATGCAACCGGCGCAACGAAGGGGGGACTCCGCCCCCCCTCTAACCCCCCGGTTAACTATGTGGGCTAGTCATGGAAAGAATATAGCACAACCCAACAACTGTGTGAAAAGAGGGTTATAAGAATAAATTGATGTTTGTGGCTACACGAAGTGGGAGAGTAGTAGAGAGATAGGAAGAGAGTCTAAGTGACTGAGTGAAGTGTGTCTTTGGGTCGTAGAGTAGGAGAAGGCTTTGCAACTGAGTGCGCAGAGGCCTAGTAGTCCGCAGCTGAGTGCGCGGACCCTTGTAGCTGAGTGCGCAGGGCAGAGTCAAGTTTGTAACTAAGGAAGGAATTAATAAAGAGAAGTTTTATCATAATTCTGTGTATATGTTCTTGGGTTAATGCATGTTTGATATAATTTGCAAATATATTGTTTATTTACTACGCGCACCTGTATGAATGGTTTATGTTGTTAAGTATAACTTAAACACACAAGTAGGCTAAAATAATCAACTAACATTGGAATACCAGTAAGGTCTTGGGTAATAACGCAAAAGTGCAGCGTTCGGCCCCTGAGTAGGGTTGCACGAAGACAGTATATCGGGTTGCGAGGTATGGAAAAGTGCATTAAGAAACCTACGCGCAGGGTCAAACCGCGGACCACTTGAACTCATCAGACATCTCCAGGGTGTGGAAACCTGGTTCTAGCACCCTCCCATATTACTTCCGGTGAGACCTCAGTCCGCGCTCCACATACTATTGCCAAAAGGGCCAGTAGTACCAGGATTTGTTTGGCTAACTCAACTCAGAACCTCGATCAGGCCCCCATAAGCCAACAACGACAAAGTTTGGCTTCATTTGCAGAAGGAGTGCCTTGCTGGACCCCACCACAAGCTTCACCCACTCCGATATGGACCATACACCATCACCAAGGTCGTTAGTGAGAATGCCTTTGAGCTTAGCATCCCACTGTTCCTTAGTCTACACCCATTGTTTAATGTAGATCGCCTTTAGTGATACTTTCCACTATTGTTGGACACATCTGACATTGCAGAACAACTCACACCAACAGAGCTCAACCTAGACTACATGGAACAAGTCACAACTGATCAGATCATGGACACATAGATCAAGAACACTTGGCAACAGAGCATACATCTATATCTAGTTGTCAAAGCAGGCTAACTCCTTCACTAGGGAAAGTGGTTCACCAAGGACCAAGTTCGACAGAAATTTCCTCACCTCATGGAGGCTTTGCATGCAACGGGGAACATTGCTTCCTAAGGTAGGAGGAATGATCCAAGTGTATATTGGTGGCCACCCACCTATTCCACCTAAACCCCCCATTCAGTTTCATCTGTTTCCTTAATTGTAGCACAATTTACTATTTTTGGCAGTTTTTCGGGTCCTAAACTTCTGGAGCCGTTTCAAGGCCCTAAATGACATATTTTTTTGGAAAAAAATTCTCAGTGATTTCTATAGAAATCACATTGATAGTTGGAGTCCTCATAGAGATCTTTCCAACGAGGTATCATACACGTCAAACGGAGATAATATGACCAAGTTACGACCCCGAGAAGTTGGCTACCCAACTAACCCCAACGGGGCCCATAAACTCTTGGTGTTACATCTCCTCGGGTTAGGGTTTTGGTTGTTTATTGTTTTATCTTATTGTTCAGTAATAAAAAGGCCCTTGAGCCTCATCGTAACTTAGTTCAAAGGCATGTAGCCACCACATCATTCTCAGAGATAAGCTACCATCGCCCGAGCTATCTTATTTCCATTCTATTTGTAAGCATAGTTCAGTATTTTTCTATTAATGAAAAGAAGTGTTTTTTTGCTGCATCTCTGTTTTTATGATTATATTTGTAAGTTGTTGCATTCTTGTTTAAGTTCGGATCAAACACCTTCACGCGTGCGAGAATATAGTATCGTCTACTGCAAAAAGGACCGAGACATCATAGTCATCTTGAGAGGCCAGATTTAGGAAGAAATCAAGTGGATTCCCAAGTTGGGTTGAGGAAGAAGAGTCTTCGTCTCAAGTGAAGAAAATTGAGGAACATATTCTCTCTCAAGTACTAAAACAAGGGTTTCCAAAGAAGGGTCGAAAGTTGCAGATCTGATCCAAGGGACTGAAATCTGAAGGATAACCGAGCTAGTGGGAGAAGGAATAAGTTTGACTATTTTCTGTATTTAGGCTTATGTGATCCATAATGAAATAAGAAAAGTCTTTCGGTAGAAATCACATAAGAGAAATTTTTGGCTGATGCATTTCGAACCAACAAGTGTGGTTCATCATGAGGACCCGATGAAGAGGCATACCATGGCAAAGGTTTAAATAGAGAGCAATGTAGAGACATAATTTCAAGTAACGCCTATATTTGAACAATAATATTTAAATTATGATATTAATTTATTAATATATTAAAAACAAATATTATTAAGTAACGGCTATATTTAACGGGTAGTTTTTGAAAGATAATATTTAAATAATGATAATAGTTTATTAATTTATTAAAAACAAATATTAATAAGTAACGACTATATCAAACAGATAGTTTTTGAAAAATAATATTTAAAGGAAGTTTGACTATTGTTGACTCAAGGAAGAAGAAGTTGAATCGAGAAGGCTTGTGACTTGGTCTTGGAAAGGTGTTGTGTCAAGGGTCTTGGTCATGGTCTTGGTATTCATCAAATGAAGTCTCTATAAGAAGAAGGATTCATTTGGGTTTTCCTCTCAAGTTGGAGAGGTTTTGGCCTTAACTTATCGCCTACATCTTGTGTCTCTTGTATCTTTATTCTTTATGCTTTGGTAGTTGATGAAGAAAAACAATATAATAATCTTAAGTAAAGAGAATATCCTAATCTAAAGAAGGAAAAAGCATTCACAAGCAGTTATCATTACAAGAGAAATATTTTAATCCTAATGCCCTAGATTTCTCAACATGGTATTAGAGCTAAGGCGACAAATCAAGGAAAGGGCATCTCATTAAGGGACACACAAGCACTCAAGGATCAAATCTCAAAGGAAATCAAATCAATTTCAAGATCTACAAAGAAGGGTCAAAACCTTATATCGAAGAAGAAGTCTACTCCAGAAGAAGTATTGGGATCCTCAAAAGACTACAAAGACCCTACTCAAGTTGAATAAACCTGCTAATCAAAGTATCTTGAAGACTATTCATCCAAGAGAATCAAGATCAAGGATGGTTTCATCATCTTCAAAAGTTCTAAGGAAATTTCCATTTCATTGAAGAAGAAGATCATCCAAGAAGCATCAAGACATCATCAAGAAGTCATCGTTGATCATCATCAACAAAGGATATCACCATTAAAGGATCTAAAGTGATCTGCTTCTTTGTGGAGTCGAGGATCATTCTCGAAGGGAACTATATTCATCAAGTAGAAGTTCTCTATTATCTATATCATCATCAAATTCAAGGAGGTAGAAAGTGGAAGAAGCATCTTCCCAAGTAAGTATATTTATGACTACATCTGAATCTGTCAAAATGTGTTTTTGCAAGGAAAGCAAAAAATTGGTTGGGGCTTCAAACTTTCTTGCATGGAAGAAGAGGAGAAATATGAATCTCATTGAAAATGAGGTCGTGGAACATGTCAAAGGCTCAATCCCCAAACCATCGAAACAATATTCTCAAACACTTGCAAATTTTATGAAAGAGGAAGTAACGGCTCAAAGGATTCTCATAGAATCCTTCAAGGATCCCCTCATCTCATATGTATCTAAACTCGAAACTTCAAAAGAAATATATGACAAACTGGTAGAGTTGTTTTCCGTAAGAAATGAAGGAGAAGTTATCTCATTAAGGCAAGAAATCTACAAGCTAATGATATGAAAACAAGAAGAAATAGCCTCACACTTTATGAGGATATCTGAAATAAGGAATCAACTTCAAGATCTGGGAGAAATAATGTTTTGTAACAGCCCTGGTGAAAATTCCATGTAATAAAAGTTAATAAAGGAAAAATAATAACCACGGTTGATGGGACACTTATTCCAAGCTGAATGTTGGGCAAGACATCCTAGTGTGGGTGTTCATTTGCTAATTAATGGCTTAGGAAATTGGCAAAGTCAATGGTTAAGGCTTTGGAAAGGTAAAATGGAATTTTTGGAAAATTTATTTATGAAAATAATGGAAATTAGGAGAAAATGGAGGTGAAAGGTCATAGGTTGCATGTGAGGAGGAAATTGAAGGAAAATAATGGAAAATGAAGAAAATAGAGGCCTCATTCATAAAAATGCTTCTAAGCATCAATTGGTAACCTTTTGTCAGTTAAGTTTTGGAGCTCTTTCATTATTATCTCTCTCTCATACTCTTGGATACTTAGAGTTTTCTTGGAGCACTCTTGGAGGGTGTGTCATCCTTAGATTTTTGGAGAAAGAAGGCAAAGGAAGAGTAGGAAAGCGCAAGAGGACATCATGATCAACACCTACAACGGTTTTGGCTTGCAGGTACCGAGTTGCATGTATGTTTTCCTCACTAGTTTTGGCATGCATGGAATATGCATGTGGTTTATTGGTCATGATCTGTCACTGGCATGGAGGATTTCCTAGATTTGAATTGGATTGCCTAGCCTTGCCATTTCTTAGAGAGTCATGGAGATTGTGGATTTATTTCCTTGTTTTGTTTTGGTTGGTTCTCATATTTCCTTATCTTAGGTTGAGTTACTAGTTCCTAGAGCCTTGGTTGGACAACGCTCTAGAGCCCTGTAATAGGTTTGGTTGAGTTAATAGTCTTGTAGCCTTGGTTGGACAAACGCTCTAGAGCTCGGTGGAGTTGTGGGTTGAGTTACTAGTCTTGGAGCCTTGGTTGGAACAAATGCTCTAAAGCCCTGGAAGGCTTGGATAGAGACCAATCTGATGATGGTTTTGTGATGTCTGACCGTGAGGTGGAATCATTATTTGATGGGTTGAGGTGGATGGCCTCTGGAAGCCCTGGATGGTTTTGGATTGATGTGTTCTATGAGATCCCACATTCATGCTTGGAATATGACATGAGGGTAAATGGCTGAAGACACATTTGGCTCAACCATTCTATGGTCGAGTGGAACGTGGATGTCCCATCCCGGTTTTGGATTTTGCATCATCAATATGAAGTTATTTCTCCTTGTATTTCTATGAGTATTATATTTGATTATATGTGGATCATATGGTTGTGATTTAATTGGTATTTATGTTGCTATTATGCTAGTTATGTATGTGTTTTATGACCATATCTATGTAGGGCTCTCATCATGTTTTTACTTGTAAATGAATGAACAATGTATCTATGACCTAAGAAATAGTAGTTAATGTGTTGAGGCATCGATGCTTCTTAGCGATTCTCAGCTAAGTATGAGACCCCTATGCTCAGATTTGTTATTTACACCTGTAGATTACATATTCGTGATATGTTTGACGAAATACTTGTCATGGCTAGTAAGGGTCTAGTCAAGGTCTTATTCAAGTAATTGCATTTGTACTGTGATTTTCTTGTTATCTTAATGTCTTGAATGTGTCATTCACTTCTAGGTAGTGATGTGAGCTCTAGGCTTGAAAAAGTGGCTCAAATCCCAGGGACACTAGCACACCACTGACCAAAATAGTCCTTGGACGCTGGCATGCCTGTAGCATGGGAGCGTCCAGAGCCTCCTGGACACTGGTAGGCCTATAACATGGGAGCGTTTGAGGGTAAATTCATCCAAAATCTTAGTGGGACACAGGGGTTGGTTGGTAGAAATGTTAGGTTGGTTGGGTCAAATCTAATTGGTCTTTAATCATGGAAGAAAACACTGTCTTTTGGAGATGTTCTTGTGGATCATAAGACTACTACAAATCAACAAATGATTCTTCAATGATATGGTCAATTACTTTTACCTGATGATTGGCAAGAGGACTTTGTTCGACAACCACAGTGCTAATGTGTACACCCACATGATCTAAAATAACCTATTCTTTTTCATTATTCTCCTCTTCTTGATTAGTTTCAGGTTGTTGAATTTCTTCCTTAACCTCTAGTTGATCAGTGTGTTGTGTTGCTGCTAGAATTGTTTCCTGTGGGGAATATTTATGAGCATCTAGACAATATTCATCATTTGTTTCTTCATCAATCAAAGAGGAGGCTATTGTGTGTTGAGTATGATCCTTTGTATCAAAGCAGCTAATCTCTGTTATTTTATGTTGGGAAGAAAATTCATAAAGGGCCTCTATGATCTCATAATCTAGACATTCTTCATCACCAAAAGTCTCTTCAAGGTATTGAATGAATTTTTCACATGATTCACAACAATCTTCGAACAATAAGAATGAATGATGAGATTTTCCATAAAACTCAAAGAATGTTGTGTGGAATTCTTTAAGAGAGAATAAGCTACCTGGCTTTAATCCTTCATACCATGATCTTGCTTTTCCTTCTAGGGTAGCCATAAACATTTTCATCAAACAATCCTCATGAAACCTAATCTCGAGCTTATGTATATGCCAATGAAATTTTATTAGACGCAGAATATCCTCATCCTCACTTCCATCTATGAATTTGGGAAAATTACTTTGCCAATCTATGCAAGGAATTCAATTTGGAAAACCAGGAATGTGAGCACGATTCTTAGGAGCATGCCTTCGAGCAGTTAAATCCATCTTGAAAATAGTTAAGTCACCAAGAAGTTATTCAAACCACCGGTTTTTTAACAATGGAGTCGCCATGAAAATTCTAAACCTTTGGATTCTTCGACACTGGAGTTGTCGGGTGAAAGATGCACAGCCTTTCTTGTGTCTGATTATTCACCATCAGCAAATCATATATGATCCTTGTCATTCTTTCCTAGGGAAGATATGATCTCTCGTTTCCCTGACAATGCCGCCAAAATGTTATCCTCCACAATATCCCAAGGCTAAGAAGGGAGATGGAAGGAGGTAACCTCAAACCACTTAGGGTTCAAGTGCTAGCCCTGCTAAACCAGAGAGGGATCTCTCTATGAATTCATAGCCAATGATGACTGGAATGGGAAAATACGTTAGGCTATATATGCTAGGATCAGGGAGGTTTTGAGTTTTTAGGGTTTTTATGTTGGATTAGGGATGAAAACCAGGTAGCTAGGTCAAAAGATCAAATGGTTACAACAACAAATATATGGACCAGCAAGGTAGAAATACTTTTGTGATGGCATTAGGGTTTTTTCAATGTAGTGTATGTTTTGAAAGAGTGAAAAGGTCTTAATGAGCATGTGCAGCATGAATTCATTAAGTAAGAAGGAAAATTACACAAAATTATATCCCCATCAAAACAGAGTTTTTATGAAAAGAATTATGCTTATAACCTTTAAGGAAAATCACTGAAGAAATAAGATATGGAAAGGAGAGATGTATATCATTCATATAAAACTATAACAGACAAAATACATCATCACAAACTCACTGCACATGAATTCTTAGATAATAACTAAAACTTCTCCTTTGATTTCTTGAATAAAGAGTTGAAGTAAATGCTACAAGTGTTCCCACCTATGATGTCCAACCTGTTCTATGACTAAAATCTAGATACATATAGACCAAAACCATTTTCCCCTCTCTTAGGGTCGAATCCTTTAGTTTAGGAACTGATTCCATGAGGTGTTCAACAAAACCCTAATGTCTAGGGAGGTTAAAACAAATCCTCTATTTAACTTTACTGAACTACCCTCATAAATGAGGCCCAAGTTTACTTTAAAATAACCTAAAAATCCTATTTACCCTTCATTACATCATTATTACACCAAGGACAAGTAATTACATCATGATAATTCGAATCTAGCTGATAAAATTGAGACATAGTGGTTCCAAGCAAAAGTGCAGCGTGCTAGGAGAAAGTGCAACGAATTTGGGAAAATTGATTTTTGGAGGCCTTCCCGAGGTCCAAATTCTGATCTTGATGGCTCATTGTAAATCTGTGGATGTATGCTACATTATGGAATATTCAAGAGCTGAAAAAAATTACTTCTATCCCTCCAAAACTTCATTCTCCCAGTGGTACTCTCAAAGGCGCAACGAGCTCTTCAAAAAGAGGGTAGAGAGGTGGTTTTTGAGTAGTTTTTAGCCTTTCCACCTACCAAACTTGTTGAAGGTCTACTCCCAAAGGCTAGAAGTGATGTACAAGTAATGAGGAATCTAAATATGCAAACAAAATGTCATTTGGATTCCTCCATCAAAATCACAACGTATGGAACATTGTGTTTTTGACCTAGTGATTGTCTCAAAAATTTCCAAAAATTCACCAAAAACCAAATTTTCTCCAAATTTCTTCAAAATTGGTCCATAATTGCTCAATGAAGTCTAGAGTAGGTATTATATTCTATAAGGGAAGCATCAACAAGAAAATCCAACTTTACCTTCTCTTTTGGCTTGATTAAGGTTTCCTTGAGTTTTTCCTTCAACTGCCTGATCTTGACTTTGGAAACCTGATTCCCTGTGTAGTAATGAGCAGCCATGTGTCTTTGCAACTTGTTGTCTCTGTTGGCCATCTTAAGAAGATTTTCCAAATGAAAACTCAATTTTTCAAGCCAAAACTCCCTATTCTCATTGATTTCTATTGCAATTAGGTCAACTGAAGACATTTGCTCTCTTTGTTGTTGAAGTGCCATTTTGAGACCTCTAGTCCTTCGCCTCTTCCTTGTCACCTGCTCTTGATGCTCATTTGAATCATCTGTGTCAAATATTTTCATCTGAATAGGATAGATATGCTAGGCTCAGGTAGTTTTTGAGTTTTTAGGGTTTAGATGTTGGATTAGGGATGAAAACCAAGTAGCTAGGTCTAAAGATCAACGGGTTACTGCAGAAAATATATGGAGGAGCAAGGTAGCAATACTTTTGTCATGGATTTAGGGTTTTTTCAGTGTAGTATAGGGTTTGAAAGAGTAAAAAGGTCTTAATGATCATGTGCACCATGAATTCATTAAGTAAGAAGGAAAATTACACAAAATGATATTCCCATCAAAACAGAGATTTTATGAAAAGAATTATGCGTATAACCATTAAGGAAAATCACTGAAGAAATAACATATGGAAAGGAGAGATGTATATCATTCATATAAAACTATAACAGAGAAAATACATCATCACAAACTCACTGCACATGAATTCCTAGAAAATAGTTGCAACTGCTCCTTTGATTTCCTGAATAAAGAGCTGAAGTACAAGCTATAAATATTCCCACTTCTGATGTCCAACCTGTTTTATGACTGAAAACTAGATACATATAGATTAAAACCATTTTCCCTTCTCTCAGGGTCGAATCCTTCAATTTAGGAACTAATTACATGAGGTGTTCAACAAAACCCTAATGTCTAGGGAGGTTAAAACAAATCCTCCATTTAAACTTTGACTGAACTACCCTCATAAATGAGGCATAAGTTTACATAAAAACAACCTAACAAGCCTATTTACCCTTCATTACATCATTATTACACCAAGGACAAGTAATTACATCATGATAATTCAAATCTACCTGATAAAGCTGAGAAATAATGGTTCTAGGCAAAAGCGCGACAAATTCACTCCAAAGCGCAGAATGTAAGGAGAAAGCACATCGAATTTGGGAAAATTGATTTTTGGAGGCCTTCCTGAGGTCCAAATTATGATCTTGATGGCTAATTGGAAAGTTGTGGATGTTTGGTACATGATATAATATTTAAGATCTGAAAAATATTGCTTCTAGCCATCCAAAACTTCATTTTCCGAGAGGTACTCTCAAAAGCGCAACAAGCTCTTCAAAAAGAGGGCAGAGAGGTGCGTTTTGAGTAGTTTTTAGCCTTTTCCACCTACCAAAACTTATTGAAGGTCTACTCCCAAACGATATAAGTGATGAAAAAGTGATGAGGAATCTAAATATGCAAACAAAATGTCATTCGGAGTCCTCCATAAAAAGTGTAACGTGAGGCACGATGTGTTTTTGACCTAGTCATTGTCTCAAAAATTTCCAAAAATTCACCAAAAACCAAAATTTCTCCAAATTTCTTCAAAACTAGTCTAGATTTGCTCAATGAAGTCCTTAGTATGTATTCTATGCTATGAGGGAATAATCAGCAAGCAAATCCAACTTTACCTTCTCTTTTGGCTTGATTAGGGTTTCCTTAAGTTTTTCCTTCAATTGCCTAATCTTGACTTTGGACACCTGATTCCTTGTGTAGTAATGAGAAGCCATGTGTCTTTGCAACTTCTTGTCTCTGTTGGCCCTCTTAAGAATCCAATTGAAAATTCACTTTGTCAAGCCAAAACTCCCTATTCTCATTGATTTCTGTTGCAATTAGGTCAACTGAATACATTTGCTCTCTTTATTGCTGAAGTGCCCTTTTGAGCCCTCTAGGCCTTGGCCTCTTCCTTCTCACCTACACTTGATGCTCATCTAAATCATCTATGTCAACTACTGTTTTTCCCTATACATCCTCTTTGATAACATCAACCTTATGCTTACTCAAGAGTAGTTGATTTACCTTCAATTGCTTATTCTCCTGCTCTAGGAATGAAATCATGAAATTGGCATTAGAAAAACTCTACTTAAGCTCTTTGATCTCAGAATATTTCTCCATGATGACCTGCTCTACTGTCTTATGCTCCTCATTAACCTTCAAGTCTACCAAATTAGTGTCAATATGGAATGGCTCCTCACCTTGCAAAGGTGCCTCATGCTGTGATGGTGATCCATGTTTTGTTGATGTAAGCTTGGCCCCTTCCACAATGTGCGGAGTAAACACAAGCCTCCTTCCTCTTTGATATGCTTGAGTCACCTCAGGCCTAGGTGTCCTCTTGACTGCATTTTTTCTAGATGAGCCAATCTCCATATGCTTGGATGATGCTGATGGTGTACTTTGGCTTGTAGATTGACTAGCAGAAGGCAAAAAGACATTTGATTGAATAAATGTCTCCCAAGTGATGTTATTTTGTGCAAGATGATGCAATACAATGATTTTGATGAGGGCATGGTGAAAAAGTCTAGTTTGATGATCACTTTGTTTATGTTGCACCCTTTCTGCCATTTTACCCAAGCTCTTGTAGAGGTAGTATGGTAGGTTAAGTGGTTTTACCCTTGTGAAATGCATGAGAAACCTAACATGATACTTGTACAATCTAGAAAATCTTCACTCATATGTAAAATACTTCATAATGATCTTCATCAATGGGGAAAACTTCTCAAGGAGTTGTCCAAAAGGAAAAAGCTTCTTAATTTTGTGTTTATAGTGACCTTTGATGAAGGGTTGATAGTTTTGCACATCCAAGTCCAAGCTCTTAAACCATTTTTCTCCACTGTTTGGTATCCCTGTGGCTACTGCTATGACTTCAGTTGAAATTTTGAAGTTGACCCCTGCAACAGTGACCTTATCTCTCCTAATATTAGTGGCAAACAATTTGGTTAACTTAGCATGATACTTGACCTGTTGAACTTGCTCACAAAACCCTAAACACCCTACATTTTGAAAGCATTGCTTGGATAGTGGGGAGGACATTAGCTCATGGGTGTTGAGTGGTTCATACCTTGAAATTTGACCTCCCTTATTATAGGACTTCTTTTCTTCTTCCATGTTGATAGTGTGCAAGGGAAAACCCTAGTGGGAAAAACAGGGGAAGTGGATGAGGGGATAGGATGAAGGGTTTAGGGAAGGGAAATGAGGGTAGGAAAATTTAGGGAAGTAAATAGGGGTGTTAGTGAACTGTGGGAAGTGGAAAGGGATGAAACGGGTGTAGGATCTGGTCTAGAGAAATTAAATATAGTCCCAACTAGGAAAACTGTCAAAAATGCAGTATGGAGGACAAATAGAGGGTATGCACCATACAAACAAGGAAATTAATTGATAGGAGGTATTAAGACACTTCAACTTACTTGTAGAAAGCTGATGAAAACTTAAATTGACCTTTGAGAACCATTGAAAGTGAGTTTATAGCTATTGGAGCGAAAATGCAACGTGTTTTCGTGAAAGCGCAGCGTCGCTGCTGGAAAGCGCAGCATGGCTACTTTGAAATCACCTTTTGAAGGATCCTTTGGCTCTAAAAACATTGTGGAGGTGGTTTGTTGGTGAGTGAGAGCTCTTTTTGGATGAAATGAGTGAGATAAATGAATTGGTGTCGTATTGTATAGCTTGTAAAAGTCAAATTCTTCATAGTGGTAGGGTGGCCCACAATAGGTTTTTCACTTTTTTCTTTGAAACTATGTAGATTTGGCATATTCAATGCAACTTTGGAACATTTAGAACTTATCACATGATATTAGAAATGAAGTAAATTTTGAAACAAACACTTTTTGAGCAAATTCCCTATCACTACTCCATCATTTGTCGAATCTATGAATGAAATGACAGATTTTGATGACTTTGACCCTAATGACCTAATGGTGATACTGAGCTGAATGAGGACCATGGTTCTATGATTGAGATGCTCATGATGAACTTTCATTGATGGCATATCCAACCGAATGATGGCAATGACCAGAACATGAAAATTTTGAAGGAGCAGTAATAGACTTAGACACACTAGCCAGTGACCAAATTTTATTTTGAAAACCTAATCAAATGATAAAAAAATTGACTTAAGACCCTAACACAAACCTTGTAAGAGCATATTTGATAACTGGGGACTGGCAGAACTGACAGACACTAACATTGGCTCCAGCTGGGGATGGTAGCTCCTTTAGGATGTGTCAAGAACGTTGTAGACCAAGTAGCCTTATCCATCAAGCATGGAGTCAAATAAAAATTTAAACTCAAAACTATAAACTAACTCGCAAACTGAACTGACTTGACTATAAAAAAAAATACTAATTGAACTTACTTATGGCAGCAGACCATCATGATCTTAGGGCCTTCACTTCGGGCTTTAAATCCTAATGATAACCGCCCACATGCTGAGGATATATATACAATCATGTGTAATGATCCCTCCAATGTATCCAATCCAACAATTGGCTACTTACTTGAATCCTGCTCGCACTTTCCTTGAGTAGGCAAAAGAAAAAATAAAGTGGCAACTCAATTTTTCCACTGGATCCAATACATGTATTGACAAACTTGGCAAATTCTTCCTCTACTAATGATTGCAATAAACTCATGAGAGGATCATGGAAAGCATGCAACATAATATCTTTTGGATGATTAAAAGTAGTAGAAAAAACCTTATTCCACAATGCTAGTTTGTCAATATGTTGAAACTCATTCCCATCAAACGGAATGAGAGCAAACTGTTTTTCATTCTCATCATCCACAATAGATAAGGGCTCTGAATTTTCTTGAATTTCAACAAACACAATAGCAAGATCATATGCAACAAGGATGTCTTCATCATTAACTAGATCACATAAAATTTGGCAAGGTCGTCGCAACTCATCATTAGAATCATGAAAAAAATTTGGCTTCCATCATTCAAATTTGATTGATCTTTAATCATGGAAGAAAATATTGCCTGTTGGAGATGTTCTTACGGATCATAATATTGTTGCAAATCAACAAATCGTTCTTCAAAGATATTCTCAATTACTTTACCTGATTATTAGCAGGAGGAATTTGTTCGAAAACCACAATGCTAGTGTGTACACCCACATGATCTAAAATAACCTGTTCTTTTTCATTATTCCCAAATTCTTGATTAGTTTCAGGTTGTTGAATTTCTTCCTTAACCTCTAGCTGATCAGTGTGTTGTGTTGCTACGAGAATTGTTTCCTGTGGGGAATCTTTATGAGCATCTAGACAATATTCATCATCTATTTCTTCATAAATTGAAGAGGAGGCTACTGTGTGTTCAGTGTGATATTTTGTATCAAAGCAACTAATCTCTATTATTTCATGTTGGGAAGAAAATTCCTAAAGGACCTCTATGATCTCATAATCTAGACATTCTCCATCACCAAAAGTCTCTTCAAGGTATTGAATGAATTTTTCATAGGATTCACAACAATCTTCAAACAACAAGAATGAATGATGAGATTCTCCATAAAATCAAAGAATGTCGTGTGGAATTCTTTAAGAAAGAATAAGCTACCTGGCTTCAATCCTTCATACCATGATCTTGTTTTCCTTCTAGGGTAGCCATAAACATTTTCATCAAAAAATCCTCATGAAACCTAATCTCGAGCTTATGTATATGCCATTGAAATTTTATTAGATGCAAAATAGCCTCATCCTCGTTTCCATCTATGAATTTGGGCAAATTAGTTTGCCAATCTATGCAAGGAATTCGATTTGGAAAACCAGGAATGTGAGCACGATTCATAGGAGCATACCTTCGAGTAGTTGAATCCATCTTGAAAATATTTAAGTCACCAAGAAGTTCTTCAAACTAACGGCTTTTGAACAATGGAGTTGCCATGAAAATTCTAAACCTTTCGATTCTTCGACATTGGAGTCGCTAGGTGAAAGATGCACAACCTTTCGTGTGTTTGATCACTGTTCACCATCAACATATCAGATCTAATCCTTATCGTTCTTTCCCAAGGAAGATATGATCTCTCGTTTCTCCGACAACACCGCCAAAATGTTATCCTCCACAATATCCCAAGGCTGAGAAGGGAGATCGAAGGAGGTAACCTCAAACCACTTAGGGTTCAGCAGCTAGCCCTGCTAAACCAGAGAGGATCTCTCTATGAATTCACAACCAATGATGACTCAAATGGGAAAAGATGTTAGGCTAGATATATTAGGCTCTGGTAGGTTTTGAGTTTTTAGGGTTTTGATGCTAGATTAGGGATGAAAACCAGGTAGCTAGGTCAAAATTTCAAAGGGTTATAGCAACAAATATATGGAGGAGCAAGGTAAAAATACTTTTGTGATGGCTTTAGGGTTTTGTCGGTGTAGTGTAGGGTTTGAAAGAGTAAAAAGGTATTAATGATCATGTGCACCATGAATTCATTAAGTAAGAAGGAGAATTACACAAAATGATATTCCCATCAAAACAAAGATTTTATGAAAATAATTATGCTTATAACCATTAAGGAAAATCACTGAAGAAATAAGATATGGAAAGGAGAGATGTATATCATTCATAAAAAACTATAACAAAGAAAATACATCATCACAACTCACTACACATGAATTCCTAGATAATAGTTGCAACTGCTCCTTTGATTTCCTGAATAAAGATTTGAAGTACAAGCTACAAGTGTTCCCACCTCTTATGTCCAACATGTTCTATGACTAAAAACTAGATACATATAGACCAAAACCATTTCCCCCTCTCTCAAGGTCAAATCCTTCAGTTTAGAAATTGATTACATAAGGTGTTCAACAAAACTCTAATGTCTAGGGATGTAGAAATTCTCACTGTAGATCAACATATTATGCAATATACTAAATCAAAATACAAGATCTACTTCTACAACAAACTTGCAGAAGCTTAATCGAATATCAGCAAGATCAAATAGAACACATATAATTGAGAATAAGAAATCAATCACACATGAACACAGAAGAATAACCCGAGGAAAGCCTCAGCCTAAAACCCCAATCTCTGTATTATCATACAAGTGGAAATATGTTCAGTATTACAAAAAGAATCAGCTCACAAGCTATCCTGCTCTCTCTATAATCAAACAATACAGCTTACAGACTAAGTAGACACATGATATGCCTTTCCTCAGCCCTCCAAGCTTCCTATTTCCTTGTGCATTTTTTCTTGGGGTCCAATGATGCCACCTATGTGATTGGCCTCGTCACACACTCACTAAACTGAAGAAGTAACTGTGCAATCTCCAAGGAATGAATTCCTTCTGCATGCAAGAGATATCCTCCATGGAATATTCCTGCCACTGATAATACATTGTCCCATCATCTGATCTCAACTGGGTCTCTATCTGAACTGACATGCATGAGTTATTTATGAGAGAATATTCAATTATCTAAAGTGCAGCAATTACATGCATGCATGCATTAACTAAGTAAACTCACAGTTATTTCAACAAACTATTTGAACTAATCTAACTGGACTTAACTCAGTTAACTGAGCTAACTAATTACAACTCATCCTTATCTCTTTAACTAAGGGATAAATTCCTCAATTAATGGGATAACTGTTGCATGTCCCCACATAGACTTCATGTTTGATTTTCTACAACTAATTAACTCAAGATGAATTCATTAATTATTTTACAAACAATTGCTAAGATCAAATTCGAATTTTTCTTCTCTATTTTAGCTCAGCGACTAACTCAAATATGAAGGTATCCCAAAATGCTATTTATGGCAGTGTTATTTTTAGCACTTCTATATTTAGCATTTCTTGTTGCTATTTTCAACACTCCCTCTCAACAAGAAAGGGATTATCAGTGTTATCACTCTGGTTGTTCCCAAAATTTGTAAGAAAGGGAATACGGCCGAGGTAACCACAAACTAATCTTTTAGATACAGATTCTAGCCAATCTGCACCTAGAGATGGCTCTCTCTTTATGATTTAGCTTTGTTTCTTGAAGGTTTTAGGCTAGTTATGAGGTACAAGGGTTTTGTTTTGAGTTTGGGTGGTGAGATTCAATAGAACAGTGAGGCAAAATTGAAGAGTTCAGTCCATTGGGCATGATGGAGACAAAAGAAGGGTGGTTTCCTGGATTCGGTTTCTAACAGAGGATGGCATCACAGAGCAAGGTACTCAAACATGGAATAATTAAAGGCTGGAATCAGGTGGAATGGACTCAAACGGGTGAAGGGCAGTTAAGAATCCTTCATCATATTGACAGAGGGAAAATGGATGACTACTGTTAAGGAGAAATTAAGAATTCCTTAGCAAATACTCAATGTGAAAGAATCAGGGGAAACAGGAGCAATTAAGAATTCATTGTTTATACTAATTCTGAAGAAAACACAGAGAATAATAAAGACTGAAAACAGAGTGTAATCAAGAAAATTCTAAATCATTCTTTCTCTTTATGATTCAGATCATGAAACATAGATGGTATAACATACAAGAAAACTGTAAAACACAAAGTAGAGAATACTTATTGATCCATGGGTTGATTCAATAATTCTATAACAAGTCCTCAGCTTCAATTCCTCATCCAGTAGACCAGACAACAGTTTGATTCCAACAACTTTTTATTCCAAAGTTCAATATTACAACAGAGTCTAAGAAAGTCTACACAGCACCCAACCTCTTCAAAACTCTGATGAGGAGGGTATTTATACAACAAAAATATGTACAACAAGATATCTCATCAAAGCTATGAGACAATCTCTAAGTTTAACCTAAAAATACTTTACAAGAGAAGATAGGGACGGCTCAGGAAAAAATATCTGATGTTGTGATGGATGCAGGCCCTTTAGGGTTCGGCCTGCAGGTGTCTGAAGTAGCTGTGCGTCGAACCTTTGTATTAACTACTCTTTGAACTTCTGATCTGCTTCTCTTTGTTAGCTCATATACTCTTTAATTCTGACTTGATTTTCCTTTACTTCTGCACTGATACACTTTTAATGCTCCTCTAATACTCTTTATCACTGATATGACCCCTGCTCACCGTTTATCGGGTAAAAACAAGACTGCAACATGTCTTCACACCACCTTTCTCTGTTGGTTTTCATGTCTCTGATGGTATACTGGTCGGGGTAACAAAATATCCTGTAAATCTTCATTTCTCTCTTCTGCGGACTGGGAAATTCATATGTTTTCTTTCAACTATGTCTAAGAGGAAGGAAAACTGCAAAATGGCCGGTTTTTTTGAGGCCGAGATAATTGATGGATCCTTTTCCTGGTCGGCGGTGGCTAAAACACCGGAACTGTGAACATTAGTTGCTTGGAGCGCGCGGGCGCTATATGCAGAAAACATAACCAAAATGACCTTTCTTACCCTTTATTAACAAAAATAATTTTTGGCGGGAAAATTTGATTTTTCGGACGGGTGCCGTAAGCATGATGTTAGTGGGAGTACGGTATGGATGACGTGGCAGGTGACGTGGTGGCAACGTCAGCAAAGGACAGCTGACGTCAGCAGGGGAAGGGCGGTAAGCGGTTTTCCCCACACCGCTTTTGGGCTTGGGCGGTTTCGGGCGGAGGGGCAGCAAACACCGCGGGCGCGCAACACGTGGGTACGGTACGGCGCCGAAACCACCATTTCCCCGCGGCTTAACTTTTGGCAGATGGAAGGTCGCGATATGAATGTGGATCGTTGGATGGATAGGTCCAGATCGGACGGTGGATGGCTTATGAACAAGGCGGAGGTTTAGTGCGCGGGGGCTGATTAATTAACCATGTTTTTTAATTGGATTGGGCGCAATATTATTGGTTGGCGGGGTGATTTCTTAGGCTATTAATCAACTGGAGGTTTATTAACCCTTTATATGCACATAGGGAGTTACGTTATTAATAAATTCTGGATGAACTTATTAACCCTGCTTTATACACAGTACTATGGTTTATAATTAAACAGGGGCGGGGAATATTAATACATGGGGTTTTTTAACATATAAGTATAATACGGGAAAAGGGTTATATTTACATGGGATTTAATATAGTAAGGTTAATAGTTAATATGGTTTATGGAAAAATAAAATTCGCTAAGTAGTAATGTTTAAAACTTAGGCCAAAGAAATGGGGGTTTATACAAAAACATGGCCACTATCCTAAGTAAAAAATGGGGTTTTACTTAGGCTTTTGATAAAAAATGGAATGAGTGATTTTAAGGATATTAAGCATATCTTAATACCTTTGGGGGGAATTTAGTAAGTGATTGGGAGAAGTATGAAGGGGATTTAGTCATGCCTCGCTTAAGCTGCATCAAAATATAAAACTGCCATGGTACCTATGATAGAGGTATAAGTTAACACACATTTTGAGAAACAGAATCCATCACAAGTCTCATTCTGCAACTTCATCTACCTACCCTGCCTACTTAGCCTAACATTTGTTCTTCTCTTTCTTTGGGTGCACTTAGACTGGCAAACCATTTTCAATCTTCTTTTCCTTACATGGTAAGCCTACCTAAGTCTGCACTTATTTCTTCCAAGGGCTCAGATTAAACAGTTTAGCTCCTTTGCTTCTCTACCTATCTACTTATCTACCAAGGTTGAACAGTTTGGACAGATTTTATTCTCTATCTAAAACATGAAATTGAAACATGAACTAGCCAAGATTAAGTTGTTTGGCCATTCATCAACTGTGGCAAAAAGGTTTCAACAAACTATACATGATACTTTATTTACAGAAAATGAAATAGCAGTGGCATTTGGACTTGCACACTTTCCTGGTCTTTTTGTTTTGGGTTCATTTCTTTTCATTTTTTCTTTGGACCATTTATCTTTTTTCACCCTTTGATTTTTCTTTTAGGGTATACCCTCTTTATATTTTTTTAATTTTTTTATTTTTTCATAATATGGAAACCTTTGCAGCAAGGAAAGGTATAAACATATTACATAGCTCATCCAGTCAATCATGAAATATGACATCTATTCCTATAGGAGTATAACAATCAGTAACCCTAATCTTGTATCTATGGAACTCGAACTTGCATTTTGACAATGCATTAGTCAAAATATTTGCATCTTGTTCCTCGGTCGAAACATACAGCAACAACATGATCCTCTTGCCCACACAGTCTCGAAGATGGTGATACCAGATATCAATGTGCTTGGACTTGTCATGAAAAACTGGATTCTCAAAGAGTTTGATACAACTCTGGTTATCGCAGTAGATCACAGTTGGATCCATCCTCTAACCAAACAATCCCACTAGAATCTTCTGCATCCAAATGGCCTCACATGCAGCCTGACTAGCAGCCATGTATTCAGCCTTTGCTGAGCTAAGTGCAACTAATCTATGTTTCCTACTGTACCAAGAAACTGCAACTGAACCAAGGTTGAAGATTCCTCCAGAAGTGCTCTTCCGATCTGAAGGACTCGCTGCCTAATCTGCATCTGTGAAGCCCTGAAGCTTCACTCCCTCTATCCATCTGTACCACAATCCAAACTGAGATGTGCCTCTGAGGTATCTCAGCACATGCTTATCTGCCTTCCAAAACAGCTTGGTAGGTTGTACCATAGCTTGACTTAGCTGGTTCACCACAAAGCATAAGTCTAGTCATGTGTTCACCATATACATAAGTGAACCCACAAGCTATCGATAAACAGTAGCAGCTACTACCTCACCTGAAGTAGCATCCTCCTTCCTCCAGCTCCCAACTAGAGGAGTCTGCATGGGCTTGCACTTCTCCATGTGAAAGCGCCTGAGTATCTCATTGGCATACTTGCTTTGAGACACAAATACTTCCCCATCTTTCTGCCACACCTCCATGCCTAGAAAGTAGTGCATAAGACCCATGTCTTTAATTTCGAACTCTCTTGCAAGGAGGACCTTGCAAGACTTGATCAGCTGATCATCACCTGTCAAAATCAGATCATCAACATAAAGAACAACGATCAATGGCTTACCTTCTACCATGATGTGGTAAAGGTTTGCATCTGCTTCACTCTTGGTGAAGCCCAACCCAGTGAAATAGTTGTTAATCCTGGTGTACCAAGCATGGGGTGCTTGCTTCAGCCCATACGGAGCCCTCTTGAGTTGGCACACATGCGACTCACGATCGAAGGTCTCAAAACCTTCTGGCTGCTCAATGTACACCTCCTCCTTAATCTTCCCATTGAGGAATGATGTCTTCACATCCATTTGATGGATCTTCCAACCCATCTGAGTTGATAGTGCCAACATCGATCTGATATATGAGTACCTTGCTATAGGAGCAAAGGTCTCATCGTAGTCGATCCCCTCGACCTGTGAAAAACCTCGGGCAACAACCCTTGCCTTATGTTTCTCAACACTACCATCGGCTACCTGCTTTACCTTGTAAATCCATCTGGAACTAACCACTGACTTGTCCTGAGGTCTTGGGACAACATCCCACACACTGTTTCAAATGATAGCGTCGTACTCCTCTACCATTGCATCAACCCAGACTGGTTGCTGCACTGCCTCCTCGAATGAAGAAGGTTCAGACTCTACACACTCCACAACTAGGGCCATGCACCCAGTGTACCACTCGGGTGACCTCCTCTGTCTGCGCTGAGAAGATGGTTGTCCCACATTCTCCCGCAAATCCAACATCAACCTATCAGCTTCCCTTAAGAGTTTCTACCCATCTCTAGAAGTCTCAGCATGAGTGGATGTCTCCACTCCCGGATCCACTGCATGCGGCCGCTCCGCATCAATCTAAGGCTCCTCCTCCTTAGGAACTAAAATTTCATCCTCTACATGCAAGTTGAGCTCCCTCTCAAGTGATACTCACATGGCTTTCTGCTCGTCGAACTTCAGATCCCTATGTACCACTGTCCTCTGACTGGTAGGCAGGTACACCTGATAGTTTTGGGGTGTATCAGTGTACCCCACAAGTATTCCCAACTCAGCTGTTGGATCTAGGTTCTTCCGGGCATCTTTGGTCACATGACAGTAAACTGATGATCTAAAGATTTGAAAGTGACTCACATCTGGTCGCTTCCCAGAAAAGGCTTCCATAGGTGTCTTCATTCCCAGTATACGGTGCGAGCTTCTGTTCTGCAAGTATACTATTGTATTGCATGCCTCAACCCACAAATGCAGTGGTAGGCTTTGGTCATGCAACATCACTCGAGCTGCTCCCACAATCGATTTGTTCTTCCTTTCGGCCACCCCATTCTGTTATGGGTTATGGGGTGCCGTCAACTCCCGTTTAATTCCTTCTGCAACGCAAAAGTCCTTAAACTATTGGGAGACATACTCTCCACCATTGTCGCTACGCAAGGCTTTTATTTTATTTCCAGATTCTTTCTCTGTGAAGGCTTTAAACTCACAAAACCTCAAGAAGGTCTGATCCTTCTTTTGCATAAAGTAGATCCAGCATCTACGAGAAAAATCATCAATAAAAATAACATAGTACCTTTGGTTAGTGGTGGAAGCTGTAGAGAAAGGTCCACAAACATCTGAGTGAATTGGCTCCAGGATTGCTTCAGCTCTACTGTCTCGTTCCGGAAAGGAAGATTTCGCATACTTACCCAAGGTACAACCTTTGCATGTATTCGTCTGCTCCGTTTTCCCTTGGGAAGTCTGGTAGAAATCTGCTGCATGATCTTCAGGGCTCCATGGTGTAAGTGGCCCAATATTCTATGCCATAGCTCATCTTGGCTCTGCACCATCTCAGCTTTGGAACTCAATGTAGCACAGTCGTCTACCTCCAGCTTGTAGAGATTCTTTACTCGAATCCCGATTCGCTTGGTCTTTCCAGTACCGATATGCCTCAAGAATACCTTTCCTTTACTAAAGACTACATCATAGCCTTTATCTTCTAGCATAGCAATAGACACAAGATTCTTCTTCACACCTGGTACATACTTTACATCAGTTAGGGTGAGGGGAGCTCCATGCTCCCTCTGAAACACAACTGTACCTTCACCTGAAACACGGTACTTTCCATCATCGCCCATCTCGATCCGCATTTGGAGATCCTTCTCCTCTAAGGTACTGAAAATATTCTTGTCACCTGACATGTGGAATGAAGCTCCACTGTCCAGGTACCACACACATCCCACCACGGATGAAACCATGCATGCAATAAGAGAGAAATCCAACTCAAACTGTGAGGCCAATGCCTCACCATCAAATCCCTTCGAGGATCCTTTCTTGGATTTCTTATGTGGAAAATTCGTAGCATAATGGCCCACTTCATGAAAATGAAAGCATCACACTTTCGATTTGTCAAACTTCTTCACACCATGGGAAGAACTGGATTTGGAATGGGACACCTTCCCTTTCCCCTTTCTTGCCTTACTCACTAAGGCTATATTTTCCTCATCATCTTGCTTTGATGAGGATCCATCTCTGGTGCTTCTTCTTATCTCCTCCTGCATCAGATCCGACCAAAGTCATTCCCAATCTGGCAGTTTTTTTCTTCCATTAACCGAGTCTTGGTAGCTATGCCAACTCTTAGGAAGACCGAGGAGTGCAAGACTCACCATGTCATCATCGGCTGTCGTGATCCCTACATTTCCAAGCTCATCCCTACAGGTGGTGAGCTTGTTCAGATATGTAGAGATCGTGTCGCCCTTTTCACACTTGATTTTCCGAAGCTTGTCTTTCAACGCCAACTTCCTCTTATCGATGTTGTTCTAATATAGATCTTTCAATGTTTTCCACATCGAAAATGGTGTCTCCTTCCCATGGAGACTCGAGACTATGTGGTCTCGAACTCCCTCCAGAAGGATTCTCCTTGCTCTAGCCACACATTTCTTCCATTCCGCCAATTCTGTAGCATCAGTCGGCTTGGGGACTTCTTGATCAATGAAGTCCTTTAGACCATTATCCTCTAATACTGCTTCCATGCGATCCTTCCAAGCTATATAATTCGAGCTGCCATCAAGGGCATACTCAAGTCTTAAACCGTTGAATGCCATTGGTGAAATTGAGATGTGATAAGAACTCGATTCCTATATTCAAGAACTTCAGACCTCGAACTTCTCCCTTCTTGTATATTGTTCTTCGCTTTGATCACCTTTGCTCCGATACCATGTAGAAATTCTCACTGTAGATCAACAGATTATGCAATATACTAAATCAAAATACAAGATCTACTTCTACAACAAACTTGTGGAAGCTTAATCGAATATGAGAAAGATCAAATAGAACACATATAACTGAGAATAAGAAATCAATCACACATGAACATAGAAGAATAACCCGGGGAAAGCCTTAGCCTAAAACCCCAATCTTTGTATTATCATACAAGTGGAAATATGTTCAGTATTACAAAAAAAAATCAACTCACAAGCTATCCTGCTCTCTCTATAATCAAACAATACAGCTCACAGACTAAGTAGACACATGATATGCCTGTCCTCAGCCCTCCAAGCCTCCTATTTCCTTGCGCAGTTTTTCTTGGGGTCCAATGATGCCACCTGTGTGATTGGCCTCATCACACACTCACTAAACTAAAGAACTAATTGTGCAATCTCCAAGGAATGAATTCCTTCTGCATGCAAGAGATATCCTCCATGGAATATTCCTGCAACTGATAGTACACTATCCCATCATCTGATCTCAACTCGGTCTCTGTCTAAACTTGCATGCATGAGTTATTTATGAGAGAATATTCAATTATCTGAAGTGCAGCAGTTACATGCATGCATTTTTAGGTAAACTTGCCTCAGGATAGAGTCAAAGTTGACCAGGTTAAACAGTGATGGTTTTGGGGCACATGGTATTGTGCACCCATAGTATTCTGCCTGTGGTATTACATGTAATGGAGCTTATAAAAGGCTGGAAGGACTTCATTGTAACGTAAGACCTGGAGATGAGCGGTGAAGGCTCACTTGGTCGGATTGGCCAGGGTTTTGGCCAATGCTAATGAGATCTTATTAAGTTGGGTTTTTCCCCAGATTTGGGGTTTTCCCGGATAAACATTTGTGTTTATGTGTTTATGGTTGTTGCTGGTTATTTTTATATTTATTCCTCTCAGTAATTATTTATGTTATGCAGTAAATTTCTTAACAACTAGTATCAGAGCCAGATATTGGCTTCAAAGGGATTCTTTGATGCCATGAGTTTATAGTGCCTGATGAGATCAATGCAGCCTTTTTACAGATCTGGGTCTGAAAATAATGGTGGAACAATTGTACATGGAAGAACCTCGAGGAGAATGTGCAGAAGATAGTGTCGTAACTGCCAGGGATCGCAGTGCATTTGCGATATTTACCGGTTTGGAACATGCTGACGAATTGTTTGGGATTCATGCGGCTATTTAAAGAAGGTTGAGAGATACCTTTGGTCAGTAGAAGAAAATTGTTCATATGGCTTCGAAAATTGTTTGTTTTCTGCTACGTGAGGCCACTGGTGCTGGAATCTACAAGGTTCTCATCGAGCTCGTAGTTGGAGTGGTTTGATAGAAGTTTTTGAGCAAATCAAATTGAGAGAGGATGGATCAGAATCGCAGCAGCTAAAAAAAATAAAAAATTAATGAAGTCAAAATTATTGCATGTACATGGGCATACTACTGTAAGACCTGGTAAGGCATGTGTACCCCTCGGTGATCACTGGTAAAGTCTGGGTTAGACCTAGGTGATAGGGGGATGTTGGGTTAACAATACCCTGGGTAAAAACTCTGAGGTGGGTAAGGGCTAGAGTGAGCGGGATTATCTCACTTAGCAGGTTTGGCTAGAGTTAGTCAAGAAACCCCAAGTCAAGTTTAAGGGGGGGAATTGTTAGTTAAACTTGACTTCTTAACATGCATGCATTAACTAACTGAACTCACAATTAGTTCAACAAACTATTTGAACTAATCTAACTGGACTTAACTCGGTTAACTGAGCTAACTAATTACAACTCATCCTTATCTCTTTAATTAAGGGATAAATTCCTCAATTAATGGGATAATTGTTGCATGTCCCCACATAGACTTCATGTTTGATTTTCTACAACTAATTAACTCAAGATGAATTAATTAATTATTTTACAAACAGCTGCTAAGATCAAATTCAAATTTTACTTCTCTATTTTAGTTCAGGAACTAACTAAAATAGGAAGGTATCTCGAAATGTTATTTATGGTAGTGCTATTTTTAGCACTTCTATATTCAGCATTTCTTGTTGATATTTTCAACATGGGAGTTTAAAACAAATCCTTATTTAAACTTTGACTGAACTGCCCTCATAAATGAGGCCTAAGTTTACATAAAAACAACCTAACAAGCCTATTTACCCTTCATTACATCATTATTACACCAAGGACATGTAATTACATCATGATAATTCGAATATAGTTGATAAAACTGAGAAACAGTGGTTCCACGCAAAAGCGCGACGAATTCAGTCAAAAGTGCAATGTGCAAGAAGAAAGCGCAGCAAATTTGGGAAAATTGATGTTTGGAGGCCTTCCCCAGGT
The DNA here is from genome assembly GCA_031772625.1 of Pinus tabuliformis. NCBI lineage: Eukaryota > Viridiplantae > Streptophyta > Pinopsida > Pinales > Pinaceae > Pinus > Pinus tabuliformis. The sequence continues at coordinate 792,523,283 of CM062805.1, forward strand.
CCAAATTCTGATCTTGATGGCTTATTGGAAATTTGTGGATGTCTGCTACATGATTTAATATTCAAGCGCTGAAAAAGGTTGCTTCCAACCCTCCAAAACTTCATTCTCCTAGAGGTACTCTCAAAAGCACAGCGAGCTCTTCAAAAAGAGGGCAGAGAGGTAGTTTTTAGCCTTTTCCACCTACCAAAACTTATTAAAGGTCTGTTCCCAAAGGCTAGAAGTGATGCAAAAGTGATGAGGAATCTAAATATGCAAACAAAATGTCATTTGGAGTCCTCCATCAAAAGCGCAATGTGTTTTTGACCTAGTGACTGTCTCAAAAATTTCCAAAAATTCACCGAAAACCAAAATTTCTCCAATTTTCTTCAAAATTGGTCCAGAGTTGCTCAATGAAGTCATGAATAGGTATTCTATGCTATGAGGGAATCATCAACAATCAAATCCAACTTTACCGTCTCTTTTGGCTTGATTAGGGTTTCCTTGAGTTTTTCCTTCAACTACCTGATCTTGACTTTGGAGACCCAATTCCTTGTGTAGTAATGAGTAGTCATGTGCCTTTGCAACTTGTTGTCTCTATCGGCCCTCTTAAGAAGCTCCTCCAATTGAAAATTCACTTTGTCAAGCCAAAACTCCCTATTCTCATTGATTTATGCTGCAATTAGGTCAACTGAAGACATTTTCTCTTGGATTTAAGGGATCTGTGGTTTGTATCTTTTGATTCAGTTTTCGGAGAATCCACAGTATGAACATTTTTATTCCTACGTTTCAAATCCCAACTGGGATCCATCATCAGGGCTTATGAATGATGATAAAAGAAGAGCCGCTAGGAAGGAAATAAATAATAGTGAGGAAAATAAATTTTAGAATCAGCAGAAGTCGGCTGAAAATTAATTATTAATTTATTTATTTATTAATTAATAATTCATTCAATTATTTTATTTATTTTATTTTATTTTAATCTTAGAGTTTTATATATTAATTTTTATTTACAGGTGAGTTAATAAATTAATTTAAAATTCAAATTCTAAAGGTAGAACTAATAATAATTTTAATATATGCTAAAAAAAAATTATTTTATTTTATTTTATTTTTAATTTCATTTTATTTATTCATTTAATTATTTATTGAGTTATTTAATTATGATTCAAAAAGGAAAAAACTTAATTATTCTTATATAATAGTATTAAAGATTAGAGAAATAAGAATATTGAAACCATATTAAGGTTATTTGATTTAAAATTATAATAATATTAATAATAATTAATAAATTAATATTCATAATAATTAATAAATTAATTAATTGTTATAAACTAATAAATATATAAAATTAATCAATAAAAGTTAATAGAAATTAATAGGGATAAAATATTAATAATACTTAATTAATAAAACTTAATTAATAAAGCTAGTAAATATTAATACTTAATTAATAAACATTTAGAAATTAACATTAATAATAATTAATATATTAATTAATTGCTATACTAATTAATATATTAATTAGTATAATTAATATATTAGTAGAGTTAGAAATATTAATAATACCTAATTAATGCTTGTTAATATAAGTTAAATTAGTAATCACTTAATAATTAATTAATATTAATAATAATAATAAATAATATATTAATTAATTGTTATATAAATTAATTAATATATTAAACTAATTAATATTAATAAATGTTAATAATGTTAATAAATTAATAATAATGGAAATTAATAGTGCTAATAAATACCTAATTAATTACTTAATAATTAATGAACCAAAGTTAATATTAATACTTGATAATTGGAATTAATTAATATTACGACGTTATTAATAATGTCAATAAATAAAATAGTAACTTATTATTAAGATTTATATATTTATTAAGAATTTATTTATTTATTTATTTATTATTATTATTATTTTTATTTTTATTTTATTTTATTTTATTTTATTTTTTGGCCTATTTATTATTATAGTTATTATTAATTTTTAGTAAAGAAATTTTTATATAGATAATGATAAGGTAGAAGATATGCTATACCTGGGACGTGTTGGCGATCTTGATCTCCCTGATTAAGGGAAGCCAGCTCACGCTAATCTCCACACCATTGTCTCTGTTCAGATTATGAGGATGTTTTATAATTTCAAGTGCTTCTCTGATCTTTCGTCTATGATGCTGCTCTTCCCTTGCGACAATTGAGGCACTTTCCAAGCAGATATGGTGTTTAGTTTTTGAGGAATGCTCTGCTAAGGCTGAAGTACGAGACCTTTCATTCCTAATATCAGCGCCATGTTCCTTGAGCCTTGTCTATAGGGAGCGACCTGTTTCACCAATATAGCTTTTTCCACATGAACAATCTATTTTATAGACTCCTTTAAGCTGACATTTTCTCTTTTTGTTGTTGAAGTGCCCTTTTGAGCACTCTAGTCCTTGGCATCTTCCTTGTCACCTGCTCTTGATGCCCATATGAATCATCTATTTCAACTACTTCTTTCCCTTTACATCCTCTTTGTTAACATCAACCTTAAGCTTACTCAAGAGTAGTTGATTTACCTTCAATTGCTTATTCTCCTTCTCTAGGAATGAAATCATGAAATTTGCCTTAGACAAGCTCTCCTTAAGCTCTTTGATCTCAGCATCTTTCTCCATGATGACCTACTCTACTGTCTTATGCTCCTCATTAACCTTCAATTCTACCATATCAGTGTGAAGATGGAATGGCTCCTCATCTTGCAAAGGTGCCTCGTGCTATGATGGTGATCCATGTTCTACTGATGTAAGCTTGGCCCCTTCCATAATGTGCGGAGTAAACACAAGCCTCCTTCCTCTCTGATATATTTGAGTCACCTCATGCTGAGGTGTCCTCTTGACTACAGTTTTTCTAGATGAGCCAATCTCCATATGCTTGGGTGATGTTGATGGTGTTCTTTGGCTTATACATTGACTAGCAGAAAGAAAAAAGATATTTGATTGAATGAATGTCTCCCAAGTGATGTTATTTTGTGCAAGATGATGCAATACAATGATTTTTATGAGGGCATGGTGAAAAAGGCTAGTTTGATGATCACTTTGTTTATGTTTCACCCTTTCTGCCATTTTAGCCAAGCTCTTGTAGAGGTAGTAAGATAGGTTAAGTGGTTTTAACATTGTGAAATGCATGAGCAACCTGACATGATACTTGTACAATCTAGAAAATCTACCCTCACATGTAAAATACTTCATAATGATCTTCATCAATGGGGAAAACTTGTCAAGGAGTTGTCCAAAAGGAAAAACATTCTTAATGTTGTGTTTATAGTGACCTTTGATGAAGGGTTGATAGTTTTGCACATCCAAGTCCAAGCTCTTAAACCACTTTTCTCCATTGTTTGGTATTCCTGTGGCTGCTACTATGACTTCAGTTGAAATTATGAATTTTACCCGTGCAATAGTGACCTTATCTCTCCTAAGATTAGGGGCAAACAAGCTAGTTAACTTGGCATGATACTTGACCTGTTGAACTTGCTCAAAAAACCCTAAACACACTACATTCTGGAAGCATTTCTTGGAGAGTGGGGAGGACATTAGCTCATGGGTGTCGAGTGGTTCATAGCTTGAAATTTGACCTCCCTTATTATTGGAATTATTTTCTTCTTCCATGTTGGTAGTGTGCAAGGGAAAACCCTAGTTGGAAAATAGGGGAAGTGGATGAGGGGATACTATGAACGGTTTAGGGAAGGGAAATGAGGGTAGGAAAATTTAGGGAAGTAGATAGGGGTGTTAGTGAACTGTGGGAAGTGGAAAGGGATGAAATGGGTGTAGGATTTGGTCTAGGCAATTTAAATACAGTGCCAACTAGGTAAACTACCAAAAACACAATGTGGCGGACAAATAGAGGGCATGTACCATACAAACAGGGAAATGAAATGATAGGAGGTATTAAGAGGCTTGAAATTGCTTGTAGAAAGCTGATGAAAACTTAAATTGACCTTTGAGAACCATTGAAAGCGAGTTTATAGTTGTTGGAGTGAAAACGCAACGTGTTTTCCTGAAAGCATAACGTGGCTACTGGAAAGCATAGCATGGCTACTTTTAAATCACCTTTTGAAGGATCCTTTAGCACTAAAAACGCTGTGGAGGTGGCTTGTTGGTGAGTGAGAGATCTTTGTTCATGAAATGAGTGAGATAAATGAATTGGTGTGGTATTTTATAGCTTGTAAAAGTCCAATTCTTCATAGTGGTAGGGTGGCCCACCATAGGTTATTCACTTTTTGCTTTGAAACTATGTGTCTTTGGCATATTCAATGTAGCTTTGGAACATTTAGAACTTATTACATGATATTAGAAATAAAGTACGCTTTGAAACAAACACTTTTTGAGAAAATTCCCTATCACTACTCCTTCATTTACTGGATTTATGAATGAAATGACATATTTTGATGACTTTGACCCTAATGACCTAATGGTGACAATGATCTGAATGAGCACCATGATTCTATGACTGAGATGATTATGATGACCTTTCATTGATGGCACATCCAACTGAGTGATAGCAGTGACCGGAACATGAAAATTTTGAAGGAGCAGTAATAGACCTAGACATACTAGCCAGTGACCAAATTTTATTTTGAAAACCTAATGAAATGATAAAAAAAATTGACTTAAGACCCCAACACAAACCTTGTAAGAGCATATTTGATCACTGGTGACTGGCAGGACTGACAGACACTAAAATTGGCTCCAGCTGGGGATGGAAGCTCCTTTAGGAGGTGTCAAGGACATTGTCAACCAAGTATCCTTATCCATTGGGCATGGAGTCAAAAATAAAAATTAAACTCAAAACTGTAAACTGGCTGACAAACTGAACTGACTTGATTACAAAAAACATACTGATTTAACTTACTTATGGCAGCAAACCATTGGGATCTTAGGGCCTTCACTTCGAACTTTAAATCCTAATGATAACCACCCACCTACCAAAGATATATATATATATATATATACAATCATGTGTTGGCTTGTTGGGGCCTGACCTAGGTTCGGAGCTAATTAGCCAAACAAATCCCTGTACTACTGGGCCTTTCAGCAACAGTCCGCAAAGCGCGAACTGAGGTCTCACCCGAAGTAGTATGGGGGGGTGTTGCAACCAGGTTTCTGCACCCTTCAGATGTCTAAGGATTTGATTTGGTCCAGCTACTCATCCCTGTGCACAGGTTGCTTCGCGCACTTCCTTGGCCTTCATGCCCTGATATACTTGCCTTCACGCAACCCTAACAAGGGGTTGTGGGGCTTCCGCACTGCTGGAGCAGCGCTCTTCACTATTTCCCGAAGTCACACCTGATATCTTACCTATATTCCTTCACCAGTTAGTTATCTTCATGTAAATAGAAACCTTGTGTGATATTTATTTATACACACATATAAGTTCGCGTAGCAAATAAACAGTACACTTGCAATTTATACCCAATAATACAGGAAAAGATACACAGAAATATGGTAAACTTCTCTTTATTAATTCTTCCACGAGTTACAGACTCGACCTACCCTGTGCACTCAGCTGCACTCTCAGCTGCAGACTACTAGGCCTATGCGCACTCAGCTGCAGAACCTTCTCCTACTCTATGACCCAAAGACACACTTTACACTTCGACTCAATCTCTTTGACTCATCATCCTTCTATTCTTTCTATTAGCTAGGTGTTATCTTCTACACTTAGAGCCTTGCTTTATTTATACAACCCCATGGTCCACGAACCATGGGTAGGTCTATCAAGCCGACATTACATTATAGAAACAAGGGCGGATATCCCTGTGACTCTATTATGACTTCGCACTCTGAGCACACAATTTGCAGAGCTTTTATGAAGGACTTGGTCAAAACTTGGGCTTTAAGCCCTAGAACATGCCTTGGGGGGATTCCATGCCCAACAAGCCCCCAACACAAACATCGTGACTCGCCCTCAAGTCACTCTATCGATGCGGAGATCTTCACGTGGAGTCCCTCCAACTCTGTCTGAACCGCTGCAAGGTCAGCAGCGCACTGAGCAGCTGTCTGATGGAATTTCTGTACGCGTTGTTTTGAGACAACGGTGTCGGAACTGCTTCCCTACATTTGTGCTTGTGTCCCCTACATTTGTTTATAGTCCTGTGCCTTTGTCTGGATCCTTGGAGCGTGAAGACTATGCTTCTGTCGGCTAGTCAGATAGTCGAGCCACCCGTGTAGGGCTTCAATCAGCTGCCATTCACTTTGCCTAGGAAAGGCTCTCCATTTAGTTTGACTAGATGTATTGCGCCTTCGTCTGTGAACTCCTTAACAATATATGGTCCCAGCCAATGCATTCTGAAATTTCCCAGGAATTTATCAAACTTATTGTCATACAGCAACATTAAATCATTTACCTTGAAGGTGCGCAACTTAATATTGTGATATTGTCAGGCCTTCTCACGCTGCTTTTTCACCTGCTGATGGAAGTCATCCATGAACCATTCCTCCTCAAGTTCTTCCAACTGCGTGAGCCTCTCTTCCAGGGCTTCGCGGTCCATCATACCTGTGAGCGCTGCTATGCACAGACTAGGTACAATATACTCCATTAGCATGACAGCTTCCATGCCATAAACCAACGGAAAAGGTGTATGTCCCATCAGTTTCTTGCACGTTGTCTTATAAACCCATATTACTGTAGGTGCGCACAAGTCCCAATCACTCCGCTTGCGCGTTGCATACTTTGGTCAGCGCAGTCTCCAGTATTTTGTTGAATGCTTCTACTGTCCCATTGGCTTGTGGGTGATACGGTGTGCTTTTCTGATGATACACCTGAAACTCTTCTATTAATGCGTTGATGGTTTCATTCAGGAAATGTGTACCATGATCACTCATCAAGATTTTTAGACATCCAAATCGAGTCAACATGTGTTCAAACAAAAACTTCGCAGTCATGGCGACCGTGCAATCTTTGACTGGCTGCACTTCTGCCCAACGAGTCAGGTACTCTATCGCGGTGATAATGTATCTCGCTCCCGTCTTTCCCTGAGGTTTGATAGGTCCTACAAAATCGATTGCCCGCTTTCGAAGGGTTGCAATGTCATTTGTGGATTCAAAGGCATCTCGTCCCTCCGCGATCGTTTACCTATCCTTTGACATATATCACAGGCCTTACAGTGTGCTTTTGAATCTTGATGAAGGGCTGGCCACCACAACCCAAGAGGAGAATCTTTTGCACGGTCACTCGCCCTGCATAGTGTCCTCCTGCAGCGCCCCCATGTGCTCCTGTGAGGATATGACTTCGTTCAAATTCAGGTACATACCTTCGCAGTATCTCATCATTGCCCATCTTGTATAGGTTCCCCGCAATGATAGAAAAATCAGCTACACGCACCACCAGTTCCTTCTTCTGCTGGACAGAGTATTCCTTCGGCACAGTCCCCGTTGTTAGAAAGTGGATTATATCTTCAAAGTGTTCGTCTGCTACGCGCACAGCAAAGAGTTGTGCATCAGGTAATCCTTCCTCCAAATTAGTAGGTTCCTCGCCCGTCTCAATTCGCAACAAGTGATCCGGTCTTGCGTTCAGGTGTCCAAGCTTCACAACGACCTCAAAATCATATTCTTGGAATAATAAGAGCCACCTGCATATGCGCCCCCCCAACACAAGCTTATTGACCAAGTATTTTAGCACGGAATGGTCTGTATACATCTTGAAATTTCCTCCTAGCAAATAGTGCTGGTATTTTTGGAGCGCGTACACCATAGTCAACCCCTTGCATTCAATTGTGGAATAGTTATTTTCCGCTTTAGACAACCTGCGACTTGCGAAAACGATAGGGTGATCCAAGCCCTCTCCACCCTCTTGTGTGAGTACTGCTCCCAGTGTTATACATGACGCGTCAACATGGACATGAAACTCCACATCCCATTTTGGGAAGACCACGATTGGCGCAGAGGCAAATTTCTCCTTTAGTACATCCAGGCTCTTCATGCAATCATCATTCTAACAAAATGTGACATCCTTTTTCAATAGTTTCTCCATTAGCGCGGTGATCTGGGCATAGCTTTTGATGAACTTCCTGTAGTACCCTGTGTGTCATAGGGTTGCGCACAGCGATTTAACACTTCGCAGTGCTTCCAAATTCAGAATCACTGCAATCTTCGCGGGGTCTACCATCAGTCCCTATTTTCAGACCACATGTCCCAATAGGTTCCCAAAGGGAACGAAGAACGTACACTTCTTGAGGTTCAGCGCAATTTGGTGTCATCAGCAAGTATCCAGCATCATGCATAAGCTCGCTACATGGTGCTTAACCAATCCAAATATAGTCCAATCATCCAGATAAACCTCCAAGAATTTTTGGATATATTCTTTGAATGCTACAACAACTATGTGTGAAAAGATGGCCGACACATTTTTCAACCCAAACGACATAACAGTGTATTGAAAGAAACCCCACTTAGTCACGAAGGTGGTCTTGCTCCTGTCTTCGGGCGCGATTTTGATCTGGTGGTACCTTGAGAACCCATCAGTAAAAGAATGTGCTTCTTGTCCACCGACATTTTCCAATACTTCGTCTGAGAACGGAGTTGGGAATGGGTCTGCACACATACGTCATTCAATTTCCTGAGGTCCACGCATATTCTTATCTCGCCCTTCTTCTTCTTTTCCTGCACTACCATAGGGCTTACCCAATCGGATTCTTCCACTGGCTCAATGATTCCAGCTGCGAGCATTTTGTCTAGTTCAACACGGACCTTTTCCTTGTACTTCGGATTCAAGCGATAAGGCCTCTTCTTAATCGGCTTCGCGTCGAGTTTTAAGGTGATCTTCATCATCCCTAAATCGCCAACGATCCCCTTTAAGTTTGTGATCTTGTTCGGGAATAAGTCTTGGTACTCGCGGAGTAACTCAGCGACCTTATCCACCGTCGCGTCATCCCAGTAATCACTAAGCATTACATACTTAGGTTCGGCCTCCGTACAAATGTTTACCTGCTTTTTCTTTATCGGCGCGGTTATGTCAGGGTCTTCAATCAATGGCCCTTGAACCTCGCAATAGCATTCAGTTTCTAGAAAGTTAACTTTTCATGGATCTTCGTCATCTTCTTCAGTAATCACGTTGTAACACTCTAGCACGCAGCTCATCTTGGTTTCCCATTCAGGCTGAAGCACTTCCATTGGCTCCTGGGGTATTTTAAAGATAGCTGCTTTTACTACTTGTAGCGCATAATCAACAGTATCCCACCAACGATCCTCAAACATGAAGGTTAATAGGAATCCTTCGTGCAAGATATCCCACTCACTCGTTCCATGGCGGAGCTCCGTCTCTATATACCAGTTCATAGGTATAATGTCCAGGGTATGACAAAACAGGTGCACCCACTCAGGTTGTGGCTCTTCCCCTTAGAATTTTGTCCATTTGGTGAGGTGCATGCGCAGATCATCCCGTCTGTCATACTTGTCTTTTAACCGCATCTGAGGCTTCCCAAACCGCATGCGCATCATCCTCCTGCATTCGTACCAATCCTCGAAGCTATTTTGGTGCGTACCCCACCACCTCGCGGGCATAGGGCACAATACCCATTTCAAAGCTTTGAAACGTTGTTGTTCCAGCACCTCACATTCAAATTTGTTCAGGAAGTCATCTACTTCACTTAACCCATCATACGTAGGAAGATCCCTCACCTCCATTGATACGCATCGCAGCGATCTTGTCATCATGTTACAGTTTAGTGTGGTTACCTCGTGTAACTAGTTCTGTCATTGTTCTATTTCCTCGTCTGAATCCGATGTGCAGGAGCTTTCACGCTCCCATGAGATTAATCCATCCGCAGTCAAATTCACCCAACCTTGCTCTCACGCGGATATCTTGTAGATGCAGTCCAAGTCGTCGTCGATGTCGTAGTTGCACACCGGCTCCATGTAGTGCAATCCTTCTGCAAGGTCCAAAGGTACAACTATGCGTAGAGACTTTTTCTAGAAAATCATCTTGCACTTATTCATATTTATCACCCCATTCATGTCAGTGGCCCATTCTATTCCTAATAGTGCAGGGTAGGGATTGTTGTCATCAACAATCTCTATCACTTTGAAATCTGCTAGCGCGCTTGCTCCTTCGATATCCACTGTGATTCCCTGCAATCTCCCCATAGGTAGGATCTTTTGCTGGTTCGCCATTCGCAGTTGGATAGGAGACCATTGCAGTGTAGGCCTTCCCATGTGCTCCCATGTCTACTTTAGAAGGACGTTCGCGTCCAATCCTAAATCCAGAATCACTTGGTCCATCTCATATTCTCCAATCTGCACGGTCAATCTCATCTCCCTTCCCCTTAGCATTATGTTCTTTCTGAGCTTCCGGAATACGTGAGGTTCTCTTAGCGCGGTCCCAGCACATCTATTTATGAGCTCCTACAACCCCTTTACAGCCTTGTTGTCATGCAGCAACTTCATGCATGTTTCCAGGAACGTTGTGAGCATCGATGGGTCCATTTCTGGCTCTGGTCTATCTTTACTTCCTGAAGTGGAGGCATCAGCGAAGCTCTTCTTAGCTTCCATGAAGGTTTCCTTAGCGTGCTCCAAATCAAACTCTAGTTCCTTCATTGGAGCCTTGCGAACCCAAGTACTTTCTTCAGGCTGCTTGCCTTTGTCATCCCCTATCGTAATTCCACTTCAGAGCATAATATTTACATTAGGGTCTTCCTCACATGGCTCAGACCTCATCATTTGTAGGTTCTGAGTCGGGGGAGGTTGGAGTGCTCCTTTATCGTGCAACCTCGCTATCAATGTGGGACAATCCTCTGTCTCATGATCAAATAATGTACAATACAAGCATGATGATCGCGTTGGATTCATACAATCGCGGGCATAATGTCCTGGCCCTCCGCAATTGTAACATATCAGCTGTCTGTGACCTCTTCCTGGTCCTCCTCCACCTCGGCCTCATCCGCATGCCTGAAATCAGGTTCGTGCCATCCCTGCGTTCTGTTCAAGTGGTCGTGTTTCGGCTTGAACTCTGTAGGTGGGAGTCTGATCCATCATCAGCTCATAACTTCTACAGGTGCACTCATCATGGCCTACTGATCTACAAAAATTACAGAACAACTGATGTGAATTTTGTGTGTACTTTTGTAATAAGTGGTAGTTGTCTATAGCATGCTTTCCTCCTATCTGAAAAATCGTGCACCATAATGCAGGTGTCACACTCAGTCCTTCTTGTGCCTCTAGTCTCAATGGCATTGGTCCTCCTCCCGCGAGGTAATTCACAAGCACCGGGCAGTGGTCCTTGTCATGTCCCTGACCCTTGCACTTTATGCACCATACGTCATCGCACACTTCTGGGCAAGTTGTCCTATCTTGTTTCAAACTCTGCATCTCAAGGCACAAGTTTTTCAACTGTGCATGAATCTGCTGAATTCCCAGGTTCGAATCCTGTATCAGGGTCTCATGCAATCTCATTGCGACCTCCAAGGCCTCGGTCCGAGTTGTTAGCCTTTGTTGTGACAACGCGTTCCTTAGATGCGGTGTTAACGATGCTACAAACCATTCATGATGTTGTCCATCTGTCAACGTCATGTTAGCTTCGCGAATTGTGCACTTCAGTCTCTGATCCAACTCCCAAGGGGTCAGCTTGGTAGCATTATTATTTCCTTAAACCCAATGATCGACTGCGCCTCTGACTTTGTCCTGCTAAATTATTTGTTTAGCACAGTTTGAATATCTACGATCCCTGCATTCGGATTGTCATTGGAATGCTTAATGTACCAGGTCAGTGCACAATCCTGCAGAGCACTGACCAATGTTGCCTTCTTTATATTGTCATCCATGACTCCTTGCACTTCCCAGACAACTTTTATCACGAACCAAAACTGGTCCGGATCTACATTCCCTACTCCCTTGAACACTGGCAAATTTATCGCTCTCGCCATATTGATTTGCAGTGGTGGCAGAGATGGTATGGGTGAAGATGGGGTTGAAGATAGTGAAACTGGTGATGGTGTGGGTGGGGGTGGTATGCATGGAATTCTCTGCCTTATCAAAATGATCGCACTTCTTGGTGAGACCTTCGCAACCTCTTCTTCACCCCCTCGCGAAGGTGAAATCAAGGGGCTAGATTCTACTTCTGTACTACCTTCGTTTCTGTAGAATATCCCACTTCGTGTAGCCCCAAACATCAATTTATTCGCATAACCCATTTTTTGCACATTAGCATTTTAATCCAAGTGTTCAAATATTTAATGTACTTACCTCGCGGCCCTTTGAGGAAGCATCATTCTGCCTTGCTATAGTTGACTGAAGTATCTACCGTGAACTCGGTGATGAATCCTCCTATGATTCGATCGAACTAGTGATCAACAACACACGCAGTCTTATTCTCTGATCCTTCCAATCTGCGCACCAATAGGTATGTCGAGCTTACACCTTCCTTGGCTATCTAATAGCTTAGTGATCCACTCGTATAGCTCAGTAGGGAAAGACGCGAAGAAAATTTTGTGGATCTCTATATATAAGTAGTAGTCTAACCACTCTTCCTTTAATAGTCGTGGATTCTTGTTTTCATGCGCCTCAAACTCGTGAATCTTTCTATCCAACCAATCTTCAATTCCTTTCTTTGTCGGATTCCAGTATTACGACATCAGACATCTCTATGCAAATCCCGGTCCCGGAAACAGAACCATTTGTTGGCTTGTTGGGGCGTGACCCAGGTTCGGAGTTAATTAGCCAAACAAATCCCTGTACTACTGGCCCTTTCGGAAACAGTCCGCGAGGCACGAACTAAGGTCTCACTCGAAATAGTATGGGGGGGTGTTGGAACCAGGTTTCCGCACCCTTGATATGTCTGAGGGTTTGATTCAGTCCAACTGCTCGTCCCTACGCGCAGGTTGCTTCGTGCGCTTCCCTAGCCTTCGCGCCCTGATATACTTGCCTTCGCGTAACCCTAACCAAGGGTTGTGGGGCTTCCGCATTGCTGAAGCAGCACTCTACACTATTTCCCGAAGTCACACATGAGACCTTACCTATCTTCCTTCATCAGTTAGTTATATTTGCGTAAATAGAAACCTTGTGTTATATTTATTATTACACACATATAAGTTCGCGCAGCAAATAAACAATACACTTGCAATTTATACCCAATAATACAATAAACAGGAAAAGATACACAGAAATCTGGTAAACTTATCTTTATTAATTCTTCCACGGGTTACAGACTCGACCTACCGTGCACACTCAGCTGCAGGGGTCCGCGCACTCAGCTGCGGACTACTAGGCCTCTATGCACTCAGCTACAGAGCCTTCTCCTACTCTACTACCCAAAGACACACTTTACACTTAGACTCAATCTCTTTGACTCGTCATCCTTCTATCTTTCTATTAGCTAGGTGCTATCTTATACGCTTAGAGCCTCACTCTATTTATACAATCCCATGGTCTGCGGACCATGGGTAGGTCTATCAAGCCGACATTACATTACGAAACAAGGGTAGACAACCCTGTGACTCTGTTATGACTTCGCGCTCTGTGCCCACAATTCGAGGAGCTTTTACAAAGGACTTGGTCAAAACTTGGGCTTTAAGCCCCAAAACATGCCTTGGGGGGATTCCATGCCCAACATCATGTTTAATGATCCCTCAAGTGTAACCAATCTAGAAAATGGTTACTTACTTGAGTCTTGCTTGCACTTTCCTTGAGCAGGCAAAAGAAAAAAGAAAGTGGCAACTCAACTTTTCCACTGGATCCAATACATGTACTAACAAAATTGGCAAATTCTTCCTCTACTGATGGCTGCAATAAACTCACCAAAGGATCATGGAAAGCATGCAACATAAGATCTTCTAGATGATTAAAAACAGTAAAACAAACCTTATTCCACAATGCTAGTTTGTCTATATGTTGAAATTGATTCCCATCAAATGGAATGAGAGCAAACTATTTTTCATTCTCATCATCCACAATAGATAAGGGCTCTGAATTTTCTTGAATTTCATCAAACACAACAGCAAGATCATATGCAACAAGGATGTCTTCATCATTAACTAGATCACATAGAAGTTGGCAAGGTCACTGCAACTCATCATTAGAATCATGAAATAAAACTTGGCTTTCATCATTCAAATTTGATTGATCTTTAATTATGGAAGAAAATACTATCTGTTGGAGATGTTCTTGTGGCTCATAAGACTGTTGCAAATCAAAAAATAATTCTTCAATGATATGCTCAATTAATGTTACCTGATTATTGGCAAGAGGACTTTGTCCAATAACCACAGTGCTAGTGTGTACACCCACATGATCTAAAATAACCTATTATTTTTCATTATTCTCCTCTTCTTGATTCGTTTTAGGCTGTTGAATTTCTTCCTTAACCTTTAGCATATCAGTGTGTTGTGTTGCTGCTATAATTGTTTCCTGTGGTGAATATTTATGAGCATCTAGACAATATTCATCACCTGTTTCTTGATCAATCAAAGAGGAGGCTATTGTGTGCTGAGTATGATCTTTTGTATCAAAGCAACTAATCTTTGTTATTTTCTGTTGGGAAGAAAATTCCTAAAGGGCCTTTATGATCTCAAAATATAGACATTTTTCATCACCAAAAGTCTCTTCAAGGTATTAAATAAAGTTTTCACAACAATCACAACAATCTTCAAACAACAAGAATGAATGATGAGATTTTACATCAAGCTCAAAGAATGTTGTGTGGATTTCTTTAAGAGAGAATAAGCTACCTGGCGTCAATCCTTCATACCATGATCTTGTTTTTCCTTCTAGGGTAGCCATAAACATTTTTATCAAACAATCCTCATGAAACCTAATCCCGAGCTTATGTATATGCCAATGAAATTTTATTAGATGCAAAATAGCCTCATCCTTGTTTCCATCTATGAATTTGGGCAAATTAGTTTGCCAATCTATGCAAGGAATTCGACTTGGAAAACCAGGAATGTGAGCATGATTCATAAGAGCATACCTTCGAGCAGTTGAATCCATCTTGAAAATAGTTCAGTCACCAAGAAGTTCTTAAAACTATCAGATTTTGAACAATGGAATCGCCATGAAAATTCTAAACCTTTGGATTCTTTGACACTGGAGTCACCCGTGAAAGATGCACAACCTTTCTTGTGTCTGATCACTTTTCACCATCAGCAAATTAGATCTGATCCTTGTCATTCTTTTCGAGGGAAGATGTGATCTCTTTTTCCCCGACAACACCGCCAAAATGTTATCCTCCACAATATCCCAAGGCTGAGAAGGGAGATCGAAGGAGGTAACCTCAAACCACTTAGGGTTCAGCAACTAACCCTGCTAAACAGGAGAGGGATATCTCTATGATTATAGCCAATGATGATTGGAATAGGAAAATATGTTATGCTAGATATGCTAGGCTCAAGTAGGTTTCGAGTTTTTAGGGTTTTGATGTTGGATTAGGGATGAAAACTAGGTAGCTAGGTCAAAAGATCAAAGGGTTACAACAACAAATATATGGAGGAGCAAGGTAGCAATACTTTTGTGATGGATTTAAGGTTATGTCGATGTAGTGTAGGGTTTGAAAGAGTAAAAAGGTATTAATGAGCATCTGCACCATGAATTCATTAAGTAAGAAGGAAAATTACACAAAATGATATTCCCGTCAAAACAGAGCTTTTATGAAAATAATTATGCTTATAACCTTTAAGGAAAATCACTGAAGAAATAAGATATGGAAAGGAGAGATGTATATCATTCATATAAAACTATAATAGAGAAAATACATCATCACAAACTCACTGCACATGAATTCCTAGATAATAGCTGCAACTGCTCCTTTGATTTCCTGAATAAAGAGTTGAAGTACAAGCTACAAGTGTTCCCACCTCTAATGTCCAACATGTTCTATGACGGAAAACTAGATACATATAGACCAAAACCATCTCCCCCTCTCTAAGGGTCAAATCCTTCAGTTTAGAAATTGATTACGTAAGGTGTTCAACAAAACTCTAATGTCTAGGGAGGTTAAAATAAATCCTCCATTTAAACTTTGACTGAACTGCCCTCATAAATGAGGCCTAAGTTTACATAAAAACAACCTAACAAGCCTATTTACTCTTCATTACATCATTATTGCACCAAGGACAAGTAACTACATCATGATAATTCGAATCTAGTTGATAAAATTGAGAAACAGTGGTTCCACGCAAAAGTGCGATGAATTCAGTCAAAAGCGCAGCGTGCAAGGAGAAAGCACAACAAATTTGGGAAAATAGATTTTTGGAGTCCTTCCCGAGGTCCAAATTCTGATCTTGATGGCTCATTGGAAATTTGTGGATGTCTGCTACATGATTTAATATTCAAGAGCTAAAAAGGGTTGCTTCTATCCCTCCAAAACTTCATTTTCCCAGAGGTACTCTCAAAAGCGCAACGAGCTCTTCAAAAAGAGGGCAAAGAGGTGGTTTTTTAGTAGTTTTTAGCCTTTTCCACCTACCAAAACCTGCTAAGGGTCTACTCCCAAAGGCTAGAAGTGATGCAAAATTGATGAGGAATATAAATATTAAAAAAAATGGCATTTGGTGTCATACATCAAAAGCGCGGCATGAGGCACGTAGCGTTTTTGACCTATTGGCTGTCTCAAAAATTTCCAAAAATTCACCAAAAAACAAAATTTCTCCAAATTTCTTCAAAATTGGTCCAAAGTTTCTCAATGATGTCCTCAATATGTATGTTATGCTATGAGGGAAGAGTCAACAAGCAAATCCAACTTTACCTTCTCTTTTGGCTTGATTAGGGTTTCCTTGAGTTTGTCCTTCAACTGCCTGATCTTGACTTTGGAGACCTGATTCCTTGCGTAGTAATGAGAATCCATGTGTCTTTGCAACTTGTTGTCTTTGTTGGCCCTCTTAAGAAGCTTCTCCAAATGAAAATTCACTTTGTCAAGCCAAAACTCCCTATTCTCATTGATTTCTGCTGCAATTAGGTCAATTGAAGACATTTGCTCTCTTTGTTGTTGAAGTGCCCTTTTGAGCCCTCTAGTCCTTGGAATCTTCCTTGTCACCTGCTCTTGATGCTCATATCAATCATCTGTTTCAACTACTGCTTTTCCCTTTACATCCTCTTTGCTAACATCAACCTTATGCTTACTCAAGAGTAGTTGATTTACCTTGATTTATGTAGATCGGAATAGGTTGTTCAAGGAGTTCCAGGTTGGGGAATAGGTGTACTTGTGCATGAAATCGAAGAAGAGATTCCTACTTATTGGATCATGTGCCAAGCTAGCACCACGGTTTTTTTGACCCTTCAGTATCATTGAGATGATTGGGCGAGTAGCCTATCGACTTGTACTGCCTCCGATAGTGAAAGTCCATGATGTTTTCCATGTGTCATTGCTTAAGAAATATGGTAAAGATGTTAATCATGTGATTTATTGGTCTGTATTGCAGGTGGAACCAAATGGAGAATTCCAGTCGGAGCCTCAGTGTATATTTCTAAAAAAGGTGTACTGGTGGAATTATATGTATTCTAATTCCAACATTTAATTATCAATCCAGGGTCTTAATACTTAGATATGCAAGCATAGGAAATGCGGGACTAGAGCCTATTCTAGCATGTGCTAACAATTAACACTAGAAAGAACTAATCACTAAGGATTATCACTTGTCACTAGACTATGGTACTCTAATGCTTATCTGGTTTTGAACCACAATCTTTCATTAACAATGTTCATGTGGTTGTATATCTGTAGCTTATTAGGTCTTGAGATTTCAGTGGTTTTAATCCTATAGTGATGAAAACCCATTGAACATACTACAGAAAAGTAAATTGCATAAAAGTAAATGCCAACAACTATAAAAAAAAAAACAAAACAAAACAAAACAAAACAAAACGAAACAAAAAAATCTAATACTAATACTATGTGAAATAATCTAATGAAAATTGAAAGAAACATCAAATCAAATATACAATAAAATGAAATTCACTACTTAAACCTAAAGGGAAGTACTAAACACTAAATTGAGAGCATGAAAGTGAATAGATCTAAGTTTTATCTAACATAAATTCATTGCAAAATAAAACTAAATTGCTAGATGTAAAACTAATCTACAAAACACATGAAGCATAACAACACTTACCCACACTGAGGGGCCCTTCCTAGGAAGTTAGTGCTGCTAATAAAATCTCAGATCAAGCTAAGAAGATGTACCACAATTCAGCAACCATCAATTCTTTATTCACATCAAAAATCTCTGTTACAAATCAACTCTCTAAATCTCTCCAAAAACTAATCATTGATCTCCTCTATTACAATAATGAAAAAACTCCTCTTGATATCTGAGACCTTATTTATACATAAAATTCATTGGGTAAAGATAATATCCAATTCCCTTAACTCAGAAAACAAATTTACAATTTTAGAGGAAAATCTCATAATTCTGGTTTTTTTGCAATTTTATACAAATTGGTGTTAAAGAACTAACCATATCTTCTCAACCATGATGTATTTTGGAAATTTGTTTATATGGAGTCTAATTTTTTGTACTATGAAAAAAAACCTCTCTCAAAATTTTTTGATTTTCTTCCATGGCCTCGAAAATCGCACCCAAAAATTATTGTTTGAATCTTTTTCCAATCTGGGTTTTGCAGAAATTTTATACAAAATTGCTTCGAAGAACTAGCTATAAATTTTAAACCGTATTGAATTTTTGGAAATGGTTTGAGATCCAAATAAATTTCTATGTTTTCTAGAAACCCATTTTCCATATTCTTGTGATTCTCCACCATTTTCACGGAAATCGAGGCAAAACGTGGCTGTTCCAAAACTGTCACCTATTTTTGGTTGTAACTTAAATCATGTGCTAGAATCCCATATTTGAGCAAGGTATATTTCAAGGCTTGTACCAGAATATTAGGTCCATGTGGCACCTAATTTGCCATGCTAGAGAAAATAAAAACATATTTTATAATTTTGAATTATTTTCCCTCCATTTGTGCAAGTGCAGAATTAAGTATCGAACTATTGAACTGATACAGAGATAGAAATTTTCATGGTTGAATATCCTCCTTGGCCACATAACCACATTAGTAAACCTTCATTGATAAAACCACATTAAAAACTCATTTAATCATTAAAAATACAAGAAATCATTAATAATTAACCACAAGGTAAAATGAATGCATTTAGGGAAAATTGGTAATATGATAGTTACGAAATATGTTGTAAGGGTATGAATATGGCTCGTAAATGAAAGGTTTGGATAGCCAATATGATAACATATCTGGGGCCCAACATCCCCCCATGCCTAAGACTTTGAATGTCCTCATGCAAACAAAATATGGACTAGGAAGGAATGATGGATGACATAAGGTGACAAATGGCTAAATAAATATGGACTTGAAACTAGAATACACATTAATGGATTTGGAAATGGTGGTTTAAGAAAGGTGAATAAATATGAAGTGGTTAATCATTAAGATTCCTTAAATTTTAATCATCTAAATAGCCTTTAAACATGTTTTACCTCAAGTATACCTTTTGAACTTTGATTTGCACTGCAGGCTGCAATGGAAGTTGTATAAAGCAAAAGATGAGGCAAAGTAAAGCTGAGAGTCTGGAATGATGTGGAATAGCTGGAATTGATGAGTTCCAATCTGATATGTTGAAGGAAGCTAAAGAGGAGGAAATGAAGATGTTGAAAAGGCCCCAACAATTCCCCCATGCTTGAGGTTTTGTGTGTCATCATGCAACAAAGTGAGTTACTTAAGCAGTGAGCAGCGTTGCTGAGATGGATCTAGTATAAAGGAACCTAAAAACAAAACAATGGAATTAATGAGATGAATACAGAACAAAAATAAATCATCTCATATTTATTAAATGATGTAAAACTAACACTAATCGTAAAATAAATTCCAAATCACTCATTACATATGATTTCATCAGTCTTTAAGAGTCTTATGCTCAAGAAAGCAACTTTTTATAAATTTAAGGGGCTCTCATTCTTTGTAGGTCGGAGGATTTTTATGATCACAACAAATGATGAAACAATGAAAAATTAGTTATTAATAATCAAATCCCAAAGTCTTATAGTTATCCAAGTATTACAGATAAGCTTTGCAGTTGAATTTTATTAATTCTCTATGATCATAGGTCACACTTCTAAGATAATTAAATCTTAGATATAGTATGAAAAAACAATGATAGAGGACTCGAGGTTACCTTAAATCCATTCTTTAGCAACAAATTTATGGAGTTTGTTTTTACCCTTGACTTCATCCACACATGCTTCTTTTATTTAACACTATAAAGTGACCATCATATGTGTAGACCAAAAGCCTTGGTTTGGTTGACACTTCTTTAGGCAAAATGCCCCATTGCCCGCGAGCATCCATAGCTCTGATGGGTTTTCCTAGTGGTATCACAGGTCAGTACTCACTGCCATTAGGCATCCATAGTCTTGATGGGTTAACCTCTTAAACCTATTTTACATTATAGGCTCTAGTCTCATGCTTCCTACCATTTTAGGTTTAGATTATGGATATTTCCTTTTCAATTGGTAGATGGGGGATCGACTTCAGAAAGCCTCTTAAAGGCATAGGATCATACCTTTTAGAGTGACTTAGATTACCTACATAATGTATTAGACGCATAATGTACTTATAGGTGCTCAAAGGACATAACTTGAATGAGTCATTTTAATGTGAGATGGATGAGGCTGCCAAAGAATAACCAAAAGACACCTAAAGTCCTACTAATCATAGTTTCCATGTATTCTTTCGCCTTTAAAGTAGTGTTCCACTATGAGTAGAGACTTCAATAAATCTCTTGCAAGTCTTAATAAAGATGCTTCAGATATCA
The DNA here is from genome assembly GCA_031772625.1 of Pinus tabuliformis. Taxonomy (NCBI): domain Eukaryota; kingdom Viridiplantae; phylum Streptophyta; class Pinopsida; order Pinales; family Pinaceae; genus Pinus; species Pinus tabuliformis. Next base: position 792,544,055 of record CM062805.1, read on the forward strand.
TGCTTTGGTGTTATGGTTATAGTATTCAAGTTTCTTTTTCATCGGTATCATTGTATGGACCTCTTAACTTTGTTTTAATCCCCTTAGTATGTTTTGGTAACTATATTTTGAGCAACTATTTTGTATTGATAATCAGAAATCTATATGAATAAGAGAAATGAAATTCCAAAAAAAGAAAAGGTATATCAACTATGAATAGTTTGGAATTATCATTTAATTCAACTTTTATGAAAAGGATTGCTTATTCAATCATCTTCATGAAATAGATGTCTTAATGATAAAGCATGAATACAACATTTTTAACAACTTAAGGGAAAAAATAAAGATATCATCAAATACTCCCCTAAGTGTTGATGGCGATGTCTTTTCTACTTTTGAAAATATTCTTCCAGTATTTAAGCATTCCAAATGAACAATATCCTTGAATCCTGTTTTTTCTTGCAAAATAGAAAATTGGTACCGGAATTCTCGATACTGGTTATATAAAATATGGTACTAAACGATCAGTATGCAATACTAGATAATGATGCAATGCAATCATTTCCAAATTCACATAAAATTCCAAACATAATGGGCATAACTTACTTTATTGCAAAGAAAAACTAGAAAGAGATATAACTATCATAAAGAAATAATAAGTGGGAAAGAAAAGTAATAGTTGAACCATGATGCTATTTGAAATAAGACTACGTGACAATCTTCATTAAAACAATATGCAACTGAAAGAGACCCCAACACAAATATGCAATATGAACATAGATCTCCCATTTTCAACTAATTTCTTTTTAGTTGTTAACATCCCCACTTATACAAAACAAATGAGAAAGATATTGAAGTATATTTTAGAACTAAACTAACTATTATATGCAACATTTATTTATTATCCAACTCTACATGAGAAAAAGAAATTCCTCTCCTCAAGTATACAAGTATTTCCAATGTAACCATGTACCTAACAAGTATAAAAATTCATTTATACTCAAGTTTAGAATATAATCTTCAATGCATACATGAGTATGAAAAACCAATTGTTTTAATGATGATGTCAAGAAGTAAGGAAGAATGAAGGAGTGGTATGGCCTTATAGTTTCTTGAAACCAACTTTCAATAAAATCAAAATGCTCTTGGTTTACCTCATTATTTCTCTCATTTAGCATATCCTCCTTTATCGTGCCATGTAGATATTCTAGCATTAGGTGATTATCCTCTTGTGTGCTTAGAGGATATGTAGATAGGCATGTAAAAAATTATTCAATCTCGGGTTCTAATGCTTGCTCTCCATCAGATGCAGTCCATGATTCTTTAGTTTCCTCAACAAGTTTGCAAGAGTAAATATCTTCGTGTGGATGTGATTCGTGGAGTTATTGTTCTTCTATCTATTCTATGAAGGCAAATAATTTCTTGGCTACTGTCAAGATTTGTTCTTCCTGGGAAGACGAGATCCCAGTTGCTGCTAGGATTTGAGAGAGTTCTTCCAAACTCTTGATCATCCTTTAATATTGCTTTGCTAGTTGCTAATCCCTGTCATGCACATGGATTAGTGTATGGAATTCTTATTAAAAATCCTAAAGAAATAAGAAGGAAACACACTTAAAACAAAGGCAAGCAAACTAATCATGTACTCAAAGTGCCACCATGTTACTAGAATCCTGTTGTCACCAAGTTATCTATTCACACGAGTTAGGTTTCTCTTCTTTTCATGCATCAATCTAAAGGAAAACACACTTGAAAAGAAAGAAAAATGAGACTTTGGATCCTACCTTTAATTCTACGCATATGAAAAAGAAACTAGAAAATCAATTAGAGACAACCAGACTTTGGAGCGACCCCCAACCAAAGCAGATGCATGGCTCTTCACTCATGTCTTACCATCTTCTCCTCCCTCTAGTTTCCCTCCAACTAAGATCGCGTAGAAAACTTGTGAAAGAAATTATGCTCGAATCCCTTTAGCATCTCCCTGGAAACGATGCCAAAAAAGTTGGTGGAATTATATGTATTCTAATTCCAACATTTAATTATCAATCCATGGTTGTAAGACTTAGACATGCAAGCACAGGAAATGTAGGACTATAGCCTATTCTAGCTTATGCTAACAATTAACACTATAAAGAACTAATCACTAAGGATTATCACTTGTCACTGGACTATGGGACTCTAATGCTTATCAGGTTTTGAACCACAATCTTTCATTAACAATGTTCATGTGGTTTTATATATGTAGCTTATTAGGTCTTGAGACTTCAGTGGTTTTAATCCTATAGTGATGAAAACTCATTAAACACACTACAAAAAAGTAAATTGCATAAAAGTAAATGCCGACAACAATAAGCAAAAGCAAACAATCTAATACTAATACTATGTGAAATAAAAATCTAATGAAAATTGAAAGAAACATCACATAAAATATGCAATCAACTGGAATTTACTTCTTAAACCTAAAGGGAAGTACTAAACACTAAATTGAGAGCATGGAAGTGAATAAATCTAAGTTTTATTTAACATAAATTCATTGCAAAATAAAACTAAATTGCTAGATGTAAAACTAATCTACATAACACATGAAGCATAGAAACACTTAACCACACTAAGGGGCCCTTCCCAGGAAGTTAGTGCTGCTAAGAAAATCTCAGATCAAGCTAAGAAGATTTACCACAATTTAGCAACCATCAATTCTTTATTCACATCGAAAATCTTTGTTACAAATCAATTCTCTAAATCTCTCCAAAAACTAATCATTGATGTCCTCTATTACAATAATGAACAAACTCCTCTTGATCTCTATCATTTGAGACCTTATTTATACATAAAATTCATTGGGGAAAGATAAGATCCAATCCCCTTAACTCAGAAAACGAATTTACAATTTTAGAGGAAAATCTCATAATTTTGGTTTTTTTTGCAACTTTATAAAATTTGGTGTTAAAGAACTAACCATATCTTCTCGACCATGATGTATTTTGGAAATTTGTTTCTATGGAGTCTAATTTTTTATACTATGAACAAAAACACTCTTGGAATTTCCTGATTTGCTTCCATGGCCTCGGAAATCGCGCCCAAAGATGATTGTTTGGAGCTTTTTTCCAATTTGGGTTTTGCAGAAATTTTATACAAAACTACTTTGAAGAACCAGCTATAACTTTTAAACAATATTAAATTTTTGGAAACAATTTGAGATTCAAATAAATTGCTATGTTTTCTAGAAACCCATTTTCCAGATTATTTTGTTTCTCCATCATTTTCATGGAAATCGAGGCAAAATAAGGCAGTTCCAAAATTGTCACATATTTTTGTTGTAACTTAAATCATGTGTTAGGATCCCATGTGTGAGATGGGTATACTCCAAGGCTTGTACCAGCATATTAGGTACATGTGGCACCTAATTTACCATTCTATAGAAAATAAAAACATATTTTATAATTTTGAATTATTTTCCCTCCATTTGTGCAAGTGCAGAATTAAGTACCGGACTTTTGAATTGATACAAAGATAGAAATTTTCATAGTCGAACATGATCCTTGGTCACATAACCACATTAGTAAACCATCATTGATAAAACCACATTAAAAACTAATTTAATCATTAAAAATACAAGAAACCATTAATAATTAACCACAAGGTAAAATGAATGCATTTAGGGAAAATTGGTGATACGATAGTTAAGAGATATGTTGTAAGGGTATGAATATGGCTCATAAATGAAAGGTTTGGATAGCCAATGTGATAACATATATGGGGCCCAGTAAGGTGCTCATGCTCCAGAACCGAGAAATCGAGAAGTTTAAGGTGCAGTTGAAGCACTTTGGGCCCGATGAAGCTACACGGGAGATGGTATGGTATTTTGGTATATGTTTTAGTACTGTTGAAAATAGCAACAACAAATGTTAAATATAGAAGTGCTAAATTTAGTACTGCTATAAATATCATTTCGGGATACCTTCCTATTTTAGTTAGTCCCTGAACTAAAATTGAGAATTAAAAATTCGAATTTGATCTTAGCAGTTGTTTGTAAAATAATTAATTAATTCACCATGAGTTAATTAGTTATAGAAAATAAAACATGAAGTCTACGTGGGGAAATGCAACAATTTCTCCATTAATTGAGGAATTTATCCATCAGTTAAAGAGATAAGGATGAGTTGTAATTTGAGTTGTAATTAGTTGGCTTAGTTAAGTGAGTCAAGTCAAGTTAGATTAATTCAAACAGTTTGTTGAATTAATTGTGAGTTCAGTTAGTTAATGCATGCATGCATGTAACTGTTGCACTTTAGATAGCTGAATATTCTCTCATAACTAACTCATGCATGTCAGTTCAGACAGAGACCCAGTTGAGATCAGATGGAGGGACAGTGTACTATCAGTTGCTAGAATATTCCATTGTAAATATCTCTTGCATGTAGAAGGAATTCTTTCCTTGAGGATTGCGCAATTACTTCTTCAGGTTTTGTGAGTGTGATGAGGCCAATTCACACATGTGGCATCACTGGACCTCAAGAAAAACTACGCAAGGAAATAGGAGACTTGGAGGGCTTGAGGAGGACATATACAGTGTCTATTCAGTTCGTGAGTTGTATTATTTGATTGCAGAGGGAGCAAGATAGCTTGAGAGTTGATTCTTTTTGTAACTCGAACATATTTCCACTTGTATGATAATACAGAGATTGGGGTTTTAGGCTGAGGCTTTCCCCGGGTTATTTCTTCTGTGTTATGTGTGATTGATTTCTCATTCTCAGTTATATGTGTTCTCATTGATCTTGCTCAGTTCCATTAAGCTTCCGCAAAGTTTTTTGTAGAAGTAGATCTTGTATTTTGCTTTAGTCTATTGCATAATCTGTTGATCTACAGTGGGAATTTCTGCATGGTATCAGAGCAAAGGTGATCAAAGGAGAAGAATAGTATTCAAGAAGGGAGAAGTTTGAAGTTTGTGGTTACTGAATATATAAATCGAGTTCTTATCACCTCTCAATTTCACCAATGGCATTCAGCGGTTTAAGACTCGAGTATGCCCTTGATGGCAGCTCGAATTATATAGCCTAGAAGGATCGCATGGAAGAAAATATTAGAGGATAACGGTCTAAAGGACTTCATTGATCAAGAAGTCCCCAAGCCGATTGTTGCTACTCAATTGGCGGAATGGAAGAAATGTGTGGCTAGAGCAAGGAGAATCCTTCTGGAGGGAGTTCGAGACCACATAGTCTCGAGTCTCCATGGGAAGGAGACACCATTTTCAATGTGGAAAACATTGAAGGATCTATATCAGAATAGTAGCGATCAGAGGAAGCTGGCGTTGAAAGACAAGCTTCAGAAAATCAAGTGTGAAAAGGGCGACGCGATCTCTACATATCTGAAAAATCTCACCACCTGCAGGGATGAGCTTGGAAGTGTAGGGATCACGACCGCTGATGATGACATGGTGAGTCTTGCACTCCTCAATCTTCCTAAGAGCTGGCATAGCTACCAAGACTCGGTTAACGGAAGAGAAAAACTGCCAGATTGGGAACGACTTTGGTCGGATCTGACGCAGGAGGAAATAAGAAGAAGCACCAGAGATGGATCCTCATCGAAGCAAGATGATGAGGAAAATATAGCCTTAGAGAGTAAGGCGAGGAAAGGGAAAGGGAAGGCATCCCATCCCAAATCCAGTTCTTCCCATGGTGGGAAGAGTTTGACAAATCGAAAGTGCAATGCTTTCATTGTCATGAAGTGGGACATTATGCTACAAATTGTCCACAGAAGAAATTCAAGAAGGGTTCCTCGAAGGGATCTGATGGTAAGGCACTGGCCTCACAGTTTGAGATTTCTCGCTTATCGCATGCATGGTTTCATCCATGGTGGGATGTGTGTGGTACCTGGACAGTGGAGCTTCATTCCACATGTCAGGTGACAAGAATCTTTTCAGTACCTTGGAGGAGAAGGATCTCCAGATGCGGATCGAGATGGGTGATGATGGAAAGTACCATGTTTCAGGTGAAGGTACGGTTGTGTTTCAAAGGGAGCATGGAGCTCCCCTCACCCTGACTGATGTAAAGAATGTACCAGGTCTAAAGAAGAATCTTGTGTCTGTCACTATGCTAGAAGATAAAGGCTATGATGTAGTCTATAGTAAAGGAAATGTATTCCTGAGGCATATCGGTACTGGACAGACAAAGTGAATTGGGAGTCGAGTAAAGAATCTCTACAAGCTGGAGGTAGATGACTGTGTTGCATTGAGTTCCAAAGCTATGATGGTGCAGAACCAAGATGTTGGCAAGCTATGGCATAGAAGACTCGGCCACTTGCACCATGGAGCCCTAAAGATCATGCAACAGATTTCTACCGGATTACCCAAGGGAAAACTTGAGCAGACGAATACATGCAAAGGTTGTACCTTGGGTAAGTATGCGAAATCTTCCCTTCCGGATCAAGACAGTAGAGCTGGAGCAATCCTGGAGCGAGTTCACTCAGATTTTTGTGGACCCTTCTCTACAGCCTCCAGTGCTAAACAAAGGTACTATGTTATTTTTATTGATGATTTCTCTCGTAGATGCTGGATCTACTTTATGCAAAATAAGGATCATACCTTCTTAAGGTTTTGTGAGTTTAAAGCCTTGGCAGAGAAAGAATCTGGAAAGAAAATAAAAGCCTTACATGGCGATAATGGTGGAGAGTATGTCTCCCATCAGTTTAAAGACTTCTGCGTTGCAGAAGGAATTAAAAGGGAATTGACAGCACCCCATTACCCACAGTAGAATGGGGTGGCCGAAAGGAAGAACAGATCGATTGTAGGAGCAACTCGAGCGATGTTGCATGACCAAAGCCTACCACTACATTTGTGGGCTGAGGCATGCAATACAACAGTATACTTGCAGAACAGAAGCCTGCACCATATAATGGGAATGAAGACACCTATGGAGGCCTTTTCCGGAAAGCAACCAGATGTGAGTCACTTCTGAATCTTTGGATCATCAGTTAACTGTCATGTGACCAAAGATGCCCGAAAGAAGCTGGATCCAACAGCTGAGTTGGGAATACTTGTGGGATACACGGATACACCCCAAAACTATCGGGTGTACCTGCCTACCAGTCAGAGGACAGTGGTACGCAGGGATCTGAAGTTAGACGAGTAGAAAGCCGTGCGATTATCACTTAAGAGGGAGCTCAAGTTGCATGCAGAGGAGGAACTTTCAGTTCCTAAGGAGGAGGAGCCTCAGATTGATGTGGAGTAGCCGCATGCAAAGGATCCGGGAGTGGAGACATCCACTCATGCTGAGACTTCTAGAGATGGGTGGAAACGCTCAAGGGAAGCTGACAGGTTGATTCTGGATACGCGGGAGAATGTGGGACAGCCATCTTCTTAACGCAGACAGAGGAGGTCACCCGAGTGGTACACTGGGTACATGGCCCTGGTTGGGGAGTGTGTAGATACCGAACCTTCTTCATTCGAGGAGGCAGTGCAGCAACCAGTTTGGGTTGATGCAATGGTAGAGGAGTACGACTCTATCATTTGGAACAGTGTGTGGGATGTTGTCCCAAGACCTCAGGGTAAGTCAGTGGTGAGTTCCAGATGGCTTTACAAAGTAAAGCAGGCAGCTGATGGCAGTGTTGAGAAACACAAGGCAAGGTTTGTTGCCCGAGGTTTCTCACAAGTCGAGGGGATTGACTACGATGAGACTTTTGCTCCCGTAGCAAGGTACTCATCGATTAGATCGATGTTGGCACTATCAGCTCAGATGGGGTGGAAGATCCACCAAATGGACGTGAAGACAACATTCCTCAATGGGAAGATTGAGGAGGAGGTGTACATTGAGCAGCCAGAGGGTTTCGAGACCTTCGATCGTGAGTCACATGTGTGCCGACTCAAGAGGGCTTTGTATGGGCTGAAGCAAGCACCCCGTGCTTGGTACACCAGGATTGATAGCTATTTCACTAGGTTGGGCTTCACCAAGAGTGAAGCAGATGCGAACCTTTACCACATCATGGTAGAAGGTAAACCATTGATCATTGTTCTTTATGTCGATGATCTGATTTTAATAGGTGATGATCAGCTGATACAGTCTTGCAAGGAGGACCTTGCAAGAGAGTTTGAAATGAAAGACATGGATCTTATGCACTACTTTCTAGGCATGGAGGTGTGGTAGAAATATGGTGAAGTATTTGTGTCTCAAGGCAAGTATGCCAATGAGATACTCAGGCGCTTTCACATGGATAAGTTCAAGCCCATGTAAACTCCTCTAGCCGGGAACTGGAGGAAGGAGGATGCTACTTCAGGTGAGGTAGTAGTTGCTATTGTTTATCGGTAGCTGGTGGGTTCACTTATGTATCTGGTGAACACAAGACCCAACTTATGCTTTGTGGTGAACCAGTTGAATCAAGCTATGGTTCAGCCTACCAAGTTGTTTTGGAAGGCAGCGAAGCATGTGTTGAGATACCTCAGAGGCACATCTCAGTTCGGATTGTGGTACAAACGGATAGAGGGAGTGAAGCTTTAGGGCTTCATAGATGCGGATTGGGCAGGGAGTCTATCAGACCTGAAGAGCACTTCTGGAGGAATTTCAACCTTGGTTCAGCTGCAGTTTCCTGGTACAGCAGGAAATAGAGGTCAATTGTACTTAGCTCAGTAGAGGCTGAATACATGGCTGCTAGTCAGGCTGCATGTGAGGCCATTTGGATGCGGAAGATTCCAGTGGGATTGTTTGGTCAAACTATGGATCCAACCATGATCTACTGCGATAATTAGAGTTGTATCAAACTCTCTAAGAATCCATTTTTTCATGATAGGTCCAAGCACATTGATATCGATATCACCATCTTCGAGATTGTGTGGTCAAGAGGATCATGTTGTTGCTGTATGTTTTGACCGAGGAACAGGATGCAGATATTTTGACAAAGGCATTCTCAAAATGCAAGTTCAAGTTCCACAAAGACAGGATTGGGTTCACTGATAATCCCTTTCTTGTTGAGAGGGAGTGTTGAAAAGAGCAACAAGAAATGCTAAATATAGAAGTGATAAATTTAGTACTTCTATAAATAGCATTTCAGGATACCTTCCTATTTTAATTAGTCCCTGAACTAAAATAGAGAAGTAAAAATTCGAATTTGATCTTAGCAGTTGTTTGTAAAATAATTAATTAATTCACCATGAGTTAATTAGTTGTAGAAAATCAAACATGAAGTCTATGTGGGGACATGCAACAGATTCTACCATTAATTGAGGAATTTATCCATCAGTTAAAGAGATAAGGATGAGTTGTAATTTGAGTTGTAATTAGTTGGCTCAGTTAACTTAGTCAAGTAAAGTTAGATTAATTCAAACAGTTTGTGAATTAATTGTGAGTTCAGCTAGTTAATGCATGCATGCATGTAACTACTACACTTCAGATAACTGAATATTCTCTCATAAATAACTCATGCATGTCAGTTCAGACAGAGACCCAGTTGAGATCAGATGGATGGACAGTGTACTATCAGTTTCTAGAATATTCCATTGTGAATATCTCTTGCATGCAGAAGGAATTATTTCCTTGAGGATTAAGCAGTTACTTCTTCAGGTTTTGTGAGTGTGATAAGGCCAATTCACACATGTGGCATTACTGGGCCCCAAGAAAAACTGCACAAGGAAATAGGAGGCTTGGAGAGCTTGAGGAGGACATATACAATGTCTATTCAGTATGTCAGATGTATTGTTTGATTGCAAAGAGAGCAGGATAGCTTGAGAGCTGATTCTTTTTGTAACTTGAACATATTTACACTTGTATGATAATACAAAGATTGGGGTTTTAGGCTGAGGCTTTCCCCGGGTTATTTCTTCTATGTTATGTGTGATTGATTTCTCATTCTCAGTTATATGTGTTCTCATTGATCTTGCTCAATTTGATTAAGCTTCCACAAAGTTTGTTGTAGAAGTAGATATTGTATTTTGCTTTAGTCAATTGCATAATATGTTGATCTACAGTGGGAATTTCTACAAGTACATGTTATGGTGATTTTGGTATATCTACATATGTAGATGGATGTAAATACCACCATGAGCTATGTTATAAAGCTCCAATAAGCGGTATGGGTGTCATGTCATTATGATGTTATGGTTGTTATGTTTTAATGTTGGTTTTCTTATTAGCAGGTTGATCATTGTAAATTCTCCAACGAGCTAAGTTATAAAGCTCGATCAAAAGTATGTTTTGATTACAGCAGTCTTGTGGTTATAGGTGTTGTTGAACATCGAGGGCAGTGTTCCCCCAAGGGCGAGGGTTATGTAACAGCCCTCGTGAAAATTCCATGTAATAAAAGTTAATAAAGGAAAAATAATAACCACGGTTGATAGGACACTTATTCCAAGCTTAATGTTGGGTAAGAAATCCTAGTGTGGGTTTTCATTTGGTTATTAATGGCTAAGGAAATTGGCAAAGGCAATGACTAAGGTTTTGGAAAGACAAAATGAAATTTTTGGCACATTTATTTAGGAAAATAATGGAAATTAGGAGAAAATAGAGGTGAAAGGTCATAAGTTGCATGTGAGGAGGAAATTGAACGAAAATAATGGGAAATGAAGAAAATAGAGGCCTCATTCATAAAAAGGCTTCTGAGGATTAGTTGGTAACCTTTTTTCAGTTCAGTTTTTCAACTCTCTCATACTCTTTAATACTTAGAGTTTTCTTGTAGCACTCTTGGAGGGCGTTGCATACTTGGATTTTTGGAGCAAGAAGGAAAAGGAAGAGCAGGAAAGTGCAAGAGGACATCGGGATCAGCAACTACAGTGGATTTGGCTTGCAGGTACAGAGTTGCATGTATGTTTTCCTCATTAGTTTCGGCATGCATAGCATATGCATGTGGTTTATTGGTCATGATTTGTCACTGGCATGGATGATTGCCTTGATTTGCATTGGATTGCGTATCCTTCCCATTTCTTAGATAACCATGGAGCTTTTGGGTTTATTTCCTTGTTTTGTTTTGGTTGGTTTTCATGTTTTTTTTAGCTTGGTTTTGAGTTACTAGCTCCTCGAGCCTTGGTTGGACAAACACTCTAGAGCCCTGTAATAGCTTGGGTTGAGTTACTATCTCATAGCCTTGGTTGGAAAAGAACTTTGGAGCCCTTGGTGGGTTGAGCTACTAGTCCTACAGCCTTGGTTGGACAAATTCTTTGGAGCTCGACGACAGTTGTGGGTTGAGTTACTAGTCTTGGAACCTTGGTTGGAACAAATTCTCTAGAGCCCTGGAAGGCTTGTATAGAGACCAATCTGATGATGTTTTGTGATGTCCGACCGTGAGGTGGAATCACTATTTGATGGGTTGAGGTGGTGTTGAAGCCTCGAAAATCGTTTCTTACAACATGGGGGAAAACCACCCGGTCCGGACCTTGGTTGGCAGCTCCTTTTCCGTTTCGTGTAGTGGCTCTGACTGGGGATAATGGGACCAGTTTCCCAATAGAAATTATGATAGTGTTGATGGGGTGATATATGATAGTTTAGAGGAATGTTTAAACTAAAAGTAATCTAATCTAAACTAATAATCACATGCATATATCCTAATTTAAACACTATCTAGCTATGACTATACCCAGGAATAAAATTGAAGTATGTGATCTACAATAATGTCCTAGAGCAATTGGTAATAAAGATCATTCAACTGCAATAAGAAGTGAAATCATTTTAACAATAATCATTTCAGATAAATAGTTAGGATAAATAGTTAGCCGAAAAGATTGTGAAAGATATATCGCATAAGAAATTATTCATATATTCAGCATAAAATTTAGGCCATCACCATACAAAAGTGCAATAATGCTAACCAAGCTTTAAACTTTCATACATAAACAATTTGAAGAAAAAATATTGCTTAATACATAAATAAAACAAAATCACAAGATAAAAGTACCATTTGTAATAAGTTATGCTCATGTGTACAGCCTCGCCTCGATCAAAGCTCTTTACTTGGTGCATCCTCAGGAACAGAATCCCCACGGGAGAACATCTTATGCGCCGAGCTCAACATGGACCGACGAGATGTGCCCTGTGCAAAGCTGATACTAAATCTACAAAGAACCTATTCCTGCGATGTAGTACTGTATAGCTCGTGTGGAAAAATATAAAACCTTTTATACACTATTATGGGGAATGGAGTGGTACTGATCCAATCAACGCTTGGATAGAATGGGATAAAAGACACAAGGGCTCGAAGGCTGCAAATTTGCCCATTATAGTAAACTGGTCCATTTGGAAAGCTAGAAATCGTATGATCTTCGAAGACAAAGCCATCCACTGGCCTCTTATCGAGGCTGGCATTATCTCTGCGCTCAAAGAGCTTCCGGATCCGCCTCCCCCAAAAATCCGACGGCCAAATCCTCCCCCCATCATTGACCAGGGTACCCCTTGGGCTTATTTTGATGGCGCTGCGAATGTACAAAGCTGTGGGGGTGGTTTCATTCTGCACTTATCTGATAAACACTCCTACAATATAAAAGCGGGACTGGGTGCTGGAACAAACAACTTCGTTGAGCTCATTACATTGCGCCACCTTCTACACTTTGCATTAAGCCATCACTGCACTAGCATCAACATATTTGGGGATTCACAGATTATCATAAATTGGTTCAATGATATTTCTACATGTCACATGCACGCACTCAGCATCATTCTTGATGAAGTTCTTCAGCTCAAAGAGGCATTTAACCATATCACTGTTTCACACATCTACAGGGAACATAACCAGGATGCTGATAAACTGTCCAAGGAGGTCGTGCTGATGGAACAAGGATTTTGGGAGATCACCAAGATTCTGGACCAACAGGAACAAAAATTTTACCATCGCCCTTATATAGACCTGGGATACCCTACAGCGGGTCTACATCCTACTTAATTATACAGGAATATGGCAGCAGCACTATATATGACAGTTTTTGTATAGTCCTTTTTTGTAACAGACTGAAGGATGCCGAAAGGCATTAAATCTATTAACAGCCTAAACAGTAATACTCTGTGCGGTATAATCGAACAGCACAATCATGCAATTTTTGTAAAAATGTACAGATGTATAGTGAACATGGCATATGCGATAAGCATCTACATATGTAATTTTTCATATTAATGAAATATTACGGATTTTTCCAGTGGAAAAAAAAAAAAAAAAGAAGAAGAAGTTATGCTCATGTGTTTCAACAATATCGACCTACTGTCAATCAATCCAACACCATCTAAGAGTACAAAAGTGCAATTTCAGTAGAATATGCCAAATAAGTTGAAAATAAATCTTGTTCCATTCATCTCACCAGAACTTCCTCAAAGGGGCAGAAGTGCATGTTTTAAAGATTTTTTCTGATAAAAATTTTGGACCCCTCTCTAAATGCATGAGAGGGGTTTAAATACTAAATTATAAATCCTAAGAATAGATTATTACAAAAATAGTTGAGGAGGTTTAAACGACCTTCCTCAAATTATACAAAAGAAAACAAAAATAGAAATAAAACATGGTGAATAACTCCTTTGCGTTTGATCTTTGAGATCGCAGATGTCCTTCATTAGCTTGAGTTGTGTCAGTTGGCCGGTTGTAGATTTCAACTGCCCGGAGAACATGGCATCATTCAGTGTTGGCACCATTTTCTGTGTGGAAGAGGTTAGGCATCGCAAGGTCATCCACTAGTTGTAAGGTTTAACTAAATATTGTCAGTATGCTTCCCAGTTTAACCTGTTCATTTGCCTAATTGCTTCCTCTTTTTCCCCTATTGCCTACCTCCACTATTGTTCGAGTTGTTTGACATTCGGAAGAAAATCTGGTACAAACTCTGCCACCAGGTTTGTGTTGTGTAAATTTTCATTGATGTTTTCAATAACACTGTTTGTTGCTATCATGACCATTGTTGCCTTTTCTACTTGTCTAAGCTGAGAATCCTAGTCTACAAATAGAATTTCTTTATGTGACTCCTCCAGTATAGGCGAATTGGCCTTCCTCCCATCCTCTGAATTCTACCAGGTGATGAAGTTGGAAACTATTTTCAAAATTTCATCATATTCAAGTCTCATGTCAATGACTTGACTCATTAACTTGTCACTAGTCTCACAATAAGGACTCAACTGCGAGACCTTCTGGCATAGAATTTCTTTTTGGTGCATTAACTAGGAGTTAAGGCTAAGCGCTTCAATTATAAACTGATCAATATTTGGACTGTCCTTATACTTATCTATTAATGCTTGTATCTGCACTTCCTTTTCTGCTAAGCTGGCTTGATGTTTTATTTGCATCTGCTCGAATTCTTACTGGCGCTTGGCTCTTTGCAATTGAGCTTGTTGGTTAGATTTTTCCGGCTCTAATTGTTGTTCCAATAGCAGAATTATATTTTCCTTTCCTCTAAGCAACATTTGTACCTTTGTTGCTTTATCAATAGTCGCTATAGCATAGGCTCTTGTAAACTACGACAATCTAGTAAGGTTCTCAGATGGTCGATGGGTGAATCTTTCCAGACAATATCCATCGGTTCATTATCGGGAGTAATAGCAACTGTAGCATCCAAATTCCTCTTCTTTCTTTGCCTTTTGATGACAGCTTTGTGGGTTGGGCTATAGAACACATCTAAAGGAGGAATCTCCTCAATTCTCAAAACAATTTCGGAGGTAGAAGTGGCAGAAATGTGCTCTACCTCTTGAGTACTTACAATTTTCTCTACTGTAATTTATTAAGTTGCTTTGTGTTGTGGAGTTTGTGGCTCATGTTCTTGTCCCTTTGTATGGATATTTTTATTAAAATTCTCCTATTCTTTCTCTAAATCAATCACCAGGGGTTTTCTTGACTGGGTAGAGGTGGAGCGAATTTCAGCCTGTTTTTTAGTTGAGGTTTGCTCAGTTGCCTTTTCTGTAGATTTGGTTATGTCCTTTTATGATTCCTTACTTTTATTTTCCCCATTCTGTGACTGTGGCTCTTGGTGAGCCCTAGTATTGCAGCAATAATGTTGCAACTCCTGAGATTCCCTTCTTTAATTTTATCAACCCGATAGTTCGTAACAAACTTGGAAGCGACGGTGCTCTATGCACAAGTACTAGCACTTGCCGCGGCTATCACTTGATCAGCTGGCACAAGTCCGCTAGGAGCTTAAGCCAAATTCTATGAGCTCTTAGAAGAATCTTTTTAACTGATGGATGAAAGCTAACTCAAAGGAGGCTAATCTACTTGCAGAAAGAAACTGAAAGCGGAAAGGAAACGCAAACCCTAGCAAACCCTAATTTTACCGACTAACCCTACTGGTGCAAGAAGAATGATGAAAGCTACAGAAAGAGATGCCATTGACTTCTAGGAAGGTAAAATGCATGTGTCTAAGCTACTTCTATAGTAACATCTGAAAAGAAACATCTTTTTGTATTTTTGAGTAAGTTGGCAGAATTATTGTGCATGTGCTTTAACTGTTTTTGACTGTGTAGAGGTGGATTGGCAAGAGGAAATGCTTGGAGGAGGTTGAGAAGGTTTAGAGAGGGCCTAAGGGGTCCCTAACACCCTTCCAGAGAGTTTCACAGAGTTTGGCTATCAAGAAACCTCATTCATGAGCTTCTACAGGAAGTCTGCAGGGGTTCTACAGGATGTTCTGGAATTTCTAGAGGATGTTCTGTAATTTTCTACAGGATGTTCAGAAATGGGATTTTGGAGGATGGATGGAGGAAGAAGGATGAAGGAGTGGGTATGGAGGTGAGATAAGGGTGTTAAGGGGTCTAGGACCTGGCGGATGGAGTTGAGGACAGATGTAGATGGTTGGATTTGTTCAAGGAGGACTAAAGCAATGATGCACAAAAAATAGGGTTATGTGAGCAAATGGCAAACGTAATGTTGGCATTATGATTCTGGTATGGCTTTATGATACATATGTTGTACTTGATGGCAACCCACTCATATCAGATGATAAATTATAGTGCAGAAAAGTTCATGCACTTATATGTAGAGAAAAGCTTATTCTATGTAGAGAAAAGTTCACGCACTTATATGCAGAGAAAAGTTTATTTCATGTAGAGAAAAGTTCACACACTTTTATGCAGAGAAAAGTTTATTTCATGTAGAGAAAAGTTTATTTCATGTAGAGAAAAAGTTCACGCACTTTCATGTTGGAGAACTTACCTTTGGTCCATGGTAGTTAGTCCTTGGTATTTGAACCTATGGTTTTGGACCATGGTACCTCGTCAAAAGTGTGTATATGTTGGAGAACTTACCTTTGGTCCATGGTGGTTAGTCCTTGGTATTATTGAGCCCCTTGTATTGGTTATCTATGGTATTGATCCATGATTTTAGGAAGAAGCTTGCCTATATAAAGCAAAGGAGATCACTTGGCTAATTCATTCTTGCAAATCGAATATCTTAAGATCTGAAATATTGGGTTATTGTTTTAAAAGTTTGATCTATGAAAGGGAAGTTGAAAGCGAATATGTGAAGGGTGATCTCTCGAGCGCTGCAGCTGCGGAAGTGCGGAGGTGCCACAGAAGGCGCAGTGCGGACACGCCACAGAAGGCGCAGTGCGGAGACGCCACAGAAGGCGCAGTGCAGAGGCGCCACAGAAGGCGCAGTGCAGAGACGCCACATAGGTGCCACAGAAGGCACAGTGCGGAGGTGCCATAGAAGGCGCAGTGCGGAGGCGCCACAGAAGGCGCAGTGCGGAGACGCCACAGAGGCGCCACAGAAGGCGCAGTGCGGAGGCGCCACAGAAGACGTAGTGCGGAGACGCCACAGAGGCGCCACAGAAGGCGCAGTGCGGAGGTGCCACAGAAGGCGCAGTGCAGAGGCGCCACAGAAGGCGCAGTGCGGAGGCGCCACAGAAGGCGCAGTGCGAAGGCGCCACAGAAGGCGCAGGTGCGGTGGTCGTGGCGCCACGGAAGGCGCAGGTGTGGAGGTAGTACAGATATCCGCAAATCTATACCAGTGAAGTTGCGATCCCTGCTTAAAATTTGTTTTAACTGCCTTTGACTATTTTGCAGGGTTTTGGGTGCATAACTGATGTTTGGTTACTGGTATTGAGTTCAGATAACAGCATGATTAATGACTTATCTTTATGTACTAGATCTGGTTGATAACTCTCATAATATCATTGTATATGTATGGATCTGGTGATTGGGTGATTCAGAAGGTTGTTTGATTATGAGCTTCAATGTTGTTGTTGGATCCAGTTTGAAAATTTATGAAAAGTGGTCCTTGAAAGAAAAGAAGTAGGGGGTTGTAGCTCCCTTCCAGGAGAGACTGGAAAACGAGAGAGAGTTGTAGCTCTCTGCAGGTTGCAGCCTGCGTACTGGTAAAGGACTGCACCAGTACAAAATCATTGTAACAGGAGTTTCTAATTTGAAAGAAGATAGAGACATATTGCAGCAGGTGGTTTTCACCCACATTGGGTTTCCACCTTATATCTGGTGTTCTTTGGTGTGACTATCTGTTTTTCTTGTTCATGCTCATTATTTTATGGTACTGATATGCAAAAATAATTCAAAGTGTAAATAAGGAAGATTTGTTAAAAGAACTTGATAATACTGATTCACCCCCCCCCCTCAGTATTATTTTCAACAATTGGTATCAGAGCAGGTCCTTCAGAGAAGCTTGATCGCTTGAAGGTAGATCATTCATCATGAGCAACTACGAGAGAGAAGCATCAATCGGGCCACCAATTTTTGATGGGAAGAACTTCAATTATTGGAAGCTAAGAGTTACTGCCTATCTTCAATCTCTTGGTACAGAAGTTTGGGATATCATAGAGACAGGCTACACTTTTCCTTCAGCTACTCCTACAGATTCGGCCGAGAAGAAGAAATATGAAACAAATGCGAAAGCAGTAAATACTCTATTGGGATGCTTATCCCAATCAGAATTCGTGAAGGTAATGCACTATAAATCCGCAAAAGAAATATGGGACAAAATTGTCACGAACTATGAAGGAGACGAACAGGTAAAGCGTGCTAAACTTCAAACTTTCAGGATTCAGTATGAGAATCTCAGAATGTATAATGATGAAAGTGTGGCTAACTATTTCCTTAGGGTAGATGAAGTTGTTAACTGCATGAAAAACTTGGGTGATGAAATAAAAGAGGCTATTGTGGTTGAAAAAGTCCTAAGATCCTTGTCCCCCAAGTTTGAATCTAAAGTGTCCGCTATAGAGGAAAAAGAAAATCTACAAACTCTCACCATGTCTCAACTACATGGAATTCTAACTGCTTATGAAATGAGAAAGGGAGGTCCATCAAACAGAAGAGAAGCGGCTTTCAAGGCTTCAGGCAAAGGAGATTACTATGAAGCAAGTCACGTGCCAGAAGAAGAAGAAGAAGAATCAAATTTTGTCAGAAATCTTCAAAGGGGTTCTGGAAGGTTCAGAGGTAAGTTACCTTTTAAATGTTTTGCTTGTGGAAGAGTAGGTCATTATGCTGCAAAATGTCCTTATAAGGATAAAGGAAAGGAACCTGCTAGATGGAACAAGAAACAGAGTGCAAACAAGAAAAGTTACTACACTCATGAAGATAGTGATGGTCTATCGATTAGTGATGAAGATGAACAAGGTAATGACTATAAACTGTTAATGACATTTGAAGATGATGATTATATGGATGCTATAGATGTGGATAGCCTTTTTGAAGAAATTACTAGACTCAAGAGATGTATAGAAGAAAAGAATATGATCATTGATACTCTACAATTTCAAATTGATGAAAAGGAAAAACATCTTGAAAAATTAGAAGGTGAAATTGTTGGTCTTAGAAAAGAGATTGAGAAAACAAAAGCTATTAATCTTAAGTTTGTCAAAGGATCTGAAAATTTGGATGAGATTATCAATGTACAGCGTTCTCCACTAAACAAGACAGGTCTGGGCTATAATGGAGAAACTTCTCAAGCAACCACTTCAAAAAGTTATCTTGATGCAGAAAGAAGGAATGAGCAAAAGCACAATGAAGACCATCAGGCAAGGAAGGGACGAATTGCAAACAGAGACTATCAAGGGTAATCCGTTTTAAGGGTGAACAAAAGCTACAACCAGCCACAGGTAAAATCTTCTCAATTTAGTTCAAGAATGGATGACAATAGAAATTACAATCATTTGGCCGGTAGATTTGATAACCGCAGAAATTTCTTTAATGGACAATGTTTCTCTTGCCATAACTTTGGTCACAAAGCAGCTCAATGTGTTGCATATAAAACAATCATGACTAGAGAAGCTCAAAAACAAAGAAGTATGACCGGGATTACAAAAAGGACCTATAACAACTTTTCGGCTCTTGAAAATGAAGTTGAATGTTCTATTTGCAATAACTTTGGTCATGAAGATTCTGAATGCAGGAGCAGGTTTCAGCAGACAAAGGAACAAGCCTCAAACATCAAAACACGGAGAATAAAGGAACCACAAACAGAAAGATGTGGGATAGCATTCTATGCAGAGGGACAGGAAAATCTATGGTACATTGACAGTGGATGTTCGAAGCATATGACAGGTGATAAAGAAAAACTTGAGTCATATTCTGCTCTAGAAAAGGGAAAGAAAGTTTCTTTTGGAAATGATACTCCTGCAACTATAAAAGGAAAAGGCACTGCTCAGTTAAAAGAAAAGGTCAAGGCTGGAAATGTTTTGTATGTTGATGGATTGAAACATAATCTTCTAAGTGTCAGCCAGATGTGTGATCAAGGAACTGAGGTGATATTTAGAACAAATGGATGTCTTGTTCGTGATCTTGATACAGGTAAAACGGTGATCAAAGGTAAAAGAACTCCAAATAATCTATACGTATTTGAAGAAGGACAACAATAATGTTATCTAAGCAAGGATGATGAACACTGGCTATGGCATCGGAGGTTGGGGCATCTAAGCTTTTCACAAATAAGGAAAGCATGCAAATATCAGGCAGTTCGCGATCTTCCAGATATCAAAATTCCAGACAACACCATATGCAAATCATGTCAGTTTGGAAAGCAAACCAGAACTAATTTTCCAGAAAAGGAAGGATCAGCTAGCATGCCTCTTGAGCTAGTACATACAGATACATGTGGTCCATTCAGAAAAAGAACACCTCGAGGAGAAGAATACTTGATATTATTCATTGACGATTTCTCCAGGTTTGTCTGGTTAGGACTAATGAAGCACAAAGATGAGGCATTCGAAAAATTCAAATCCTTCAAAGCCTTGGTTGAAAATGAATCAGGATACAAAATTAAGTGCCTCAGATCTGACAGAGGTGGGGAGTTTACCTCGAATGAATTTTTCGATTTCTGTGAAGAACATGGGATAAGAAGAGAATTCTCTACAGCTAGAACTCCTCAGCAAAATGGAGTTGTGGAAAGAATGAACAGAACAGTCCAACAAATGGCTCGTGCTATGCTTGATGAGTCGGGTACTCCCGCAACTTTCTGGGGTGAAGCTGCACATGCTGCGGTTGTTATTCTCAACAAAACAAATGTCCGTGTTAATAGCACTCAAACCCCTCATGAGCTCTGGTGTGGTGAGACTCCTTCGGTGAAGCACTTCAAAATCTTTGGGAGCAAATGTTATATTAAGAATACTGATGAGCAACTTGGCAAACTTGAACCTAGAGCAGATGAAGGCATTCTTCTTGGTTATTCTCCACATAGCAAAGCATACAAGTGCTACAATAAAAGACTTGGCAGAATTGTTGACAGCATTGATGTAGTGGTTGATGAGCAGGGATACATTCCTAGGCAAGTACATCATGAAGACATCGAAGAAGATGAAGGCTACCCTCAAAGATAGAATGATGAAGAAGAAGAACCTCAAGAAGAACCAGAGGAGCAGACAAGAATAGAAGAGAAGACTCCATCCAGATATGTTCAGAAGAATCATCCAGAATCTCAGATTGTGGGGCAGAAAGAAGTAGGTGTACAAACAAGAAGAACAATTGCAGAAGCTTCAAGCTATTTGGCATTACTCTCTTCCACTGAACCACAAAATGTGAAAGAGGCATGCAAAGATGAATGTTGGGTCAAAGCAATGGATGAATAACTTGAGCAGATCGAAAAGAACAACACTTGGGAGTTGGTTCCTAGACCAAAAGATAAGAATGTTATAGGAACAAAATGGGTCTTCAAAAATAAATTGAATGAAAATGGAGAAGTAATTAGAAACAAGGCCAGACTTGTTTGTAAAGGGTATGCGCAGCAAGAAGGAATAGATTTTGAAGAAACCTTTGCTCCTGTTGCAAGACTTGAGGCCATCCGAATGTTCCTTGCTCTCTCAAGCTTTCAAAACTTCAAAGTATTTCAAATGGACGTGAAATCAGCCTTTCTGAATGGAGACTTAGAAGAAGAAGTATATATTGAGCAGCCAGATGGTTTCATTCTTGGAAATGATCCAAATCTTGTATGCAGATTGAAAAAGGCTCTCTATGGTCTCAAACAAGCTCCAAGGGCTTGGTACTATCGTTTGGACAAATATCTTCATCAACAAGGTTTTTCAAAAGGATCAGCAGATAGCAATCTTTATATAAAAGTTGAAAATGACAAATTGCTAATACTTGTTGTGTATGTAGATGACATTATCTTTGGCAGCAATGAAGAAGCTATGAGTCAAAGCTTTGCCTTGGTCATGCAGAAAGAATTTGAAATGTCCTTGCTGGGAGAACTGACATATTTCCTTGGTTTGCAAATCCAACAAAAGGAAGGAGGAATCTTTTTGTCTCAAACCAAGTATCTCAAACAGATTTTGAAGAAATATGGCATGGAAGATGCAAAACCAGTATGTACACCCATGGTCACAGGATGTAGCCTCAGTGCAAATGATGAATCTGCAGCAGTACATCAACCAACCTACAGATCTATGATTGGAAGTCTACTTTATCTGACAGGTACCCGACCGGACATCATGCATGCAGTTGGAATAGTTGGAAGATTTCAGGCAAATCCGAAGGAGACTCATCTTCAGGCAGTGAAGAGAATTTTCAAATATCTTCAAGGGACTCAAAATTATGGTTTATGGTATCCTAGAGATACAAATCTCACACTTCATGCTTATACAGATGCCGATTGGGCCGGAAGCGTGGATGACAGGAAGAGCACAAGTGGTGGCGCATTCTTTATGGGTTCCAGACTAGTATCTTGGTTCAGCAAGAAACAGAGTTCGATTGCCTTATCTACAGCTGAAGCAGAATATGTTGCTGCTGCATCTTGCTGCACTCAACTCCTTTGGACGATGCAGACCTTGCAGGATTTTCAAATCACTTGTACACCACATATCTCCATCTTATGTGATAACACAAGTGCAATCATCATCTCAAAGAACCCAGTCATGCATTCAAAAACCAAGCACATACCAATCAAGTATCATTTTCTTCGGGAACAAGTGCTTGAACAGAAGGTCAAGTTGGAGTATGTTCCTTCTAAGGAACAAGTTGCTGATATACTCACCAAACCATTGCCCAGGGAGACTTTTGAATACCTCAGGCAAAAGCTGGGGGTTGTTGATGCATCATCTTGTTGTTGAATCTCTTCTGATTGTTGGTTGTACGGGAATATGCGTACATGTGCTGGGTTGCGGATTGGTTGAAGATCAAATAGCACTGGTTCAGGGGGAGCTTATAATGCATTATTGGCATTATGGAGGATGTATAGAAGGCGATCATGGATGCTAATCTGAATATTACTGCAATATGTCTCTATCTCTTTCATGGTCATTTATGGTGTTTGGTGGATTATGTTTCTTCTTTACAGATCTGGTTCATATTCAGAGGGAGCATGCTCTTAGGGGGAGCATAACCCTTTGCCCTTGATGTCAAAGGGGGAGAATGAGCTGAAGATTTTGAGGTTACCATCAAGTCCAAAGGGGGAGATTGTTGGCATTATGATTCTGGTATGGCTTTATGATACATATGTTGTACTTGATGGCAACCCACTCATCTCAGATGATAAATTATAGTGCAGAAAAGTTCACGCACTTATATGCAGAGAAAAGCTTATTCTATGTAGAGAAAAGTTCACGCACTTATATGCAGAGAAAAGTTTATTTCATGTAGAGAAAAGTTCACGCACTTTTATGCAGAGAAAAGTTTATTTCATGTAGAGAAAAGTTTATTTCATGTAGAGAAAAAGTTCACTCACTTTCATGTTGGAGAACTTACCTTTGGTCCATGGTAGTTAGTCCTTGGTATTTGAACCTATGGTTTTGGACCATGGTACCTCGTCAAAAGTGTGTATATGTTGGAGAACTTACCTTTGGTTCATGGTGGTTAGTCCTTGGTATTATTGAGCCCCATGTTTTTGGGCCCCTTGTATTGGTTATCTATGGTATTGATCCATGATTTTAGGAAGAAGCTTGCCTATATAAAGCAAAGGAGATCACTTGGCTAATTCATTCTTGCAAATCGAATATCTTAAGATCTGAAATATTGGGTTATTGTTTTAAAAGTTTGATCTATGAAAGGGAAGTTGAAAGTGAATCTGTGAAGGGTGATCTCTCGAGCGCTGCAGCTGCGGAAGTGCGGAGGCGCCACAGAAGGCGCAGTGCGGAGGCGCCATAGAAGGCGCAGTGCGGAGATGCCACAAAGGCGCCACAGAAGGCGCAGTGCGGAGACGCCACAGAGGCGCCACAGAAGGCGCAGTGCGGAGACGCCACAAAGGTGCCACAGAAGGCGCAGTGCGGAGACGCCACAAAGGCGCCACAGAAGGCGCAGTGTGGAGGCGCCATAGAAGGCGCAGTGCGAAGGCGCCACAGAAGGCGCAGTGCAGAGACGCCACAGAAGGCGCAGTGTAGAGGCGCCACAGAAGGCGCAGTGCGGAGGCGCCACAGAAGACGTAGTGCGGAGACGCCACAGAGGCGCCACAGAAGGCGTAGTGCGGAGGCGCCACAGAAGGCGCAGTGCAGAGGCGCCACAGAAGGCGCAGTGCGGAGGCGCCACAGAAGGCGCAGTGCGGAGGCACCACAGAAGGCGCAGGTGCGGTGTTCGCGGCGCCACAGAAGGCGCAGGTGCGGAGGTAGTATAGATATCCGCAAATCTATACCAGTGAAGTTGCAATCCCTGCTTAAAATTTGTTTTAACTGCCTTTGACTATTCTGCAGGGTTTTGGGTGCATAACTGATGTTTGGTTACTGGTATTGAGTTCAGATAACAGCATGATTAATGACTTATCTTTATGTACTAGATCTGGTTGATAACTCTCATAATATCATTGTATATGTATGGATCTGGTGATTGGGTGATTCAGAAGGTTGTTTGATTATGAGCTTCAATTTTGTTGTTGGATCCAGTTTGAAAATTTATGAAAAGTGGTCCTTGAAAGAAAAGAAGTAGGGGGTTGTAGCTCCCTTCCAGGAGAGACTGGAAAACGAGAGAGAGTTGTAGCTCTCTACGGGTTGCAGCCTACTTACTGGTAAAGGACTGCACCAGTACAAAATCATTGTAACAGGAGTTTCTAATTTGAAAGAAGATAGAGACATATTGCAGCAGGTGGTTTTCACCCACATTGGGTTTCCACCTTATATCTGGTGTTCTTTGGTGTGACTATCTGTTTTTCTTGTTCATGCTCATTATTTTATGGTACTGATATGCAAAAATAATTCAAAGTGTAAATAAGGAAGATTTTTTAAAAGAACTTGATAATACTGATTCACCCCCCCTCTCAGTATTATTTTCAACACGTAAGGCAAGAAGCTGAGTTGAGGGATGGAGCAGATGGGTTTGATGGAGTATGGGCAGATAGAGGAGTGGTGCAGGTGCTCTGCAAGTCATTTTTCGAATTAGACAAATGAAGACTTGGAAAATCAAGAAGCTAATTACTTTGACCTAATCTGACCTATGTAACAGCAAAGAAATGGAACAAAAGTCTATTTGCAATGAAACCATGTGAAATAACTTATGCAACGAAGCAATCAAGAATCTGAACAAGTAACCAACTTCTGCAAATAAGAATCGAACACTAATGGTTGCATGGCGAAGCAAAGATAGTGTTTTTGGTGGCAGCAAGGTCACCTTGATCCCAGCTCCTGATCCCACTGAGGGAGAGGTGAAATCAGAGGTGCTTGATGGCCCTTTTTCTAAAGATCTTCCCTGTTATTAACCTATCAACTAAATCTGAACATGAAAAGCTATTTTAATCATCAAAAACAACCTAAATAACAAAACAAGATTTAAATCTAAATATCAGATTTTATTCTAAGAATGCAGCAAAAGCACATAAAGATAAACAAAGGAGGTACTGGGCACTTGAGATGGGCCCAACCCCAAGAGCTATAGCCTCCTGAGAGAGATTTATAGCTAGTGCAAAGCTGGATTCATCTTTATTGAGCAAGAAAAGAAGAGTTACATCAAAATTGTCCACAAGGGAAAGCTTGAAAATGTGTTGAAATGCAAAGCTAATCTACTGACTAAAATCGAACTACAAGCTAGCTAACTTCTACCTACAAAGTGACTAACTGAAATGAGGCCCTAAGCCCTCTTATTTATACAAATTGAGGACCCCAACAGCCCTCCTAAACTTTAGGAACTCGGCTGCCAAAACTTGTAGTTAACAACACTTTTACTAGCACTTTCTCGACTGCCCTTGTGATGATTGATTTGGTGGCCCTTGAACTCCGAGCTGATGGTGGAGAATTCGAGGTAAGGGCCCATAAATGAAGGGGACACCTTCCTACAAATCCTCTCCCTTGTTATCCCACGAATTTGGCTGCCAAGTGCTCATTAAAACCTTTGATTTTGTCTTAAAATTGACTAAAAATCTGCACAAAGCACCCATTAGACTTGTTGGCATAATGACTAACCCAATTCACTCTATTAGCATAAATATAATCAAAAACATGCAATAAACTAATGAGAATGGTGGATTAAGTCGAATTAGGAGGTTGAATGAGCCCATATAATTATCCATTTTTGGGGCTCATCAGCTCTGAGTTCTCTGACTCCCTGGTAGACTCTGCTTCGGAATTATCTTTAGAATTTTCTCTGGAGCTCTCTTCTAGGCTTACGTTGGGAGTTGGCTCCCTTATTAGCTCAATCTATAATTGGTCCAATGGGACCTTTAACAATCTCCTTTCTCTGTATTCATGAAAGACTTAAAGATCTTCTGGGTCAAAAAGTAATGATGTCATGTACTTCACATATGTCAATCTTTCTTTCTGTAGGAAGACGTCATCAAATGCATCTTCCTCATGACTGAATACCTTCACTTTCACCATGGTAGTGAAGTCTTTGACAGTTCGATTTAGGTCATACTGTCTTCCTGGGAATTTAAGTAATTTTAGAGATTGCATGATCTTTGCTTCTTTGAATGCATGCACCAGATCGTGCAGTGAAAATACTCCACACTGCAACGCAAATGTAGGCCAAATGGCCTTTTTTGCTTCCTTTAATCCTTTGCTCAACCCACCCTCACTCGTTGTTTGATAGGCTATCTCTCTAGCCATCAATTTGTCGGAGACATAGTATGGGAGGACATGTGGTGAGGCAATGCTCCCAAATACTCTAATATATGTGAATGTTTCCTCCCCAAACCATCTGGCCACTGGGAGGATATCTAGCTCGGATTCCTTAGAAAACCTAAGGGCATTTTGGTTGTAAACCTGTTTATGGATAGGTGGCATGAATCCATGACAAATTTTGTAAAAATGCAGGTGAAACTGAGACTCCCACATGTCCTTATGATATATATGAATGGGAAGTGGATGTTTCACAATCCACTTCCAGCCCACGACAGGAAATTTTGAACCAAAACAGATTGCATCCATCACATAGGCACTCATAAAAAATGGATGGTAAACCCTCGAAGAGATACTCATTTTTCTCCTATAATCCATTATCGCCTTTGCTAAATTATCAGACAAAATTTGGACCCAATTCATTATGGTTGCGTTTACGACTGCGTCTATTAATGGCAGCCATTCTTGAGAAAATTTAGTGCTATCGGGCTTGCCAAACATCCTACATAGCATGGCTGCTGCAAAACTATGGAGAGGAGAAATAGATGCAGTAGAGTACATACCCGCTTTGTCCTTTTTGATCTTGCCCTCATTATTCGACCAAGTTCGGGTGACATCTGTTGGGTCCTCATTCTCTTTGGCAAACTTCTCAAGGAACTATTTGTTGTAGATCGCTTGTGGCTCTGGTAGGTGTTACATAAGTCGTAGTTTGTCTGGAAAAAAATATCCCATAACCTCTTGGCTGCTATTCTTAAATTCTTTGTCTGAGATGTCGGCCTAATCAATAATCCACTTGACCATATCTATATAAAGGATTATCTTTGGGTGCGTGGCTATGCGATGCAAAAATGAGCATGCCATCTCAAAATGGAAGCATCTGAGGAAACACAACCATCAACTGTGACCTTTGTTTCCAGAGGTCTTGGTTCCTCTTCTTCTAATCCCACGTAGAGGTTCCTCCTTCTCTGCTACATGTAGTATCTGTGAATAAAGGAGTCATTTCTGATTTCTCAAATGCAACTACCTTCCCTTCTTTGCCATTTCTCCCAAAGACTCCTTCTACGGATTTTTCCTAAAAATGGAGAAAAACAATAGCTATCGGATATACAGAGATAAGAATGAACGTAAGATGGTATACTACAGATAACTTGAAAAGGTGATAAGAAAGGAGTTTTATTTGAATGCAAGTGAGAAGATATCATATCACGTTGAATGGATTTTCACACACAAATTCCATTAACCTTTACTAAATGCCCACTAATGGTTCGTTATCTCTTAGCTTTATTGCTCATTAATGTCTGCATCGTAAGTCGGGAAGAAAGCTTCTAGGGTGGCGAGCCTTTAAATTGTGAACATGTCGATTTTGCAATTTGTGAAGCAATATCACAGATCGCATTATGTTTGTACGCTTTCCTTTTTGTTTCTACAAGATGCGAGATGCAGGCCACTTAATATTGTTTCCAAAACATAGCTCATTTGTCAGGTTTTCTTGTGTAAAGCCCCTTTTATTAAGCAAAAAACCTAAATACTTATTTGTGACGTATCTCAGGAGTGGGTTCGGGTCTCAATCGCATTTCGCAATCTCAACGAATGGTAAGTTTGCAGTTTTCTTTTAAATGTCTAAAATGTGATGCGATAAGGGAAATGTTATCATTACAATTTCGCATCTCGCACGTTTTAAGGTAACTCATTAAGGTACGCCTTCTAAAAATAGCGATATGCGATGCGGGCCTTAGTTTTAATAAGAAATGCCTTAGGACTTAGTTTATATAAGAAATGTACTAGTTTCGAAGTGTTTTAGCACAGAGTCCTCTTTTGATCACTTTTCACTAGATTTGGTGGATTAGCAAGGCTTTCAATCATGCTTGATCATGTGATATGTGGGAAAGGCAGACATTTACTAGTTTTTGAAAAGGTGTTTGATTGATATCTTGTTTTATTCCAAAATTTAATAAGAAAAATGCCTAAATGCTAAACTTATTTTTGGAAGGATTTTTTAAAGGGCCCCCATTTATTAATATAATATTGACTACTACTATTAACAAATGGGGGGTTGTTGAATAACACAACAATTGACAATTCACTTGGAACAACTAGTTATCTCTGAGAGTTTTTTGAAATTTCTAAAAACATCCAAAATAAATATGGTTTAGAAAATAAAAGTTACATGAAATATAAGGTAAGTCATACTGCTCTTTGAATATTTAAACAAAATCCACTTAACTTTCATCATTTTTATTATACTCTTACATAAGAAAGTTACTTTGTCTACATCAGTCATTACTTGGTTTTAAGGATAAAAACAGGGAGGCTCTTCACAGATCAGTTTTTGGTATACTCAGTTGTCATAGGTAGAGCCTCTACTGCTAGCAGGCATTCATAACCTCAACAGGGTTACCTTTCAACTAGCAATGATTTAGTGTCCCACCTAGTTCAAAATACAATTTATAAAGATAAGCTCATATTTGTATACTTATTGGCTTTTATTTTTTGAAATAATTCTTTTCCTTCAAAATTTCCTTTTTTATCCCTTAAAGGACAATGTCTTGGTTTGGTGACCAAAATTGACAATGCCATTCACTTGATTATAACTTAACTGAACAAGTTGGCTCTTAATGAGACCCCTTGTCTTTTGATCAATACAAGCTCAATCCATTACCCTGTTTTGATATGCAGTATTGGTAATGTCAGCTAGTGATAACCTTATGATCATGGTAATCCAGCTCTTGATGAAACCTCTTATCCTTTAAGTTTAATTATATTTTATAATTACACTCTAAAAATGTAAATTGAATAGATGGGGAGAATTATTGGCTCCTTAAGAGCTTCTAGATGACAATTGTAGATTTTAAATATGCTTTTCAGTAGAGTGACTTTGCTTTGTTATTGACACTTTTCTTAACTGATGTAGAGGCAAGGTTAGTTTCTAAAGTTAAGTTTCATCAAAGATAAAATAATTTTGGTAGAGAACAAGAAATTTTAGAGCAACAGAACTTAACCCTATATTTTATGTGTGAAAGTCATTTTCATAATAATCTTTACTTATACAAGCGAAAAGTCAAAAATAAAAAGAGACTATTATTTGTAAAGCCAAAAGTAAATGTTCTTCAACTTGTATTATTCTTTCTAGAAAAATAAAATAAAGGCAATAATATACAGTGAATATAAGAGATCATCTTCTATGGAAAATATTTCTTTAAGGTCTGCCCATTAACAGGTAGATATTCCCTCTTGCTTGATAAATCCTGCAATAAAAAGGTTGATGGGCCTATTTGTTCCACAATCTAAAACGGGCCAAGCCACATTTGTTGGAACTTGGTATGCTTACCTTTTTCTTCGTGGGCTTTATCCCATTTCAATACTAGGTCTCCGAGTTGAAAAGATTTTGAACTTACAGAATTTGAATCAAAGGAAGCTTTGACTAACTATTGATGATGTGCGTGTGTGATTCTGGCCTTTTCCCTTTCCTCTTTGAGCTTAAGGATTTGTAACTGTCTAACTTGCATAAAAGAGGAAGGAGTTTCTTCAATGAACTGAACTAGGGCTAGAGAGGGAATAGCTACATTTGTAGGTAGGACAACTTCTTTCCCATAGACCAAATTAAAAGGAGAAGTGCCAATGGAGGCCTTTAGAGTTATTCGATCTACCCATAGAGAAAATATTAAAGACTTGTGCCAGTTCTTCCAATTTTGGTCAATAGTTTGTTTAATAATCCTTATGAGATTTTTGTTTGTAGATTCAGCTAACCCATTTCCCTGTGGATAATAGTTAGCAGAGTATTTAAACTTAAACCCTCTTTTAAGAGCAAATTCTGTCATAGCATTGTCTGAAAAATAAGATGCATTATCAAACATCAGGGTAGATGGCAGACCAAATCTGGTAATGATAAATTGATCAATGAATTCAATGATGTTTTCAGAATTGGTTACCTTGAGTGGAATGGCTTCCACCCATTTTGTGAAGTATTCAGTTGTTGTATGGATATATTTATACTACTTAGAAGAATGAGGAACGATCTCACCTATTATGTCCAATCCCCATTGCTCAAATGGTTGTTCAATATTGACTAGTTGTAATGGTAATGCGAGTTTTCTCTGTCTCCCAGCATTTGTCTGACAAACTTTACATCTCCTTACATAACTGTGTGTATCCTTGAATAATGTTGGCCAGTAATAGCCAACATGCAGGATTTTATGTGCGGTGGTATCTCCTTCAAAATGTCCACGAGTTGGTCCATCATGGAGTTCTTGCAACACCTTTTCTGCCTTAGATTTTTCAAGACATTTAAGTAAAATAGAATCATAATTTATTCTAAATAACACATCATTGACAATTTGATATTTTCTATCTTTTAACCTCAAGGCCCTTCTCTTCTTATAATTTAATAGCGTTGGGGCATATCCATTTCTTAAGTAAAATACGATATCAGCATAACTTGACTAAGTGTCATTAAGGCTTACCTCATAGACTTGTACATCATCACCTGATTTTGTAGTGTTGATAAATTAGACACTCTTGTTAACATCCTGCAAAAACCTTGACCTTTTACAATTTTTGTTGGTCTGATTTCAATGTCATATTCTTGCAAAGTTGTCACCCAATTTGCTCTCTTCTCACCTACATCCCTTTGTATCAACAGATTTCTCAGTGCTGAGAATGGCACTATTACTTTGGTGTGGGTTTTGAGGAGAAAAGCTTTGAAGTGTTTTATTGAATTAAAAACAACAAAATCTTGTTTTTCAACATCTGAGTAATTGAATTCATCTCCTTACAAATTGGAGCTAAAGAAAGAGATTGGAGCTTCAACTTTTTCTTCATTGACTTGTGTCAATCTGGCTGCATATGATTTCTCGGAAGCGAAAGTATAAAGAATGAAATGATTTGAAAAAGTCAGAGTTGCTAAAGAGGGAGCATTAATGATTGCCTGTTTAATCAAATCAAAAGCTTCATGTTTTGTGTGTCCCCATTTAAAAAGAGAATTTTTCTTTATCATAGACTGAAGAGGTAAAATAATTTGTGAGAAGTCAGGGAAAAATCTTTTAACAAAATTTATCTGACCTAGGAAAGATTGCATTGATTTTTTTGTTATGAGGTAAGGGAATTTTAGAGATTTCTCTTATTCTATCAGGGTCAATGTGAATCCCTACTTTAGATATAATGAATCCAAGGAGTTTTCCTTCACTTAACACGAAGAAAGATTTCTTAAGATTTTGTACATTTAACAACGCTCAAATATTTGTTTTAAATCTCTCAGATGATTACTGTGCTTTTTGGAATATGCAGTTATATCGTCTCAGTAGATTACTACTGATTTGTTTACTAAACCTTTGAAGGCTATGTCCATGGCTCTTTGGAAAGTAGCACCAGCATTAATTAGTTCAAATGGCATCTTCTGATAAGCATAAGTGACCCATTTTGTCCTAAATGTAGTTTTCAGCTGATCATCTGGATGTACTAGGATCTAATTATAACCTGAGAATCCATCCAGGAAAGACATTAGTTCTGAGCCTGCAACTGATTGCAATATCTGTTCCATAGGAGGCAATGGAAAGTTGTCCTTTTGACATGCTTTGTTTAGATTGTGGAAGTCTATACATATCTGAATATCGTCGTTCTTCTTTCTGACTGGGACAAGATTGGAGACCCACCTGGAATGTCTGACAGGGAAAATAATCTTGGCTTTCAGCAGTTTGTTCAATTCAGATTTAATCTGATTTTCTAAATTAGGATGGATTTTTCTTAATTTCTGTTGAACAGGTTTTTCATCAGACATCATGGGGATAGTATGTTGAATAATAGAAGTGTCATACATTTTAAGATCTTCATAGTTCCATGTGAAGACATTCTTATATTTCTTCAACAAACGTATAAAGGTTGATTTCTCATCTGACGTAAGTCTGAGGCCTAGATTAATATTTTGAGGTTTAAGGTCAGTTCCAAGGTTAATCAATTCAAACTTCAGAGTTGAACTTTGAAGTTTTGAATTGGTGGGTCATTTGAATCTGTCCTTGAGGTCATATAAATCTTCCAACTTAACCATAGACTTTGGTATAGCATTATTGGTTGTTTCTTGCTTAAGTTGGTTGTCATGCTGGTCTTCGTCAACTATCTGGTCATCATAAGAGCCTTTTGATGTCAAAAAGCTTATGATATCTAGATCATTATTAAAGACTCTCCAGTTGGTGATATTGTCGGGAATAGAAGGCCTAAAAACCAATTCAATAGAAAAGTGATCAGGACTATAATCTCCTGGTAGAATAAGCTTGGAAGACACATTAGCTAAGAGATCGGTGCTTGCATTTTAGAGTCTCAAAATAGGGGAAATATTAAATGTTGTAAAGTGGGAAGTCAAGTCTTGGACTAAAGACTAATAATGTTTCAAATGTCCAGACAAACAGTGTATAGTATTTCTTACATGTTTTATCGCAATTTCTGAATCTCCAAACACTTGGAGGTGTTTGATATTAAGGCCAATGGCTTTATACAAACCTTGAACTAATGCTTCATATTCAGAAGTGTTGTTTGTGCTGTCAAATTCAAGTCTGCATGCTAACATAGTCTTTTCCCCTTCTGGACTAACTAATATGCATCTTGCTTCTGCTCCATCATTGGATTTAGATCCATCAAAAAATAATTTCCAAAATAAAGAGCTAACTACAAGTTTATCTAAAAAATTTACACACTTAGAGGTATTCGTTCGGGAAAAGTTTTCAACTTGAGATACAACATAGTTTTCCAAGAAAGGTGAAGTATAAGCATTAAAATTTCCTAGAAATGATTCTACTAAGTAGTTTTCGATGAGATTGTTGCTATACACAACTAGTTCATTTTCTCCTTCTAGCTCTGTGACTATGTACTTCTTATGTTTTTCGCGATTAACCCTTATTTGATTTGGTTTGCAATTATAAGGAAGCCACATGTGAGACCAGACAATCGCAAAATAGCCATGAATCTTTTTCGACCAGTCTCTAAGGATAAGCCATAGAACTCGGGAATATCAGCTACAAGAATGTCAATGACTTGACAGACTTTGGGATTTGACATGAGTCTGATGGTTACTTGATTAAGTTCCCCAACAACTTTGACTTGAGATCGATCTAAGTGCACAATGCGTACAACAGATATTTGGGGCTGAGCATTCAACTTTGCACAAACTGTTCTAGGTGAAATGTTAGATGAAGCTCCTGAATCAACTAAATAGTCATGTAAGTTTCTATTAAACATTTCAAAAGTAAGGAGAAATCGAGGAGTATTGGATTTAGATCTTCCTCCAATTAGAGCTATGTCAGTTGGATCAATTTTGTTTAAAGAGGTTCTAGGGGGTCTTCCCATTTCTTGGGCAGCTTGTGAGAGCACATCAGCAGGAAGAGGTGAAGTAGGTACTGCTTTGAGCTCCTTAAGGAGTAGCTTCTGCTGATGTTTCAACTTGCTAAGTTCATTAAAAGTGATGTTTTCCCTAGTCTTTTTCATATCATCAACAATATTATATTCCATTTCATTAGATACTATCAGGGTTTTAGTTGAAGGTGAAGAATTCAATTGAGGAGTAGTTTGAGTGGATTTTGGTGAATATTTCTTAACTATTGTTTTGTCCTTGGCAGGTGGCATTGAAGTCTTCTGCTTTGGATTTGTTTGCGACAAATCAACAGGGTTTTTACTTCGGGTGGCAACAGGCAGTGCTTCTTGTGTTTCTTCATTGGGAAGTATAAAATCCCACATTCCTTGTAACTTTGCCACTTCTTCATCATCTGTTTGTTCTTCATTTGTTGAAACTTCATCTTCCTCTCCATCTAATTCAGCATTTGATATAACATTTGGAGGTTTAGGATTAGCAGGGGAATTCCTTTTAAATGGTCTAAAAGATTTCTTAGAGGAAGTCTCTGCTACCTGTTTTTTAATATCAACCATTTCATTAGACATGGTTTTGAGGACTTTCTGCAAACCTTCAAGATCAAAAGGATCTTTTGGTGGTTTCTTCTTGGATTCATCCCTAAAAGTCACTTTCTTGGATTTTCATTCTTCTAATGCATTTTTCTTATCTACAGCTAGAATGCATTTTTCTACAGCTATTGCCTCTTTCATATTTTCTGCCAAAGTTGGTTTGGCATCTCTATCGACGAAAATAGTTGTGTTTGAAGGGAGAGCAGAAATATACCACTCATTTTGGACCTCATCGTTGGGCTTAGATGTCGTTAGTATCTTATTCAATAATTTAGTGAAGCGAGAATTGAAGTATTTCATTGGTTCTTTAGGTTCAGCTTTCAAATTGGAGAGATCATTGATTAGGGTAGTCGTGGATCTATAATCTCCAAATTTAGTTAAGAACTGCTCTTGAAAAGCATCCCAATTATTAATAGAACCTTATGGTAATGAGAAACACCATGATCCTACTACTCCTTGCAAAGTATATGGAAATAATTTTACAACTGCATCTTCTTCTACTACTTTGTTTAAGTTAATGGACAACATAAATTTGTTTATGTGTTCCTCAGCCAATAGGCCATTATCAGGATTGAACTTTGGTAACCATTTCACCAGATTGGCTAGCGATGGATGTAAAGGTGCAGCCATCCTAACAGCTCTTGGATTTGTCCATAGCCTTTGAGGAGGTTGATCCATTGTTGGTATCCGAGAAGAGGAAGATGTGGCAATGGTTGAAGGTGATTGGGTAGAGGAAGATGGAGTTCTAGTACTTGTGTGAATCACAATCTAGAGTGGTGAGGTGGATGATTGGTCTTGTGATGATATGGATGGAATGAATGAAGATAATGATTTTGTTGATGAAAGAACCTTACTATGAGATTTAGATGGTGTCTTATTAGCTTTCTTACGGCTTTGTAGAGGGAATTTGAATGGTGGGATTCCAAACTTTTCTCTTTGTGCTCTAGTTAACCGTTGAGATGGGGTAAACTGAGAGGTAAAACTATCTTGGGATAACTCAGATTCCTCTTGAGATATCAAAATCCCTTGTAATTTACAAATCAAATATTGGACTTCAGGGGCTTCAGTAGAAGAAGAATGATTTGGCTTATTTGGGCTTTCAGCAGTGGGCTATGTTGTTTTTACAACTTCTCGCTTAGGATTAGGAGATTTGAAATGCGATCGAGAAGTTGGAGGTGATGGTGAGGAAGTTTTAATCTTAGAATGGACTGTTAATTTGGATTTACTTTCCATTCATAGTTAAGCCCTCTTTCTAGTGCCAAAATATTGAAGCCTCGAAAATCGTTGCTTACAACATGGGGGAAAACCACCCAGTCTGAACCTTGGTTGGCAGCTCCTTTTTCGTTTTGTGTAGTGGCACCGACTGGGGATAATGGGACCAGTTTCCCAATATAAATTATGATAGTGCTGATGGGGTGATATATCATAGTTCGGAGGAATGTTTAAGCTAAAATTAATTTAATCTAAACTAATAATCACATGCATATATTCTAATTTAAACACTATCTAGATATGACTATACCCGGGAATAAAATTGAAGTATGCGATCTACAATAATGTCCTAGAGCAATTGGTAATAAAGATCATTCAACTGCAATAAGAAGTGAAATCATTTTAACAATAATTGTTTCGGATAAATAGTTAGCCAAAATGATTGTGAAAGATATATCGCATAAGAAATTATTCATATATTCAACATAAAATTTAGGCCATCACCATACAAAAGTGAAATAATGTTAACCAAGCTTTAAACTTTCATACATAAACAATTTGAAGAAAAATTATTGCTTAATACATAAATAAAACAAAATCACAAGATAAAAGTACCATTTGTAATAAGTTATGCTCATGTGTTTCAGCAATGTCAACCTACTTCCAATCAATCCAACACCATCTAAGATTACAAAAGTGCAATTTCAGTAGAATATGCGAGATAAGATAAAAATAAATCTCATTCCATTCATTTCACCAGAACTTCCTCAAAGGGACAGAAGTTCATGTTTTGAATATTGTTTATGATAAAAAAATTGGACCCCTCTCTAAATGCATGAGAGGTGTTTAAATACTAAATTGTAAATCCTAAGAATAGATTATTACAAAAATAGTTGAGGAGGTTTAAACGACCTTTCTCAAATTATGCAAAACAAAACAGAAATAGAAATAAAACATGGTGACTAACTCCTTTGTGTTTGATCTTTGAGATCTCAGATGTTCGTCATTAGTTTGAGTTGTGTCGATCGGTTGATTGCAGATTTCAACTGCCCAATGAACACGGCATCGGTCAGTGTTGGCACCATTTTCTGCGTGGAAGAGGTTAGGCATCACAAGGTCATCCATTAGCTGTAAGGTTTAACTAAATATTGTCAGTATGTTTCCCAATTTAACCTGGTCATTTGCCGAATTGCTTCCTCTTTTTCCCCTGTTGCCTGTCTCCATTGTTGTTTGAGCTATTTGACATTCGGAAGAAAACCTGGTACAGACTCTGCCACCAGGTTTGCGCTGTGTAAATTTTCATTTATGTTTTCAATAACACTGTTTGTTGTTGCTGCTACGACCGTTGTTGCCTTTTCTACTTGTCTAAGTCGAGAATCCCAGTCTGAAAATAGAATTTCTTTATATGACTCCTCCAGTATAGGCAAATCGGCCTTCCTCCCATCCTCTGAATTCTGCCAGGTGATGAAGTCGGAAACTCTTTTCAAGACTTCATCATATTTGAGTCTCATGTCAATGACTTGACTCGTTAACTTGTCACTAGTCTCGCAATAAGGACTCAACTACGAGACCTTCTAGCATAGAATTTCTTTTTGGTGCATTAACTGGGAGTTAAGGCTGACTACTTCAATTATTAATATGAAATAATCATATGTTAAATGGAAGTAGAATTAATTATTGCCATCATTGAACTGAATGTTAACTTAAAGTGCTTTACTTGTGAGAATCAATTGAAAAGGGATAAATTGACGACAGTATTAAAACATGAGCAAGATGTAAACAGAAGTGAAAAGCAGCAAAAACACATCAATACAAGACAGCAAGGTTGATTACGGAGTTCGTCCTTGATGGACTACGTCTCTGGGTCCGCTTTCAAGATCGGCAACTGTTTTATTAGGATTGAATCCGAGAAGGTCGATTACACAGAAAATTAACCAGACAGATTTTGCATGCAGGCACTTCTGGTCACTTTCACAAGAAATCTCTCTGAAATAGATTTCCAACGCCTATCACGGTTCCCAATTCTCACTCTGGATGCTCCTGTTACACTGAAAACAAAACAGCCTATATCCTGTAGAATCTGCATATAAAACTCAAAACCACTCCCCCTCTCTTCAAAGCACGAATTTGGCTTTATAGCCCTCCAGATACACTCTAACTTCTTCATGCTGAGTTTAGGAGTGAATAGGATGAATTTAGGGTTCATATCCTTCGGTCTTGTCATTGAATGACACTTAGGGATAGACTTGCATAGTGTTTGAATTAATTTAGTGTTTAAACAACCACCAAAACCCAAAAATGACTTTGGATTAGCGCGAACTATTGGCAGTCAGATTGATAACATGGAGTTGGTTGTCTGTTCGCATGTGAACAGGCGGTTCTGTTGCGATCTTGTCATAAGCCACCACCTTGCATGTTAAGTCTGGCGGTTGCGGTCAACTGAACTGCATGTGATAACCTCCGCCCGACGGTTTCGTTCCCCCGCGCAGTTAGCTGCTGCAGTTACCAAACTGTGATGACTCACCTACTACCTGTAGCCGCTAGCCAATCACATGTACACGGTTACTTCTTTGCAGTTTCAATACGGTTAGCGCTATGGTTAACTGCAAACAGCGCCTGGTTAACTGCAACACACACTTGCTCACATGCACCCACTGTGGTCTTCTCCCCACGCGGTTAGGCCAGCGGTTAAGGATTGTGGGTGTTTTTATATTGTTTTTTTTAATGTTTTTATATGTATTACAATGGATTAACATGGCCCGAGTAGGTTTTAGTGATAGGGTTTAGAACTTTAGGTGTAGGTTAGGTTTAATACAGGATGTATTAGGTTTTAGGACTTAGGTTAAGGTCAATGTGTTAGGTGTATTAGGTTTTAGATATTTAGATTTAAAACAAACCATTTTACAACAATTGTCACTATGTGACATAACACCACATGACAATACCTGAATCCTTTTCGATAACCAACCCTAGCGAAATTGACAATGAAGACGTCGACAACCAAACCCCAGCAGAACTGACGACAATCACATATCAACAACCAGGTACAAAACCCTATCCTTCGAACACCATGAAAACCATATCAACCATTGACATCATCGGACAACCTGAACCATAAACATCATTGTTGAAGCTGAAGACACTGGACATTGAATGCTGACGAAGAAACTGGTGAAGTTGATAAAGTTCAAGACCTCATCAATTATGATCATTTGAAGACCCTTTCGACTTTGAACCACTGAAGACACCGCTCATGATGGATAGACAAGATCCTCCTGGATCAATCCTCTCCACTTGAAAGATTTTGGACCACAAAAGTTTGACTAGATAGATAGCATATGAGGGTAGAGCTCCCTCACTTTCCACCTTGCCCTGATGATGTACCAATACATTCGATCAACCACCTGAAAATGATGACCCTGATGATACTAATCATGGCACATTTTGAATCTGTGAACTATTCCATCCATTTGTAATATGCAAACTTGCGAAGATGGTCCAACAACCTATTATGAACATGGCAATTGACTTCTTTCCATGAAGTACCATGAATTAGTGATTCATAAACATCTTTGAAAACAGTCTCTGTAGAATATTGTTCAATACTATTGACATGTACTAACATTCTATTTTGCGGAATAACATAAACATTCAAAGACATTCTGGATATCATACTAACTACTTGATTTGATATACTTTCTCGATTCTTGAGTACTAAGTGAACTTGCTGCAATAAACTCATCAAACTGTAAGGTGAAAGCTGTTGCAACTTACTTTGATTTTGAAACTATTGAAATGTCATATGATTTGTTTGAATCACTATTTCTTCATTCATTAAATGATGTTTCCATTGATTAGCACTTTCCCCTAATTCATAAGTTTCCCTTAGATGTATTGGATACTTTGACACTGCTCTAGAAAAGGCTTTGATATGAAAACAAATGGGTTTCCTCTCCACTTAGAAAGAGGCTTCCAAATTGTTTGAAACATGAAATGGTGACACAATACAAGAGAAATTTAACACTGACTTTCCCCAATACTGACATGCATCCCTGTAACTTATAACTCCCAAATTTGGACTGAATTGATTCATTCTGACATTAGGAAGAGGAGCTTTAGGCATCAACTATAATTCATGTTATATTCCTTGCTTATGATTAATATGTTTGGTTTCTTTAAATAGAACTGAAAAAGTTTCTACCTCTTTGATCAAACTATCTTTAAACTGGGAGTCATAACTTGAACAAACATCATGTTGATTCTTATGTTGTTCCTTTACACACATTATTACAAATCTCTTATTTGAACTTATTAATCGCTTCATCTGATTAGCAAAAACTAAATTCAAGTGAGTTTTACTTTTATGTGCCCTCACAATAAATTCAACCCCATCTTTCTTAAGGTGATATTTATGCTCTCTCCCATAAAACATTGCATCATGATCATAAAGATAAGGACTTCCTAAGACAACTCCACATATGTCTACTAGAACCACATCTAATTCCACTTCATCAATGTAATTAGTTGTAATGGAAAATCTTAATCGACATTGTTTTGTGACTTTTATTTGAGTTGATTTATTTAGCCATCCTAATGGCTAAGGTCTTGGATGATTCTATGTCTCCAAACCCAAGTTCTTAACTAAATATTTAGATATTAAATTGGCTTTTGATCCACTGTCAAACATTATATCTATCTTTTTGTGCTTAGAAGTTATCCTTACGCTAAATAATTCAACTCTTTTATCCTCATTTGAAGGAGGATTTATGTTTGATGAAGATGCAATAGTATTCAAATTTGAACCAACGTGAGAAGTTTTACCTTCGAAACTATGGTAGTTATCCTCCTTTCATCACCTGAATCGGAGCCTATATCTTGTTGGATTGCTACATTTTCTTTCTTTTCATCCTTCTCCTTAAGGAACTTCTTTGGCTTAAGTTCAGGATGAAGTTTCCAACACCTAGATTCATCATGACTGATTCTCTAGCAATGAGAACAAGTAGGTCTTTCCTTCTGAGTTGTCGCTAATTTATTCCTCTTCGAATTGTTCTTCCCCTTACTATCATTGGAATCCTTGATTTCCAACTCTTTGGATGATTGTGGTGAAAACTTGAATGGTCTGCCACCTGATTCAATATGTATGGCTTGAACACCTTCATCAAAATCATCAGGATTAAACATCAATAATGTATGTTTCAAATATGAATGTAAACTACCGATGTATTTTAATAAAGTTTCACATGTATCCAATGAAATACCAAGTGCCAATGCTTTCTTTCTAAACTCCTGAGTAAACTCCTGGACACTCTGCCCTTTACCTTGCCTCAAGTGTTGCCAATCAATAACAGCTTGCTGCATGTATCCTAAAGGATAGAATTGTTTCCTAAGAGATTCTAAAAACATAGACCATGAAGGGATGACTTTATATTTTCGCTTTACATCTATCTGAGTTTTACCTTCCCACCAGATTAAAGTTGTTCCCCCATTCTAAGTGTAGCTACCTGAATTTTCATTTTATCGTCAGAAATGTTCTGAATATGACAATAAACTTCTAACTTCTTAATCCAGTTATCTAACTTTTCAAGATTCATTTCGCACTCATAAATAGGTAACTCAAATATTACATCAAGTTTCAAAAGAGATGTTTTCATAGGTTTCTTTTCTGTTTCAGATTCTGCACTCGAAGAAGGAGAAGAAGAAGATGATGATGGAGATGACGGAGGTGAAGGAGGTTTATTAGCCTTGCCTTTACCTTTGTCCTTCTTCGATGTCTTTGAAGAAGAAGTTGCATCTCTTGCCTTCTTATCTTCGTAAAGTTCTCCCAACATTTGTTGCATACTCAAGAATGCTTGTTGAAACTGTTCCTCGCTCATCTTAGTTTCAAGATTTTCACCTGCATCAGATCCTGTCATGGTCGACTTATGAGCGACTCTTCGCTTTCCAATCTCTGGATCAATATCCTCGAGGATTCCTTCTCCACGTTGCGACTTTGACCTGGTTAACATTCACTGACAAATTCTACAAATGCAACCTGCTCTGATACCAAATTATATGATCTGAAATAATCATATTTTAAACTGAATTAGAATTGATTATTGCC
Source organism: Pinus tabuliformis (assembly GCA_031772625.1). Lineage (NCBI taxonomy): Eukaryota > Viridiplantae > Streptophyta > Pinopsida > Pinales > Pinaceae > Pinus > Pinus tabuliformis. The sequence continues at coordinate 792,585,628 of CM062805.1, forward strand.
ATCATTGAATTGAATGTTAACTTAAAGTGCTTTAACCATGAGAATCGATTAAAAAGGGATGAATTGATGACAGTATTAAAACATGAGCAAGATGTAAACAAAAGTGAAAAGCAACAAAAACACATCGATATTAGACAGCAAGATTGATTATAGAGTTCGTCCCTAATGGACTACGTCTCTAGGTCCACTTTCAAGATGGGCGACTGCTTTATTAGGCTTGAATCCAAGAAGGTCGATTACACCACAAATTAACCAGACTGATTGTGCACACAGGCACTTCTGGTCACTGTCACAAGAAATCTCTCTGAAATAGCTTTCCAACACCTATCAAGGTTCCCAATTCTGACTCTGGAAGCTCCTGTTACACTAAAAACAAAACAGCCTACATCTTGCAGAATCTGCATACAAAACTCAAAACCACTCCCCCTCTCTTCAAAGCACCAATTTGGCTTTATAGCCCTCCAGATACACTCTAACTCCTTCATGCTGAGTTTAGGAGTGAATAGGCTGAATTTAGGGTTCATATCCTTCGGTCTTGTCATTGAATGACTCCTAGGGATAGACTTGCATGGTCTTTGAATTAATTTAGTGTTTAAACAACCACCAAAACCAAAAAATGAATTTGGATTAGCATGAATTGTTGGCGGTCAGATTGACTGCGCGAAGTTGGTTGAATATCCGCATGTGAACAGGTGGTTCTGTTGCGGTCTTGTCATAAGCCACCACCTTGCATGTTAAGTCCGGCAGTTGCGGTCAACTAAATTGCATGTGATAACCTCCGCTCGATGGTTCCATTCGTTGCTGTGGTTACTAAAATGTGATTACTCACCTACTACCCATAGCTGCTAGCCAATCACATGTACATGGTTACTTCTCCACAGTTCTGATACGGTTAGCGCTATGGTTAACTGCAAACTACGCCTGGTTAACTGCAACACATAATTGCTCACATGCGCCCGTTGCGGTCTTCTCCCCGCGCGGTTAGGCCAACGGTTAAGGACTGTGGGTGTTTTTATATTTTTTTTGTAATGTTTTTATATGTATTACAATGGATTAACATGGCCCAAGTAGGTTTTAGTGCTAGGGTTTACGAGTTTAGGTGTAGGTTAGGGTTATGACATTTTAATGCATGATGTATTAGGTTTTAGGACTTAGGTTAAGGTCAATGTGTTAGGTGTATTGGGTTTTAGATATTTAGATTTAAAACAAACCCTTTTACAACAATTGTCACTATGTGACATAACACCACATGACGATACCTTAATCCTTTTCGATACCCAACCCTGGCGGAACTGACGATGAAGACATCGACAACCAAACCCCGAAAACACTAACGAGAATCACATGTTGACAACCAGGTACAAAACCCTATCCTTTGAACACCATGAAAACCATATCAACCATTGACATCACTGGACAACCTGAACCATAAACATCATTGTCAAAGCGGAAGACACCGGACATTGAACACTGACGATGAAACTGGCGAAGTTGATAAAGCTCAAGACCTCATCGATTATGATCATTTGAAGACCATTTCGAATTTGAACCACTGAAGACTCCGCTCATGCTAGACTAACAAGATCCTCCTGGATCAATTATAAACTGATGAATATTTGGACAGTCCTTATACTTATCTGTTAATGCTTGTATCTACGCTTCCTTTTTGCTAAGCTGGCTTGATGTTTTATTTGCATCTGCTCTAATTCTTGTTGGAGCTTGGTTATTTGCAATTCAGCTTGTTGGTTAGATTTTTCTTGCTCTAACTGTTGTTCCAATAACATAATTTTGTTTTCATTTTCTCTAAGGAACATTTGTACCTCTATTGCTTTATCAATAGTTGTTGTAGCATAGGCTCCTGCAAACTGCAATAGTCTAGTAAGGTTCTCAGATGGGTCGATGGGTGAATCTTTCCAGACAATATCCATCGGTTCATTATCGGGAGTAGTAACAACTGTAGCATCAAACTTCCTCTTCTTTCTTTTCCTTTTGACGACAACTTTGTGGGTTGGGTTATAGAACACATCTAAAGGAGGAATCTCCTCAATTTTCAAAACAATTTCAACAGTAGGAGTGGCGGGAATGTGCTCTACCTCTTGAGTACTTACAGTTTTCTATACTATAATTTCTTGAGTTTCTTTTTTTTGTGGAGTATGTGGCTCAGGTGCTTGTCCCTCTGTATGGAGCTTCTTATTAAAATTCTCCCATTCTTTCTCTAAATCAATCACCGGGACTTTTTTTGACTGGGTGGAGGTGGAGTGAATTTCAGCCTCTTTTTTAGCTGAGGTTTGCTCAACTACCTTTTCTGTAGATTTGACTGTATCCTTTTTTTATTCCTTACTCTTATTTCCCCCATTCTATGATTGTGGCTTTGAGTTCTCTGACTCCCTGGTAGACTCTGCTTCGGAATTATCTTTATAATTTCTCTAGAGCTCTCTTCTAGGCTTACGCTGGGAGTTGGCTCCCTTATTGGTTCAATCTATAATTGGTCCAATGGGACCTTTAACAATCTCCTTTCTCTGTATTCATGAAAGGCTTCAAGATCTTCTGGGTCAAAAGTAATGATTCCATGTGCTTCACATATGTGAATGTTTCTTTCTGTAGGAAGACGTCATCAAATGCATCTTCCTCATGACTGAATACCTTCACTTTCACCATGGTAGTGAAGTCTTTGGCAGTGCCATTTGGGTCATACTATCTTCCTAGGAATTTAGGTAATTTTTGAGATTGCATGATCTCTGCTTCTTTGAATCCATGCCCCAGATCGTGCAGTGCAAATGCTCCACACTGCAATGCAAATGTAGGCCAAATAGCCTTTTTCACTTCCTTTAATCATTTTCTCAACCCACCCTCACTCGCTGTTTGATAGGCTATCTCTCTAGCCATCAATTTGTCGGGGACATAGTATGGGAGGACATGCAGTGAGGCAATGCTCCCAAATACTTTGATATATGTGAATGTTTTCTCCCAAAACCATTTGGCCACTGGGAGTATATCTACCTCGGCTTCCTTAGAAAACCTAGGGGCATTTCGGTTGTAAACCTGTTTATGGATAGGTAGCATGAATCCATGACAAATTTTGTAAAAATGCAGGTGAAACTGAGACTCCCACATGTCCTTATGATATATATGAATGGGAAGTGGATGTTTCACATTCCACTTCCATCCCATGATAGGAAATTTTGAACCAAAACAGATTGCATCCATCACATAGGCACTCATAAAAAATGGAATATAAACCCTCGAACAGATACTCCTTTTTCTCTTATAATCCATTATCACCTTTGCTAAATTATCAGACAAAATTTGGGCCCAATTCATTATGGTTGCGTTTACAACTACATCTATTAATGGTAGCCATTCTGGGGAAAATTTAGTGCTATCGGGCTTGCTAAACATCCTACATAGCATGGCTGCTGCAAAACTATGGGGAGGAGAAATAGATGCAGTATAGTACATACCCGCTTTGTCCTTTTTGATCTTGCCCTCATTATTTGACCACGTCCGGGTGACATCTATTGGGTCCTCATTCTCTTTGGTAAACTTCTCAAGGCACTATTTGTTGTAGATCGCTTGTGGCTCTAGTAGGTGGTACATAAGTCGTAGGTTGTTTGGTGAAAAAGATCCCATAACCTCTTGGTTCCTATTCTTAAATTCTCTGTCTAAGATATCAGCCTAATCAATAATCCACTTGACCATATCTGTATAAGGGATTATCTTTGGGCGCGCGGCTATGCGATGCAGAAATGAGCATGCCATCTCAAAAATGGAGGCATCTGAGGAAACATGACCGTCAGCTATGACCTTTGTTTCCAGAGGTCTTGGTTCCTCTTCTTCTAATAAATCATACATGGCTTCCCACGTATAAGTTCCTCCTTCTCTACTACATGTAGTATCTGTGAATAAAGGAGTCATTTTTTATTTCTCAGACACAACTACCTTGCCCTTCTTTGCCATTGCTCCCAAAGACTCCTTCTGTGGATTTTTCATAAAAATGGAGAAAAAAAACAGCTATCGGATATATGTATATAAGCATGAGCGTAAGATGGTATACTACAGATAACTTGAAAAGGTGATAAGAAAGGAGTTTTATTTGAATGCAAATGAGAAGATATCGTATCACGTTGAATGGCTTTTCACACATAAATGCCCTTAACCTTTACTAAATGCCCACTAATGGTTCATTATCTCTTAGCTTTATTGCTCATTAATGTCTGTATCATAAGTCAGGAAGAAAGCTTCTAGGGTGGCGAGCCTTTAAGTTGCGAAAACGCTGATTTTGAGATTTGCGAAGCAATATCGCAGATCGCATTATCACATTATGTTTGTATGCTTTCCTTTTTGTTTTTGCGAGATGCGAGATGCAGGTCGCTTATTATTATTTCCAAAACATAGCTCATTTGTCAGGTTTTCTTGTGTAAAGCCCCTTTTATTAAGTAGTGAACCTAAATACTTTTTTGTGACATATCTCAAGAGTGGTTCCAGGTCTCAATCACATTTCGCAATCTCGACGGATGGTAAGTTTGTAGTGTTCTTTTAAATGTCCGAAATGCGATGCGATAAGGAAAATGTTGTCATTGCAATTTCGCATCTCGCACGTTTTAAGGTAAATCATTAAGGTGTGCCTTCTAAAAATAACGATATGTGATGCGGGCGTTAGTTTTGATAAGAAATTCCTTAGGACTTAGTTTATATAAGAAACGTACTAGTTTCGAAGTGTTTTAGCGCGAAGTCCTCTTTTGATCACTTTTCGCTAGATTTCGTGGATTAGCAACACTTTCAATCATGCTTGATCATGCGATATGCGGGAAAGGCAAACATTTACTAGTTTTTGAAAAGGTGTTTGATTGATATCTTGTTTTATTCCAAAATTTAATAAGAAAAATGCCTAAATGCTAAACTTATTTTTGGCATGATTTTTTAAAGGGTCCCCATGTATTAATGTAATATTGACAACTACTATTAACAAATGGGGGGTTGTTGAATAGCACAATAAGTGGATGGCCTCTGGAAGCCCTGGATAGTTTTGGATTGATGTGTTCTATGAGATCCCAGATTCATGCTTGGAATATGGCACACGGGTGAATGGCTGAAGAGGGATTTGGCGCAGCCATTCTATGGTCAGGTGGAATGTGGAAGTCCCATCCCGGGTTTGGATTTTGCATCATCAATATGAGGTTATTTTTCCTTGTATTTCTATGAGCATTATATTGGTTTATATGTGGATCATATGGTTGTGATTCCATTGGTATTTTTGTTGCTATTATGTTGGTTATGTATGTGTTTTATTATAGTAGCTACGTATGGCTCTCATCGTGTTTTTACTTATAAATGAATTAACAATGTATCTATGACCCAGTAGATGAAATGGCAGTTAATGTGTTGAGGAATTAATGCTTCTTAGCGATTCTCAGCTAAGTATGAGACCCCTACGCTCAAATATGTTATTTACACCTATAGATTACATATTCATGATATTTTTGATGAAATGCCTTTCATGGCTAGTTGGGCTCTAGTAAATTTCTTATTCAAGTAATTGCATTTGTACTATCAGTTCCTTGTTATCTTACTGTTCTGAAGGTGTCATTCAATTCTGGGCAATGACCTAGGCTTTGGGCCTGAAAAAGTGGCTCAAATCCCGAGGATGTTGGCACATCACTGACCAAAATAGTCCCTAGACGCTAACATGCCTATAGCATGGGAGTGTCCAGAACCTCTTAGAAGTTGGCAGGCCTATAGCATGGGAGCGTCCAGAGCCTCCTGGACGTTGGCAGGCCTATAGCATGGGAGCGTCTAAAGCCTCCTGGACGTTGGCGGCCTATAGCATGGGAGCATCAGGGGTTAAATGGTCCAAAATGTCAGTGGCACCCAGGGGCTGGTTGGCAGAAAGGTTGGGTTGGTTCCTGAGGGTCCTAATGTTGATGTTGAATGTCTGCATGGTGTGTTTCCATCTGTTTCCCTTCCTTAATGTGACTTAGAAGGTCAAATCATATCATAGTGGCCTCTCGTCGCATGTTTACCCCGGCCAGTCGATTGCTTGGGTAGATGTGGGAAGAGAGTGTTACATGTTTGACAAGGAGATGACCATCGTAGTACTAAATGCACTACTAGAGGATTGGCGTAACTTTGCTTCAATCATTTATGGGAAGAAAGAAACTACTCTATTCCAAGATCTATGGTCACTATGCAAGATTGAGGAAACCAAGCTGAAGGAAAAAACTGATGTAGGATCAAATGAAAAAAATCAAGCATCTGTTGTTGTGGCAAAGAGAAAAGGAAAGTTTGGGATATTTTGTCCTCAAAAAATAAGAAGAACATGGCTAAGATTCAATGTTATGGATGTCAAAAATATGGGCATTACAAGAGAGATTGTCCTAATCTCAAGAAGGACAATAACAAAAGAGGTAGAGAATAAGCCAATATCACCGAATAAGTAGAGGAAGCTGAAAAGAAGACGTCCAAGAAAGAGGAAGTAAAAGATCTTCACTATAATTGAGATAGTATTCTTTACCTAGTTCCTTCCAAGTTTATCTTTTTCAAGTTTTTTGTTGTAATATATGGCCATCATGAGTCACTAAGGAGCATGACAGATGCATCATGGCACCATAGAAGCATTGAAAGCAAGAGCTCGTAAAATCATCTTAGAGAAGCATGAAAGATAGAAGTATGTGGAGATCACCTAAGGAAGGATATAGTTCTTAGTAACCTCATTAGAAGCATAAATGGTAATTAAGAGAAAAAGGAAAAAGTCATCTAGTAAAAATCACATCATACATCAATCAAAAGGAAAACATTTGTTGAATGAGGATACTCAAGATCCTCTGTTGGAATCTTCATTGGAAGGTTCACCAACTAAAAGGAAGCAAGTGTTTCATCAAGAATTCCAAGTTGTGGGAATTCATGGAATGGTGGAATGATGTCAAAAGAAGCGAAGCAAATCAAGGAATTGAATGTCTTTCAATCAAGGAAGTTGTTAAAGGGAGTCTAGATGACCTAAATGAAAAATGAGGTGTGTATGCTTTTATTTGATAAAATAGAGTCATGTCATATGGTTGCAGGTAACATGAATGAATGTTCTACCTCGGGAAAATGATTAAAAGGAAAGATCTCTTCCTTTGAAAGGATGCAGGAGGCATTGGTCACACATTGACTAGATAAAATCAACATAATATGTCCTCATATGAAATATGAGATGGTTGACGAAAATTGGAGGAACTATGGCTAGAAGTTCTTAGAAAAGAAATGTGTGAATAAATAAAGGAAGAGATCAAGAAATATGCAACTATGGAATAGGCGATCAACATCCAAGGAATGAAATATTTGACTATGATATCTCCATGAAAGATATGAAGACCGTAACGAAGTCTGAAAAAGAAAGAGACCATTGAGAGTATATATCTTTTGGAGATCTGTCAATATATATGTTGGATGTTGATGTAAAGTGAAAGATGTCATGATGAGATACCATCACAAAGGTAATTTTGATTTAATTCTTAATTTTGAATGATATCTGGATCAGCTTATATAAGGCTACTAAGGGAAGAACTGTGGAAGTCTTCTACAACTGAAAATCATGTGGCAGGATGAAAGGTCCTTAAGAAAACATGATATGAAGAAGGTAACATGGCATAAAGGAAGGCCAAATATGGACTAATGGATCACTTTCCAATGGAAGAAATGATGACATGACTCATGGATGAAAGTGATGGATGGTTTGTGCCCTACGAAGAAGTCCCAAAAGATGTAGACTCTATGACAAAGAAGAAATTCATGACATCAAAGGAAGGAGTTCTACAAGTAGTTGGTTGTCCCATGATCTCCACCTGAAGAGCTGTTGAAAGCAAGTCCCTGATCAAGAGGGATCTTGGTCAAGTCCCTAGTTAAGAGGGAGCTTGGGTACATTCTTGTTTATATGAATGGGTACATTCCTTCAATGGAATGGTTATGTCCTCCCTAAATTTTAGAGGGAGAAATAGACACATAATTCTTGTCTTCACTTGGGAAGATAGAATGGAGGATTGCATAAAAAATTGTCATCTGATACTATTTGAGGATGAGTTAGGGCATCCAAGACAAGAGTAGTCATAGAGGACTGATATTCTTTGAGGACTGGGAATCCAAGATAAGAATAGTCTTGATGGAACACACACTGAGATCCCGGGAAGGGTATGTTCCAAGAGAGACAATTTTGAGGGTGTTTATACATCATTGGTCTTGCCAGTATTGAGATCTAATCTTGTGGAGAGAGAGAGTTGTTATTCAAGGCCTTTCTACGTCACAATGTTGGTTTATATGATGCTATACAAATGGGTTACCAATCTAACTCTTCTTATGACAATTATTCATATTGAGAATTTTCAGGTACCTTGAGTGGATTATGAATACCTCCCTAGTTAAGAGGGAGTGTTGAAAAGTGTAACTAGGTCCAGTCTTCATAATGATATGTGTAATTGTGATTTTAAGTAATTGATGTAAAGAAGAAAATAAAATTATTTTTGTAATACTTGAATCATGGATTTCATGATCAAGGAATTTTATTTTATAATTAAGGTTCCCATTGTGAGCCATTAGGGTTGGTCATCATGTCAGTAATTCTATTGAGTCAATATTAAAGTATGAAGACCCATTTGGGCATATTATACATTGTAAAAAGCAAATTTAATTGTGTCACAAACCCTCCAAGACCTTATCACAAGATCTCCATCGTGTCAGCCTTCAAAAGAAATGAATATGTTTCTAGAATGACAAGTTGGCCTACCCCATGGCACAAGTCGACCTATTTCAAGGATTAAGATCTCTACAGATAGGGCAGCTCGACCTTCATTTGAGAACACAATTTGGACAAGCAATAAAGTGAGGAATATAAGTGCAAAAATATCAAGAAAGGTCCTATCACCAAGTGAAGAAAGAAGGAACACCACCGAGTTCATTTTCTGATTTATCTGTAGGCTAACACCTTCACATATGCGAGAATATAGTATTGTCTTTTGTAGAAAGGATTGAGACATCACAATCATATTGACAGGGCATATTTAGGAAGAAATCAAGTGGATTCTCAAGCTTAGTTGAGGAAGAAGAGTCTCCATCGCAAGTGAAGAAAACTGAGGAACAAATTCTCTCTCAATTACTGAAACTAGGGTTTCTAAATAAGGGTCTAAAGTTGCAGATCTGATCCAATGGACTGAAATTTGAAGGATAACCAAGCTAGTTAGAGAAGGAAGAAGTTTGACTATCATTGACTGAAGGGAGAAGAAGTTGAATCAAGAAGGCTTATGACTTGGTCTTGGAAAGGTTGTTGTGTCAAAGGTCTTTCTCATGGTCTTGGTATTCGTCAATTGAAGTCTCTATAAGAAGAAGAATTTGTTTGGGTTTTCCTCTCAGGTTGGAGAGGTTTTGGCCCTGGATGATCACCTACATTATGTGTCTCTTATATCCTTATTGTTTATTCTTTGCTAGTTATTTAATGAATAAAAAATTATAACAATCGAAGTAAAGAGAAGATCCTAATCTAAAGAAGTAAAAATAATTCACAAGCAATTATCATTACAAGAGAAATATTCTAATCCTAATGCCCTAGATTTCTCAACAAGTATGTCTAAGAAGATCTCATGCATCAAGAAGTAAAAACCTTCCAGTCTTACCACACACTCCTAAAATAGGAAAAGGAGCATTGGAGGTTAAATTCAAGAACTGTATGGTTAATATTTGGGGACAAGAACACTAAATTCTTCCATAATCAAGCCAAAAATAGAGAGCAAAAAAACAACATATCAGAAATCCAACACTAGGGGCAAAAAATTATTGACTTCCAATTAATTCAAGAGGTTGTCATTTCTCACTTCAACAATTTGTATCAGTCACTTGATCAATTTTCTGAGGAGGATTTCTTCATGTTGGAACATTTTCCTAAGTTAGTTACGAATGAGATGAATGCTCTTCTCATAGTTCCTCCCTCTGTAGAAGAAATTAATCAAGTTGTCTTTTCCTTTCGCCCGGATAAAGCCCTGGGTCCAAATGGCTCCCCTACCCTTTTTTATCAACATTTCTGGGATACAATTCATAGGCACTTGATCAAAATGACATGATATTTGCTAAAGTAACTTTGTATGGTGGGAGGAATAAATTATTCCTTTTTAGCCCTCATCCCTAAAGAGATAAACCCTTCTTCCTTGGAAGGGTTTAAGCCAATTTTGCTTTGTAATGTCTCTTACAAGATCATTTTTAAGATATTGGCAATGTGACTGAAGAAAAATCTTCCATTCATCATCACTGAGAATCAAGGAGGCTTTGTCCCAGGGAGACAAATCTTTGACAATGTAATCATGATGCACGAAGCAGTCGATTATTGTTGGCAAAGATGTAACCATGGCATGGTTATAAATATATGCATGCTAAACACGTTTGATAGAGTCTGACACAATTTTCTTTTCAAAGTTTTGAAAAAGATGGGCTTTCATGATCGATTTATTCAATTGGTGGCTCTTTGTATTGGTTCTCCTTGGATCACCCCCTTATCAATTATAGAGGAACTCGTTTCTTCAAGGCCTACAAGGGGCTAAGACCACATTTTCCCTTCTCACCATTCATGTATATTATAATGGCTGACTCTCTAAGTGGGAGAATGGAGTATAAATGAAGCATTGATCGATTACCAGGGATATGATTCTCTATTGGTACCAAAAGCATCAATAATGGGCAATTTGTTGATGACATGATTCTCTTGGATGGAGCTTCTGTAGTGATTGCTAAACTATACAAAAAGGTCATGGAAAAATTTCTTGCAACTTCTGGAGGACTGATAAATGAGGCCAAAACACAAATCTTCTCATGCAACATCAATACAATTCAACAAAAGAAAATTGCAGAGGAGCTTGGTTTCAAAGTGGTTGTGGATTGGACAAAATTCAAATAGTTGGGAATTCCAATATGCTTAAAGAAGCCTTCCTCAAGATCAGGGCATAAGATTATAAACAAGATCAAAAATAAAATGGAGAATTGGGGATCTCGTTGGCTTAATCTGGCTGGCAGAACAATCCTAACTAAAGCAGGCTTGTCTACCATTCCTTTGTTTCAATTCTCTGCTCTATTGGTGCCCAAGAATATCCTGCACCGATTGGGGGTTCATCTGCGAATTTTTTGTGTGTGAAGGGGCTAAGTCTTCCACCAAAAAGTTTCATCTTGTAAAATGGGCCACAATTCAAACCCAAAGCTTCATGGGGGTCTAGGCATCAAAGATATTGAATTAATGAATATTTCATTTGGGGAAAAATTAGATTGGAAAATGAGGACTCAACCAAAATCTTGGTGGGTACAAATCCTGAAGGAAAAATATCATCAATCCCTTGAGACAGATCATCAATCTAGACATTGTTCATCTGTCTAGAAGCTTCTCTTTCCCTTCCTTTTTTTATCAATTCTCATCTCATCTAGATCCCTGGGAATGAATAAAATATCATATTGTGGGAAGACTCTATTCTCCATCATTCCCCACTAGAGAACGTGGAAGAATTACAACCCCTAAGGGTCCATCTGTGTCTTTGAGGAATAAATAATTTGGCTCACATCTCTCAATGGAATAATGATGGTCTTTGGATGGATTGGAATTTGGGGGATCTCACCATTCATCTCAGGCCCCTTAGTGAAGTCTTAAAAAAGAGGTTGGCCGAAAGGGATCCCATTAGTCAACATCTGCATGATAGATTTGGTTGGAAATTTCATCCTATTCATTCAAGGAGGGATACATGGATCTTCTTTTCCAATCCCAGATTCCTCCCAAATCCTCTCTTTGGAACTAGCTTTAGACTCCAAATTCCCTTCCTAAAGTTAATATCTTTTGTTGGTTGCTTCTCCACAAGAAGGTTTTGACTTTGGGGAATCTTGGGAAGAAAGGAATTCATGGCCCCTTGAGATGTCCCTTCGGACTTACGCAGGAACACAACAAAATACAGATATACACATAAACATAGAGATGCAACAGAAATTAAACTTCATTTCATTAATATCAAAGCACTGAAATATGCTTACATACAGAATGGAAATAAACTAGCTTGGGCGATTGTAGCTTATCTCTGAGAAGAGATGTGGTGGCTAAATGCCTCTGAACTGTGTTACAGTGAGGCTCAAGGGCCCTTTTATTGTTTAACAGTAAGGGAAAACCCTAACCCCAAGAGATGAAACACCAAGGCTTTGTGGGCCCTGTTGGGGTTAGTTAGGCAACCAACTTCCCAAGGTTGTAACTTGGTCATATGATCTTCGTTTTGCGTGTATGACACCTTGTTGGAAATATCTCTCTGGGTAATACACAATTTTCCACAGAGGGATGGGATTTTTGCAAACCTAAAAAAAAATGTCGTTTAGGGGGTCAAAACAACTTTGAAACTTCAGGACCCAAAAAACTGCTAAAAAAAGTAAATGTTGTTATAATTAAGGAAACAGACAAACTGACTGGAGGTCTAGGTGGAATAGGAGGGTGGTCACCAATATCCACCTGGATCACCCCTTCCCCTTAGGAAGCAATGGTCCCCATTTCGTGCAGAGCCTCCACGAGGTGAGGAAATTTCTGCTGAACTTGTCCCTGGTGAACCACTTGCCCTGGTGAAGGAGTTGGACTACTTTAACAACTCGATATAGTTGGATCCTCTACTGGCGAGTGCTCTTAATATGTGTGTCCATCATCCCGTCATTTGTGGCCTGCTCAATGCAATTTGGGTTGAGCTTTGTTGGTGTCAGTTGCTCGATGACATTAGATGTGTCCAACAATGGAGGAAAGTTTCGTCACAACTAGTTCACATTAAATACTAGGTGCAGACCAAGGAACAATGGAATGTTGAGCTCGAAGGAATTGTCCCCTTTATCCTTGGTGATGGTGTATTTCCCATATCAAAGTGAACGAAGCTTGCGGTGGGGCTGAGCGAGGTGCTTCTTCTGCAAATGTAACCAAACTTTGTCACCCACCTAGAACTTATGTGGCACTTGATGCTTATCATGAAATTGCTTGTACTTAGCATTAGTTCTATCCAATATGTCATGGACATGTTAGCATATGTGTTGAATGTGCTCAATGAAGTTGTTAGCCCGACCAACTTCGGACCGAACATGAACCGAATCTGCTTGAGTAGCTGCAAATGGTATGGCCACATCAATAGGATAATGGCTAGAATCCCAAACCCACCTAAAAAGGGATGTGGCCAGTGGAGGTGTGAAGAGATCAGTTGTAGTTGTGTTGGACATAGGGGTGTAGAATTTCCTATAGATCCACAAGCTCATGCAATGTACTAAAGCACGAGACAATAATCTACTTCTACTTTCAACCAGCGGAAGCCAATAAATCGATGAAAACAATATGAACAAGAAGAAGATAAATCAATGGCACATAATAGAAGATGTATACGGGGAAAGCCACTACTCAAAACTCTGCTATTTTTATTGCATATATCATAAATATGAGTGAAGATACAAAGCTTGTTCTCACTAGAACAATTCTTCACAAGTATGCTCAACTCTCTTAGCTCACAAGCAAGCTCTTGGCAAACACACAACCAATTATGTAGCTCTCCAAGCCCCTATTTCCTTGTTTAATTCCTAGGATGAATAGCCCATATTTAAAGGGAATTCATGCTTCCAAAACTACACAATCCAAACATAGGTCCTTCTCTCATTGCATGCATGATATCTACAACTCAGTAAATCACACAACTGATAGTACACTATCCCTGCACTCTAGTCTCAATTAGGTATTTCTCAGAATTGACATGCATGAGTTTCTGATGAGGGAATCTTCAGTTAACTATAGTGACACTTGTGGATGCACTAGTGCACCAACTAACTGTTAACTCTCTATTAGTTCCAAAAACATTTTGGAACTAATTTAACTTAACATAGCTCAGTAAACTAAGTTAATCTAATTACAACTCACAATTAAACTCATATGGGACCCCTAAAACTTAGGGAGAACATATACATGACTTCAGAAAGACTTCCAACTCGACATTCCTAAGCTAATTAATTTAATTAAACTTAATTAAATATTTTCAAGTTGCTATGAGAATAGAATTTGATGTTAATTCTCAATTTAATTCAAGGACAGATTAAACTAGAATTTCTTGTTGCCATTTCTCAACACTCCTTCTCAACAAGAAAGGGATTATCAGCTACCCCGATCTTGTCTCAGTGAAACTCAAATTTACATCTTGACAAGCCTTTGTCAAAATGTCAGCATCTTGCTCCTCCGTGGAAATGTACTCTAACAACATAATCCACCTCAATACATAATCTTTGAGATGATGATATCAAATATCAATATGCTTGGACCTATCATGAAAAACTGGATTTTCAGAGAGTTTGATACAACTTTTATTATCACAGTAAATCATAGTTGGATCCATTTGTTGACCATCGAGATGGCCTCACATGCTGCCTGACTCGCAACTATGTATTTTGCCTCTGCCGAACTAAGTGCAACTGATCTCTGTTCCCTGCTGTACCAAGAAACTGTCGCTGACCCAATACTGAAGATCCCTCTTGATGTGCTCTTCTGGTCGGATGGATTCCCTTCCTAATCTGCATCGATGAAGCCTTGAAGCTTCACTCCCTCTATCCATCTGTACCATAATCCATACTGAGAAGTGTCCCTGAGGTGTCTCAACACATGCTTTGTCACCTTCCAATATAGATTCGTAGACCTATGTTATGAAACCAGCTCACAAAAGATAGAAAAGATAGATCAATGCCTTAGAAATAAGCCTCTTCGAGGGGTGTTATAGACATTTTTGTGCCTTACAGCATTGAGCATGAAATGTCCATCATCTAAGGGATCCAAAGTCCCTAAACATGTTGTTCCTACCCCTAGAGGAACAAGGCTAACAAACCACAGCAATTCACAGAAGTTCTCCACCTGAAACTTCTCAAAAACAAGTCAATTCAGGATCATTTCAGTGGCTACACTAGCTGTTTGCGCTGAATGTCAAAGCCAACACTGGCTACCTGCGTTGAATGTCAACTGGAACAAAGGCTACCTGCGCTGAACGAGAGTGGACAAGTGGTAGGCTCATTTCTCAAGGTGTCAAAACCCAGTAAGCTTCCAAAATGACACTTGCCTCAGGGAATTCGACTGGTGATGAGTAAGAGGTTCCAAATCTCCAAGTGGAAGCAAGAACCTCCAAGTGGACTCAAGAACTGACAGAGGGAGAGGACACTAGTCAGATCTCAAGCTGACTCATCCTCTCTCCAAACATCTATATATGGATCTCTCCTCCATGAGATCTAGAGGCTGGAATTTTGTTATTGCAAAGAATTGCTGTTGGTTTGAGACTGGAATCATTGGGTGCTTAATGCTTTGAAAGGGGTGAAGATAGGAATTCTATTTGCTGGGAAGGAGATGCTGGATTGGAGCCCTCTGGGTTGTATCTCTTCCTGAACCTTGTTATTCATCAATAAAGCTATCTTGGTTTCTCCTATATGCTGATGTATTTTGATGTATGAATGTATTAGTGTATTTGGTTTATTTCTAATCCTAAACTAGTTATGAATGTGAATATCTGTCTTTGTGTAGTGTTCTTCTCTTGTCGCAAGTAGTTGTTCTCTTGTGATCTTGCAGGAAGTAGAAATTGGATAAGCAAGAAGGCAAGTAGCTGTGAACACCCAAAGAGAAGAGAGACCGGATCGAGGGACAAACGGAAGATATGGTAAGTCTATTGATCTCTCTTCTTTCACATTTCATAAAGGAAGAAACTAGAGTAGCTGTACTCGTTTGTTGCTAAGGCACTGTCACACCTTAGGTGGATAGGATCATCCTGCATAGGCATGTTTCCCCACAACAAATTGGCGACTCCGCTGGGGAAATTTGTTTAGTCATTTTATTTATGTTTCTATCATTGTTTATTTCATAGACTTGACAGCAACAATCAAACTGCATCTTTCCCGGATGCAAAGTAGACAGTTGCTGCTTTGATCCAATTGCTGGACTTGTCTATGATCTGAACAATGGATTCACAAATGATTTGATGATCCTTGTGATAGATCTTAGTAGCCTCTCAAAGCATCCCTTTGATTACACCTTGCTTGTTGCTTTTATTTGGCCTGAAACAGTGAATTAAAGAGCAATTTGTGACCCAGAACCTGAGGGAAATGAGAGTTTCTCCTTCAGCGCAGACCCAGTGAAGGGATTCTCCATTTCAACGCAGGTCCCGTGAAGGCTACCTGCGCTGAATGTCAAAACCCCTGTGTTGAGGTTGCGCTGAACCAGTTTGTCCTTGTGCAGCTGGGGTTCTCTGCTCTGTTTTGCCTTGTTTTGATCTCTGTTTTTGCAGCCTGTAACCAGCATAGGTACCAGTCTAAAAACTCCTTTTCTCTTCTTATATTCCGCCTCCTTTTGTACAAAAAGACTGTGAGTGTTTTTATGTGTTTGTGGCATCATTTACAGTTTTCCTTTGCATGAGTGAAATAGTCATCCTGTAGCCTTTGATTCAGATCTATTGATTGTGATCTTAGAAGAGAGTTCATAGGTTGTTTGCAGATTGATTATACATTTACTCTTGCTTATTGGTTTGAATTTGTCTCTTTTAAGTGTCGAAACAAGTCTTTATTTCGAAAATCGTTAAGTGTTGTAATCTCTTCTATCTTCTCTGATTTCGAAAAAGTAAACTTGTTTGTATTTGTCATTTAAAAGCAAATTCAAAGTTGTACAAAAAGCTTTCTTTGTAGGCATCAATACTAAGAAAGCGGAAAATAAACACCTGCATTGTGCATTTGAATTTGATAGTTTGCATGTTGGATTTAGGAAAAGTGCATTAAAGTGTGCTGATTGCTCTTTGAGAAAAGATGGTGTCTTTCTTTTCCCTTAGTAGCTAGGATTTTCAAAGTTGAAAAGATATAAAGCTTGCTTATCATCTTTAGACTGCATTTAGGAATTTGTATCATACATCTCGTGGTGAACCTTGAAAGGCAAACTTTAAAAAGATCAACCTAAAATAAATTGAATGAACTTAACAACGCTTTGCAACATAACGCACAACATAGAGGTCTAGGCTAGAGACGTGTTCCGGCATCGTTAAGCCTGGTGACTGTCGATCTCGTGGATGGTGGGTGATTCCTCCTGAGGGACGATAGCGCCAGTATGGATTGTGCTCCCACGTACCGTCGCGTATATATTGGGAGACCCCTATAGGCATAAAACTTTTATCCTTAGGAAGCCGTGTCGGCCGCCCTACTGATCGCAATGCACTGAACACAACATTCAGGAAGATCGACCGCCCGTACCCTAAAAAGTATTCTGCGGTTTTGCGAAAAGTTTGGCACACCCTCTGCCTAGAACTCCAGAGCAGTTCCTTTTGGCCTTTTTCAGACTCTATAACAGAAAAAGTCCATCTGAGCATTTGTCACTTCGGGCTCATTAAAACATCGAAGGAGACTAGAGTCATCTTTAGCTTTTTCTTGACTCTTTAAAACTGAAAAAGCAAGTTGTGTCTAAAGCGTCGTTAAAATTTATTTTAAACGGAACAATCACCCCTATTCCTGCGTTGATCTTTAGGTTGAAAAAATGGAGCACACCAACCAAGGAATTCCCCTTGGTGGAAATCCTAGTCCCTTATCCTCTTGGGGAGATGTTGGTGCACCCCACATGGCCACATTGTTGCTTCCAGGACTGACAATTGGCCTGCCAGTTTGGCTCTTTTCAACCAATGTCGTTCAGAACACCACCATTCCTGAACAGTCGAGTCAACAGTTAGACCAGACCAGAGTTTCCAACCAGCCTTCTACCTCATCTAACTCTTCCTCTCCTCCTTTCTCTTCGCTTGACGGAACTGGTAAAACAAAAAACCAAGTTCCTAAGGAGAAGAAGGAAAAGAAGAAGAAAGAGAAGAAGAAGAAGGAGCCAAAGGCGACTGGGGGCAAACAAGTGTCGTCTGACAAAAATCCACACACAGCACTGACCAGGCCTAAATCGCCATGCGTCATATGCAAGGGAGACCATTTCCACAGAGATTGTCCCTGTATCCCTCGAATACTAAGGGACTGGTCTCCCCGTTTGCACAATTCGGTAGCATCAACCTCTGATAGCCATGTTGACTGCTCACCGTCGACTAGTGAAAGTGAAGTCCCTGGACAGAGAGGGAAAGCTAGATTTCCCTATAAACTGTGTGAAGGCGATCACGCCATCCACCGTTGTCCCTTCTTAGACGAGGCTAAAAGAGTTCTGGAAGATCACCTGATTTTACGAGCGCAACTTCCTCCTGGATATCAAAAACTCCTGCCAAGTCCTTCACTAGTCGAGAACCCGGCTGGCCCGCTCAGGTGGTCAGCCGAAGCACCTATCATTGAAGATGAACCGTCTGGATCCATGCCTGACGAAAGTCGAAAGGTTGATACGGTAGTTGACCCGGTTTTGCCTTAAGAGGCTCTATCTTCGAATAGTACCATCACAGAGGAGAATAAAGACGACACCGTCCAAATTCTCTTCATCAACACTGACTCTGATGAACAAGGGGGCAATGCCCCCATTCCTTTATCGCAGGAAGGAAGTTCGTCGGAGCGATATCCGGCCGTTTATTCGGTCCCACCACCAAGCAACCTGGTTGTGTCCTTTGACTGGAACCAACTAGGCAGACCCCGGTTGCCAGCAAGCATACCGTTCAGAATTATCGTTCAAATATACATAATGGTGATGGCTAGCACTATCATTGATGAGGGGGCATCTGTGAGTATCCTTTCCTCTATTGCTTGGAAAGCGCTTGGTTCGCCAGCGCTTTTACCTGAAATGAGAAATCTATCAGGTTTTGATAAAGGAACCAGTCGACCTTTAGGGATCCTCCCCAATGTGCCCATAACATTGAAAGGGAAGACCGTTCAAATGAATGTGATGGTCGTTCAGGGACCCTTGGATTATAACCTACTCCTTGGACGAGACTATATATATTGCATGGGAGCTATAGTCTCCTCACTCTTTAGAGTAATGTGTTTTCCGCA
This sequence comes from Pinus tabuliformis, assembly GCA_031772625.1. Lineage (NCBI taxonomy): Eukaryota > Viridiplantae > Streptophyta > Pinopsida > Pinales > Pinaceae > Pinus > Pinus tabuliformis. The sequence goes on from CM062805.1 coordinate 792,604,591, forward strand.
TGAAGGAAGAGTGGTCAAGCTCGTGGACCAACTTTCATTTCCCGGATCACGCATCGCAAATAGTCACGTACCATCCCTAAATGGTCTATTCACGCAAGAAGTGTCTCAAACCACGGTCCGTCCTCCTGATGAGCGCGAGTAATCCAGGAGGATATGACCGGAACCCAGGGGGCATGCGTCCTGGTCTGCTTCGACAGGAAAACTTTGGGTATAGGGTAGGTTTCCGCGGGAGAATATGACTAGTCCGTACCCCGTCCATGGTTGGAAGAGGGGTTGTTCTGGAATAAGATTCTCTTGTCAAAGTTATGTGAGAGGGTGGGTCTCGTCACTCACCTTTGTTTATCTCGGTAGACATCGCCAAAGAAGTGTTTTGTTGAAAGAATAACAGAACAATCTTTGGGTAGCCTGAAAGAGGTAGGCCTCTCCCGGTAAAACAAATGTTTTATCTGCAAATTGAGGGGTAACCTTGAAATCGTACTTTATACCTGGGGGCATGCAAACCTTTTGGAGTGCAAGCAAAGAGCGGTTATTTATCTGTTTTTTGGCTTAGCCGTTTCCTAACTTGCATAAAGAAAGGATGCGGAGCAAAGATTTGTGAGATGAAGCTCCATAAAAAATAGAATCTCAATGAGACACTCTTATCTTATGACTGGGTAATCGAGCAGTTTTAGCACAAAGTTCATGCTCGTTAAAAAATAAATGCAAGATCCGAGCAGTTTTAGCGCATAGTTCATGCTCGTTAAAAAATAAACATAAGATCGAGCAAATGTTTCCACCCGCATTTAAGCTCGTTAAAAAATGAACTATCCCGGTAAATAACCACTGTGAATGTAATATCATCAGCCGTTAAAGCCTTGGTCGTGTTTGCACCGTCACCTCCACTTTTCATTTGGCCGATTGTTCACCTCCATATGATTGTTTACCCATTTTGAGGAACAGCTGCGAAGAGTGATTTCACCTAGCCATCCTTGTGACACTGCCGTGATTGGAAAATTCCAACCTGTACCTGGAATCAGCTGCTAACCCTGTTTATCACTCATTCCTCAAAAGACGAGTCTTCTTTAAGCTCTTTTCAACTGACTCGTAAAATATGAAAAGATTGCCGAGTTTTGGCCTTCCAGCTCGTTAAAGCGACCGGAAGAGCTATCCCTCCTCTAGATTTTAATCTTTTTGGACCTGAGGGATTATTGCACAAAAAGATCGAGCGCTTGTTTCGTTCGGCTCATTAAAACTATCGAAAACTCATCCCTTCTGTATTGTTTTATACTTTTTCGGACTTAAGGGATTAGATGACGAAAAAGGACTTGTGGAGTTAACTTTATGTACCTTTTCAGACTCTCTAAAAATGAAAAGGACCGAGTTATCCTTGTCGTTAGACTCGTTAAAATCATTAAATAGCGACAAACTTGTCTTTAGACGAGAACGAGTTTCACTATCGCTAGGCTCGTTAAAACATAGCGATGGGCTTGCCCGAAGGGCAGGTTATAGAACAAGCATATGTTATCCTCCTCAAGCTTGACAAAAAATAAAGAGGTACTGGTCAGCAATGACTGGGGAAAAATTGGGAGAAACTAAAGAAAACTTTGATGGTAGCAAGTCGCTCTTGAACATGACACTTTTCCTCCGTACCACAATCAGGTTGGGTTGTTTCATTCACCGGTCATATCCATGGTCTCGCCATACCATACATATTTGGGGTAATGCTACCGATCCATCGTATCAGTGTCGCCATATGTTCAAGAGAATTTGTTCAGAAAATTCAACCGTGTCCCATCCACTGCCATACATTATCCTTCATCCTTTCATGACCGCCACCGTGAATCATATGTCACAGATCGTTTTCACCTCCATTAGAATCATTAGCTTCGTTCCGTGTCACTGATGTGGGATTCATTAAGGCCCTCCTTTGACGGATCGCTTCTTGTCGACATCAGCTCATTATCCAAGAAGTTGATCTAGGAACATCCCCTTCAGTACTTTGAAGCTTGCATGCCACAATGGCAAGTTTCTCACTTCCGGCGACAGGTATACATCAATGACCTTCGACCGAAAGATTTTGCGTGGTGTTCGACGCCAAGTCCTTTATTCACACCACGTGAATTGTACTACAGTACCTTGAGGGTCATTATCATTATCGGTGATTCCTCTCGCGCTTGTTAACGGTTTACATCATTGACCGGTAATCAAGCGATGTCTTTCCATGTTCGACTTCAGAACATTTCTCACATGGATCGACTTGTACTTAGAGTGAAGATCGAACGAGTTTGAAGACCCCGGATCTAGTTTCATCCATCCGGGCTGCGATATATATTCAGGAAAGATAAAGACATTGACATGTACATCATTGCATTAGATAATCATCCTACTCAAAGGATGATAATTTCATCAAAATTATCAGTCTACCATCAGACGATTGTCTGTTCTATGTACAGGAAAATGAATTTATAAAGCTGAGCATGGGAATGCCCGCCTCAGCTAGATCATGAAAGCAGTATGAAAAATAATGTATTGTATTGTATCTTAATACAGGTCTCCTCCCAGCATTGGATGAACTTCGGATCCCCCTGATAAAGCATTTCACCCGATAAACGGCCTCATACTTTAGGGGGCAACTGTTATAGACATTTTTGTGCCTTACAACATTGAGCATGAAATTTCCATCATCTAAGGGATCTAAAGTCCCTAAACATGTTGTTCCTACCCCTAGAGGAACAAGGCTAACAAACCACAGCAATTCACAGAAGTTCTCCACCTGAAACTTCTCAAAAACAAGTCAATTCAGGATCATTTCAGTGGCTACACTAGCTGTTTGCGCTGAATGTCAAAGCCAACACTGGCTACCTGCGTTGAATGTCAACTGGAACAAAGGCTACCTGCGCTGAACGAGAGTGGACAAGTGGCAGGCTCATTTCTCAAGGTGTCAAAACCCAGTAAGCTTCCAAAATGACACTTGCCTCAGGGAATTCGACTGGTGATGAGTAAGAGGTTCCAAATCTCCAAGTGGAAGCAAGAACCTCCAAGTGGACTCAAGAACTGACAGAGGGAGAGGACACTAGTCAGATCTCAAGCTGACTCATCCTCTCTCCAAACATCTATATATGGATCTCTCCTCCATGAGATCTAGAGGCTGGAATTTTGTTATTGCAAAGAATTGCTGTTGGTTTGAGACTGGAATCATTGGGTGCTTAATGCTTTGAAAGGGGTGAAGATAGGAATTCCATTTGCTGGGAAGGAGATGCTGGATTGGAGCCCTCTGGGTTGTATCTCTTCCTGAACCTTGTTATTCATGAATAAAGCTATCTTGGTTTCTCCTATATGCTGATGTATTTTGATGTATGAATGTATTAGTGTATTTGGTTTATTTCTAATCCTAAACTAGTTATGAATGTGAATATCTGTCTTTGTGTAGTGTTCTTCTCTTGTCGCAAGTAGTTGTTCTCTTGTCGCAAGTAGTTGTTCTCTTGTGATCTTGCAGGAAGTAGAAATTGGATAAGCAAGAAGGCAAGTAGCTGTGAACACGCAAAGAGAAGAGAGACCGGATCGAGGGACAAACGGAAGATACCGGTAAGTCTATTGATCTCTCTTCTTTCACATTTCATAAAGGAAGAAACTAGAGTAGCTGTACTCGTTTGTTGCTAAGGCGCTGTCACACCTTAGGTGGATAGGATCGTCCTGCATAGGCATTTTTCCCCACAACAAGGGGGCAACCTCCTTTACATTACACAAATGAACAATTCTTAGATGATACAAATGACTAAACCTCCCTTCTATATATAAGAGTCTAAGGGGTCATAATGTAATCAAGCCGACATAACAGTAATAACATAAGGGCAAAAAAATAACAATAGTGGGTTTCTATGGGGCATACTAATAACAATATGGGGACAGTAGGGGCGCAATAATAACAATAAGGGATACAATGACAATAGTAATGGGGGAATCACTAGTATTATAGGGGCCTAACATGCCCCTCTCCTTCCAAAAATCGTTTTCCTCAAGGCTTGAGTAGTTTTGGATGCTTTTGTATAAAATTCTCATCCTCCCATGTGGATTCTTCAGTGAATAAGTTCTTCCACTTGATGAGATACTCCAAAATTGATCGATTTGGTAGCTGTCGAGATCTTGTTTCTGTGACTGCTTCTGGTTCCAATATGATTTTTCCTTCCTCGTCAAGTTCTGGCAATATTGTTTGAACTGGGAGCTTGTCACCTATAACCTTCTTTAAACATGAAACATGAAAAATTGGGTGCACTGAGGAAGTTGCAGGAAGCTCTAATTTGTATGTCATAGTACCAATCTTTTGCAACACCTTGTACGAACCATAATCCTTTGGTGATAATTTATTATCCTTCTTAGCTTGCTTAAGCGACATTTGTTTATATGGTTGCAGTCGTAGGAATACCCAGTCACCTACATCAAAACTTCTTTTGTTGCGATGTTGATCTGCTTGTTGTTTCATTCTATTCTGCGCCAACGTGAGGTTATCCTTTAAGAGTTGGAGAACTTGTTGTTGATGCTTGATGTGATGTTCCACTGCTTGAACCTTAGAATTTTCTCTTAAATATGATATGATGGATGGTGGATAATATCCACAAAGTGCCATAAAAGGGGTCATTTTTGCTGTAGTATGGAAGGAAGTGTTATACCACCATTCAGCCATAGGTAACCATTTGACCCATTGTGTTTGTTTATCAGATACAAAGCAATGAAGATATCCTTCCAAACATTTGTTTGCTATCTCAGTTTGCCCATCAGATTGAGGATGATAAGATGAGTTATGAGCTAATTGAGTATTGAGACAAGAAAATAAGTTTGTCCCAAAATTTCCAGTGAAAATGGGATCTCTATCACTTACAATAATCTTTGGGTTTCCATGTAGCTTTTGAATTGTTTCCATAAATGCAGTAGAAATTGTACTAGCTTATAAATGGATGTGATAATGCAAAAAAGTGTGCGTACTTGGTAAGTCTGTCAACTACCACCATGATGACACTCTTTCCTTCAGACTTGGTTAAACTTGTGATAAAATCCATTGAAACCTCCTCCCAACGTTGGCTTCGAATGGATAAAGGTTGTAATATACCTGGGGTCTTAATTGTTTCAAATTTATTTTGTTGGCAAACCAAACATTCCGCCACAAAATTTTGAATATACGATCTAAGGCCATCCCAAAAAAAATCGTTCTTAACCCTGTGGTAAGTTTTTAAAATCCTGAGTGCCCTCCTAAGGGAGAAGTGTGCAATTCCATAAGAATCTTTTGTTTGAGTTGGGAATTCTTACATAGGTATAAGCGATCTTTGTACCATAATGAATCATTTTTCCAGCTAAATGTATCAGATGTATTGGGATCTTGTTGTAACTTTTGAATGAGTGCCCACACTTCTTCGTCATTCTTCCATTCCTCCCTTACTTCGTTTATCCAATCTGGTTGGATAATAGAAATGGCGCACAACAATGCTTCCACATCCTCATCCTTTCTTGAGAGTGCATCTGCCACAACATTTTGCTTCCCTTTTTTGTAGATGATTTCAAATTCATAACCCAACATCTTTGTGACCCATTTTTGTTGCTCTTCAGAGGATAATCTTTGTTCTAAAAAGTATTTAAGACTATCATGATCTGTTTTTACCTTGAAGTGTCTTCCCATTAGGTAGGGTCACGATTCTTAAGTGCTTGTAGTATTTCCAACATTTCCTTCTCATAAATAGCTTTGTGTAAATACTTTCCCTTGATTGGACAACTTTCGAAAGCAATGGGTCTTTCATCTTGCATTAAAACAACACCAATTCCATTTCCTAAAGCATCACATTCCACAATAAAGGTTTTTGTGAAGTCCGACGTAGCTAAGATCGGTGCTTGGCACATTGCCTCTTTAAGATGTTCAAAGGCCTTTGTTGCTTCTGGAGTCCATGAAAATGCATCTTTCTTTAATAATGTTGTTAGAGGTGCTGCTATTCTCCCATAATTCTTCACAAACTTGCGATAATACCCTGTCAACCCGAGTAATCCTTGCAGATGCTTTATGGATGTGGGGATTTTCCATTCTTTAATGGCCTTAATTTTGCTAGGGTCTACCTTAACACCTTCATGAGATACAATATGACCCAGATATTCCACCTCTTATACTCCAAAGAAACCTTTGGAGCTTTTTGCATATAATTGTTTCTCCTTCAATAGTTTGAGCACCCTGTCAAGATGTTCAACATGATCCTTCCAAGACTTGTTGTAGGAAGGGTTTGAAAATGGAATTCATCAAACCTTGAAATGTAGAAGGTGCATTGGTAAGGCCAAAAGGCATGACCAAAAATCCAGAATGACCCTCATGAGTTCTAAATGTTGTTTTCGGAATGTCTTCAGACTTCATTTTGATTTGATGATATCCTGAACGAAGATCCAACTTGGTGAAGTAAATTGATCCATGCAATTCATCCAATAATTCATCAATGACAGGAATGGGAAATTTATCTTTAATAGTGAGCTTGTTGAGCTCCCTATAATCCGGACACATGAGCCATGATCCATCCTTCTTGTGCACCAATACCACTAGAGCAGAGAAAGAACTTTGACTAGGTTGAATTATACCAGCCTCTAGCATTTCTGCAACCATACGTTCACTTTCACTCTTTTGGGCATAGGGATATCTGTATGGCCTGATGTTTGGAGGAACACTTTCTGGAATCAAATGAATAGCATGATCATGATCACAAATAGGTGGGAGACCTTTGGGAGTCTCAAATACCTTGGAATTATTGTCCAAGAATTTTTGGAGATCTGAAGAAATAGATGATTTTGATGTGGGAACCTCTAGCGAACATAATTGTGCAATTACACCTCATTGTTCCTTCTTTATAAGCTTTGTCATACTGTTAGAGCTAATTATCTTTACAAGTTTCCCTACAATACCCCTTAATTCAACTTACTTTCCTTCCGCACAAAATTTCATGAAAATTAAAAACTATTATACCCAAGGATTGTAGCCATTGGACTCCTAGTACAACATCAGCACCATCCATTGGAATGGAAAGCATTGGGCTATTCAATACATATTCTCCCATGGATAGCTTGATATTATGGCACTTTCCAGAGCAATTTATGGTTCCTCCACTTGCAACCATCACTTGACACTCTGGTGCTGGATATAGGAAGAAATTCAATTCCTTTGTTATCTTACAATGAATAAAATTATGGGTACTTCCCTAATCAATCAACACTATTACCTTTTTCTTCTTGGTATGTCCTTCTATCTTGATAGTTTGAGGAGTGGTAATTCCAGCCAATGCATTACAAGATATGGTCGGATTCATTTCTTCTCTATCTAGGGTTTGTTCCTGGAGTATATCCTCTTCTTTTGACATTTCTTGTTCCTTTTCTTCCTCCTCTTCACAATATATATAGAATAATTTATTCTTAGCACACTTATGACCTTTAGTGTATTTTCTATCACAACTGTAACAAAGCCCTTTTGCTCTTTTTTCTTCCAATTGTTGTGGTGTCAACCTTGTAGGTTGTGGAAGGCTAGGGGCAACAACACTTCCATCTTTATAGTTGTGATTGGTAGGCTTCCTAGTTGTCATAATTTTGCTTTCCATTTTTCTTACTAACCTGAATGCCTTATCCAATGAATCAGGTTCCGAAAGGCAAACCTCATGTTGGATATTATCCTTTAAAGTCCCTATGAACACATCAATCCTATGCTCCTCTGGAATATCTTGTACCCTTATGTTCAAGTTTTGGAAGTCCTCAATGTGCTCCATCATTGAACCCTTTTGTTTGAGATTTATCAATTGGCTAAAAAAGTGTTGCTTTTTGTATCATCATAATGTGCTATCATTTCTTCCGTAAAAATTGTCCAAGTGACAATTTGTTTATGAGAGCAAAGCCATCGATACCTTACAAATTGATTTGGTTCCAAATATAAAGTTGCAATACGTACCTTTTGTGTGTTTTGCACATTATGGAGATCGAAAAATTGCTCCATTTGTAGTATCCATGTTCTGGGATCCTTGCCATCAAACTTCCTCATATCGACTTTTGGAACATGGTGGGTCTTCAATCCAACGTTAAATTCTATGAAATCATTATTAACATTTCTTTTGTTCTCATCATGAGTTTCCTTTACTACCCTTTCACCATTAGTGACCATTTCTTGTAGCAACTTATTCAAATTTATCTTTAATTCTTCCATCTTATCCCCCATGCCATTCATCTTAGCTTCCATGCCATCCATCTTAGCTTCCACACCATCCATATTAACTTGCATGCCATTCATATTAGCTTCCACGCCATTCATCTTGGCTTCATTTACCTTTTAGTGAGAGTGAAATTTGTTGTACTTGGTCTTGTAATTTTGATATATCATGTCACATTTCTTCCTCTTCTTCATGAGTCATGCTAGAGATTTCAGGCTGCTTACCAGTTGTTTCCATTTTCTTTCTTTGGGGAATTAATTAATGCTAATAATTCTTCACTATTCCCTTTGAATTCCTTCAAACTAATTTTTTCAAACCAATCTTATGCAAAATTTAAAAAAAACTACACACCTTTTTTTCACTTTGTAAGAGCTCAATATTGAATCTGTTGTATCTTTGAAACTGCGGACCTCAAATATATGAAATCTCATCCTACTGTAGCCCTTTGAGTCCTCTTTCTAACCCCGCAAGTCTGATGAAGATTGGATTCTCCAAGGAAGAGTTATGCCAAATCTCCCACGGTGACCTAATTATAGACTAGTTCAATAAAGCGAACTTGTACGACATTCCACGCGTCACTCTTTCGACCTTAGTACCTGAAACTGATAAACAAAAAACTACAGGTCGTCCTCTTTCTGAAACTTCTTATGAAATTTCAATATGATGCTCAAAACAGATGTTATGACGATTTTCCCCAGGTCACCTCTTTGGAATGTAATTCAGGAGTCTGCAAAAACTCTAACTTCCTCAGATCATATCTCTGCAAATGTAGTGAGAAAAGATCTGAAATTCGGATCCGAGGTTCAGCGAGATTTCTTCTCAAATGGGTTTTTTTTGCTTCTAAAACGTTGCAGAAAAACAGTGATAGCGAAAATGCCACGATAACCTGTTTGGAGTAGCGAAACCCTAGAATCCAAAGCTCTGATACCAGACATTATGAAACCAACTCACAAAAGATAGAAAAGATAGATCAACGCCTTAGAAATAGGCCTCTTCAAGGGGGCAACCTCCTTTACATTACACAAATGAACAATTCTTAGATGATACCAATGACCAAACCTCTCTTCTATATATAGGAGTCTAAGGGGTCACAATATAATCAAGCAGACATAACAGTAATAACATAAGGGCACAAAAATAACAATAGTGGGTTTCTATGGGGCATACTAATAACAATATGGGGATAATATGGGCATAATAATAACAATAAGGGATACAATGACAATAGTAATGGGGGAATCACTAGTATTATAGGGGCCTAACATACCATTACTTGACTAAACTGGTTAACTGCATAGCTCCAGTCATGTGTTCACCAAGTACATGAGTGAACCCACAAGCTGCCTATAAATAATATCTTCCACTACTTCCCTTGAAGTAGAATCCTCCTTCCTCCAGTTACCTACTAGAGGAGTCTCCATGGGTTTATTGCTCTCCATGCGGAATCTCCTAAGTATCTCATTGGCATACGTGCCCTGAGACACAAACAACTCCTCATCACCCTGCCATATCTCCATACCAAGAAATTAATGCATGAGCCCCATGTCCTTCATCTCAAACTCTCTTGCAAGGTCCTCCTTGCAGGATTTGATGAGTTAATCATCACTTGTCAGTATTAGATCAACAACATAAAGTACAATGATCAACAACTTACCTTCCACCACTATGTGGTACAGGTTCACATATGCTTCACTCTTCATGAAGCCCAACCCGGTGAAGTAGCTATCTATCCTGGTGTACCAAGCACGAGGTGCTTGCTTCAGCCCATACAATGCTCTCTTGAGCTGGCACACATGCGACTCATGGTCGAAGGTCTCAAAACCTTCAGGCTACTCTATGTACACCTCTTCCTCAATCATGCTAGTAAGGAAGGTTGTCTTAACATCCATCTAATGTATCTTCCAACACATCTATGTTGATAGTACCAATATATATATCATTGAAGATTACCTTGAAATAAGAGCAAATGTATCATCATAGTCAATCCCCTCTACTTGTGGAAAGCCATGGGCCACAAATCTAGCCTTATGATTCTCCACACTACCATCTACAACTTTCTTTACCTTGTAAAGCCAACAGGAGCTCACCACTAACTTGTCCTCTGGTCTTAGGACCACATCCCAAACACTGTTATGAACTATGGAGTCATACTCCTCCACCATGGCATCAACCCAAACCTGTTGTTGCACTACTTCTCTAAAGGAGGATGGATCTATCACAACAAATTCAGCCATAAGAGCCATGTATCCAGTGTACCTCTCAGGTGACCTCCTCTGCCTGCGCTAAGAAGTGGGTGCTCCCTCATTCTCCCGCGCATTATCCAATAATCTGTCAGCCTCTATGGTGCGCTTTCTTCCCTCTCTGGAAGACTCTGCCTAAGTGAATGTCTCCACTCTAGATCCTCTACATGTGGTTGCTCCACATCAATTTGAGGCTCCTCAACCTTAGGAGCTAAAAGATCCTCATTCGCATGTAGCTCAAGATCCCTCTCAAGGGAAACTCACATGGCCTTCTCCTCATTGAATCTGACATCCCTATGAACCACTGTCATCATGTTGGTTGGAAAGTACACCCGATAGTTGTGAATTGTATCAATGTACCCCACAAATATCCCCAACTCTATTGTCATCTCAAGCTTCTTCAGTGCATCTTTGGTCACATGGCAATATACTGATGACCCAAAAATATTGAAGTGACAAACATCTGGCCTCTTACTGGAATAAACCTCCTCTGGTGTCTTCATCTCAAGTATCCAATGTGGGCTATAGTTCTAAACATAAATCGTTGTGTTGCATGCCTCAACCCACTAGTGTAGTGGTAGGGCCTGATCATGCAACATCGCCCTCACTGCCCCTACTATGCTTTTTTTCTTCCTCTCGACCACCCCATTTTGCTGAGGGTTATGGGGTGTCGTCAACTCCCGTTTAATCCCTTTCATTGCACATAAGTTCTTAATCTCGTTTGGGACATACCCACCATCGTTATCACTCTATAGAGATTTAACCTTCTTGCCCGAATATTTCTCCACCAATGCTTTAAACTCACAAAAATTTGTGAAGGTTTGGTCTTTTTTCTGCATGAAAAATGTCCATCATTTACGAGAATAGTCATCAACAAATATAACATAATACCTGTGTTTGGTCATGGATGTTGTCAAGAATGGTCCACACACATCTGAATGGACTCACTCTAGAATAGCCTCTACTTGACTGTCTCTGTCGTGAAAGGAACACTTGGTGTATTTTCCCAAAGTACACCCCTTGCATGTATCAACTTTCTTGAGCATATCTTTGGGAAGACTTGTAGAGATCTACTGCAATATCTTCAAAGCCCTGTGATGCAAGTAGCCCAATCGCCTGTGTCACAACTTGCCAACGTTTCGCCTCTGCACCCTTTCTGCTTTTGTGCTCAAAGCAACACACTCCTCTACCTCCAGCTTATAGAGATTCTTCACCTGAATCCCTATTTTCTTTACTTGACCCGTGGCTATGTGTCGAAGGAACACCTTTCCTTTCGATAAGATCACATGATAGCCTCTATCCTCAAGCATGGAAACAGATACCAAGTTCTTCTTCAGCCCGAGCACATACATAAAATTCTTCAAGGTGAGTGGAGCCCCATGCTCCCTCTGAAAAGAAATCGTGCCCAATCTAGAAACAATATACTTCCCGTTGTCACCCATCTTGATACGCATCTGGAGATGTTTCTCCTCCAGGTCACTGAATAACTCTTTGTCGCCATTCATGTGGAATGAAGTTCCATTATCTAGGTACCATACACTTCCCATCATTGATGACACCATGCATGCAATGAGGGAAAAGTCCAATTCGAATTGAGAGTCCAAAGCCTCACCCGCCACTCCTCCTGAGGACTTCTTCTTGGACTTCTTGAGTGGACAATTTGTAGCAAAATGGCCCAACTCGTGACAATGAAAGCACTTAATTTTCATCATGTCTTTCTTCTTAGCTCCATGATAAGAATCTGATTTGTAATGGGAAGCTTTCCATTTCCCCTTCTTCTCCTTAATCGCTAATGCACAGTTGTCTTCATCGTCAGTTTATGATGAAGAGCCATCCCCGATGTTCTTCCTGATCTCCTCCGTCATCAAATCTTACCACACTCGTTCCCAATCCGGCAGCTTCTCCCGACCATTAACAGGGTCTTGATAACTATGCCAACTCTTTGGGAGTCCTAGAAGAGCAAGACTCACCATATCATCCTTGGAAACCGTGATTCCAACACTTCCAAGTTCATCACGACACTGAGTGAACTTGGTCAAGTATTTTGGAATCATCTCGCCTTTCTCCATTTTGATTTTTCGAAGTTTGTCCTTTAGTGCCAATTTCCTTTGGTCACTGTTATTCTGATACAAGTCTGTCAATGTTTTCCACATATCATACAGAGTTTCCTTGCCATGGAGACTCGAGACAATGTGGTCTCGAACTCCCTCAAGGATTATCCACCTCGCCTTCGCCACACACTTCTTCCATTCAGCCAAATTCTGTGCATCCGATGCTGCTGGCTTAGGAATTTCTTGATCAACAAATTCCTTCAAGACATTATCCTCTAGCACAACCTCCATTCTATCCCTCCAGGCTATAAAATATGAGCTGCCTTCCAAGGCATACTCAAGCCACAAACCGTAGAACGCCATCTGCCGATCCTGAAGTATGTCTTGCAAATTCAAATTTCACCTATAACCCAAAACTCAAAACTTCGAAATCTCCTCTAGTATACTATTCTCAGCTCCAATATCATGTATAATTTCATGTAGATTCACAAGCTCATGTAATGTACTAAAGTGCAGGACAATAATCTACTTCTACTTTCAACCAGCGGAAGCCAATAGATTAATGAAAACAATATGCTCAAGAAGAAGATAAATCAATGACAGATAACACAAGATGTATCTAGGGAAAGCCACTGCTCAAATCCCCACTATCTGTATTGCATATATCAGAAATATGAGTGAAGATACAAAGCTTTTTCTCACTAGAACAATTCCACACAAGTATGCTCAACTCTCTCAACTCAGAAGCAAGCTCTTGGCCAACACTTAGCCAATTCTGCAGCTCTCCAAGCCCCTATTTACTTGCGTAATTCCTAGATGAATAACCCATATTTAAAGGGAATTCATGCTTGCAAAACTGCACAATCCAAACATAGGTTCTTCTCTGATTGCATGCATGATAATTACAACTCAATAAATCACACAACTGATAGTAGATTGTCCCTACACTCTAGTCTCAACTGGGTCTTTCTCAGAATCGATGTGCATGAGTTTCTGATGAGGGAACCTTCAGTTAACTACAGTGACACTTGTGGATTCACTAGTGCACCAATTGACTGTTAACTCTCTATTGTTAATTTTTATAGCTTGGGAGGTACTCCAAGCCCCAGGGGTTCAGGGGTTGGAGGACAAAGTGCCACAAGGGTAGCTTGTGGACTCAGAACCCAAGAAAGGAGTTTTTGCACCAATCATATTTTTGGGGTAGAACCATGATGAAGATATGGCATGTGATGGATGAGGATGATAGTGCTCGGAAAGACGATTCCAACGCATTGAAAATTGTCTGAATCCAAGTTGTCATTTGAGAGATATTAATTTTTAAATTTGACATATGAATTATGAATTTCTTCATGTAGGCCGACATGAGTTTATTAAACAAGTTGACATGAGAAAATCAAAAGACATGTTGGTTCAATATGATTTCATGGAGGCTCCTTTTAGTATAAAAGGAGGTCGAATGGGAGGCTATTTTCGCATCCATTTTGTAAGCAACACTCATAAAAGGAGCTTTGAAATAGAAGGCAAGTCGCAGCTAGATAAGGAAGTTGAGGAACAACGTGAAGGAGGCCAAGGGATAGCGTGGGCTATTCTATAATGTGGGCTATTCTGTGGTGGAGACCGAGTGCTATAGGAGACAACAAGTTGTTTCAAGCACTATTTGCATGATGTTTTAAGGCCATATTGTAGGGTTGTGTGGGCCGAGGAGACAAGGAGCATAACAGGGCTATCTTGTGGTTGTTTGGGTGGAGTTTAAGGGAGACGGAAGACATACAGTTTCAATTGTGCTAGGTCGCGGGCCATAACTAGTAGTTGGGTTGTTTCAAGGGCAGTGTTGAGGTGCATAAACCTAGATTGGGACATCGTATGTGTGGAGGAGCCTCTCCTTGGAGAACCACATCCATAAAAGGCTTAGTTGATGACTGTGTGAAGGGAGGAGGGGCAGCGTTGTGTGCCCTAACTAGAGTTGCAGTGACAACAAGTGCAAGCGTGGAAGATAACAATGTTTTGTGGAGGAGTGTTGGGTCAAAGTATTGACCAGAATTGGATCAGATTTGCTGGTGACTGTTGGAGCCAAGTAGAAGACATATTGTGGGGGTGCAATTATCCTCTTAGGTGCAGATCCAATAGTGGTAGATTGGGATTCATAGAGTTGGTGGAGGGAAGCATGATTGACTACCCAAAAGGAGCCCTTGACAAGCTATCTTGAAGGACAAAGAACAATTGAAGGTTGGGTGAAGGACGGTGCCAAAAGTGTAGCACTTTGATGGACGAAAGTTGCTGCTAACCTAGCAAATTGGAGCTCAGGTATTGGCCAGCCCAGAGGAGCATATTGGATCAGCCCAGGTACACCGTGCAGAAGGACATGCAATAGTGTTAGAGGGAAACCCTCCTGAAGTTGAGCAAAACGGGTGTGATGGACCGGTAGGACAAGCTACGACAAGAAGTGTTGCAGCCAAGTTTGTCATTGTATCTTGTAACCATAGACTGTTGTATTTATTAGTTTGGATTAATATAACGAAGATTGGTGATTGTACATCATTGTGCAATTTTGTTTAAAAATGTGTTCATTGTGCATTGTATGATTTACTATTTTAGATTTTCCACTGTGCAAAGTAGTTTATGGTTGAGACTCTTGGTTTGGTAGTGCCAGTGATTTAAGACTCTAACCTAGATCCAAGGTCACGGAATTTCAACATGATATCAAAGGGTATCTGAGCTACTTTGAAAGATAGTAAATCAGATTTTGCACAGGGAAGTACAGCGTGAGAGGGAGTTGGTCACATTGTGAGTGAAGGAGTCACTACAATGTTGAAGTTGCAGGTTGGTCTTTGGTATGAAGACAAATTGAAAGGGTTGTCCAACTATAATACTTGGAAAGAAAGGATCAAGTTGGTCTTGCAAGTCAACAAGATCTGGGACTTTACCGAGAAAGAGATCAAGAAGCCATCTGACCCTAAGGAGCTGAAAATATGGGAAGACTTGGATACGATAATGAAGTTGATCATCCTTGATGGTGTGATGGATCCCTTGATACCTCACGTGTTCAAGAAGAACAATGCAAACAAGATGTGGATGGCTCTTCAGAATTTATTCCAGAACATGAACGAGAACTAGGTGCTGGTATTGGAGGATAAGTTGAAACCCACCAAGATGATAAAGGGTGAAGGAACGACTTCATATCTAACAAGGATATCTCAGGTTCACAATGAGATTGGTGTCGTCGGGGTCAAAGTTTCAAATGTAGAGATGGTAAGGACTGCCTTGAAAGGGTTCACCGAGGAATGGAAACCCTTCATCAAAGGAATCATTTCCAGGGAGAAGCTGCCAGACTAGAATAGACTATGGGATGACTCCATTCAGGAATAGTTGTGAGATGAGGATCTTCATCCTTCTAAGAAGGTAGATGAGGACATGGAACTTCCAGCAAAAATGAAGGGTAAGCAGAAGAACTTGAGTAAAATCAAGTGTTTTCACAGTGGCAAGATGGGTCATTATGCGTTAAAATATTTGAATAAGAAAGGAGATGATGAAAAGAAAAAGGGGAATCAGGCATCCCTTATTGCCCATCAAGAAAATATGGAAGAAGAAGAGGATTCCCTTTCACTAATTTCTCATTTCTCAGAGAGTACTATCGAAGAGGATGGATGGTATGTGGACAGTGGTGTGACGAAGCATATGAAAGGGTCACGAGATGTTTTTGAGACTCTAGCATAATGGGACTTGAAGTCGCACATGGTCTTGGGTAACAAGAGTTAGTTGGAGATCTGAGGATCGGGTGTGGTGCCATTCAAGTTGGAGACAGGACATATGATGCGGGTCCAGGATGTACTGTTTGTACCAAGACTCAAGTATAATGTGCTCTCCGTCTCGATGATGGAGAGGAAGATTTTTGAGGTCTTGTTCCAAGATGGGAAGGCAAGACTCAATACTAGAGGCTCTAAGTCCGATGGGGTTGTGCTTGGAGTTAGGGATAATGGTCTCTACAGGTTGACAAGAAAAACTAAGGATCATATAAAGAAGCAGGGGTAGGGCCAAGTTCCATAGGAGCAGGAGCAGGTGAAATTGTAGTTGCAGGCTTCAAAGGAGTAGGTGCAGGTTCCTGAGAAGAAGATTTCTAAGAAATTCCAGGATTTAGAGGCTCAAAGGGAGTCAAGTTCGAGAGGGAGTTTGCAGACTCAGAGGGATAAACTACAACCCAAGAAGAGTGCATGGTCATTGGGGAGCAAGAGTGCTTCCACATCTGGCACGAAGGAACCATGGAAGGAATGGAAAGAGTTGCAGGAAAGGAAAAAGAAGCAGGAGGCTTCTAGCGACAACGACACTTCCGAGGAAGGCATAGTCTATGAATCTGGGATTACTGCTATTGTAAGTAATAGGAGTTGGGCAAGTGTTTCGAGCAATGATGATGAAGATGAAGTACTTCCGAGTCACAGAGGTACCTCCCTCGCTAAGAGGGAGTGTTGAATTTTGTAGCTTAGGAGGTACTCCAAGCCCCATGGGTTCAGGGGTTGGAGGCCAAAGCACCACAATGGTAGCTTATGGGCTTGGAACCCAAGAAAGGGTTTTTTGCACTAATCGTGTTTTTGGGGCATAACCATGATGACGAAATGACATGTGATGGATGAGGATGATAGTGCTCGGAAAGACGATTCTAACGCATCAAAAATCATTTGAATCTGAGTTGTTGTTTGAGAGATATTAATTTTTAAAGTTGACATATGAACTATGAATTTCTTCATGTAGGCCGACATGAGTTTATCAAACAAGTTGACGTGAGAAATTCAAAAGACATGTTAGTTCAATATGATTTCATGGAGGCTCCTTTTAATATAAAAGGAGGTCGAATGGGAGGCTATTTTCACATCCATTTTGTGAGAAACACTCATACAAACGAGCTTTGAAGTAGAAGGTAAGCCATAGCTAGATAAGGAAGCCGAAGAACGATGTGAAGGAGGCCAAGTGACAATGTGGGCTATTATGTGGTGGAGGCCGAGTGTTGTAGGAGACAACAAGCTATTCCAAGGATTGTTTGCATGTTGTTTTAAGGCCAGATTGTAGGGTTATGTGCGCCGAGGAGACAAGGAGCATAACATGGTTGTCTTGTGGCTGTTTGGGTGGAGTTTAAGGGAGACCGAAGACATACAACTGTTGTTGTGCTAGGCCGCAGGCCATAGCCAACAACTGGGTTGTTTCAAGGGAAGCGTTGAGGTGCATAAGCCTATATTGGGACAACATATGTGTGGAGGAGCCTCTCCTTGGAGAACCGCGGCCATAAAAGGCTTAGTTGTTCACTATGTGAAGGGAGGAGGGGCAACGTTGTGTGCCCTAACCAGAGCTACAACGACAACAGGTGAAAGTGTGGAAGACAACAATGTTTTGTGGAGGAGTGTTGGGTCAAAGTATTGACTAGAATTGGATTAGATTTGTTGGTGACTGTTGGAGCCAAGTAGAAGACATATTGTGGGGTGCAATTATCCTCTTAGGTGCAGATCCAACAGTGGTAGATTGTGAGTCATAGAGCTGGTGGAGGGCAGCATGGTTGACTACCCAAAAGGAGCCCTTAACAAGCTATCTTGAAGGACAAAGAGAAGTTGAAGGTTGGGTGAAGGACGGTGCCAAAAGTGTAGCACTTTGATGGACAAAAGTTACTGCTAGTCTGGTAGATTTGAGCTTGGGTATTGACCAATCCATAGGAGTAGATTGGATCAGCCCAAGTACACCATGCAGAAGGACATGCAACAGTGTTAGAGGGTAGCCCTCCTGAAGTTGAGCAGAACGGGTGCGACTGATCGACAAGACAAGATACGACAAGGAGTGTTGCAACCAAGTTTGTCATTGTATCTTGTAACCATAGACTATTGTATTTATCAATTTGGATTAATATAACAAAGATTGGTGATTGTACATCATTGTACAATTTTGTTTAAAACTGTGTTCATTGTGCATTGTATGATTTAATGTTTTAGATTTTCCGTTGTGCAAAGTAGTTCATGGTTGAGACTCTTGGTTTGGTAGTGTCAGTGATTTAAGACTCTAACCTAGATCCAAGGTCACGAAATTTCAACATCTATTAGTTCCACAAACAATTTGCAACTAATTTAACTGAACATAACTCAGTAAACTGAGTTAATCTAATTACAACTCACAATTAAACTCGTCGTGGATCCCTAAAACTTAGGGAGAACATATACATGACTTCAGAAATACTTCCAACTCGAAATTCCTCAGCTAATTATGTTAATTAAACTTAATTAACTATTTACAAGTTGCTATGAGAATAGAATTCGATTCTAATTCTCAGTTTAATTCAAGGACAAATTAAACTGGAATTTCTTGTTTCCATTTCTCAACAAGGAGAGGATTTAATCCCATGTGTGTGGATGCTTCTAATTGTACATGCGCAAAATGTGCACAATCATCATGTTGACGACCTTTATTTGGCCATTAGTTTAGGGGTGGAAGGTCGTGGATTTAGTGAGCTTGGTATCCAACATCGACCAAAGGCTTGACCAATATGTACTCAGGAATCTGTTGTCCCGGTATGAGATAATGGATTGTGGGATCCCAAAATGTACCCACACTTGTTCAAAGAAGAGCTTAGCACTAGCTTATGTTGTGATACTCTTGTTGTAGACCGTCATAATGGCCATCTTAGATAATCTGTCGATGACCACGAACACGCAGTTGTTTCCATGCTTAGTAGAAGGAAGGCCCGACATGTAATCCATGGAGATGGATTCCCAAGGCTAACTATGAGTATATATGCCTTGTTTTTTATTGTTGGTTTGGCAATGGCATAGGAAATGCAAGATCTAATGTACTTCCTAACATCTAGTCGAAGGTTCGGCCAACAAAAATACTTTTGTAGCACTGCCACTGTTTTCTCTACCCTAAAGTGTCCAAGGACCCGACTGTAGTGTGCTTCCCAAATCATCTTGGCACACTCACTTGTAGGAACATAGAGGTGTCCCATGTGGCATAACAATGCACCATGGAGGTGAAAATTTATAACTTTCTTGCCTTCCAAGAGCCTCTGGTAGGTGTTGCCGAATTTTGGATCTCTCTTGTAAATATGTGTCCACCCCAAAGTCTCGTGTCCACAAGAGTCGAGCATAGTGGTCAGCGCCATAACCCGTGGTCTGTTGAGACAATCTGCAACATTATTGGTGCTTCCAATTTTATACTTGTTGTTCAAATAGAACTATTGCAGATATGCGGACCATTTCTGATGGCAATCGTTCTGCAACTTCCCTTGTGTTTGTCTGAACTGCAGGGGTCAATGATCTGTGTGGATGACTGTTTGCTTCCCCACAATTTAATGCTTCCATCGTCGGCATACCTACACAATAGAATAAATCTCTTTGTCATAAGTGGGATACTTCCAGGCTGTATCTGAAAGTGTCTGACTATGATATGCCATCATATGCCCCTGCTAGGTAAGAACTGCACCAATAACATAGTCAAAGGTGTTGAAGAATCAAGGGCTAGTATGTATATTAGGATTCTTCTTGACTTGATAACAATTTGTGAAGCAATTTTACAATTATCATAGCTTGATATTCTTCTTATTATTAGTGTGTGTGTTTCATCAAACTGCTACCAAAAACATACAGACAAGAACACAGATGTTGGCTCTCTGCCAGGGCCAGAACCTCTCTCTCTTAGAGAGGTAAACCCTTTGGTAAGTTTCTCTTATTGAAGCTTCTTATTGATCAATTCCAAACCCTAAACCCTTGACTAAGATGTCCTCCAAGCACAAGTCAAGTCCTTTCTCTATTCTGCACTTTGTTCTTGGCACACAGATTTCCTCCTTCCGACACTTTTCTCTCCAGCACTTCATCCTCCTTCTCTGCTGCTTGTCTAGAGATAGGCCTTATTTGAGTGAGCCTTCTAGAAGAGATGTTCTTCTTGTATCCTTTACTCAAGTAGACTTCTTCTTTTGTTTACCAAACGAGATCCTTCTCTAGTATGACTGTAATATTGTTCTGGTGCCCTAGTTTTTACACGTGTCATAGGTACCCTAGAGAATTAGAGTCCTTTCACCTTTGATAGAGAGAGATGCTTCTTCACTTGACTTGAGAGGCCTTGTAGGCCTAATTTCTAACACAAACAATGATGATTCTTGGACTGTTATCTAGCTATTGTTATACCCGCATATTTACCCTCTTTTTACTCGCACGTGTGACTGTTTCTAGCCCTAGAAACAGTCCTATACCTTCATTTTTCTTCCTCCTTTCTTTTTTGCACTTTTGAGACCATTAAACTTGTTTTCCCTTCACTTCTTCTTGGCTTATTCCTTCACTAATTTCATAGATGCTTGATGGACGTTGAGAGGGAGTGGAAAAAATCTATATATAGAGGATTGTCCCTCCTTTAGGCCAACTTGAGGGCGACTTGTTGTCTTTAGGCCTATTTGACTTATTTCTTCATTATTTCGCTGCTTGAAGGCTTTCGTTGCAAGGAGATGACTTTGACTTTGCTTGGAGGTATTCCTTTTACCTTTATACCATTTTATACATAGTGTAACATGCCCTCAAAGGGTATTACATAAATACATTAACTCTTTCACTTCCTAGAAGCACTTATACATGTGCTTGGCCTACTTCAATGAACAAAAACTCATTGACAAATATCATAAAAATAATTTCTCTTTTCTTGAATGAATACAAATATCAGAGATACATTTATGAATACCGAACCTAGTTACACTTTCTTCAACAAAAGGTGTCTGTCTCAATTTCAAATGGTTGTTGCAGGTTTGGTAATGTGAGCATTGGTGCAGGGCATAGATGAAGCTTCAACTTGACAAATGCCTTCTGTCAGGATTCAAGCCAAAATAAATTTTCTTTCACTTCGCCTTTGGTGAATTGACTCAAACGCCAAGTGATATGAGAGAATCCCAACACGAACCTGTGATAGAAATTGGAAAGACCTAGAAAGTTGTGCAACTCTGTTAGAGTGGTTAGGGCTAGCCAATCTCGAAAAACTTGATTCTTGGTTGGGTTCACATGCACACCCTACTCATTAATGATGCACCCTAGATATTAAATGTGGGTCATACAAAAAGTGCATTTCTCCACATTGGCACATAATTTGTGCTATTGCAGGGTTTGGAGGACCTGTCGGATATGACGTATGTGCTCTTCCCAACTCCGGTTGAATATCAAGGTGTCATCTAGGTACATTACCATGAACGAGTTGATAAAGGGCTACAAGATGTCATCCATCAACCGCATGAAGGTTGCGAGGGCATTCGTCAACCCGAAAGGCATGACCATCCATTCGAAAAGGCCCTCCTTAGATTTGAAGCCAACCTTCTACACATCGAAGGGTTCAATTGGTACCTGGTGGTACCCAAACTTCAAGTCAATCTTGCTTAAATATTTGCCCCCCTTGAGATGGTCCAGAAGGTCATCAATCTGTGGAATTGAATATCTATTCCAGAAAATGATCTTATTGAGTGCTCGATATTCAATATAGAGTCTCCAGGTGCCATCTTTTTTCTATACAACACGATTGGGCTTCCAAAGGTTGATGAACTTGGCTTGATGCGCCCTTTTTGCTACAACTTTTGAATATGTCTCTTAATTTCATCATTCTCCAGAACATAACATCGATAGATCAATCTGTTGGGTAGCGGTGCGCTCTGGGTTAGATTGATGGAGTGTTTGACCTGATAGTGTAGGGGTACCCCTGTGGGTGAGGTGAAGATGTCCCTGTACTCTTCCATGACCTTGTCCATCTGTTGTTGTCGTGTGGAGGTTGTGGATGTGGCCACAATATTCTTCTTTCCCTGAGGATGAATCATAAGGAAGACAAATTTCTCGATATGGGAAGTGATCTTATTGCATTGCTTCAGAGAGATCAAAGAGATGGCAGTAGGTGGTGCTACATCTGGTATCCTGTATAGCTTATTGTCCAAATAAATAATGACAGTGCGATGCCTAGACTCATACACAACAAGACGCTTCCACAAGTATGATTGGCCTGATAATACCTCACAAACTTCAATAGGAGCAACATCACACTGTACCTCATCTGTGAAGGGCTTGATGTTGTAGGGAAGGTGGCACTATTGGCCAACGTGGAG
Source organism: Pinus tabuliformis (assembly GCA_031772625.1). Classification (NCBI taxonomy): domain Eukaryota; kingdom Viridiplantae; phylum Streptophyta; class Pinopsida; order Pinales; family Pinaceae; genus Pinus; species Pinus tabuliformis. The sequence continues at coordinate 792,627,161 of CM062805.1, forward strand.
ATATCGCCCTTGGTGAAGCCACCCAATGGTGTATAATTGTGGGTGTGGTGTGGTTGACAGGCCCAACTTCTTCATGACCTCTGTTGAAATGCATTCTTTTGGCTCCTACTATTGACAATGAATTGCAACAGAGAACCCTTCACCCACATCCATGAGTAGAAGAGTCGCTCCCTCTCCTCTGGACCTTCAGGCTCAACCTTCTGGATCTTGGTGGTGGCAATTATGGCATTAGGCTCTACATCGATAATCTGCTTCCCTTTTTCATTCCCCTTGTCATTTTCTGATTACAGTCGGAACATGCATCTGATTCAGAAGCCTTCAGCTCAGCCACTAGTGACTCCTTGGCTTGACACTCACTTTTGTTGTGAGTGGGGCTCTTAAGGAACTCACACCATTTCCTTGTGTCCTTCTTTGTCTTCGTGGTGTTGTTCTTTCCTTGCGGCTTCGGAGGGTTGTCCTAGGTCACCCCGCCTTGGTTTTGTCCTTTGTTCTGCGGTTTGGGGGCGCCTTTCCCTTACTTCAGATTCACAGATCCAAAGTCTCGCTTCTTCTATTTAAATTTCTACTTGATCTTGACAACATATCTATAGGCGACGCCAAGCGAGGAGATGTCTAGGAACTCTATCTCATCTTAGATGTACTTGTGTAGACAATTGTGGTACTTGAGTACCAAATGCAGCTCAGAATCCTTGATACCTATATTTGTGCGAAGGGTATGGAAAATATTTGTGAACTTCGACACATCCTGGTCCTTTCCCTACTGCAGCATGGTCCATTTTATGTATTTATCTTCATAGCTCCTAACAAGGTAATATTGTTCCTTGATGGAATATTGAAAATAATTCCAAGTGGGTGCAGCTAAAACTAGTGAGGATTCCCTCTCGTCCTTTTGTTCACGGTAGGTTTCCCACTAGTCCTTGACATGTGGAGCGGCTTTGAGGAGTACAAAAGTAATCTTTTCCCGATTGGAGAAGTCATGAACCGAAAGATATCATTCCAACAGATTTAACCATCTATCTATGTCATCTACATCTATCTGGCCTTCAAATTTGGGAATGTCAAAGTTAAATTGTACCTTAAAAGGAGTGGCACCTCTAATGTGGATGTTGGATGAAGATGCATCGCCTATGGCTAGCTGCCGTAGGATCTGGGCAAAGTTATTGATCATCGCGTTCCTCTGTCGCTCAAGGGCTTCCTCGAGCAATATTTTGAAAGGATCTCTTGTTCGTCTTTCTTTTCTTTCGCTATGGGAGTTGTCGGGGTTTGCGAGGCTGGTCTTGCAAAGGTTCAACCAATTCAAGCCCTAACTCCTTATACCCTGACCTCGTTGGGGACATGCAAAGAAAAACAGAGAAAGAGAAAACTGCTCTCATACCACTAATCTAGACTTATGCAGGAACACAAAAAAATACATATATACACATAAACACAAAGACGCAACATAAATAAAACTTAATTTCATGAATATCAAAGAGCTTAAATATGCTTACATAGAGAATGGAAATAAACTAGCTTGGACAATGGTAGCTTATCTCTGAGAAGAGATGTGGCAGCTAAATGCCTTTGAACTGTGGTACAATGAGGCTCAAGGGCTTTTGTATTATTGAACAACAAGGGAAAACCATAAACAACTAAAACCCTAACCCCAAGAGATGAAACACCAAGAGTTTGTGGGCCCTGTTGGGGTTATTTGGGCAACCAACTTCCTGGGATCATAACTTGGCCATATGATCTCTGTTTGGCGCATATGATACCTCATTATAAAGATCTCTCTGAGTACTACAAGATTTGTTGTAGACCATAAGCTTTTGCAGACCTCAAAAAAATGTCGTTTTCGGGCTCAAAAAAACTTCGGAAATTCACGACCCAAAAAACTACTAAAAATAGTAAATGTTGCTATAATCAAGGAAATAGATGAAACTGACTAGAGGTCTAAGTGGAATAGGTTGGTAGCCACCAATATCCACTTGGATCATGTCCCCTATGTAAAAATCATTAGGAATCTATCTCCCATCTCTTTTTGGAGTGGTCTTGTGCTAAGGTGGTTTGGTCTATCACCCTTGCTCCTTTATATCATAGACGTTATTGGCCTTCTAGCCTCCAAGATTTCATTTCATCACGGAACATACATTATTTGGGCTCCCTTTATACCAAATCTTCCTTTAAAGTTGTTTGGATTTCCCTTCCCAAGTTCATATGTTTGCAAATTTGCCTCTCTTGTAATCCTGTAATCTGTAAATCTACCCTTCTTTTTGCTAAATCTCTAGCTTTAAAGGCCCTCTCTCTCTGTCTTGAACACAACCCTCTCCTTGTAGATTCCTCCCTCGATGAGCTTGAAGATCAATGGGTTGGCTCCCTTTCTTCTCAGCCTCCTCCTACCCTATCTTCTAAAATGACCCCTCCTAACTGGAAGCTTCGCTTAACTCTTGAAGAATTGGTTGATTGGAAGAATCAACAACAAAAATTGGTTCTTCAATTTGACGGGGCCTCCAAGAAAAATCCAAGGTTGGCAAGAGAGGGAGGGATATTACTCAATCTCGATGGAATAACAAAGATTAAATCTACATGGGGCATGAGAAGGAAAACCAACGGCCAAGCTGAAATGTATGGTCTCCTTCAAGGTTTATGCATTGCTAAAGACAAAGGAATCAAAGATATTATTATTCTTGGAGATTTTCTAGTTACAATTCATTATCTCATTAAGGAGGGTAATCCAAAGTAGAATTCCCTTGCCATGGTGCTTTAAAGAATCAGAGGATTGGTTTCATACTTTCGTTATAAATAATTCTACCATATTCTCATAATCAACAACATGGATGTCGATCTGCAAGCAAATAAGGCCCGCTCTCTGGAAGAGACCAAGCTAGAAATCAATGAATTCAGTTATTTCTACCTAATTCCCTAAGGCTATATGAATACTAGTATATGGTTCTCCCCTTGGTCCCTCCTTTTTTCGAATATTTGTTCCCTTGATTTTCTCTTAGGTCCCCTCCCCCTCCTTAATCCCTACCTATTCCCCTTCCCCTTCTATGTGTCACCCCTTATATTCTGCATAGACCCCTTGACGACGTAATGTATTGGTTATATGTTTGAAAATGGATCACCCTTGACGTCGAATCACACGAGAAATACTACCATGCATATGTAGCACCCTTCATCTCACATGATTTCTATTATTGTATTCATTTACCCGACCTTAGAATCACCCTCCACTTAGAATCATGATGACTCTCTTTGCAAGATGTATTGGAAAATTTAATGATTGATTAATGAGGATCGTGTGGATGGACAGTGGGATTGGTGATAAATTCAACTACCGTTCGACTCCTGCCTTATTCATGACTGAGTTCATTTCTTGGATTGATCCATTGCCTTCATGGTCCATTAATTTGGTAGTTTCTCTTTCTCTAGAATGCACTATGGTGTTCAGGCATTCATCTTTCAGGTAGCTCTGCAAAGAACTCCGCTTCAGGTTTCAATTAATTTTCCTTTGGGTAACACAATTATGGGTTCGACACTCCAACTTGTGGGAAATTTGGCAAAAGGGGATATCTAGTTCTCAAACCACTCTAACAACACCTGGGCTCCCTTCCTCAGTCATTCTCAAATTGACCTGGGATCTTTTGCCTGGAGGTAACACTTTGTTTCTAGTTTTTAATTTGGTATACTGTAATCATCAGGGCCTAGATGGAAACTCCAAGGAAGTAGGCTCCTATCTCGATGCTCTAGGTTCTAATTTAGGTTTATTAAAGTTTTTTGAGGTTCTGTTGGGCATCACTCCAACAAAATTAAGGTCTTCCTTCTTAAGGGTTATGTGGAAACCTTAAGTTCATAAGCAATGTGTCAATTCTAGGTCTTTTGGCTATCAGTCGACTTTTGTCTGTTCTAGTGGCTTGACAAGAATATTATTTGGCTAACACTGTGCAATATACGCCAGGGGTATCATCAATTTGAGTCCCAATAGGTTTGAATCTGCATTCCCTTATTCTCCTTCAATTCCGGTGGACTATCTCTTATCCAAAGCCACCTTGGGGCACCCTTGGGGAGGTCTAGCTCATTCTCATAATATTTGCAGCATTCGTAGCCTCTGTCCATGTATCCTCATTAATTTTGACTCTAATCTTGAGAATTCTTCTGTAGCAAGCCCCTTCTCTCACTGTTTTTATACTCATGAAGCCCTACAAAGGGCTAATTATGACTTGTAAGTTAATTTTTGTCAAGTATATCACTAACAGGTGGAACATAGATAAAATAATGGCTCTCCAACATCACATCTCATGCCTAGTAGATGAAGTGGATGCCCTCTAGGATATAATAATGGACCTCAAGCTCAACGAAGGCACCCCTTTAGGTCAAGACCGACACTAGGAGGATCCAGGCATGCACGACATTAATCTCAATAAGACAACGACAAAAATCACTAATTTGCATGTAGAAGTTGGATCATTATATGTGTCTTTTGGTCTTTTTGTTGTTTTGTACTTGTCTTTATCCATGTAATGGATTTATGGTCAATCTGGTGAGAAGACAATATTGAAAATTGACAATTTAATCCCCTATGTATTTGTTGCAACCGAGCGCAAACTTAATACCAAAGCTACACATTTTTGTTTGATTTTTTTTTTAAATATAAAAACAACATGATAGATTAGTTGAAATTTCAATAAAATGTAATAATAAGCATGTTTTGTAATTTCAAATGTAATCCTTTGATGGGTTATATATACATTAATAATAATAATAATTCATAATCATTAAGCCATCCTTTCTTTGGAAGAATTTCACGATGTTAAAAATGACTATAAAAGTTTAGACACGAACATAAAATCAAACCATTTTTTGGGCACATTATAAGAGAGAATGTAATCTATGTATTCATATGTCCATGCATAATGCATCTTACATTCATATTTTTAGGATACCCCAATCCTTCTTAACCATGGGAGTGGTGTTCATTTTAGATCTCAATAAAAAAGAAGAAATTTTAGTAAATCTTTAGGCCTTTGTTGATTCTATTATCATATTGTAAAAGCAACGAAGAGACCCTACTTGCTTTATAGGCTTCTAGGAACATGACAAACTAGAATAACTACATCTATTGCTTATCATGTTAGCTAAGATGTTTATGATTTGGAGCTTCCCAAGATCCATAGAAGCATGGAGCTAATTGAAATTACTTACTAAGACCATATATCATTTCTATTAAGGATATTGATTTCTCATTTTATCTCTTAAACCATCCAAAAATGCATGAATGGGTGGTTTGTTAGAGCACAATAACTAATGTGTAAGTGGATGATAATAAAAATGATGTGTCCTTGATATTGGGTTTGGGATGAGGTAGGGGATGATAGTTATGGGGCATTCTCATAATATTTTCAAAGTATCATCACACTAATCACAATGTTACTAAAAACAAAAAGAATATAACAAAGGAAATGTCATTACTACCTGCGTTTATGATGGTTATGTGCTTATATATAATGCTTAGTGAGAGTGAAGGATTATTAGTTAGAGAGACAAGAACCAAGAGGCTCACCTACTCACATGATGTTGAATAAAGGAACGAGATTCCATGCAACCCTAACCTCTTCCTTTAGTTCCAATATTATGATCCAGCTAAGGACCTTGACCTGAGTCATAATCCCGATACATTTGCTAGTTTGTAGCTAGTGGTGCACTGATGGCATTATGATGAGCGTAGGATTTTAAAACATGAAATATGTAAACTAAACGAGATGTCAATTCCTATATTGATTGGAATTAACAATGCCCATAGTATATGAATTCAAATGGGGATTCACAAAGAAAAAGTGTCTAAGATTCTTTAGCAAGCTCATTAAGTGGCACATAAAATAGTGCATAAACCAACATGGTGCTAAGATATTTATCGAAGCGTGAACAATGTGATGGATTTAATGTTGTGGAGGGGTACGGGAATAGATGAGAACCGACTAGAGTAGAGACGATTTTAGTTTTAGATGCCAAAAACAAATATTGTGTGATGAATCAATGTTCATTGATCAACCAAGCTTTAAAACTGATGACATTGTTAGGTTACTAAAAATTTGACCCTTCTTTTAACATTTTATGATATCTATTGTCCTTCATAAATGACAAGTGATTTAAAACACTTCATTTTTTTTAAAGGTAGGTTTTGAATTACCTTTCTAGGACAAATTTGAACCCCATAAAAGGGTTAGAATGAGATTTCATGCTCCTCCATATTGGACTAATAAATATTCAAATTATCCCATTGCCCACGTAGGGAAGTTCCAACCTTTTGATTTTTTTTTTCAAAAGATTACAACTATATAATTTTTCTCAAAATGAATAAAAACCCATAAAAAATATCTTATAAACAAAGCTCTTGACAACTTCTACTTTTAATTACAGTGAGGCGCTCTACAACCCAATATAGGGGAGATGTGTATGTGTAATGTTTTATATTAATATGTTCAATTTTTAAGATGTAAAGGATTTGTAAATATTGTTTTGTTTTCATGAATGTACGCGCTCTGCATGCTGAAGGAGCTACGCAGCCCTAGCCAGCAAATGTTGCAAGAAGCTTGCAGCTGCCCCTTAGCGGCCTCCTGCTGCTGGGATTTGAGCACCAGGGACACATCAGAGGATGAGAGCCTCTCTCATATCAACAACAAGAAAATGAAGGAACAACAAAAGCTTTTGCCTCTCTCATCTCTGCAATGGGCTCAACAAAGAACAAACCATCAGTCACCAAGTTTGTTAAAAGATTGGAAGACATTCTTGAAATCTCACTTCCTCCTACCCTTCCTCGTAGAGCAACACTTTCTTTGGTGGAGCATGGACTACTGAGGCAGTTTACGGGGTTATGGCCATCGCCCAAAACTGTGCAAAAATGGGTAGAAAGGAACTGGACTGCGTCAATAGATGGAAAAATCTCAATAAGGTTTTGTGGAAGAGGTTACTATACCTTTCACTTTGAAACCAAGGAGGATCGAGATCTGATTTTCAGTAATGGACCTTATTTTATGGATACAAGGGGTTTGTATCTAAACAGATGGACGTCGGATTTCGACCTAGAAATGGATGTACCCAATGCCATCCCCGTCTGGGTTAGATTGCCACACCTTCCCCTTCACTATTGGTGGGATGATTCAGTCAAAGCCATAGGAAACAGAGTTGGGAAATATATAGACAGATGCGAGCCAAAGGAAAATATGCATGCATGCGCCCGAATCTGTGTAGAAGTGGATCTTGGGAAAGGGCTACCAGAAGCTATCAAAATCAAAGTGGACCAGTGTATGCACATACAACAACTGGGTTATGAACAAATCCCCTTCAAATGCAAGGTATGTCACGAATATGGTCATTTTGCAAATAGATGTACCAAAAAAAAAGAAAATGAAAATTAAAAGAGTGAAGATCCGGAAAACAAATGGGAACATGTTAAAAGAAAGAAGACAATCCACAAACAACCAAATCTATCTTATTCGCAGCCCTCCACATCCTCTGATCTCCATCCCTCATTACCTAAAGAAGATAATAACCCTCTTGCTAGCCTTAATCCTTTTGAGCCTCTGGATCCTTCAGCTCCCCCATCCCCTGGACCAAGATCTAGATCCCACAACATACCCCAAACCCCCCTTAATCCCCTCTGGTATCAAACTCTCACACCCCTCCCCCCCCTCAGTAGACAAAATTCTAACCAGAAAACAGTCAAAGGAAGCACCCCCAAATGTAGAATATAAAAAAAAAACAGGAAGAAAGACAAACAAAGAACTTAGGGATGAAGCAGCAGCAAAGGAAATGGCATTAGGAACGCAACAACCTATGAAAACCTTCTTAGGAAGGAGCACAAGAAACAATGAAAAGTGCTAGCAAAGAGGGATAGGAGCCATGCACCAGCCAACAAGTAAATAATGATAGTGGTCTCCTGGAATTGCAGAGGAATGGGATCATCTGTCAAAGAAAATGCCATAAGAGACATTCTGGTAAAAGAAAACCCAGATATCCTTATGATTCAGGAGACAAAAACAAACAACCAAGAAACTGAAAAAAGAAAAAAAATCAATAATAATAATAATAATAATAAAATAAAAAATAAAATAAAAAATAAAAAAATAAAAAATAAAATAAATAAATAAAAATAAATAAAATAAATAAAAATAAAAAATAAAAAATAAATAATAATAATAATAATAAAATAAATAAATCAGAAATTATGAAGGGGAAGCAATACATGCAACATGAGCGTCTAGAGGTATTTGCACAATATGGAAAAAAAGGAACTTGGGAGTTAATAAAATACAAAAAAGACAAGCATTGGATCCAAACAGATCTAATGCAAATCAACACAAAAGAGAGGTACAGTGTTATAAATATATATGCCCCAAATCACTACAAAGAAAAAGAGCAATGTTGGGCCACCATAAAAGAAGCACTAAAAGAAATACAAGCTGGGAAAATAATTCTAGGAGGAGATTTAAATTTGGTAAGAAGTATAGAAGAAAAGTTTGGAGGAACATACCACATTGAGGCATGTAGGCATATTCTAGAAGAAATAATGGAACAACACAATTTAATACACATCCCGCCAAGCAACGGGAAATACACTTGGAGCAATAAAAAAGTGGGCAAAAGTAACATAAAAAAAGGGCTGGATAGAATTCTGATACAAGAAAACATAGTAGCAGTGCATAGCTCCATAAAATTAAAAAATCTTACACACCACCGCATCTGACCATAAACCGGTGACAATAGTCATAGGCAAAGTGGAAAACCAGGGTCCGCTCCCGTTTAGATACAGCTCAATTTGGGACAACAACACATAAATCAGCGAACTAGTCAAGGAAGCATGGGAGCAATGAGTAACAGTATCAACTCAGTATATTTGGGAAACAAAATTAAAACTGCAAGAACCAAATTAAAGGAATGGGTAAGAGCAAATGAAATAAAATAAAAAAGAAAAGAAAAGAAAAAAGAGTTACAGTTGAAAATGGAAAGCATGCAAACTGAAAAGGAAAATAGAGAAGAAGGCAAGCAAGATTACCTAAGAGAGAAGGAAATCTTTTGGGAAATATATAAGGAAAATAGGAAAGAAGAAGAAGAGGCAAGATTGAAATCCAGAAGTTTGTGGCTCAAGGTAGGGGACAAAAACACATCCTTTTTCCACAACACAATGAAAATAAGAAGGGCAAGAAACCAAATAGAAAAAATTCAAGTCGAAAGCCAAGAGGTCAGAGGTGCGGAGGAACTAAAAAAAGCAGCCTATTAGCACTTTAAAAACTTACTCTCAGCTAATGGAGAAATGGCTGAGAGTGAAGATTTCTTAAAGCACACAAAATAAAATAAAATTAAAAAGAACAAAATGCTGCAATGTGCAAGGATCCCACAGAAGAAGAGGTAGTGGCGACCATATGGAGCCTACATCCAGACAAAGCCCTAGGGCCAGATGGTTTCACAATAGCATTCTACAGATCTCATTGGTATACCATCAGAAAGGATTTCTTAAGAATGGTGAAGAATGTCTTAAAAAAAAAATAGGAGGCAACAAAAAATCTTCCTATCTTGGATTGATCCACTACCTTCATGGTCCGTTAATTTGGTAGTTTCTCTTTCTCTAGAATGCACTATGGTGTTCAAGCATTCATCTTTCAGGTAGCTCTGCAAAGAACTCCGCTTCAGGTTTCAATTAATTTTCCTTTGGGTAACACAATTATGGGTTCGACACTCCAGCTTGTGGGAAATTTGGCAAAAGGGGATATCTAGTTCTCAAACCACTCTAACAACACCTGGGCTCCCTTCCTTAGTCATTCTCAAATTGACCTGGGATCTTTTGCCTGGAGGTAACACTTTGTTTCTAGTTTTTAATTTGGTATACTGTAATCATCATGGCCTAGATGGAAACTCCAAGGAAGTAGGCTCCTATCTCGATGCTCTAAGTTCTAATTTAGGTTTATTAAAGTTGTTTGAGGTTCTGTTGGGCATCACTCCAACAAAATTAAGGTCTTCCTTCTTAAGGGTTATGTGGAAACCTTAAGTTCATAAGCAATGTGTCAATTCTAGGTCTTTTGGCTATCAGTCGACTTTTGTCTGTTCTAGTGGCTTGACAAGAATATTATTTGGCTAACACTGTGCAATATATGTCAGGGGTATCATCAATTTGAGTCCCAATAGGTTTGAATCTGCATTCCCTTATTCTCCTTCAATTCCGGTGGACTATCTCTTATCCAAAGCCACCTTGGGGCACCCTTGGGGAGGTCTAGCTCATTCTCATAATATTTGCAGCATTCGTAGCCTTTGTCCATGTATCCTCATTAATTTTGACTCTAATCTTGAGACTTCTTCTGTAGCAAGCCCCTTCTCTCACTGTTTGTCTACTCACGAAGCCCTAGAAAGGGCTAATTATGACTTGTAAGTTAATTTTTGTCAAGTATATCACTAACAGGTGGAACATAGATAAAATAATGGCTCTCCAACATCAAATCTCATGCCTAGTAGATGAAGTGGATGCCCTCTAGGATATAATAATGGACCTCAAGCTCAACGAAGACACCCCTTTAGGTCAAGACCGACTCTAGGAGGATCCAGGCATGCAGGACATTAATCTCAATAAGACAACGACAAAAATCACTAATTTGCATGTAGAAGTTGGATCATTATATGTGTCTTTTGGTCTTTTTGTTGTTTTGTACTAGTCTCTATCCATGTAATGGATTTATGGTCAATCTGGTGAGAAGACAATATTGAAAATTGACAATTTAATCCCCTATGTATTTGTTGCGACCGGGCACAAACTTAATACCAAAGCTACACATTTTTGTTTGATTTTTTTTTAAATATAAAAACAACATGATAGATTAGTTGAAATTTCAATAAAATGTAATAATAAGCATGTTTTGTAATTTCAAATGTAATCCTTTGATGGGTTATATATACATTAATAATAATAATAATTCATAATCACTAAGCCATCCTTTCTTTGGAAGAATTTCACGATGTTAAAAATGACTATAAAAGTTTAGACACGAACATAAAATCAAACCTTTTTTTGGGCACATTATAAGAGAGAATGTAATCTATGTATTCATATGTCCATGCATAATGCATCTTACATTCATATTTTGAGGATACCCCAATCCTTCTTAACCATGGGAGTGGTGTTCATTTTAGATCTCAATAAAAAAGAAGAAATTTTAGTAAATCTTTAGGCCTTTGTTGATTCTATTATCATATTGTAAAAGTAACGAAGAGACCCTACTTGCTTTATAGGCTTCTAGGAACATGACAAACTAGAATAACTACATCTATTGCTTTTCATGTTAGCTAAGATGTTTATGATTTGGAGCTTCCCAAGATCCATAGAAGCATGGAGCTAAATGAAATTACTTACTAAGACCATATATCATTTCTATTAAGGATATTGATTTCTCATTTTATCTCTTAAACCATCCAAAAATGCATGAATGGGTGGTATGTTAGAGCACAATATCTAATGTGTAAGTGGATGATAATAAAAATGACGTGTCCTTGATATTGGGTTTGGGATGAGGTAGGGGATGATAGTTATGGGGCATTCTCATAATATTTTCAAAGTATCATCACACTAATCACAATGTTACTAAAAACAAAAAGAATATAGCAAAGGAAATTTCATTACTACCCGTGTTTATGATGGTTATGTGCTTATATATAATGCTTAGTGAGAGTGAAGGATTATTAGTTAGAGAGACAAGAACCAAGAGGCTCACCTACTCACATGATGTTGAATAAAGGAACGAGATTCCATGCAACCCTAACCTCTTCCTTTAGTTCCGATATTGTGATCCAGCTAAGGACTTTGACCTGAGTCATAATCCCGATACGTTTGATAGTTTGTAGCCAGTGGTGCACTGATGGCATTATGATGAGCATAGGATTTTAAAACATGAAATATGTAAACTAAACGAGATGTCAATTCCTATATTGATTGGAATTAACAATGCCCATAGTATATGAATTCAAATGGGGATTCACAAAGACAAAGTGTCTAAGATTCTTTAGCAAGCTCATTAAGTGGCACATCAAATAGTGCATAAACCAACATGGTGCTAAGATATTTATCTAAGCGTGAACAATGTGATGGATTTAATGTTGTGGAGAGGTAAGGGAATAGATGAGAACCGACTAGAGTAGAGACGATTTTAGTTTTAGATGCCAAAAACAAATATTGTGTGATGAATCAATGTTCATTGATCAACCAAGTTTTAAAACTGATGACATTGTTAGGTTACTAAAAATTTGACCCTTCTTTTAACATTTTATGATATCTATTGTCCTTCATAAATGACAAGTGATTTAAAACATTTCATTTTTTTGGAAAGGTAGGTTTCGAATTACCTTTCTAGGACAAATTTGAACCCCATAAAAGGGTTAGAATGAGACTTCATGCTCCTCGATATTGGACTAATAAATATTCAAATTATCCCATTGCCCACGTAGGAAAGTTCCAACCTTTTGATTTTTTTTTTTCAAAAGATTACAACTATATAATTTTTCTCAGAATGAATAAAAACCCATAAAAAATATCTTATAAACAAAGCTCTTGACAACTTCTACTTTTAATTACAGTGAGGCGCTCTACAACCCAATATAGGGGAGATGTGTATGTGTAATGTTTTATATTAATATGTTCAATTTTTAAGATGTAAAGGATTTGTAAATATTGTTTTGTTTTCATGAATGTACGCGCTCTGCTTGCTGAAGGAGCTACGCAGCCCTAGCCAGCAAATGTTGCAAGAAGCTCGCAGCTGCCCCTTAGCGGCCTCCTGCTGCTGGGATTTGAGCACCAGGGACACATCAGAGGATGGAGAGCCTCTCTCATATCAACAACAAGAAAATGAAGGAACAACAAAAGCTTTTGCCTCTCTCATCTCCGTAATGGGCTCGACAAAGAACAAACCATCAGTCACCAAGTTTGTTAAAAGATTGGAAGACATTCTTGAAATCTCACTTCCTCCTACCCTTCCTCGTAGAGCAACACTTTCTTTGGCGGAGCGTGGACTACTGGGGCAGTTTACGGGGTTATGGCCATCGCCCAAAACTATGCAAAAATGGGTAGAAAGGAACTGGACTGCGTCAATAGATGGAAAAATCTCAATAAGGTTTTGTGGAAGAGGTTACTATACCTTTCACTTTGAAACCAAGGAGGATCGAGATCTGATTTTTAGGAATGGACCTTATTTTATGGATACAAGGGGTTTGTATCTAAACAGATGGACGCCGGATTTCGACCCAGAAATGGATGTACCCAATGCCGTCCCCGTCTGGGTTAGATTGCCACACCTTCCCCTTCACTATTTGGGGGATGATTCAGTCAAAGCCATAGGAAACAGAGTTGGGAAATATATAGACAGATGCGAGCCAGAGGAAAATATGCATGCATGTGCCCGAATCTATGTAGAAGTGGATCTTGGGAAAGGGCTACCAGAAGCTATCAAAATCAAAGTGGACCAGTGGATGCACATACAACAACTGGGTTATGAACAAATCCCCTTCAAATGCAAGGTATGTCACGAATATGGTCATTTTGCAAATAGATGTACCAAAAAAAAGAAAATGAAAATTAAAAGAGTGAAGATCCGGAAAACAAATGGGAACAAGTTAAAAGAAATAAGAAAATCCACAAACAACCAAATCTATCTTCTTCGCAGCCCTCCACATCCTCTGATCTCCATCCCTCATCACCTAAAGAAGATAATAATCCTCTTGCTAGCCTTAATCCTTTTGAGCCTCTGGATCCTTCAGCTCCCCCATCCCCTGGACCAAGATCCAGATCCCCACAACATACCCCAAACCCCCCTTCATCCCCTCTGGTATCAAACTCTCACACCCCTCCCCCCCCCTCAGTAGACAAAATTCTAACCAGAAAACAGTCAAAGGAAGCACCCCCAAATGTAGAATATAAAAAAAAAAGCAGGAAGAAAGACAAACAAAGAACTTAGGGATGAAGCAGCAGCAAAGGAAATGGCATTAGGAACGCAGCAACCTATGGAAACCTTCTTAGGAAGGAGCACAGGAAACAATGAAAAGTGCTAGCAAAGAGGGAAAGGAGCCATGCACCACCCAACAAGTAAATAATGATAGTGGTCTCGTGGAATTGCAGAGGAATGGGATCATCTGTCAAAGAAAATGCCACAAGAGACATTCTAGTAAAAGAAAACCCAGATATCCTTATGATTCAGGAGACAAAAACAAACAACCAAGAAACTGAAAAAAAAAAAAAAAAATATATATATATATAGATATAGATATAGATATAGATATAGATATAGATATATATATATATATATATATATATATATATATATATATATATATATATATATATATATATATATATATATATAAATAAATAAAAATAAAATTAAAAATTAAAAATTAAAAAACATAAATAAATTAATAAATTAATTAAATAAAATAAATAAATAAATAAATAAATTATGAAGGGGAAGCAATACATGCAACATGAGCGTCTAGAGGTATTTGCACAATATGGAAAAAGGAACTTGGGAGTTAATAAAATACAAAAAAGACCAGCATTGGATCCAAACAGATCTAATGCAAATCAACACAAAGAGAGGTACAGTGTTATAAATATATATTCCCCAAATCACTACAAAGAAAAAGAGCAATGTTGGGCCACCATAAAAGAAGCACTAAAAGAAATACAAGCTGCGAAAATAATTCTAGGAGGAGATTTAAATTTGGTAAGAAGTATAGAAGAAAAGTTTGGAGGAATGGAACAACACAATTTAATAGACATCCCGCCAAGCAACGGGAAATACACTTGGAGCAATAAAAGAGTGGGCAAAAGTAACATAAAAAAAAAGGCTGGATAGAATTCTGATACAAGAAAACATAGTAGCAGTGCATAGCTCCATAAAATAAAAAAATCTTACACACCACCGCATCTGACCATAAACCGATGACAATAATCATAGGCAAAGTGGAAAACCAGGGTCCGCTCCCGTTTAGATACAGCTCAATTTGGGACAGCAACACAGAAATCAGCGAACTAGTCAAGGAAGCATGGGAGCAAAGAGTAACAGGATCACCTCAGTATATTTGGGAAACAAAATTAAAAACCGCAAGAACCAAATTAAAGGAATGGGTAAGAGCAAATGAAATAAAATAAAAAAGAAAAGAAAAGAAAAAAGAGTTACAGCTGAAAATGGAAAGCATGCAAACTGAAAAGGAAAATAGAGAAGAAGGCAAGCAAGATTACCTAAGAGGGAAGGAAATCTTCTGGGGAATATATAGGGAAAATAGGAAAGAAGAAGAAGAGGCAAGATTGAAATCCAGAAGTTTGTGGCTCAAGGTAGGGGACAAAAACACATCCTTTTTCCACAACACAATGAAAATAAGAAGGGCAAGAAACCAAATAGAAAAAATTCAAGTCGAAAGCCAAGAGGTCAGAGGTGCGGAGGAACTAAAAAAAGCAGCCTATCAGCACTTTAAAACTTACTCTCAGCTAATGGAGAAATGGCTGAGAGTGAAGATTTCTTAAAGCACAAAAAAAAATTAAAAATTAAAAAGAACAAAATGCTGCAATGTGCAAGGATCCCACAGAAGAAGAGGTAGTGGCGGCCATATGGAGCCTACATCCAGACAAAGCCCTAGGGCCAGATGGTTTCACAATAGCATTCTACAGATCTCATTGGTATACCATCAGAAAGGATTTCTTAAGAATGGTGAAGAATGTCTTAAAAAAAAAATAGGAGGCAACAAAAAATCTTCCTATCTTGCTCTAATCCCAAAGGAAGCAAAGCCCTCAACTTTCAACAAGTTTCACCCTATCTCTCTTTGCAATTCTTCTTATAAGATAATAACAAAAATAATTGCAAATAGAATTAAGGAAGTACTTCCAATAATCATATCTGAAAACCAAGTAGGATTCGTGCCCAACAGGAAAATCATAGATAATGTAATTATTGTACAGGAAGCTGTACACTCTAGTATGCTAAGGCAAGAGAAAGGCCTCATAATCAAGCTAGATATGGCTAATGCATTTGACAGGGTCAGCCATCCATATCTAATGGCTGTCCTCCAGAAACTTGGTTTCTCAAGAGATATAATGGAAGTCATACAGGCATGCATTTCTACTCCTTGGATTGCCCCCCTCATAAATGGAAGGCCTAGTGACTTCTTTCAAAGCACAAGAGGCCTTAGGCAAGGTTGTCCTCTCTCTCCCTTCCTATATATTATAATGGCAGAAACTTTAAGCAGGGCTTTGGAAAATCAAAGAAAGGAAAGAAACATCACAAGGATCAGAATAGCAAAAGGAATTAAAACAATAAACCACTCACTATTTGCTGATGATACATTGCTGCTGGGAGGGGCTTCAACAATAATAGCAAGGAGGTTCAAAAAAGTTCTGGATGAATTTTTACAGGTTTCAGGTGGGCTATTAAACAATGCAAAATGCAGGATATATGGATGGAATACCCCCCCAAGAACTATGCAAAGGATCTCACAAATCTTAGACATCCCTATATAGGAAAAATGGACACACTTCTTTTATCTGGGACTTCCAATTTCAAAAGAGAACATGAAGACAAAAATATGGACTAAACAAATTGAAAAAATGAAAAACAAAATACAAAGCTGGGGTATGATGTGGCTGAACATGGCAAGAAGGGTAATACTAATCAAAGCACTCCTTGCAACACTACCTATCTACCAATATGCAATAATCATGGCTCCAGCAAGTGCCCACAGACAAATGGAGTTAATCTTAAGAAGTTTCTTGTGGTAGGGGGGAAGCAAGAAAACAAAAAATTTAGCCTGGTTAGGTGGGAGCAAGTAGTTTTCCCTTATGAACAAGGAGGACTATCAATACGGATACCTGGGCTCATGAATGCAACACTGGGAATGAAAATAGTATGGAGACTAATTACAGGAAAAGAGAGTTGGTGGAAAAAGACTCTTTTATTAAAATATATGGATGGCACCAGGGAAAGATTGCTTAATGGAAATATCCCAATAAGACAATGTACCCAAGTTTGGAAGCTGGTTAAAAAAACAATTCCATCAATGAGTAGATACATTTCTAAAATCCCAAGCAATGGAAAAACAATTTCAATCTGAGAGGATAGAATCATGGGAAAAGAACCACTTCAGACTCATACATAAATTGAAGACATACAAGAGTGGATGAAAGGTGAAGGTTTCAACACTTTACACTCAATCTCTCTATGGAACCAAAAGGAGTGGCAAGACTAGAAAATCTCAGCAATTCCGGTAGACCTGGAAGGGCAATGGAGCAAAATCAGGCAGCTCTTAAAAGGGGCAATGCCAATCCACCATGATGAGTATGATGAATATCTCTGGGACCTGAGCAGTGGACATTATACAGTTAAGACTAGATATAAAATCCTTCAAGAACAACCAAATCAACAAGAGTGGGATTCTTGGAAAATAGCATGGAAATCAGAAAGTTTGCCTAAGATAAAAATGTTCATCTGGACTCTTTTAAAAGGGAGAATATTGACCAGTGAAAACTTAAGAAAAAAAGGCTTTCAAGGTCCAACACGATGCCCATTATGCATGCAGGCTGAAGAAAATATTCAACATCTTTTCCAAGAATGTATCTTTGCCAAAGAATGCTGGCAGTAGCTGATAAGTCCTTTGGAAATAAGAATAAATTTCGAAAAGCCCTTGCCGGATTTTCTTCAGACCTTTGAGAAAGCCTACCCATACACAACAAAGAAAAAAGCCACAATTCAGAGGATATGGAAATGCATTCCAGTGGTTCTATGTTGGCAAATTTGGTTGACAAGAAACAAGTGCATTTTCAAAAATCAAATTCCAAGGATAGGGAAGACCCTTTCAAAAACATGGGGTCTAACTTCTGAAATACTCAATGTCAAAGGAACAGCTCCAACAAACTATCAAACTTTTCAACAGGAAGAGCGAGATTGGCTCAGCAAAGCCATAATAAATAATAATTGGCAAAGAGGACAGAGGAAGACAAGCGCACGAGTTATATGGAAAATAAGAATGAGTGAAGAGGAACTGACAAACTTGAGGAAAAATCAGAATAGATACTGTCTATACTTTGATGGGGCTTCAAAGCATAACCCCGGAAAGGTAGGGGTAGGGGGAATAATCCTCGATCCTGATAGGAAAGAAAATGTCACTTATGAATGGGGCTTGGGACAAATCTCAAATAATAAGGCAGAAGCATACAACTTGTTGATGGGAAGAAGAATAATAGAAAAGGAGAAATAAGAAATCCCATCATAATAGGAGACTCAACCATAATAATAGAGGCAATGGCAAGAAACAAAAAACCAAGCAATGAGCACATGAACATAATCTTTAGAAGAATCAGGAAGGACTTGGAAGGCTCTGGCGATGTAATTTACAGACATGTCTTGAGAATTCACAATCAACAGGCATATTATTTTGCAAACCAAGCAGTGAAAAAAAATGAAGGGCATGTTTGTGAAAACCAGGAGGAATACCATAGCTTAGTTCCTTAATAACCAACAAAAACCACAAGCTTAAAGCTAACCAATTCTAAAGGAAAAATCACAATGAGAAAAGCAATAAATCAAAAAACAACAGTTATAAACCAACAAAGGACACAACACTGTAGCAACAACCAGGAAAACATGGGAAAGCAAAGGAAAAAGCATGAAACTTTAGACTCTTGTATGAGCAACAATAGGAATGAAGACACTGATCCTAGTCACAAGAACTATGTTGCAATCTATCTCATCGAAGGCAGGTTTTAGGCTGAGATAAAGCACTATAAGAACTTAGGGTACATTCACAAAAATTGTAGCAGCAATTTCAGCGAAGAAAATCTCCATTTTCCATGTTATTATAGTGATTCTCTAGTTTCAAAGATCCTCCCTGTCCTCTCTAATAACCAACAACGTTTCCTCTATTCAGCATCCAGACTTCTTCATAAGCCCCCACCCTTCTATTTACCTAACTTGCTCACTTCGTACCTCTTTTCTCCCTTCCCTCCCTCCTTTCAGCGAGCGCAAAACCCTTATGAGCACCCATGCCCTCCATCTGCCCCTCTTATTATATCAACCCTCCTTCCTGACTGATATATCCAAATGTTAGCCCCCCTTCAAATTTGTCGTTCGCAGGGATTTCAGCTCTATCGGTTTACAAGGGAATAACCCGCCCGTGCGCCTTATCCAGATTTCAAAAAATCATTCATTTGCATCTATTATTATCGTCAGGCCCGCACTCCAAAACCTTTTCCGCAGCGCTGCTCCCTCCACTCTCTCATCTCCGATCAAATCAGGACCATTGATTGGGCGCTCGATTCGACGGTCGTTGATTAGCCTGACCATTCAAATTTGCGCGAACCATCCCCACCGTCGATCTGTACACATAGGATTGGACGACTCTCACCGATTTCGGGTGGACAACAAGCACGGAGATTACTCGCCCGAAAAGCTATTTTATCTCTCTCCTCCGATGCTACGTGTCACTCGGTCAATGGAATCGAGCGACCCCTCCCTTTTACCACTTATGGTTTATAACCTGCCCGATATACCATCTCTGCTTTTAATCCCGCCTTTCTTCTCGTTTAACATGCGGACTTGTTCGCTCCTGATGACCGTAGATCTCAACCATCGACGGTTGCGACGACTCCTCCAGTGTCCTCTTCCGTTAGCGCCTCTGGTTAATCCCCACCATACATCCCCTGATCCCAATCTTTGAATCTTCTGACAACCTCGTCCGTTGACACATCCAACGGTTCCCGTTTATGCCAAAAGGAAAGTGGACAACAACAGCAAAAGAAGAATCATCTCAGGAAACACAAAATCAAAGATGCACAACGAAATTCGGAGCAGAAAGCAGAGACAAAGGAAGAACAAGCAAACAAATCACATGGAATTCAACCCAATGAAGGAGAGAACTCTTCGAGCAATGAAGGAGAGAACTCGGACAATTATGACAAGAAGAACCAGTCAAATCAGGAGCAATTAGTCTACAAGCCTTGAAAAGCTGTCAGAGAGCCCATGACATGCAAATTTCTCTTTTTAGCAGGTCAGTTTGTTAGGAAGTACACTAGAATACACATAAAAATTCATGAAGTCCTGAACACAAGCCTAGGAGAAGAGATTGCGTTCCTATCTCATGGCTTAGAGGTTTTTTATGGTACATCTTTTGTAATAGGAGCTTGCTCTATCAAAGCTTTTGGTAATATATAAACTACTCGACCTTGTTAAAAAAAAGACGAATTTGTAAATATTTACATCTCAACTCAATTAAATGTAATATAGAGCACAACATGGGGGAGATGTTGTAGTGTCCGTAAAAAGTTAAAAATAATAAAATTCAATTTGTTGTCATGTAATTTTGTTTTTATTAATAAAATTATGAATAACTTTTTAGATAAAAGAATATATATATATATATATATATATCACATTAAATCTATAACATATCATTAGTAACTATAAGTTAAGATCCATTTTACCTTATAAATTATAATAATGATTCTGTAACCATATTTAAATTTAATTAATAAGCACATAAAAACTTAAATACTTACAATATAAAAATAATTTTAACCATGGATATTCAACCCACTTTATCATAGGTATTATTAATTTGTAGATAAACTTTGTTACAATACCATGATTCATTAATACCACATGCCAAAAAACCATGTCTCATTTCAAAATATAATTATTTTATAAATATTTTATTTGAATTTAATTTTTTCGTGATTAAATTTTAAAACAAAAAGATTATAATTACTTTTGAGATATGTCTAAACCCTCTATCACATTATAATATATGATATAGAAATAGTAGCTATAAATTAAAATCCATTTTAAAATATAAATTAAAATAATAATTTTTTAACCATATTTAAATTTCATTATTAAGGAATACAAACTTAATACTTACAATATAACAAGATTTTGAACCATTGATAGTCACCTCCACTTTACCATAGATATTGTTAACTTGTAAATAGATTTTGTTACAATATTATGTCCAATACCATGTCTCATTAATACCACATGCCCAAAAACCATCTCTTATTTCAATATATATATACAATTTTTGTTTTGTTTTGTTTTTTAAATTTAATTTTATTACATTTTTGGGTCGAGAAACACTCTCCATTCAAATATGGAAGAGATGTAATGTTATATTAAAAAATCTAGAAGCGTTTTATAACGTATAACTTCAAAATTAAAAGCAATACACCCTATCTTATTCTCCTTATAGAAGTGAGACTTTTCCCTATCCAGAGGCTTTTGTTGTACAGACACAAACTCAATAACATAGGAGACCATAGACTTCCTAAGCTAGCTTTAAATTCCAACCAAAACCACCTAAGGCTCGAACAAGGTTGGTATAAAGACACCAGGAGGGCTTGGTTAAACCATTGGGAGATCTACAAGAATGTTGCATTGCAAAACATTAATAACATTAAAAATATTGTTACTTCTAAGTTCAAAGAAAAAATGTGGAGTGAGAAAGATTTAGCAGTTAAAAGAAAATTGAGATATTAAAGGGAGATTATTAGCCCCACCCTAGAAGATAAAAAATATCTCTCTGCTTTAACTGGCTCAAAGAAGAAAATTAATATAGCCAAAATTAGAACGAACTCTCATGAGCTCCATAGTGAAACCTGTCTTGGGCAGTTCCTAAAACACCATGGATGGAAATGATTTGCCATCACTGTGAGAATATGAACATCCAAGATGAAAATCACTTCCTCTTAGAGTGCCCAACGTACAACCACATTAGATCTCAGTTTCATAATCTTTGTTGCCTAGCCTTTTAAGATGTCAAAATTATAGTGAGCCCGAGAGGCTTTTTCCAAGCTTTTTGAGCATAGGAATAAAATCTTAAGTCAAACTAAATAATTCGTTTCTTTAGGTACGATAAACCAAAGATTGGTCTCAGTGGACTTTAACCACCACCATCCATCATATAACAGTCAAATTTGAAATTTGAAATTATTTTTTATTAATAAACAATATTTCTTTATTTTAAAAACTAGCCGTTAAAGTTAATGGTCTCTAGATTTGAAATTCTAAATTATTCTTTATTAATAAACAATATTTCTTTATTCTAAAAACTAGTCGTTAAATTCTAACCATTAAAATTAATGGTCTCTAGATTTGAAATTCTAAATTATTCTTTATTAATAAACAATATTTCTTTATTCTAAAAACTAGCCGTTAAAATTAATGGTCTTTACATTGCTCTCTCTATTTAATCTGATGCCATGATTTGATTCTCCATTCCTAGATATTCCAAATGGGCTGAATTTTTTTTTATATGTGATTATTGTTGAAAGATTTTTCAATATTTCAATAAAAAATAAAAAAATAGAATTATTAATTAAAACATTTTGACTTAGTGAAATTACATAAAAATAAAAATTAAATTAATAAAATAAAATAATTAATAATTAAACCAACCTAGATTCATTTTAACTCCAGAGTGGTAAATCTTTTTTCAAGTTTTGAGTTAAAAAAAAAGTTTGCACTTCTAGACATCTAATCCTCTTGAGACTTAAATCCAAAATTAAAATAGATCTAAACAGATAAATTATCAATTTAAAACTCTATTAAAAAACATACCTATTATATTTAATATTAAAATTTAGTATTTATTGATTTTAAAACCCTAAATGTAAATACTTGATAAAATGGGTCTGTTAAAGAATATCCATATTATATTTAAAAATAACCCTTTTTTGAAATAAGAGAATATAATCTTGAAATTGTGATTTTTGTTATTAAAATTGAGTTTTTGAATTTAAATATAAATTCAACCAGGTAATTTGAATTTTACAAATTAAATCTAACGTACTTATTAAAAATCTCTACCAATTTTTTAATAAAGTTAAATTAAATTTAACGCACTTATTAAAAATCTCTACCAATATTTTACTAAAGTTAACTTAAAACGACCAATTTATTAATTAAACCACGCTAAAATTTAATGATTCGCATTTCTGGTTTTTTCCTCGAATTTTGTATTTATTGTTCGTAGGGATTATTGCTCCCAAACCACCAAGGAAAAGACCATTCTTCGCTTGGAAGATATTCCGCCCTCACGAAGAAACTTGCCAGAGACGCCAATGGCGAGTGAAAGGCCGTACTGGTCATAGCAAAATGGTCGGAATGCGTTTAATGTAGCGGAGCCACTAAAAGCCACTTGCATAATGTAGGTTTTTGCGGGTGACGTTATCCCAAAATAAGGAAAAATTAAGATTCAATCTGTATATCTCGTTCAGATATAAATATTGATCCATCGCTGTATGGGCAGGCCATCATTTCCTGCTATGTAAATGAAATCTGGTAGCTCCAGGCCGGCTAAGGGTTTAGGGTTTGTCATCTTCATTGTATATACTATCTGATTAACATGGTATAGTATTTTTGTTGTTATAGAGTTTTGTCCAAATTTTACAATCAGGGTATATAATGGCAGAGGAGGTTTACGTAAATGCAAAGACATCTGTATGGTGGGATATTGAGAATTGTCATGTCCCAAAGGGGCTGGATGCTCATGTAATTGCCCAGAACATCAGATCTGCTCTTTCAAAGCTGGAGTACAGAGGCCCTGTTTCTATTACTGCATACGGAGACACCAAGCTCTTATCTCCCCGTGTGCAGGAAGCCCTCTCCAGCACCGGAATAGCCCTCCATCATGTACCCTCAGGTTAGTTTTATATGTATTTTGTTTCCCAATTTTATAAAAAAATTAATTCTTATCATTTTATGTGGGGGTGTAGTTTTTTTGTGATATTTGATCATCTGTGTTTTACACTTTTTTAAAATAGTTTATTTCTCGTCTGTGTAGGTATGTTGGTGGGAATCACTCTGTTCCATGTTCACCTTGTCTCTTTTCTATTTAAAACTTAGATTATCTGTTATGTTAAAAAGTATGTGCGTGTGTAAAATTTTCTAGGATATCGCTGAAAATTTATAGGTCATTAAATTATAGTGTTGGACACCCATTACAAAGATTTTGATTTTTGAGCTGCTGAAACTTGTCTCACAGGTCTCATTGGTACATAATTCCATTCTTATTAGGCACTTAAGTTCTCACTGTAGCATGGGAGATTTGCAACAGCTGCTTATACGCGGGTAGGGTGCAACATTTATTTCACAAGATTGGAACATTTGTTTACTTGATGAAAAAAATCTAGGTTCATGTCTTGGTTTGCACCTAGCTGACACCACAGTAAATGCGTATGAGGTAAAAATATGTCTCTCCGAATCATACATACATTGACCCTTGTGACATTGATTATTTTATGAAGGTGGGTTCTGGGTGTAAGCTACTAGTTTTATCTGTTAGCATCCTGAATCTCTTGGGTGATATGATAACGCTAGGAGCGACCACTACTCAAGGCTTAAATACCTCATCCTTGGCTGCTTTTGTGCAATCAACACCATCGATGCTATTGCCATTCTCATTGTTGCTATTAGATTACCTGGCTCACGAAATATGTCGAGAGGCATCCCGATCAAATACTCGTGCAACTCCGCTCCTTCAATTTTCCTAGGTGGTCTCTTCGAGATAAACATCTTGTTGTGCTGGCAGAGACATCGTCATTGTTGCTGTTAGACTCATATGGTTCATGAAAGATATTTAGGGGTTGCAATATGCACCCTCATAATTTGCCTGTGTGGTGTCTTCTAATTAGATATCTTGCCTTGTTGGTAGACTCTTTAAATACTCAAGACGTTGTTTAATATTAAAGACCTAAAGCACTATGCAGTGAAACTAGCTTCTTTGCTGCCCTAGAGGAAAGTTTGTTCCTCTTGATAGAATGGACAAAGTAATAAGTGAGCCGGTTCCTCTCTAAAGATGGTAAGGCTATATATAGATAAGGTGATATCTGTATACCTATATGATTATATCAGTTGCAATAAATATATTGCTTTATAGATATCAATTGTTAAAGATCTTATAGATAGCATTTCAAGTGAGCATGCGCATGTGCACACACAGAGCATGTTAGCTCACATGTGCACACACAAACACGTTTGCTGACATGTGCACACAGATACATGTGCCTGCATGCAAGATTTCCATGAACAAGAGTGCTTAATAAGACCTCCAAATGATCTGAGACACAGCAGTAGAGTACCTAACAATGTGAGGTAGTAGATGGATGCCAAGCTGCTGGATCTCTAACACCATGCATCATTCACCACTGAGTGAGGTAATCTTTGTCTGTAGTCACTCAATACTCCCCCAGCTATGGTATGTTGAACCAGCAACCAAGTTTTGCAATGAAAGGATATATTGTTGAAGTATGTTGTGCTCATTAACAATGAACATCTTAATGATAACATGTCAGCACCACCCTTCATTTACCACTCCCTCGTAAATGGAAGGCTCTTGCACACACCATTCAGGTTTAATCACATAGGCTGCCACTGTAGTTGTGTCTTCTTATAATCCTGTCTTTGTTGGATAATGGGTTGAATCTGCTCACCAATCATCATTCCAAAACCTTTGCTTCACACTTTTCCTCTCATTGTTGCTGTTAGATTATCTGGCTCATGATATATGTCGAGAGGCATCCCGATCAAATACTAGTGCAACTCCGCTCCCTCACAATTTTCCTAGGTGGTCTCTTCGAGATAGACATCTTGTTGTGCTGGCAGATACATCGTTGTTGTTGCTGTTAGACTCATATGGTTCATGAAAGATATTGAGGGGTTGCAATATGCACCCTCGTAATTTGCGTGTGTGGTGTCTTCTAATTAGATATCTTTCCTTGTTGATAGACTCTTTAAATACTCAAGATGTTCTTTAATATTAAAGACCTAAAGCACTATGCTGTGAAACTAGCTTCTTTGCTGTCCTAGAGGAAAGTTTGTTCCTCTTGATAAAATGGACAAAGTAATAAGTGAACTGTTTCCTCTCTAAAGATGGTAAGGCTATATACAGATAAGGTGATATCTATATACTTATATGATTATATCAGTTGCAATAAATCTATTGCTTTATAGATATCAATTGTTAAAGATCTTATAGATAGCATTTCAAGTGAGCATGTGCATGTGCACCCACACAAGCAAGTTTGCTGACATGTGCACACAAACACATGTGTGTGCATGCAACATTGCCGCAAACAAACATGCCTAATAAGACCCCCAAATGATCTGAGACACAGCAGTAGAGTACCTAATAATATGAGGTAGTAGATGGACGCCAAACTGCTGGATCTCTAACCCCATGCATCATTCATCACCGAGTGAGGTAATTTTGGTCTATAGTCACTCAACACTCCCTCAGCTATGGTATTTTGAAGCGGCAGCGAAGTTTTCAATGAAAGGATATTTTGTTGAAGTATGTTGTGCTCATTAACAATGAACATATGTTGTGTTCATTAACAATGAATATCTTAACAATAACATGTCAGTACCACTCCTCATTTACACTCCCTCGTAAATGTAAGGCATTTTCCCAGGCTCTTGAACGCACCATTCTGGTTTAATCACATAGGCTGCCATTGTAATGGTGTCTTCTTATAGTCCTGTCTTTGTTGGATAGTGGGTTGAATCTGCTCACCCTTTCCTCTCATTTTTTGTTGACTCTGTGGAATAATCATTGCATATTAAATTTTCCAATGGTTAAAGTTCCTACAGATATGCAAATGTTTACCTATGATCATACGGCTTAAGTATTTAAAGGTTTCAAGTGAAGAAGGAATTCCGCAATGCCACAGATGCTACTAATCAGGATTCAGATGTACCAGTTACTTCATTTTATAGGAGATGTTGATTATGATGCATCATTCATCACTGAGTGAGGTAATCTTGGTCTATAGTCACTCAACACTCCCTCAGCTATGGTATGTTGAAGCAGCAACCAAGCTTTGCAATGAAAGGATATTTTGTTGAAGTATGTTGCGCTCATTAACAATGAACATCTTGTGTTCATTAACAATGAACATCTTAATGATAACATGTCAGCACCACCCCTCGTTTACCACTCCCTCGTAAATGGAAGGCATTTTCCCAGGCTCTTGCATACACCATTCAGGTTTAATCACATAGGCTGCCATTGTAATGGTATCTTCTTATAATCCTGTCTTTGTTGGATAGTGGGTTGAATCTGCTCACCCTTCACATTTTTCCTCTCATACAACAAGTGTTACTGACACTCTTGTCCACCTTTTCATAATAATACAAAGGATAAGATGCCAAATAACAGTACAGTAGGAAACATTGTGCAATATCCAAGTATTAGCCATTGACAGGATGGCAAATATATAATATACCATATAACTTCAATACAGAAGATTCAATTTGAAAATTGTCAACCAAGTTTGCACTGTCCAATTCAGAGGAATAAATTCAATTCAACTAGCTCTGTATTACCTACTATAATATGCAGCACTAATACTTTCAACCAGTTCAACTCACTATTCTAATCCAGTCCGAGTCTCCGACAGCTGCCTAATGATTGCAGAATTCAATTATAAAGACTGCCCTTGATAGCGAAGAGTGGACGGTCTTCCACGAACCTTGCTCTTTCCTCAACTGTGCTTCTTAATTAGCCGCAGAACCTAGTTGTACTCTGCAGGTCAGAAAAGACTGTTACTTCAATCACAGGGAACTTGCTATCTAAGGAATGAATTCGTTGTCATAGAATGAGGCCCAAGTGAACTCACTGCTTATTAAAGGTTCCCAGAATGACTCGCTATCACAAGAACAATGCCCAGAATGACACGTTAGCTCAGGATACCCTGCACAGAAGATTCGTTGCCACAGAGATGATACAAAGTGAACTTGTTCCCTCAGAAAATTAACTCACTGTCACCGAATTAAACTCAAATGGATTCGCTGTCTCAGGAATGATGTCCGCATGAACTCGCTGCCTTAGGCAAGGAAACCGCTACGACAGAATGAGCCCAGTGAATTTCGCTGCTTCAGGAATTGATGCTCCTATGAACTCGCTGCCTTAAGAAAGGTACTTACTGCGAAAGAGAAGGTGTCCAGAACAATCCGTTCTTCCCTTCAAAAGATTCATGTGCCCGAACAGAGGTAAAAGGAGAAGGAAAGCCAACTAGGGTGGAATCTTTCACCACTGAAATTGGCAAGAGAAAAAGGGGTCTTAAAACCCTCAGAGCTATTGCTCAAAACATAATGAATTGATCTCCAATTGATGCCTCCCATTGAATCCGGGCCTCCTTAATTTATAGACTTCTATGAGGGTTCTCACTTTCTTAAGTGGTTGAGTGTGTCACACTCAAAGCCTCAACTTCGGGTTTTTTTGCGTAAGTTACCCAAAACTCCCCAACAATGTAAGTTTTGGGTTTTTATCCCCTATTTAATGGACTATAGCCTACGGGGACAAATAGGCTACTAAGTCCCCTTGGTCATTAATTCGTTGAGGACATTACAGGCCCCCCTACCCGAAATTGCTTGCCCTCAAGCAATTGCAAATTCAGGTGCTGCAGAATTCATTCTCCTTCCCACGTTGCATCCTCTTCTGGTAAATTCTTCCATTTGATGAGGTATTTTGGAATTACTCTTCCCTGTAATTTCTTTTCTTGAACGGCCATGATTGTTTCCGGAACCAATTCCAACTGTCCTTCTTCATCTAATGGTGGCAACTCAACAAAAGTGGTGACCTGCTGGCCTACAACCTTCTTGAGGCATGATACATGAAATACATTGTGGATTTTGCTATCACTTGGTAGCTCTAATTCATATGCTACTTCACCCACTCTCCTGAGAATTTTGTAAGGTCCATAAAATCTGGGTTTCAGCTTTTCTGGCCCACTCTTCTAGAGTGTAGATTGATGGTAAGGCTACAATTGCAAGAAAACAAGATCCCCTACCTCAAAATTGCGCTTTGTCTGATGTTGATCTGCATACATCTTTTGCTGATTCTGAGCTACTTGAATATTCTCCTTGAGTATCTTTTGAATGTCTTAACTCTAATGAATCCAATCTTTGGCAAGAGTTGCCTTGCTGTCTCCGAAGATCTTGTCGATGAAGGAAGGTGAATCATACCCATATAGAGCCTTGAAAGGTGTCAATCCAATGGATAGGTTGTAGGTGGTGTTGTAGTAATGCTCGCCGAGGTACAACCACTTGACCCATGCCTTTTGCTGACCTGTCACATAGTTGCGCAAATATCCTTCAATCCATTTGTTCACAATTTCTGTTTGGCCATCCGTTTGTGGGTGATAGTTGGTCCTAGGGGTCAATTCAGTCCCAACGAGTTTGAAGAGTTCCTGCCAAAATGAACCCATGAATCTACTCTCTCGATCGTTGACTATGTTCTTCGACAACCCTTGTAGTCTGAAAACTTCTCGGAATAAGAGTTTTGCCACTTGCTTGGTTGAGTAGTTTGTTGATATCACAAAGAAATGCGCAGATTTAGTCTAACGGTCCACCACAATGTATATACAATTCTTTCCCCAGGCCTTGGGTAATCTTGTAATAAAATCCATCGATATGCTTTCCCATCTCTGTTCTGGAATGGGCAGAGGTTGGAGAAGCCCTTCAGGAGGTGCATGCTCAACCTTATTTTGCTGACATGTCAGGGATTCTCTGACATACTTCATCACATCTTCCTTAAGTCCCTTCCATGAGAATCGCTCTCGAATTTGTCGGTATGTCTTAAAGAACCCCTGGTGTCTGACTGAAGGAATATCATGCATAACCTTCATAATTTTTTCCTTAAGTGTAGATTCAGGAACCAAATATATTCTGTCTTTATAGTAGATGATGTTATCCACTATTTTGTACTTGTCATCCTGGATAATTTTGTTGAAAAATGTGCAAGCAAACTGGTTCTTAGCATATTTGCCAGATAAATCTGCCTTCTAATCTCCTGTGAGCTTCATGAGGGTACAAGCTGTTGGTTTCCTAGAAAGAGCATCAACTACCATGTTCTTCTTCCCTTTCACATATTCAATGTCGAAATCATAGGCTTGAATATCCCATTTCTCTTGATGATCTTTCAGGTCCTTTTGCCCCAAAAAATGTCGCAGGCTATTGTGGTCAGTCTTGACTACGAATTTGTTACCTACTAGATATTGTCTGAACTTTGCCAATGCATGCATGATGGCCAACATTTCTTTGTCATATATGGAGTAAAGTCTCTCTATATCTTCTAGCTTCTGACTTTCGAATGTGATTGGATGACATTTTTGCATTAGGACGGCTCCTATTCCTTCTTCGGATGCATCACACTCTAATACAAATTGTTGGCCTAAATCAGGAAGGGCTAGTACTGGGCACAAGCTCATTTTCCTTGAGTTTGTTGAATGTCTGGTTGTTAATTTTAGGTATATTCTATGCTAGAGCAATTTATTTCAATTTTCACAGTGAGCTCAATATTTTTCCCAGATTAGCAATCACATCAGCATTAAAGTAAACTGCAGATAGAATAGAAATATACATCGCAAAAGACAAGCCAAGACACGAGGACACAAGATGTGGCGCTAGCCAGGGACAAACCCCAATGTGGGGAAACCCTTGATCAATTCTTCTTTTATGTTTTCCAAAGTTCAGCAGAGAAAGTGAGAGAGATAGTACATTTACAATAGAAGTCAACACTTTGACTTTTGATATCTGCATGAGATCAGTTGAAGACATATTGCTTCAACTGATTCTCTAAGGTGACTCCTTCACCTATCATAGTGTTGTATTTCGTCCATTTGTTGCACCTTACCGTGTAGCACCATGCTGTACCATCACAGTGCTGGACCTTGATAACTGAGCTGCTCTCATCTGTTCTCATCATCATGCTGTTCCTTACTAACATGCCCATCATGCTGTATCATTCATCATCATGCTGTTTCATTCATCATCCTGCTGAGACTGTTCATCTTCATCATTCTCATTATGTTGAGACTGTAACCATCATAAACATTACTGTTTATGATCTTTGTCATTGTGACTGCATATTAATATGCTGAGCAAGTGTACGGTACTGATATTCAAATTGAGATCACAGATCTGAATACTGTGCATCATGGAAACTCATTCCATCAACACGGTTCTGCAGAGATAGTATGTCGAGAGTTACAGTTCTATCACTACTTGTTCATTGTGTTTGGGCTGCTACAGGTATGCCATCGAGATTTATATGCCAAGACAATATGGTACCCTCGTCCGAGCTCTCTTCTACTTCTAGTCATAGGTATGTCAAGAGTGTATTTAGTTCAGAACTTTGGTCAACACTGCTTCCTCATCACACTTCTGAAATCTAAACATGACTGCACCTAATACGATACCTTAATTCAATGCGGATCTATAACTCCTTAATGAGATCTATCACCCTTGAATGCGGGTCCCTATACCCGAGTTCAGTTCACTTCATCTGCGGATACCTTATGCTCACAAGTAATTCGAGAATGAAGTAGCACCGAGATCCATATACAATGGCTGATCTAAGATAGATCCACCCAGATTTGAGACGCTGAGATCATTACCCTTCATCGAGATGGATTCACTGTTATCATGGCAACGACTTATTGTGTATCTGAAGCCTTGTCTACCTGTGATGAAATATTGGTCCGAGATCATGCCAATCCACGAGCAGAGGAATGTCCGAGGTTGTTTCACCCATAAGAAGTATTCGATCTGCTAGACATCCGAGACTTGTACCATGTCTTCCTGCACCTATAGCCATCGAAATTTCGGAGGAGGATGCCAAGTTCTTATCTTCTCTGATTGCGTGAACATGTCTCCTCTAACTGCGTGAACATGTCTCCCATGACTGCGTGAACAAGTCTCCTTGTTGTGTTTAGATTTCCTCATAAGCTTGCAGCGTACTGCGGCTAGGGCATTAGCTATTGCGGCTAGGATCCTGCGTCTTGTTCTACCATACCAGTGTAGGTTTCTTCTTGGACATGACTGTAATGAGATCTTTCTCCTTGATTGCATGAGCCTTCTTCTTGCTGCGTATTAGTCTTCTCCATGACAATTTTTAGGGCTTCTTTCATAGCTGCGTTTTAGAAATAGGGTATCATAGGCCAGCGTATACTCTCAGTGTCTCTCCTTCACCAAAAGCCCAAAGATGTGGAGAGGAGGAGATCACATGAGTGTGTCAAATTACTTCAAGTCCTCTTCTATTTATAATAAAACGTAGATGATGAATAGACATGTCTATTGGGCTTCTGAGCCCACTCAAGTTGCTGGCCGACTTGACAATTTGTCTTATAACACAAATAAATTCATAACTCCATGAATACTTGACGAAATTGGATGATCTTTAGATCAATCCTACACCTCTCGATGAGAGGGATCCAATAAAAATACCAGCTGCCATAAATAAGATGTCCCACATGGAGTTTGGCCCTAGTTGCCAATTTTAACACTCCCTCTCAACTAGGGAGAACTCCATCCGCTGATCCATATGTCTGACTATACTATCTCTGCCAACAGTGTCCTGCACTGCTCTGCTCAGCTCTGCGTGCTCAACTTTGCTCTCAACTGAATCATGAAGAAGAAGAATTGATCGAGAATGTCTCATACCATTCTCCATTGACCCGAGGTCAGTCTCAGAGTGTGTACCACTAGTCCCAGACCAGTCCTCTACTGACTCGAAGTCAGTTTCAGAGTATGTACCACTCTCACTGGTCCCAGATGAGATGTACCTCTCATTGATCAGATGAGAGGTACTTCCCATGAGTCCCGGACTGCATGGGTAGGATGCCTCGATAGGGGAACTATTCATCCTGTCCACAGGAGAGCGAATCATCCTGTCCCACAAGAGAGCGAATCATCTTGTCCATAGGAGAGCGAATAATCCTGTCCATAGGAGAGCGAATCATCCTGTCCCACAAGAGAGCGAATCATCTTGTCCACAGGAGAGCGAATCATCTTGTCCACAGGAGAGCGAATCATCCCATCCTTAATCGCCATGGAGAACACATCATCGAACTAATCATCCTATTCCATAGCACACCACCAGGGGAGGGTGAGTCGCCATGTGGTCGTATGTTGCTCCAATAAGAACCCCAAGCCCCCAGAGCTCCCAGAGCTCAATGTATGCAACATGCAGGACCCTTTGACAAGGGTCTCTCGACGACTCCAAGTCGTTCGGGAAAATCACAGATTTGATCTTTCCCCGGGGCTTTGACAAAGTGTAGCGGCCTGTACATCATCTCAGTGTGATGGAGCCTCCTTGCTCATCGACTTACCATATCCTAGATAAGGCGGTATTTGATGTCTATCTGCTGGAGCAATCATCGAATACGAGATTCCTCAATAATCAAATCCCACCAATGGTTGTCACAAAGAATCATAGTGGTATTCATCATGTGTACAAACAGCTCACTTAAGAGCTTTTGCAATGCGGCTTCACACGAGATCATACTTGTAGCTAGGTATTGGTCTCGGTGGTGCTCATAGCAACCGACTTCTGCTTCCTGCTCGTCCATGATATTGAAGCAGAATCCAAATAGAACCAGCACTGAGAAGTGCTCTAGTGATCCTCCACACTACCTGCCCAGTCAACATTCGAATAATTAGGCAGTGTATCCCAATCCATGAGAGATTGTGCCCCGAAGATATCTCAGAAGATTCTAGGCATCAATCCAGTGAGGCTTAATCAAATATGAGCTCACCATGCTAACTGCGAAGCATATGTTCGAACGGAAGTTCACAAAGAACATCAACGCAAATGAGTTTATGAAACTCAGAGGCATTTCTGGTCTGACATCACTACCATATAACTTCTGAAAGTTTAAGATCCACGAGGCAGTCATAGGCTTGCAGTTTATTATTCCACATTTGGAATCCAACTCCCTCTTACTTCTGCAAGTGAGAGGGTCTGCACCTGTTTGAAATAGGTCATCCTTAGAAGGTGCGGGTATGAGAGATTTATCATCCACAACCTTCAAACAATGGTTTGGATCAGCTTCACTCTTAGTGAATCTCAGCGTCATCTGACAGCTATCAATCCTCTCATACTACGTCCGAGGAATTTTGCTTCTAGATTCCTGTCTAAAGTTATAAAAGTGAACTTTTTCCCTAGTGTTGATATGCAGTTCATCAGGAAGTTTGAGGCATGTGCAATTCATGGTAATGTTAAATTTTTAAAGTAGAAGGATGAAAATGAAAAATAAAAGTGATATTCTCCTTTCTTTATTTTTCATTTTCATCCTTTTACTTAAATTTTTAACATTACCATGAAATGACTCAGGATGTTTGAGAGTGGTTTCGCCCTCATTGGATTTCATATGGAGAAAGTAGAATTTTAGATCTCACTCAAAATCCAGCAGACTTATCTGTTTTTCAGGATTTCAGGATTGGGGGGATTGCAATGTTTCCATTGGATTTTGTCATGTACTAGGGTATGGAACTTGTATTTAATCAAGAGAACCAAGCCCTCTATGCAGGGGAGACTCCCAATAATCAAGAGCATGTAGGGTACTAGGGTATGAAACTTGTATTTAATCAAGAGCACTAAGGTTGTTCGATTATGTAGGAGGAGACTCCCAATCAAGCACGAGACAAGAAATTAGGAATTTCTCGTGGCTGGTTTTGGATATTTCTATTTTCATTATGTGATCATTCATGAGTAAATGTGATGTAAATTTAGAGACTTATAGTTTATGCATTGACAATTGACAATTTTATCATAATGTAATAAATTAGAATGTATCATATATGCTTTATGATTGCACATATTTCTTAAATGTCTTAAAATATATATATATATATATATATATATATATGCGTTTTCCCGTTTCCAAAATTTGGGGAGGTCGCGTTTCGTATCGGTTCCCGTTTCGGAAACTCGTACCCGTTTCCCCGTTTTGTGCAACCTTGGCTGGTATCGCGTTTCGTATCGGTTCCCGTTTCGGAAACTCGTACCCGTTTCCCCGTTTTGTGCAACCTTGGCTGGTATCCTCAGGAGGCATAAACTAGCATACACCACAAGCTGGCAGGATGCTTGTGCTCTGAAACCACTGTAGTGTTCTAGGGTAATTTTTCCCTAGGGTTTGTTGAGGTTACTGTACCCTTTTTCTAATACAACAAGTGCTACTGACACTCTGATCCAGCTTTCATAATAATATAAAGAATAAGATGCCAAATAACAGTACAGTAGGCAACAATGTGCAATATTCAAGCATTAGCCATTGATAGGATGGTGAATATATAATATACCAATAACTTCAATACAGAAGATTCAATTTGAAAATTGTCAACCAAGTTTCCACTGTCCAATCCACAGGAATAAATTCAATTCAACTAGCTCTGTCCTACCTACTATAATATGCAGCACTAATACTTTCAACCAGTTCAACTCACTATTATAATCCAGGCCGACGGCTGCCTAATGATTGCAGAATTCAATTATAAAGACTACCCTTGATAGCGAAGAGTGGACGGTCTTCCACGAACCTCACTCTTTCCTCAACTGTGCTTCTTAATTAGCCGCAGAACCTAGTTGTACTCTGCAGGTCAGAAAAGACTGTTACTTCAATCACATGGAACTCGCTGTCTCAGGAAATGAATTCATTGTCATAGAATGAGGCCCAAGTGAACTCGCTGCTTATTAAAGGTGCCCATAATGACACACTATCACAAGAACAATACCCAGAATGACACGTTAGCTCAGGATACCGTGCACAGAAGATTCGTTGCCACAGAGATGATACAAAGTGAACTCGTTGCCTCAGAAAATTAACTCACTGTCACTGAATTAAATTCAAATGGATTCATTGTCTCAGGAATGATGTCCGCATGAACTCGCTGCCTTAGGAAAGGAACCCACTACCACAGAATGAGCCCAGTGAACTTCGCTGCTTCAGGAGTTGATGCTCCTATGAACTCGCTGCCTTAAGAAAGGTACTTAATGCCACAGAGAAGGTGCCCAGAACAATCCATTTTTCCCTTCAAAAGATTCCTGTGCCCGAACAGAGGTAAAAGGAGAAGGAAAACCAACTTGGGTGGAATCTTTGACCACCAAAACTGGCAAGAGAAAATGGGGTCTTAAAGCCTTCAGATCTATCGCTCAAAACAGAATGAATTGATCTCCAATTGATGCCTCCCATTGAATCCAAGCCTCCTTAATTTATAGACTTCTATGAGGGGTCTCACTTCCTTAAGTGGTTGAGTGTCACACTCAAAACCCCAACTTTGGACATGGTTGATGAAGATTATAACTTCTAGATGATTGTTGTTATATGGTTCAATCTATGTTTTTTGTTGTTGTTGTTATTGTTGTTTATTGTTATTTTTCTTCCTATGTTTTTTTATATCTAATTCATAATTCTACATGTTTTTGTTGACATATATGTATCAAAATAGAAAAATATAAAAAATATATATATTAAATAAAAAACGCTCCAGGATTTGCCCCCAAACTGGGAGCTTTTGAAAATGTTGCTCCCGCACCTGTTTTCGCTCCCGCTCCCCGCTTTCGCTCCTGCTCCCAAGTAACACTGGATGCAATATAGGTCTTTCTGGCCCGGTTTCATTCTTGATATGTATTGGACCTTGGTCCAACGATGCCAGTTTGTTGCCAGGCGGTTCTTGCTTGAGGCATCCTCAATTATTCCAGGCTTTATTGACTTGCCAAACTCATTCAAGAACTTGACATACTTTTTTTTCCTTTCAGTATCTGTTTTTGATTTTGACTCTACATATGTTTTTCCCCTTGCATTTGATTCATTAGGATCCCCTTCTGCAATTTGACAAATCATATCTAAAGCCTTACAAATTAGCTTCTCTATTGTCTTCAACTGGTCAAGGGACATTGACATTAGAACAAAACCATCATTATGCCAAGCTCCTCTAAAATCCACCTCATCACCCTTCTTCAATACTGGAAGTTGGCCAGTCCTATGTTGGAAAGTAAAGTAATGATAACGCTTTTCCTCGAAAGGAGCCACTCCTTTGCCTAGCTTTATAGCTTGCATCCCAAGATTTGCACGTCTTCTATAGGGATTAATCTCCTCTTCTGGGGGTTCTGTAAGGGAAACTCAAATAGTATCACCCAAACCATCCTGCAAAAGTGTTCCAATGCCAATTGTAGACTTATGTGTCCATCTTCACCTTCACCAACTTCATTAACTTTGAAATGCAATGGATAATCCCATCCTTGGACATACATGTCCAGTGTCCACAAGTAAATAGTATGCTTGAACCATGACTATAGGATTGCTTGCTTTCATTGAAAACACAAAATTATCCAACAAATGTGTGCAAATTCAAATGTTGATTCCACCATACCCTTGGGAGAATCACCATAGTAACTCATAATACGAGTGGAAAGACTTCCATGGTTTGTTCCAATTTGCATTGCCCTTCCATAATTCTTGCATTTCTCCACCAATGGTGTGAAAACCTCTTCAATGTGTTCAAGCTCCTTCTGGGAGTCTTCCTCTGTGTATTCTAGTTTTCGAAACTGGGCTCACCTGTCAGCGAAATTTCTAGGATTAACATGGATCTTATCAAAACATTTTGCCACATGCAATGGAATTGAAGTAGCAAAATGGATGTCTGCCACAAGAGGAATATCATAGCCCTTCTGTACAAGGGTATTTTTAATGTCATAGCAAGCATCTCCTTTTTTTTCCTGAACAGTGATTCGAATAATATCTGCTCCTTTATTGGCTATTTTCATGACCTGTTCTATGGTACCAACTCCAAGAACATCCTTTGTATCAGTAGTAGTCATTGTTTGATCCCTGCTTCCAAGTGGGACATTGCAAAACAACACTATCCTTTTTTTTCTGCATATTGTCTTGTATATGGATTCACAATACTTCTGAATGGGAACTGGATGCCCAAATGAAAAATGTAATATCCTCGTTGCTGTTAAGAGAGTTGATGAGGGTGTCCATCAGTTTTGAAACCTCTTCCTGGAACCCAAATTTCTGGCCATTGACTCACAATGCCTTTCGAGAAATAGGTTCTGATTCCCTCTATGCAACACTTATATCTGTAGTGAGTGCATCAGGGATGGCTTCACCGATGCCTTCCACCTTCGGACGACTTGCATTCTCGTTAGCAGGGCTTGCTTCCTCCACATTGGCTCTTAGATGGGGACTGTGTTGTGGTGTAAATCTGAGAATGATGAGCAGTAACAGAGTACTCGGCACCACCCACTTCCTCATGTTGTTCGCTTGCACAGGCACCCGCTTTCGCACACTACAAACTAAAACCTCAATTCTCTTAGCTGATATAGTTTGAGGAGCGCCTATGGAGATATCCCTCAACACTACCTTTTTTCCATTTGAGGCGTTGAATTCCATCTTCATTACCTAGTAGTTCATTGAGAACTTCCCCAACGAGTATAACCATTGTGCCCCCAATACAACATTGGTGTCTGCAAGATCCACTACATAGAAGTCATTGGTCAATGTGTAATTGCCTAGTGTCAAGTTCAATCATGGAACCCTTTGTGTGCATGTCATGATGTATCCATCAGCCACTACAATGTTAAAGCTCTCAAGCTCTTTTGAGGAAAGACCTCTCTTTGCCACCAAGGTGGCATTGATGAAATTGTGAGTTGCCTTGCCATCTACCAACGCTGTGATTCATTGACCTTGTATGACTCCCCTGATCCTGAAGGTGTAGTACCAGGGACTCCAGAAAGAGTGGCGATAGCATCACCCTTAATACCTGTACAAGCCCTGTCAGCCCCCTTAGCTTCCTCATGGGACTGCTCCCCCTCTGAAATGCTAGGCTCATTGCTGCGTGCTGGCCTTGTATCTTCTTCATCGTCACTTTTTGACAACACCTTAATATAGTGGACCTTTCCATTGCCCAAGCATTTGTGACCCTGGTTCCCATGGTTCCTTGCAATTGAACCAAAGTTTTCGACCTTTCCATTGCCCAAGCATTTGTGACCCTGGTTCCCATGGTTCCTTGCAATTGAACCAAAGTTTTCTCCTTCGCAGCTTGCTCCGAGTCTCGTCATCCAACCTGTCCTTTCCAACTCACTCTCTCTGAAATGGCCTCTTATCTTTGTTCTTATGAGTGAATGAGCGCTTTGGATTGAAATTCATCTCTAGGTATGACATCTTCTATGTCTCGTGTCCTAGTGATGGCACCTTGTAAGGTGGTGGGTTTGAAGGCCTTGACCCAACCACACAAGTGGTTTGGTTAAACATTTAGTGAAGAGCATGATCATTTTTTGTTTAGATGTCTATCACCATAACAACGACTCGCTGAAATTTTAAAGTATAAGCATCTGGTGTTCCTGTTTGCTTGAGCTGTGCTAGCCCCATGTAGTGTATCTCTGGATCCTTCCTGTGAAACCCGTGTGATGCAGGGAAGTGTTCCCTCTACGGACAGAGGCAACCCCTCTAGCCCTAGAGTGGGTCTAGTCACAACAAGGACAAAACAACAATTAATTCCCTTAAATAGTCATCGTTGGAGGCCTACCTCAAACCGGTGCTTGATGAAGTTCCGTTGGGCCGCTCCAGCTTCTGTTTCCTTCTCCTTAACAAGCGATCAACCTGAAACACCACAAAGAAACAACAGAGCACGTAACCGAGAAACAACAACGATCTATTTACTCATAAAGTCAAGAAGTCATGAGCTATCAAGTAAATTGCATATAAGACATAGGAAATCATCATTGATTGTATTAATGATAAATCAAGAGCAAAGCTTACAACTAAGTCTTGACGTCGCAAGCCTTCTCAGAGGGTCCAACTAGTGTGTTTCTTCAAGCATTCACTCTCAAAGATGGGTCTCCCAAATAGCAATCTCTCTCTCTCTCTCTCTCTCTCTCTCATTCGCAAGCTTTACAAAAGGTTAAGGGCACTCCACACCTTTTTGCAAACTATAAAACAATCCCACACTTGTCACACTCATACCAACTATCTACCAAACTCAAAAGCAACAACAACACTGTACAACCAAAAGAACTAACTAGCAACTAAGGAACTAGCATGTCATAGCAATGGTGAGTGATTTTATAGGAGGAGGAGCCTCCATGAAACGAGGGAGAGGGAGCTTATCCTCAAGGAAGGTAGCACAAAAGACGGAACCACCATCCTAGAGGCGGAAAGGCGACCCAAACTGACCCAACAACCAGCTCTAGAAACATCTAGAAGGCCGACTGTTTGAACTAATTCGCCAAATCTGGATCGTCGCGGGTCATGAACTGGGGACTAGCGACGACGTCGCAACGATACAGTGCATGATAGAGAA
Organism: Pinus tabuliformis; assembly: GCA_031772625.1. Taxonomy (NCBI): domain Eukaryota; kingdom Viridiplantae; phylum Streptophyta; class Pinopsida; order Pinales; family Pinaceae; genus Pinus; species Pinus tabuliformis. The sequence goes on from CM062805.1 coordinate 792,667,294, forward strand.
CCGTCATGGATTTTAAGGGTTTACTAGCGACGATGCAGGAACTTAGTAAAAAAGGGTCAATCTTTAGCATCAGAGAGCATTTGCTTAATCTTCTTACATGAGTGGGAAGATATGAACATGTTTATTTGATACATGACACAACAGAGGGACTGAGATGAGGACAGTGACAAATTACTGTGTAACAGATGCCCCCTAAAGCATGAAGCTCGAGAGAGTGGGAGGGGTGAAATGCTTTACAAAACTGTCTGAACTGGAACACCACCTGGAAGAACCTGCAGGCGCAAGTACAACTGATATCTCTGATAGTGAAATACATGTAGTTTAGGCATGGGCGCAACCATCTAAAAGACATACAAACTTGGTCTGTGGTTGGACGCAGCCACCCAGTTGATAAGACCATGTATAATGACAAAGGTATGGTCGTAGCCATCCATGAAGACTCAGGTATGGTCACAGCCATCCATCAAAGAGTCATATACCACGAACCAATCCACGCAGCCCGAACATGTGTAATCTTAGTTTGGGGTCTTGAAACCTAACCGATCATAGTATAAGTTCTAGCATGCAAACAGATGTTTTGAGGTCGAGCATGATAGAAAGTCGCTTGATTATCGGTCAATGATGAAAACCGTTAACAAGCGCGAGAGAAACCACCAATAATGCCGATGGTTCTCAAGGTATTGTCCAGTACAATCCACCAAGTGCGAAAAATGAGCTGAAGTCGAACACTCGTGGAATCACCCAATCGACGACCAATGAGGAAAGTCTATCGTCATGCGCGAAGAACGTGCCATTGAGACATTCAAGCTCCAAGGTACCGAAGGGGATCTCTAGATCAATCTCCTAGATAATGAGTTGGCGTCGACAGGAGATGATCTGTTGTAGGAGGGCCATAATGTTTCCCCCATCAATGACACGAGATAAGGAACAAGTGGTAGATGGTGAAGCAGAGTATCAGAGGAGGAGGTAAGGATGTGAACTGCAGAAGGATTATACTTTTGAACATGTCAGCGACACAACTCCGAAGGGTGGCAGCATTTAGGTACTAAAGGATTAGAGGCTTGATGGAGACAACATGGATCAGATGGAATGAGGTGAAATGGCAACCCAAAACCCCGGAAGGCCAAATGACGATGCATGGATATCTCAACCCGACAAGAAGCAAAAGTGTCGATGTTTAAGAGTGACTCACTGTTGTAGGTAACCAATGATGACTTCCAAATTTCCCCCCACCATCGGTAGCGAGTACCCCAATTATTTTTGAAAACAAGCTTGAAGGAGATAGCATATGCTTGTAATATAAGTTAGACCTCCGGACGAATCCAACCTAGTGATAGTTTAACGAGCCCTAGGGAGGAGAAGCTCGAGTCTCGTCATGGTGATGAGTTCAATGTCATCAGGGTTTAACGAGTCTGACATAGGCAAAACTCGGAGTCTTTCTCATATTTAGAGAGTTTGAAAAACACATGGAAAAGAAAACTCCAAGGGGGTCATTTTTCGTAGATTTGTGTCTCTCGAGCCCGAAAAAGTATAAAACAATATTTGAGAGAACTACTTCACCATTACAATCAAGGAGTACTTTTCGTAATTAGTGGTCCCGATTTGAAAAAGTAAAAAAACGATCGAAGACACGTCGTTTCATAACCAAAATCGAACTTGAAACGATAAAAGTCCGGCTATATTTTCACATTTATATGGTCGAAAAAGAGCTGAAAGCGGACCGCCATTTTTATTCTCTGTAACGAGTTAAGAAGGGAAAAATACTCGGCAATCTTTTCATCTTTTACGAGTCAAAAAAGAGCTTAAAGGTGACTCGTCCTGGAGGAACGAGTAGTATAAAGGGTAGCAACTAGTTTCGGAAATGGTGGAACTACTCAAAACATGTAACGGTCAAGACGTTGGCTAATAAAACCACTCATCATTGCGGTTCCTCAAGAAAAGAAAAAACAACCAAGTGAAAGCATATGATTGGCCAAAGAGATGGTGGCGATAGAATGAAACAACCATGGCTCATCTAGCATAATTTAGTGGATAAAAACGGCAATCACGAGGTGTAAATTGGCTATGGGTTCATTTTTACACAAGCTTGAACCATGGAGAACTCTGCTTGGATTCGGTTTCATGTTTACACAAGCTTGAAACGAAAAACTATGCTTGTTATGAGTTCGCATGCCCCCAGGCATAATGACGCAAATCGAGGTACATGCCCCCCAAGCTTCATTGCATTCAACAAGGTGGATGGAATGAAGGTTCACTTTCGAGATCTTGGAAAGACTCGACTTGGATTTTACGAGATCTTAATCAAAGACTCGATTTGGAAAGGGAGGTGTTTCATTTTTTAATGAGGTTGACACAGTAAAAGAACTATCCTCATAACCCTTGTTTCATTTGTTAACGAGCTTGACACAAGACAAGGAACTATGCTCCACACCCCTTGTTTCATTTTTTAACGAGGTTGACATAGGGACAAACTATCCTCGGGACTCCTTGCTTCATTTTTTAACGAGGTTGACACAAGATCAAGAACTTTCCTCAACACTCCTTATTTCATTTTTTAATGAGGTTGACACAAGATCAAGAACTTTCCTCAACACTCCTTATTTCATTTTTTAACGAGGTTGACACAGGAAATGAACCATCCTCGGGACTCCTTGTTTCATTTTTTAACGAGGTTGACACAGGAAATGAACCATCCTCAGGACTCCTTGTTTCATTTTTTAACGAGGTTGACACAGGAAATGAACCATCCTCAGAACTCCTGTTCATGGGCCATAAGAGAACATGGCTCCCGAGAGGTCTTCGCGGGATGGAAGAAACGCACTCCGGGAGGAATACATGTCATGATGCACCAATGACAGATTGGGTTCCAATGGCCCCAGTACATGATGTACGAGGCCATCTGCATGATCATCAGCAGAGGTGGAGACGGAACGGGTAGCCACATAATTGACCTGTGGCAAAGAAGGTACTGCTTGCGGATAAGAACCGATGGGGGATGATAGCTACGCAGGAGGCACCGGGGGACTAAAGAACGATAATTGATCGATGGTCACCATTCTTCCATCGTGTGGAAAACAAACCACACGGAAAAGTGAAGAGACAAGGGCCCCCATGGCATAAACATAGTCACGGCCAAGGAGAAGACTAAAATCTAAAGCACCTTGGACAACCATTACATCTATATAGACGGTTTTGCCTCCCAAAGTAACAGGGAACTTTGGAAGGATCCCTAAAGGTTGACTGGTTCTTCCGTCAAATGCCAGCAAATTCTGTGTGACTGGCACAAGCTGTGGGGAGCCCAAAGCTTGCCAAGTAGTGGAAGGCATAAGACTGATAGATGCACCCTCATCCAAGACAGTGCCAGGTACTGCCTTATTATAGGCATGTACTGTAATCTGGAAAGGCACATAGGATGGAAGGCGGAAAGCAGTCAAGTGACTCCAGTCGAAGGAAACGACCGAACTACTTGGTGGGGGAATCGTATGATTGCCCCCTTGCTCTATAGGAACCGAAGAAGGACTCTCTTGATTAGCGGGGATAGGAGGGTCGTTTTCGGACTCTGGAGAACCTGACGAGACGAGAAGAACATGAGCATGACGCTCTTTCGAAACAGAGTGATCAACATGTGGTGAACCCAAGTCGACACTCTCTCCGACCAATGGTTGGTCCAGAACAGGCTGAGCACAACCAGGCTCGGAAGGAGGAGGACGAACAAGAGAAGAATCTAAGTCAATCTCTTTGTCGATGGGGAGAGGGTCTGAAGAGAGCCTCTGATAACCAACGGGAAGTTGGGTTGAAGAAGCTGTAAGACTTTCCAAAATGGCGGAAGCTTTATCCATGAGCGGACAAAGGTGAAGGGGATGGTTGCCTTCACACAGTCTACAGGGGAATTGAATCTTCGCTTTCTTCTTACCGCTGCCAGTTGATAGGGTAGCATCGTCATGAGCTTCAGAGGACAATGAGGGACGAGCTGGATCGTGAGACCAAACTTCTAATATCCTCGGAATAGCAGGACAGTCACGAAGAAGATGGTCATCCTTCCACAATTTACAAGGAAACTTAACCTTTTGCAGAGGAGCAGAGGGTGGTACGACCTGAGATGTACTCGGAGAAATAGTTGCACGGGCGGCCTCGCGCTTATCGGACTTCTTCGTCTTCTTCTTCTTCTTCTTAGTCTCTTGGTTACTAGATATGTAACTTTCACCAGGCGAAAGAGGAGAGGAAGGCAGAGAAACAGGGGAAGAAGGCGTAGGCTCAACCTTGGAATCAACATGTCGTGGTTCAGACAAATGAGATGGTGGAACAGGATTCATGACGCTCGGGACCACCGAGGTTGAAAACAACCACACAGGCAAACTGATGGTTAACCCAGGCAAAGACAAAGTTACCATATATGGAGCACCAATATTTCCAAAAGGCGGAAACGGACCAGGATTTCCATCTGGGGGAAGACCTGGGCCGGTAGACTCGGTGAAAGTTGCCATCGAGAACGAGCCTGAAAACACTCTTATCACAACCAAGAACTCGATCTGTTACTAGGAATATGTTGTGGGCAGTAAATTTTATGACACAGGAACAAAACTTGACCTTTTCATGTTTCAAGAGCCGAGAAAGGACGAAAATGTGATTCTATCTCTTTCTAGGTTTAATGAGCCTGAAAGGACAAGTGCTCAGATGGACCTTTTCTTTTAAGGAGTTTGAAAATGAACGAAAGTGACTACTCTATAGAACTAGGCAAAAGGTTTACCAAACAACCCGTAAAATTGCATATACACCTTGGCAATCATATGAAAACCAAGGACTTTCCGTACGACAGTCAATCTTCCCGAATGCTATGTTCGGTGCGTTACGGTTTGCAAGGCGGCAGACACGGCTTCCTAAGGATATAGGATGATAACCTAGTGGGGTCTCCCAACATATACTCGACGGTACTGGGAGCACAATTCCTTACTAGACTGCTATTAAGTCACAGAAGGAGGAATCACCCAACCTTGAGTGAAAACAATAGTGACTAGGCTTAACGATGCCAGAGCACGTCTCTAGCTTAGACCTCTAAATAGTGTGTGTTATGTTCCAATGCGTTGTTAAGTTCATTAAGTTCATTTTAGAGTTGATCTTGAATTATGTTTCAATTTCTAGGCCCTACCGTATGTATATAAAAAAACCTAGGATGCAGCTAGAATGAGTAAAACATCTTTCATTTCGATGAACACCTACTTACAGAAAGGTAGAGAGTTCATTCCCAAACCAAGACAAGCGAATGCAAACACTAAGAAACACCATGCATTAACATACTAATCTCACGATGCATCGATATTACTAATGAAAGATTTAGAGTTCTCTTTTCAATTTTTCAAACACGAAAATTTGAAATGCACATATACTTTCACTTTCGTATATCAAATGAATGCAATGCAATCCTTTAGTTTTTCTTGTTTTGAATTTAAAGAGACAAACAAGCAAGTGTGAACTGATCGGTCCAAACAATAGTTATCTATGCTTGGTAGTGAAGAAATCGAATCAACATAAAAAATTGGTTCAATAATCGACACTAAAAATCAACCAGCAAGAAAACAAGCAGCGAAAAAGCCTCAAGCAAATCACAAGACGGTTGTGGATGAACCTTGAACAGACAAGTAACCCAAGCAAACGGTTTCTCGACGAAACTTCTAAAGGGCCAGGTCACATGGTCTAAAAACACAAGACTCACTCAATGAAATCAAAGAGATAGTACCCTAACCAAAAGCAATTAAAACAAGCTAATGAGAGACAAGAAACAATAGGGGATAAACAAGATTGATGAATTCAGGAGGTAAAGTTGTAAAAACAACTTTACAGGAATCGTCACGGGTGTTACACTGACAACTAGAGACTAGTTGCTAGTGTTACACTGACAACTAGATACCGTCGCAAGTGTTACACTGGCAACTAGAGACCGTCGCAAGTGTTACACTGACAACTAGAGCCCAATCGCTAAAGTACACCTGTTTTCAGCGACGGTCCAATTTCAGGAGTCGTCGCGGGAATTAAACTAGCAACCCAAGATGAAAGGCAAATAGTCACGGGTAAAAAGCTATAACATCAGCGATGTCGTCGCGACTGTTAGGCTATCTTCAGCGACGATCTTAAAAATAATGACAGACGAACAAGAAACTCCCAAACAAAAGCCAGTCAATCCTACAGACAATAGAGGGATTTCCCAGATTGACCCAGGTAATCGAAAAGACTGATAGTTTATCCCCAAAATTCAAGAGACACCAAATCAAAACCAAAACAAGAGCAAACAAGAGAAGAAACATGCAAAGGACTCCCTAGCGGAGTCGCCAACTTGTGATGCAGGAAAGTGTTCCCTCTGCGGACATAGGCAACCCCTCTAGCCCTAGAGTGGGTCTAGTCACAACAAGGACAATTAAATCCCTTAAATAGTCATTGTTGGAGGCCTACCTCAAACCGGTGGTTGATGAAGTTCCGTTGGGCTGCTCCAGCTTCCGTTTCCTTCTCCTTAACAAACGATCAACCTGAAACACCACAAAGAAACAACAGAACACATAACCGAGAAACAACATCAATCTATTTACTCATAAAGTCAAGAAGTCATGAGCTATCAAGTAAATTACATACAAGACATAGGAAATCATCATTGATTGTATTAATGATAAATCAAGAGCAAAGCTTACAACCAAGTCTTGACGTCGCAAGCCTTCTCAGAAGGCCCAACCAGTGTGTTTCTTCAAGCATTCACTCTCAAAGATGGGTCTCCCAAATAGCAATCTCTCTCTCTCTCTCATTCACAAGCTTTACACAAGGTTAAGGGCACTCCAGACCTTCTTGCAAACTATAAAGCAATCCCACAATCCCACACTTGTTACACTCACACCAACTATCTACCAAACTCAAAAGCAGCAGCAGCATTGTACAACCAAAAGAACTAACTAGCAACTAAGGAACTAGCAAATCACAGCAATGGTGAGTGATTTTATAGGAGGAGGAGCCTCCATGAAACGAGGGAGAGGGAGCTTATCCTCAAGGAAGGTAGCACAAAAGACAAAACCACCATCCCAGAGGCGGAAAGGCGACCCAAACTGACCCAACAACCAGCTCTAGAAACATCTAGAAGTCGACTGTTTGAACTAATTCGCCAAATCTGGATCGTCGCGGGTCATGCATTGGGGGCTAGCGACGACGTCGCAACGATATAGTGCATGACAGAGAACCATCGTGGATTTTAAGGGTTTACTAGCGACGATGCAGGAACTTAGTAAAAAAGGGGTCAATCTTCAGCATTAGAGAGCATTTGCTTAATCTTCTTACATGAGTGGGAAGATATGAACATGTTTATTTGATACATGACACAGCAGAGGGATTGAGATGAGGATAGTGACAAATTACTGTGTAACAACTGGTCTATCAAGATTCAGCCTTTCTGTGAAATCCATGTAAGAAGTATTGAATGCCCGAGGGTGACCAATCCGTGGTACCACCATTTGTGAGATTCTCCTTCCAAATGCAGGGTGGCAAATTTGATGGCTTCTGCTTCCAACATTGGGTTAAGTTGGAAGTAAGTGTCTAACTTCTGTACCCAAGACCTTGCAAAGTATTTGGATGACCCATCGAAGGATGGGATGGGCAGTTTCCCTACCTTGCGTAGTAGATTAGAGTCCTGCTGTGTGCCCCTAGTATGATCTCTGGGCCTATTTCTGTACTTAATGTCACTGAACTCTGTAAAGGTCATATCTGCTCGAACATCCTTTCCCAGTGACGCATACGCCCAGAAATAGTCTAAAAAATCTTCATTCTGTTTTGATGGTTCTTGGTTTACTGCTCCCTGACCGTTGAGAAACTGGGGTAGAAGAGGTCTAGGGGTCCTCTTACTGGTTGCCCCTGTGTTAGTTTGTGCAGGGATGTTAAAAGGGCCAGGAATATAGTTGTTGCTTCCCTCTGTTCGACTCTGGTTGCCTCCATTAGATCCACTATCACCATTGTTGCTGCTGCCCTCTTGCTAGCTCCCCCAAGATCTCTGGTGGTTGCTCTTCCCTATCTGCCATGACTGAATCTGTATGGTTGTTGCTACTCTTCCTTTTCCTGATTGTAACATTTCCCCTATCCTCTGGAAGCATCCAGAAATCATATATTCACAGGCTGACAGGATGCACAACTCTGATACCACTGTGATATCTCTCTTAGTGAGGTTACCTTTGGGATGCAATTCTGAGTTAGGGTTTCAGTAAAACGCGTGACAGAATTGTATTTCATAGCAGTGTTGCAATACTCATCAATCTATAAACTATTCCAAGGGGTGTCCAAGCCTGACCTAGCTTTGCACAATCCTGGTGACAGCGATTAACAAGTAGTATAGAAACAGTGAGTATTTTTATTGAATGCGCAAGTAGTATAACAAAGAACTCAAACAACAATTGCTTCCACAAGCAACCACTATAAGTAGGTCCAATTCAACAAGCAAATAAACATCCACAGATGTCAACACAAATATAGCTTACTAAGCTGTAGCCAATCCTGCTTTATCCATCAATAGCTGAAGACACAAATTAGGGCCCTGTCTTGGCCTTGCCGCCACAGGATCACTCCAGGCAGCCTCACTTGCTGCCCTGTACTGTTATTCACCCTGGCTGCCTCAGGCCCTAGTCAGCCACTACTACGTAGATCCTTGCTGCCTCTTTATTGTGGCCCCTTAGGCTCCTCATTGTCCTGAAAGTATCCTTATGCCCATTGCTGTTGTAGAAGGCTAGAAATTAGCCCCACCGCTGTCTCAGCCAGTCTCATCCGCTGCCCTTCAGCACCACGCTGCCTCATGAAATTAGGCTCCAGCCCTTGCTGCCTTAAGAAATTAAGTTCCAGCCTTTGCTGCCTCGGGAAATTGGGTTGCTGCCTTCGCTGCCTCGGGAATTAGGTTTCCGCTTCAGACCAATTGCTTCTTGGCCCCTAGCTGTATCAGAAAAATGGGTCCCAGCCTCTGCCTGCCTCAGAGAGCCTAGAGGCATACTCCAGCCTTTCGTTGCCTCAGAAAGGTAGTCTTCAATATTCGCCGCCTCAGAAAGATAAACTCCAGCCAGAATTTGGTTGACTGTAAGAAGAGAAGTGGTAAGATTGGCTAGGGTGGAATCTTTCACCACCGAAACCAATCAGAGAAAGGGTTCATAAAACCTTATAGAGCCTCAGCCCGAAATAAAAAAGAATAACAATCCATGATGATCATAATGACTCTCCTTCTTTTTATAGTTTCTCTTTGGGGCTTTTCCCTCCTAAATTCAAATTTGAGTGTCTTGTAAGTTTCCCTCCATTTGCCCCAATCTAATTTTTATTATCTAATGTTACCTAAGTAACATTAAATTATAATTCCCCTTTTTGAAATGACTATAGCCTACGGGGTTAAATAGGCTACTGCTTCCTTCCTTGGGCAATTAATTTGGAGAGTACATTACATTTTGATGTCAGAAATCAAGGTTACTATATGTGTCAGTTGGATAGCTTATGTAGATTTAGTTTATGTTGAATTCATGGATTGAGTGGCTCAGCTTCCAGGATTTGGCTGGGACCTGTCTCAAAATTGGATGTCATTGTGGGGATGGATCTGGGGATGAACCCACTGTGATTAGTGATGCTTGTGGCAGGGTCAGCCGGAAAGTATGTGTCTTTTTGGCCATTGATGCTGACCGTTATATTGCATTTATGTATTTTTAATTTAAAAAAATATAAGTCTATTATAATTAATTATTCATGTGTTAGTTTATGTTCATATCTTTTTTCAAAATTGAAAATCCTATTTTTGATGGATCTCCAAGTCCTCAAATTTAGAAAATCATCAACACCACTCTTTATCTATCCCTTCCATCCCAACTCTTGTAACATGACTAAAACTAATAATGAGATTAGTTTGTTTCATTCCTCCTGCTCTGCTACCCCCAACTTCTAGCTTCTCTTGACACTCCTATTGTGATTTCTTGCTCCTTGCAATTCCAGTGTCGATTTCCAAGTATTATCTTCAGACTGACTGTAGTTACCTTCTTACAGATTGTGTTCTTGATACATTTTTTTATTTCTGGTACAAGCTTTTATAATTGTAATGCTCATGGATAATAGTACTTTATCTTGGGCTAAAATTGGCTTTTAACGTATGTTTTTGCACATTGAAATGGGTGTTATTCTTGCATAAAGGACTTCAAAGTTTGGATTTCTTATTATTTTCTAGATTGTTTTCCTGTATCATTAAATGATGGCACACTTGTTTCATTTTATTGTTCATGTGGAAGGTGTTTATTGTCAAATGGTCCATTGTGAGTCACTTTTTCTTTTTTGCATTTTTAGAGTAAATATATCTGATTCATTAGGCTCCATGGGCATTTGTTAACTTTGTTTCCATGATACGATACAGGTGTTAAGGATGCAAGTGATAAAAAAATTCTAGTTGACATGTTGTTCTGGGCAGTGGACAATCCTGCACCAGCAAATTATATGCTTATTTCTGGAGACCGTGATTTTTCTAATGCACTTCATCAGCTCCGACTTAGGAGGTACAATGTACTGTTGGCACGTCCTGCCCAACATGTATCTGCTCCTCTTATTGGAGCAGCGAAGAGTATTTGGCTTTGGGCCAATTTAGCAAGGGGTGAGCCGGCCCTTCAAAATTCTCTGCAGGACTCTGAACAAACAGAGAAAAAGGGTAATTCTAATGTTTCAAATGATGTTCCGAAAACAGATGTTCCAAAAACAGAGCCCTTGGAGAAAATTCTCTCATTCTCAGAATTAAATTTCAAATCTGCAGTTTCTCAGAGCATGCAATCCATGCCAGGAGTGTTTACAAGCAACACAACTTCTCATTCTATGGAATCTAACTTTCAAGAAGCTGCTCAGTTTCAACAGAAATTGTCGAGGCATATCCCAGTTACAGGACATCCAAATGGGCAAGAACAGCATGATATCTCAATGGGGTTTGCAGGAACAAAACCTCCCGTTGTCACATCTGAATTTAGCTTTCCATATCATTTACATGCTAGTGCATTAGGAAATTCTAATGCTGTGGGATCTTTATCCTCTTTACATAACCATATACCTATCACAGGGCATCTAAATGGTCAGGGACAAGCTCGTAATTTAATACGCTCTCCAGGAAAGAAATCTCCTGTCATAACATCGGAGGCCAACTTTCGATCCAATTCACATGTTAGTGTGCTGGGAAATTCTAATGCTATGGGAGCCTTGCCCTCTTTACATAACCATATATCAGTGTCAGGGCATCCAAATGGGCAGGCACATTCTGGTAACTCAAATCACTTTCCAGGAATGAAATTTCCTGTCATAACATCTGAAGGTAACTTTCCAGCGCATTCACATTTTAGTGCATTGGAAACTACTAATCCTATGGGGACTCTATCCTCTTTACAACACTCTATGAATGTTCACTATAATAATGCTAAGCAGATTCCAACTGACCCCAATTCTTCTATCAACCCATCTATGAAGTTCAGCTCATTTCCTCCTCCTCACGGGAAAGGTTATGGAGCTGAAAGAAATTCATTTCATCCTAAAGTGCGGCCAGATATTTTTCCTAACCCAAGGCCTAATCTTCGTCCACCTATTACAAGTAGTTTATCTATGGAGAACCTTCCCATATCAAGGACAGCCACCTCTTTTGACTCGGGGACTATACAACAAAATCATAATGTACAAGGTGGATGTTATGTTTCAAATCAAATGCATCAAAAAATTTCTCCAGAACAGACACCTACTAATCCAGGAAATTTAAATCTAAACACCTCTGCTCAGGTGCATCCAATAGGAAGATGGCTGCTACCTCCAGAGCATAGCGATACTGGGGCTCAAATAAGGATTATTTTGCAGGCCATAGAGACATTGAAACAGAATATGATGGTACCTTCAATAGGTAATATTGAAGATTGCATAAAATATCAAGAGATGCATATTTCTAATTTTGACATCCATGAGTTATTGGGGAAGGCTGTTGAGCAAAAAGAAATTGTAATAATGAGGGCTGGCGGAGCATCCCCATTATATCTTCCTCGTGCTACTAGTCTTTGGAAATGTGTGGATCCTTGTAATATGCATGATAACTATCCCAAGGAAGCCTGGGAGGAGTTTCATAAATATCTTTCAAGTTTTGAAGGACGTGACACAATAATGAAATCAGAGAGGCGGTAAGTCTAAGTTTTATCATTAGCTTGCAAACTGATTTATTTACCCTTTTAGTTTTATGCTCGATTGTACTATTTTAATTTATGGTTTCACCTTTAAAATTGAAAATTATTGAAATATTTAAAATATGATCATTCATTTGTGTGAGCAGGTATCATGCAGCTTTGATGTTGAAGTCATGTTGTTTGAAAAATCTTAAAATCGGAGAAATTATACATATGCTGCAGCTGGCAATCGATAAGAGACGGTGGCTATCCCATCATCAGTCAGGGTGGCAGCCCTTATCTATTACAACTTACAGTAGACCCCTGTGACAGATTTGGGACTTCAAGTGTGAATCCTGGGAGTCATTTTACATTGCAGGCATAGCAAATACAGAAGTATATTTTCTACATTTACATATAATATATGTAGATACACTACATATATGTAGAATGTTCAATATTTATGCAGAATGCTTGGATTATTTTTCTGATAGGCCCAAGCTGAGCAATTTAGTTATAAGTTGGTATGTAGTATTGGCAAATTCATTCTGCTCCCAGAAGCACAGTATGCAGGACTCTGGCTGGTATACATCAGGGTGATCAAGGTTAGGCCATACTTTTGCTTATTTTAATCCAGAGCCTAAATCATGGCCTTGGTTAGTTTAACATAACTTGTCTACATTTCTTGCAATGTAATCGTTCATTTTATAGCTTGTAGTTCCTTCAAACATATCAACAAATAGAGTGCAGTTAGACAAAATGCCTTGTCTTCAATAGTATTTGGGAATGGTGTACGACTTAACCGGAGTTCTAAGGTATTGCTTGAGATTTCTGTGAATATGACTATTGGCGTCATCTATCTGGCTTTTGCCGACTGTCTGGGAATATCTGGGATCTGCAACATTATAACAGTGAAAATAAAATCTTGCACTGATCTTCTAGATGCAGAACGTGTGGACAACTGGATGTATAAAGATGCTGCCACTATGAAGAAGCTGGCTATCATCTAAGAAGTGGATTGTCATGCTGTGTACAATGCTTGGTTGTGGATGCCAGGTAGAATTCCAGGAGACTGAAGTAGAGGAATTCATTCAGCTCCTGCAATGAAGCATCATCATTGTTGCTCCCATTATTTGCCTTTCAGTGGTTTGCTGGAAGACAGATGCGACATTGTTTGATTCAATCAATGTATGGGTGTGTTAAGGAAAAACTAGTTAAAATTGTTCTGTTCCAGTCTTGACATCAGCTGGATATGGCCTTTATATATTAGTGCTGTGATCATTTCATTGCAAAATGATGGTAACTGGTTGCATGATCATCACAGTTTAGTAGTAGTATTGTAATTTAGCTTGTGTTGATGAAGCTTCAATACCAGAAATTACTATCTTTCAGTTTCCCAGTGAGAATATATAACTGGCTTATATCAGTTTTGTATTCTATCTGCCATTAGCAGGGGCTCATGTGAATCTCAGAGGGACTGCTTACCAAAGTCTCCTGGTGATAAACTTATCATACTTTTATGCTGAGTTGTTTCTTTAATTAAGTTGTAGCTTGAACCTGTTGAATTTTAAATGCTATACAATGGCACCTTACATTTTTTCATTTAGCTTTTGTAGACCAGGTTTATGGTGAATGATGTGGACTCTAACACGCTATAGATCAATCAACTTCACATGAAGCTAGTTAAATTCAGGATAATTAAATTGTATGGGTCTTCAGTTCTATTATACAATCTTTTCATGATGGACAAATTACTTGAACCGGTTAGCTTTTGCCTCTGAACATGTCTGTGTATGAGGGATAGAGGTACAACGAGAGAGATCTTATGGTGTTGTGTTATTTGCAGTTAGCATTTGACTACCATGAAAGCTTGCGGTTTTTTTGTCACCTCTTCCTTGAATTCTTGTCGTCGACCTGTTCATGTTGATATTGTATCCGTCATATGTTGTTATAGGAAATGTATAACGAATGCTGGTTGAGCTGCCAGAGTACATGTGATGCAAACAGTCAATATTGCATGTAGATAACGGTTTGAGAAATCTGGATAACACCAGTTTTGATGTTAGATATTTTATCATTTGTTACTTACATGATCCTATTAGATCTAAATATATAAATGATTAAAAAATATTCCTATTCCATTTACTTCAGTCTTGGTATTGTGGTAGCTTGACTTAGCTCTTAAAAAGTATTTGGATACTTAAGCTAATGGTTCCCATCCGTAGTCTCGGGGACGTTCAAACCTAGTTATTTACTATTTATCTTATGTAAATGAGACTGTAACCAGTGATATGGAAACCACAGGGGTTATCTTCTAATTTGGGGAGCCACCTGTGATAAAATACCAGTTTGGCTGAGGTGAATGTGCTGATTTGTTTTTACAACATGAGACTAAACATGCTACTCTAAATTATAGAATAAATGCTACAATAAATTGAAGATTTACCTATGAATCTTACTACAAAGTTCTGGTTTGTAGTGCTAATTGAGGATTTACCTATAAACCTTACTATAACGTTCTTGCTTGTAAGGATTTTGATAACTCGTTCCCTATAAATTTTACTCCAAAGTTCTGGTTTGTTTATAGTGCTGATTCTAGGGCTTTTCATAACTTATTGACTATAAATTTTACTTCAAAGTTCTGGTCTGTTTGTAGTGATTCTGATAACTTACTGACTAAATAACATCTATTTCATATATTATGTAGGCTGTCTGATAATGAAATGAGGTCATGTCCAAAATGTGGGGATAATGTTGTTTACAAAATATCGAACGTTCTTGCTTGTAGGGATTTTGATAACTCGTTCACTATAAATTTTACTCTAAAGTTATGGTTTGTTTATAGTGCGGCTTCTAGGGCTTTTCATAACTTATTGACAGTAAATTTTACTTCAGAGATCTGGTTTGTTTGTAGTGATTCTGAGAACCTACTGACTAAATAACATCTATTTCATATATTATGTAGGCTGTATGACAATGAAATGAGGTCAAGTCCAAAATGTGGGGATAATGTTGTTTACAAAATATCCAAATAACCTTCTTATTAGCATAGCACAATAAACAAATGATTTCATTGAACATTCAAATTACCAGGGATCATTTTTCATATACGCAGCATCTCACCGTGTCTGTTGATTAATAATATTGGAGATTTTGTCAACTCCTTTCAGGTTAGGTTAAGTGCAGAGCACAAAGAGGTAAGTAATGAATATTTATTTATATAACAATAAATTATCTGTTTATATAACGTGAAAAAATGTGGGACAAGTAATTTAATGATTATTTGTGGTTTGTTCCCAGCATTATAATTAATTAAATTGTCGAAATGGTGTAATTGTTTAGGAAAAATCAATTAACCGTATTTAAGGGAATTCTGTTTTGCATTAAGCTTGAAGAAAATTTGTGGTCATTTGTGCTTGGTGTAATTCTTGAGGAAAACTCAATAACCGTATTTAAGGGAATTCTGATTTGTGCTTGGTGTAATTCTTTAGGAAAACTCAATAACCGTATTTAAGGGAATTCTGTTTTGCATTAAGCTAGGGAAAAAATTGTGGTCATTTGTGCTTGTATAAGGGTAATTGTGGTCATTTGTGCTTGTATAAGGGTAATTGTGAAAAAAATTTGTGGTCATTTGTGCGGTAATTGGTAATTGTGCGCGACAGCTTAATATATAGATGTAATAATGTATAGGGGTACTGTATAGATGTAATAATGTATAAGGGTAATTGTGCCCTACAGTTTAATATAGGGGTAATGTATAGATGTAATAATGTAAGAAAGTTTGTAAACATTTTTACATGGTGGTTTAATATGTTGAATTTATGTTAATATGTCGGGTAATGTGTAGATGTAATGTATGAAAGTTTGTAAACATTTTTACTTAGTGGTTTAATGTGTTGAATTTATATTAATATGTCGGGTAATGTGTAGATGTAATGTATGTGTAGATGTAATGTAAGAAAGTTTTTAAACAATTTTACATGGTAGTTTAATACATTGAATTTATATAATAATGTTCAATTTAATTACTTAAATTGGTAAACATTTACAAGTTGGTTAAAATTAATATAGAGCCCAAGGGAAATGTTGTGGTGTCCATAAAAAGTTAAAAAGTAATTAAAATAATAAAATTCAAATTTGTTACATTTCAATTTTGTTTTTATTAATAAAATTACAAATATTTTTTAGATTAAAAAAAATCATAATATACATATTATATTAAAATATAAAAGTAAGAACAATAAGTTAACATCCATTCTACCTTATAAAATAGAATAATGATTATGTAACCATATTTAAATTTAATTAATAAGCACATAAAAACTTACAATATAACAATATGTTTACTCGTGGCACTAACTTGTAAATAGGTTTCATAGGCCAATACCATTGCTAATCAATATCACATGTCCAAAAACCATCTCTCATTTCACACTCAAAATATTTTATTTGAATTTAATTTTATAACATCTTTTTATTAAATTAAAAAAAATATTATAATTACTTTTGAGATATATCTACACCTCTATCATCACATGGAAATATATAAGATATAAATAGCTAAGATCTATTTCACCATATAAATTAAAATAATAATTTTGTAAACATATTTAAATTTCACAAAAAACTTAATACTTACAATATAACAAGATTTTTAACCATGGATATTCACCACCACTTTACAATGGATATTATTAACCATACATACCATGGGCCAATATGATAGCTCATCAATACCAAATTCTCAAAAATCATCTCTCATTTCACAATCAAAATAATACTTACAATGAACAAGATTTTTAACCATAGATATTCACCCCACTTTACCATGGATATTATTAACCATACCATACCATGGGCCAATACCAGATCCAAAATCCATTCTCATTTCACTATATATATATATATATATATATATATATATATTGGGCCAAGAGGTACTCCATCTTAGTATGGAAGAGTTGTTGTAATGTTAAGTTATATTATGTTATTTAAACATTTTGACCTGATCAAATTACATAAAAATAAAAATAAAATTATTAATTAAAACATTTTGACTTAGTGAAATTATAAATTAGACTAAAAAATAAAATTAATAATTAGCGTAGCCTATATCCATCTTAACTCCGGATCTAAAATTAATAATTAACCTAGCCTAGATCCATCTTAACTCGAGATCTATCAAGCTTTGAGAGGGAACTTTAACTCCAGATCTAAAATTAATAATTAACCTAGCCTAGATCCATCTTAACTCCAGAGCTATCAAGCTCTGAGAGGGATCAAAGTTCTCGAGGTGCAAACCTTTTTTCAAGTTGCACTCGAAAAAGAGGTTTGCACCTTGAGAGATTTGATCTCATCAAATTTTTGGTGGTGCAAACCTTTCTTCCAGTTTTGCACTCAGAAAAGAGGTTTGCACATCGAGAGATTTGATCCCTCTCAAAGCTTGATAGATCCTGAGTTAAGATGGATTTAGGCTAGTTTTATTATGGTGCTATTTGTGTTTGTGCAGTGGTTACTAAGTTTCCTTTTAGAACAAAAGCAAATGGCACTATGCTATCACAATTATATATATAAACTATTTGATGTTGAACAAATATGTTGTATGCCAAGGAGTTCTAAGCATTCCACAGATAATGTATTTATAATGTATTTTTGTGATCATTGTGAACATTTATGTTGTATTCTATATGTTGCTAGCTAAGTATTTTATTAGATAGGTATTTTTGTTTGTTTGTTTTTAGGATCGTAGATTTAAAACTCTGATATGTCAGCGTCATTGTGTAGATGTCAGCGTCATTGTGTAGAAACAAAACCTAGCCACCTGTAACAAGTTGGCTATAAGGGTGTAACCTTGTGCTCATGTTAGGTGTGTTTTTATGTGATCAAATTAATAAAATTCAAACTTGTTACATTTTAATTTAATTTTATTAATAAAATTAGAAATTGGTAAATATTTACATGTTTTTATTAATAAAATTATGAATAACTTTTTTGATTAAAAAATGATAATATACATATTACATTAAAATATATAAGTAGCAATTGACGGAGAGCGGAGCGGAGCGGGAGCCTGGAGCAACCTTCTTGAGAGGAACCAGCTAGCAGGAGCCTGGGGTAGCCTCCGACCGACAGGAGGAAGCCAGGGGAGCGCACAAAGAGACACACCCAAACTTGAGACTGCGCGAAGCGACAAAGCCATGGCCCCAGGGGGGGTCGCGAAAAGGAAACTCCCTTGTCACCAGAGTTAGCAACTTTCAGGGATCTGGTTGCAGCTTGCAACAAAAGGCTAGCATCCGAAAACAAACAGAAGTTCGTGAAAAAAATGGCAACTATCCCCACAGTTGCTCTGCCTACTGAAGAGCCTTGCAGAGATGCTTTAAACCTAGCAGAAAGAGGACTTATCAGTCAGTTCACAGGCTTATGGCCCTCGCCAAAAGTGGTAGAAGCTTGGGTTCAAAGGAACTAGTGTCCCCTGGTCAAAGAAGGAATAAAAAACCATTTTATCGGCAAAGGCTTCTTTGTATTTGTATTCGAAGCAACATAAGACAGAAACCTAATATTCAGAAACGACCCGAATTTCATGGGGCTTCAGGGACTATATATGAAAAAATGGACTCTAGACTTCGACTCGACCCAGGATGTGCCCTCGGCCGTTCTGGTTTGGGTGAGACTGCCCCACCTTCCTCTACACTGTTGGAACCCTAAATCCTTGGAAACCATAGGTAACAAGCTAGGCAAATACATTGACTGAGCAGAAAGAAGAGACCAGTATTCCTGTGCTAGAATTTGTGTAGAAGTAGACCTAGAGAAAGGTCTCCCTGAAGCCATTAAACTCACGGTGGCTGATTGGTCACACATACAAGTGCTAGATTACGAGCAACTACCATTTAAATGCAGACACTGCCATGGCTATGGGCACTTTGCCAAGCATTGTAAAAAGAAATCAGAGGATGTAGTTGAGAAAGAGAAGGGAGACCAATGGACTCAGGTCCAGAAATCAGGACCAACCAAGTAGAGCAACAAGAATAAAGGGAAAGCCGCCTCCACTGGGAGGGTTGATCCTCCAAAACCCCAAGCAGAAGGAAGTTCAGTCCCTCCAATAGCAGACATATCAACCAACCCCTTTGATATTCTCAGCACACCAGAAGAACACCAAGATCCAACAGATAAAGAGAATGAATAGCAGGCAAACAACAGGGAAGAAAGTAAAAGGCAAGAGGAACCAACCCAAACCCCAAAAGGTGCTTGTAGTTCCCCTTCCTATACATATATGACAAGAAAAAAGACCCCTAAGACATTGGGATCCTTGGAAGATGAAACATATGAGAGGCCCTTGAAAAGAGTGGGGAGGAACTCTCATCGAGAGGCCAGAGAAGAAGAAGCAGAGAGACTAAAAATGCAAGGTAGTTAGGCCACTAAAGAGATGTCTATCGGAAAAAATACTAGAACCAGGCCTCGAAAGGGAGGAGCTGCCCAAACCCCTACCAGTAAATAATGCAATTAGTCTCTTGGAACTGCAGAGGATTGGGGAACCCAACAAAAGTTGAAGCATTCAAGAGCCTTTTAAAGTCAGAACTTCCTGAGATCCTCATGCTCCAAGAGACTAAAATAGAAGAGAAGCCCTTCTGGAACTCAGCAAAGCAAAATGGAAAACAAAAGTTGGAAAAATAGTAAGTGCTTAGCCACTCTCTGGGAGGCTGACAAATTCCAACTTGAAAGCTCCTTTCAGATGCATCACTGGATTTACATCGAACTCTAACACCTACCAAGTAAGATAAACATTGCTCTCTTTAATCTCTATGTTCCTGTACTCAATGTAGAAAAGGAACAATGTTGGCAAACCTTGACTGATTTTTTGGAAGCTTACTCCCTCAATAATATAATTATTGCCAGAGACTTCAATCTAATCCTTGACCCAAAGGGAAAAAGAGGAGGAACCAGTGGCAGGGACCACTTCCTCCCCTTAGTGGAAAACCTGATTCAACATTGGGATTTAATGGACTTCAAGCCAAAAAAAGGGCTATACCCCTGGACAAATAACAGAATAGGGGAGGAGCATATCTCAGCCAAGCTGGACAGGTTCCTCCTTTAGAGTTCCTTCCTCTCCGAGAAGATGATCATTTCCATAAAAATTCTGCCAAAGTGGAACTCAGACCATAAACCCATCCTCCTACTGATGGAAGAAGAAGAAAACCTGGGACCAATCCCCTTACGGTTCAGTGCACTATGGGCAAATAGGGAAGGGTTTTTGGGCACAGTGAATAAGGCTTGGTCCATTCATGTTCAAGTATCACCCAACTATGTTTGGGAGCAAAAGATAAAAGCCACCAAAACTGCCCTGAAGCATTGGATAAAAAAGCCCACAGTCTCTCCCACTACCCAAAGAAAACAAAGCACAAAGCAGCTGCTAGATCTCCAAATGGGCCTGGAGACTCAAGACATAACTAGAGCAGAGATTCACAGGGAGCAAGAACACCAAATCAGCACCCTCCGGACATTTAGAGAAGAGGAAGAATATTTGAGGCTCAAGTCACACAATCTCTGGCTTGTGTTTGGAGACAAGAATACAACCTTCTTCCACAAGCAAATTCATACCTACCTCTCTAGAAACCACATTGCTGAAATCACCTCGCCAGACGAGACTATACTTAAAGGCACAACACTGATTAAAGAGGCGGCAACCTCTCACTTTCAGCTGTTGTTCAAAGAAGAAGGCGTGGAGGATAATGAGGAAGCACATGACTTCCTCAAGCACGTTCCAAGGATGGTTAACGAGGAGGACAATGCATCTCTCCTAAAGCCATTCACTGAAGAAGAAATCAACAATGTCATATGGAAGATGGAACCAGACAAAGCCCCTGGACCAGATGGATTCTCAATACACTTCTATAGACTTTGCTGGGACATCATCAAGGCTGATTTGTACCGAATGATCAAAGGATTCCTTCGAAAAGCCAAAGTGGGAGGAAGCACAAACTCCACCTTCCTAGCCCTAATTCCCAAAGAAGCCAACCCGGAGACATTCGACAGATTCAGACCAATCTCGCTTTGCAACGTGTCCTACAAAATTCTCACCAAGCTACTTGCTAATAGAATAAAACCTCTGCTGGAAAAACTCATCTCCCCCAATCAAGGAGGGTTTGTCAAAGGAAGGCATATCCTGGACAATGTGATACTGGTGCAGGAAATCATCCATTCTAGCCACTAGCGCAAAGAGCAAGGTATGCTCATCAAACTAGACATGGCGAACACTTTCGACAGAGTAAGACATTCCTTCCTTATCCAAGTTCTTTCAGCATTTGGTTTCAGACCTGAATTTTTTAATTTGATTAAAGCATGCATTGGAGAACCATGGATAGCCCCTCTAGTAAATGGTAGACCTGCAAACTACTTCAAAGCTTCAAGGGGAATTAGGAAAGGATGCCCTCTGTCCCCCTTTCTTGTACATTTTGATGGCAGACTCTCTAAGCCAAAAACTCTCTAATGAGAAGCTCAACAAGACACTTCTTGGTATCAGGGCGACACCCAGAACTTCCCCAATCTACCACGCCTTGTTTGCAGACGACTCTATTATTTTGGGAGGAGCCTCTATTAAAATATCAAGAGCCTTCAACAGAGTAATCCAAAGCTTCTGTAGAGTCTCCGGAGCTATGGTCAATAACAGAAAAAGTGCAGTGTACGGTTGGGCAGCAGACCAACAATCTATTCTCAGGATTGCCCAAGCCCTAGGCTTCATCGGATATGTTTCTTGGGAAAAATTCAAGTATATTGGCCCGCCTTTAACCTCGGGCACTACTGAGGCCCCATCACTGGATGGAAATTATCAGCGAAATCAAGGCAAAAATGACTGCTTGGGGAGGTCAGTGGCTTACCACTGCTGGGAAGCTCACTCTGGTCAAGTTAGTTCTCTCTTCCCTTCCTATCTACCAAGCCTCTTTCCTTTTAGCTCCAAAAATGATCATCGAACAGTTAGCAAAGCTGATCCGAAATTTGCTATGGCAAGGAGGTAAGGGGAACCAAAAAAATTCCATATAGTACACTGGGACATAGTGAAAAGACCAATACCTGAAGGTGGAATTCAGGTAAGAGATCTTGTGTTGGCTAATCTGGCAATGGGAGGGAAGATCCTTTGGAAAATCTTCTCAAACCAAAAACACCCTGTAAGTCAAGTTCTAATAAAAACATATCTACATAGGCTCTCAATAAAGAATATGGATGGAGGAGTTTCTCACAAAGGAACCACGCTATGGAAGTTGTGCACCCAAGGTTGGAAATTCTTCAAAGAACAGCTCTACAAAATTCCAGGAAATGGGAAAATAATCACACCGTGGGAGGATAAGATCATGGGTCTCCATCCCCTAAAGCTTGCTCCAAATATTGCAAACTTGCGTAACTGGCTCATCCAAAAAGGTATCCACAAACTTGCTGACATTTTCACATGGAATTCAGAAGGGAACTGGAGTAACTGGGACCTACATCGGCCCCCTGATTGGATTCTCCCTTAACTCCATCAATTACTGGATAAACTCACTGGTCTGGCTCTTGTGCACCTGCATTCGAGGTACAAGTGGGGCTGGGGGAAGTCTAGTTCTTACTCAACTAGGTTGGGTTTTGCAGCCCTCCAAGAACATCAACCTCAGATCCATACTACGAAGCTTTGGCAGCATGTTTGGGACCCATTTTGACTCCCAAAAATCAACTTCTTCTGCTAGAATCATGCACAGAAGGACTCTCACCTGGGAAAACCTAGAGAAAAGAGGAATCATTGGTCCACATAGATGCCCTCTCTGCTGCAAGGACCAGGAAATGATCGATCACCTATTCATAGACTGCCCCTTTTCTCAAGAGGTCTAGTTGCAAGCTACCATGGGGCTCAATGTCCATTTCCCTCAGCAATCTTCAGTGGTTAGTCTTTTTGCAACTTGGAAAGATCACTATCCACACCCTCTGAACAACAAATCAACTTGGACCAAAATCTGGATGCAATCCCAAAATATATCTTCTAGGGAATCTGGTTGGCTAGGAATGAAGCCATCTTCAACAATAGACTTCAATCCACCAACACAGTCACTGCCAAGGCCAAAGCCTTGCTGTTGGAAACTCTTGAAAATAGACCTTATAAGTTAGACAACTACCTTCTCCCTGAAGAGCTCAGCTGGCTAGGTGAATCCCTGAGACGGGCAAGCATCAAGAAGAATATCTCCTTGACTAGCCATAATCCAGAGTGGCGTCTTCGGATCTCTGAGGTGGAATTCCAAAAATGGTGGAAAAATCAAGGAAAAGTCACGATTTTCTTCGATGGAGCCTCCAAAGGAAACCCGGGGATATCAAGGGCAGGAGGAATAATTTACTCCATAGATGGACAAAAACAAGACAGCTACAGTTGGGGTCTAGGTCAAAGCACCAACAACCAGGCAGAGATCCTAGGTCTGCTAAAAGCTTGTCAGCTGGCTGAAAGGAACATATGGGAAAACATTCAAATCTTTGGGGACTTTGAAATCTTGATTAAAACCCTTAATAAGAGCGATCAGCTCAACAACCCTGCTTTAAACAAGACACAAGAAAGAATAAGAAAGTTGACTCAAAACTTCACATCCTGCTCATTCTATCATGTCTTGCGAGCTCAGAACAAGGAAGCCGACATAATGGCCAACGAAGGATGTCTTCTAGCCCAAGGTATGCTGGTGAACAATGATGAGGATACGAAAATGCATCCAATCCCTTAACAGGCAAGGAGAGTTGTCCAAGGGTAGAACCCGCAAAACAAAGGTGGGCTCTCCGCATGAGCCAGCTGAGATAGGAGTAAAAGCAAGGTGCAGTATGGATTTCACTTAGAGAACGATTTTGATGGATGAGAGGTGAAGACTCAGGGCGGGGGAAGATCCGACGGTCATAGTGTGCTGGGAAAGATGGGGGGTTAAAGATGCAGGGAGTGGTAAGCGGTTTTCATCGCACCGCTTCTGGCTGTTGGGCATTTTTTCTCATATTGGACGCGATTCGACTCATGGCTTGATGTGTGGTAGGACAAAACCGCCCATTTCGCATGCCCCTGAGGTGATAAAGGTCGGATAACAAACCGATGTGATAAGCGTCAGATCCGGGTGGGGAAGATCTGACGGTTATCGTGCGCTTTTCATGGCGGGGTCTTATCCTTGCAGTGGGGCCGAGCACGGAGATGGGTCCCGGTTAATGCTCGATTAGCTCGAGACGTGATAAGCGTCAGTTCTGGGTGGAGTTGATCCAACGACCATCACGCTTTGGAAAAGAAGGGGAGTTATTTCGCCGAGAGTGGTAAGCGGGTTTGTTCGCACTGCTCTTGGCTGCTCGGCAGTAATTTTGAATCGGACGCGATTCCACTCAGGGGCCGACGCGTGGCAATATAAAACCGCCCATATCGCGCGCTCCTGAAGAATTAAGGTTCGGAAAGCATTGGATGCAATATGGGTCTGATCCGAGCAAGAGAAGATCTGACGGCGGTCGCGTGATGAGTTCGACGGGGGTTAGCTCTGTAGTGGGGCCGGGTATGGGGGATAAGACAAATTTTAATCAAAATCATTTTAATTTTGAGGGTTGGTATTTTGGCCCATATAACTTATTGTATGTGGGTTTTAACTTAACCTAGGAATGTACCAAAGCTTCAAAGAAAAGAGGACCATAGCCAAGCAAGGCTAGGAGACCTCTTTTACACTTGAATTCTCGTACTTATATGTACTCGAGGTTGTTTGGCTTGCCCAACCTCTTATTAATAAAATCCAACCGTTTCTGTTAATATATATAATTCTCGCACTTATATGTACTTGAGGTTGTTTGGCTTGCCCAACCTCTTATTAATAAAATCCAACCGTTTCTGTTAATATATATATATATATATATATATATATATAGCAACAATAAGTTAACATCCATTTTACTTTATAAAATAGGATAATGATTATGTAACCATATTTAAATTTAATTAATAGGCACATAAAAACTTACAATATAATATTCATGTCCACTTTGCCATAGATATTATTGACTTGTAAATAGGTTTTGTTACAATACCATGGGCCAATACCATGGTTCATCAATACAACATGCCCAAAAATGATCTCTCATTTCACACTCACAATATTTTATTTGAATTTAATTCTATAATATTTTTTTATTAAATTTAAAATAAAAAATATTATAATTACTTTTGAGATATATCTAACCTCTATCACATAAAAATATATAAAATATAAATAGTAGCTATAAATTAAGATCCATTTCACCATATAAATTAAAATAATAATTTTGTAACCATATTTAAATTTCATTAATAAGCACAAAAAAACTTAATATTTACAATATAATAAGATTTTTAACCATGGATATTTACCACCACTTTACCATTGATAGTATTAGTCATACTATACCATGGACTAATATGACTCATCAATACCATATGCCCAAAAATCATTGTTCATTTAATAATCAAATAATACTTACAATTAACAAGACTTTTAACTATGGATACTCACACCACTTTACCATGGATATTATTAACCATACCATACCATGGGCCAATACCATGGCTCATCTATACCACATACCCAAAATCCATTCTCTTTTCACAATCAAAATAATATATATATATATATATATATATATATATTTTAAAATTTATTTTTATTACATTTTTGGACCAAGAGGCACTCCATCCCAGTATGGAAGAGTTGTTGTAATGTACATTTATATTATGTTATCTAAACATTTTGACCCGATCAAATTACATAAAAATAAAAATAAAATTATTAATTAAAACATTTTGACTTAGTCAAATTACAAATTAAACTAAAAAAATAAAATCAATAATTAAACCAGCCTAGGTCCATCTTAACTCCGGATCTATCAAGCTCCGAGATGGATCAAATTTCTCAGGTGCAAACCTTTCTTCAAGTTTCTCACTTAGAAAAGAGGTTTTATTATGGTGCTATTTGTGTTTGTGTTGTGGTTGCTAAGTTTTCGACAAAAAAAATGGCTATCTGTTATCACAGTTATATATATGATAACTATGAATTCTATGAGAAGACTTGCGGGGTTGCCATGGGCTCCCCTCTATCCCTGGTCGTCGCTAATATTTTTATGGAAGACTTTTAGTCCAAGACTTTGGCCTCAACCTGTCTCCTGCCCAAGCTACAGAAGAGATTTGTGGACGACATTGGTGTCATTTGGTCTCATGGCCAAGAAGAGTTAGATCTATTTTTCTCGCATCTCAACAATCAATCCTCCTCCATAAAGTTTACTATGGAGCAAGAAATTGATGGGTGCCTGCCTTTCCTTGATGTCCTCATTTCGAAGAATGATGACGACTCTTTCTCCCACCAAGTGTTTTGGAAGAAAACTCATACTGAGCAGTATCTTCATGCCAACTCTCATCATTTCCCTGCTCAAAAGTTGGGTGTTCTCAACACGTTGGCTACTTGTGCATTGAGAATCTCTGATTTAAAGAGCCTTGATAAAGAGACAGTCCATCTCCTTAATGTTTTTTTTTAATAATGGTTATAGTAGGCACCAAGATTTGAAAGCTTTCCTTAAAGCTAGCAAAGGTCCCAAGATTAAGAAAGACCCTAAAGATCGAATCTCAGGTGTTCATCTCCCTTTCATCCAGGGGACCACTAACAAGATTACTAGGATCCTTAAGAAGCATAATGTTCCCTCAACCTTTAGACCCCTTAACACCATTCGTAGCTCCCTTAGATCCGTAAAAGACCCGGTTGACCCCAAGGACATGAAAGGTGTTTATGTTATTCCATGTTCGTGTGGGACCCCCTATGTTGGGGAAACTGGGCGCTCTATTAATCAGAGGATTCATGAGCACTCAGCCGACATCAAGCATGGAAGGACCTGGTCTTCAACCCTAGCAGAACACGCGGAGAAGACTAAGCACCATATTTGTATTGAGGAGGCCCAGGTAATTGCCAAAATTGCACATTTTCATCACCGGAAGTTTAGGGAGGCCATAGAAATTGAAAGGAGGCCGAGTAATCTCAACAGGGATGATGGATGGAAGATCAACAACTGTTGGATCCCTGCCCTTTCCTCCTAGCTCGCCCCCCCTGTTTCTCTCTTGTTATTGATTTCTTCTTTGGTTTTTTCCCTCGTCTTATGGGTTGTTGTTTCCCCTTTACTTCTTCTATATATATATATATAATTTTTTTATTTATTTAATTTATTTTTATTTTTTATTTATTTATTTTATTTTAATTTTAAATTTTAAATTTATATATAAATAAATAAATTATTTATTTTATTAATTTATTTATTTTATTTATTTATTTATTTATATTTTTTATTTTATTTATTTATATTTTATTTATTTATTTCCGTAATTTGGTAATATTATTAATATTTTATTCAAATTGGTTATCTTATATTAATATTTTATTCAAATTAGTTATCTTATATTTTATTGAAAATAAAATGTTTTTGTTATTAGGTTATAATTCTTGAATTAATTTTTGTTTAAAACAATTTACACCTTGGCTTTATTGAACTTGATATATAAATAAATAATATTTATACATTAACATAATTAAAATAATTATAAACGTATAAAATAATTATTTGATTGATTAATAAACATTAGTTTCAATCTCTGTTGTTTTTGGACAATCGTCCTTGAAAAAACCCAATTTCGGAAAATCGGTGCAACATATTGAGGGTTTGTATTATTAAGCAGATTTCTGAAAACAACTAGGGTGCCAAATTCAACTCACCCAACAGAGAATAAACCTGGCAGAAGTACCTCTATCCAGAGATAGATATTTTGGCGAATCCAACAACTGGATGATCAAACCCAACAGATGACAATGATGTCCCCAGTGCTGGGTAATGAAGGCTGCTCCAAGCTCTGTGTTGGCTTAGAGGGTCCTGACCTAGGTTCAGAGTTAGTTGTGCCAACCAACAAAACCCTACACTACTCTCCCTTTCGGCAACAACCCACGTAGCGCAGGCTGCAGTCTCACCCAAAGCAGTATGGGGGGATGCAAGAATAAAGTTTATGCATCTAGAGACTAGTGTGCTGTCTTCCAACGCCTTGGATCTGCCTCGACACAGATCAATAAAATTATAGGGCACGTTACTAAAACTCAGTGAAAGCGGCCTTCAGACCTTTGTGAAGGTCCACGATCAATCCTTGCGGACCTTTAGCAGTGGATTTACCTACTTACACGCATCCAAAAGCAACCTTGAATTGGAGTTCGCACAGATCTACTTAATTCGTGAGAAAACATAAAATAAATCATCAGAAACTTCGTGGAAGTGGTTAATCATTAATTTCATACATTATTAAGACAGATTCAATAAATCCGCGTATCATTCTATCATTATTTTATAAAACATGTCATTCATCGGCAATACATAACATAAACAACTACAAATGGAAATGCTCAGTAATTCTCTGGAAAAATGCTTTTATTGATCTTCAATTCACTGATTATAGACTCAAACTACCTTGCGCACACAACTGCAGGGGTCTACACACTCAGCTACGGACTCTACCCAGGCCTTCGCGCACTCAGCTGTGGACTCTACCCAGGCCTTTGTGCACTTAGCTGCAGAGCCTTCCCTTCTCTACCTATGCGCAGGAAGCAGAGCCTTCCTGCCTTAGCTCCTACCCAAGACTCTTCAATGAACCCAATTCTCTATCCACATATGTCCTTAGACTCGCTAAGGCTCGACTATTTATAGACTTTTCCGTACAATTCCATGGTTCGCGGACCATGGGTGAATATAAAAACCGACTCAAACCTTTACTTAAAACAACGGGCTAAGCCTCTTTGACTCTTATTCATCTATGCGCTCCTCTTCCATATATCGAGGAGACTTTACTTTTTTTAGAAAACTTGTTACAAAAAATGACTAATTAATTCCATTCTGCCCCTGGGGACCCCATCCCAACAGGCCCCCAATATAAAGATCGTGACTTTCCCTCGAGTCACTCAGTTGGTTTTTCTACTTTTTGGTGGAGTTCGTTGAATGCCTTGGTCAATGCTTGTACCTTCGCGGTACTCTGTTCTGCTGCTTGTTGCACCTCCTGAACCAATTTCTTTGTTGTTGACCCCTTTATTGCCAACTGCGTAGTCCTCTGTGTGTACTGCATAGCCTTTAGCTTCTCAAGAATGGTCTGTGAGAACTAGATGGCTTCCTCTGTCCAAGGATCAAGCCATGCGCTGAGCATAGACTTCTTCTTCTATTGACTTGTATATCCTTCTAGAGCCATCCCCATATTTAAGAAGTGAATAATGTCTGCGAAATGGTCATCGGCTATGCGCATCGCAAAGTGCTGCGCATCTGGCAACCCTTCCTCCAAATTTCTAGGTTCTTCGCCTATTTCAATTCACGACAGTTGGTCAGGGTCAACATTCAA
This sequence comes from Pinus tabuliformis, assembly GCA_031772625.1. Taxonomy (NCBI): domain Eukaryota; kingdom Viridiplantae; phylum Streptophyta; class Pinopsida; order Pinales; family Pinaceae; genus Pinus; species Pinus tabuliformis. Next base: position 792,696,841 of record CM062805.1, read on the forward strand.
CCTCCCCAACGTCACAATAACTTCAAAGTCATACTCCTGAAATAATAACAACCATGTACAAATTTTCGCCCCCAACACAGGCTTGTTGACCAGGTATTTTAAGGCATAATGATCTGTATACATCTTGAAATGTGATCCTAATAGATAATGCCTGAATTTTTGTAGCGCGTAGACTATGACTAGCCCTTCTCGCTCAGTTGTTGAATAATTTTTTTTGGCCTTCGATATCTTCCTACTTGCGAAGGCTAAAGGATGGTCCATTTCTCCTTCACCGACCTGTGTTAGCATTGCACCCAGTGAAATGCAAGAAGCATCTACGTGTACATGAAAATCTTTTTTCCAATAAGGAAATACTAATATTGGCGTAGTTACCATCTTTTCTTTTAACACATCTAGGTTGTGCTGAAATTTTTCACCCTAACAGAATGTCGCACCTTCTTTAGCAGTTTTTCCATGTGCACGGTAATTTGAGCATAAGCTTTGATAAATTTTCTATAATATCTCATATGTCCCAGTGTCAAGCACAATTGCTTAATGTTCCTAGGGGCCTCCAAGTTTACAATTACTACAATCTTTGCAGGGTCCACCATCAATCCTTGCTTGCACACAACATGACCCAGAAAGATCCCAAAAGGAACACAAAATATGCATTTTTTCAAATTCAACGCTATCTGGTATCTGCAACATGTATCCAACATAAGGCGCAAACTTTCTACATGGCGCTTCACTAATCCAAACACCGTCCAGTCATCAAAGTACACTTCTAGAAACTTATGAATGAACTCCTTGAACATTGCTATGACTATGCAGGAAAATATCGTAGGCCCATTCTTTAGTCCAAATGGCATACCAATGTAATTAAAACAAGCCCATTTTGTCGCAAAGGTCATTTTGCTTCTATCCTCTGGTGCGATCTTGATTTGATGATACCCCAAAAACCCATGAGTAAATGAATAGGCCTCCTGCCCTCCAACATTGTCTAACACTTCATTTGTAAACATCGTTTGAAATGGATCATGAACACATTCATCATTAAGCTTCCACAAATCTACGCAAATCATTATTTAGCCCTTTTGTTTCTTCTCTTGGACCACCATTGGGCTCACCCAATCAGACCCTTCAACAGGTTCTATGATGGCTGCCTCCAGCGTCTTATTCAGCTCTTGGCGGACCTTTTCCTTATACTGAGGGTTAAGGTGATAAGGCCTCTGTTTAATAGGATTCATGCTCCACTTCAATGTGATCTTCATAACGCCCAAATCGCCGATTATTCCCTTTAAATACAAAAAATTAGTGGGGAAGAGATCCTGGTATTCGAAAAGTAATTTAGCAACTTTGTCTACTATAGGATCTTCCCAATAGTCTCCAATTTTCACGAACTTTGGCTCTTCTTCAGTACCTATGTTTACTTGCCTCGTTTTCAAAGGTGCAAAGATGTCTGGGTTTTTTACCTGCGGGCCTTCAACTTTGCGATGCCCTTCTGTCTCTGGAATATTGATGTTCCTCGAGTCTTCTTCCTCCTCTTCCACGGTCACATTATAGCATTCCAATGCGTGGCGTAGCTGGGTGCTCCAGTCCGGCTGGGTCCATTCCATAGGTTCCTTCGATGTTTTGAAGATAAACGCTTTAATCTCTTGCAACGCTTCATCGATGCTAACAAATCTATCTTCAAAGCTGAAAGGAAATAAGAAACCTTCCTTCAATACATCCCGCTCCATAGCGCCATGGTAGAGCTCCGTTTCCAGATATCAGTTCATGGGAATTGTATCCAAGGTATGACAAAATATGTGTACCCATTCTGGGTGCGGTTTTGTCCCCCATGCCTTAGTCCATTTTTCCAGGTGATCGCACGAATCATCCTTCCCATTATACTTCTTAGTCATTTTGGTATTAGCACACCCAAACTGTAGCTTCATCATTCTTCAGTAATCTCACCATCCAATAAAACTATCTTTATGCGTACCCCACCATCATGCGGGCATAGCGTGCAACGCTAATTCTAATTCTTGGAAGCGGTGGTCTTCAGGGAATTCATGCTCAAACTCATCTAAAAACACATCTACGTTAGTCAAACCATCATAATAAGGTAACTTCTTACCTCTGATGAAACACAACGCAGTGCCTTCGTCATCATATTGCATCGCAATGTAGAAACTTCATGTAAGTGATTTTGCCAATGCTCTAATTCCTCGTCTGAATCAAAGGTGCAAGAACTCTCCTGGTCCCATGCAATCTGTCCATTTGCCGTTGGATTGATCCAACCCTGATCTCGTGTTGTTATCTTGTAAATTTGGTCTAGTTCATCGTCTCTTTCTTCATAATCACAGACAGGTTCAGTATAGCGTGCCCCTTCTGTAGGGTCTAGTGGCACTATAACCCTAAGCGACTTTCTTTCAAACGACATCATTCTTTTCTTCAAATTGATGACCCCATTCATATCAATTTCCCAGTAAATTCCCAGGAGTGTGGGGTAAGGATTATTGTCATCGACAATTTCTATAACTTCAAAGTCTGCTACTGCACTCGCACCTTCAATATCAACTGTTACTCCATATAACCATCCCATGGGGATGATTTTCTGCTGGTTCGCCATCCTGAGTTGAATCGGAGATCACTGCAGTGCAGGTATCCCCATCCTTTCCCATGTATGTTTCAATAAAACGTTTGCATCAGACCCCAGATCCAAGATGACCTGGTCCATTTCATACTCACCAATCTGCGCTGTTAGTCACATCTCTTGCCCTATTCTTGCCTTATGCTTACCAATGTTTCTAACATCATGGAGTTCATCAAGGGACTTTTCTTTACTGGTGCATTTATTTATTAATTCATGTAGTCCTTTCACAACCTTGCTATCGGGCAGCAGCTTCATGCAGGTCTCCAAAAATGTCGTGAGTACAGAAGGGTCAACCTTTGTAGGCGCGCTGATTTCTTGCATCTTGTCCTAGCTTCTTGAGGTGGAGGCCTCAATGAAGCTCTTCTTGGCTTCCATAAATGTTTCCTTAGCGCGATCCAGATCAATGCCGACTTCTTTCTCCAGAAATTTGCAGACCCATCTGTCTTCTTCAGGTCGTTTACCTTTATCAGCGCCAGTCGTCATTCCACTTCTTAGCATAATATTAATGCTTTGATCTTCGTCACAGGGCTCAACCCTTATCATTTGTAAATTCTGCGTAGGCTGCATTTTCTTCTCTTACATCTTAGCTATTAACATCGGGCATTCTTCTATGGTATGGTCGAACTGTTTGCAACATTGACATGACAAGTGTGTAGGATTCTAGAAATCTTGTGCATAATGCCCCGAATGTCTGCAGTTGTAACAGATAATCTGACCACGACCTCTACTAGGTCCTCCTTCTTGGCTCCAAAAACCTCAGCGTTCTCCTCCAATGCCTTGATATGCAGGTCAAGTCTTTGCTTGCATACGGTAAGTAGGGGTTCTTTCCATTATCATCTCATAGCTTCGGAAGTGGCGCTCATCATGGCCGATAGATTTATAAAAATTATAGAACAACTACTGAGGTGTTTGAACAAACTTCTGAAGTGGCAGTTATCCATCACATGTTGCCCAATAACCTGACAAATGGCACACCATAGCGCAACCCCCATGCTCAACCTTGCTGGGGCTTCTGGATTCAGGGGAATTCCCCCCCCCCCCCTCCCCCGTAATATAATTCACGTACACGGGACAATGATCTTTATCATGCCCATGGCCCTTGCACTTCAAACTTTATACTTCTGTGTGCATTTCTGGATTAATCTCCTTGTATTTTTTCAAACTCTGTAATTATAGGTGTAGGCTCGCTAGCTGTGAGTGAATCTACTGTACTCCTAGGTTTGTATTCTGAATAGGTGATGCATGCAGCCTCATCGATATCTCCAAGGCTTTTGCCTATGTATCTATCTTCTGTTGTGACAGAGCAATTCTCAAATGGGGCAAAAGTGATGCGATAAACTAGTCGTGATGTTGGCTATCTGTGATCTGCATGTTAGCCTGTGTGATATGGCACTTCAACCTCTGATCAAAGTCCCAAGGTGTCTTTTCAACCTTCATCACGATCTCTTTAAAATTCAATCACTGACTACGAGTCATATTTAAGCTTACTGAACTCTTTGTTCAAACCTGTCTTAGTCTATGCTATCGTTGCAAGAGGATTATCAACGCAATACTTAATATAGCAGGTTAATGCGCGATCCTACGAAGTGGTAACCAATTGTGCCTTCATTATGTTATCATTGGTGATTTGTTGCGCTGTCCATACAACGTTCACAACAAACCATAATTTCTCTGGGTCTTCACTCCCTATTCCTTTAAATATCATCATCTTCATTGCGTTCGCCATGTTGAATGGTGGTAGTGGAGGTGGAGGTGTGGGTGAAGGTGTATGTGGTGGAGGTGGAGTGGATGGGTGATTTTTTCTAGGAATCCCCTGAGTTATTAACTGAACATAGCTTCACGGCGTAGTCTATCCCGCCCCTTCGTCGTCGCTTGAAGGAGGTCCAATCAATGGAATATACTCTGGTCATGATCCTTCACGATTTCTAAAGAATCTTCAACTTCACATAGCTCCGAACATTAAGGTAATGGCATTACCCACTTTTCACATAATGACATTTTAATCCAAGTATTTAATGATCTTAAATACTTACCTCGCGGTCCTTTGAAAAATATTCACTCCACTTCGCTATAGCTGACTGAGGTATCAATTGCAAATTCCGTAACAAATCCTCCCAGAATTCGATAAAGCAAATGATCAAAAAGCCACGCGATCTTGTTTTCAGAGGCCTCTAGTCGTCACACTAATTCTGGAGTCCACACTATAGGACTATCAAGCTTCCACCTTCCCTGATTGCCTGACAGTTTAGGTAACCACTCGTATAGTTCAATTGGAAAAGTGCAGAAGAAGATTTCATGTATCTCCATATACAAATATCTATTTAACCAATCCTCCTTCGACAGGCGCAAATTCCTATTTTCTTTTGTTGCGAACTCGTGAATCTTCTGATCCAACCACTTTTTGATTTCTTTCTTAGTCAGATTCCAATGATGCGACATCACACATCTCTCTAAGTAGATCTCGGTCCTGACAATGAAACCATTTTTTGGCTTAGGGGATCCTAACCTAGGTTCAAAGTTAGTTGTGCCAACCAACAAAACCCTACACTACTGGCCCTTTTGGCAACAACCCACGTAGCACAGGCTGCAGTCTCACCTGAAGCAGTATGGAGGGATGCAAGAACCAAGTTTCTGCATTTAGAGACTAGTGTGATGTCTTCCAGCGTCTCAGATCTGCCTTCGCGCAGATCGATAAACTTCTAGGGAACGTTACTAAAAATAAGTTAAAGCAGCCTTCAGACCTTCGTGAAGGTCCACGATCAGTCCTTCCAGACCTTTAATAGTCAATTTACCTACTTACACGCATCCAAAAGCAACCCCGATTTGGAGTTCATGAAGATCTATTTAATTCGTCAGAAAACATAAGAGAAATCATCAGAAACTTCATAGGAGTGGCTAAGCATTCATTCCATACATTATTAAGACATATTCATAAATTCGTGTAACATTCTATCATTATTTTATAAAACATGTCATTCATCGACAATACATAACATAAACAACTACAAATGGAAATGCTGAGTAATTATATGGAAAAATGTTTTATTGATCTTCAATTCAATGATTACAAACTCAAAATACCCTGCGCACATAGCTGCAGGGGTCCGTGCACTCAGCTACGGACTCTACCCATGCCTCCGCGCACTTAGCTGCAGAGCTTTCCATTCTCTACCTAAGCGCAGGAAGCAGAGCCTTCTTGCCTTAGATCCCACCCAAGACTCTTCAATGAACCCAATTCTCTATCCACATATGTCCTTAGACTCGCTAAGACTTGACAATTTATAGAATTTTCCATACAATGCCATGGTTCGTGGACCATGGGTGAATCTCAAAACCGACTCAAAAATTTAATTAAAATAGGGGGCTAAGCCCCTTTGACTCTTATTCATATATGCACTTCGCTTCCATATATCGCGGAGACTTCAAATCTTTGACATAACTTGTTACAAAAAATGATTAATTAATTCCATTCTGCCCCTAGGGACCCCATCCCAACACTCTGCACTGGAACTGCATCACCTCCTCTAGGAGTTGCATCACCCTCTCAGTGAGTCTCCCTTGCTCAGAAGTCGATATGTTGAACTGCTGCTCTCTCTACCCCACAGAAAAAGCCTAGTGCTGCCTCTAAGGGACTGCGTCAACCCCACTAACTTCTGCGTCACCCTCTCTAGAGTTGCGTTGTCTCTTCTGGTGATGCTTTGCCTCTCTGCTATGTATTCTTGGCCTTGGATTAGAGTCCCTCTACCAAATTTCCCCTCTCACTGCAACTCAGATCACTAGCTCGATTTTCTCAACAAACCTTGCCCCAGAAAAATCGAACTCTTTGATCTCTTGGTGTATCTGCAACTGACCCTGAAGCCTCCTCTTATACTTTTCTTGTTTATGAATCAATGATCGATATTAAGTCCCTAATCAATGGCTAATATTAAAACATACTTGATCCTCATCACACAGAATTTTTCTCACCCATATTCTTATTAATATCGATTAATATTTTTATTTTCCTAAGTTTAGACTTAAGAACCATTAAAAATATTAATTATTTTAATAAATCTTCATCCAGGTGGAATTTGTCCAAACAATTTCTGGGTTTTGGAGATATCATGTATTCTAGCCTCCATAAAATTTCGGAGCTAGAACACATCCGATGCTACCCAAAATCAAAACTCCCTCTTAGCGAGGAATGTGCTCTAGTAATACTTCTCAACAGAAGTACTAAACTGATCCGCTGCATCGGTCCTTTGTGCTACTCATGCTTGGCCTGATGCCCTTCATCCACTGTACTTCTTCCCATGACTCTACCACTGCCACTACTACATTTGTACTACAAATCCCTCTCAAAATGCTGCCTCATGCTGCCCATAGCACTGCCACTACTAACCGCTGCACTGCAACTCAGTTACTGAGAAGTAAGTAACTGAAACTCACCCAAACACTGACATGCAGGCTAGTCTGGATGCCTTTTGATGTTGAAGCTACCTCTGCTGCTAATCTATGCTCACCCTCTGCTACTATTGCGCTGCTGTAAACTGCTATGTGCCTCTTGCATTGCTACAACATCTACTGCACTGCATCAGACTTTGTCACTCTATCTCTGCCATTGTTGCTCCATCACACCTTGCTCCAACCGACACACATTATTTTTCTACTATCGTTAAGGGCTCCCGTAACTGTATGTGATCCAAGAGTTTGTGCACCTCAAGGATCCTGCCCCTCATGTAGCCCCCTCAACTACAACTCCATGTTGCCCCACCTCTTCTTGAGAGGTGCGTGAGCACTCATGGAACAATTCTCATCCTCGCCTTTCCTCTCAGCTTTTGCTGTAGCATCCTTTGAGTCAGAAGCCTCCCCATTTCCTTTCTTTCGGGGGCACTGAGTGGCATAATGTCCTAGTTCCCCATAATTGAAGCATCTGACCTTGTTTATGTCCTTCTTCTTTCACTTCTATTGCCCTTACTATCCCGATGATGTGAGACCTGCATCCTCCTCCTCCTCCTCCTTGACCCAGGCTCGCTTATCGCTAGTCCCTGCCTTGGTCATCCTCTTGAGCTCTTCTTGTCGAAGAGATGCCCACATCTCCTCCCAACTAGGGAGAGTTGCTTTGCCCAAAATACTTTGGACAAATGTATCCCAGTCCTCGGTGACTGCATTTAAGGCATTCCTAACCATGAAATCAGGATCTGGTGTAGACCCCACGGAAGTCAACTGGTCTTGAATCCCTTGCAACCTAAGAAGGAAGGGATCGGTCTCCTCTCTCTTCTGCTTCTGGTGCTATCTTAGCTGATTTTCTAATAGAATATTCTGTTGGATGGAAGATCCCTGGTACAAGGTGGTTAGCGTCTCCCACATCTCCCTTGTTGTGTTCTTCTCAACAATGTGTGGTACTACATGATCTTTGACCCCATCTAGGATCATGCACTTGGCCTTCGCCTGGGCCTCCTCCTACTTCTGTAACAGATCAACGTGAACCAGAACAACAACGACTCTCAAGGAATAGTCCTTGATGCGATGTTTGTCTAGGATTGACATGATCCTAGCCTTCAAGATGACAAAATTGGAGGCTCCATCCAATCTGTCTTGATCCCTCAATCCATTGACCACCATATTTGCTAAAAAAATGGGACCAATTCTCTTCTCCCTCTCCTTATATTAATCTAGCAAGACTTGGATCTAGATTTCTTCGGTGTTAGAAATCCTCTAAGGAACAAGCTCCTATAGACTCCCTCTGAGTCCTGATTTCCTTCACAGAAATCCTCCGGCCAAATGTCGAAACACTCCTCTCTAATCCTCCTTTGCAGCTGCAACCCATATCTAGATTTCTTTGGATAGAAATCGGTCAAGGCAGTGACTCCCTCTCCCTCAGCTTTGCCTCCACAGACACTGTTCTGCACTAATAAAAACAATGTCCCACTAGCTCCTCAGATCAAATATGCTCCTCCAGCCCCGACAACTCACTAATTCGAACCTCTCAGGCTCTGTGGTGTCCCAGAGAGTTGACATATTCACTGTGTAGGCTCCTCTCAGGTTTTGTATCACCCTCTACAGGCTCAAAATGCCGATTTAGGCACTGCATGAGCCTCAACGTTACTTCTATCGCTCTGCGTCACTCCTGCAGCTGCTCCTCTTCCTTTGAAATAATGCTGTCACTTGGGACATCTGATTCTCTACAACAAATTCTATGGATCTCTCGGTTGGTGTCTTCAGTCTCCTATGATCTGTAACGGTCTGATACCATGTGAAAATTTCTGAATCTACACATCAGAAATACTACTGTAATAACACGTTTATCATCTCCTACTTTTTATTTACATTCAACAAGTTATTTACTTACATAAACATCCATGAAAAACACTATTGTAGACTACACATACATGTAGAAATTAAATAAACTGAGATAATCACACAAGGGACACCATTATTTTTGGACAATCGTCCCTGGAAAAACCCAATTCAGGAAAACCAGTTTAGAATATAGAGGGTTTGAATTATTAAGCAAATTTCTGAATACAACTAGGGTGCCAAATTCGTCTCACCCAAGAGAGAATAAACCTGGTAGAAGTACCTCTATCCGGAGACAAATATTTTGGCGAATCCAACAACTGAATGATCAAACCCCACATATGACAATGCTGTC